>JAPTHN010000018.1:5284454-6557805 GCA_026936325.1 Platynereis dumerilii | reverse complement strand
CCAAGCAATGAATATATATTATGTATATAATTACTTTTTTCTGAAACTTTTTTCCTTAATACAAACATTGTATTCACCTGAAAATATTGGTGCAGAATATAACAAATAATATTCTGCACCAAAATTTTTAAGCCAATCATATTAAGAGAGATCAGTCACGTGCCACGCCAATAAATAACGATATTGGCGTGTGGAAAGTGATATTGGCGCCTTAAGGCTATATTGGCGTCCTCAGTGCATATGTCCTTAAGTTAATGCAACAAATCATCAATTATTGTTGAAGGAAACACAGCAACTTCTCTATTACCAAGATGCTAATTGCTATTACGGATAATTGACCAAAATCCAATTGAAACTTGTGGCACTTTGTAAGTGAAACTATTTGCAGGCTGCAGAGATCAATCTATTTGAACAAAAGCAATAAAAGCAAGATGACCTGATTGCAATGCACTGAATGAAATAATTGTCTGCTGTATAGAATTGGAAACACACAGATAATCTTTCTAAAAAATAGAAATCATAAAAATAATTTAAGCATCAAACAATTTTTTTTTTGTTTTTGTTTTACAAAAAGGAATGAAACCGCTTTTATGAAATAGGATAACCATAAAGCCTGTCTCTTTGAGTAGATATAGATAGATAGATAGTTAGACAGATAGATAGTTAGACAGATAGATAGATAGATCGATAGATAGATAGATAGATAGATAGATAGATAGATAGATAAATAGATAGATAGATAGATAGATAGATAGATAGATAGATAGATAGATAGATAGATAGATAGATAGATAGATAGAAGAATTTCAAATTGAAAACAGACAACTTCTTTTATTTACAAATATCTACGTCTCAAAATTTTGGAGCAGAACATAACAAATAGTGGATGTTGAGTCAACCAATATTGAGTTTTATTGGCCTCAGCAGGTATTATTGGTCTCGGCCTCCGGCCTCGACCAATAATACTGCTTCGGCCAATAAAACTCAATATTGGTCTCCTCACCATCCACTATCTATATAGTAGATGTTGAGTCAACCAATATTGAGTTTTATTGGCCTAAGCAGGTAATATTAATTCGGCCAATAAAACTCAATATTGGTCTCCTCACCATCCACTGTCTATATACTTTACAAAGGTCAAATTTTTTTTCAGATACAATTTTGTCAACCATTACACCTACCTGAGTGCGTGGATTGAAAAGATGAACCTGCCACAGAAATTCTACCTGGTAATCCACGATTGGGGCTCTGCTTTAGGATTCCACTGGGCGAATCAGCACCGAGACAGGGTTGCGGGAATTGCATTCATGGAGTCTGTTTTTGCCCCAATTCCAGCCATGGAAGGTTTGCCAGATGACGTGCAAGAGTTTTTCGGGGTGAGTTAAAATATTTTTGTGCTGGCCACGGGCTTTTTAAATTCAGTTGTTCAGGTAAGCATTATCCTTCCAGTTTAACCAGGTGAAATTGTAGGGATACAAGAACAAAGAATGTTTTTCATGCATGTTATTAATGCTTGTTACAGTAGACGATAATGCACCATATATAGTTTTACCAAATACTTATAAGTGATATCTATTGCACATGAAGTGTTAAAAATGACAGCGTCTTGATTTTGGCTTTACCATTGGGCCTATGGGTGGCATCCGATCTTGTGGTAGATTATGTTTGATTAGAAATCCCAATTTTACCATTAAAAATGTAAATAGGCCTACCGTACCATATGAAAGTAGAAAAATAGTACTATTTGTTGCTGCATGCACTTTGTAATATTTTGGTGCATGAAGTTTATAAATTCCACGATTTTCCCTAAAAAACCCTATGGGACATGTATTTGATTTAGAAATTAAAAAATTTTTTGAAATGCTTGATGCCAACAAAATTTTGCACGAATAGTGCATGACAAAGTACAAAAGTGAGTCCGAATAGAGACATTGTTTAAGTACAATATTGTACTTAAACAATGTCTCTATTCGGACTCACTTTTGTACTTTATTATTTGAAATTATTCAGTGGAACATATGGATTTTAGTGCATGACTGCCTTTAAAAGAGCAGTGTAGCCCCAGAAAACCGTGAAAGTGCATCGATCAGCCAGAGTCTAATGACATATCTGTTTTTTTTGGTCAAATATAGGCTCTGCGAGGCGCTGCTGGTGAGGAAATGGCACTAAAAAACAATTTATTTATCGAGCAATTTTTGCCTAGTAAAATACTGAGGAAGTTAACAGAAGAGGAAATGGAGGAATATCGGTAGGTTTGAATTCAGTATACTTCAGTTACAGTCTGTTCCACTTGTGTAAGCCTCTTGACAGGATGCACCCCCCGATCCCTTTTGTTATTCCCGTAATATCGGCTACCCTCAATTTTACCCCCGTTTTGCCCCCTGCTTCCCCCTCTTCCCCCATTAACCCCCACTTACCTCTGGACTTGCCCCCGCTTATCCCCCGCTTGCCCCCGCTAACACCCCACTTCCCCCCGCTTACCCCCACTTCCCCCACTTGCCCCTGCTTCCCCCCGCTTACCCCCCACTAGCCCCCGCTTTCCCCGCATAACGTCATCCTTTCCCCCAAATTCCCCCTAGTTACCCCATAGGGTGGGGGGTGTATTCTGTCATGAGGTCTTTGTGTGCGTGCATGGGTGGCTGTCATCAAAAATCTTTTTTAAAAAAACCAAAACATCACGAAAATGTGATAGATAAAGGGGCGCGCGATTTTTGGGGGAGGCGAGCGACATTTGCCCAAATTTCAAGATCTAGATTTAATACCATTTCCTTCGAAATTGCTTTGGAAATCACTAATTTTAAATAGTATTTGTTTAATTATCTGCCCAAATATTTTAGCCTTTTAGCCCAAATCTTACTGTTTCCCAAACTTTTGGGGGGGGGGGATCGCCCCCCCTCCCATACACCTATGCCAATTATTTTCTTACTGCATTTTTCAAGATTCTAGTCTTTCAGCATGCATGTGTAACTTCTTCCAGGACATGTCCTTCTACAGGACGTATACATACGTATATAGCGTGATAATATGACATCACTCAGCCCAACAGATTATTACAGATCTCATATCAGTGTGCCATGTTCTTTTCAACTGCCACAGTGCTCATGTGATGTCAGTATGAGAATAGGTTATACAACAAATTTGAGATGTATAACTAACATTTCAGGTGGTTATTTAAATAACCCCTGAAATGTTAGTTATACACCGAAAATGAGTTGTATAAGCGCCTTAAACTCCATAAATGATTCGTAACTGAATTTTTTTGCTTTGTTGTCATCTTTAGGTGCGTTGTTTGCAGAAAAAGTACTAACTTAATCCCCAACAGTGGTATAACTAACAAATCCGTTGGTTATACCACGGCAAAAGACAATAGAAAACTGTCTTGGTGGAGTATAAGCATATTTATATCGCGGATCACAGTTCCATGCACAATAATTATTACACATATGAAAACAGATCAGTCAGTTGTTATTCACACTTAGCCAGTAAGCCGAATTTGTTATTAGCAGTTGGAATCAATACTTGAGCTGGGGTCTCAAATGCTTACATGGAGTGCCCAGATATTGATGTCAGTATTAGATACTGACATCATCTCTGCATATATTCACATGGGAGATAGCACACATATATGAGATCTGTAATAACACAATGATCCTACTGAAGTTTTTCAGAATAAGCGAACTAAGATGGCTACTAAGGCATGGAATGCCCCCTTAGAAGTTTTGTGGCAACTTATACCAGTAGACACTGCCTCATGCATGGGTACAAACAGCATATATTGTTACTAATGACAACTGAGAAGCACATACGAATCACTGAGAGTCAAACATAGCTACTTGCACTTGTTCCATCCCCCCCCCTTATAGAGCATGAAGTCTACTCAGAATGCCTCTTAGATGCTTATGTTATGTTTTCTGTTATTGCAAGGCAGTTTTGCTACACAATATACAGTGCCGCCTGTAAGTAAGTGAAACGCATGACATTGTGCCATTGCATCAATGCTAAACATCCTCAGCCAAACTGCTTGTGGAGGCATGAATTCTCATCGGATGAAAGGGAAACAAAGTGGGTCATAAAGGCCGATGTGTGAGGCAAGTGGGATAAAAATAGCAGCCTATTTTCTTCGCTGTAGTCGGAGTTAGGTATGGGTCAAAGTATTTGATAAGTAAGTGAACCACCCTTCCCTATGTTTTAACATTGGACCTGCGTTTCACTTACTTATCAAAGACTTTGACCCATACCTAACTCCAGCTACAGCAAAGAAAATTGGCTGCTATTTTTATCCCACATGCCTCACATATCGGCCTTTATGACCCAAAATGTTTTCCTCTCATCGGATGAGAATTCGTCCTTCCAGAAGCATTTTGGTTAAGGATGTTTAACATTGATGCAGTGGCACAATTTCGTGCGTTTCACTTACTTACAGGCAGCACTGTATATTTGCACACAATCTGGGGATAAAATTTAGCAAAAAGATTTTATAACATTGGATATAAAACAGTTCTGTAAGCCTGTCTTAGTGATCTCCACCAAGCCTAAGGCCACACATAATTGATCTTTAGCTTCTCGGATTCCTCCCAAGGCCCTTTTTCTAGGGTCGGTCGGTAGGACAAAAAAAAAAGGTAAAAAAAAAAAAATGTATAATGTCAAAAAAAAATTTTTTTTTTCCATCGGCAGGAAATCTATTGTGTCGGCGGGTCCGCGAAGCTAAGAATCAATTATGTGTGGCCTAAGGGCCCATAGTTCTTATTGGCCAGCTAAGTTCCCTTTTCCTGAAAAACTTCATTTACGAATCAACTACAATTGTTTAACTATATTCTTTTCAGTCGACCCTACAAAGACGTTGGCGAATCCAGGCGTCCCACCTTGACCTGGCCCCGAGAGGTTCCCATAAAGACTGAAGGACCTTCTGAAGTTGTCGCCATTGTGGAAGATTATCAAAAATGGTTGCAAACCAGTCCCAATGTGCCAAAGCTGTACATTGAAGCTGACCCAGGTTTCTCAACCAGTGCAGTCCCATCTGTGGAAAATACATTCCCCAACCTGAAGAAAGTGGTCGTGAAAGGATTGCATTACATTCAAGAGGACTCACCTGATGAAATTGGACAGTTTATATCTGAGTTCCTTAAGGGGACAATGCTGTAAAACTGTAATGTGACAACCAGCTGTATTATTACACTCTTATCAAAAACCTTTTGTATGGAACCTTTAAGGGTTTTATAATCTGGTATAGATAAGGAACTCTAAAAGGTTCACTATTCATCTATTTGCATGGTTCTATAAGCTGGTATAGATAAGGAACCCTAAAATGTTCATTATTCATCTGTTTAAAGGGTTCTATAAGCTGGTATAGATAAGGAACCCTTAAATGTTCATTATTCATCTTTTTGAAAAGGTTCCAACAGGAAACAAATACAACATTTTGATAATCCAGTTACACTGAGCTCCCACAATGGAACAACTTTCTCGATCCCAAGTTGCGAGCCTTAATTCCGACCAAGTATTGAACCTTTTCAGTTCAGTTGAACCCTTAAAAAATTAAGAACCTTTTTTTGGCTGTGGGTTCTTTATATATACCATCAAGAACCTTTTGCATTAAGAGTGTACCATCATGATGGACAATGAACAAATTATATTAGACAAATCAGTTTTTAAAATTGACCATGATTAATTGGTATTTTGATGTTCGTCATTGATCATTCTGATATTAATAAGGTTGCCTGATAATCATGAATGTCTTTATTTAAATGTTGATATGATCTTCTTTTAATAAATTCTGTAATACTTGAATTAGTTAGTTTCTTTTTGTCTTCCCTGTGCGGTATAAAACACTTTTGTTTTTCTTTTGGGTGCAAATAATTTGCTTTGGCACACAGAGAATTACCGTAAATTGGTTTTTTTTTGCGAAAAATTCCAGAATGACTTATATGCGATAGAAATAATAATATGGAAAGAGTTTAAAAAGTTTAAGTGAATAGGGTCGGCCGAGGCTATTTGAAGCAATCGTTTATTTTTCTCTGGAGAGCAGCTGAGGATGGCATGAGAATAATTCAGATATTAACAACTATTTTGTGCATATATAATAGTGAGTGTATTAAACTCAATGATCAACTTGTGAGATATTGTAGATAATTATTGCAATCTGTGTTACAGACACAAACTTCTAGCTGTTTTAGGTTCAAATAACATTTTTACTGCACGGTTCTTTTGCACTGCCAGCAATATAAGATTTATGGCTGGTGCTTAGACTCACAAAACCAGACACCTGACATAAATGACGCCTTGTGACTGTCCTGAATACAACTTGGCAGGTGGCAAGAGCTCAACAAGTGATAGGTTTAATGAGATCACATTAGGAAAACCTTTCACTAGATTACCTGCCTCTTGGGGCTTTTATGGCCAGCTTCATTTCAGACTGTGTTTTGAGTCAAGCTCAATTGGTAGCCACACAGTCTGCTCTGTAATATTCTAATTGCAATTATATTATAAATGTGCAATGTACAGACACAATGTCATACAGATTAAAATCCCAAGCAGGCTTTCTATTGCTCCAAGTCAAGTTATAAACAAGCCATGTTACACAGCGAGCCCGAACCAAATTTGGGGTTAAAAAAATGCCCCAGCATAACGATAGGCACCGTTACGAAGCTGAAGATGAGACAAACAAGCAGATGTAAAAAACAAAAAAATCTGTTGAAAACTTTTTGAGATATTGAATTTTTTCACTTTCTGATTTATCACACCCCATTTTTAACATCACAAGTCATGTGGAGAGTCTGTTAAATGAGCACCGCCTTTGCAAAACCAGTTTCAATGATACAAAATATCATTCAAAAGACATAGTAATCTTTTTTCTTCTTTTTTTAAATTATGCTGTTGCATTTAAAGGTGTGACAAACTCATGCATGCGTAATTTCCAAGTAAAGTGTACATTTTTCATAAGAATTGTAAAAATTTGCATGCTCAACTGTTCCCCGGGCATAAGCAAGTAGTATTATGAAACGTAATTGTGTACATATTTGACAAAGCTTTTGTACTGATATATTCTTATCCTATCAATTAGGGAGGGTAAGGAGAAAACACTTCACTTTATTGTGATTTTATGAAACAAACAACAACATTAGTTGAATAATCTAACATTACTTGACCTGTTTAATACTGTTTGACTACAATACAATTGAATGATAAAAGTTTTTTCAGCAGAAGAACATCCATGGTCTTCTGTCATTAACTTCAACTCATTTCAGGAATGAAATAACAAATTGATTAACCATAGCGTTATGAATAGCTAAAACTCTGTGTATTAAATGTCTATTCGAGTTTCCAAACCTTTGCACTACCTGACATCCAATTCATTCACCCTATTTCATAGTTCTGTGATTTTATTTTTAAAATGAATGTGAAACCAACTGATTAAAATTAAGATACCAAAGTTCATAAAACCAATTGCACACTTCTTCTTTTTTTTAAATACCAAACTGCCAAAGGCAAGCACACAGGCAGACATCTAAGTATTTATAACCATACATTTCATGAAGAATTATACCTTTCCAGAATAGCCATATCTTTTTATTACTCTAATTTTCAATTTTATTAAACAACAACTATTATCTAATTTGTTTTGTGTCAATAATCAAGAAATTGTTGTATTTCCTTGGCAAAGACAGCAAATAATTCTCTATTGCTTGTGACATAATTCTTATAAATACACAAAAAGAAGTTTGTCACACACTACGTCAATATGGGACTTTTCCCAATAAAGATAACATTCTGCTTAATTTTAAAATATCATCTAAAACACACAAAAATATTGTTTTGAAGTTTGCTCACATGAATTTGTAACTTGCACCCCAGTTAGATGGAATCTCACCCAAACAAAGGAATGTGACAAACCAGAAATTGAAAAATTGCAATATCTCAAAAAGTTTTCAACAGATTTTTTGTTTTTTTAAAACTGCTTGTCGTCTCATCTTCAGCTACGTAACGGTGCCTGTTGTTATGCTGGGGCATTTTTTTAACCCCAAATTTGGTTCGGGCTCGCTGTGGTTAATATATGGACTGGTGATGTTATTTTAATGCAAACAGATATATCTATGGTATTTCATTAATTTTGACATATGTCAATATACATTGCATTCCTAAATATTTTTGATTTCCAACAATTCTACCATATGAGTACGCATTCTACTAAGACTGGTATGATAGATACAGCTAAATTATATGTTTTGCAATGAAGATATACATAACTGGTGCACTAACAACATTTCAGATACTATATGGCCAGGCCCATTAATATTTTTTCAAATATAATTTAATATGTTCAGAAATCGATTTGGTAAATATGTAGTGGAGAACGGGGTAAGTTGTGCCACGGGGTAGGTTGTGCCGCCCACTGTAGGGGCAGTGGCGGATCCAGACACAGTCATCTAGGGGGGGGGCCAAGCGCGCTTCGGCATTCACGGGCCCGCATCACAGTGAAATACTATTATTAATCTCAGTGGTCTAGGGGGGGCCGGGCCCCCTAGGCCCCCCCCCTGTATCCGCCACTGAGGGGTGAAATGAAGAACTGGGTACAGAAGGCAATGCCACCCATTGTAAATACCCACTTTGTCAACTTCATTATGCACCAGGAAAAAAACTACCAAATATAATGGTATGAAAAGCTACACTCATAGGCGTATCGGAGGGGGGGGCAGGGGGGGCGATCGCCCCCCCAAAAGTTTGGGAAACAGCAAGATTCGGGCAAAAAGGCTAAAAAATTAGGGCAGATGACTAAATAATCACTATTGAAAATGAATGATTTCCAGGCAATTTCATTTGAAATGGTATTAAATCTAGATCTTGAAATTCGGGCAAACGTCGCTCGCCCCCCCAAAAATCGCGCACGCCGTACGCCTATGGCTACACTCATAAATTCAATTTTGCTGCTGAAAACTTGAAGTGCCGAGAACTGACATTCTTGTTTCTCATTCATTTGGTATTTGAAATAAGATGATGTCCCTCTGGCAGGATACAGTTAGGTGGTATATCTAGCCATTTGTGTTTTTAGATTTCATCTCACATTGTTTGTTAATTTTGGACAACCAGTTTCATCCAGAAAATCTATTTGGGGTAATTTATGCCGTTTTGATCAGGGTGAGTTGTGCCAATGGTATGACATAGGATTTATATTGTTACTCTTTTTTTTTTCATTTGACGCAAGGCCTAAACATGTTGTGAAATAACTCACACTGAAATGAACATGTGTTAAAAGTGTTACACCACCCTCTAAACAATAAATAATTCTAGTTTTAGTAGCATTTAAAATTTTTGCATAAAATTGCACATAAATGTTTGATTACTTTCATGTGACATGTCAGACATAAGTTGAAAACATGATAGAAATGATTTATCTGAAGAAACCGGAGAAATACAAAGTTTTTAAAAAATGAATTAAGCAGAACAACTTACCCCGTCATGTGGCGCAACTTACCCCGGCACCGGGGCAAGTTGTGCCACTTGACCTACTTTTATCAAATGCCTACCATTTTCAGATTACATGATTAAGCTTTGGTTTTTCAGAAAATCAGCCTGACGGAAATAAAATGGCACAACTTACCCCGGTCTCCCCTAGAATGTACCTTGATGGTATTCTAACATTTTTCAGGACAGCTGCCATTTGATTCTTTTCAACATAGTGATGACATCATATTTAGCGTTGTTGCTTTTTTAAAATATGTAAACACATTTAATGTGATTTAAGTATAATTAACTGAATCATTGGTATGTTCGTTTCAATAGGTCTGTCTCCATATGGGGATTACGACAGGTATTATGGGTAGGTGGCACCACGATAAGGGGGGAGCGCTATTTTTGTCTTGGGGGAGCCCATCAAATGACATATCAGCTGGTTGTTTGCAAAGTAAGTGAAATCCTGGGACCAAGAGTTAATAATCATCTGGTTTTTAACCAGTGGCGTCATTTTCAAAATAAAGTGGTGGGGCATTGACAACTTTTTAAAAATTTTTTTTGCATGGGCACCAGCAGAGTTACGTAAGCTCTGAATTTTTCTACCCTTTTTTGGCAAAAAAGTGATGGGGCATCTGCCTCACATGCCCCATAGGAACTGACGCCACTGTTGTTAACATGTTACATGTATAATCCCCAAATCTGTATGATAACAACACTCTTTTCTGTTGAACTGCTGTTTTGAGAATATAATCAATACTGTGTAGCTGACCCAAACAATCAAACATTCGACAAACAAAGTCAGACTCCTTGGCTTAGTCAACAACACCAATCACTTTGCTGAAAGGCAACGGGGTTTCCATCAGAGCTCCTATTGCTTGGAGACACCACCTGTCCATAAATTCTGAACTACAAATGGAGACAGACCTATTTAGTATGCCATAGCAAGACAATGTGGGCAGATGCGGCTAGCCCAAATTGTGCACAAAGCCCCTTCTAGTTTATTTGATTTGATAGACAGCTTAGGTTGGTGGTGCCATGGTAAACAACTATAATTTACTCGAATTAGAACAAAACAAATCGATGTATTGTCAAATCTCTTCAAATGATAGGATTGTACATATTCCGTCCAGTCTCTTGTTCTTTATCACCTAACTGTGCTATCTCATTTGCTTAGGTAAAGTAAAAAACAATGATTCTTCATCCTACTGATACACAGCTGTTGTAAGTATTTTGTTTCAATGAAATAACCTTATTTTCTTTAAACCATTTTGAGACAAATATAACACCATTCATAACAATCAAATGTAAAACAGATCCAAACCCGACCTTTTCAAATTTACCTTTTTACCGCGAGGTTGTTTTGTGCTGCCTTCATTCTAAAATTCATGGCTGGTGTGTAGACTTACAAAAAAAGACACCTGACCTAAATGAAGCCTTGTGACTGCCCTGAATACAACTTGGCAGGTGGCAATAGCATAATAAGTGATAGGTTTAATGAGATCACACCTCCTTGAGGAAAAACCTTTCACTTGATTGCCTGCCTCATGGGGCTTTTATAGCCAGCCTCAGGTCAGACTACGTTTTGGGTCAAGCTCATATGGTAACCAAGTACACATGTGCAGTCTGCTCGTTATGTTATTTCAGCAATGTACAATGTACAGACACAATGTCATACAGATTTAAATCCCAAGTTTGACAAGTTTTATTTGGGAATCCAAAATTCAGCAAGAACTGTTACAAAACACAATTTTTGCTTTCCATTGCTCCAAATCAAGATATAAACAAGCCATGTGAATATACGAACTGGTGTTTATTTCTTTACCGCAAACAAAAATATTTATGTTTTTTCATTTCAGAATGTTAATACAATAATTATGCTATACATTGCATTCCTAGATATTTTTCATTTCCAACAATTCTAAAAATATAATTAGGAATGCTACTAAGACAGGTATATTTGATAAACCTAAACAATGTGTTTTGCAATAGATATCCATAAGTGGTCCACTAGCAACATTTCAGATGCTATATGGCTAGACCTATTAATATTTTTTCAAATATAATTTAATATGTTTAGAAAAAGATTTGGTAAATATATGGAATGTAGCTTGACATTTTTCAGGACCGCTGTAATATGATTCTTTTCAAAATAGTAATGACATCATATTCGGAGCTGTTGCTTTTTGAAAATATGTGTACACAATTATTGTGATTAAGTATAATTGATAAACTGAATCATTGGAATGTTCTGGTCAATTTGGTGTGCCATAGCAAGCCAATTGAGGCGTATGCACCTTCCCAAATTGAGGACAAAGCTGCATTATATTTGTTAAATTTGATAGACAGCTTAGGTTGGTGGCGCCTTGGTAAATAACTTGGTAAATAACAAACGAAACAAATCGATGCAATATTGTTATATTTCTCCAAATGACAGTGTTGTATATGCAGTCCAGTCTCCCTCTTTATCGCCCTGCTGTGCTATCAATTTTCAGCTGTCTAAAAGTGGACAGCAGTTTTATAGCCAAGAAAATGAATTTGGCAGATCAGAACATATGCTGTCATGTGTTGCCACCTGATGGCAAGCATGCAATTCCGCGAACTCTAGCGTGCGGTCCACATACACTGTAAACTGAGTCTTAGGAACCAACAAAATTTTGTCTGGAAGAAACAAGGGTCATTTCAGAGTATCCTGATGGCCTTGTCTACATACTTGAAATATGATTGCTGAGTCTTACATGTACACTGGTTTACCTCTATGTTTAACAGAAACTTTTTGAATGTGCCATGAAATTGGAACCATTTCATTGAAGCTGCAGTGCTACAGCATACAAAACTAACAAGATGTTAGCAGCATGCAGTTCTTATTTTCACCAGATAGTCTTTCAGTAAAAGTAAAAAAAAACATTGACTCTTGTTCCTTAAGTTACACATTTAATGAGTGACAGCTAAGAGCCTTAGTAGTTAGAATTTGGAGCTAATCAAATCACTTGTAAAGTGGTTTTCCTGGAGAAGAGATTTTAAGGTTTTCAAGTCTTTGGAGGTTACAAATGGACTGCCTTACGAAGCTGATAGACTTAGTGCTGTCCAAAACAAACATCTTAAATACTCTGAATATTGTAAATGATTTAATCAGGTCACCAATTCAGTCTTTTAAACTGAAATGGTGGTTGTTAATGTGGAAAGTGGCTTTTAACAAAATTGGCTAAGCTTCCAAGAACTGGTCATGTTAAAGTGGGTGTATCTTCGAAGTAAACATTTCCATTTCCTACAATCTAAATCTAATTTGCCCCATCTTTGTGAAGTTTGTTGCATCCTAACCAAAGCTTCATTGAATTACTCGAACTATATAATATTATGGTAATCTTTTACAACACAGCAAAGGTTGTTTTACTAGCTGCTGTCTTATTACATGTGTGATTCTTCTCCACTTTTTAAATGTCATTTTAACTTTGTCTAATAATTGGTTTTGCTTGCTGCATAAACCTGTTAGATTTGTAAAAGTCAGATATTCATTGAGAATTTTGGGTAGAACCATTTTCTTGAAACAGCTGTAACTCTTAGGTCAACGAAAAACAAATTTGATGCAATGACGCACAATTTCAATAATTCAGAGTTACCTGAACAAAATGATGTGGATCTATATTGTCAACTCATATAATGTACATCTTTGACATGAAAACTTCCTTATATAAGCTATGAAATACGGTCTTGTGGCCTGTTGCATTATTGTGTTGAATTGTTTCACGCTCCATATTATGTGCATTTATTTATTATACTTGATGCATTTCGGACGCAGTACCCTTCAAAATAGAGCACAAATAGATTAGATTTATGCATCGAGGCGGACTCTTCAACCAGATGACTCCAACTCATTGTCTGTATTGGAAATGGAGTGACTAGCCATTTACACAGAAGCAAACTCTACAGCCCGAGGTCTTCATTAAAAAGAAAATGGGGTACTTAACTGAGATATCCCAGAAAGAGGTCTTCAATTGCCTATGAGCCATCTGGGACGAGTGTGCTGTAGACTTAGATAGCCAAACTGTCACCTTGCATGGCCAACTATGTTTCATCGACTTTGTTTTCTCTATTTTTCAGCATTGTTTCTGGAGTAAAATGGGGTACTTAACTGGTATATCCCAGAAAGAGGTCTTTAATTGCCTCTGAGCCATCTGGGATGAGGTAGTAGTAGACTTAGATGTTGAGATCACGTTTGTATATGGCAGAGATCACGTTTGTATATGGCAGCTGCAGGAGACGAAACAAGAGTGCTTACAGAATTGGACTAAAGTGATCTTTGAGAGATGATAGTCCTATCCATTCCATGTTATTCTTTATGAGCCATATGCAATTGATGAGGTCATAGACTATACTTGCAATGATACATCTTAAGCCCTAGAAGGAAAAATATCAAGCTTTGAAATGACCGTGGAATTGCGAGTAGTATTGAAGAAATTATTAGTGTTTTTGTTTTCCTATTGATAAGTGCTTTTTGAAATTATAATATTATATTCAATTCTCAAGTGCCTTATGCAAATAAAAAAGTATCAAATGGGATTTTTCATGCATGTTTTTCTATTCAATGAGGTATTTCATAATAGAGCACTAAGAATGTCTGATATCTATATTTCAATACTATTTCCTTGGCTGCAAGGTGTAAATTTAGGTCACGGCCACTCCCGTACTCCATCTTATTCTGAAAAGCTTAGCCCAAGTACAGGGTATTCAGTCTTAAGCCTCTTAGTCTTAGATACTTTGCTGACAGGAATACAACCACCGGTCAATGTAGCAGTTGGTTGGAATTCGGATAATGTTGGATTTGGGTTATGACATCCCCAATTTATCAAGACACTCAAAGATGCATGGACACCATTTTGACCATATGCATCAAAAGTTCTTTGAATAATCCATCTCTACACTCATAGGAGTCTTGTTTAATGAGTGAGTATCAGTAAGTGTCTCTCATCGCCTATGGCCTTTTCTCATTTTGTCACTTGAGCTTCGATTGCCCTCTGTACGTTCTAAGGTTCTTAAGGTTAAATTCTGTGGTGACACTAGTTGGTCAAAAAAGCCAGTGGCTTCCGACATGTGTCCCATTTGTCAAACCCTTGCAACTGGTGCAAAATGATATCTTTCGCGCCAGATCAGTGCACAACAGCTGATGTATGGGTCCTTCTGTCAGAAACCGTTTCACCTGGCATGATTAAAGAAAACACCCTGAATAAAGTGTGAATTTAAAGAGAGCCAGTAAATTTCTTCTGTCCTAGAAGCTACATTGACCAATGGTTGTAGCGCTGTCAGTAAAGTATCTAAGAGTCTCAACTTAAAACGTGAAACGAGAAAATAGGTTTTAAGGCTGCCTTTTATACCACAGCATTTTTTTTTTCTTGTAGGCTAGCCTATTTATCAAAGTTGTATATTTTTCTGACTGGCATTATTTTAGTGATGACAAGTAGTTCTTATGACTGTTGCTGTCATAAATTGTTAACATTGTTCGTTTAATGTGTTTCACTAATACCAGTAAGAAGAATTGTATTTGGGAGACCAACATATAAAATTTGCTCTCGCAAAACAAATAGTTCACAAAAACATATAACACCAAACATATCAATGTTTGAAAACCATAGAAGGGCACCGTACCTTGAATATTAAAAAATTAACAGAGATGACAAAATCAGTACAGAAGTTGTAGGTACTCAAGAAACAATACTCAACAAATAGAGGAAACAAAGTCGATGAAACATAGTTGGCCATGCAAGGTTACATTTTGGCTATCTAAGTCTATAGCACACTCATCCCAGATGGCTTACAGGCAATTGCAGACCTCTTCCTGAGATACCTCAGTTAAATACCCCATTTTCCTTTTAATGACTTCCGGCTGTAGAGTTTGCTTTGGTGTAAATGGCCAACGGTAGTCACTTTACTTTCCAATACATGCAATGTGTTGGAGTACAAAATGCATTTGTCCAAAAAAAAAACTGAGATATATATCTAAATATGACGGACCAAAATACATAAGATGGGTAATAGTTTTATCTCATTTACGTGCAAGTCCTTGTATATAACAATGAGAATACCTTTAGGTAGGACTATCACTGCCATTTCAGTTTGACAGAGCTACTTCTTGGTGAAAATAATGAAGATTGATTGATTAAAATGTTCAATACACTCAGTGCATTGGAAAAATGTGTCTTTGGCAGTGATCAATTAAAGTCAGTCAGCCTTGCGAGTGACTCCATCTGAAGCCTCAGAGGAATTTCACTCAGTTAAAAACAAAAACCTTTTCAGCAATGTCTATCCAATATACAATGTTGTTCATCTTGTTTAGCACAGTTTGTTTCCAATGCTATTCTAGTTAATATTGTAGTAATTGCTGTTGTTTTGTTATTAACCTGTGAGGCCTGAAATGCCATAGAGCATTGGTAGATTATGTGTAAAAGATATGCATTTGGCTCTTGATAAATCAAAAGGACGATAAACCCCCCCCCCCCAAAAAAAGCTTATTTTTCCTCACATAATTAACAATACAAGCATATTATTATAGTCCTGGAAAGTTTCTTAAAATATATTGCTCATGTGTAATGGAAACAAACACAACTTGATCAAATGATCTGAATGCATTTTGACGACAGTATGGCTTAGGTTTTAAATCATGAAGCTAACAAATGTAAACAGGCAGCCGAGCGAACCATTCTCAATGCATGCACTGAAAACTAGAAATGTCATAACCGGAAACCGGTGATTGATGCGCTGCCCGGACTGAGTCCTAAGGGTGAATCACACATGTATCCGTAGTTAGTGTATATTCCTCTGTGTAATATTTCAGTCAAGTCTTGGCTCACAGGATCACTGATGTCTTGGCTAAATACACATTTCCTGGCCATCCCACTGACCCAAACTATCCACCTGTCTTTGATTTTACTCTCCTGTCTTTCTGCCCAGGAGTAATTTACCAGTTTGTTATTGCTCTCTTATTTACGATTGGCAACACTGCTCTTGCATCTATCTATCTATCTATCTATCTATCTATCTATCTATCTATCTATCCATCTATCTATCTATCTATGTGTTTAGCTGGCTATCTATCTGTCTATCTATCTCGAGGCCTTCCCTTCCTTCCCCCACTGCATAATCACGAAATAGCCCCCGCCCTCCGATAACGGAATGAGCGAGGCCATTGAAAAGCATAGGCTGCCACTCATTCCATCAGAGGTGCAGGGCTTATTTCGTGATTATGCCCTACATTCCTCCCTTCATGCCTTTTTTTCATTCCTTTGTTCATTCCTTCCTTCATTCCTTCTATTCTTCCTTCCTTCCTGCATTCTTTCTACCGAATTTGTAAACACAGGATCTAGCTGGCACTAGGATGCTTTTAGGACAAATTTAGTATAAACAAGCTAACTTTTACAGTTAACATGAAACAGGACTGCTACAAGGTGTTTTATGTTTCTCACACCTAGTTCCATGTGATAAATGGACATTCTTGAAGTATAAAGTATATGCTGACCTGCTTTTTTCACTTCTAAGGGAATACTTGATATGTGAACAGGAATTAAGGTATGTTTTTCTTTAGCCTTTCTTATCATTGTCAGCTAATAGTAAATAACATGTCACATGAAATGTTGTCCATTAGATTTGTAATATGATTGCACCACTTTCAATAAACTTCCTGTTGAGATTAATTTAGTACAAGGAAGCACTGACAAAGACCAACTGCACAAATCAAGTAAAAAAATCATTGTACTTATATTTGAAAATTAAAGATTAGATCTGCCAATTCTATGTAGAATTCAACTTGCATTAAAATAACACAAACTGGTAAATTCACAACATTGGGGTGATATGAAACAATACCAATCAACACAATTGCATGTTTGTCTGAATTAAGTGAGTTCAATTCATTTTATTAGTCCAGTAGAGCCCCACTATGTCATAGGAACCCAAAAAGCTGTAAAACAAATCTCACTGAATTGAAAGCAAGTGCCCCCCTCAATGATGACTGTGATGCAGCCATAGTCCTGTGCCCTGCTATGTGAATGCATACAGGCCAGGAGACCAGGCTAATGCAGCCATAGCCACACTGGGGGAGTGTGTGTGTAGAACTGGGCAATAAATACTTTCAAAATGTCACAATAAAGGCACTAAATGTTAGTTTAAAGATTCGGGGACAAACTTTATGACAGTAGCGTAACATACAGTGAAGAAAGGCTCTGAAAGTAGTGGCAGGTTCCCAGTAGCTTTTACAGAAATTTGGGGCAAGAATGTTAACATTTCAGTGTGTGCAAAAAAGCTTGCTTACGAAACCAAGGACTTGCCCAAGGGGGGGCACCCCCAGGGCAGCGCAATAACGGAAAACACAGAAGCACTTCTTGACCATTTGAGTTTGACCTAAACGACTTTCTGACGTGAGACTGGCCACTGCAGCCCCAGGAGCCAAGCAATTTAGTGAAAGGTTTTCCTCAAGGAGGTGTGACCTCACTAAACCTATCAATTATTTAGCAATTGCCACCTGCCAAGTTTTATTCAGGGTAGTCAGAAGGCTACATTTAGGTCAAGTGTCCAGTTGTGTAAGGTGCAACCATTTAATTTCCAGGGGTGGCCCTGAAGTTTTCCTCAGCGGGAAATTAATTTTTTCACGGTAACGGTGGCAGTACAGGAGGGCACAACTTTAATATGGGGAACATGTCCCCCGTGTGCCTGAGTAAGTACACCTGAATCTTTGTAGTATAAAACAGCAAATATATATGTTTTTTATTTGTATATAGAGGGGGGGTTGAATACTTTTGAGCATGGTGATAATGGATTTTGAAATAAATTTGAGCGTTGGTTATAGCCACATTAATAACCTTATAAATTATACCTTGTGGTGTTGAAAGCATGAAGTATTGCTTCATTAATTATGGAAAAAAACTTTGTCAGACAAAGACCATCCTGGTTTTAATTATGTTTTCAATCATGCAATTTCATGTTTTAATATTTCGCTTGTTATTGCTGAAAGGAGATTTGTTTTAGTTGAAGACAAGTCTTTTGAAATTTTCAAATAAGGAATTGTTTCATTAATTACGATGGCCTTTACTTTGTTCTTTGTTTTACCTTTAATACTTTGTCATTATTGAAATGTCTTATTTAATTTTCCATACGCGGGACTACAAAACCATCTTTGCCATTAAGGGAAACTGCATAGATCTTATCTGTAGCTTCTGATCATGTTAATGGCTCTGACATTGATTTCCTCTTTGTGAAGGTAGTTGTAAGTCACTATCAGTTTTGTTTGATGGACCTTACTCATTTTGTGACTTCAAAGAAACACCACCTATCAATTTCCCATAATGGGTACTTTAAAAAAGAAAGGAAAGTGGACATGACATAAAATAAACATTTGATTTTACTGATAAATATTTCCCCCATGTGGATGTGGAGCATTAGATTATATTTCTGGGAAACAAAGCTCCAGTCCTTTTTCAGTTAATCAGATGAATCATTACTCAGAAAGTCATTAAGATTCCCATGCACTCTACTGTATGATATCTGTATTTGATAAATTTTCCATGATTTTCTCTATATTCCTGAAATCCAACTTATCAAATCATAAAATTTAATTATGAATGAAAAACATGACAAAATTTCTGATCGTCGTAAAAATTTCTATTCGGGCAATATTTCTCACTACACACAGCATATGCATTCTAAAAATTCAATGTATCCAGAACCACAACTTAATATGTACATCATTTGCATTTGCAACACAAACTTCCAACTCTTTCATGGCCATTTTGCTTTCTTTGTAATTCTGTTCTATTCTGTTCCCTCCAATCTACAAGAAACTTACTTGCCCCTTTTAAAAATTTCTGATCAAGATGACCTCACATGGGAATTCCTGTACGATCTTGTGTATGAGCCATGCAGATTTATACATTTGCAATCCAAAAACAGTCTCGCGCGATTTCAAGTTTTTTTTTCATGTTTTGCTATGGAAGTATATTTGCTGATGTCGATGTATTTTCCAATAGGTCTAAAGATGGCATTCACTTTAAAAACAGTGGTTATAAGAGTTGAATTTACATTGAGGAAAACCCTGTAGTCTGATGTCTTCATTAAAAAGAAAATGAGGTACTTAACTAAGATATCCCAGGAATAGGTCTTTAATTTCCTCTGCGCCATCTGGGCCATCTGGGATGAGGATGTAGTGGAATTAGACGGCAAGATCTGGTTGGTGAATGGCCAGCTGTACATGTCATGAGTGTACTTCTATTTGGTTGCACTATTTCTTAGGTACTTCCTGCTTACATGGCAGTCTTTTTCTTCTATATTGCACCACCTAGATGCGTACTGATGAATCAAGACATCAATATCTGAAGCATTCTCATGTTGCCTTATGATCCTTGAATGGTACTTTTTATGCATTTATACAAACGTTATAGTGTAAACTAGCAAATTCCAAGTTTAATTTCCTTGTTCCTTTCTCTACACATTTAGGTCACAGGCAACCCACCCTCAATTTTGCTCTAGAAAGCTCAGCCCAAGTACGGGTATTCAATCTTAAACATCTTAGTCTTTGATACTTTTCAGACAGGAAAAAGCCACTGGTCAATGTGTAAGAGGATTGGAATACCACATTTGTCAGATTTGTGTCATGAGAGCACTTATTATCTTATTCATCAAGTTGCTCTTGACAGAGGCATGTACACTATGGTTATCAGTTGCACTGACTGCACTACATATAATAATTTAGGATTTTTTTTCAAAAGAAATCCTTTTCAGCAAGTGAGCATCAGTGAACCTCATTCCCTGATGGCATTCCAGGAGTGTCACTTGAACTCTAATCTCCCTTGGGTTTTATCCTTGAATTGGTCTCTTTTTAAGAGGTCTTCTGTACTGACACTAGTCTGTCCCAAAGCTAGCGACTTCCGACATGTGTCCCATTTGTCAAACCCTTGCAACTGGTGCTAAATGATATCTTTCACTCCAGATCAGTGCACAGCAGCTGATCTATGGGTCCAAGTGTGAGAGACCTCCTCCCCTGGCACTGATAAACAAGAACCCATTGAATGAAATGGGACTTCAACGAGGACCAATAAATTCCTTCTTTTTTGAGATGCTGAAGTCCATTGATGGTCATTTGCTCACTAAGATTCCTTTGAAGATAATGATGAGGTGAGGCTGCTTGCAGTTCGTGAAGACACAGCCATCTTGATAAATGGCCACTATCACGACAGTTCTGACTTTTATTGAAGTTCTCTCCACCCAACGACATTGCATTGTGCTTGTACTCCTGTCAGTGATGTGTCTTTCAGTGTCTCTAGGATAAAGTGAGGTATCTTAGTGATTTTAAGGCGACTGACCCTTGTTCCCACTTGGTTTAAGCTGTCTGATTGAGTAGACACTGGACTTTCTGTCAGTTAAATTAGTATCCTACATTCTGCCAAAGACTCAACCAATTTAAAGTGCTGCGATCATGGCAAAAATGGGGGGGGGAGAGGTGGAAAAATTAAAAAATCAGAATCTGAATCAGAGATATCTTAGTCCTGCATTTCTATTTTGATTAAGACCTCAGGCTGTACCATTTGACCTATTTGTAAATGGCCACACACTGTACAGCATCCGTAACTAAATGACGAGACATGCCTATATCAAGTCACTTGTTGGTAACTTAATGTGTCAACAAGCAGCAAAGCAAACAAATCACAATGTACATATGTATACACACTTGAACTGCAAAAAACAGAAGCACTAGCTGACCATTTGAGTTTGACCCCAGACACACTCTGACCGTAAGTTGACAATAAAAGCCCTAGGAGGTAAGCAACTAGATTCGCAAGCGATGATAATATGACCGCCGGCGCTGCTGGACGCCTTTTGCTGATCAAGTGCAATCAAGTGTGACTGTGTCGATCCATAAAAGATGAATAACAATTTGTGTTTTGAGTGCAGCTTGTTTGGACCTGGCTTAAAAAAGCTCAGTCGTATAATAATAATAATAAATAGATATATATTCGTTGTTGTCCATGGCGCAGTGGGGCCTCTATTTGACGGGGGGTTTATTCGAGGGGCGTATATGTGTACATCCATTGTGCATGCCTGTGTACGGCCATCGTCAAGTGTACGCCCATCTGTAGCTCGTCTGGCATGCCCATCTGTGTGTTCACGCCAATTTGTGTGTACACACCCATCTGTGTACGCACCCATTTGCGTGGGCATGTCCACCTGAATGCCTATCTGTGTGGGCACGCCCACCTGTACACCCATCTATGTGTACGCCCACCTGTAGGCCTATGCCCATCTCTCGAGTGTATGCCCATCTGTGTTGGTACCCTCATCTGTGAGTGCATGCCTTCTTAGTGTGCACGCCCCCCTTTACACCTAGCTGGGAGTACGACCGTCTGTGTGAGTATGCCAATTTGTGTGTGCACAGCCACCTTCGTGTGCACGCCCATTGATATGGCCATCTGTGTGCGCATGCCCATATGTACAGCCATCTGCATGTATACGCCCATATCAGCACGCCCGTCAGTGTGTGTAAGCCCATCTGTGCGTGCACGCCCATCTGTGTGTGCATTAGGGATACAACTTTTCAATTTTTTTCCTCAAAATCAATTTCCTGTGTCATAGCCGGATGAACTTTTGTATAAAAACCACTGTAGTTAAGTTATTTTTGACCTATCTTCAAAAAAGTTCACCCATGAACTCATGTTTGCTTTGGCCATCTATTACAGGCAGAAAATGGCAATTTTCCGCCGGTGGAGTACTTTATTTCATCTTATAGCTTTTTGCCTATTGAAGATACAGCAACCAAAGTGATACCAAATTAAAGCATTTGAAATTAGCTTTTCAGTGGGACCATATAAGGCACTTCACATATGGCATGTTACCTTGTATGAGCTAATATTATGTATTTTCCTTCCAATTTTATCATTTTTCTGTTGAAAATTTAGTGGATTTGTCAACTCTTTTGCAAATAATTGTGCTATAGCATTATTAGAGGTTCCTGATGAAAAACGCAATGCTATATTATTATTTTATGCCACCACATATCAACAAAATTAAATTGGAGTGAGGATGAAACTCACTGATAGCACAGATGCACAGGCTGAGGAAGGATTTGCAAGTGTCAAGAGAGACCTCCCGAACCTTTCTTATTAAACTTACACATTTGTCAACTTTGAGGCACTGTCCGGACTTTTCTGGTATTCACATGCATGTCTTTTAGTCCTTTACACAACATATGTGTATTAAAACTATCTCTGCAGCATTGTAAATTGTCAAATTCCAGGAATTTTGCTTCTTTGGCCATGTAAACAATATTCACTCGTGAAATGTGTTCTCAGATGTTGTCGGCTACTGCTCATTATGGGTTTATCCATCAAAAAAGTTTTGTTTGAAGTTGTTCAGAAGAACAAAGAGAAATGGAAGAGAAATTGGTCCATTCCCATTAATCTGGAAGTCATGTGCTTGTAGAAAAGAAGTCTGACTGGCCAGCAGAAGCGGAATTGCTCTCAATAAGCAGGTTGTTGGTGGTACCTGTTTCTTGGGTAGTCAGTTGAAGGCAGAAAAGACAGATTGGCACAATTATCAACTGAGTTTATACAGCTGGGGACAATTAAACTTAACTTTCCAATGATTTTTGAGCAATTGAAATGATCCAAGCTTGAAAATGTGCTACATTGACATATTAGCGCAAAAAACAAAAATATGAGCCTGTAGCACATTATTGAATGGCTCATGCAGATGACAAATTTAAGCTGTATTCTATCAAAGTTCAAAGTGGGCTATTTGGCAGGCAAAGCTGCAAGTAAGTGCCTGGATTACAGAAATAGTATGTGAGCCAAAGCTGTGATACAGCTGTATGTCACAATTTGTGAATTGTCAGCACCATGTTTTAGAGTGAAATCCATGCATTTTCATGGATCGGGAGCCAGTGGACCGAATGAAGTCACCAAATGTATAACATATTTGTCAAAGATTTATAATAAAACATTATGAACTCCAAGGGTCCTTCCAGAAGAAATAATTATTAAGAAGTTTCTGTTCTTTGACGAAAACAAATCTTTCCCTTTCAGGTTTCAGAAGTTCCAAGTATCAGTAAAATTAATGCCAAATGGAATTCCTGAGACATCCTAGCTTTAATGGCCTTTTATCTGAGGTCATATTTGATAGAAAGACTGCTTGCAGTCTGTCAGTTTATCTCTAATAACTGGACAGACGACTGGATCAATGATCAAATGTATCAAGCTGGAGAGAATGTGAAGCTTTCACAAGCCTTGTATAGTAAGCCTTCTAGCAAGACACTTTGAAGTGCTTGAAAATCACTTAAAGCAAAAGCCATCAAAACTAAACATCAGCAGGAATAAAATCAATGTAGTGAACAAACAATTAAGGTCATGAAAGAACTGCACACCAAACGCAAAAACTAAGGAAATTTGCGATTGCACTTCACTCATACTTATGACTTGTTGTAGCTTAAAAAGTCCATATTCTGCAACCTTCCTCTGTATGAATTGCTTTATAACTGCATTGAAATATAAAGTGTAGCTCTTCTATTTACTAAAAGTTATATGGTTCCAAAATATAAGCCATTTCATCAATGATCCAACTACATTTACATTTCTCGGAAAATGCGCCAAATTGCCACAAAATGAAAAAATTTCAATGAGAGTCATGGGTGAACTTTTTTGATCAAATACCAAAAAGACATTGATTTTCAGTGTTTTCTAGCAAAAGCTCATCACAATATGATACAGGGTTGTGACGTTGTAAAAAAGTTGTACCCCTAGTGTGCATGCCCATTTGTATGTGCATGGCCATCTGTATGCCCATCCCAGTGTGGATGCCCATGTGTGTGTGGACGCCCATGTGTGTCTGCAGGGCCACCTGTGTGTACACACACATCTGTCAGTGCAGGCCCACCTGTACGCCTAGCTGTGTGGGTATGCCCACCTGTACACTCATCTGTGTGTACGCCCATGTGTATGCCCATCTGTGTGTGTATGCCCATCGGTCAGTGTATGCCCATGGGTGTGTGTACGCCCATGGGTGTGTGTAAACCCATGGGTGTGTGTACTCCCATGGGTGAGTGTACGCCCATGGGTGTGTGTGGACCCAGGGGTGTGTAAAACCATTAGTACAGTATATATACACCTTTTGATATATATATATATGAACACCCTTTGGTATAAACTCGCCCATGTCAGTAAACTGTCATGAAAAGTAAGCCAACCGACCTGCCGCCTGACCTGTAATGTAATGTAGTGCTTTAATGCAGTGCTGTAACGTAGCGCTGTAATGCAGTGCTGTAATGCAGTGCTGTAATATAGTGCTGTAATACAGTGCTGTAATGCAGTGTTGTAGTGCAGTGCTTTAATGCAGAATACAGAAAGAAGTCCAATAACACGTTGCTGTAATGCAGCACAATGATTCATTGTTGTAATTATGTTGTAAAGTAATGCAGTGAGGCAGTGATGTAATGCAGTACAATAATGCAGTGTAATGCAGTGCTGTAATGCATTGCTGTAATGCAGTGCTGTAATAGAGTGATGCAAAGCATGCAGTAATGCAGTGCAGTTATGCAGTGCAGTTATGCAGTGCAGTTATGCAGTGCAGTTATGCAGTGTTGTAAGCAGTGCTGTGATGTGGTCTGTAATGCAGTGCAGTTATGCAGTGCAAAAAAGCACTGTTGAAATACAGTGCAGTAATGAAGTGTTGTGCTGCAGTGCTGTAATGCATTGCAGTAATGAGGTTCTGTGATGCAGTGCAGTAACACAGAGCTGCAATGCAGACTACAGTGTTGTAATGCAAGGCAGTGATGCAGTTCAGTTATGTGTCCACGGGGGCATGGCCCCGTGTCCGCGGGGGCATGTCCCCGTGTCCGCGGGGGCATGTCCCCATGTCCGCGGGGCATGTTCCCGGGGGCATGTCCCCATGTCCCCCGGGCATGTCCCCAGGGGTATGTCCCCTTGTCCCTGGGGGCATGTCCCCGCGGGCATGTCCCCATGTCCCCGGGGGTATGTCCCAATGGCCCCGGAGGTATGTTCCCGGGGGTATGCCCCCATGTCCCTGGGGGTATGTCCCCATGGCCCCGGGGGTATGCCCCCATGTCCCCATGTCCCCATGTCCCTGGGGGTATGTCCCCGGGGGTATGTCCCCATGTCCCCGGGGGTATGTCCCCATGTATGTCCGCGGGGGCATGCCCCCATGTCCCCGGGGGCATGCCCCCATGTCCCCGGGGGCATGTCCCCATGTCCCCGGGGGCATGTCCCCATGTCCCCGGGGGCATGACCCCATGTCCCCTGGGGCATGTCCCCATGTCCCCTGGGGCATGTCCCCATGTCCCGGGGGCATGTCCCCATGGCCCCGGGGGCATGTCCCCATGTCCCCGGGGGCATGTCCCCATGTCCGCGGGGGCATGTCCCCATGTCCGCGGGGGCATGTCCCCATGTCCGCGGGGGCATGTCCCCATGTCCGCGGGGGCATGTCCCCATGTCCGCGGGGGCATGTCCCCATTTCCGCGGGGGCATGTCCCCATTTCCGCGGGGGCATGTCCCCATGTCCGCGGGGGCATGTCCCCATGTCCCCGGGGGCATGTCCCCATGTCCCCGGGGGCATGTCCCCATGTCCCCGGGGGCCATGTCCCCATGTCCCCGGGGGCATGTCCCCATGTCCCCGGGGGCATGTCCCCATGTCCCCGGGGCCATGTCCCCATGTCCCCGGGGGCATGTCCCCATGTCCCCGGGGGCATGTCCCCATGTCCCCATGTCCGGGGGGGCATGTCCCCATGTCCGCGGGGGTATGTCCCCATGTCCGCAGGGGGTTTTGTGGATATTAAATGGGTGCCCCCTTATTCTTAGTAATAATGGTCGCCCACTCTTTAGTATATATTAAATGGTCGCCCCCTTATCCTATCTATCTATCTATCTATCTATCTATCTATCTATCTATATCTATCAGCATTGCTTAGTAGATATTAAATGGTTGCCCCCTTGGTTCATACATTCTTAGTAATAATGGTCGCCCCCTCCTTAGTAGATATTAAATGGTCGCCCCTTATCCTATCTATCTATCTATGTATCTATCTATCTATATCTATCATCATTGCTTAGTAGATATTAAATGGTTGCCCCCTTATTCTTAGGAGATATTAAATGGTCGCCCCCTTATCCTTAGTAGATACCTTATCTATCTATCTATCTATCTATCTATCTATCTTCATCATTGATTGCCATCATTGATTGCCATCATTGATTGCCATCATTGATTGCCATCATTGACTGCCATCATTGACTGCCATCATTGACTGCCATCATTGATTACCTTTGTCTACGACTCCGCCACATAAATCCTCCGACACCCTCCGACACATGAAATCCCGCCATGTGACCGCATAAAAACAGAGATCAGCCTAAAGGCGATCAATAAGAGTTTGGCTGCTTTTGAGACATCCCCCAGCAGTCAAGCGGTCCAAGCAGGTCTAATCTGGCACAGTGCCAAAAATCACGAAAACAACATTCAGATAGCCAAAATAACAATAAGGTGGGGTGTTTCACTGAAAAATCATGAATCTCAGAAAGGTATGAAAGACCCCTTGGATCATTCTGGTTTTCAGGGGTTGAGTAAAGAATGTAAATTTATGTTTATATAGCAACTTTCATGATTGTACATTGAGTGTAACTTGTTCTATCCATCCCCAAAAATGTGAGTTAAATGGTACAATACGGGGGTAAAAGCAAAATGACCGCGCCAGCGCTGGCGGCGGTCATAATTAAGTGAAAGGTTTTCCACAAGGAGGTGTGATCTCGTTAAACCTATCAATTATGAAGCACTTGCCACCGGCCAAGTTGTATTCCGGGAAGCTTCAAGGCTTCATTTAAGGTAAGTGTCTGGTTGTGTAAGTCTGAACACCAGCCATAAAGTATAGATTTTTTTAGAGTGAGAAAAACAATGCGGCTGTCAAATCAATTCAGTATACTGACTTTTTGAGTGTCATTTCCTTTACATGTAGTGATTGTATTCCCCATTTTCAGACCAAAGTCGAATAGTACAAGTTTGTAAGTCTTAAGATGCCTATCCGTTCCATAGAATCTCTGGAAGCAGATTATGTAAGGCTGTCGCTGCGGGAACAGGTAGCTTCACACTGACTCTAAAAATTGGTTTCCTTGAAGAACACAGGGCAATCCTATCTTTACGATGATACTTCTGTTGACTTGATGTAAGCGTTACATTTTTTCTACGTCATGCTAATACCTGCTTTATTTCAGCCGAAGCGCCTGCAAAGAAAAGAAAAAGCCAACATAATGATTTTATGATCCAATTTGGTGCTAATGCATTTTTGAGGCAGTCTCAAGTCTCTCGGTTATTGAGGGGTATAATAATTCTGGTTTAAAATCAACTGCATGCATCTTATAACAATCTTGCAACTGAGAAAGCTTAAGGTCACTTAAGCTAAAAAAAAAATTGCTTTCTCTAAATATTTGAATCATATTATCATTCTATTTTTTTGTGCCATGTACTGCCATTTCCATACATTGCATTTAATATCTAAAACAAAATGTAAAGCAAAATGCTTTAAATTTGCAGTGGTCCCTGTGTTGCAACTTGCAAGACTCCCTGTTGTAAGACAACCTTGCCTAATGTGACCGCCTTCCTCCTGCACTTAGCAGTATTTTTTGTGCATTTTATACCCCGACAAGAGTCCGCACCGCACAACAGACCACTTCAAGACTGCAGAAGGGGCGGTCTTATAACGCAGGGACCAATTGCTGTATGTGATTTTGTTTTAACCTGTGTCATTACGACCCGTAGACTCCATTCTTTGTTCTGACTTTCAGACTTTTCCATTATACCATGAACCATCCAGGTCATTTTATGGCTATTGCCTTTTGTCTGTAGCATCTGGTCACCTTGATGGCTCTGACATTGATTTCCTCTTTGTGAAGGAGGGTAGTTGTCGGTCACTATCAGTTTTGTTTGATGGCCCTTACTCATTTTGTGACTTCAAAGAAACCTCAGCTATCAATTTTCCTGAATGGGTGCTTAAGAGAAAGTGAAGCGGGAAAGGCTCAAAATTTCCATGTAGGGATGAGCTTTTTCCAATTGGATGGATGGATGATTTGGGCTTTATATCCTGTATTTATGCACTTGGTAGGCCAATTAAGACATGAGGAGAAGAGCTATTTTCAAAAACATTGTGAATATCTCACAAACAGAAAACTAGTTCTGTTGCCCATATGTAGATATATAAAAACAGTAAAATATTGTATGTCAAAGAACTTCATAGAGTGAACAATCTGAGCTATGGTGGATTAAATTTTGTTGAGACCCCATAGTCCTCAAATTAACACTGATATCCATGGAGTGTGGAGGCATGGTCAAGAAATGACTTCCTCCCATCCTAATTGAGTGATGCAAGTGAAGTGTTTACCAGGCTACTGCTAAAAATAGAAATGGGACACCTAAGGAGAGTGCTAATGATGCTTTAAAGCAGTCCCCACTAAAGCTCATCAAGGTTGACGGGGATGTTATTGCTAGATATTTTGCTGGCTGTAGAATCTTGTGATATGTGGCTAAAACATTATGTATTATTATAAAAGTAACAAATACACACAATTGTCCTGCAAAACAATCTGTGGGATTAGGGAGAGACACATAGGCGTACGGCTCGCAATTTTTGGGGAGGCGAGCGACATTTGCCTGAATTTCAAGAGCCAGGTTTAAGACCATTTCAAATCAAACAAACTGAAAATCATAAAATTTCAGCAGATTTTACTTAATCACCTTCCCAAATTTTTTAGCCTCTTTGCCCGAATCATTGTGTTTCCCAAACTTTTTGGGGGGCGATCGCCCTCCTGCCCCCCCTCTGATACGCCTATGGAGAGACAATATGATATCTAGGTGGTTAGGGGAGGGGTGTAGCTAAAATGCAATAGCAACAAAATATAAATACTGGAATTAATAATCAATTAGCAATGTTGTGTTTATGTTGTGTGCCCCTCGGGAACTTAATTCAGCATTTACATATGATATGTCATTTGACATTTTGAAACAGAGAGAATTTATTAGTTTGAAATAGATTTTCCATTCTCTTCTTAATCCACATATTTTTCATGATGTGTGAATGTGATCTTAATTTTTATCAATTTATGTCAGCACAGTGTCACTTGACCTGTCGAACCCATCTGGGGTCTCAATGGGCTCTTATCATACATAATAGGTCTCTTGAGAATTGGTTTAGTGTAGCGACACACATAATTGCTTGACTTTCAACACCTTGGATATTTAATGCCCCCTTGTGCCTTGTACATGATGAGATATTCAACAAGTCAAGCACACCATATATTTGATTTATGGACACTGCAGCTAGATAAGTAGGCTGCTCTCCAGGCAGGGATTAGTGAGAAAGCATTGGAAAAAATGTCACTGCGGAGACAGCCAATAAATTCCTGTTTATAGACAATAATAATTCAATCTTTCTTTCATGGAATATCATACAAAATATTGATTAACAAAGAATGGAACCTGGACTGTGTTTAATGGGAATGACATTGCAAAGACTAGATTTCTATTCCATCTTACAAGAAATTGAGGTTGTATATATACATTTTGGGGCATGAAAAAAAATAGTTCAGATATACATGATGTGATGTTTCAATTAAATATTTTGTTCCTGTATTACTTAATTTTGAAGCAGTGGTAGGTAAAAGTTAACTCAATAGATATTTGACAAATCCATGTTGTTAAAGTAAGTGTAACATATATGTATGTAACATTTTTCTCTAACATGAACTTGATGTGAAAAAGTATGAAAAAAAAATTCTGTTCCAAAACCAGGTCTTCCAGTCATTCCCTTAGAATAAATGCAAACTTTACCATATATAGCCACCATCAATGGATTGGCATAACATTAAACGTGGTTGTTTTCCTATGTTGATTTGCCATGATCACCATTTCACAAAAATGTGTGCTTTTATTGCAAAATAACTCTCTATCCGAAAAGTTTTGTCAGTGACTGATCCTGTTACATATGCTGCCAAGGGAAATATGCATTCAATAATGAGCATGACAAAGTCCTAACTCAATCAGAATCATAATATAACGGACCAATTTAATTTCAGAAAAAAGCAAAAGCTTTCTTCGTTTAATCCAGAACTGATAAGACATAGATAACTGTTATATCAGACTTTAAAAGTAGAAGTAAAGTTTATTGCATTGGAAATATCTGGACTTTACAAATATCATTAATGGCCAAATGAGAGTTATGATGGCATCTCAATAACAAATGGCTGAGGGCACACCTCCTTCTGTATCTTCTGGCTCTCCACAACCTCTTCTGGCAGCTTCCCATTTGTCAAGTTGGTTTCTATGGAGATGTCATCAGGTCTGCAATGGAGGTCAAATTGCTGTTGAGGATTAAATCTCAATGCAGAAATATGGACAGATAAACTCTAGTTAAGAGGCCCGTTATAATATATTGACTTAAAAGTAATGGGCTATCTAGTCTATCTAACTATCTATCTGACAATTTATCTAACAATCTATCTATCTATCTATCTATCTATCTATCTATCTATCTATCTATCTATCTATCTATCTATCTATCTATCTATCTATCTAACACAAAGACAATGTCATTTGGCTCCATTGAATGGGAAAGTTGAGCTAATTAATTCATAGCACCAGCCAAAGACATCTACATAAATCTTATTGAATGCGCAATGGGAGACAAAAGTTGAAATCTATAATTGTTTTCTTCAAACAGTATTATTGATATCTTTTTTTGCTGTGAACTCAGAGCAATTATTAAAACAACAGCCTGGATTGTCCTCAATATGTCTCATATCCTGTCACAAACTAATGATCAAACGCATAAAGTGATATTTTAATTGTTGTGCCAAATAATCAATTCAGTTTAGCTCATTTGTGGTAATATGATTAACTATTTTAAACAGAGTAGGCCAATTGACAATCTGAAAGGTTTGCCAATATTTAAAATCCACTTGAAATTACATGATTGTGTGTCCTTGACTCAAAAAAATTATCCTCAAATCGAGATTTCTAAACTGAGCCAGTACTCTAAATGATGTTGTAACAAGTTCTATAAAGACTTAAATTTAATCGCTGCACTCATGTTTCGCTGCAATTTGCAATAATCCAACTGAATTTGAATGCTGATAACATGTCAGTTATTTGTAAGTGAGACTGATAAACAACAGAACCTGATTTACACATTCTTGTGAAATAAATCGGGTTAGGCAGAGATGTTTCGTTCTCTCTGATTAAGAATGAGAAGGACATTGATTCGGCTTTGTTATCCCTAATTTCCTCTGATCAAAAATTGATAATTCAATATTGCCAAAAGTTTTCATGCAGAATTTTAACTTGCTTGTTACATTATTATATCATTTCCATTCTTTATTTTTTAGGCTTCATCTCAAGAAGGAAGCAGCCATGAACAATTTGATATTGGCCTTATATTATTCTTCCCTACAAAGGTAAAGTACAGTAACTGCATTTGCCCTTCTTTACTTTTGTACTTCCCTACCATAAAGATGGGAACCAAAATTTAAAAATAACCTTTTAACCTAAGTTAGTCCTCAACATTTTCATAATAAAGTTAGGAATATGATTCCCTTCGCAGCTGTAGGGGCTGAAAAGGTAAAGTACAAAATGTCAGTTACTGTACTTTACCTTTGTAGGGCAGTATTATTATCACGAAAATTATGACATCTGATCATGGAAAGTCAATCAAGTACGTCATGCAATTTGGGTAAAAAATTCACAGATGACTAAATCGGACTTGTGAAGTTGCTTTGAACAGTAAGTAGTATTCAAACATATTTTTGCAAAGCCATTTTGATCAGCATTTGAGTTTTACCAAAAATACACTCAAGTCAAGTCAAGTCAACTTTATTACATCCACCTGGGATAACTCCATGCTCACTTCAGCTGGTGCAATGTAAACATATACACATAAAATAGAATAAGTCAAATGGCACATGGCATAATACAGAGTTCAATGTCACATATTTCACCGATGGTGTCTGTCATTGAAGAGTCTCATGGCTCTGACCACAAAACTGACCTATGGGTGGCCACAAAAGGCCCAGGATGTAGGTAGTTTAGATAATGGTTTTTCTCAAAGATATGTGAATTTTACTTATTAATCAACAACCTCCTGCAAAGTTGCACTGATTACAGTTACAAGGCTTAATCAACGTCAAATGCCAGGTTTTCTAAATCCGAACACCATTTACAAATTCTACATTGCAATGCTGGTAGGAGCTAAAGAAACGTCATCGAAAAGGTCAATTTTTTAGGTATGTCAAAGAACTTGATTGCAATGAGTGATAATACATTCGTGGCCAAATTGTTTGAACAAAATAATATCTTATTTAAATAAAGCACTTCAAACAGCTTGGTCTTCTAGTCCTTTTTAAGCCATTTAGAAGGTGTTTTTCGGGGGTATTCCAACCATTTGTTGAAGAAGAAAATGGAAAATGTGCAGCCTCATTTGTAATAGATTGATTTTTCTGATTCAAGCATTATTACCAAGCCACAGAGGGATTCGTTTTCTTTGTTGAAAGTTGTCATTAGAACTAATTAGTGGCCTTTTGACCGATCCATCACCTTACTTTAGAAAGATGTTTTCCTAGAAATAAAAAACCACTTTAGAAATATTCAACATGGATCTGCTTTGCATCCTGCAATTTCACGTTAACGTCTGACTTGATTACGTGTTCAGTGTACTATACGCAGTGGATTTTGTCCCTGTAATCTGTGTCTCTCATGAGTTTGTCAATGCAATTTGATCCGCTATGTTACTTTGGCTTTGTTTATGCACCATAAGTAGCAAGACGAAAAAACCATCCCAGCCATTTTATGACAACTGCCTTTTGTTTGAGCATCTGGTTATCTAATGGAACTGACATTGATTTCCTCTTTGGGAGGCTTTAAATTGTGACTATGATCATTTTTGTTGGATTCTGCAGACAAAGTTAACAGAGCAACAAATATATGCAGGAAAGAGTCATTGTTTTAAAATCAATTCAACATTATGTTTTCCAACAATACTGATGAAGCCCGAAGTGTTGGACTTCACAATTAAGGAAAACACAAAACACAAAACAAATATTAAAACGTGTGATGAATGACTTTTATGAACATCACACAGTGTCCAAATCTGTAATAATTAGAAACATCACTACAGGACGGTACACCCAACTTGATTAAATATCATGCTTGAACTAGTTTTACTTCCAACATTTGGATATTTATCTAACTGTACTCTCCTCTCAACTTCACATTTCGCTTATGGTTATCCAGCCACTAATCTGTCATGGTAGCAAGCAGATAATTGTGTCGCCTGGATAGTAGTGGTGTGTCGCCTGGTTAGTTGTCGCCTGGCTAGTACTAATGTCGCCTGGTTGACTGTCGCCTGGTTTTTTTTTTCTTTTTTTTTTGAATGACTTGGTCTTTATTTTTTCCAAAATACAAATTTTTTATGTTCAACAATATAAGATTGGTGGCCTTCGAACTCTGACTAGCAATCATTTAGAAGATACCAATTTGACTCATTACAGCCTTCAGTTTATCAATAAACTGCTGTAAGAGGTGTGAAAACCATGATTACCAAATATGACACATTTTTCACCCAAAGGAATTCACCTTCAAAAGAATTCCTGTTGAGCATCATTTAGCGTCAATGCCTAAAGCTTTTCCTAATTATGTCACTTGAACTGTAATCTCCCTCCAGGTGTCCCAAGACTCTTGTCCTGAAATTAGTCTCTTGTGAAGTTGTGTAGGGGGCCGGAGCTTTCCGTAGAGAAGTCAGTTGGTCCCAAAGCTTTGACTTCCGACATGTGTCCCATTTGTCAAACCCTTGCAACTGGTGCTAAATGATATCTTTCACACCAGATCAGAGCACAGCTAATGATGTATGGATGCTTCAGTTAGAGACCTGCTCCCCTAGCACTGATAAACAAGAACAGGCCCCATTTAAGCATGTAACTCCCGGAACTCCTTGACGTCCTGCAACTCCCGCTATGTCCCACTAACTCCCGCTAACTCCTGCTAACTCCCGTAACTCCCGCTAACTCCTGCTAACTCCCGTAGCTCCCACTAACTCCCTCTAACTCCTGCTAACTCCCGCTAACTCCCGTAACTCCCACTAACTCCTGCAACTCCCACTAACTCCCATAACTCCTGCCAACTCCCACTAACTCCCACTGACTCCCGCTAACTCCTGCTAACTCCCGTAACTCCCACTAACTCCCACTAACTCCCACTAACTCCCACTAACTCCCACTAACTCCCGTAACTCCCACTAACTCCCGTAACTCCCACTAACTCCTGCAACTCCCATTAACTCCCATAACTCCTGCCAACTCCCACTAACTCCCATAACTCCCACTAACTCATGGTAACTCCCGCTAACTCCTGCTAACTCCCATAACTCCCACTAACTCCCATAACTCCCACTAACTCCTGCATCTCCCACTAACTCGCGCCAACTCCTGCTAACTCCCATAACTCCCACTAACTCCAGTAACTCCCGCTAACTCCTGCTAACTCCTGCTAACTCCCACTAACTCCCACTAGCTCCCTCGACTCCCACTAAGTCCCGTAACTCCCACTAACTCCCGATGTCTCCTGCTAATTCCCATAACTCCCGCTAACTCCTCCTAACTCCCACTAACTCCTGTAACTCCCACTAACTCCTGTGACTCCCACTAACTCCCGTAACTCCCACTTACTCCCGCTAACTCCTGTAACTCCCATAACTCAAAAAAATAATTACCCTCTGCAATGTATACATCTTTCAATGATACGGATAATGGGCGTCCCACTTGTGTATTGGGAGTAATGCCAAAACTATGGGATGTATACTTTTCATTTTTGGGACATTATTGTATCTTTTATCCTAGTTGTGCCTTTTAGGGGTTTAATCCACATGAGATTAATACTTTTCTCACAATTATTGAAAAATGTGAAAAAAATATTTTTTTGTGCATTGGGTGTCAAGCCAAAACTAAGGCATGCATATTTATAATTTTTGGGTAAATATGGTATCTTCTATCCCTGTTGAACTCAGTGATTTAAATTTTAGAAGATTAAGTAATTTCAGCCCCTTTTATTTAGTTATTTGCATGAATATTAAATGTGAATGAATCAGACAGATTGGCTTTTGTTGAATGGAGTACTGGTGAAGTCTTAATTATGTAATGTTATGTCACTGGGTAATTGTCTTCCCTGCTAATCCTTTCAATGACTGAAGCCAAGATCACTGGGGTAAAACTACAGTGGATATCAGGCTTGGCTGCTCCATGTCTCTACATTGTGTAATTGTTACATAATCTTATGTCAGTCACAGTTGGTGGTTAAGTGGCTGGCTAATATTCAGAACACATCAAAAGCAGCAGTCATGAAATTATGGAGATGTTTTAATGAAGAAAAATGCTTTCAATATATAATTTTCCAAAATCTCATTTTATTAGTTAAAATCTACTTTATTCTGCAAATGTTCATGATACCTTACTTTATTGTTCTTCCCTAAAATGGCTATACGCTCTATACTGTAATGATTATCATGAGTTTTTAAAGTATATTTTTATGAAAATACACATACAATTTAAATCAGTTGTGAAAATCATGACAAAATGAAAATGGCCTTTTTAAACATCTTATTATTGTTAGACAACTACATGGTATGACTGACTTATTGTCTCAATCATATAGGCCAAAAGAAAATATTGATAGAGAAAATAACTCAAATGATAAATATATTCAGATAAAAATAGGTTCCCATGGAGATTAATGGCTGAAATATCATAAGCTGTCAAGTCAATCTGAATTCCGAAATTGGTAATGGCCTTATTTTTCACCTTAATTATTGCCCACATATTAACAATTCTCAAAATTTTTTTTCTCCTGCAGAATTAAGCCTGCTGAATAGCCCAGGGTTTGCTGCTGCGCAGCTTATGTTTTTTAATTATCTTTTGTTACTATCCTTCCAGAAAGTATGTGTAAAGTTAGTTTTTTTTCTTTTAATGTGGAAGTGTGACATCATATGGCAATTCCCATGGACTAGCATTGGAATCCAGGGGTTCCACATGAGGTCACAGGTTGTTCAGCCAATCATGGCTCACTCTGCAAAGGATGTCATATCAAATCTGTGAGGTGGTACACTGGCATAGCAGTTCATGTTATGTGTGTACAAGTAAAGTAAGACGATTACAAGCTGTGTAAGTCAATAAACAACTGTTGCTCATAAACTGCCTGATCTGAATGCTGCTTTCTGTTAGCTGTCAGTGGCACAGCTAGGATGTCTCAAGTAGGGGATACACAGTTGTTATTGCAGATTATTTGTTGGATGGATTCACTCTTCCAGGAAAGACAGGGAGGATCGACTCTGTGACCATTTCTAGCTATGACACAGTTCAAGCACTGAGTTACATTTATGTGTCATCTGTGTAAAAAAAATCCTGTGTCGCCAAAAATGCAGATATCTGGACGAAACTTGCTTTATCTGATGCAAAAAATTGTTGGCTTTCATAATAGTATTACTTTTGTGGTGTGTATATACACTTTCTAGGTACAATTAACTAAAATAGGACAAAAAACAGGCAAAAATCACCGATTTTGGGTGACAAAAAAAATGACACCTTGATGTTTAACGCTTCATATTTTGGATGATAATGGTATTTTTGCCATATTTTTTTTTCTTGAGGCTCTCCCTGAGTTTTTTACCTATCGTATGATATCCACATTATGTCGAATATGGCAATTATTTTGAAAACAAATATCAAAAAGCGATGCAGGGTAGGGTGACAATTTTGTTGTGACTTTCTCGCCTCTCAAGGAATAGTCAATTTTAATGTGACAATTGTTCTAATTTTAAAGACAGAAAGTTTATATTTCACAGAAATATTCTTTATTATGTAATAGAACTTGTACTAGCTTTGATTGTCTGTACCATGTGTCAAAATGATAAAATAAAATAGCTTACAAATGATAGTCCAGTCAGTTGAAGACATGTTAAACAACATATGTAGCTCCGCAAAATAAACTTAATCTCAAAACATTCTAAAGATAATGTGATGGAAATCAAACTTCGTTTGTCCGACTAAATTGGTTACAAGCAGTTTATATTGGCAGAGCCCAGTTTTGGATAGTTTTTGAGATTAAGTTTTTTTTACGCCTAAACTCTATATGAAATTTTTTAGAAGTCGTATTTTATTTTCTGAATTTCGTCTAATTTGGAGTATTGATGAATCTTCTAAACAGATATGGCACTATGAACATAAATTACGTTTTGATGAAAATATGGACCTTATTCTTTGATCTTTGATATAAGGTTGGAGGTTCTATAAGGTCATATAACTCCCATATACCGGTAAATAACATGTCTAAAACTAATCAAATATAGTAAATTTTACTCACACACCACATTTATTAATAGTTTTGGGCCTATCTGGTCAAAAATGCAGTCATATTTAAAGTTACAGTGTACTCCTTCCAACAAGGTAATGCCAAGAATAACTTCTGCTACATAAAAAATGCATTCAAAAAATTTTACCAGACGCCCTGACATGCAGGCATCACTTAGAGATTATTGAGAGTAATTATATTTTAATATTGTATTGACTGCTGTTGTTGGTTCCAGCAAAAAGTGGTTGATGCAACTTGGTGATGTCGGTCTGACCTTTCTAGCAAAAGTAGTGTTTAGATTGGCTTCAACTGACTTAATAACAAGCCAAAGTATGAAATCAATAATATTTAGTGTTAAAGGACTAAAATCCCAAAGAAAGTAGCTGTGGTTACAAATTTTTATCATATTTTTAGGCGAGCATGAGGTCCCTCCCATTAATTGTAAATAACTTTTGAACGGTTAAATATTTTGCATTGATTCTTACATTTTATTAATCCTCACATTTTTTCACATATATCTCATGCACTTTGATCGCTAAATATGACGTTTTATCTTTTAGCTCCTTCGCCACCCAAATGTAACTCAGACCTCGAACGGTGTCCTATGCCCCTGCTGGCTACATCTGATTGTGTTTCATTTTTTACCTTCAGCGAACGAAGTTCGAAGAAGGTATTGTTATCACTTTGGTCAAAAGTTGTCCGTCCGCCGGGCGGGCGTCCGGGCGGTCGGGCGGCGGGCGGATAGGTAGTTTCCGGGCCAGAACTCGGGCCCTATTGCATGTACATAGATGAAATTTGGTACACATATAGCCCATATGGTCTGGTTGTGCCTTTTGATGGTCTGATTGATGGATAATCCATACTTTTTGAAATATTAAACAAAAAGATAAAAAATTATTTTTTTTGTTTCCGGATCAAGACTCGGTCACTATCGCATGTACATGGATGAAATTTGGTACACATATAGCCTATGTGGTCCAATTGTGCCTTTTGATGGTCTGATTGATGCGTATTCTATAGTTTTTGAAATATTGAGAAAAAATAATAAAAACAATTTTTTTTTCATTTCTGGCCCAAAACTTGCCCAGTATTGCATGTACATGGATGACATTTCATACACATATCACCTATATGATGCTGTTGTGCCTTTTGATGGTGTAATTCATGGTCATTCTATACTTTTTGAAATATTGACAAAATATATTGCAAATTATAATTTTTGGTTTCTGGTCCAAAACTTCTCTTGGATGTAACTTGACAAAAATTCATCCACATATTGCCTATAAAGATCTTTCACTGGTCTCATTGATAGGTAGTTTTAACACATTTCAAATATTTAGAAAAAAATTGAAAAATATAAATTAATATACTTATTGCATGATTGGTTTTCGACCCACAGCTCATAACCTATTCCCTGTACATGTATGAAACTGCAACAAAATATGTGTAAATTTGTCTAGTTCAGCCTTTCCATGGTTTTACATACCCTGGCAGGCAGGGGGCAGATGGTAGGGCAGCGGGTATATAGATAATTTCAGGCCAAGATTTGGCCACGATTGCATTATACCAATTTTGTCAACATCGCTTTTATGACTTCTAAAGATGTCTTTCGCTGAAGGTTTGCTGCTGCGCAGCCTATGTTTATGCTTGGTAAGACTTTCATAGTGTGTCACATACCATAAATATGGGTATTCTCTATACTACATCATATACCAACACTGCATCACACTTCACACCACAGCCAATCACGATGCCCCAGCAGTGTGAGGTCACACACCAATTTTGCAAGATTTTTCAAATTCTACATACTTTCTGGAAGGATAGTAAACTGGAACTAAAACAGAAAAAAAAAGGTTGCACTTATAACCGAAAAACACATATTTTCAGAACGGAAAACCAGGTAACTTCATAAATAAGGGATGTAAAGTGTTATTCCCTCTCCCCCCCCCCCTTGCTTAGCCGGTTTACATTTATTCCAGCAAAGTCTGAAATTTGTGGAATCCGAGCGACATATAAGCATCAATCCTCCGTGTTGTAGTGGTTAGGGCGTTGAGCCAGCAACTGAGACGTCCTGGGTTCAAGACATTTTCAAGTTAAACTTTTTTTTAAGTCACCCAATCAAAGCCTTCTGAAGCACCTAGATGGATCCACAACACAGAAAAAAGCCTTAAACAACATTGTTAATATATATATAAACAGTGGCAAAAGTGCAAGAACAGGCATTTAACTGATACGCAAAATATTCCTAATTCTAATCACTGCTATATGCTACATTAGTAACCTGCGAGCTAAACTGCATGCAGAAAGCACATATCTAACAGATGTCAGTGATTATCCAATGGTTGCCTCCCCCCCTTAAATGCTGATTTTTGCCAATGATAAACAGGTATTTTCTGAAATTCCAGTGGTCAACTAGCTGTATATAGAAATTTGAAAAGCAAGATTTATCTTAAAGGCCAACCCAAAACCTATCCCTAACCCCAACCCAACCCCAACCCTTTTAGGGCCAGAGATAGCTCAGTTGGTGGAGCAGCCGCATCTTATTGCTAGGCGATGGGTGTCGTACGTGTGAGGTCCTGGGTTCGAATCCAGCTTAGTCACCTGGATTTCTCTGAAACCATTTCTTCATCGGTCTGTGCCAGTGCATCATCGTTTGTGGGCCTAACCCTCCCTCAAACCCCAACCCAAACCTATCCCTAACCCCAACCCAACCCCAACCCTTTTAGGGCCAGAATGATAGCTCACTTCAGTGCTATCCGTAGAAAACATTCCACCAAAATAGCACAACACTTTTCAAGCCTAGGTCACTCCCTGGCAGATCTCTGGATTTCGGTGTTAGAAACTCCCAAGTCAAGCAAACAATTGGATAAGCTTGAATTGGGATGGATAGATAGATAGAATACAGTGAACAATGGCCTAAACATGCAAGAGGGAAACCCAGTATGGGACATTTCTCCATTCATTCTTCAGTATCACCCGCTGGCTTCCAAACTAGCCAAAATTGTCAATGAGTGGTGGGACCAATTCAAAATGGATAACCCATCCACAACAAAAAGACATCCCATTAATATCATTCAGGCCTTTGCCAAAAACAAGAGCCTTTCTCAAACTTAAGTCAGGTCAATGCTTGTCCAGCTCGAAGAATAAATTACCCTAAAAACTAGCCTTAACTTCATCAGACCTTAAACCTAGTCCTAAACCCTAACCCCAACCCTAAACCCTAAACCTAAAACTAACCCTAACCCTAACCCTAAATCAAAACTTTCAGATAAAGCTGAATAGGCTATTCAACCACATTTTCCATTTGCCTGTGCCAGTGCATGGTTAAGTTGGGCTTTTAGGGTGATGGGCTGAGATAAGTTTAACCATAACCCTATCTTCGATATTTAGATGACATTTTCATGCGGCCCCATCCGCGGGACACTTTTGATCAGTTTTTTGAGATTCTTAACAATGCCAGTCCTAGTATTAAACTTAAGTCAAACATTCAAGAAAATGAACTGGAATTCTTAGATGTTTTGGTTTATAAGGGTGATAACTTTGCAAGGAATGGGACGTTTGATACTAAGGTATATTTCAAACCAACTGATTCTCATGCCTTACTCCATAAACATTCGTTCCATCCTCAACATACATTTTCAGGAATTATAAAATCTCAACTGGTACGTTTTGGCAGAATTTGTAGATTGGAGAAAGATTTTGATGAAGCAACTGGTATTTTATTCAGTGCCTTGTATCGACGGGGCTATTCTAGGCGATATTTGAGGAAAATCAAATCCCAAATCAAAGGACAGTAAACTTGAAAGACAATGGATCACAAAACTTGATACTTTTCAGTCAGGCCTGAATTCAGATGCAGGCAACCCTGAAAAGGATTTTTGTACTTTTATTCTACAGCACAATCCTCTCTCAACTAAACTTACAAATATTGCTAAAGATTGGTTAGAAGAATTCTGCCATAATAACTCTAGATACAAAAAACACCCAGTTTCATTAATAACAGCAAATGCTAAAAACAAGAATTTGTCTCAGACTTTGGTAAGGTCATTGCTCAAATAAGTCCCTACATGTATGGGGCCTGGAGGCCACCATGCCTCATTATATAACTACTTTTTGCCTACAAATAGTTGTAGGCGGACCTAAATAGGCTATCCAGCCACATTTTCCATTTGCCTGTGCCAGTGCAGGGTTAAGTTGGGATTTTAGAGGGATGGGCTGAGATAAGTTTCTTTTTTGAGGAACTTAGCTCAATAAACCCTAACCCCAACCGTAACCCTAACCCCAACCCTAACTATAACAGTTTTGGAAATTCCTAAATCAGAAAAGCAAGAAATTGGGCTAGTTTTTTAAGTTTCTGGTGTCAGATTTCATAAGAAATCTAAAAATGGCCGAAAACTCAAATTTCTTGGATGCATTTTTGCCTAATTTTGAGGAAGTGTAGCAAACAACATTTCACAACTCTATGTCTAATTATTTAGTTACAATTTGGCCTATATTAATGGTTTCTGGTATCAACTTTGAGGCATCTCCAATGCATAAATGACAATAAAGCTCCAAAAATTTTTGAAAACTCAAACAGGCGTTTTGCATTATAGACACTGTACTCATGTTTCAATTTTAAAAATAGAACCAATTGGATAGTAAAGCTGATTTTTTCCTCATATTATCTTGAGAGGCATATAAAACTATGCTAGAAATTTGAATGTTCCCAACAACTGTCAACATGTGATTCAAGTGCATCAAATAAAGGTATTTTTGGCAAAAACTTTAAAACCAGGTTTTTCTGTTTATTTGCTGTGCCTTGGTTTATTTGAATTTTAAAATTTTAGTAGATTGGATGTGTTGCAGAATATCACAAGGACCTGCAAAAACAAGTTTCAGCACTCATTGATGAGCCTGTTTCCTGTTTCCTGTTTCCGATCCTATAATGTGGCAACGCATTTTGAGAATTTCAGTTTCCTGCCATTTTTGGAGCTCAAGCACAGAGTATATTGGAGAAACATCAAATCTGATACCAGAAACTCAACATAGAGGTCCAACTCTCCTGGTAAAGCAAATGTCTGACCTGTAGTTGTAAAATGTGGCTCTTGAGACTACTTCAAACCAGTCGAAAACACTTTTCCCCAAAAATAGAAAAACCACCCGATATTTCAAATCATCATATCTCCAAGACTATTGACAGCACAGACTTCAGATTTTGCCCAAATGCCTGACTTGGGTAGTGCCTGATCTGAGAATTTTTTCATAATTTTTTGAGATGTTAACCTGGGGCAATTGTCTGATTCTGGGTGATTTGGCATGGAATGACCCAACAGCAAATACTAAAAACAAGAATTTGTCCCAAACTTTGGTCAGGTCATTGCTCAAATAATTCACTACATTTAGGGGGCCTGCAAGCCATCATGCCTCATTATAAAACTTCCTTTTGCCTACAGATAGTTGTAGGCGGATCTAAATAGGCTATCCAGCCACATTTTCCATTTGCCTGTGCCAGTGCATGGTTAAGTTGGGATTTTAGGGGGATGGGCTGAGATAAGTTTCTTTTTTGAGAATCTTAACTCAATAAACCCTAACCCTAACCCCAACCCTAACCCTAACCCCAACCCTAAGCGGTGGGCTCCTCATTATGCGGATATATGCATGGCCTTCCCTCAAACCCCAACCCAAACCCAACCCGGGCGATTGTTTTTGTGGAGGTCGAGATAGCTCAGTTGGTAGAGCAGCCGCATCTTATTGCTAGGCGATGGGTGTCGTATGTGTGAGGTCCTGGGTTCGAATCCAGCTTAGTCACCTGGATTTCTCTGAAACCATTTCTTCGTCGGTCTGTGCCAGTGCATCATCGTTTGTGGGCCTAACCCTCCCTCAAACCCCAACCCAACCCTAACCCCGACCCCAACCCTGGCGATTGTTTTACATGAATCATACTATTTTTAGATCTAATAAAGGAGAGCTTTATATTACATTCCTGAAGTTGTCTGTGCTAATCTCTGTCTAGTTCTCAAATGAGGTCACTGTGACCTAGATATTGCAAAGGGGTGTGGAGAGCTGTCAACTCAGATCTTATTCTGGAACGGAGGAAAGTGGGATAAAAGTTTCTTGGTTGGATTAACAGAGGACCATGACAGCATCACTAAACAAAAACCGGGAAATTTTAGTTTTTCAATTTTTGAGGTTGATTTTACAACATTTGTGTAACATATATGGCTCTCATTCCTAAGTAGGTCACCAGGGCATTGAACTGTGACAATGTTAAGTGTGCACAGATGCAAAATGTCTGTACATAAATGTGTTTTCACCACTTTTCAGTTTCATGCCAGCATATCTGTGATTGAAATGTTTGAGTTTGAGTTTATTCAAATAATCATACATTGTATATATATATATATGACAGATAATTGTGCATATATACAGATTGATATCACTACAGGTATATTTAATGTGCATTTAGCTTTAGAGTTTCTGGAAGCAGGCTCTTTAGCCTCTATAAATACAAGTATAATGTTATACTATTGAATATGTTAGCAACAATAAGATTCAGTCCTATTAAATTCAACCACATCTATCTTTATATCTCAGTATGCACACCTCAAACTTCATCCAGTAAAAACGCACTCACTACAACTCTCCTATTGTTGTTTCACATCTCCTTACTAATTTTTCGCAAATAACAAGAACATGACCTGCATTTATGCCATCTTCTTGGAGCCAAATTCCTCCCCTAACTAACTACGTAAATTTGTCACCATTCTCACCAGGGGGCGACACATGCAAGCCAGTACTGGTTAGATCACAGTTACTGGACTATACTGGCCCTCTCTTTAATAAATCCGTTAATTGCGCTATTGACCTATTCTCCAGGAATCTGATGGCTTACTCACATATTTTTTTTTTCACTTTTTCCCACCTTCACTGGGTATTTTCTAGTTATTTATAATGACATAATATGAATACACAAAGTATTCATATATTGTACATCAGTAAAATATTCTTCAGTCTGGGCTACAGTACTGCTGATGTGATACTGAGCATGCTATTAATTGTTTTGAGTGAAATGTAGGGCACAATATATAAACTATCTCAGAGAATTAGTTATTACAGATCTCATATAAGTGTGCCATGTCCCATGTGAATATGTGCAGAGATGATGTCAGTTATTCAGTTAGAGCATTTCAGCAGGGATTACAAACTTTTAGGTGTTTTCAAAACATCAAACAGAATGATCAGGGCTCACCAACATTTTCAGCCTCATCAAACTACTGATTAATGTCAGACAAACATTTTTGTTCCATCTGCTCCTCATTTGCACTAAGGAAATAAATGGGTAATAAGAATACTTTTTGTTAGCGAAATTGCTCATGATATTGAGTGGCACCAAAAATATTCTAATTTTTTCCCCTGAATTTTTGGTTGTATTGAGAATTGTGACCAACATTGATAACACAGTAAAAAGGCATACTTCCTCTATTGACCAATCAGAGGGGGTTATTCTGGCAGGAAGCAGTTAGGAAATTGACATAAAAAATGCCACAACTGCTTCTGTTTTGCAGTATGACGAAATAGATAATCTGTTGGGGAAATCGTCAGTTTATAAATACAAAATACCTGTGGATTTTATCAAAATCTAATTTGATGCTTTAAAGAGACCCCTACCAATCCATTTTCACTGCAATTTAATAGGCTCGAGTATCTGATTAACTTGCTAAGTACCACTTTAGCTTTACCTGAACTGTTGAATCAATGTTAATATCCATATGTACAGTTCTGCCCAAAGGTTAACATACCACGATGTAAGATGACCACTAACTGATTGCAGGATTTTACTACAGTATTTCAAAAGTCTTCAGACTAGTGCAAGGAGGGTATGTAAACTTTTGAAAATGCCATAAAATGCAATTAATTAATAATATCATAGACTTGACGACGGACTCTGGCCTACGTGACGTTATGTTGTTTTATCATGCGACCTCACCGGTCATGGCAATCACTAACTTGAATTTATGACGTCATGGCAACAGCATTGCAGGTGGCGCAATGAACAGACCAAGACTCGATCCCATATTTATTGATGACGTGACCATGGGCCATGGCAGGTTTCTGTTGACGTCGTCCCTACATGTATTACCAAAGTAAAATCACGTGTCGATCAGGATGCATTGTTTTAGGCTGAGAAACTTTTAGCAAAGAATTCATTTATAAAGTGCTCGGTGTGTGAATCCCAGAACGTACACATTACATGTACATTAAGAAGTCTAGCTATGATTCATTAATGACCAGTTTGTGACTTAATTAGTGTTCGTGCAATCTGAAATCAAAGCTTAAGTTTTAACAATTGAGACTGAGAAGCTCAAATGAATTGCGTTTCACATCTTTCTACAGTGTATGGTGCCGCACTTACTTGAGGAATAAGCAGGGACGGACGCAGGGGGGGGGGATGGGGGGATGCATCCCCCCCCCACCAGATTAAAATTTTATTATTTTTACATGTTAATTTTAGCATCGCGCGGTCGCATATGTCGCGAACTATGCGTTCCGCGACGCAATAGCCCGGTAGACCCCCCCACCGGAATTTTCTGGATCCACCCCTGGGAATAAGGGGCTGACCAGATGCTCTTTGTGGTGGTCTCTTGGGGGCTCCCGGGGGAGGGGGAGGGGGAGGCTTTGGATTTTTGGTGAAAAAAAAAGACAGATTTGTTTCTGTTTGTTCAGCACATGAAAATATTAAGTTTGTTTCCACTTGTAGCCAAGGGGCAGGCCAGACGATAATTGGATAGTTGGACGGGGGCTATGGATTTTACCCCCGAAGCATCGACAAACAATTTTTTTTAATCGCATGTGGACGGGCGGCAAACTTTTTTTTAAAATTTTAACATAACGGCCCCCTAGCTACAGGCGGTAACAGCTTTTATGCTGAACAAACTTTTTTTTCAGTGTCAAGTGGGTAACAAACCAGTAATTTGAAAATGCTATTAAAGTTCTGCTAGTTATTGGGAGTTACATTGTATTTTTTACTTAAACTCCCATTGTTTTGTATTGTTCATATATATGCTGTTCTTCTGAATAAATAAATCATATCAAATATTTAACAGAAAGGCCCCACGAAATTGCATTAAGTCAGCTGAAGTCCATTTAGGTCAAGTGAAGGCAGGGCCTCTCTTTTACACATGAATTCATTATTTCTAAGTAAACGCCAGGCTGTCTGGCAATTTCTTTAAAATCAGAGTTACTGTTGTATGAAGCAATGTGGGAGGCAAATTTGATGGCTTGGTGTACAACATGGAGAAAAATGGATCAAGCCACGTATTTTAAATCTTTTAAACCAATTTCAGGCATTCATAACCTCTGATTCGGACACTGCTTCCATGTGAAATTATCTAACAATTTGTCAAGCTTGATTTAATTTGTCTCGAAGTAGAACCTAAAAAAGGTAAAACTGGAAGAAAATTCTTGAAAAATTTCCCCTTTGAGAGCTCACAATGAATTCAGAAAATCTAAAAACCCTTACCCCTCATCAGCAGGGGGGGATCCAGAAAATTCCGGTGGGGTGTCTATTGGGCTATCGCGTCGCGGAACGCATTGTTCGCGACCCTCCCTGCCTCCATCCCTGCTCATCAGGTCCGCCCCCCCCCCCCCACTTGCAAAAGAATCCTGGATCCGCCACTGCTTTTTTCAAAGTTTATTGGCGTCTGTATGATATGGGCTATATAAATAGTTGCTTTTGTAGCCTTTTGTGCAATAATTGAATTTTTATGTAGGTTTTATCTATGACAAATGAAAGAGAATTATACCCAACTACTGATATAAACAAGCAGGAACAAGAATAGATCAATTTGGCTCACAGTTTTGTATTGTCATGTTCCGGCACGTGATCAATCCATGAAATTCTTGAGAAAGCATGACAACACTAAATTGGCATGGAGTTGCAGACATTTTTTGTCTTTTGAGTTTTTAGCCCAGGTAAAGTATCACAAACTCAATTACGAAATTAAGCCATCCACACTTGTTACAAGAGTTATATGGTTAGCAGAAAACCGCAACCCTGTATCTATCATAGAAGCCTAGTATCAGCAGTTTGTGATTTTGGGATGAAGTCAGATTTCTTCAGGTGATTTTTAATTAAGTTTAAGATGTTCAGGTGTAAGGTCAATCAAGCGTCATTCACCAATATAAAAAAAACCTTGAGAAACAAAAGTCAGACATTTCCTTTGTCTGGAAAAAACTTGCTACATTGTTGCGCTATGTTACAAACTGTTACAAATTGTTACATTCTCAGACAAACAAAAAAAAGGTCACTGACATGTCACTGTGGGTGGAGCCAAACGAAAAACATTGACAGCCCTAGCTGGTCATTCAACAAAAAGTACTTGTCCGTGATTGGTCTAGCTCTATAGCCTATATGTCCATGACATTTGGGAGGGGGGGGGGGCTGGCCGAGTATTTTTTTTTTAGGGAAGGGGACAGGGTTGACGTACTTATTATTCAAGAGGATGCACTGTAAATGGGATGACCACGCTTTTTTTTAAATAAGTAATTTCTTGCTCAGTTTCCATGAAATTTCTGTTTGAATAAATAATTTCTGGCCCGGAAAAAAAAATCCGTGATAGAGAACTTAAAGGTAAAGGCTGTCTGAGGGTCAACATTTGTGTCAGACACAACACCACAATTTAATATCAAAAGCCTAATTTATTTCACTTAAAAATCTGATATTTTAATATATATCTTTGTTCAATCATAATTCTTGCTAGGCTGTGCTATTATAGCAGCAAGGGACAGGTGCTATTATAGCAGCAAGGGACAGGTCCATGGTCTGTGCTAGGGCTGCAGTTGGCCAGAGCGGAGTTCATTGAACTATTGATAACGTCACGTCACATCACTATTGTCTCGCCATGGCTATTGTCTCGCCATTACCGGTGGGGGCGCTGATCTAAAACAACATAGATGACGTCACTTATAGTAAAATACTCGGAGTCCGACATCCATTTATTGTATCTGGGATAATATCAAGGAATTTCATTGATATTGAAGTGTCAATGATTCAGAAGTGTTCGGCCACATGCAGTGCATTGTATTTCATATAAGATTTGCCTATTGTTGTGAAATAGTTCTGGAAATATAAAAATAGGCCATTTTGCATTGGAGTATTTAAACTTTTGGGCAGAACTGTAGTCGGCAGCCCAAAAACTAATGCTTATCAAAACTGCTGTGAATATCACTTTGTCATTCTCGGGTGTGGAATATGATGTCAAGAAGTGTCATTAACATATCACAAATTGACTGATCTATCTGTGAGTTAGTATGTATACAGGTATAACTACTGTGCGACTTTTACATTGTGAGCAATAAGGCCAAACATCAGTTCATTGCTAACTCCCATAACTCCCACTAACTCCTGCTAACTCCCATAACTCCCACTAACTCCTGCTAACTCCTGCTAACTCCCGTAACTCCCGCTAACTCCTGTAACTCCCACTAACTCCTGTAACTCCCACTAACTCCCGCTAACTCCTGCTAACTCCCACTAACTCCCGCTAACTCCCACTAACTCCCGTAACTCCTGCTAACTCCCGCTAACTCCTGCTAACTCCCGTAACTCCCACTAACTCCCGCTAACTCCCACTAACTCCTGTAACTCCCACTAACTCCCGCTAACTCCCACTAACTCCCGTAACTCCCATTAAGTCCCATAACTCCCACTAACTCCCGTACTTCCCACTAACTCCTGCTAACTCCCACTAACTCCCACTTACTCCCGCTAACTCCCGCTACTTCTTGCTAACTCCTGTAACTCCCATAACTCCCTGAAGTCCCAAATGGAGGCTCCGTTTGGGAGTTACATGCTTAAATGGGGCCTAAGAACACCCTGAATGAAATGCGTCTTGAAAGAAGGCCAATAAATTGATTCCTTCTTACATCAGTCTGGTGAAGTTCATTGATGTTCATTTGCTCACCTCAATTCCTTTGAAGATGCCTTGGGGGCAGAACCGATAACATTTGATGAACACGCCTCTTACCATGAGCTATCTTGATAAATGGCCACTGTCACGACAGTTCTGACTTTCACCGATGTCGACTCCACCCAGCCACATTGACTGATGGTTGTATTGCTGTCAGTGAAGTATCTAAGATCTCAGGCAGAAGACCCGTATATTCTGGATAGAACAAGATGCTGACCAGTAGTTGTGTTACTGTCATTGAGTCTTTATGAAGTTCTAGTGTGATGAAATTTTTACGTATGACAGAATAAGAAAAAGTGACAGTAGGTGGTTTTACAGTGCAATCTTGGCAGTCAATTTTTTTGGCATCCTGCTTATCACATATTAGAAGCTAGTAACAGTTGCTGCACTGGCTTTTGTGCATCATTACAAGAATGAATCCTTTGAAACAAAAGCTGACAGTGGTCTTTTTTTATGTTCACAAAGAGTAATCAATAGCACAGCCATTAAGGCATCCAGAACTCCAGATGCTACAGACTGGCAGCAATTGTCATAAATTGGCCAACTGAGTTTTTATTGTGCTCATATTGTGCTTAAAAAGTGAGAGACAAACACGTTGATGAGTTATGAAGGAAGGTCAAACTCAAGGACAAATGGAAAGACAATGGTAAATGTGACAAAGTTTCACAATATAATAAAAACCACTCCAATTAGTGGGCGAGACCAGTGTGAGTTGTGCCATTTTTTGCTTGAAAACGAAAAGTGGCAATATAGCCATGAAAAATTGAATTTAAGGAGTGATTCATTTGAAACAAAGGCTTTGCTATTAGCTGATTAAGGCATCCAGAAGTCCAGATGCTACAGATTTGCAGCAATTGTCATGAATTGGCAGACCAAGTATTTGTCATGCTGCAAATTGTGCTTGAAAAATTAGAGTGAGAGATATTGAAAAGCGTAATTATGAAGGAAGGGTAAACTGAAGGACAAATGGAAAGACACTGGTAATGGTCACGTGGTTTTACAAAAATGTAACAAAAATCATTCCAATTAGTAGGGGAGATTGGTGTGAGTTTTTTGCTTAAAAAGGGAAAAGTGCCAAATATACATTGTAATGACATGAAAAATTTAATTTATGAGTCATTAATTTGAAACAAAAGCTGAGAGTGACCTATTTCTATGGTCACAGTTCTAAGAGAAATCAATATTATAACCATTGAGGCATCCAAAATTGCAGATGCTGCAGATTGGTGGTAATTGTCATGAATTGGCCAACTAAGTTTTTGTTGTGCTGCAAATTGTGTTTGAAAAATTAGAATGTGAGATATTGACAAAGCGTAATTATGAAGGAAGGCCAAACTCATTGATGAACGGAAATACACCTGCTATAATAACACATTTTGATAACATGCAAAACATCATTCAAAATATGTAAAAAAAAAAAAAAAAAAGTCTTGAAAATATGAGAGCTTTTGATCATTGTGAGTGATTTCTGCCCTGTTGGCAGACACATCTCAGTAGTCAATCTTGTGATCATCACCTACGTTTGCCTTGTACATATGAACAAATTTCTACCATACTTCATGGAAAACTTGCTTTTAATGTTTTCCACAAACTGCTTTTTTAATTTGGAAACTATTTTCTTTTCCTTTTGACCTGAAAAAATTGATACAACTCGAAACATATATGGGTATTACCAAATTCTAAGGGTGAAAACCAAAGGGTGATTCTTTCAAAGCCTGCAGAGATATGATACAGTTATTTTCTGATTCTCATTCTCCCAAGAGGTGCCAGATTGCAATGAGCATCTATGAGAGTGGCCTGGAGCCTAAAGATAACTGTATCACATAATAACTGTACAAAAATTAATCTGACAAAACGTATTGAGCCAGATTGTGCAGATATCATACTTGACTGTCCCTTTATCGCTAGCTGTGATCACTTTAGAGAGGACATGCATTAGATACCAATTTAAAATATTTCTGGGAGTTCATTTTGATTGGTATTAAATGCATGTATCTCTCTTGTGTACCTGATCATTATTCTTTCATCTTTGCAATGGTGGAAAGTTAATAAATTAACAGAAGTGATTCAAATGTCATACATGTAGAACAAACATTTTGTTACTCCTTTTAGTCTGCCTGTGCTGTTATCTATGTAGATAAAGATGTAAATGACATTGGGATGAAGTCTTGTAATCATAAACTAAGTATATGAACCAATGTAGCAATACTGGCAACCAGACAATATGCTACAATTGTTTTCATTTATAATTTCGTTATAGATATTTTATCAAAGTGGAAAGAAAATATGATAAGCACTTTACTGATTTGGTGAATTTAACAATGGAATTAACACAGTTCATATTTTGAGTTCAACAATAAAAGTTACAGAATGATTTTAAAAATGTTCTGTCATCAATGACTGTTTAATATTTAAAATGTGAGTCAATAGCAATTAATTAAAACTCGTGTTGGAATGTGCTAAGCTTTAATCGATCTTCTCAGTTTCAGAGAATGAAGTGAACAATCTGCTCTGACAGATTAATTTCATTGGTGGGTGCAAATCAAGTCATGTTGTTTGTCTGATTGAGTTACAGGCAACTTAAATGTGAAGTCAGCTTGCAAATTTGGATCATGATGGTTGGAATGCCTTAGGGCACACAAGAGAATGTTGTAGAATGGCAATTCAGTCTTGATTGAAAGCAATACAAATTTTGCAACTGCAAGAAACTTCTAGTCAAGTTTCACATATCTCTGACTGAGGATTACTCCAAAGTCTCACAGTTACAATTGTTGAAAACTATGAAAAAAGTTCCAATTCATGCTCATATTTACAATGCAGAGATCTGCTTATTTGTGATAGTACAATTAATGACCAAAGAAAAAATTTTAGTCTGTTTCAGGCTGCCAAGATAGAATAGGCCTGTTTATCAGGAGCAAGCTGAGAATAACTCAACCTAGTACCTCCAATGGCTGTTGGTTAGGCACAAGAGCATCACATAATTTTATGTCAATGGGGTTACGCAAGGATCAGTGATCTGATTAGCCTTATTCTTATTAAGCTGTTACCTAATTTCTATTAAGCTGTTGGCAGGCAAGTGCATGATTTGAATAGGAAACAGCAGAATTTATTGCCAGCCATTATGGTGAAAGCGAGCAGTTTCCCAATAATATTCACAGCAACCATGTAGCACGGGATCAGCTGAAATGCATTTCAGAGCAAACACACAGAATATCATAGAATATTTGTTTAACAAGCATGTATTGAATGTACTGTACGGAATTATACATTCTACCATATATAGTGTTATAAGGCCTCTGGTTGAGGTTGAAAGCTCCCAAGGTGAGAAAAGTCTTTTGCTGTGTTGAAAAAGTTTTAACCTATCTAAAAAAATAGTGTTATTCTGTTGCAGACCATATAGAATGAAAGTCACCATTTTCAAATTATCAAGTATATATTATCATGCGTTTACTTCAGGCTACATTGCAATAAAATCAGAGAAAATTGTATAGTTGTACAAGAGTCTCTGTGTGATAAGACAACCCCTTCTGCGATCATGAAGCGGTCTGTCGTGGAGGTAAAGTCTCTTGTTGGGGTGCAAAATACACTAACATTATGACTTGGTGCAGGAGGAAGGCAGTCACGGAAGGCTTATAATATACAGATACCACTGCATCTGTAGATATCTGCTGAAATTAAAGGAAAGTTTTTATGAGACTTTTATGAGGAGGATCTTACGCAAGTCTAAAATGCTACGTTACATGAATGTTTGGCCCTGGCACCAGATATTCATGTTTTTCATGTTGTTTTCATCTTTGTTCTGCAGAAAGAGTGGACATTTGCCTGGTGAAAAAGGCACTTTGTGACTCATGATAGCTGATGAAGTGTCATCTTCTCTACATTCAACATGGGAAACATAGAGGTTGTTTGATTAGTGATAACCGATTTTAGAGAAAGCTCAAATTCATAATCCTTTCGTTTGCTTGTCATCGACAAGCGGGATTAGTCTCCTTAAATCAAATTAACATTGAAAGTATTGAGTATGATCATGACAAATCAGCATGATGACACACAAAGTGCAATTTTCACAGTGCAGCAGTCCAGTCTTTTTGCATATCAAATTTCCTGGCTGTAAAAGTATGATTGACACCCTTCCCTTCCAGTGGGGTGCAATCAATGCTTCAATAAGTTCCTAATTATTTCCACCTCAATGGGCCGTTTAACCTGCTTCCCAATTGCATAATGCAGCAAAATGTGAAAACCTCATCAAATGGATTTAATAATCGCTTTCGAGAACTTAAACAGGCTTAAACTGCACAGATACAGGTGTGTTTTCTATTACTTGATTTCAAGAAAAGATTACGAAAATCAGAAATCTGCCATTCACATGATTAATGTTGTATGAGGGGCGTTATCTTTCACAAAAATGCCCATGGATAAAAAAAAAGTAAGTCTCCTTCAAAGTGTACACCACTATCAGCATTGAGTTTCAAAATGGAGAACACTCCCCAGAAGCAGTGAGAATCCAAGAAAAGTGAAATTGTAGATTCTAGGAAGGCCATTAGCAAAAGCTTGCCTTATTTGAAGTAAATAACCTTCCCTATTATAGCCTGGCACCAGCCAATTTAAGGAAACTGCCTCATTTAGCTAAATCGAGATAAATCTATAACAAACACAACCAAATCGTAACTAACCTTCTTCTGATTTGAAGCAAATTGGCTATCGAATGAAAGTGTATTTAGTAGACTGCAGTCCATATGAAGTAGGATATGTGGGATTGAGAGGATTCCAGGATGACAGTTGCAGAGTTTTTCTTTATTTTCTTACGCATGCACAATATTTCATTGTGCAGGGGTTGTTAGTATATCTTCTTCTTCCTAGTAGGTTCAGTCCACAATTGTGTATCCTCGAACCTTGTGCTGGTTAGTATGTGGTTAATATTGTATTCTATATAATAATATATTTTGCCAGGCTTAATTTACAATGGTTAATTTTCTTTTCAGAGAAAAAAAAAAAGTTTTGATAGACCTAGCTATAGTCTCCCATATCTTGGGCTTTTGAATCATCAGTGATTGAAATGGGAGCTTTTGGCTGATGAGACAGCAGTGCGCCAACCCAAATTTTCAAAAGGGAAAAAATTCCCGTTACTGGCTAGGGGAGAGTGGGGACCGATGGGCCGCTTGACAAATTATTGACCATGGAGGCAAATCTGCTTCAGATAAAGGATTCATACTGTGCACCCTATTAGCTGGTGTAATTCTCTTTAAAATGATATAAGATTCACATAGATCAACCTAGGAAGAAAGATTAGAAAACACATTTTCTGTCAAGAAAGATGGTGGCCCATCGGTCCCCAACCATGGGGACCGATGGGCCATCCCATGGGGTCCGATGGACCATGTTAATAACTTGCCAAAGGGTGGATAAAAAATTCAAAATTTGTTTCTAATATGTTTTCGTTGATCCATCTGAGTGTATAGGACAATAAGAGATCGAAAGAATATAGAAATGCCCAGATTTTACACTTTGAAAAAAAGCTTAATTTTCACAAATGTCATGAGTTACTTTTTTGTAGTTATAGTCAACCTATAGAGATGATATTTTAGCAGTACATGAACAGATGCATTAGAAACTATATTGGAGAATTCCAAAACGATTGGTTCATTGGTCACTAAGAAAAAAAAAGTTTATATTTGGTCGATACAGAAGTTTGGCAACCACCGTGATCATCAAAATCTTGTCTAATACCTCAAATTTGTTGGTGAATATTAAAAAATGAAAATATTTTAATCTTTTCTCCATCAATGAATCATTTCTGTCAATCATTTAGATTTTTAGGGGAAAAGTAAAGTTTTCCAATGATACTGTACTAGTATGCCACCTGCAGGAGAAATCTTGAATCAAAACAATAAAATTCATCAATAACCCTCCATTAGCTTATATTTTGGTGAAAATTTAACTTACACTCAATATTGCATCAATGTCTAACGTGGTCCTTATGTTTATTGTATCCCAAATACTACCAAGATTGAAAATTTGTGATTATTGATATTTTAAATTCCCACCATTTTGTGTTTGAAGCCATTACTGAGGCAAATCTATTATATCTAGTGCTGTAAATTCGAGGGCATTCATTTAAGTCAAAACTTATCATTAAAAGATGTAAGCTGAAGTTCTACTGTGCTTTTTCCCATAAAAGACTTTAATATCTAGCCCCATGCCAATACGCCACCTATAGAAAATCTCAAGAAATAGTGGCCCATCGGTCCCCATGTTGGGTGGCCCATCGGTCCCCAAAAGCTCTCTGAGCAGTTAAACCCCTCTTTTTTGGTGAAATATGGTTCTTGTTCCTAAAATTCAATGTGTAAATTGTCGCCAATATATAGGACAAATCATCATAGAAAATATATTGCGTCAAGTCTACACACTTTTGAGATATTAAACTTTTTCTGAATCAGAAAAAAAAATTTTAGATGTTGAAAATTTCATTTTGCTTCCTACATGCTTGTGCTATCACTTATTGATCAGTGGTCGATATGGTAATCATAGATGTGATAAGCAATACTAAAAATGCAAATTAGATGTTATGAAACGTTTTTGATGTGGAGTTAAGAGGATGGCCCATCGGTCCCCATGGCCCGTCGGTCCCCATGTTCCCCTATAGTTTTGGCTTTCATAGAACATGAAAAGTGACAGGAAGTTGTATTTTCACCAATGTTCATTTGGGGAGCTGTATCAGGGAAGAGCTCCTCCATTAATGATCATGGGAGCTCAGTTCTCCCAAGCTTCCCCCCCCCCCCATTTCCCTCACTGCTATTGATACTTATGACCTGTGTTTTTCCCTTCGCCCAGGTGCTAGTTCTTCATAAATGATCTGTGTTCTCCTATGCAGTAATATAACAAAGTGACCTCATGACCGGGAGAAACTGGTGTCACAATCACAGGAATAATTCAGTTCAAATTGATTACATCTACATGGAAGGCAATGAGCTGTTACAGTGAGGCACCACAATAAATCCAAGAACTTGTTCTATCTCAACAGGAACCAAATCTGAGAAGCAACCACAAGCTGCTGTTAGCCAAACCTTCTCCATGCAACAAAAATGAGTTTGAATATAGAGCATTTTCCTTTATGCAGCATCAAAACTCAGGAACAGTTTGCCTGAGAAAGTGAGAACTGCTCAAACATTAGAAAGCTTCAAGAAAATCGAAAAATCCGTTTGTTTTAGAATTCTTATCCATGACTTGATGTGAAAATGAGCTGATGAAGAGTTTACTGAAATTAGCGCTATATAACTTCATAATATTATTATTATATTATTATATGAGTAATATTCCCTGGGCTATTGATAAATTGCTGTGGCTGTTTTCCCCCTTGAATGTAATTAACACAAAAAAATACTGTGGTTGAATCAGAAAATGATGGTAAACAGTTCTTCAAAAAAGGCTTTTGGCTGATGTTGAATAATGCATGTTTTATCAAAGGAAATTAGGATAGGATAGGATAGGATATTTATTTTTCATTTCACATATGCAATTACAATAATCAGTCAATGCTATTAGAATATTCGATATACACGGCATATGGAAATGGAGGAGCATACAAGAGCCTATGCAGGCTGTGGTCGCAGCACCTTACATTATTACAGAATAAATAATTTTCATCAGTATTTCAATAATAGATATAAATGAATTTATACAAAAAAAAAAGTACATGAGTGGATAAATAAATGGATAGCTTATTGGGGAAAAAAAAATGCAGAAGAGAAAAAAACAAAAAACAAAACAACAACAAAGATTTAAAAATTAACCAAAAAAAATCTAGATAATGGTAGTCAATGAATATATATATATACATAATGATAATTTCGATGAATGAAAGATGAAATGAGTTCGAAATTACATGAGTGAGGCAGTCAGTTTTCAGATTCTTGAATTTAGGCAAACATAACAATTTGGGAGGGAGCATGAGGGGTTGTACCTTGATATCAAATAATCTTTGAGTTTGTATATTGAAGAGTATGATTTTAAATTGTTTTTAATATTGGCGGGTAAGGAATTCCATGCTTGTGATATTTTGACATTGAATAATTGCTCTTCTATTTGTTTCTTAATTTGAGCGGGGTGTAGGTCCTGCTGCCGCCTTGTAAAGTGATCATGTATATTGCTATTTGTGACTATTTGCTGGGAATGGTATTTGGGAAGGGTGTTGTGTTTATACTTTAGGAAGAGCTTGGTACACTGGACAGTGTAAATGTCGTCTAATTTTAATCATTTCAATTTTCTAAATAAAGGGTCTGTGTGGCTATTATACTTGGATTTAGTGATTAGTCTTATTGCTTTTTTCTGTAGTAATTTGACACGGGACATCTCTTTGTTCCTTATATTTCCCCAGGCAACTATAGCGTATGAAATATGGGGTAGAACTAGGGCATTGTAAATAGTTTTTAGAATATCTGTTGATATTTTATGCTTAAGTCTAGAGAGGATCGTTGTTATTTTGACTATTTGGTTAGCCTCATTAGCAATATGTTTTTTTTCCAATTCAGTGTTTCATCTATTTCAATGCCAAGGAATTTCGCACTAACTTCTCGCTTGATGTTTGTCAGGCCTATAATTATGTTGTTATGATCTGGTATGGTTCTTTTGCTGCTACGAAATATAATGTAGCTTGTCTTATTGATGTTGAGAGATAATTTATTGGCTGAAAACCAAGTTTTAATTGAGGAAAGTTCTGTATTTATAGTTTGTATTAGGTTGTTGTGGCTATTATCGCTAAATAGGAGGTTGGTATCACCTGCAAATAATATGCCTTTACTCTTTTTTAAATTTTCTACTAAATCATTTACATATATGAGAAAGAGGAGAGGTCCTGGAATGGACCCCTGAGGAACACCACAAGCTGAAGGTTTAAAGGATGAGGATGTATTCTTAAAATATGTGTATTGTTTTCTGTTTGATAAATAGCTGGAGAACCAAACCAAATTAGTCCTAACGACTCTTTAACCCATGCTGTTCTCATTCTTAGTCTCAGAAAATGAAAAATTTGAACAGTCTCCCAAACCTGATAAATTTTACTAGACTGCCTAAATCAAGTTATAATGTGGCTTACAAGCTTCAGTTGCAAGTACGAGCATGTTCTCAGCTTCCAAATTTAGTTGGAAGATGCAAATTGCTGGAAAACGTGAGTGCAGCTATGAAATTTTAGGCTTTCCAGAACTTTCTACAACTTCACTTGAATACAGGATCAGTTTACAAATTTTCAGTACTGAGTGCATTACTATGACTATCAATTGTCATATTGTTTTCAAACTTTTCTACACAGAACACGAGTTATACTAATTGAAAATATCAGATTGCATCATTTGTCGATCTGTCTTAGCATTCCATTTCAGACATAAATTGCCTTGAGCAGGACGTATATTGAACTCTGGAGTCTTGTCTATAGTCATGACTGCAATAATGATGTTTCTTTTTATTTAGTTTACAGAAAATATATCAAGAAAACTCCAGCCTGAAAAATATGCCATCCTTTCTGTGAGTTATGATATAAGCAGCCACATTTGAGTTTTTGGAATGAGCTTAGCAGCCACATTTCTGTGAGTTTTGGAATGAGATTAGCATCCTCATTTCAGAACTTTCTTGTTTGATTTTCTTCTTAGGTAGACACTGAACCAGATTTCACAAGGCTCAAACTGCTCTGTGATGCTACATGGGGATATTTTGAGACTGAGAGCCTACCCACTCAAATCCAACGAAATAAATATTAAAGCCATGGACATTCTTATTGAGCAAGCTTAAGGAAATGTTGCCCAGTTTTGCCAAACCACAACCAGGTTTTTTAAGTCATATTTCATTTGCATAAAAGTTATCAATAATACTGCCATAGAAAAAAAAACTTGGATGAGATTTATGGGGTATCAAATCAAGTCGCAGTCACACCAACTCGTAGACAAACCAATTGATAGACAACCAACAACTAAAAAAGTTATCAATAATACTGTCATAGAAAAAATAACTTGGATGAGATTTATGGGGTATCAAGTCAAGTCGTAGTCACACCAACTCGTAGACAAACCAATTGGTAGACAACCAACTAGTAGACAACAAACTCGTAGACACCAGGTACTACCAACTGGTAGACATCACATTTTCAGGGGTCACCAAGTCGTAGACACATATTTTTTAGTGAGTTTAAAATTGCCAAGTCGTAGACACAGTAGTTTTTCTGCTTACCAAATCGTAGACACCAATTTCTGATGCTTGCCAACCTGTAGACAGACCAATTTTGGCAGGGAATCTAAGTCTTATGGAAATGTCAGTGCCTGGTGTTTTATAAACAGAATATGATTCGAGGGATTGAAAAACTAATAATTTCCAGTATGAATTAGCTCAGCTTTTCCCTATTGCAGCCTGATTATACTTACAAGGAGTGATGATTGAAATGGATTTCTCAACATTATGACAGACTCAGACAGACTTTAAAATACATATAAGTCATATCTACAAAAACTAGGCTGCCTTTATAACTATTTTTCAGTCCCATCACTAAAACAATTTTCGGAAGATTAGGGATCTCACGAGCTACCTGGATTAATTCTACAAGATAGAAGCCTAAATAAAGCATAGTGTGATCGCTTCATTTACTTCTTTTTGTTGTTGTTGATATATGGTATAGACATATATATGTACGGTTAGGTCTGAGCACCCTGTTAAGTTGTGAACCATTCTACAATGCCAAATAACAGTGTTTTTGTAGGTATATGTGTAACATTGTATCCAGGGCCGTATTAGCGCATTTCTGGGCCCGGGGCAAACTGTTTCTAGTGGGCCCCCTTGCGCACTAAAAACGCTCTAAATTCTGAAAAGTACATTCGCGCGCCAGTTACCCGATGCACTTTCTTTACTGTCGCAACTCCTTTCAGCTTCTTCATTGGCCCCCCTGAGGTCATGGGCCCGGGGCAACTGCCCCGTTTGCCCATAGGTTAATACGGCCCTGATTGTATCATTAGGTTCTAGCCCTATTTCTTTCAATGTCACTACACCATGGGCGGCCATACTAATCATTGAGAGACATGAAGTATCAGGGCTTGCAAATGGCTTCAGTGCACCTATAATCTAGCATATGACAAATCAAAGAAATGCCCAAGACATGTGTGTTTTGATATATTTGTCACAGATTCTATCCAATTTGACAGTTGATTATGAAAAACATTCTCTCAAAATTCACAGTTATTGTTGGGTGTTGTTGGTTCTTTAAGTTGTAGATTTGTATCTACTTCTCTCTTATGTCTAACTGCTAAAAGCACAAATAGTAACAAACAATGTATAACAGTTTGTGATCACTTCTGTTGATGTATGTTACTACAGAGGAAAAAGAAGTGCAACGAAATGACAATGTGTTTGGTGCTCAAGTAGCTTTGCCACGTCACAAATTTTCATACTTGACTGAGCAAATTCTGAGTATCACACTTCAGGATTATTCCTGTTTGTGTGAAAATACACCCTCTTATACAATAATCTAATAATTATGTTGTGCTTTGCAGCAACTGTCATGAACAAGTGAAACTTCTTGGGAGTGCACATAACATACACTTGACACACATTGTGAACTGGGGGGGGGGGGGGTTGGGTTATTTCTTAAAACGGCTTTGTTTGATTCAGAAACATTGCATGCTTGAATTAAATAATTACCGAACACAAGAATGCAAAAAATGGTAAAATCCATATCCAAATGTTTGTACACAACAACTTTGACCAAATGTCTTGGCAAATGGCAATTAATTTTACATGGAAAAATATTTTCTTTAAAATGTAATAAAATAACCTCTTCCTCTTGCACTGTATGTAGGGGGCTAGCTCAGTTGGTGGTGTTATATACGGGCTTCCAATCTATGGGTCCAAGGTTTGATCCCAGATCTTGGCAGGCCAACTGATGGAACCACCTTGGAAAGCACTTACAAGTTACAACCATGTTCCGTCTGATTGCCATGACACCTCCCCTAATTTGCATGTACCAGAGTTAAAAAATACAAGATTTAAAATCCATTATGGCATTTTCCATTGTCTGTAGTTGAGACGGAGAGATCAATTGTAATTATTTATTTATTTACCACATCATTCATTCATCAAACACTCACATAGGTTTTGCTTAGGCAGAGTACGAGCAGTGTTTTGGGGAGGGACAGATATTTGTTCAAATTTCAAGATGAAGACTTCTACCATTCAAACAGCATATCTTTGGAACTGCACTGTAACAGTGAAAAATATATTTGGGAAGCAAAAGCTCCTCCTCAAAATTTATTATTTCAAGATAGTCCTGAAAGAATACAAAATAAACTTTTCAATATTTTTTATTGAAACATATTAATTTCCAAGCCCCCCCTCTCTGAGACCTAATGGTTTTTCCAATTATAAAATAACTTATGGATTAAATAAAAGTGTTGTCTTCAGCTTCGGAAATATTTCCACTTGGTGCTCACTGGTGCATAGAAAAATTGCTTGTCACAAGACCACTTGAACAACTGACCACACGATCATTTCGTTGCACTTCTTGTTCCCCTGTAGTAATTAGAATTTGTCATGTGATTTTGGCATAGGCTCTCACTATTTATGTACTTCTTCAAAATATGCAAATACTACAAAGGAAAAATGATTTGCATGCCACAACATCACCAAAATAAGTGAGATGTACATGTACAAGGTCAACCATTTGCACCATATCTGTATGTTATTTGCAAAATGACCCTGCTTCTGCAATCTCCAAATTCGAATTGCATACGCTTATATTGTCTTATAGGGTATTATTGGTATGCATGTGCGTGCACTACACCTCCATCTTACAAAGATCATTACTGTCAAGTCAATACATTGTAATGGGAATAGTACTGTCAACATATTTGTCCACATTTTTACACGGAGATTTCATAGTAAACAACAATTTGACCTCCATTGCAGACTGATGACATCTCCATAGAAACCAACTTGTCAATTAATGGGAAGCTGCCAGAAGAGGTTATGGAGAGCCAGAAGATACAGAAGGAGGTGTGCCCTTAGTGACATTTGTTATTGAGATGCCATCATAACTCTAACTCTTATTCGGCTATATTATAAACCAAACTATTTTCAATACAGTGGAATTACCTTGTAAATTTTCAGCCTTGATTAACCCTGAACTATGTCTTACCCTTTCTGGATTTAACCAAGAAAGCATGCGCCTTTTTTCTGAATTGAGTGTTATTTTGCAATAATGGCATAAATTCAAAATGGGTGATCATGATAAGTCAATATGGGAAGACAAACCATGTTCAATGTTTTGGCAATCTATTCATGGTGCATGTTTATGTGGTGGCGAAGGTAAAGCTTTCATTATCTGCAGTGCAGGCTGTCCATATAGTTACACTGCGAAGCTATTACAAAGTTTATAAGTCATTTTAAGAGAAATTACTGAAAAACCTGAAATGGGAAAAGATTCTTTTTTTCTTTTTTCCACTTTCATATTCTGTCACATCAAGCATATGCAAGAGAAATAGATGATGTCGTAATATACCTTAGATATAGTACGCAATCCTTATTTATTTACCTTTCATTAAAATCTTGCAAACAAGGTTTGCCGATAAGGATCATGCACATTTCAGCCTTAAAAAGACAATTTAATCCAGGTATTAGAATTTCTTTCTTTGTCTGCACCTTCGGTTGTTGTGACGCAAAGTGCTTGAGACAGATTATTTAATCTGATTGTTGAGGTTTTCATCAATTTTCTCCACAATTAATTTTGTGAAATGGGTTAAATGGCCATTGAGGTGGGGATAATGAGGAAATGCATGCAGGCATCAATTACACTCAACTGGAGGGAAATTGGGAGGCTCATGGCTCAGTATGGAAGGAGAAAACAATGAAAAACATTGAAAGCTGGCACATGCTCTTTAATCCAGTTTGTAATTAATCAACCAGCTGCAAAACTTGGTGCAGTCTATTAGAAACTCACAATAAGATGTGTTCATGAAGTATGAAAAATAGTATTGAATGTTGGGGTTGTGAAAAAATACTGTGGCAATCCATATTGTTGTTTTCAAATGAGTAAAATGATTTTTCTCAAATGAATCTTTTAGGGCAATGCTGGTCTCCAACTGGATGCCTGTTTGCTTTTGGATTCAAGTCATGTTTTCTGAACAAATCATATTGATACAAAACTAATACCAAATATGCCTATATATATCAAGATAATTTTCTGAACATATTTGAATACAAATCCACAACTATTATCAGGTGTATCCATTATGCGTGAAAATTGATGAAGCAGTGAGCACGAACACACAATGACAAAGAGAATATACTTTTTGGGACTTACTGAATCACTACAAAATGTCTCATTTAAAAAACTAAAAAAAATTTATTTATTTGCATCAGTGAAAATGGAAATATAAAGTGAAGATGTAAAACTGAATTAGAACTTTAGCAAAGTTTTTAAGATTTTCAATCAGGACCATCTAACGCCTGGTATCACTTTGTCCCTATGGTTGTCTGATGCACCATTATGATAAAAGCTTCATAAAACTCTATCCCCCGCAATCAAAATCTGTGGGCTTACAGCACAGAAGTTGCTGATAACTTTAAAGCAGATCAACCGCATGACTTAATTGTCAACTACTGGTAAAATGGATATTGTTGGGCAAATTGTTTATGTCATTCTTTGAAGCAAACTATGAAGAAGAGAATAGGTAAAGCTCTGTGAGAAATGTCCTGAAATGACTCTCCATTAATTTCCAGTGGTTATTAGATATATAACACTAATTAATACTTGTCAGGGCAGGGCTTTACTTTAAGCACCCTATTGTATGTATAAGTGTCAAGTATATTCTTCTGATATACGTCAATACGCCTCAATCTCACAAAAAATCAAACCGACTTAGCTGTACACAATCAATTGTAAATTGTTGTCTCACATAATCTATTAAGTTTATGTGTGGGGACATTGGACACTGACGGTCATTACCATCTACTTTTGTGAATATATACTACATATGCTTTGAGTCAGGTTCTATAGCCGGAAGTCTTCATTAAAAGCTGCATCCCTGGAGGAGGTCTTCAATTGCCTGTGAGCCATCTGGGATGAGTTTGTAGTAGGTTTGGACAGCCAGATCGTGATGGTACAGTCCAAGTAAATGTGACCAATTTTGTTGCTGTCATTTCTTGAGTACTTCGGCACGTATGCTATATTAGAGTAAACTTTATTAGTTTGCCCAGACTTTAATGAGTCCCTTCTTTCTTCTTGGCCCTACACTGTTTGGAAAACAGTGTTGTGATAATGTAGACACTGTAACACTATCTGAAAAGGCAAATTTTGCATTATTCCACTTTTAAAGTCATTGTGCATGCGTGACAGACAACATCTTTAATTACAGCAAACGTCAAAAGGACTGATTCATGCCAAACTTGAGGGGCTGAGGAGCCTGCCTTGTCGTCATATTTTCAAGTTGCTATTCAGTTGCATTATAACAACAAAGCATGCCTTACAATTGGCTATAAAATTAAGTATTTCGTGCTAAATAATATAACTAAGTGTATTTTTGCAGGGTCCCTAAACCAATAGCAGTACTTATTTATACACACATCACTTTGAAGGCAAATCAGTCATTTTGACTTCAGGTGAAATAAGCTTTTAAAAATCTTTTCAGTTAAATTTTCAATAATCCTTGTATAAATGTTGATTATATACTCACCACAAAGCTGCAGCAAGAATGTGGATTATATACACACAATGAAAGTAAAAACGCTTTTCAAAATTACAGCTCTGGAAAAGGATCTTCTTTCGCAAAAGACGAGAGTACAGATTTGAGGTACTACTTGACACTTCATCTTATTCTTTCATCAGTACAAATATAATCAGCCATGACCCTCATGGATACCCACTGACAGCAATACAACCACTGGTTGACATCTTGTTCTATCTTGAAATATATCATATGTGTTTTAAGTCTTTGGACTCCAGGAAATTTCACTGAAAGCGCTACAGCCATTGGTCAACGTAGCTGGACGGAGTGAACTGCAGTGAATGTCGGACTGTCCTGTTAGTGGCCATTTAACAAGATGACTAACGGTAAGAGGCATATTCATGAAATTCAAGATGCTCTGCTCCATTGCTATCTTCTAAGGAAACTCAGTTAGGAAATGCACATCAATGAAGGGAACTTATTCACTGTAACTTTTGAATTTTGAGTTAGCTTAGGGACCGTTCAGAATTTATGACTGGGGGGGTGGGAGTTTTGCTGGAACTTCCCGTCAAAAATTAATACCCCCCCTTGAGTTTCATGCGGATTTTTAGTACCCCACCCTTAGGTTTCACGTGTATTTTTAGTACCCCCCCCCCCTTGACATACAAAGCGATACACACATATATACTGTTATACACGGCCTTGCGTACAGATTTGCGTCATCTCGCGCTTAGAAAGTCCAAATAAAATGAGTTCATGCGTGTTTTTTAACATTTTTTCTTTGTTAAAATGTCTTACCCCCCCTTGGAAGTGTTGTAAAAAAGTATTACCCCCCCCTTGGAACACGTGTGAAAAGTTAATAACCCTTTGGCCAAAACTCCCACCCCCCCAGTCATAAATTCTGAACGGTCCCTTAATTGATTGAGTGAGATGGTTGCACAATTCGTTTGGGCCAAGATAGCTTGTTGTTTGCAAGTTATAACAACATAAAGATTATCACAACTCAAAACAGCAAGCTATCATGGCTCAAACAAATTGTGCAACCATCTCACTCAATCATTTGAGCTGACTCAAAATTTCAAATTTTACAGTGTTGGCTCTCATCTAAGTCACATTTCATTCAATGTGTTCTTGTTTATCAGTGCCAGGGGAGCAGGTCTCTCACACAAGACCCATAGATCAGCTGCTATGCACTGGTGTGTTGTGAATGTTATCATTTGGACCAGTTGCAAGAGTTTGATAAATGGGACACATGTCTGAAGTCCAAAGCTTTGCGACCAACTAGTGTCACTACACAAAACCCTGGGCCTCTCTGCCAGAGACTAATTCCACAACAAGAGCCTTGGGACACATAGAGCAAGATAACTATTCAAGTGAACCGATAGGGAAAAAGCCTAACCCAGCAAGTGCCTAACATTTATAAAACATTGAATCAATGTTATAAAAACATTTAAAAACCAAAGTAATATTTTAAGTGGTTTTTAAAATGTTACTCAACATGACATTTTGAATTTCGATTATGGGTGGAAAATTAATCACATTTGGTTATCATGGTTATCCACCTCTAAAAGCAGAATCTTGATAAATGAAAAGGCTGTTATGACTTAAACTGGCATATATTATTGCTTTATTTATTTAATATTATTTTTCAGCATTTCTATAGCGCTAGATTAACAGGAACTGTGCGCCTAACAGTTTTTCGAACATCAGCTGTGCTGATGCAATCTCAAAGCAATATCCCAAATTTCAACCCACTACCCTGAATGACCCAGTGGCCAGATATGATAAGCTAAATGTGTATGGGAGATTGTGGTCTGGTGAGACACATTTCTTCTTATTTCAACAGCTACAAAATTTTGGAAGTAAACCAGTTCAGGTTCACATTATATATAGCAAAGTTGGGCATACTGGAAATCAATGTCAATGCCATTAGACAACCAGATGCTACAGACAAAACGCAGTCATCATAAAATGGCCAGGATGTTTTTTGTTGTCTTGCTTCTAATGGTGCATAAACAAAGCCAAAGTAGCATTGAAGATCAAATTGCCTTGACAAACTGATGAGGGACAGAGATTACAAAAACAAAATCCATTGTGTGAAAAACGCATGGCTCTTAATTAAGTTTAATGACTCTTTCCTTCATAAAGGACAGGAGATTATGTTCACATGAAATTGCAGGATGAAAAGAGCATTAGAATATTTCAAAACAGAAAGTACTTCATCCATTCAAGAAAATGCAGCATCCTTTCACTATGGTACCTTACAAAAGTGAGGTGAGGGGTCATAATTTTATTAATCGGTCCTGATGACAGAATTCAGCAATGAAAAATAATCTGACTCTTGTTTACCTTACCAATATTTATTTTATTTTAGACCAATAAAAGACAGCATTTTTGTTATAATATGTTGCAATGCATAGCCAATTTAACAGGATTTTGTAGTCACCATCTATCTGACTTTAAGAAAGCAAGGTCCAGCTGCTGTTAACACAGTTGCATCGCATTTGACCATAACAGCAAAAGGTCAGTTGCTCCTTATTTTTCATTTTTCTTAGTCTTTTTCATTTTTCTAAGTCTATGTACAATTTTACAAGCAATGCTGCTGTATGGTGAAGAACTTCAGCAAGTCAGTCATCAATTATTTTCGCATTGCTACTGGATATGCCATTATCTCATTTCACTTGATAATTCTGATTTTTTTAAATCACTCCTTTTCATGCAAAATACACAATGAAGTTTCTCTCTCAAAACATTGGATTTGAAGGCAACAGATTGGAAAACTTACCGTGTGTCATAAGACTAACGATTTGAAGCATATAACTCCTAGGCAGGAAACACAACGTGCTTTTAAGAATTTTGAAAAGCATGGTAATATCAGTCTACCTACATTTAAATACAGATGGGAATATGATTCTTCAAATAATCTCAAGATACATCGTAAAACAAAGTTAACATTCTAGTAATTTATCAGAACTACGGTCACTTCCCACTTCCCTATATCATTTGAAGTTACATGTTTACTAAGGTGACATGGTCAATTTGATTGAAATAAATCACTATCAAACCTATGGGCTTTCAACAATGACGTAAATTGCTAACATGATTTAAGTAAATCACTGCAAAGAAACTAAAGAAAGTACATCAAGAATCACACACATCTCCAAGGCAAGAAACATAACATGCTAGACATTGCTAGTAAGAATCAAGAAAAGTATAAGTGTGGCAATATGAGACTACCTATATTTAAATATATTCTGAATCGAAATTGCTGAGCCAATCAAATGTCATGAAATCAATCATAACGATATTGGTGTGTAGAGTGTGTTATTGGCTTGTGGAGAGTGTTTTTTTGCATGGCTGTCTCCAGTATGTCCATGCACTTAATTGTCAATGGAAGCAGTAAGCTTGGGGTAGGACGAAATGTCTATCATTTTATGAATATCCCCATTTTACATGATGGGGGATTATTAACTAGATTACATATGACACAGTCATTTATAGAGAATTATTACTAACATGTATAGGTCTTAAATATTTTGTGCAGAATATAACAAATATTCAGAATTTGTAATAAGGTCATTGTAGACTACGTATAAAATTTTCCGAAGACATTTTTTCGGAAAGGATAATAATGAATAAATAATAAATAATATTTACGAAAACAAGAAACTTCACCTATAGATGTAATAGGTGAAGTTTAATAATAATAAAATGAAAGAAAATAATATGATTCTCCTGTAAGTCAAATCATAATTATTTTTCAGCATAATCTCTGTTACTAGGGCCATGAGAAAAACTTTTTATCCTCAAGGGGCCGGATTTGCCCCGGGGGGCCTGAATTACCCAACGTTACCCTATTAGGCCTACATAAGAAAACATAATTCTTGAAGTCATAACAGCACAATGCAATCCTGTCCTAAAACATAATTCTTAAAGTCATAACAGCACAATGCAATTATCATATTTGTCTAAAGAGTGTAAAAAACAAACAATGCAGGACATAAATCATGTAGCATCCATAGTAGCAGCTGAGCACATACATTTTCATTGTGATGTTACATTATTTCTTCTGCAACATTGTCTAATTAATCATGGTTGACCACTGCCATGCAAATTAGAGCTAAATATGGTCTGCTTTTGATATTTTACTGGATTGTCATAACTGGGTTTTTTTCACACGGTTTAGAAAGAATGAGAAATTCTTACCTGGTATTTCATTGTTATCAATAAGGTTTTACAGCTGAGTTAGTTTCCATCATGATTATTTTTTACCCATTCACTGAAGATGCAATAATGGGACCTCACTTTCTTTGTCCAAATAAGATTTTACTGGATTGCATTATGTTTTCTCAGTTTTCTTTAGTGGTTGGTCACAATTAGTATAAAATGCTTATTCAAAACTTGCCAATAAAGGATTAGACTGCATATTGTCAAAAACATAGGTATTGTCTAACTTAGACTCATATTAACAGCTTGTTGCTAGCTGTTTTTCTATAAAATAAGCAAACATAATATTCTTGTAATTCTCTTTCGAGTTCACAAATTATAGTGGAAATGATACCAAGGGCTGTTTCAATGGATTTTTCATTCATCATAAGGTATGTAATATTATAATTCAATTTATATAACATTCTAAATATTGACTCTGGCAAATTCAAATCAATTTGGTAATTTATATCATATGAAAATAGTCAGAGGAAAAAACTAGCAAAACCAAAATTATCAACAAATGCTGATTAACCTGTAATATCACCTCGAGTCATATATATATATTTTAATGCACATTATACTCCACCAAGACAGTTTTCTATTGTCTTTTGCCGTGGTATAACCAACGGATTTGTTAGTTATACCACTGTTGGGGATTAAGTTAGCCTGTTGTACTGTTTTTTCTGCAAACGACGCACCTAAAAGTGACAACAAAGCCACAAAATTCAGTTAAAAATCTTCAGGAGTCATATATGGAGTATAAGTCGCTTATACAACTCATTTTCGGTGTATAACTAACATTTCAGGGGTTATTTACATACCTCAAATTCGTTGTAAAAATTATAAGTATCCTATTAAGTTCAACCATATGACAGATAACGGAAGCATTTGGCAATGGTTGGGGGATGCTACATGATTTATGTCCTGTATTGTTTTTTTTTTATACACTGTAGACAAATAGGACAGGATGATAGTATGATAATTGTATTGTGCTGTTATGATTTTTAGAATTATGTTTTCTTATGTACGACAAATAATGGAAGCGTTTGGTAATGGTTGGGGGGGGGGGCTTCATTTGAGATGACCTCACAAAATTAAAAGTCCAGTCATCACTCACTTCCAATATTTTTTTTGATGTGTAAGTTTAGGTTTTTAATCAAACTTTGAATAACAGACTGTATAAAATTTATGAATGTGCATATGATGGGAGCTTTGCATGACAGGTACTAAATTTAGCATTTAAAACAGTAGATTTGCAATTGACCGCAATGTAAAATGGTGAAATGTATGCTGTTTTTCTTTTTTACTCCAATGGGACACACAGGCACTTAATCTGTGAGAACTGTCTGGCACCTACACTGTCAGTCTGCAGCTTATTCTTAAACCAACTTTTCTGTCTGCCAGAAACATAGAAGTTTCATTTACTCTCTTTGAAGTGATTTATTTCAATCACTGTGGGTGAGTTCTCAATGTCCAGGTGTGATTTGTGTATCAGACAGGTGAAGAAATAGTCTGAACATAAAAATGAGTACTCTTGTTCTACAGCGGAACATTTAACTGTTGCAGTTGTGGTCGTGTTTTACTGGCTTTCCTTCGTACACAAAGAAATTATTGTGAGATAAGTGCCATTTTCAATGTTCTTGATCAGATAGTGACATTTTTGTCGTCGCTGGAAACTAATTAGTTTATTGTCAGTGAAGGAAATGAGACTTGATCTTTCTCAGTTTCTAGCGATTTGAATAAATCAAAATTACTATATCACATTGGTATATTACGTCTTGTACAGTTATATTGATTTTGTTTTAAGATTGCCTTGAGATTATTTTAAGATCGGTATTTTCTAGCATGTTCAGGCATTGATGGTCTGAAATGGCCAAACTCACAATTTTTCACAATTTTTAGTAGTATGTATTTTTCCCCCAATGTGATTTGCTTACAGTCAATTATCATATTATAATTGACCAGTTTTCCAAATGGTTCAAAATGCAATTCAACTGTATTCTGGATTTCTTCATTAGGACATTTGAACACAAATTTGTCTGCACTAAATAGTGATGTCCAGGCTAAAAGTGTCCCACTGCTATGGCTAAAATAATATCACTGATATTAGGTACACTTACCTGTCAAAAAGTAGCATTTTCTGGGCATGCCCCTAATCCCTATGATGTCTGCTCGTGTATACTGTTCAGTGATTCATAGTTTTTCAACTCTTTATTTACTTTCTTTGCACTGATTTATTTAAATCACTGTTAGTAATTTCACTATGTCCATAGTCCAATACTCTGGTGAAAGGTAAAAATTAAAAAGACAAAATGAAAAGCAAGGGGCACTTGACTGGTTTGCCAAATGGTCAGATGCGTTGCCACTGTGTTTGTTGTTACTGTTTAGTTTAATGAATTATGTTATTTTCTTTAAACCATTTGAAGCAAATATATATCACAATTCATTACAATGAAACATAAAAGAGATTGAAACCAGACCAACCTTTTCAATTTGACCTTTTTACTGCCAGCAATCTAAAATTCATGGCTGGTGTGTAGACTCACAAAACCAGACACTTGACCTAAATGAAGCCTTGTGACTGCCCTGAATACAACCTGGCAGGTGGCAATTGCTTAATAAGTAATAGACCTGACAAGATCACACCTCCTTGAAGAAAACCTTTCACTTGATTGCCTGCCTTTTGGGGGCTTTTATGGCCAGCCTTAGGTCAGAGTGTGTTTTGGGTCAAGCTCAAAAGTACAAACAGTCTGCTCTATAATGTTCTTATAGCAATTTTCAATGAACAGTCACAATGTCATACAGATTAAAATCCCATGCTTTCTCTTGCTTAAATCAAACCATAAACAAGCCATGTGAATATATGAAATTGTGTTTATTTCTTTACCGCAAACAAATAGGCCTATATTTATGATGGTGTTTCATTGCAGAATGTTGACTCAATAATTTTTCTCTGTATCGCATACCAATTTTTCATTTCCAAAAAATTGTACAATATGATTAGAAATTGTACGAGACAGGTCTTTTTTACACAGCTAAACAATGTGTTTTGCAATATAGATATCCGTAATTGGTCTGCTAACACAATTTCAAATGCAAAGTAGCCACACCTATTAATCATTTTCAAATATCATTTAATATGTTTAGAAAAAGATTGGGTTATTATGCAGAATGTGGTTTGATGGTGCTCTAGCATTTATGAGGCATCACTAAGATACTTATAGCTTTGGAAAAGCTGGTATCTAACTGACAATTTTGCATGTTAGCGCCCGGGTAAGGATTCACACTGTTAACAGCAGCCAGCAAACAATCAGATTATTGTTTATTTTGCAAAAATTACAAGTTAAAACGTATAATAGAGGAACGATATGATGTCTAATCAGTTAGACAACTCTTTGTCGGGTTCTAACATGCATTTTTGGAACCCTCAAAATCGGTGGGTAACTAATATTTAGGACCGCTGCCATGCAAAGGCATAATGGAGGCGGGGGTCAGCGCCGGTCGATGCCCCCCCCCCCCACCCAATAAGTGAAAAACACAAAGATTCAGGCAAAAAAGGCTAGCGATTCGACCAAAATGTTTGTGTAAACATTATTGAAAATCAATGATTTCCAAACATTTTCATTCACAATTGTATTAAAGGCTATTAGTTTCACTATGCAGTGCCATGTGATTCGTTTCAGTTTAGCACAGACATCAGATTCTTCGCTGTTGTTTTCGAATATGTAGACACAGTCACTCTGAGCTCCAAATGCAATGGTATGTTGGGGTCAATTTGGTTTTCCATTGCAGTAGCAGTATTGCAAGCAATGTGGGCAGAAGCTGTTTGCCCAATTGTGGACAAAGCTGCATTTAATTGGATAGACAGCTGAAGTTGGTGTTGCTGTCGTGAACAACTCTAGCACGAACAAAACAAATCGATGCAATATGTTTAGATTTCTCCAAACAGGAGTATGGTGCAAATACAGTCTAGTTTCTTGTTCTTCGTCGTCTAGTGGTGGTATCTCTTCTATCTCAAATAATCGCTGTGTAGAAATTGAATCGGTTTCATCAGAATGTACTGAATTATTTAAGCATGCTGTTTTGTAAAATATGAGGCAATACCAATTTTGAAACCATAGCATTACTGCATTATGTATTTTAAAAATGTATCTAAGATATTCAATGTATGCAGCAGTATTGCGAATGATATGTTCTGAATCATAATGAGAAATCACTGCCAGTTTCATATTTCTTCATAATGGTTGTCCATCAATTCAGCTCTTGCTTATTCAAGTCATGCTATTGCCTGGCAACAGCTTAATATGAAAGAGCTAATAAGATCACTGATCCTTGCGTAACCCCATTAACATAAAATTATGCTCTTGTGCTAGCCAATAATCAGAGTTATGAGGAAGAGTTATTCTCAGCTTGAATTCGATGGACAAGCCTATCCCCTATCCTATCTTCCAAGCATGCAATCTGAAATAAATAAGATATTTTCATTGGTCATAGGTAGTTCTAGCCCAAATAAGCAGACTTCTATTTTGAGTTATGAGCATATATAATTTTAAAACCTGTGTTACCATGCATTTACCAGTCACCAGCAGACAAATTTACAAAAGAAAAAACTTGCATGAATTAGAAAATATTGCAACTGTTTTTAGTCATTATAAATTATCGAACTTGAGTAATTTTCTGCTAAAGATATGTGAAACTTGACTAGAACTTCTTTGAAATTACAAAGCTTTTATTGCATTCAACCAAGACCAAACTGCCATTTTACAGCCTTCCCTCATGTGGCCCCAAGGCAATTAAGATGAAATTATCCAAATTTGTGAGCTGACTTCACAAAAGTTGCCTATAACTCAATCAGACAAACAAACATGACTTAATTTGCACCCACTGATGAAATTAATCTTTCAAAGCAGACTGTTCATTTCATTCTCTGTAGCTGAGAAGATTGATTGAAGCTTAGCACATTCCAACACACGTTTTAATTAATTGCTATGGACCAGCATTTTAAATTAACCAGCCTTTGATGATTGTGAGAACATTTTTTGAAGCATTCTTGGCTGCTAATTGCTGGGTACAGGTTTGTATCCAGCTTCTACAAGTTCACCATGGTCTATGTTGGACTCAGTTTCAATCATCCCACACATCATTGATATGCCCTCCTCATTTCATAATTAGCCAACCGAGTGCAAAAATTCAGGTTGAAAAGCCCCAATCAACAGTACATCCACTGTCCACCTGAATAATGCTCTTTCATCTTTCAATAAGCGGAAATATAGTCAATTAATAGAATGGATTTTCAAAAAAAGATATGCGCATGCAATTTGATACCAATTTAAAATTCCTACATAAATTATATTATTTATCCGAATAGGATATAAAAGAGACAGTCTGGTATAATGTATATTTGCACAATAAGTTTATTTAGATATATTTTTGTTTAACTAGTAACAGACTAACTGGGTTATTATGTGATAAGATTATCATTTGGCTCAAGAACACTGCCATAGATGTTGATGGTCTACTGGGATCTCCGGTGAGAATGAGAGTCAGAATCAGAAATATATCTCTGCAGCTGCAAGCTTTAAAAGAATTACCCTTTGGTTTTCAAACCTAGAGATATGGTCATATTCACATATGTTTGGATTGTATTAATTACTTTCAGGTCAGAAGGAAAAGAATATTGCAGCCAGAATTATCTTCATTTATAGGCTGTTTGTGGAAAACATTAAAAGCAAGTTTTCCACGAAGTAGAAAGTTATGATTGTCCATGGCGATTTATACACTCATTGGAGTTGATGTTGATAACAGCTTGCTTTTCACACAATTCACAAATAACACTAAAGGTCTCAAATTGACATTTTTAATTCATGGTTCTTTGGCACAGCCAGCAATCTAAAATTAATGGCTGGTGTTATAGTGATAGGCTCATGCTAAGTTTAGTTTAGAGGAAGGGTAGATCATGCCTTTTCTGAACGAAATCCAAAATATTGGGTGCTACAGGTCAATGGTTTGATCACAATCCCATTCCAAAGTTGCAATTTTTTGCTGACCCAATTCTGAAAGGAGGTCCTATGATGTCACTGAAGGAACCCATTTTCCATCTGCCAATGCTAAAAAAGTATGTTTTCTTTATAACTAAAGATTGGCTAGGAATAAATTGGAAAAAACTCAGCACAATAAATTACACATACAGTTGATACTATTCCAACCACTTTGAAAATTTTATTCACAATTATAACCAAGATAAATCAGTTTTAAAATGGACAAATTGCCCTCTAGAATGCCTGCTAGCTACTGCTGCAGCCATCTAATATACCCCTTGCACTCACTTCACCCCTTGGCCCACTTTTGGGATGGAGCTGCAAGCAGCCAAAAATGTCCCAAACAATCACTGTTATGGGTGTGTTATGGGTGTTTTGTGGATATATTATCAATACATGATTATGAGTGGTACATAAGGAGACTAGAATTCTGTATTTACAAACTTAAGAGGGAGTTTGATAAACACATTCATGCATATTCATCTTGTCACATGACCAGCAGCATGCCATATTTGGGTGCCTTCACTGACATCACAGCAAAATAAGGTCAGTCCAAATCAGTAGTTTTAAATGGAATTTCTAAGGTGTTGGGACATGATAAAATTTTAGATTAATTTGAAATCAGTTCATTGCATATTTATCTTTTAGAAAATACATTAATATGATAGGGCAAGTCCATGATGAGCCTAACTCTCTAAGACTCACAAAACCAGACACTTGACCTAAATGAAGCCTTGTGACTGCCCTGAATACAACCTGGCAGGTGGCAATTGCTTAATAAGTAATAGACCTGACAAGATCACACCTCCTTGAAGAAAACCTTCCACTTGATTGCCTGCCTCCTGGGGCTTTTATGGCCAGCCTTAGGTCAGAGCATGTTTTGGGTCAAGCTCAAGCAGTAACCAAGTGCACACAAAAAAGTATGATGGTGTTTCATTGCAGAATGTCAATTAAATAATTTGGCTCTCTATCGCATTCCAATTTTCCATTTCCAAAAAATGTCACAATATGATTAGAAATTGTACAAGACAGGCATATTTTACACACCTAAACAATGTGTTTTGCAATATAGATATCCGTAATTGGTCTGCTAACACATTTTCAAATGCCATGTAGCCACACCTATTAATCATTTTCAAATATCATTTAATATGTTTAGAAGAAAATTGGGTTATTATGCAGAATTTAGCTTGATGGTGCTGTAAAATTTATTAGGACCGCTCCCAGGCAAAGGCATCATGGAGGCGTGGGTCAGCGCTGGTCAGCGGCAGTCACTGCCACCCCCCCTCCCACCCAAATAAGTGGAAAACACAAAGATTCAGGCAAAAAAGGCTAGCGATTCAACCAAATGTTTGTGTAAACATTATTGAAAATCAATGGTTTAAAACCGATTTCATTGAAATTGTATTAAAGGATATTAGATTCAAAGTTGTTCACAAGCGGTACACCAATGCAGTGCCATGTGATTCATTTCAGTTTAGCAGAGAAATCAGATTCTGCCCTGTTGTTTTGTTGTTTTCGAATATGTAGACACAGTCACTCTGAGTTCCAAATTCATAAACTCAATAATTGGTATGTTGAGGTCAATTTGGTTTCCATTGTGAATGTGGGCAGAAGCTGTTTACCCAATTGTGGACAAAGCTGCATTTAATTGGATAGACAGCTTAAGTTGGTGTTGCTGTCGTAAACAACTCGAACACGAACAAAACAAATCGATGCAATATGTTTAGATTCTCCAAACAGCAGTATTGTGCAAACACAGTCTAGTTTCTTGCTCCTTATCGCTTAGCAGTGCCATCTCTTCTATCAGAGACAGCATGGAAACTTTTGCGAATCAGAGTGTCTGGAATTTGTAAAAAAGCAGCAAGAGCAAACCATTCTCAATATACATTCTAAAAATGTCGGGACAAAATTGGTTTTTTAGATTCAAAATGGTTTTAGAAAAACCAAATTTCAATGCAAAACCAACATGGATTTTTTAAAAATTCCATGTTGGTTTTTTGCATTGAAAATAGGTTTTTCAAATGCAAAACCAACATGGATTTTTAAAAAATTTTGAAAATAGGTTTTTAAAATGAAAACCAACATAGATTTTTAAAAAATTCCATGTTGGTTTTTTGCATTGAAATTTGGTTTTTCAAAAAACCATTTTGAATCTAAAAACCAATTTTGTCTGAAATTTTTTAGAGTGTAGCCATTCACTAGTGCTGCCAAAAATGAAATATTTCATAACAGACACACTCTGACCACAAGCTGGCCATTGCAGCTCAAGGTAAAAAAAAACCAAACAATAAAATAGTGGAAAAGGTGTACAAAACCAGAAAGTGTAAACTGTGATAATTACATGAATGTGGCTTCGACATGCAATGTGCAGCTTTGTCTATGAGCGCCATGTTTTGGTACGGATTGACTTCCATATGGATGGGATTGTTTTGGGGGGAGGGCCAGCAACATTTGCCAAAATTTCACTATCCAAATTTTATATAATGTGTAATGAAATCGCTTGGAAGCCACTTATTTCCAATAATATTTATTTGATCATCTGTCCGGATTTCTAGCCTCCTTGTCCGAATTTCTCCGACACACATTTTATACTAATTTAGCTGACTCCGAGGATGAAATATTTTTGTGTGTGTACTTTTTGTGATGCTGACATAGAAAGTATTTATTACTGCAGATTTCTCATATTTTCCAAATCAGTTGTTTAGATTGCTTTTTGGAAAAACATAATTATGATATTTTGTTGGACGACAAAATTTAAACTGATTATTTAGTTTTGCACTACAAAGTTGCTGCAAGAGCCGTATGGATTAAATGGACAATGCGATGGGAATAAGAAGGACAGCACAGAATGATTAATTGCATTCAGCCAGAATGGAAACTGCATTCAATGAAAATATAACCTTGATTTTAGTTACGGTAAAAACTGGATTATATTTTATTTGAGCATGGTGTCTTTTAATCATGAGAGGGTGTTAAATTCCAGCAGTATATCTTCTTTAAAAAAAATCTAAAACATTCAGTGTATGAAGCAGTACCGTTTATGATATTGCTCAGCATAAATACATTTTAATACAAATGTCTGAAATAATACCTATGTAGAAATTGAGTTGCTTTCATCAAAATTTAAACGCATATGTCTAAATAATTAGTATACGTGCATTGAAAGGTATTTATTTCGATTGTTACACAGCCGCTATGAGTTCTCTCGTGGCCTAATTGTTAAGTGCGCTTGTCCACTGGCTTTGAGGGTGTGGGTTCAAATCTCACCCCGGGAACTCACTTTAGTCCGAGCCCATGGGACATTAAATGGAGGCGGCTTGTATCCAGTATTCTATGCTGGGGCAACTGAAAGACCCTGGGCATCCCTGAATTAATAGGGTATGTGCCAGACTCACAGTATTCTCATCTCATCATCATACGCGATCGCATGCCTCGATATAGCCCGCTAAGGTGCTGCAGAGGCGTAAAACACAAACAAACAAACAAACAAATACACAGCTGCTATGAATGATATTGAGAAATCACTGCCAGTTTCATATTTCTTCATAATGGTTGTCCATAAATTCAGCTCATACGGATTCAAGTCATGCTCTTGCCTGGCAACAGCTTAATAGGAATAAGGCTAATAAGATCACTGCTCCTTGCATAACCCCATTGACATAAAATTATGAGATGCTCTTGGGCAAAGCCAAGGGCCACTGGGGGTTCGGGGTAGAGATATTCTCAGCTTGCATTCGATGGACAAGCCTATTCTATCTTCCAAGCCTGCAATGTGAAATTAAATAAGATATTTTCATTGGTCATCAGTAGTTCTAGCCCAAATAAGTAGATTGATATAACGAGTTACATAACTACCATGCATTTACCAAACATCTGCAGTCATATAGGGTAATGTTCTTTAAGTCGGACACTTTTGATTCTAGACATTTTAGAAAGTGGTATCTTGTTTGGCCTATGGATTATTGACTGTCAACCAGGCCCTCAAATTAATCGTTTTTACCAAATCTAACAGAAAATTAACAATTGGCACAACACAAGAACTAAATTAGTGGTTAAATTTCTGAAATAAGATATGACATAGGGTATCTTTGAGTCGGACAGCTGTGTTCTAAAAACATGGTATCAAATATACATGTGCTTTAGAGCCTTCCCATTGAACAAAAAAGCCCATATTACAGCAAAAAATAGGTTAAGCTTACTTCTATCTGATTGATACAGATACTGAAGTTAGGTCAATACCATAGACCAGAAAAAGATACCTCAAACATGACTAATTTCCACTATAATTTACAAATTTCTGACACAGACCTGAGAGAAAAACGGGTTTTTAACCCCATCTGTAAAGCCATAAAAAACCCACTTTACTTGTTTGGATCATGCTGATATTTTGGGTAGTGATAAAGAAGGTCCTAAGCTAAAGATTGGTACCAAATATATAGGTGTAGGAGCTCTCCATTGGCCAATACAGCCCAACTAAAAGTGTCCGACTTAAGGTGTCACCCCTAAAGTGTCCGACTCAAAGAACATTACCCTACTTACAAATGAAAAGAGTTGCATGACTAACTTCCAAATTTTGCTGATGTTGTCAGTCAATATAAATTATCGAGCTTGAGTAATTCTCAGCTAGAGATATGTGAAACTTGACTAGAACTTCTTTGTAGTTATAAAGCTTTTATTGCTTTCAATCAAGACCAAACTGCCATTTTACAGCCTTCTCTCATGTGGCCCCAAGGCAATTATGTTGAAATTATCCAAATTTCTGAGCTGACTTCACATAAGTTGCCTATAACTCAATCAGACAAACAGCATGACTTAATTTGCACCCGCTGATGAAATTAATCTTTCAGAGCAGACTGTTCATTTCATTCCCTGTAGCTGAGAAGATTGATTGAGGCTTAGCACGTTCAAACACACAAATTTTAATTAATTGCTATGGACCAGCATTTTAAATTAACCAGAACACTTTTAGAAGCATTCTTGGCTGCTAATCGCAGGGTCAGGGACCCTAATCGCAGGGTCAGGGACCGTACGAATGCAGCTATTACCATTACATCTGGGTCTATGTTTGACATCAGTTTCAATCATCCCTCACATCATTGACGTGTCCTCCTCATTTCCTAAATAGCCAACCGAGTGCAAAAATGCAGATTGAAAAGCCCCAATCATCCGTGCATCCACAGTCCACCTGACCGTTGTTCTTACATCTAAAGTTGCAAATGTGGAAAGTTAGTAACTTATTTGAAAAGATTAAAAAACAATCCGTGCAATTTAATTCCAATTTAAAATGTATCCCTATATTATATTATTAATCATAGCTGGAGATAAAGGGACAGTCTGGTTCGAGGTATTTGCAAAATAAGTTTATTTAGATATTTTTTTGTTTAGTAAATGTTATTGTGTGATAAGATTATCCTTTGACTCCAGGCCATTGTGATAGTCAACTGATAGATGCTGATGGTCTACTGGGACCTCCTGTGAAACTGAGAATCAGAAAATAACTTTATCATATCTCTGCAGCTGCAGGCTTTAAAAGAATCACCATTTGGATTTCACACCTAGAGATTTGGTTATATTCATATATGTTTGAATTGTATTAATTATTTTCAGGTCAGAAGGAAAAGGAACACATTTAAATTAACGAGCCAGAGTTATCTTCAGTGATAGGTTGTTGGCGGAAACATTAGAGCTCTTTGCAGATTGGCGGTCCACTGGAAAAATTAATTTTCTTATTTCTGACTTGCAAACTGGCTTTGCCAAGTCATTGACAGTTTTCTGTTGGTCTCTTAATCTTCTTCTTTGATGAGGTACCTCAAGTCATTTAATTAGTTTGTTTATTGTCACCTATGCTGCTAGATATGATACGCACTGAATCAACTGATTAACCATAACTGACACAAACATACCATTTTTAAGCCTGTGACATCACACGACCAAGCTGAAAGTTGATTTTGAAACTGTTTTGACCGCTAATCCGCAAACAGCTCTAAAAGCAAGTGTTCCATGAATAAGAAAGTTATGATTGTCCATGGCTATTTCGATGTTGAAAGTAACTTGCTTTTCACACAACTCACCAATAACGCTAAAGGTCTCCGTCATCATTTGAAATTGACAACTGGGATGCTTTTGGCAACAGGGCAATAATCACTTACAATGATCAAAAGCTGCCATATTTTGGGACTTATGTATCATCATGTTATAAGCCCAACTTGCTCTATAACTGTAACCACATAGAAGATGATAAACCCCCACAAGCGACCACTTTATGACATCATAGGGGTTGGTATTATAGTGCAGGGACCAATGCATAATTGCATATATCTTTCCCAAATCAGAAAGAAATGAAACAGTGATTTGATCTTCATGTTTATCATGGTTTAATTTGCACTTATCCTTGGGCCACAGATGTATACATACTACATAACATGCAGTGAACAAAAAGTTCAATGTGAATTAAAACTTTGTTATTTTGAAACAGTATTTCATATTAGACTACCAGTAATTTATTCCTCTTATTCATGTTATCACTTTTTATATGAAGTCTGTAATATAATATGGAAGGCATTTGTATTGGTACTGGACTATTTCCATTCCCTTAAGATGTAGCAAGAGGAACTTACTTCGGGCATCCAGAGAAGTTAACAAAGAAAAATCAGATATGATAAAAGATATGAACAATGAATTGAGCCCCAGGGCTAAGTGTCTGGTGTCTCACAAGATATGGAACAGGAAACATTACATACAGCTTGTAAATCTGAGTGAATTTGACTTGTATCCTTTATTTATGGGGAGGCCGGTGTAAGTTGTGCCAAGGGGTAAGTTGTCCTTCCCACTGTTTGGGTGAAATGAAGAACTGGGAAAAGAACGGTGTAATGAAGAACTGGGCAAAGAAGGCAATGCCACCCATGTATACACACTTGGTCAGCATCATTTTGCCCAATGAAAACAAAATTGCCAAATATAATGCTATGAAACTTGCACTCATAATTCAATTGTTCATATATTATTTTAGCACTCTCTCTTTTGAAGCAAAAAATTACACAACTTACAACAATCTCCCCTACTAATTGGAATGACTTTTATTATATGGTGAAACTGCGTCACAATTACCAGTGTCTTTCCACTTGTCCTTGAGTTTGACCTTCCTACACACTTCGTCAATGCTTCTCATTCTCATTTTCCAGGAGCAATTTGCAGCACAACAAAAACTTGGTTGGCCAATTTATGAAAATTGCTGCCAGTCTGTAGCATCTGGAATTCTGGATGCCTTAATGGCCATTATATTGATTTCTCTTTTGTGAACATAGAAATAGACCATTATCAGCTTTTGTTTCAAAGGAATCACTCATATAATGATGCAAAAAAACACCAGTGCAGCTTCCATAATTAGCTTCTAATATGCGATTAGTAGCAAGAAGCTCTAAGTAAAAGTCTGTCAAGGCTACACTGTAAAACAAACTGCTGTCACTTCTACGACAGTTAACATTGAAATAAAAATAAGCTCCTTTGACAAACCGTTTTGAAAGAGGTTACTGGAATGTCCTCATTAGTGTCTTGATTTGAACTCTCAATGAATTGATGCCCTCCTTCAAGAAGTGGTTTTCCTCATTGATGCGAGAGAAAAAAATTTCTAAGGGACACTAAATATGGAGACACTAAATATGAAGTTCAGTACAATGGTGGACAGAACTAAATATTTTTCCAGGTTGTATCTGACTTTTTCTAAATCAAACATTTTTGGAATGAAATTGTATGCCTGGATTAATGAATATTGAGATTGAATGGTAAGGATAAGATGGTTTAAAATAGATGGAGCGAAAATAGAAGTATATTAGTACACATTGACTGGCATTAACTGGCTGTCTGGAGGAGACTGAAAGAAATCAAATTTTCCCCTTGCCACTTGTGAGAATAAGCAGCAATCCTTCATTTCTTATAATAATCACAACCAAGAAACAGAAACAGAAATAATTGCCACCACTGCACGAAAGGAAGATTTGGTGAAATTTGCATCATTTTTATCTTTCTGCCAGACTGCTTTTTCATGTCCAGAAAACATGTACTTGTTTCTCTTGTGTGGGGCCTGCATATATTATGTTGATGGAATATTATGCTTTCTAGTACCTTTTACATTCGTTGCTTCACGTGTGTTCATCTAAAGTTGCTAAAACACTTACTTCGAATGAAAGAATATACTGTGCAGTTTTTGAAGAAGCATGAATTTATTTCAGTATTACAGTAGACACACGACGAGTACTTACATTCATCAATGACCTCACAACGAGACCTATTAAATGCACTGAAATGAAGTGTCAAATTGTCATAAGGCAACCTGTGACTTCAATGATGAGTGGTGTGACACTTTAAATGACTTTTCCCTGTAGCATTGCAAGCATAGGATATAACCTCATTAACTGCTGATGTAGCATATAGAATAACACTGTAGAATAGGGATGTAACCACTCAAGGAACATTTTGTTACTGTAACGGTATCCAAGCAGTCTGCTCACAGACTCATGTCCATGTAGAGGGACCTCATCACTTGTGCTCATACGCACAGCTGAGCTGCCAGCAAGACATAAACAAATTGTAATCAACAATATTAAACAATCATTGAGTGCGATTGCACTGCCAATGAGTACCAAAAAATTCTGAAGAATTCAATCCTTTAACAGCTTTTTCCAGCATGATTTAAGTGATAGTTTATGGTTTTCTCCAAAGAAACCCATTAAAACAACAAACAGACATCAATGAAACACTAAAGCATTCATTCAATTGCTTTGAGAGATCTGAAGCAGTTAATTATGTCTGTCACACCAAAGAAGAGTTTATCTTTTTGTTACAACTTCACAAATAATATATGTTGTGGTCAGGGCAAGCTTAACAAGCTTATACTGAGAAGTGAGGGTGCTCGTGCATGGCTGTCTGGCTGGCTGCCAAAGAGGGACTACTCACAATTCCCTGGACAGGAAAAAGTATGACTCCGCCAAAACAAAAGTTCCATAACAAGTACACTCTTGATCAAAATGCTGGAATAATTTGGATTTTCAAGGTGTCAGGATTTCAAAGTTCTAAAATTTGTGATTGAATGTGTGGAATTGCAAAAAAATTTTCCTCAGACAGTAGATTTACATATAAATGATATCATAAACCATTTTTAGTTGCTGAGAATAAATAGAAAACTTTCTTTAGGTGACCCAGAAAAATTGATCATTTTTAGCAAAAAATCATCAAAAATCGCATCCTGGCTCACCAACATAGACACAAAATTTCGGCTTATGTTGAAAATGCCAGCTTAATCTTGATGTGTAAAACCAAAAAAAATAACGATATCAAGTTGAATTCCACATTCATTGACCTCCGCCTTCACTTGACTTGACATGGACACGAAAAACAAGCCCTGGACTGCTACCCTGAGCCCTTTTGGCCTTGAGCCAGTATTCGGACTGTATCTGGCCACCTTCACATTATGCAAAAATTTCTCCATAAGCTCTGTGAAACATGTACCAGGATATAATCACTGAGATGGAATTTACTTGAAAAATTCTCAAAATATTCCATCATTTTTGTCAAGAGTGTACACTTGTTGGAAGAGAAAATGATGCGTCAGTGTCGAGAACACTTCAGTTGAAACAAGCTTGTAGGGCACCACAAATCCTTCTAAACCTTGAAAATTGAGATAATTGACAATTTGCCGTTATTGGCAACTTCACCCGATATGAACGTAAATCACATTATACGGACATCTTTAACCATACTGCACACAAGAAGGAGGTCCAGGCAAGTACTTTGGAACAGGTGCAAGTGACTTTCACTGAAGAATGGCCATATCGGTCAAAAAGAAGCAAAAAACAGGTTGGCGGAATCCATGTCAAGTCTAGTGAAGGCGGAGGTCAATGAATGTGAAATTCAACATGATATTGTTGTGTTTTTTGGTTGTATACATCAAGATGAAGTTGGAATTTCATGCATATGTTGAAATTATATGTCTGTGTTGTTGATCCAGAATGTGATTTTTGATGATTTTTTTTGCTAAAAATGATCAATTTTTCCGGGTCAACTAAAGAAAGTTTTCTATTTATTCTCAGCAACTAAAAATGGTTTATGATATCATTTATACATAAATCTAATGTCTGAGGAAAAAATCTTTGCAATTCCACACATTCAAACACCAATTTTAGAACTTTGAAATCCTGACACTTTGAAAATCCAAATTATTCCAGCATTTTGATCAAGAGTGTACCACTTTGCAGCAATAGCAGCATTCTAATAATAAAGTTGCTGATTAAAAGTTATTTAATTCTAGACCTAATTCAACAGCCCAAGTCGTTACTCCACTTCCCTTTAAAAAAGCGGTCGTTACTGCATCTGAAATCAGGCAGAGTTCACTGCCGGTGGCAGCTCACTGCTGCTGTCTCTTAGACATGATGTAAAATATGAACTCTAGTGTGCAGAGTAGAATCTATGGGATGCTGTGCTTAGATGCAGATGGGACCCAGCAGCACTGGTCAATTACATTTGTCGGACCTCCTCACTCCTAATTCTAATCAAAATAGATAACATCATACTAGTAAGCTAGTGGTTCGGCTAAAAAGTCTGATTTGACAATTTCCTTTTAAGAGTGAATTTGACTATGCTGTGAATTTCAAGAAAAGAATAAAGAACAGATTCGCAATGAGATTATTGGGAGAGTCATATTTCACTTGCAACATTCTGTCTCATTCGGAGAAAGAGATTGAAAAGATGAGACATTTAGGAAATCTAATTTTCACTTTGTTATTAGCTCCTAAGATGATATATTGGGGAAGATCTCTTCATCATTGAATCGTCAGAGGTTTTCATTTCTATTTCAGTTCAAAGCAGAAGTCATTTCCATCAGGAAATACAGCTTGTGAAATCCATTTTTTATGTTTTAAGATTTTGTTTGCGTCAGAACTCAGAAGTAAAATGGTGATTTCATACAGTAAACATGTATACATTACTTCATAATGTTTGCTTGCATTTGAGGCAAATGAGTTCAAAATCATCATTATTATTATTATTATTATTACATTTACAAAACGCTACCAATTATAAATAAATACATTCTGCTGCGCTTTACAATGATAATAAAATGGTAAAAAACAAATATAAAATAAGAATAATTTTAAAATATAGGAACGATTAAAATATCACAGACCAGGTTGGCCGCGGTTGCTGCCTCCTGGGTGTGAGAATAAATACACTAAACGAGACAAATAAATGTTAAAAAGAGAAATGACAATGACAGTAAAAACAGGTAAATGAGAATAGTAACTGCTAATCAGTCCCAAGCTGATTCACGCGCCCTTCCGTCTTTCTCAGCCAAACTAGTAAGAATAATCTCAGTAAGGATTAATTGACAAAAGAATGCAAGCGTTTTAGCTACCCAGATAGCTAAGTTGCAAATCGATCGCTCGCCACAAAAAGGAGTTTAGTGGAAAAATGTGATTTTGAGAAAAAGGCCATTTTCTTTTGAATATTTGTTTTCAGTTCTGATTCGGTGAGTGCTGGTCTGATTTGAATGAATTTTGGTACATATATGAATATGGCCATTTTCTACAACTATATTATGTAAAAATAATTATACTGATATGATTATTTTTCATGAAACAAGACCAATGCTCCTTCTTGAATCAAAGAGAGCATAATCAGTTGTGCAAAACGGAACATAGATGCACTAAGCTCCTTTTTGCACGAACTGGTTTCTGTAGTTATTCGGAGCAAAAAGGAGCTTAGAGCTAGTATCTTTACTATCATTGTTAAGTAAATTTCAGCGCCAAGAGGTGCATAACAGCACTTTGCTCCTTTTTTAATTGGGTAAAAAGTGCTTAGCTGAACTAAGTCCCTTACTGCATTGGCTACATTTTCTAATGGCAGAGACAACAAAGGTCAACAAAACTTAAAAAAATAGTGTCTTTCATGACATCGGACAAAGATTTCAGTGGTTCAACTTTTTATTCCAAAGTTATTCGCAAACTCACACGCATTACGAGAGGGAGAGGTTCACTAGAACAAAACAAAATACAAATAATTAATACATGTATACAAAATAATAATAATTAATAATCATTAACCAATAATATACTAAGTTTTAAGAATATTTTAAGAATAAATTAAGAATAGATACTCATTTTAAGATTTATGATCATTTAGGATATATTCTATTAATTGATACTTTAAGAATAATTACTCAAATAAGTGATATCTTAAGAATGAATGAGTTGTGATTTAAACCTGATCAGCACCAGTGAAGGCTATTTATAGGCATAAAACATCTTAAGAAGTAAGGTAAGTAACTTAGAAGTAAAGTAAGTAACTTAATATTAAAGTAACATATAAGATAGCCTAAGCATAAGATTACTTGAACTGTAAGTGTTACAAGTTTTATGAAATACACAAAATAATTGTAAAATAAGAATTAACACCACAAAAACTAATGAACTATAAAACATAAAAGTAAATTATTCTTACAGCTATTAATAACCTTGGGGTTTAAGAATTGTCCAACATCAGAAGCTGGGCTGTTTCAGTCCCTAGAAGAATTGACAAACAACTGTCAGAATGTTTGAATTTAAACTGATCACAGCAAAGCAATAAAACTTTCAAACATTGATAGGACAATCAAGTAATGCATAGAAACATCAGTATGTACAACATATTTAAGTAATTGATATCATAATAATTTTACAGTATAAATGTACAATGATAGTATATACAATTAGAGAAATAATGTTAACTTACATTATGAAATGTTTCCAGTTTAAGACTTCAGAGAGAGATGGTTTCTCTTTAAACTCTGTTCAGCAAGTGATTTTAGATAGGAAACACACAACAAACACAACACTTTGTGGATGTTTTTTACAGTTTCAAAACAGCAAAACTGACACATACTGCTACTTTCTCCCTCTGTGTTTCAATAACAATTTATGAGAACTTGCATGTGTTGACATCTGGTGTCAATCACTGATGCAATGATGGATGGATATAGGCATACCATCACACTGGGAGGTGCAGGTTGCTGTGATACAGTTTACAGTGAAATTGAAACTTTTATGAATTATTGAAATCAACAGGTACCAGAAGAGCCAACCTTTGTACACTACGAGTGATGACAGTGTCTTTTGCACCAGAGTACTCATACACCTTCTCTCCAATTTTGAAGTTTTTGTAAGAAATTGAAACTTTCCTCACTATGCCGTCCTTCCCTGGAAAAGTCTCTTTGACCTATCCCAATTTGTAATTGCCTCTGAGGGAATTTTGATCTAAAATTAAGACTACATCTCCAGGCTCCAAATTTTTGGAAGACCTGTGCCACTTTCTCTGAACAATTAAGGAAGGTGCACAGAGCTCAACCCACTTTTTCCAAAAGAAAGTCACTGCATTTTGTACCAAGTGGTATCTATCTGAAAGACTGCTACTTTGAGGTTGCCAACCCCCAGGATTTTTGGCTGAGGCTCTACCTAAGAGCAAACAATTTGGAGTCAAAACAGATATATCACAATCATTGCCAGGAATGGTGCCTATGGGTCTTTCATTGAGGAGGTTTGGGATTTCTGCACAAAGTGTGATGAACTCTGAGGCTGACAGACGTTGATCGTGTATGGCAAATTTAATGGCTCTTTTGGCAGATTTAACTAAGGAATCCACCGCTCCTTGTTGCCATGGACTGTCTGCCGGTACCATTTTCCATTCTAGTCCATTTTCGGAACTTTTTCTAATGACGGCAGTCTTGTCCACTTCATTCCATGCTTTCTTCAGCTCACTGTCGGCAGCAACAAACTGAGTTCCAGGATCACTGTAAATCACTGAAGGCCATCCTCTGATGCTAACAAATCTCATCAGTGCCATCAATAAAGAACTAGTGTCATATCCAAATACAGGCTCAATGTGAACAGCTCGCATAGCTAAATCAGTGAATATTACACCATACGCCTTTCCACTGGTTCTCTTCTGGACTTCTCCACGGACAAGGTATGGACCAAAAAAATCAACCATAGAGAAGCAGAAAGGAGGTGACGGTTTAAGTCTGGCATCTGGCAATTGTCCCATGCTTTGTTCCAGGAGTTGACATGAACGAAGCTTGCACAACTGACATTGATTTTTAGCTTGCCAAGCCATTTTACTGCCATTTGGAGTCCAGAACATTTCTCTAAATTTGGCCAATGTTCCATTGCGACCTCTATGTCCATGATGGTGAGCATCCTTCATGATGAGTCTTGTAGCAGGATGGTCATCAGGCAATAACTTCTGAAAGTTGGAATCAAATGTCATGGGGTTGAAATTGGTGAGACGAGTACCTACTATCCACAGTCCTTGTTCATCTTGGATAGGTTTCAACGATGAATACTTGCCACCAACAGCACCATGTTTTGACACCTTACTCAATTCCTCCTTCATAGTGCCTTGGACGTCCTTTATGACCAGATTTTTAGCATCCTGTAGAATGTGCGGAGTAAAGCAGACACTTCTGCCACCCCGGAAGGACTTGCTTCAGAAAATACTGAAAATGCATGCTACGAGCCAATACACAGATTTGATGGAACTGAATCTGTTGTAATCAATGACAGAAGACAGTTGAGCAGTGGCAGCATGAGTAGCAGCTGCAGAGGACAGCTTCTTCTCTCCTGGAAGAGGGATATTGTTGCTCAGTCCAAACTTCAGTCCCCATTCACTTACAGGTTGATAGAGAATTGCAGGACCATTCCACCATTCAGAATTCTCGTCCAGCTCAGCAGGAACTCTTCCCCTCGTGAGCCAGTCAGCTGTATTGGACTTTCCACTCATCCAAGCCCAATCCTTCATGTCTCCATTGGTGGCTGCTTGAATTTCTCCAATTCGGACGCCTTCGAAGACTTTGAATCTGGTGCTTGTCTTATTAATCATACATGATACAGTCTCGGAATCAACAATGTGATAAACTTTGTCGAATGCAAATCTCATTTCAGCTTCAATGACTTTCCTACCTCTCTTGGAGAGCAAAGCTGCATTCAGCTCCATTTGCGGCGTAGACAACTTATTCACAGGTGCTATTCGACATTTATCAAAGATGAGACGACACCAGAAACTCCCGTCATCCAACGTCCATCTGACATAAGCAACAAATCCATATGCAATGTCACTACCATCAGACATAATAATCAGGATTGGTTCACCAACTGCATTTTCTGGCTTCAGACGTCTTGGATATTTCAGAGCCTCAAGATGAAATAGAGATGTGAAGAACTCCTTCCACTTGTTCCTCAGATCGATGGGCAGAGCATCATCCCAACCTAAGTTTCGTGTCCATGTCTCCCGCAGATACACCTTGGCCAGCAGAGTGAAAGGACAAAGGAAGCCTAGAGGATCAAAGATCGACATCACCTGCTCCAACACCAGTCTCCTTGTCAGCACTTCAGGAATTCCACTTGGAACATCAATTGCAGTCAAGTTGGGACCAGTGCGGACTCCTTTCCTCTTCTTAGAGAAGTTTAAAGCAACTTGGAAAAGGATGCAGTCATAGATGGGATTCCATGTGACACCCAGAACTCTGGTGTTTTCAGAAGTTCCTTTCAGGAGTGAAACTTCAGCTGGTGAGTTACTAGTAGTTCGGGCACTTTTCTCTCCAGTGTACTGCCAACATTTAATCATGAAACCGCCTTTGCCAAGCATAGTTTCAACATCTCCAGTAACTCGAAGGGCAGTTCGGAAGTCTGAAACAGAATCAATCAAGTCGTCAACATAGCTAGACTTACGCAGTACAGTTGCAGCAGCAGGACTATCAGCATGAAAGCGTTCTGCAGTTTTGTAGATAGCTTCAGTGCTGATCGCAGGGGCTGGTCTGTCGCCCATGTTGACCCGAGTCATGACATAAACTTCTGGTTTCTTCGCTTCATCCAGGTCCCTCCACAGAAATCTGTGGCAGTGTTGTTCAAGAGCTTCCATATGCACTGAGTTGAACATCTTCCTTATGTCGCCCACAAATGCAACACCTTCCTCTCTCCATCTCAACAACAAACCAACAAGGTTGTTAATGTAGTTGTCGGGACCCTTGGCCAGTGCGGAATTCAGAGAAACTCCCTTGCAAGGTTGACTTGAGTTAAACACAATACGCACTGGGGTAGATTTGGAATTGGGATTTTGTACAGCAAGGTGACTGATGTAGAATTTAGGTCCATCCCAATTCTGTAGCTCATTTTCCGACAATTTACGGGCAACCTTTCTGTCCAACATATCCTGAATTTGAGCTTGATACTTATCAGCCCAATCAAGATCCTTCCTCAATGTGCGTTCAGTCGACTTCAGTGTTGCAAGTGCTACATGATAGTTGTCTGGTAGATGTGCAGGATCCACTAACCATGGATAACTTGTCACCCAACACTCCTGCTGTTCGTCATACTTCAGATTATCCCGAATCATAAATAACTCCTGCTCTTCTTTGAAGGAGTAAGTATGACCTAGGAGAGGGCATTTACCATACTTGCAGCTTCCACAGCGTGGATTTGTCTCTGTAGCAAGTTGCTCTCCATTTATGAAATTGAGAACTTCAGACTTGCAAAACATGGAGTGAGATAAGACCAGACTTTTTACAGATGAAGAAACGGGCATGGACAACTCAGGATGACTGTCTAAAGATACATGATTGCAATCAGCCTTAATCTTAAACTCATGAATTGCTTTTACCATGTTTGAAGAAATTTGGGTATTCTCCTTCAACTCCGGATGATGTCCTTGGAGGCAGACTCCTAAGTCTCCTTGCATGATGCTTAAGTGTTCACCTGCCCTTTGTAGCTCATGTTTTGGATGCAGTCCGAAGAAGTCACATCCCAACAAGACATCAACCTTCCTGGACTTTCGCTGCAGTAGAGATACATCATGATTAGGAAACAAATGTGTCAAACAAGCTTCATCCAATTTAGATACAGGACCAGTTATCTCACTCATACCGAAGGCTGTGATGGGGACGACTTTCCCCGATATGGTACGGACTGAGATTTCATACAACCTGGTGTCATACTCTGTATCTATATTCCCCATTGTTGTGACACTGAGTGAATACCTGTCCAGTTTCTTGGCTTTCAGACGATCTGCTGCAGAATGGGTGATATATGAAGTGTTGGATCCATTGTCGCAGAACAAAGTAGCCATTTTACCACTGTTGGTAACAAATGCATCATGAATAGCATACAGAGGCATGGAATCAGCATTCCGTGCAAAATTACTACAACTAGATGCCAAGTGATCCGAAGAAGAAGTCAGTAGAGAAGGAGTAATTGAGCTGCTGTTACTTGTTGCGACATTACTCATACTCTTGTCAACAGCAGATGGTGGGTTGGACTTTCTGCATAACAAGAAATGATGACCTTGTCTCCCACAAACTTTACAAGGTGACTTACTGGGGCATTTATCTCTACGATGCATGCCAAGGCAATTGAAACAGGCATGAACAGACTTTAATTGCTCATACTTTTCATCCAAAGGAAGTTTCTTAAACTCCTTGCAATCTGCTGTATTGTGCTTTTGATTGCCTTGATCTCTGTGAAGTGCACAAGTGATTGTGATCCTCTGACTAATGCCCTCACCTTTGGGTTTCTCAGCTGAAAAGTTGGAATTGGCTGAGACCCTTTTGCTGGATTCTGCCAATCGCGACACTGCAGCCCTTTCAGTGAATAAAAACTGCATGAATGTGGAGAGTGGCTTGATTTTAGTTTGGCTGTCAAGTTGATGATATCGCCGTATCCAGACCACTCTTACAGAGTTTGGAAGAAGTTCTGCTAGTTTGTCAACATCCCTAACAGTGAGGGCTTCCACCTGTCCCAACTCTTCCAATTGAGAATAAGCGGACTCAACAGAATCTACAAAACTAACCGATCCTCTGTAGTCCTCTTCTTTAACCAACTTCAACCTTGCTAAACCATCAAGAGCACATTGTACACTGGCACCAACATCGTCATAGTAATCACACAACCTTTCCCACAATAGTTCGTACGCACCTGGCTTAGTGATGTATATGTGTTTAATTTTTGATTTAGCAGAGCCTTTCACACATCTTTTGAGTTCAAACGCAAGCAGGGACTTATTTTGGATAGTGGATTTCCATAGTGCCTTAAATTCCGGCCAGTCCGAACGATTACCTGAGAATTCAGGCAGAGACGTCTTTTTAAAATGAATTTGAGGGACACTCTCTGCTTTGGGACTTAAAGGGGATTTACCATCAAGAGGAGGCTGCTGTAAGGAAGCTTCATTGTTAAAATTTTGATGTTTTAGAGAAGTGGCTTGACCACGAAGCGCATCAGACACATCAATTTCACTACGTACAACGTACTTTGCAGAAACAAGACATTTTCTCTTAACTTCATCTGCTAATATCACTGTTGAATTGACCTGTTGCTTAATATCATCACACACAACATCCATAACATGAATCTCAGACATAAGATCCAAAAGTTCTTGACTCTTATAGTCAATTTCACGTCTATAGTCCTGCATTACATCTGGATTACATCTAAGATTTATGATCATTTAGGATGTATTCTATTAATTGACACTTTAAGAATAATTACTCAAATAAGTAATATCTTAAGAATGAATGAGTTGTGATTTAAACCTGATCAGCACCAGTGAAGGCTATTTATAGGCATAAAACATCTTAAGAAGTAAGGTAAGTAACTTAGAAGTAAAGTAAGTAACTTAATATTAAAGTAACATATAAGATAGCCTAAGCATAAGATTACTTGAGCTGTAAGTGTTACAAGTTTTATGAAATACACAAAATAATTGTAAAATAAGAATTAACACCACAAAAGCTAATGAACTATAAAACATAAAAGTAAATTAGTCTTACAGCTATTAATAACCTTGGGGTTTAAGAATTGTCCAACATCAGAAGCTGGGCTGTTTCAGTCCCTAGAAGAATTGACAAACAACTGTCAGAATGTTTGAATTTAAGGTGGCTCGCTACTCATGTGAAATGGTAGTTAGCGCACATTCACGCGCAGCCAGGCAGGCCCTATCTATCGTAACGTCACCACAACAGCAGGGCTATGCTGACACAACTTCAACAGTTCTTTTAATTCTGGAAATTCCATGCGTCGGCCGGTTCGTTTGCCATTTGCGCCACTTCTGTTGGGGTTAGAGACTCCTCGTTTTCAGCATAAGATGCGCTATGAAGATGACTATAACCTGCCAGACTATCAGCTCTCTACTCTTAGTAGAAAATTTTTGTAGGTGATTTTAGGGAAGCGTGTGTAGTTTCTCAAAAATGACTCTGTAATACAAACAAATGTTTATTTCAATTTCCAGGCCCGTAGGGTCGTATGTCTGTATCATTATATTGTTCCTTACTTCACATGGAAGCAAATACCAAAGAAATAAAAAATCCTATCTCGTCTTTTTTTTTTAGCGCTATGATTCATAAAAAAAATAAAATTTTCAAAATCATAACTTTCGATCCGAACCCCCAGAAAAGTTTTTTAAACTAAATATATCTTTCTGGAATTTTAATCAGCTTTTCCATAAAACTGTCCTCTTTAATTCCATGCTTCATTTGATAACATAGGATGAATGGCCACTGAATGGCAGGGAAAACTTCACAGTAAAAAAATTAAGAAAAATATTGAGTTTTCTGGGCTTCCCTGGACTGACTTTCTTTTCTATAACCTCAAATATTTTGAAAGAAAGGCTGCTAGCGACCACTTTCGTTTATATATCCTTGCTATAAACTATATTTTGGATCATTTTAAACTATTTTTAAGTAATCCTATCTTGGAAAGTTCACGAGTATCGAGCCACCTTAAACTGATCACAGCAAAGCAATAAAACTTTCAAACATTGATAGGACAATCAAGTAATGCATAGAAACATCAGTATGTACAACATATTTAAGTAATTGATATCATAATAATTTACAGTATAAATGTACAATGATAGTATATTCAATTAGAGAAATAGTGTTAACTTACATTATGAAATGTTTCCAGTTTAAGACTTCAGAGAGAGATGGTTTCTCTTTAAACTCTGTTCAGCAAGTGATTTTAGATAGGAAACACACAACAAACACAACACTTAGTGGATGTTTTTTACAGTTTCAAAACAGCAAACTGACACATACTACTACATTCTCCCTCTGTGTTTCAATAACAATTTATTAGAACTTGCATGTGTTGACATCTGGTGTCAATCACTGATGCTATGATGGATGGATATAGGCATACCATCACAGTGTCAACCTGTACTTTGACCAGCTATATCTCCTTTAGTTTAACTCGCTCTGTTATAATAATATTCACAGACATAAATCCTAAGGTCTTGAACTTTAAAAAAAACAATAATTCAAAAAGGGACTTAGTGGCACTAAGTCCCTTTCTGCGCTCAGCGTTCAAAATGCATCATTGGCTCAAGGGCAAACATCTCTTCTGTTATCTTGAGAGACTTTTAGGTCAAAACCTTGTGTCAAAAGAGTATGACTGATACTTGTGTAAAATGGTATGCTCCCCCCACCTCCTATACGTTTAAAATTGAGATATGTTTGCCTCTTCCACAGAAGCGTTTTTATGTTCATAAAAAATAGTAAGAATTAGATTCACCACAGGAGGCAATCTCAGAATTGTTTGTACTCTCCGTTCATGTAATTTCCCTCATCGCCAAACAACAGAGCAACAAGATTCCATAACACTGTGTTTCCCTTTCCCAAAATACACACAGTTATGTTGATGCTGAAAACCCACTTTCCTTTTTCATTGTGTTTATAAATCTGAAAAAGAAATGGAAAGAAAATAATTCTCAGAGAAATTGTTGAGGATTCATATTTCACTTGTCAAGAGCTATCTAATTTGAAGAACAAGATTAACTCTATGAGATGAACACAATGAGACTGTCCTGAAAATCCAATTTTCACTTGTTATTAGCTCCTTAGATGATATTGGAGAAGACCTCTTCATTAAAGAGTTGTGGGAATTTTCATTTCTCATTTCAGTTCAAACCACAAGTCCATTATGAATTGTCTGGGGCATGGCTTAAGCAACCCCTGTTCAAACAAATCAAACATCTTGATACAGCTTGCAATGTTCAATAGTACAGATCTTGAAGTATACTATCTGGTCCCATGGCAAACTAAGATCATTCAAAGCATATTGTACACTCCACTGGGACTAGCTGCAGGTATAGTGACTGCTAAGTGTAATGCACAGGGAATTTACCTGAATTAGCCTGGAACCAGAAAACCTCGATTGAGAAAATGTGTTCCAGCTGCATTGAATTTAGGTGAAGCTCGATTGCATTTCATGAAGCTCAGGGCAATTATTCTCAGGGACATGAGCATCAACTTGTCATTATGCACATGGTTTAACGAAATATATAGTTACTGTTGTTACAAAATGCACTGAAAAATTATATAAATTCAGCTTCTGATTGAACCTGCTGCCCAACATAAGTCCAAGTAACCCGACCAGAGCAAGAATCAAATACAGGAACCAGTGCTTGGCAGCGCACTACCAACTGAGCTATCTCTCCCTGGGCTATAAAGTCAAAAAACAAAAAGATAGGAACATGATTCTCTGTCATTCTATAAATCATTTTCAACATTATCAATTTTTTATGAAGCTGAAACACTCTGCAACCTTCCATAACCTTTCTTCTGATGAAGAGTTTATTGGCTTTGAAGCAAAGTAGCATACTTAAAGGTCCGTAAACTTTATAGTTTAACCACTCTGAGAAATAATGTCCTCATCTAGGGAGTGTAATAGCCTCAGTCCATTTAGCCAAAACCCTCCATTAAAAGCACTCTAATGTGAAAAACTGACATAAAAAGTTTGTGGAAGTACCGGAAAGTATATGGCCGTCTTCGTCAGCTTCTTTCAAGTATCAAGTTCTTGAGTTCAAAATAGACAGAGGTGAAGAACATATATTTGCTACTTCAGAATAAAAGTAGGGGGACAAGTGGATATAATGAGAGTTCCTGACAGACAATGGCAACTGTACACACATGGAGAAGACATATGGAAATCTCGCAACACAAAAAAATGCAAGGCAGATTGGAAATACAAAATCAGCGGACAAACATGAGATATACATTTGTAATACAAAAACGAGGAAGAAAAATAAAAAAAAGATCTGTTTAAAAAAAAGAAATTTTAAATAATTGTTCACCATGGTTACATTCTCAACAGTTAACCCAGAAGAGGAGAGCCATCAGCCAAATCAGTGAACCATATGACACTACTTCCCGAACTATAATGCCGGAGTGCCAGGGGTTAATCAGCAAAACAAATCACCTAAGAGTTGGAAAAGTTCAAACATCTGTTCTGCATTGTTGTTCTTGCCAAGCAAGATGGATTGCAGATTACTCTAACAGGTTTAATAACATGATGTATCTCCATAGGTATTCTATGTGTGTCAGTCTTTGTTTTTTGCACTATGATGATTATGATGCATCACTGAAGAGCTTTCTGACACCCCGGGAACTCACTTTGGTCCTAGCCCATGGGACATTAAATGGAGGCGGGTTGTATATGCAGTGTTCTATGCTGGGGCAACTGAAAGACCCTGGGCATCCCTGAATTAATAGGGTATGTGCCAGACTCACAGTCTTCTCATCTCATCATCATACGGCGATCGCCTGCCTCGATATAGCCCACTAAGGTGCTGCAGAGGCGTAAACACAAACAAACAAAAAACAAACTAAAGAGTTTCTGACATTTCCACACTCAGTGGGATTCCTCATTTCCAAAAAGCATGCTTAGCATAGTAAAGTCTAGGCTACCTAAAATATTTTGTGTATATATGAACACATTCATCAACTGGGAGGTACAAAAATACTTTTCGTGACACCGCAGATCTGAGATTGAATTAGGAGGTTAAACAAACTTAATCGTTGAGGAAATTTTGACCGGGATCCATCAGTGATGTGGAGGTGTCACAAAAGTTCATACCCCAACCTCTCCTAACCCTTGGAGTACTCTGATGCCACCACCTTGTCTTTGAAGATTGAAGTATCATACTTGAGCGCCCTCTCATACTTCACTAAACAAGTATGTTTGGGTAACATCGTAATTCTATCTCAGATATTACATCACAAGATTGCCATTCCTATTTATTGTATAAAAATCATTGTTTAAAATGTATATTTTAAATCCTGTCCAACCAACAAAAAACATGAAGGACAGTCAGACCCTATTATTGCAATGGCAGAGAGCAATCTGCCTTTGGTTATACTCAATTACCCATTCATTGAAAAAGAAACAAAATTGTATCTTCCTGTTTGCTCTTCTCTCTATCAACACTGTAAAATTTGAAATTTGGAATCAGCTTAAATTCATGGTTGAGTCAGATGGTTGCACAATTCTGCCCTACTTTGACAAAAGGCATTGGATGACAAAAGGCATTAACTTTTTTTTTGGCCCAGAATGTTCTATATACCTAGATCTATATGCATATAAAATTTCTTGATCATCGCATACATATTTGTTGTAGTCAGATTTTAAAAAGGCATTAACTTTACAAAAATACTTTGACAAAAGGCATTATCTGATGATGAAAGGTAACTATCAGATGGAGAAAGGCATTATCTGGCCACTATCAGATGACAAAAGGGATTAAATCAGCATTACTCTGACAAAAGGCATTATGTTCAGTATTTTTGTTACCTGCTATCAATTCAATTACACCTCATGAATCTGTCTACCATGTAAGCCTTACAAAAGGAATTTACAAAATGACAAATATTTTTACCATTTTGGCACTATTCATGTATTATATCTTGTCATAATAGAAGTTAATGCCTTTTGTCGTCCTTGCTAGAATTTTGAAACTGTGACAAAAGGCATTAACTTCTATTCGAAGTATAAATTCAGCAAAAAACAACAAAATAAATATTTCTGGAAAAATTCTGATAAACCTGCCATAATTTGACAATGCAACAGGACACCTATGTTCAATACTCTTTATGGGGTCATTCATTGAAAATATAGCAGCGTTTTTGGGCTCTCCTGAAAAGTGGCTATTTTGGAGATAATGCCTTTTGTCAAAGTAGGGCAGAATTCCTTTGAGCTATTCTAGCTGTCTGTCATCATGACTCAAAAGAATTGCTCGACCATCTCTCTCAATAATTTAAGCTCACTCAAAATTCCCTGTGTATCCAACAACAACTTTGATACATTCAGAATGTGTATTGGTTCGAATTTGTAGTACCTTTTTACACTAAAAGCAACCTTCCATAATCATGATGCCATTAAATGTTCATTGGCTTAGAAAAAAGGAGCACACTAACTGGTCCTTAAAACTTCAAGTTAACCTCTTTACACAATAACGCCCTCATTTAAGGATTGTTATGGCCTTTTCTTCTTTTATTAAAATAGCCTCCATTAAAAGCATTGGATATGAAAACCTGATACAGGAAAATACACTAGGCAGGTCTTCTTATAAATAATGACACAACATATAACCTTTAAAGGTAGTCTCATGCTCTTTCAAGCATTTTTCATCCAAGATTACAAAAGGAAAACCTATAATTATGTTATGTTGAATCTCTAGAGAAACATGATATATCCTCGGTTGTTTACGGCATGACTCAATAAGTCAACTAACTTTTTGCCCGTTTTCAATTACCTTAAAAAAATTCAAAGCACCAAAAGAAACTAAAAGAATATACTAACAGAAAATATTATAAAATGCATAGGGAAAAGGAATAATAACAACATGTTACAAAATGTAAAAATGAAAACATTATTCAAGAATGTGAAAACTGCTTTGAATCGTGTTTGTCTCCCCATAATTCCAAACCGAGACTAATGAAAAAGGGACAGATATAGCACCAGGAAAGTAATAGTCATCAGTACTGGACTTCTTTATGCACAAAACCTCTGTGAAAAATCACAAAACCTCTGTAAATAATCTCAAATGTGATAAACGTATACCAGAAAGTACACAATGTTGGTATTGTGATTGAAAAAACAAAAACAGCACATAATAAACTAGAACCCTACAGCTACAATAAAGAAAACTGTTTTTTTTAAAAGATGTTATTCATCTTTGTAAGGTTGGAAGCTCCCGCCCCCCTCATTTTCTGCAACCTCTTGTCACATGACTTGACCCTGGGTAGTCATGTGACGACCTGAGCCATCTAAGATAGCCAATTCTATCTATGTACATTGTTTTTGAAAATCAAAGATTATCACATAATGATTGAATCATCCAAAACCAAAAATTAATTCAACACAGGCGTTGCTGGGCTCTTCCATATGAGTGACATGAACTCTTTCCATGTATTCCTTTTTCTTTCTGCAAGTTTTCCTGTTGTGAGGCACAACTCCTGTTACAGATTAATTATTTAATCCGGTTGGTGAGTGTTTCACTAATTTCACGCACAGCTTATTTCAGAAATAGGTTAAGCTGCCATTGATGTGATCATAATAGGGAATTGCACGTAGGCATTAAGCGTACTCAACTGGGTTGGAAGGGTGGAGCCCTTTGTTTAAAATGAAAAGGTAAAACATTGTCACTAGAAAAAATGAAAAATGCTGGTGCATGATCTGTAATTCAGTTGGCAAAGGCAGACCAGGCTTATTCTATGTGAAAGCTTTCAGAAATTTAAAAATGTTAGGATAGGGAGCAGACTTTTATATTTACTGAAACATAACTCACAGTTTTTTACAAGTTAAAATTCTGTAAAAGACAGAGCAACTCAGGTAATTGAACTGCATTAATTTATCCTTTGCAAGACTGATTTGTGCATAGCAAAGAGCAACATTCTTATCTTGCAAAATTAGTTGGCACACAGAGGGCATTTGCGCTTTATTACTACATTGTTCATCTTCACAAATAGTTTAATTAAATTATGAGCGCTGTCGTTTTGTAGTGGTTTCACAGAAAAAATCTTCACTCAATTCCTGCCACTAGCATCTATAGTGGATTCTACAGTTTGCCAGAAGCAGTGGTTTCCAAATCAAATTCTCCGAAGTGAGATTGGAACCGGAAGGCAGCAATTGGATGGGAGTTGTCCAGTTAGACCGAATTCAGTGAGGTCCATTTCAACCTAACACATATCCCAAGGGCTTCCTTACCGAACTACTATGCACTATGTAGGTGTTGTTTTTTTTTTAATGCAAAAGATACACGCTCGATTACTAAATTGCAACTTTTGCTGACAGCAGTCATTTCATGACAGAAAGAAAGTCGTAGAACATACATCATGTTGTCTGTATAAGCAAACACTGAGTCAAATGTATGGTTTTTCTTGATTCAGCAATGTCATTTGTATAAAAATATATGAAGTCTGAGACAAGTATAAATAGAGGTAAGATTTGTCTTACTGGAAAAATGACACAACACAGTCCGCAAAGACAAATTCTGCTGCATAGCAATGTAAATGTAATAAACAAGAGTTTCCATAGAGCTTGTTTTGGAGAGTTGAATGCCTCCAGGACCAGGAGATAAAATTTTTGTTGCTTTTATACGTCAGATTAGGTATAATGTATGTATGTTTCTCATTCAAGGCCGGGCAAGAAAGCAATACAACATAATTCTGGAATGCATCCAGTATATTGGTTTATCAAGAAAAACCTTGAATACTTAAGTCTGATGTAATTTTAACTATACATGTACTTCCATTTTGAATTACAAATCACAGTTCGAATCTCTTGATTTCAAAAGATCATGGGAAATTGTACATCAGTTGCATAGTGCCTGTAAGTTTACTCATGACCACTTCATATCATAATTACCTATCTTTAATGTGAGTACTCTACACTGTCTGATACATCCGACACACTGCGTTCTGTAAAGAAATAACAAGCTGAGCAACCTTTAGTATCCATGTTTCCCATAGAAAACGTCTGTTGGTTGAGAAACAAAGTGGCATACTTAGAGGACCACACATTGCTTCAGTTTAACCTCTCTACAACATTGTCCTCCTAAGGCTATATTAAATGGCCTTGTTACTTCATAGCTACGTTGTAAATAACTCCATGAAATGCTGTTGTGGTGCAAGTGTATTTAAAATCTATGAAAGGACTAAACTGGACAATCATCATTTATTCTGCAACACATTGTATATTTTTACGTAGATTATCACTGGAATAGTTGTACTTGTGAACCTGCAGGGTACCTGTTCATCAGCCCTTCTTTCTACAACATATACTTAAAAAAAAAATAGAAACATATTGGTACATTGTCTTTTACAGAAGAGACTTCTGCCAATTCAAGACCACACTTCCTGTGCTTGTTTAAAGACAGACACACTTCAAGATATAGTGACAGTTTACAAGCAAATAGAATGAAAGGGGTGTTGAGAATATGTATGATCTTGAAAATTCTATATTCAACATGGATCAATAAGCTTTTCTGATCTGATATATTCTATGGAGTCCATAGTTGAAGTATTCATGCACAAAAAAAGTATGTGCCAAATTCCTGAATAAATATGTACCTTCACAGCTGGCATGAATGAGGACATTCCTCGATTGTATGGTATTCAATAAGTCCTTTGTACCTCTGCTTCTGGTCAAATATATGGCATAAAAGGGGAAGTGATAGACATAGCAGACTTAGTGACTAAAAAAGACTGCTCTTTGAGAAGGAAGAATAGATGAAAATGAATTTTAGAGTGCAAATTCCGATTTAGTAATGAATAATATGATTGGGTGGTAATGAATTTTAAATATTTTTTTTTAATTTAGGAAGCTGTAACATATTATGTTCTTTCTGTACTTGCCCTCAGACATGATATTCAACTGACCTTTACATGCATTTGTGAGGAATCCACACTGTTTAGCATTTTTATCAGCAAATACTTTAAACCTGGTGAGGCCAATAAAACTCCTTCTGCGGATATGAAGTGGTCTCTCTTCGGGTTGCGGTCTCTCGTCGGTGTGCAAAACGAATTAAAAATACTACCTAGCGCGGGAGGAAGGCGTAACATAAGGCAAGGCGGTCTTACAACAGGGAGTCTTATAATGCAGGGACAACTGCATTTATAAAATAAATCCAATTCTTACTTTGTTATTAGCTCCTTGGATGATATATTGAAGAAGATCTCTTCATTAAAGAATTGTGGAAAGTTTTCATTTCTCATTTCAGTTCAAAGCAGATGTAATTCCCTTCAATGCATATTGATTGTGATAACACTTACTGCCACTCCTCTTTTATATTTTTTTATCAAGCTTTTTGTTTGTGTCGAAAGCTTTATTTTTCATATTTGAGTGTGTAAGTCAAAATTATCACAATCAGTATAAAGCCCTATATAATCAAGTATGTTATGTATGACAACCTCCGTTGATCTGTTTATTGTAAGATCAAACTTGGCTTTCAAATCAGCTGTTTGGAAGTGTCATTCTAGGCTACATTTTTTGAGAAAAAAACTTTAGTTTCTTTGTGTAGAGATGGCTCATATCAAAATGTATGACATAAATGATTCTTTACGAGAAAAAATGGTAACTCAAAATACTTATTATCACATGTTTTAAAATAATAATGAAATAAATTGCCTAAAGCACAGCAGCTAAAGAGTAGCATCAGAATATTATTAGAAAATGTCAGAAAAATATCCACACAGTGTAGCATTGCAAGCCAAAGCAAACACTTATAATATTAGAAAAGACTAGCAGCCGAGACTGCTCAGTTGCTAATGCATCATTGGCTTGAGGGCAAGGATCTCTTCTGTTATCTTGAGAGGCTTTTAGGTCAATCCATGCACTGACTGATGCATATATGTAAAAGTATACAACAGTCTACCACCAGTATTTGTCTCTACAAAGATATGACTGCCTGTTGCATGAAGTGATATGATGCTCATATGTGACTGATTTCATCGCCTGCAGAGGCTTTAGAGCAACAAGTCCATTATGAATTGCCTGGGGCATGGCTTAAGCAACCCCTGTTCAAACAAATCAAACATCTTGATACAGCTTGCAATGTTCAATAGAACAGATCTTGAAATTTATATACTATCTGGTCCCATGGCACACTTAGTTCATTCAAAGCACATTGTACTCTCCACTAGCACTTGCTGCAGGTATAGTGACTGGTAAGTGCAATGCAGATAGAATTTAAAAGAATGAGCCAAAAACCAGGAGACCTTGAGTGAAGGACTGTGCTCCGGTTGTATTGAATTTAGGTGAAGGTTGATTGCATTCCATGAAGCTCATGGAAATTATTCTCAGGCACATGAGCATCAACTTGTCATTATGCACATGGTTTAATGAAACAAAACTTTACTGTTGTTTAATTAAATATAAAGTTACTGTTGTTACAAAACGCACTGAAAAAGTATATAAATTCAGCTTCTGATTGAACTCGCTGCCCAACATAGGTCCAGGTGACCCGACCAGAGCGAGAATGAAATCCAGAAACCAGTGATTGGCATCGCACTACCAACGAAGCTATCTCTTCCTGAACTATGAAGTACAAAAGAAGAAAGTTACACAGTTCTCTATCTTTCTATCAATCATTTTCAACATTATTGGCTTTTTTATGAAGTTGAAAGACTTTGCAACCTTCCATGACCTTGCTTCCTATGAAGAGTTTATTGGCTTTGAAGCAAAGTAGCATACTTAAGGTCCTTGTACTTTAGTTTAACCTCTCTGAGAAATAATGTCCTCCTTTAGGGGGTGTAATAGCCTAAGTCTTTATAGCCAATACCCTCCATTAAAAGCACTCTAATGTGAAAAACTGACATACAAAGTTTGTGAAAGTACCGGAAAGTATATGGCCGTCTTCGTCAGCTTCTTTCAAGCTTCTTAAGCTTCTTTGCAGGAAATTACAAACATAAATCCTGTTACAGTGTACCGCTTTGAAGTTGATAAGAAATATGATTTATATAAAGATATATAATTTTTTTGCAACTTTTTCTTTAGTATGGAGTATACATACCACGCACAAAAACCAGTAACCCTGCTTGTTATCTTAAATTTCCAGTATTGAGTTCTTTAGTTTAAAACAGAAAAGACAACAAAAACCACAACGCAAATGTATGCTGTCTGAAACATTTAAGAAATCCAACCCAATGATATAGCCAATGAGGCGAAGAACATATTTACTTCTTCAGAATAATATTAGGAGGACAAGTGGATATAATGAGGGTTCCAGAGAGACAATGGCACCTGAACACACATGGAGACAACATATGGACATCTCACCACATAAAAAGATACAAGCCAGATTGTAAATACAAAATCGGTGGACAAACATGACCTATAATACAAAAATTAAGAAAGATAAAAAATTGATCTGTTTAAAAAAAATGGAAACTATTAATAATTGTTCACTTTGGTAACATTCTCAACAGTTAAGCCAGAAGAGGAGAACCATTAGCCAAATCAGTGAACCATATGACACTACTGCTTGAACTATAATGCCACTGTGTCATGGGTTAATCTGCCACACAAATCACAAAAGAGTTGGAAAAGTTCAAACATCAGTTCTACATTGTTGTTCTTGCCACACAAGATGGATTGCAGATTACTCTAAGAGGCTGAATGTTCCCCATTTTACACACTTGATCTGTTTCTTCTTCTTTTCTTTTTTTTATCGTTATCATTTTCTGCAATTTAAGATGGAAAAGTGGTGCAACACAGCTTTTTTACTTGCGATTATGAACTGGAATTACTCAAAATCCTAATTATGGACACTTACAATGTAGAGGCTTTTGGACCATCAGAAAAGAAGTGTTAAACAAGCAAACATTCAAACAGTTTCGTTTCGCAACTTTCAAAATACATGTTGCAGTGGAATTTCCTTAACTGTGATAGCACATTTCAACAATGTACAATTTTTTCATTTGTAACTTTGTAAAAAAGAAGCAAAAATTTTAAACTGTGACCATCCACTTCAGACGACTAAAGTCAATTTTGATATTTTAGACACAAACACCCTTTAATGCCTTTGGAAAAAAAGCTCAAGTAATGAACTTGTAATACTGTTGGAAAAACACAAATAAGAGGAAGAGGGCATAGAAGAAAGAATAATAATTGATAGATGATTGGGGCTTTATGTCCGGTATTTATACATTTATTAGGCTAATTAGAACAGGAGGAGGATACTGCAATGAGGCAAAGGATGATTGAAACAGTTGTCCAACAAAGGCCCAGGTGAACTGGCAAGCTGGATTCGAACCCTGGATCCAGCAATTGCCAGTCCAGCAAGCCATCACTAGACCAACCCTCCCCCCCCAGAAAGAATAAGAAAGAAGAAGAAAAAGGAAAAAAGGATAGAATAGAAGAAGAATGGTGTGGAAGAGAGAGAGAAGAAAGTAAAAAAGAAGGAAGGATGCATATCAAAATAATTCAGAACAGCGGTGGTTTAATAGGGCTGGATGTTTATAAAAACAATGCAGTGTCCCTTACTATTAAGCTCTTGCAAACGAGTTGACAACAAGATCACCTGTGTAAGATTATTCAAATTACATAATGCCCGCCACATGTGGTGAATAATCTGCTGGCCATTAAAAATAATCTGGACCCATCAATCAGTTGCAGACTGTTAAGTTTTGTGTCATGATGTATCTCCAAAGGTATTCTGTTTGTGTAAGTCACTGAAGAGCTTTCTGACACTTCAACACTCTGTGGGATTCCACATTTCCAAAAAGCATGCTTAGCATAGTAAAGTCCAGGCTACCTAAGATTTATGTGTATATGATGAACACATTCATCAACTGGGAGGTACAAAAATATTTTTCTTGACACCGAAGATATGATATGGAATTAGGAGGTTAAACAAACTTACTTGTGGAGTGAAGTTTGACCGAGATTCCATCAGTGATGTGGAGGTGTCTCGAGAGTTCATATGCCAACCTCTCCCAACCCTTGGAGTACTCTGATGCCACCACCTGGTCTTTAAAGATTAAAGTATTATGCTAGAGCGCCCTCCCAAACAAAACCTGACAAGTAAGTTTGTTAACCTCCTAATTTCATCTCAGATCTTCATCACAAGATTGCCATTCCTATTTATTGTATAAAAATCATTGTTTAAATTGTACCTTAAATCCTGTCCAACCAACAAAAAACATGAAGGACAGTCAGACCCTATTATTGCAATGGCAGAGAGCAATCTGCCTTTGGTTATACTCAATTACCCATTCATTGAAAAAGAAACAAAATTGTATCTTCCTGTTTGCTCTTCTCTCTATCAACACTGTAAAATTTAAAATTTTGAATCAGCTTAAATTCATGGTTGAGTCAGATGGTTGCACAATTCCTTTGAGCTATTCTAGCTGTCTGTTATCATGACTCAAGACAACAAGCCATGTTAGCTCAAATGAATTGCTCAACCATCTCTCTCAATAATTTAAGCTCACTCAAAATTCACTGTGTATCCAACAACAACTTTGATACATTCAGAATGTGTATTGGTTCGAATTTGTAGTACCTTTTTACACTAAAAGCAACCTTCCATAATCATGATGCCATTAAATGTTCATTGGCTTAGAAAAAAGGAGCACACTAACTGGTCCTTAAAACTTCAAGTTAACCTCTTTACTCAATAACACCCTCATTTAAGGATTGTTATGGCCTTTTCTTCTTTTATTAAAATAGCCTCCATTAAAAGCATTGGATATGAAAACCTGATACAGGAAAATACAATAGGCAGGTCTTCTTATAAATAATGACACAACATATAACCTTTAAAGGTAGTCTCATGCTCTTTCAAGCATTTTTCATCCAAGATTACAAAAGGAAAACCTATAATTATGTTATGTTGAATCTCTAGAGAAACATGATATATCCTCGGTTGTTTACGGCATGACTCAATAAGTCAACTAACTTTTTGCCCGTTTTCAATTACCTTAAAAAAATTCGAAGCACCAAAAGAAAATATTACAAAATGCATAGGGAAAAGGAATAATAACAACATATTACAAAATGTAAAAATGAAAACATAATTCAAGAATGTGAAAACTGCTTTGAATCGTTTTTTTCTCCCCATAATTCCAAACAGAGACTAATGAAAAAGGGACAGATATAGCACCAGGAAAGTAATAGACATCAGTACTGGACTTCTTTATGCACAAAACCTCTGTAAAAAATCTCAAATGTGATAAACGTATACCAGAAAGTACACAATGTTGGTATTGTGATTGAAAAAAAAACAGCACATAATAAACTAGAACCCTACAGCTAGAATAAAGAAAACTGTTTTTTTTTAAATGTTTCTCATCTTTGAGGTATATATTTTTCACTATTTGACATGTACACGAATTTGTGAACCTGCAAAAACGAACATGTACACGAATTTAGGATTCGTGTAAGTGTGAAATGTTGCATTTCACGAATTTGTGTAGGTGTAATAACGAACATTGCAACCTTAAACTTGGCTAAAACTAACTCTAAACCTAATTTTGACCCTAAAACTGAAAGATATAACACCTCCACGAATGTTAGTAATGACAGGTACACAAATGAATAATAAAGCACATACACGAGTGCTAGTTATTACACATACACGAGCACCTATGCTCGTTTTTTCATGTCCACGAATTCGTGCATGCTCGTTTTTACACCTCCACGAATTCGTGAACATGCCAAATGATGAAAAATATATACATGCATCTTTGTAAGGTTGGAAGCTCCCTCCTGCCTCATTTTCTGCAACCTATTGTCGCATGCCTTGACCCTGGGCAGTCATGTGACCACCTGAGCCATCTAAGATAGCCAATTCTATCTATGTACATTGTTTTTGAAAATCAAAGATTATCACATAATGATTGAATCATCCAAAACCAAAAATTAATTCAACACAGGCGTTGCTGGGCTCTTCCATATGAGTGACATGAACTCTTTCCATGTATTCCTTTTTCTTTCTGCAAGTTTTCCTGTTGTGAGGCACAACTCCTGTTACAGATTAATTATTTAATCCGATTGGTGAGGTTTTCACTAATTTTGTGCGCAGCTTATTTGAGAAATAGGTTAAGCGGCCATTGATGTGAGGATAATAGGGAATTGCATGGAGGCATTAAGCGTACTCAACTGGGTTGGAAGGGTGGAGCCCTTTGTTTAAAATGGAAAGGTAAAACATTGTCTTGAGAAAAAGTGCAAAATGCTTGTGCATGATCTTTAATTCAGTTGGCAAGGGAGACCAGGCGTATTCTACGTGAAAGCTTTCAGACATTTAAAGAATGAAATGTTTCACTGCACCATAGGTAATGGAGAATACTTTAATATCTACTGAAACATAACACAGTATTTACCAAGTTAGCTAAATGCAATAAAATGTATTTAATTTATCCTCTGCAATCAGATGTGTGCAAAGCAAACACTAACATAATAATAATAATGATATATTATTTTGCAATCGATGTTGGCACCTGGAGAGCAATCGCACTATATTTCTACATTGTGCACCTTCACAAAGAGTTCAGTTAAATTAGTGCGAGCGCTGTCAGAAAGGACCTTAGTACTGTTGTTGTTCTTTTTATTCTTTTTTTTCAGTAAAAACTTTTTACTCAATTCCTGCCACTAGCATCTATAGTGGATTTCACAGGTTGCCAGAAGCACTGGTTTCCAAATGAAATTCGCCCAAGTGAGATTGGAACCGGAAGGCAGCAATTGGATGGGAGTCGTCCAGTTTCAATGAATTCAATGAGATGAAGTCCAACCTAACACAATCCCTAGGGCTTCCTTACTGAACTACAGTAATTATGCTCTATGCAGGTGTTCTTAAAATGCAAAGGATACATGTACACCAGGCTACTAAATCGTGATATTTTTACTTTTCATGTTGCTCTTCTGTGTTTACAGTTTGGTGAGCACTTTTCACTCATAGCAAAAGCTAGTCAAGTACTTGACTATATGACAAGGGACTTGTTGTATAGAGTCAAGCAGTTGTTCATTGCAAATGGAGGCGAGATTTCTTCTTAAATGTCAAAACAACAATTTCTGATGCTGCTTATATGAAATTAATTAAATACCTCCACTCCTGGCCCAGCAATGCATGTTGTGCAGGTTATTCTCCACAATTTCCGCACATTGTCAATGCTTCATAAATCCAAATTAAAGAATTATATCCAAATTTCTGGGACAAGTTGAATTTTCTTGACCAAAATACCATGTGAACTTCTTTTGACTGCTGATAAACACTGTCTAATCTGCATGTTAAGAGGATTAAAATGTTCAGTGCCTCGTTTTGTGTTGTTGGATGTTTATCATTGTTTTAGATATTTTAAAATCTTGATGTTGTTCATAGCATGTGATTGCTACTCATAGTAACTGATGAGGGTAATCACTTTTCAGTTTTCAGTAATCCAAACTCTGTCTAATCTGCTGTGTATTATTTTGTACTTCAATTTCATTGGTAGGCATTCATGCACAGCAGTCATGCTTTTTGTTTCAGACTTTCTGGGACCACAAATGCTCATCCCAGATCGCATTTTCTTATGTCTAACATTGGGACCAAAGTAATAGGCATAATTACTTAATTTGTGGTTACAGAGAGGTTGCCTGATTAAAAAATAATAAAATAAATATATAGATGGATTGAATTGATAGATTACCCTATTGTATACAAATATAGTTACATAGTAGGCCTAGATGCAGATAGATTTTCATGGATATGCAATTTTTATTTTATTCGTGTAGTTTTAGATAGATAGATAGATAGATAGATTAGATAGATAGATATATAGATATATAGATATAGATAGATAGATAGGGACATTACGTCCTGTATGTATGCACTCAGTAGGCTAATTATAGGACAGGAGGAGGACATAGCAATGAGGCAAAGGATGATTGAAACAGCCATCCAACATAGGCCCTAGAGCTGCATTCGAACCCTGGACCCAGCGATTGATTGATTGATTGATCGATTGATTGCTTAATTATGATCATATAATATGCACAAGTCTTATTAGTTTCAGTTTTGCAGCGACAGCATGCAGTTGGCTGTTTTGTTATGAATTGGTTCCCAATGTGTTGTTTGAAGTTTGCCTGTTTTGTTGTTCGTCAGCTTTGCTGTTTAAAACACCTATTGAATATAATGATTATTCTAAATCCCAGAATGCCATATAACTGGGTCATTTTAATCAACAAAGTCACCATTTTAAGAGGACGTTCTTGGGACCCATGATCTGAAATTCATTGATTTTGAAAGCTTAAAATTGAAATGAAAGACAGATTTTGTTGGATTCAATGCTTAAGACCATTTACAAAGGGTAGGGCATATTTTGACAGCTTGACAGGCCAGTTTTTATGGTTTAAACAGGCCTAGAATTGCCGCAACAGATCTGATGCGGAAATTTCGACCTGTATTGTATTTGCATTCTGCTAGACTAGCAAAAGCAGCCAGCTACAGTATATAATATTATACTGTCAGTTCACGACAGAAAAACAATTTGTAGAAATACATCATGTTGTCAGGAGAGCACAACTAGAATTTTATAAGCAAACACTGAGTCAAACAATATATGGTTTTTCTTGATTCAGCAATGTCATGTGTATGAAAATATATGAAGTCTGAGACAAGTATAAATAGAGGAAAGATTTGTCTTGCGGGAAGAATGACACAACACAGTCAGCAAAGATAAATTTGCTGCAGAGCTATGGAAATGGAATTAGCTAGATTTTCCACAGAGCTTATTTTGGAGAATGAGTTGAATGCCTCCAGACTAGGAGATAAATTGTTGCTTTTGGCCTTTTATACATCAGATAAGGTACAATGTATGTATGTTTCTCATTGAAGGTCGGGAAATAAAGCAATGCGGCATTCTGGAATGCATACATTGTATTGGTATATCAAGAAATACCATCAATACGTAGGTCATACGTATTTGTAACTACTTCCATTTTGAGTTTCTAATCACGGTTCAAATCACCGGATTTCAAAAGACTGTGAGAAGTTGGGCATAGTGCCTGTAAGTTTACTCATGACCACTTCATGTAATAAACTACATATATGTAATGTGAGTACCCTACACTATGTCTGATACATCCAACACACTGTTCTGTAAAGAAATAACAAGCTGAGTAACCTTCAGTATCCATGTTTCCCATAGAAAAGGTCTATTGGTTGTGAAACAAAGTGGCATACTTAGAGGACCACACATTGCTTCAGTTTAACCTCTCCACAACATTGTCCTCCTGAGGCTATATTATGGCCTTCTTACTTCATAGCCAAATTCAATTGTAAATAACTCCACCGAAAGCTGTTGTGATGTGTATTTAAAATATATGAAAGGACCAAAATGGACAATTACTTAAATTCTGCTACATTTAAGATTTTTCCAATCACTTGCATATTTTGTCAGATGCGGTGTATATTATCACTAGAATAGATCTATGTACAAGTGAATCTGAGGGATACCTGCTCATCAGCTCTTCTCCTGGCAACATATACCTAAAATTAGGAACATGCAATGTCTTTTACGAAACAGACTTCAGCAAATTCAGGCCTGAGAGTGCCTGTTCTAATGACAGACAAACTTCTATAGTGACAGTTTACAAGTGAATAGATTGACAGGAATTGTGAGAATATATGTTTTTGAACATTCCATATTCATTGCGGATCAATATGGTTTTTCTGACATATTCTATGGTGTCCATAGTTGACATATTCGTGCAGACACAAAAGTATAAGCCAAATTCCCGAATAAATATGTTCCCTCAGCACTGGTATGAATGAGAACATTCCTCTATTGTATGGCATTCAATAAGTCTTGTGTACCTCAGCATCTGGTCAAATAGCATAAAAGGAGAGGGGAAAGACATGGTATTCCTGGCGACAAAAAAAAAGACTGCTCTTTGAGAAGGAAGAATAGATTTAGAAACTGAATGCAAATTCCGATTTGGTGATGAAGATGTGATATAGATGGCATTGAATTTTAAATGTTTGTTTAAAATGTCTGGTACAGAAGCAGATTAATATTTTCCGTCTGTATTTACCCTCTGACATGATATTGAACATGTTTCAAAGTATTTTTCCATGGTTTTCATTGGGAGAGGGTTAACTTAGTATGAGGGCCACTGGGCTATGAATTGCTGGGTCCTGCGTTTGATTCATACTCTAGCAGGGTCACCAAAACTTATTTTGGACAGTAGTTTCAATCGTCCCTTGTCTCATATACTGCTCCTCCGGTCCTTATCATCCTACATGTGGCCTAAACGCGGGATTAGACCTGTTCAAAAAAGACTTTTTATTTTATTTTGATGTGGATTGCAGTGATTCCCATTCTCCAAGCTCTTGAATGGCCAAATATGACATTTTTTTCAATTTTGGACTTTGGGAATGCCTGCCTCATGAGCCATGAAGTTTTAATGTTTAATTTAGTCAAAAACGCCTAAAATATCAGATGGGGGTGTCATATTTTGCCTCATAACTTCACCAGTTTTAATTGTATAGCATCATGGGTAGTATCATATGAAAGCTGATGAAATTGCCTTTAATTGGACACCAATATCTTGGTATTTTAGATGACTTTAGTTGTCTCCAAGGCGGAAATGTGTCAATTTTAGAGTAAATTCTGACATTGAGCACTACATTTTGCCTCATATGCTCATGAAAAATAACCGTCAGACAGCATGAGTGGTACCATATGAAAACCTGTAAAATAGTCTTTAAATTGACATTACATTTATGTTTATTTACATCAATATTGTTGTCACTGAAGCGATGAAGCACTAGTATCTCAATTTCAAGCAGCCGTCTGTCTGTTTCAATTTATCATTGTAGTGCACTGATCAGAACATTTTTGTCAAATTGTGTTGTCTTCATCAGGGAATATTTAACACATTAAGTCTTGTGTCACAAAAGAAATAATGACTCTATTGCCCGAATCACGTTTGTGGTTAACAACTCAAAAGATTTGACATAGGCCTAATATTGACAACAGTACACAGTATAATGTAAAATCACCCATGGCTTCGCATTATATACAAGTGCTAATGCTCTGACATACATAATTACATCATCTGACACCTCTGCCAAAAACAAGCGTGCATTTCACTGCAATAAATCCCATATTCTTTGTAATCCACTTATCGTCTCGTGTTTGATCATTTCAGTGTTTGTCTCAAGGTATAAGCCGGTTATTCACCATAAGTTCGAGAACATGTGTTTAACACACCAGGCTAAAGCTCTTGGTTGATAAATCACATGTCCCCTCTCCTGTGGTGAATAACCTATGCTTATATGGAACATGAGGGCCTAATACAAGCAACGGAAATATCAATTAGGAAAGTCATAGCAGGGTAACAAAGTGGCAAAGTATATGTCTATAACAACTTATTCAAGGTAGCTGAGAGTAAATTAATTCAGCAAATTGTTTTGTCTATGTAACAGACATTAAGCAACTCTGCTTTTCACATTGTACTTGTCATGTTCTTTCCAAGTTGCTGTTGGCAAGTGGCCAGTGGCGTCAGTGTAGGTGGGGCTGGTGGGGCATTTGCCCCACCACTTTTTGGCTAAAGTATACATGTTTCTGAATTAAAAAAAAAAATAAAATCCCCCTGACATGTTCCACTATTTGCCCCACCACTCTAAAACGAAACTGACGCCCCTGCAAGTGGCAACAGATATATTTTATATAAACTTCAGGCTCGCAGACAAGAACGAACATTCTAACGCAAAGAAATTTTGACTGCCTAAGACTTTACATTGATTAGAAACAAATAATTTTGTAGAATTGTTTGTTTCACAGTTTCAGTTTCAGTTAAGTGTTTCTTGACAAGTTCTTGCAATGATAATAACTGTTATCCATAATTAATATTTATTATTTCATTAGGCCAAGTTGATTCGAGTCAAATCGAGTCAACATTGCGTACTATGCTCATAATGTTTTATCATTGTTAACAACCAGTATGGCTGGTGTGAAACAGACAGTTTTTCTCTCAACTGTTCAAACCTTCATCAAGTAACTTTGCTGCCTTCCATAGGTTGCCTGTGCTGTAGCTTCATTTTGTCACACTATCGTGACTGTCAAACTGTTTCCAATTTTTACCAGTGGCCAACAGTTGTTTCCTACAAATTCCAAAACAGCTTATAATTTTACATCAGATGTTGCCTTATTTCCCATTTAACTTTACCGGTCTATCCTCTGGTGGCCATGATTACTTTATAATCTGTGGATAATCATGTCATTATTCATTCATAGACAGCAGAAGTTCACTTAATTAAATGTGGTTTTAGATTATGATTACAAATGATACTGACAACTCTACTACCCCACTGTGATTCAAATGTCAGGTTTTTAATGTGCTTTCTGACATAAGCAGTATACTTGGCTGCAAAAATGTGACAATGAGATACTGACTGTTTTGAATCGCATTATCAACTTTGCCACTAATTTTGATTTATGTTTTTCCCGCATTCAGCAATGGATTTTCTCAATAGAAAAACATTAAAGACACGGTAAATTGAATTTGTTAAATACAAATGGTAAATTAAATTGTCAAATATTCCAAATGAAAACAAAATCTATAAAATAATTCAATAAGGCACAAAATTTCGATAGTTTTCTTATCAATACACCATGGCGATGAATTTGAACAGACAGTCAACTCATTTAGATTAAGAAATAAAACTTTTAAGGACAACAAGAATTTTCTAAATAATTCTAAAAATGTGTCATTTTGAAGACTATTTTACAGGCTTTCATATGATACCACTCATGCTGTCTGATGTATATTTTTAGTGAGCAAATGAGGCAAAATTTGGTGCCCAACGTCAGAATTTATACTAAAATTGGCACATTTCTGCTTTGGAAGCAACTAAGGTCATCTAAATACCAAGATATTGGTGTCCAATTAAAGGCAATTTCATCAGCTTTCATTTGATACTACCCATGTTGCTATACAATTAAAACTGGTGAAGTTATGAGGCAAAACATGACACCCCCATCTGATATTTTAGGCGTTTTTGACTAAATTAAACATTAAAACTTCATGGCTCATGAGGCAGGCATTCCCAAAGTCCAAAATTGAAAAAAATGTCATATTTGGCCATTCTAGAGCATGGAGAATGGGAATCACTGCAATCCACATCAAAATAAAATAAAAAGTCTTTTTTGAACAGGTCTAATGCGGGATGTAAAGCCCTGATCATCCATCCATCGACTTTTTCCATTCATGCCACATGAAGAATGAAGAGCAACACATAATGCATAAGAAAAAAATCCAACACACCAACATGTTTTGCAACCTTTACCTGATGGAGGGTTCTTTCACTTGCCACAGCACATCAATATAAATCTCATGACAGGTTGGCATCCCTCATTATGTAATCAAAACTGACCTTTACATGAATTAATAAGGAATCCTGCGGATCCCAGGGGTGTCAGAAAGCTCATGTATCATTCATCGAAATATAAATCAGCACAGACTCCTACTGATTGATTGCATTCCCAGGTACAATCTGAGAACACACGAATCGGTTATTACAGATCTCGCATAAGTGTGCCATGTTCCATGTGAATATATGCTCAGGTGATGTCAGTATGGCAATACTGACATCACTATTGGTACTCCAAGCTTGAGTGTTGATTCCAACTGCTACCAACAAGTCAGGCTTATGGGCTGTCTAAGTGTGAATAACAATTTATTAATCTGCATTCATTGGTATGGTTGTTTGATTCAGTTGGAGCAGGTGAAACTGATATGTTTGAGCCACTTGCTTGATCCATCATGGACATTCATGGTGTCCTGTTGTGAAATTTCTCCTTGAGGGCAGCACCTTGTGGCTTTTCAGCCTTTTAAGTGAGATCTGCGCCAAAGAAACAGTTCAGAATTGATGACTGGAATGGGGATGATAGGGAGATTTTTGGAAGTGAATGTGGCGGTGTTGCATGGGCATACCAGAGGACGAGAGATGGGGGGGGGGGGCAGTTACTCCTCAAAAATTTTGGAAAAGGCCAGACAAGGAGGCTAAGAATTCGATCATCAAATAAACATTATTGGAATCAGTGATAAGGATGCCCCCAAGCAAACCCCCCCCCCCCTTAGGTCTTAAATTCTGAATGTTTCCTGAGAATATTATTTTTGCAAAGACAAAGCAGCACATGATAACCTCTCAGACCAACAAATGAATATGAGAGTGAATGAATTTGTTTTGTTGTAAAAGTGCTAAAACTGATAGCAGTCATACACAAAATCAATGCATTATATATAGCTGGATATTGTAACTTTTGGATTTATTCAAACATCAAACTGAATAATTAATGTTGAGCAACAATCCAACAGCTTATTGTGGATTTGCAATGGTGTGATCAGTATGGGTTCCAAGTGACATACCTGAAACTGCAAAATATACCAACTGTGAAATCATTATGCTGATACTGACATCACAAGAGCACTGTGGCAGTTGAAAAGAACATGGCACACCTATATGAAATCTGTAATAACAGACCACATGTGGCTAGATAATGTTCTTCATCATATTTCATAGGTCTTACGCCAACTTCTACATTGGAAGTAATGGTTTGGTAAACTACATTGTTTAGCATAAATACTTTGAACTCCCAGAACATGCTGTGCCAATGACAGGCTGCCACATACCCGATAATTATTATTTTCTCTAGCTCTCTCATAAATTCAAATTCATTTGAATGTTATGTTCTTTTGAAGTATTCCAATCTGTGAAATACATTATCTAATTTTCAATATGTTTGTTTCCTGTTCTTGAATTTCATGAATCAAATGTGCCTACAGAGCAAGAGCAAGATATATATGACAGGTCTATAGGTAGATTGAGTGTCAAACCTTCCATTCTCTTGCAATGAGACAAATCTAGATTGTATTTTGTAATGGGACTGGCATGAATTTTCACTTCTGAAAATGACTCAGAAAATGACATATATCATACCCCTAACAATGTCGCTACCACTTCCTACCAGTAAAATACAGAAGTGCCAGGAAAAGCAATGATAAAACCCTCATTAAGCATCAACATGCAACTTCCCATTTTTCCAAATATACTGACATCAAGCGTGGCATTGTATAGGATTCTGTATAGTCAATTTTACGGTATCAGATCACTCCAGGCTTGTTACGTATCAAATTTTGTAGCATGCAATCCCAGAGCACCAATATATGATTTTGAAAGTTACAAAGCTTATTTTCAGACATGCAACTATATTTTCACAGAAAAAGTCCTTCATGGTTTTAAATGTTGCTTGATTAATTTTTCTTTAACTTTTGCATATTGAAATGCAATTTTTAAAATTCTTGCAGAAGATTTGAAATTTCAGTGATCAATTGCACTGAGTCTCAGGTGTATCAAGCCACCTGCATGGTGTTTGGATGAGAATGCTCCAGGGTCTGGATTTCATGGAATGTGTTAAATTGGGCTTCAGCACATTCAATTCAGTGTAACTGGACACCTCCCATTGAATCACAGCCGTCTGGCTCCAATCTCACTAGGGCCAATCTCATTTTAGAACCTCTGCTTCTGGTAACCTGTGGAATCCACTGTGCCTGTATAATAATTATTTGTTGTACAGAGTGGAATGGAAAATACAATGAAGTGGGATTTCACAAATTGAGCCTTTAAATACTCACTCGAAATTGCCTACATCATGTTTATTAAAAGAGAAAATGTGCCATTACATAACAGGCTCAAAGATAAATGTCTTATAAGAAGGTTAATTTTTAAAAACAGAAATGAATGTACACTGCTCAAAAAATTAAAGGAACAGATCGTTCGGGCCATTTTTCTGAAACTGGGAAATCTGTAGCTACATGACTTAAACATGCTTATATTGTCTGTTCATTTGACAATCCAATTCAGTTGTCTCAGCAACATTGGTCAACAATTACCTTGTAAGGAGCAAGTGTCCTGTGGGACCCCGAAAAACAAAGTGATTTCTGTTGATTTGCTGATCTAGAAAAAGCATTATCAAACAGAGGATGAAAAAATTGTTCATTCGTCTCATTTGTCTGACAACTCAGGCCAAGGCAAAGTGTTCCACACAGTTTTTGACTCAAATTGAGGTTGCCGGGGATGGGTAGCTCCAACAGAAAGGTGCTGAAGTGAGAAGGGGTACTAAAGGGTTGATGTGTCACCAAATGTGGTCTCTTGGCTCTGGCTGAGGTACAGGTGCACTGAACGGTATGACAGAAGACCTGGAAAGGGCAGATATTGGTCCATTATGCAGCAACAGGCCCATACAATTATCACCATCAACTTCGACATTGGCATCATCATGTGACTTAAAAATGACTGTGATGATGCATCAAATTTTGTAATCCTGAACGAAAAGTTAGGAACCAACTGTATGAAGAACATTTGAGATGCAGGTAATGTTTTTTTGCTCCTCCAATTGCCCCACAACGCCATACATCAATATTGGAGTTCAACAGGGAGCCCCTGTTTAAGCAGTCGTGTCTGCAGTGACGTCTATTGTCTGCTGGTGAAAGCAGGTCTCATTTTTGACATTCGGGCTTCATGTCTGTGTCAGAAGAAACCCATGGTGATGTTTTTGTGAGTGTAACATTTTCAAACTCGAAGATTTTTGGGAGCTTTCTTGATGGTCACAGATGCCTTGTCAATGGAGGAGTACACAGAGTGTACGGAGTGCATACAGAACAAATGAATGGCATTATGTGCATCAATGGGCTTGTGCAAATCACACTGAAGCCTAATGATGGGTCAGTGGAAGGAAAATTTCTGCTCATGCATGAAAATGCACATCTGCAACCTGCTTGGGTGACCACGGCTCATCTTAAATTCGAAGGTATTGCAGTGCTGATCTGTCCAGAAAGGTCATCAGACCTCAATTCCAAAGAACATGTGTAGGACATCCTTTACATTGTGTTTCCTGGCAGCCACCACCGCAAAAGTTGCCCAGTATGCCCCAATTGACCACCCGCAGCTTCATCAAAAGCATTGAAATCTCATTCAAACAGTGTGTACATGCTCATCTTGGCCTAACACAGTATTGGGAAACATTCGGCTGCAACAGAGAGTGAATTTAACAAAATTTTGGATTTGGTCATATCGTGTTTTCACATCAGTTTTGGGGGTCACCAAAGTTTCAGAGTCCCTGTACAGACAATATTCATTCAATCCATTCAGCTGTGATTTGATGAACCCTTCAAAATGATAAAGAAGATCAACTTTGCAATGAAATTCAATTGCAACTTTCCAAGTTTCTAAAATTTTGCTTGAAAGAGCTGTTCCTTTAATTTTTTTAAGCAGTGTATTGCAGTGATGTTATTAGCCTTATCATCTGTAAGTTGCATAACCCACTCCGGTAACAACATGTATTGTATTTATATGAGCATAAAAAACAGCTATTGGTGCGAAAATTGGCATTTTAATGGTCCCTTGATCAGCTGTAGAAAATGAACATATTCTCCGGGACTCTGAGGTAATGTGCTATTTTGACATAATGAAAAAACATGATGTGAAGACCTAAAAAAACTATATTTTGATTTTGATTTGTTTATTTGACATATATAAAGTATACATGTGCAGGATTGCACAGGAAAGTCATAGACTTATTTCCGCTGTGGTCCTTTTGTGATACTTCCAGGCCAGTGGCGTACAGCAAGTGGTTATTTGAAAACAAATAAATAAATTAAGAATTAGACGAAGAGCGAGGAGTCTGTTTTCCTAAGTATCTTTTTAGGTCTTTTTTGAAAGATGCTTTAGTACTAGATGTTTTTACAGGTGATGGTAAATTGTTCCATTCTTTGACACGAATTACTTTGTAATTGACTCAGGTTATACCTTTAGAATGAGGGACAGCAAAGGAATTTTCGCTCCGTCTGGTGTTGTAACCACTGTTATTTGGTTTAAATTTGTCACATAGGCAGTGAGGTGCAGTCTCATAAAAGAAATTGTACACATGGTGCAGGATCAACTGTCTGGCTATGTCATTTACATTTAATAGACCAACTTGGTCAAGTTCATGTTGACCTATGTGACTAGGTAATTGTGATAGATATGATACTTGCCTTGTCATCAAAGCAATGAAAGATTTGATGTGAGAAAATCATTTTACGCATGTTGAAAGAGAAAAACTCATTACCTTCTGACGCAGAGCAAATAAGACGTTTGTCAGCGGAGATCTGCTTGAACAGTGTGAAAGCATGAAAAAGCAGGGAAAAACCTGAAAGAAAAAGAGCTTCATCAAATCTCAATCTATATGCACTGGTTGGGATTTCTATCTTACACAACATCTATAAAAGAAATGAATGGTTTCGCAATTTCAATAAAGGGAACACTCTTCTACACCGTATAAAAACATGCGTGATTACTACAGAAAAAATGCTCTGAAACGGTTTCAAGAAATCTTCTTTTCTTTATAGTTAAACCATATTTTAAAATGGCATATTAATGTAGATAACCTTTTGAAGGCAGACCTCATGCGCTTCGTTATTGAAGCACTAAGCCGCTGTTTTTAAAAAGCAAAGGGAAAAACTAGGTCTCTTAATTGCAAATTTTACTTTTCACATGGTTATACCAAAACTCAAGAATGTTTACAGTTTGGTGCGCACTTACACTGATAGCCAAGGCAGCCAGATACTGTGTACCATCATTTCATGACAGAAAAAAAAGATACACAATATACATCATGTTGTTTGGTGGGGGATGGGGGGACATAAACAATAATATTGTATAATGAAGCACTGAGTGTTACGTATGACTTTCCATGACTCACCATTGTCACATGAAACAACAAAATGAATGAAGCCAGAGACAAATATAGATAGGATTAAGATTTATCTTAAGGTGGCTCGCTACTCATGTAATTGCGTCATGCACGCACATTTCCGCGCAGCCAGACAGGCCCTATCTATCGTAACGTCACCATTGCAGCTGAGCTCTGCTGCAACTACTTCAGCATCTTTTGTCAATTTTGAAAATTCCATGCCTCGCCCGCTTGGTTTGGCATTTGCGCCACTTCTAGTAGGGTTAGAGACTTCTCGTTTGGAGCATTAGATGCGCTATGAAAACTACTATAATCAGCCGGACTTTCAGCTCTCTACTCCTAGTAGAAAATTTCTGCAGGCGATTTTCGGCAAGCATGTCGAATTTCTCCAAAATGACTTTGTGTCATAAATAAATTTTTATATCAATTTCCAGGCCCGTTGGGCCATATGCTCGTGTCATTATATTGTTCCTTACTTCATATGGAAGCAAATGACAAAGAAATAAAAAATCCTATCTCGTCATTTTTTTTTAGCGCTATGATTCATAAAAAAAATAAAATTTTCAAAATCATAACTTTTGATCCGAACCCCAAGAAAAGTTCTTTATTATCGTTTTCATAGCTACGTGTTTTTTGAAAATTTCGTTTTGCAGTTAAACCGTGACATCATCAGGGTATCTGTGAATGTGATTGGTCTAACCTTCAATCTGTGACATATCAGTTCTGAGTTTGACATCACAGTTTATTATAAAGGAAATTATAACTGCCAGGCAATGTTACTCTTTTTGCACAACGACAACAAGCAACTTCTGTACAAGCTGATTATTACACCATGACAGAAGAGTCTCTGTTTCAATGTTTAAAAAAAACCTGCTTTATTGTTATTCACAAGACACTCGCCTTCACAATTTCAAAACACTTTGTTGCATTTTTTTTTAGTCATTGTACACTGCAGGCCAAAAGTTGGGAAACAGAATTTTGCTTGCCATCAGATCAGTGTTACAGAAATTCGCTTGAGTGTGGATGGATTGCGGCTTTCAAAAATATTGATGGCCCCAAACAAGTCGCCAGGCATGTCAATGAAATTGCAATGGCCAATGCTTGCCTACTTTGACACTTCCCATTTTTGAGGGGTAGGGTTGGTCAAGAATAAGTGGTACCATTGCTGGGCTGCCAATCGCTGGGTCCAGGGTTCGACTCCAGCTCTTGCCTATGTTAGACAGCTGTTTCAATCATCATTCGCCTCATTGCCGTTTCCTCCTCCTGTCCTAATCCTACCAAGTGCATAAATACAGGACATAAAGCCCAAATCATCCATCCCCGTTTTGGAGAGGAACCTTTGAAATTTAATGCTATTTTTTAAAAATTATTTTTTATTAATCCACTATTTTGGCTTGATCAAGTATAAGAATCCGAAATTTCGAACAACCAGATACCATTTTGAAACACTAGTTAGGCAGCTTATTGTTTTTTCCAAACTTTTGGCCAGCAGTGTAACTCTCCTTTGAGGACAAGTGTTTCATTTAGTTCAGTTTCATTTCATTAAAGTATCTATCAACCTGTGTAGGTAATAAAGCTAAACATATATAATCCATTTGTGAATGCATTTGGTCAGTTTCTTGAAATATGTGCTTGTAATATACAGTTATGCAATTTAATCTGTGACATCACAGTTTTGGGATAAAGCAAAGTGCAAACTGGAAAAACACGTATCTATGAAAACGATAATAAACTAAATATATCTTTCTGGAATTTTAATCAGCTTTTCTATAAAACTGTCCTCTTTAATTCCATGCTTCATTTAATAACATAGGATGAATGGCCTCTGAATGGCAGGGAAAACTTCACAGTAAAAAAATTAAGAAAAGAATTGAGTTTTCAGGTTTGTGTGGACTGACTTTCTTTTAGATAATCATAATCTCAAATATTTTGAAAGAAAGGCTGGTAGCGACCACTTTGGTTTGTATATCCTTGCTATAAACTATATTTAGGATCATTTTAAACTATTTTTAAGCAATCCTATCTTGGAAAGTTCACGAGTATCGAGCCACCTTAAAGCCAAAAAATGAAAGAACAAGAACAGCAAACACAAATTCTGGCGCAGCGCCGTGTAAATGGAAGGAGAAAGACTTACCACAGAACTTGTTTTTGAGACTGACTTGAATGCCTCCAGAAGAAAAATCATAATTTTTATAGAGTTGTACAATATATGTATTACTTGACTTTTTCTGACTTAAGACCTGTGCAAGTATAAAAATGGTTGATTCCGAGATTATCTGACGTAAGGGCAAAAAAGAAAGAAACCAGCGATTCTGGGAACATGTAAATTAGTTTAAAAAAAAGCTATGGTATAAAGTATATCACATGTAATCCGTTGACATTTATCACCTGGTTGGCTGTGAATATCACTGTTTACAGTCAAAATATCAGGGCCTATGATATTGTAGAAAATACCACCCTTCAAGGGCGATATTTTTTAACAATGGTTATGACATCACCAGCATTTCAGCTGCCTGATGACATCACAAACCAAACAATGGCAAAAACAATAGGATTGTGACGTTATATCCATTGTTGCTCCATGGTGACGTCACATTTTTGTAATGGCAGAAAATAGTCTCTCTTTATAACTAAAAATTTGAGGTAAAACCAGGTGATAAAAAAACAAAACAACCACGCGTCAGGGCACTTCGTACAATATCACTCGCTGTCATGTGAATTGATATCACTCTGGCCCTTCGTGCTCGAGTGATATTAATTCACACAACAGCTCATAATATTGTTACTCAGTGACCCTGACTTGGGTTGTTTTGTTATAATATAACCACTTGCAGTAGAGATTTGAGCCAATCCCGGTTAATACCACAACCTTGTTAGACATCACAAAGATACTTATACCATTGGAAAAGCTAGTATCTAACTGACAATTTTGCGTGTTAGCGCCCAGCTAGGGATTAACTCTGTTTACAACAGCAAACAAACAATCTGATCCTGGTTTATCTTGCAAAAATTAGAAGTTAAAATGTATAACAGAAGAAGCGTATGATGTCTGAATAAAAAACTGACTTAAAATAAAATAATTTGATTTGATTTGATTTGAAATCAGTAAGACACCTCTTTGTTGGGTCCCAACATGCATTTTTGCTTCGGTCGGGATCTAACTGACAAAAATGCATGTTAGAACCCTCCAAATCAGTGTCTAACTAATACTTAAACAAAAGATGTTCATAGGAAATCAGGCCACAGCTACATTTTTTTTATTGAAGTAAGGCAAATGTATTGGCCACGGGCCAGATACACAATGTCATGATGCAATGATTTTTCTCACTGCTAAAGGCGCATTGTTGGAATGGAACTATTCGTTGTGTGAAGGGCAAATAGACTATATGCCCGTTTTTATAATGGACTCTCTTCCTGATATATATGATGAGCGTTTTGCAAGCCAGGGAGCTGAAAGGGAAGGGAATATTATAAAACTATGCATTCCTTAAAATGTCATATTCCGTATGGATCAATATCACCTTTTCAATATATTCTACGTGTATGGTGTCCATAGTTGAGGTACTTACACAGACAAAGAAGGCTTGTGCCAAATTCCTGAATAAATATGTACCTTCATAACTGCCATGAATGAGGACATTCCTCCATTGTGTGGTATTCAATAAGTCTTGTGTACCCCTACATCTCATTCTGGTCAAATATATAGCATAAAAGGAGAGGTGAAAGACATAGCAGACTGTACCTTTAGAGCTCTCATGAATGATAACACTTCTCGATTGTATGGTATTAAAAGGGTCCAACATATATATGTATAGCATGAATGAGGATGTGAAAGACAGGTTTCCTGATAAAAAAAACAATTTCTGAGAAAGAGCAATGCATATGAAATCGGATTTTAGAGTGAAAATTGTGATTCAGAGATAAAGAATATGATGGAGTGGTACTGAATTTCCATTTTTATTTTAAAATCTCTTCGTACATGTCGAGACTGGGGGGGGGGAGGGTAAGCTAAGTTTGTTGCACACTCAATTGCCAATCATTGGTTTAGTATGAATGTCTCTGGGTTATATTTGGTTTGTTTAACGTTCAATTCTGATTTTTAAATCTATAATGCGGCTCCCCAAAGTTTAAGTTAGACATTTCCCGACATCTTAGAAAATTGTGAGATTCCTTGAGAACAACAATCATCCAGCTGTTTATAGTGTGAGTTCTGGGTTCGATCAATGCTCAAGTTGAGTTATTCAAATTGGACTTGAGTGTGAAAGCAGTTCCTATCATTCACCACACAAGTGCATAATTACAGAACATAAAGCTCCAATGATCCATCCTTTTATTTTACCTTCTGATCTCATCTACTGTTGCTGTTCCATTCACACCACATGAAGAGCGTAAACTTCATATAACAGCCAAAAAACAACACATCAAGATGTTTCGCAACCTTTTCTTGAATGGATGGGCTCTTTCACTTGTGACAGCACATCCACATAAATCTCTGACAGGCTGGCATCCGTCGTTATGTAACCAAAACTGACCTTTACCATCCATACATATGGAACCCTGCTGTCAGAAAGCTCATGGGTCATTCATCAAAATACAAAACCAGCACAGACTCCTATAGATTGATGGCATTCCTGGTATACAGTAGAGAACAAGCATATCAGTTAACAGACCATATAGTAAGATAAGTTTTTCCATCATATTTTGCTAGTCTTTGCTAAAACTTCTAAATAGGTGCATTATGAGCATGCCGTATCATGAATTGTTGGGGAAACATTAGCATTTAATGTATCAGCAAATGGTATCCAGCTTTAGGCTTAATTACCAAGAACTTTCACCTGCCACATGTATTCATCGGGTTATTTCATATGGCATAAATATTCATAAGAGTCTTCCCTGTATATCATTCTTATGCAATGCAGTATCCATTCTCTTGATATATGCATGCAACTTATTTTACTTGAATGTTCTAATGCCTCTTCACTTATTGAGAATTTTTTTCACGATACTCTTTGAACTCCCTGGCCCAATATGACATTTCCAGAAGTTAAAATTTATATCAGTCCAGTAAAAATACAATCTAGATTTGTCTCATTGCAAGATAATGGAAGGTTTAACACTCAATATATATATAACCCTGTCATATATCTCGTGCTCGTGTTAGGTGATCCAACATAATTATTGTTCAGTGATGAATTATGAAGGTAAATTCATTAACCATTCCAAATCCTTGCCTCCTATTGGCTGTGAAACAATATTAAATGCCAGCACAAGATTGAAGAAGAACCAGAGGCATGAAGTCTCAACTACTATACATGTAGTTCATTTCGATCACATTTTCAACAGTTCACCTGCTAGAGGAGAGCCATCAGCCAAATTAGTGAACTGTATGACACACCTGGCATGCCCTGCATGGATTGTAATGCCACTGTGTCAGGGGTTAATCTGCAAAACAAATTACCAAAGAATAGGCAAAGTTCAGCCATCATTTCAGCATTGTTGTTCTGGCAAGACAAAGATGCATTGCACATTACTTACGGTGGCTGCTTGCCTGTTAAATTCAGTCATTTGGAAAGAAACAAATTTGATTGTATTCCTTTGTGGAAAGAAGAGTAAGAGCAAGCAAGAGGGGAAAGAGTGAGCAAAAGGATAAAGTTGAAGGGAAGAGGAGCTTGGAAGAAAGAAAAGAAAAGGAGAATGAGGAGGAACAAGAGAAAGAAGGGAAAAGAGGAGAGAAGAGAATAGGGAGATCATAGTTTTAAATGATGTTTGATTAATTATTTTAGCTTTTGCATATTGAAATGCAATCATTTTAACTTTTGGCCGAAGATCGATTTGAAATTTCATTTATCTTTAGCACTGAGTCTCAGGTGTATCAAGCTGCCTGCATGGTGTTTGGATGAGAATGCTCCAGGGTATGGATTTCATTGAATGTGTTAAATCAGGCTTCAGCGCATTCAATTCAGTGTAGCTTGATACCTCCCACCGAATCGCTGCCGTCTGGCTTCAATCTCACTTGGCCCAATTGCAGTTTAGAACCTCTGTTTCTGGTAACCTGTGGAATCCACTGCACCTGTATAATAATTATTTGTTCTACAGAGTGGAATGAATTATGGTGTGCATTAAAAAAACAATGAAGTGGGACTCCACAAATTAGGCCTACTTTAAATACTCAACAATCGCCTACATCTTGTTTACAGAAGAGAAAATACACCATTATAAAACAGGCTCAGGGATAGATGTCTCATAAGAAGATTCATTTTTAAAAAACAGAAGTGAATGTATTGCAGTGATGTTATAAGCCTTATCATCTGTAAGTTGCATAACCCACTTCGTAAACAACCTGTATTTATAAGAGCATAAATGACGGCTATCAGTGGGAAAACTGGCATTTTATTGGTCCCTTGATCAGCTGCAGAAAATAAACATGTGCTCAGGAACTCTGAGGTCATGCGCTATTTTGACATTTATGACAAAACGTGAAGTGAAGACCTCAGAAAACTAGGTAATTGTGAACGATATGATATTTGTCTTGCCATCAAACTGAGGAGAAATTTGATGTGACAAAATCATTTCATGCATGTTGAAAGAAAAAACTCATTACCTCTTGACACAGAACAAATACGATATTTGTCACTGGAGAGCTTCTTGAACTATGAGAAATGGTTTCAAAATCTGGTACTCCTAATTGCAATTTTTACTTTTCACACGGCTATACCAAAACTCAAGAATGTTACAGTTTGGTGTGCTCTTGCACTGGTAGTCAAGGCAGCCAGCTACAATGTACCATCATTTCATGACTGAAAAACAAGATACATAGTATATAGAACATACATCATGTTGTCGGGTGGGGGGACATAAACAATAATATTGTATGAGCAAGCACTGAGTGTAATGTATGCCTTTCTATGATTCACCAGTGTCACATGCAACAAAATGAATGAAGTCAGAGACACGTATACAGTGCAGATAGGAGTAAGATTTATCTTACTGCTGAAAAATGACAGAACAAGGACAGAGAACACAAATTCTGGTGCAGCGCCGTGTACATGGACGGCGAAAGAGATTCCGCAGAACTTCTTTAGAGACTGACTTTAATGCCTCCAGCAGAAAAATCATAATTTTTATAGAGTTGAACAATATATGTATAACTTGACTGTTTCTGATTTGAGACCTGGTATTAAAAGGGTCCAACATATATATGTATAGCATGAATGAGGATGTGAAAGACAGGTTTCCTGATAAAAAAAACAATTTCTGAGAAAGAGCAATGCATATGAAATCGGATTTTAGAGTGAAAATTGTGATTCAGAGATAAAGTATATGATGGATTGGTACTGAATTTCCATTTTTATTTTAAAATCTCCAGAAATTTAAAAACGCAATCTCTTCGTACATGTCGAGACTGGGGGGGGGGGGAGGGTAAGCTAAGTTTGTTGCACACTCAACTGGCCAATCATTGGTTTAGTATGAATGTTTCTGGGTTATATTTGGTTTGTTTAACATTCAATGCTGATTTTTAAATCTATAATACGGCTCCCCAAAGTTTAAGTTAGAAATTTCCTAACGTCTTTGAAAATTGTGATATTCGTCAAGAATAACAATCATCGGGCTGTTTATAGTGCGGGTTCTGGGTTAGATCAATGCTCAAGTTGAATTATTAAAACTGGACTTCAGTGTGAAAGCAGTTCATATCATTTACCAAACAATTGCATAATTACAGGACATAAAGCTCAATGAACCATCCTTTCATTTTACCGTCTGATCTTATCTACTGTTACTGTTCCATTCACACCACATGAAGAGCGTAAACTTCATATAACAGCCAAAAAACAACACATCAAAATATTTTGCAACCTTTTCTTGAATGGATGGGCTCTTTCACTTGTGACAGCACATCCGTATAAATCTCTGACAGGCTGGCATCCCTCGTTATGTAACCAAAACTGACCTTTACCATCCATAGATATGGAACCCTGCTGTCAGAAAGCTTCTGGGTCATTCATCAAAATACAAAACCAGCACAGATTCCTATAGATTGATGGCATTCCCAGGTACAGCCAGAGAGCACACATATCAGTTAACAGACCACAAGCAGTAAAATAACTTTTTTTGATCACATTTTGCAGGTCTTTGTGCCAACTCTCAATTGGTGCATGATACGCATATCAGTTAGTAATTCTTGGGTAGCCTGCACCGTTAGAATTTCATGAATCAGAAAATGGTACCCAGCTTTAGGTTTGATCACCACGACCATGTACATGCCACTTTTATTTATCGAGCTATTTTTTCTCAAGCATGGTATGGCATTGATATATTCATGAGAGTCTCACAGAGTATTTTATTCTCATACCATAAAATATGCATTCTCTTTATACCTTTTTGTTTTTCTCATCTTATCATATTAAATATCTCTTCATTTCTATTCTAATTTGTTAACCACCTTCTCTTCCTGGCCGCCTTACTAGCTCTTACTTTTCCACTTTTTTCCCCTGTCTCTTCTTTCTCCTTTTCTCTTTTTTCCCTTTTCTGTTTCTTTTGCCTTTTGTCTTCTTTCTCCTTTTGTCTTCTTTCTACTTTTGTCTTCTTTCTCCTTTTGTCTTCTTTCTTCTTATCTCCTCTTCTTTCTCCTCTTGCTCACTCCACTTCTTTTTTTGAAGGAATACAATATAATCTGTCTCTGTCTATATAACTAACCGAGTTTTACAGAGAAGCAGCCACAACAAGTAATGTGTGATGCATCTTGTTTTGCCAGAACAACAAGACAGAACAGATGGCTGAACTTTCCCTGATCTTTGGTAATTTGTTCTGCAGATCAACGCCAGACAATGCCACTGTGGCATTACAATCCATGTAGGGCATGCCAGATATGTCATACGGTTCACTAATTTGGTTAATAGTTCACCCCTACCTGGGTGAACTATTGAGAATGTGACCAAAATGAACTTGTTAGGACTTCTTGCCTATATTCTCCTCCTTATTCTTGTGTTGCTTCTCATGTTATTTGGTAGTTCTGACGCAGTGCACATGTTATTTTCAATTGTTGAACTGAAATCTTCCAGGGATTCGTTTCCTCTATCAGGTCATCACTTGGATGAGATTTTAAACTGGTCATCCTACACGTACATTGTCAGGGCTTCCCTTTATTGTCTAGTCTTGGCAAGCAAAAGATGGAGTGAATTTGTATAACAGTCATGATGTTGACTTCCATACACTCATCTAATCTCAACACTTGTAAGTGGCAAAAACCAACAGAAGGGGGCTGCCTAATAATCATTGGCTTTCCTTCTAGGATCTAACCCATCCCAAACTGAAATAACACTGAAAATGATAACATGATATAAGTCCATGGTCAGGGGTTATCAGTTCAGATGTGGTATGACAATTTTCGTTTGCAATTTCTTGCAAGAAATACCTTACTCAAAGCTGTGACTCACATTAAAAATGGAAGAATTTAATGTTTGGGGGTTGATAGCCTGGCGATCTACCAAGGCTAGAATATAACCCAAGACCCAGCAATTGCAAATACAGAGCTTAGCCAACCTATCTATGACCCTCCCAATCTGATGTAAGACATAAAATTATAAAGTTTGCACTTAATAATCACGGGGCGGGGAGGGGGGCTTGAAATTTTCCTCGGCGGAAAATCATTTATTTCACAGTAACGGTAGCCATAATCATTTATTTAAAGGGCCGAGGCCCAAATATTTATTCTTGAATCAAGCAACACCTTCCCAAGGATTACCCCATGTCCCCACCAGAAAATATTTATTTCAAAACTGCCAAGAAAGAATTTATTTACGTTATCAAAGCTAAGCCTGAAATTATCTATTAAAAAGAATCTCCTAATGGAGACCATTTAATATCTAAATGGGTAGTTAGGAGATTTTTTTTAAGAAGACTGAAAAAAGCTTTGAAAAGCATCTATCGGTTTATCACATCATAGTTTTTTATGGAGGCTTTTAGCCATTACTGAAGAAGGACAAGACTCTGTTTGAAGAACGATATTAATCTCACAAAGAGGTAAAAAATAAATCAGTCAAAGGCAAGTAAGTATGATACTTATTTCAAAGCCAGTACTTTTTTTTAATAGGAGATAGGGCTGTAGAAAGGTTGAAAGTTATTTCTATTTCATCACGGACTTATGTTGGATCTATCAACCACAGTAACTCAAAAATTGGTAGGCCTAATTGACTGATTGATAGATTGGCTTTCACTACTTGCTACAGTGCAACTTTTCGTGGGGAATTACAAAAGAAAGGTTGAGTGTCAATACTGGCATCCTCAAGCAATGAGAGAAATCTTGATTGTACTGGGTCAGAAATGCATTTGTAGGAGTTTTCACTTTCGCGATGACTCAGAAAATAGAATATTGTGCCATTCACACAGAGTAACTATTGCTTCAATTCACGAACTAGTCAATGCAGCAGCCTATATAAAAGCAGTGATCTGGTTTGACTTTATGAAGCATATTTTAAAATACATGCAACTTCTCACTTTGCCAAATACATAAAAAATGATATACGTGCCCTCTTTGACTTTATTGATAATCAAATGAGGTATTTATAATTGTGTATACACTCCAAACTACTTGGTGATCAATGAAGACTGCAGGCGCATAACATTCTACACGGTAAATGCCCAAATTTTTCTCAAGAATTTTCTGAATTGTATTTTGACAGAAAGACAGACAGGTTTTTATTTCAGCCATTTAGTATACATTATACATTGGACTTATTCATGTGAAAGATAATTGGCTAGGCGATGCTTGAGATGTCCTATTTAGAACACTTTTCCAAATATCGCCTGCATGTATTCCCAGAACACCACATGACTTTCAATGTTTATTTTCATTTTGAGGATGCAAAGTTTGAACAAATTGTGTTAACAATGTACATATATATATTTATTAATATAGTGAGTAAATGATAGTGAGTAACCTTCACTGCAATGATAATGGTTATATTGTAATGCAATCTATTTAAAGCCTACATAAGTGGTGAATGCTTCAATGATTATTTTCAGCAGTGGATTGAACCACCTGCATTTTGCTTGGATGAGAATGCTCCAGGGCCTAGAATTCATGGAATGTGTTAAATTGAGCTTCACCTCATCCAATTCAGTGTAACTGGACACCTCCCATTGAATCACAGCCGTCTGGCTCCAATCCGACTTGGGCCAATCTCATTTGGAGACTGCAGCTTCTGGCAACCTGTGAAACTCACTGTACAAGTTCACTGCATTGTATGCATTGGTGTGGAAGAGTCAGCATAGAAAAACAACTCAGTGTGACACCCAATAAGATGCATACTACTTTGATTAGACTTTTGGCAATGTGGAAAGCTGTGTCTCTAACTAAAGGTGTGAGATTTAGGAAAATTCAATTCGGTTCAACTCTAGCACAGAAACATGCACCCCCAGAACACCACATGACTTGCAATGTCTATTTTCAGTGAATTACATCCAATTATGAAAATTAATGACAATAAACATTACTGTTACATGATGTTATGCAAATTCCATTCCATAAGGACCCAAGAACAGCAGCTTTATTTATAGAAGAAAAGGGGTAAACATTGTATTTTGATATGAGCTATAAATAATTTTGAATACGCCAAATGATAGTCAGCATTATATCATCCAACAAGGCATTTATGAAGAGAAAATGAGATTCCTTGAATTGAGTTTCAGTATTTCTTCTTCTTTTTTCAATTGAAAATCGAATATAAAAAATATAGAACATGCTTCACTTCTATTTGTTAAGATATTTTTTTCTGAATATTTTGGTGAAGCCATTTACCTGGGACTAGCAAATCAGGGCAATTTGTGCCTTGTTGAATGACATAAATTTGCAAAAACATTTATTTAACAAGAAAAATGATCACCAAATATAAAATACATAATCTTTGCTGTAATTTAGGCAAGTAAAACACAATGAGATGATTTGGCAGAATCCAGACAAATGATGGCAATTTTAGAAGTGAGTCAACTGGCAAGACCTCCTTATTGGAAATTGACAAAAAAATAGACAATCGTTTTTCAAGCCAAAATAGAGCGGTTGCTGACCCATATCTGTTGTGTGCAAATACCAGTCTCATAACTCTCATTGATGCAGGTTATGAAGCATGCATGCTCCTATAATAAATTGCCTGTTGCAGAAATAATTATGACATGATAGGTGGTGAGGTCAAAAGAAGTACTACTCCCCGTTGCCAAGAGAATTTCAAGGCACGCTCAGCTTAGGATCGCAATGAACAGAATTAACTTTCTGGAGAGCGTTAGAACCAACATCCTCAGCAGTTTTATGTCAAGGGTGTCAGGGTTACACAAGGAGCGGTGATGTTGCAACCCTTATTCCTACTTTTAAAGCTGATTAACCCACCTCTGACATCGCTATCATCCTAGTGAGAATAATCTGAAGCCACTTTTGGGAAAACAGACATATATTGAAGGTTCTGGTAAATACAGCCCTTGATTAGCTGTAAAAAAAATGTGCCTGTTCTCCGGGATCACTGAAGTAGGTCAATAGGTTATTTTTGACAATTCAGTAAAGGGATGTGAAGAAATAGGTCTGTGGCTACAGGGTAATTGTAAAAAATATGGTGTTTGTTTTTCTGAAAATCTAATGGAAAAATTGATATGACAATATCATTGCATGTGCGTTGAATGAAAAAACTCATTACTTCTTGACGCAGAGCAAATATGATATTTGTCACCAGAGATTTTCATATAAAAGCACAAAAAAGTGAAAAAAAAAAGATTGGAAATTTCATCAAATCTCAATCTATATGCACTGGTTGGGAATTCTATCTCATTCTTCTAAAATTGGAAATGAACAATTTCCCAATTTCAATGAAGGCTTTTCGATAACAAGTTTCGTGATTATTACAGAAAAAAGTGCTATGCAAAAATGTTCTTGTTTCTGAAAAAAAAAATTAATAGTTTCAAGAAATCAACATTTCTTCCATAACCAGTAAAATGATACAATGTGTGCAATTGTGGATAATCAGAATTGTCCAACATATATATTCAAACTTACTAGTATTAATACTTACTAAATATTATTTGTTTCCTTTTTGCTTTTGAATAATTGTTCATACTGCTGCCATCAAGGCAACCTTATGCTGTTGCATTTCTAGATCATCCAAACATAAAAACTTTGTGCTATCACCTTAGGTCCATGTCTCAAGCATAACTGTGTCCCTGTTCTCATCACACTCATCAAATGTTGCATATGCCACATCACTAACATTTACTTTGTTTTGCAATATTACCTGTACTTGAATAATTCCCACCTTCTTTAAAATACACCTTCATTTGACACCTTTCCCTCCAACTTTTGATCAATGTGCAGAACTGGGTCATATGCTTTCTGTCAGGCTATCCAGGTGGCAGCATGGGCCAGGCACACTAGCAAGTGCTGCCACCACAGTATGCCTCATAAATACAAAGTGCATTTGTTTCCAATCTGACATTTTTCATCAACAACAGAAATATCACCATGACATTTCTCAAATACCTGCTTGCAACGGTGATAATTGTAATGGTATATAAAAAAAAAAGACATATTAAGACAACTTGATGATAAGGCCTTTGTAAAGTTCTATTTTAATTTAAGTGAAAAGTGACTACATTTAGCAGCTGTATAGGATATAATGCTTGACAAATATGAATCGATATTAGCTAAATGCACCCAAGACTTCGACAGTGGTTTCAATAAAGACTAAGTTCGGTAATGCTCATTACATGAAACTGTTCAATTAAACTTTTATAAAATAGACTGAGCCAGGAAATCTTACACAGAGCTATTGGATTTCAGGAAATTGCAAGGTGGAAATCTTCTTTATGCCACTGTAATTAAATGCTTTTGTCTGTGTAGCCCTTACACTTTTTTCCTTGTCAAAGAATCAAATTCTGAAGGAATTACAATGTCAAATTCTAAAGGGATTTCAATGCTATTAGGTGTGACACCATCTCAATGAATAGGAGCATTCTTTTTCATGTAAAATAGTGTCATTAGAGCGTTTTACCTTCAGTCTATCCTTGAGTTTAACCTTCACACTTTGTCATTGTCACTCTGTCATTTTTCCTGCACAAAGGTTAGCAACACAAAAACCTGATCTGCCAATTTATGACAATTGCCTCCAGCCTTGTTGCATCTGGATGCCTTTATGGTTGTGCCATTGATTTGTCTTTTTGGATCCAGACACAAGAAAACGTCAGCTTTTTTTTCAAGGTCTTAACAACAAAGAGACAAGTTTGCTCTAATATTCTATTCCGGCTAGGTCCTTTGGAAATAGATGCTTAATATGGTCTAATCTAGTCCACAAATGGACTAAACACATTACCCTACCAATCTTAAGTAAGATTAAATATCGTTAATACAGATGAGTTTCAGAATTCACTTTAGTTCAAGTTTGTGACAATACAGTCAATATGATTTCAAAAATATTTTAAAAGCTGTCTGGCATTTCTGAAGTGATGACAGAATCCTGGGCACTCCCTCATGGCCCATTGGTTAATTTGAATTTCAAACTGGGCACTTTTCGTACTTAACTGTTTGCCTACGTACTCAAAGGGTAATAACCAATTTAATGTCTGAGTCATATTAATCTACAGACAGACAATTTCTTCTCAGACAGCAGAATGAATACACCTCTTTTATTGACTGGACACACACAGAGGCAATCTTGATATTGCACCATCTGTCTGGTGTATACATAACAAGTAGTCCTGGATAGTAATATCTATCTCAAATACACCGTTGCTCATAAATATGGAATACTTCAACATTCGCCATTGAAATTGATAACTTTAGCAACTTCTGCTGGAGCGCATGTTGGTCTGACTCAATTGTGACTAAAGGAAAGAACATGCTGTCGCTTAAAACGCATGCTGCAACGTTGACCCCAGGAAAAGTTACAGAAGCATGAAATATGGAAATTCACGGGGTTTTTTAGGATGAGGTACAATGGACCTTGCTTACATTCACACTCTGAAATTTACTTTTATTTGACACTTTTTTTCCAAAAAGTATTCCATATTTATGAGCAGGAGTGTATTTCTACCATCAAGAAAGCAGTATGGGGCATCCATAATGCACTTAAGTCTAACAATAATCTTTGCACACTAGACGCCATTTGGATACCTCATTAAACCTTCATATAATCATAATCAAGAAATCATCAGTTAGTTTTCCTTGAGAGAAAATCCATATTGCCAAAGATTTAATTAAAGTAGCATGTGTCCTATAAGAGGTCACACTGAGGTTGTTTTTCAATGCACATTTTTCCACATCAATTCGTACAACACAGTGTACTTGCACAGAGAGGTTTCACAGCTTGCCAGAATCAGAGGTTCCAAAATGAGATTGGCTCAGTCCAAGTTGAAGTGAAACTGGAGCCAGAAAGTTGTGATTCAATGGGAGGTGTCCAGTTGCACTGAATTAAATGGGGATGAAGCCCAATTTAACACATTCCATGAATTCTAAGCCCTGGGTCATTCTCATTCCAACACAATGCAGATAGCTGAATGCATGTGAGACTCAATGCAAAAAATTATTGAGACTTCCATCTTTGTATAGCGTCTAAAAAATCATTGAATTTCCATTAACACACAAAGAAGGTAAATCATATACCTTCTAAACACTATGTTGAAAACCAAATTGATCACTACTTTTTATAGGTTCTTTTCTATAAACTTATACAAAGCTATATATGTAGTTGCCGAGGTATGCTGTTTTGCAACTCATTGCTACAGCCTACACAAGAAAATTCCGGTCCCAGTACAAACTCAGGATTAGCGACATTGCTGTTGCATTCAACATACACAAAAACATTAGGAAGACTATCATTCTGCTATTATCCGTCTCTTAATGGGTTACTGTGACTGGTGGATGCAACATAATCATGGCTCAGTGATGAAGTAAAACACTTTTCCATATCCTTGCTTTCTATAAAAAGTGTATTGGCTTTCAAACAAAGTGGCATACTTACTGGACCTTGGCGCTTTACATTAACCTCTGTAACAAATTAATATCCCCCTTCTAACAGTGAAATGGCCTTCCCTTTTAATGGCTAAAACGCTACATTAAAAACGTACAATGTCATAAACTGATAATAGTGATAAATGTTTTTGAAACTTTACCTCAGTCTTCTTAAGTACAAAACGTTTACATCATAAAGGATAGGTTGCTTGTGCTCTGCACTTTCAATGGCCACATCTGGGTTTGATTCTAACCTTGATAGGGTCACCTAGATCTCTTCTTAAACTGAGATTTTCAAATTTCAAAGCAGAAATATTAATCTTGATGAAGTGCAGAAGAAATTAAACCTTTGTACCAAATAACAAATGGAGACATATAAAGGAACACAAGAATGAGGAAGAGAAATGCGGCAGGAAGTCTTGACTAGTTCATTTCAGTCACATTCTCAATAGTTCACCTGCTAGAGGAGAGCCATCAGCCAAATTAGTGAACCGTATGACACACCTGGCATGTCCTGCATGGATTGTAATGCCACAGTAATGCCACTGTGTCAGGGGTTAATCTGCAAAACAAATTACCAAAGAACAGGGAAAGTTCAGCCATCAGTTCAGCATTGTTGTTCTGGCAAGACAAGATGCATCACACATTACTTGTGGTGGTTGCCTCCCCGTTTAGTGTAATAATTTATCAGAGGAAGAGGAAAATGTAAGGTGGAAGTGTCAGATAGAGAGGTGGAAAAGGAGTACTTAGGAGGAAGAAGAGGAAGAATAGGAGGAGGAGGAGGAGGATGGTGAATAGGAGGATGATGAATACAAGGAGAATAAGGAGGAGGAGGAAGAAGAGAAGGAGGAGGAGGGAGTGGAAGAGGACGAGGGCGAAGAAGAATAAGAGGAAGAGGAGGGGGTTGTGCGTAAGAATATCATTCAGTACTATAAGTATGAAATGATTTCTAGGAAAAAAAAAAGAGTGACATAAAAGAAGAAAATATGGATAAATTAGATGAGTATGTTATTATTACATAATTTGAAGCAGAGGTACTCAGTTTGGTTGATTATTATAACAGCTGCTCAGAAATTTGCTGATACACTAGCTGATGTAGGTATAGTCGAACAATTACTGAACTGTTCAAAGGCACATCAAGCACCAATCCAAGGTTTGGTTTGGACCTCAAAAATGATATATGACGCGACAAGAGTCTCATGTTGATAAGCTGAGGCAAGTGAAAGAACCCATCAATTCAAGTGAAAGTTGATGTTTTGTGTTTTTTTCAACAACTTTTAGCTTTTCACATAGCATAGATGGATAAAATTGAAAAATATTCTGATGATATTAATCTGAATGAAAAATGAAATCCTATCGTTGAATGTCTGAAACTAGAATTGGTTCTGAATGATATAACTTCAATCAAACTATTTACATGAAGTGCCACTTGCATTTACACATAGCATTCTTCCCTATATTGCAATTCGCAGTCTTCAGTATTTTTCTTTGCAGCATAGTGGCTTGTAAGTCACTAAGTTTGTTTATCACTTTCCTATTCATACATTGGACCAGATGCAGAGGTACACAAGACTTATTGAATACCATACAATTGAGAAATGTTCTCATTCATACCAGTTCTGAAGGTACATATTTATTCAGGAATTTGGCACATACCTTCTCTGTCTGCATGAATACCACAACTTCGGAGACCATAGTCTGTTGAAAAGGTGGTATGTGTGTATACATGTATGCTTTTTTATTAACCAGTATAAGCAAGAGTTCATATTGAAAATCATAAGCTAAAACCGTAACCCAGAATATGTGTCGCAAGATGGGGGCTCATAATAATGCATTATGTAACAATATCGGTATATCAAGTATTCAAGATGTCTTTCTTCAGTTAAAAATATAGCTTTTCATATTCCAAAAATCCTTCTTTGTTGCCAAAGGCACACTTTATTGGCCAAATGAGAAAAAAAGCATCTAATTATATTCTAAAGGCTAAAAATACTTATAGGTCATTTCATGGGTTGGGCCTGTATTTCCTTGATATTTTCACCCGAGACCCTGTATTTCCCGAGACCCTGTATTTCCCTCGACCCTGGGAAATACAGGGTCGAGGGAAATACAGGGTCTCAGGTGAAAATATCAGGGAAATACAGTTCCAACTCATGTCATAACCTACAGGGTGTCTACAGAAAAAGAGGACAGTCACTTTTCTTCTTTTTCACACTCATATAAGTTCAGAATTGGGTAATAAGTCTAACATAAGAATGGATTTGATAGTCAGCCATATTAGGTCTATTGCAAATATGTTTATTTGTGAATTAGATCACTACTGAAGGCAAAATGCAAGCATGATATGCAAAAGTGCTTGCATTGCTCTAAGCTGAAAAAGGTCGTTCCTGTTTTCCTCATTCTTGATGAGAAATTTTTCACCATTTATGGTGCTTGTGAGAGTAGGAATGATTCATGTGTGAGTAGTGGGATATTTGCTGATGCTGCAGCTACCGATAATCAATTCAGGACCTAACACTTGGTCTTCAACATGGAGTCATCTGATGACAAGAAAATCACAAAAATGTCACAAACTAGAAATGTCATAACGGAAACCGGTGAATGATGCGCTGCCCGGACCGAGTCCTAAGGGTGAATCACACATGTATCCGTAGTTAGTGTATATCCCTCCGTGTAATATTTCAGTCAAATCTTGGCTCACAGGATCAATGCTGTCTTGACTAAATACGCATTTCCTGGCCATCCCACTGACCCAAACTATCCACCTGTCTTTGATTTTACTCTCCTGTCTTTCTGCCCAGGAGTAATTTACCAGCTTGTTATTGCTCTCTCATGTACGATTGGCAACACTGCTATTCCTTTTAAAAAAACGTGCAAGCACTTTTAAGAGTTTCTTGCATCTATCTATCTATCTATCTATCTATCTATCTATCTATCTATCTATCTATCTATCTATCTATCTATCTATCTATCTATCTATCTATCTATCTATCTATCTATCTATATGTTTAGCTGTCTATCTATCTGTCTATCTATCTCGAGGCCTTCCCTTCCTTCCCCCACTACATTCCTCCCTTCATTCCTTTGTTCATTCCCTTGTTCATTCCTTCCTTCATTCCTTCTTTTCTTCATTCCTTCCTGCATTCTTTCTACTGAATTTGTAAACACTGGATCTAGCTGGCACTAGGATGCTTTTAGGACAAATTTAGTATAAACAAGTTGATAACAGCTAACTTTTACAGTTAACATAAAACAGGACTGCTACAAGGTGTGTCATGTTACTCACACATAGTTCCATGTGATAAATAGACATTCTTGAAGTATAAAGTATATGCTGACCTGCTTTTTTCACTTCTAAGGGAATACTTGATATGTGAACATGAATTAAGGTATGTTTTTCTTTAGGCTTTCTTATCATTGTCAGCTAATAGTAAATAACATGTCACATGAAATATTGTCTATTAGATTTTTAATATGATTGCACCATTTTCAATAAACTTCCTGTTGAGATTAATTGAGTACAAGCAAGCACTGACATAGACCAATTGCACAAATCAAGTAAAAAAAATCATTGTACTTATATTTGAAATTAAAGATTAGATCTGCCAATTCTACATAGAATTCAACTTGCATTAAAATAACACAAACTGGTAAATTCACAACATTGGGGTGATATGAAACAATACCAATCAACAAAATTGCATGTTTTTCAGAATTAAGTGAGTTCAATTCATTTTATTAGTCCAGTAGAGCCCCACTATGTCATAGGAACCCAAAAAGCTGTAAAACAAATCTCACTGAATTGAATGCGAGTGCCCCCCCCCTCAATGATGACTGTGATGCAGCCATAGTCCTGTGCCCTGCTATGTGAATGCATACAGGCCAGGAGACCAGGCTAATGCAGCCATAGCCACACTGGGGGAATGTGTGTGTAGAACTGGGCAAGAAATACTTTCAAAATGTCACAATAAAGGCACTAAATGTTAGTTTAAAGATTCGGGGACAAACTTTATGACAGTAACGTAACATACAGTGAAGAAGGGCTCTGAAAGTAGTGGCAGGTGCCCAGTAGCTTTTACATAAAATTGGGGCAAGAATGTTAACATTTCAGTGTGTGCAAAAAAGCTTGCTTACGAAACCAAGGCTTGCCCAAGGGGGGGGCACCCCCAGGGCAGCGCAATAAACCATTGACCAGAGTACTGAAATCAATGCAAATGTTTATAATAATTTTCTGAAACAATTTGCGGTGCCATGGAGTCAGACGAGAAACTCTTTTGTTGGCAAAATCATCTTCCTACAAGGTGTAGCACTTGTTCATACTGCATAGAAGACTCAGGAGTGCCTCAAAACAAGCCTCCTGAGCTAGGTAGAGTTCCACCCCTTGTCTTCTGAGCTGGACCCAGTGGATTATTCAGTATGGGCAAATTGGGAGACAGAATCCAGCAAGTCATCGCAACCCTCGCATTAAAGTTAAAGGCCTCTGCCATGTCTGCATGGGGCAAAATGTTCGCGGAGAGTATCAAGCACGCTTTTGCATCATTTATGTCTCATCTGCAAAAAGTTACCACATCAAGGGGTGCGAATAATGAGTAATTTTACTGTTCTGAATATACTGTAAATCATGTTTTGTTGAATAATGATGCTTGGCACAAAATAAAATGTAAACAAATCCAACTGTGTTGACTGTCCTCTTTTTCTGTAGACTCCCTTTATTTATTCCATGTCTAACTGCCTTAAATATATTTTCTGACAAATGAAAAAATTTACGAGCAGAGCGATCGACGGGAAAAGTGCCGTATCGAGGTCAAAAACGATCTTCGGTCAAAACCTGATCCTGTCAGTTTTTTTAACTAGTATTGGCCTACCTGTTGCACTTTACCAAATTCAAATCGGAGTATTATTAACCGAGCCCTGACCCAAAACGTCTGGTAGTGTCCTTTCATTTTTTCAGCTTTTTTTTTGTTACAGTAAACAAAAATGAGTGCTTACAAAATTGGACTGAACTTTTCCTTGTGAGGTCATAGCCCTATCTACGTCATGTTATTCTCTATGAGTCCTAAGCAATTTATGAGATCATAGCCTATATACTTGCAATGTTATCAAAATGAGGGGCCAACTAAATATCAATGGTCACAAGTCGCTCAATGACAAATTGACAGCTTATTGCAATGTGTTTGATTGCTTTTCTGTAAGCACTCGTTTTTTGTCTACTGTAACAGTGCCATGTGTATTGTGACGTTGTCACATCATGGTAATGTCATCGCTCAGGCCTGCTCTAATTGGTTGAATCTGGTATTTTCCCTGTCAAACTCATTAATTCTTGTATTTCCCTCTGCAGCTCATTAATTCTGTATTTTCCCTCGTATTTTCCCTCTGCTGTCCGTATTACCCAGGGAAAAAGTGCTGTATCAGGGAAGAAATGTACCTAGACATGGAATAAATTGAAATATGTCATAAAAATGCAAAATTTCAAGAAAATAATAACTTTTCACTATTTTGAAACAGGTGAAAGGTAGATTTTCCTGTTATGCATAATTGCCTTGAAAGACTATTAAAGCTTGACAAAAACATCTTCATTTGAATTATGAAAGTCTTCGCTTGTTTCAAATTTCAGATGCACTTTTTATGACAAGAAGATACAGCAAAGAATTATTGGCAAGACATTTGTTATCACATTTGAAGAAAGTTTACAAGCTGGGACTAATATAACCAAGAAACTAGTTACTATGTTCTACTCTGTGATTTTTCTACCATACTCAGTTACGAGGTATATATTTTTCACTATTTGGCATGTACACGAATTTGTATAGCTGCAAAAACGAACATATACACGAATTTGGCATTCGTGTAAGTGTGAAATATAGCAATTCACGAATTTGTGTAGGTGCAAAAACGAACATTGCAACCTTAAACTTGGCTAAAACTAACTCTAAACCAAATTTTGACCCTAAAACTGAAAGATATAACACCTCCACGAATGCTAGTAATGACAGGTACACAAATGAATAATAAAGCACATACACGAGTGCTAGTTATTACTCATACACGAGCACCTATGCTCGTTTTTTCATGTCCACAAATTCGTACATGTTCGGTTTTGCATCTCCACAAATTCGTGTACATGTCAAATAATGAAAAATATATACATGCAGTTACTCACTACTTGCGGTGTCCATTGCCATAAGCACCAGATGCCTAATGCCATTCGAAATAGCCAAAGGGAGATTGGAATCGGAAGTTTGACTGAATAGGAGGAGTCCACTTGCATTGAATTGAATCAGGGGAAGCCCAATTTAACACATTCCATGAATTCTATGCCCTGGGTTTCCTCATTCAAACACCGTAACTATGAGTTGTATGTGCTCTGGCCTGTAGGCATACACTGTACAACTAAACAATATATATTCAACCTACAATACCTTCGATATTAAAGTAAACTAGAAATCGGGTAACCGCGATGCGGTGACAAAACTTCACCTATCATGAAGATTATTGGCAATGAAATGAAAGTGAGAAAACATGGAAATGATATGGGAAATGATATTGGAAATGATATTGGAAATGACATTGGAAATAATGAACTTCAACATGAACTTGAACATGAACTTGAACATGAACTTGAACATGAACTTGAACATGAATGTAATTGCACTCGTCTTGCACATGTAATATTATATGTAATATTACACACAATATCACATGTAATATTACGCTGTATCACATGCAAAGTTACATGCAATGTATTAAACATACAAAATCACTTGCAATATCATGCTAAATCATATCACATGCAATATCAATTTATTACCTGTAATTTTGCATGTCAATTAAAATGAACATAGTGTGCACTGCACAGATATATGAAAGTACTTATAAACTATCTGTCCATGGACTAGTTGTGATGTGACATATAGTCAGCAGACAGACAAACCCTGCAATAAACCCTTACTGAAACATATCAATTGGTTTGTGGCCATACGCTGACTGATGCACTGACTGATACACTGACAGTGACTGACTGATACACTGACTGAGACAAAAATATTCTGAGGGTCAGGGAATCTTTTAAACCGTCAGAGCTACAAGAAAAAATTCGGAGAGTGAAAACAGGAGGAGAATTTGAGCTTCATGAATAAAATAACATGGACCAGTGCATGGACAGTACGTGGACCAGTCCACTGACAAGTCCACTGACCAGTCCATTGACCAGTACATGAACCAGTAAATCAGCCAGTGCATGAAACAGTGCACCAATCAGAACATCAATCAGAACATCAATCAGAACATCAATCAGAACATCAACCAGTACATCAACCAGTACATCAACCAGTACATCAACCAGTACATCATCCAGTACATCAACCAGTACATCATCCAGTACCTCAACCAGTACATCAACCAGTACATTAACCATTTGGAAATGACTGCAATTACTGAGAACATACATTTTTCAGGGTCCAGCGATCTTTTTAACCGTGCGTGATACAGGAAAATGTTCACTTATTATATTAGAGCAGAATTTTTGCTTTCCAAATCTATTTTCAGATTCTCTGTAACTTTATCAGAACCAGAGAGACAACCGATTCAAATAATGTTACAATTCAGAAATTTGGACTTCAGAAATTTCCGAAAAAATGTATTTTTTAACTTAAAATTACTCTAGAACCAAAACGGTTAAATGAAAACATATATAACTTGCCAGTTTTATGTAAACGAAAGATGAAAATATGCTCAGATAGCTTCATTGAAATAAAATGATTATTTCCTTGTCAAAATGATGATAAATTGTGAAAATTTGACAAAGAACATGAATTTTTCAGGGTCCGGCGATCTTTTTAACCGTCACAACTACGATAAAATGTTCAAATATGCCAGTTTGATGTGAATGCGTGCTTTACGAATCTGTTTTCAGATTTTCTGTAACTTAAATAGGACCGGAGATACAGCGGATTGAAATGATGGTACAACTCAGAAATGTGGCCTTTAAGATAATCCTGAAAATATGCAGTTTTAACTTGAAATCACTCTAGAACCAAAACGGTTCAATGGAGATATATATAACTTGGCAGGATTATGTAAATAGAAGTTAGAAATATGTCTAGAGAGGTTCATCACAAAAGAATGATTCCTTCCCTGTCAAAAAATTGATATATTGTGAAAATATGACAAAAAACATGAAATTTTGAGGGTTCGGCGATCTTTTAAACTGTCAGAGCTATGACAAAATGTTCAATATATAAAAACTAGAGGAGAATTTGGGCTTTCCAAATCTATTTTCAGATTCTCTGTAACTTAATTAAGACCGGAGCTACAGCCGATTGAAATGACGCTATAATTGAGAAATGTGAAAAAATGTCGTAAATTTTTCCTTCATTTTTTGACCTTATGACCTTTACGGCGTGACGTAGGTCAATCCGAGGACCTTGAAAATTTACATGATACCTCTAGACTATTGTAGCAAGTATGTCTGACATTTTTGTAACAATATCTTGATTCCTTGTCTGTGTAAAAAAATCACATGTCAAAAACGTAAAATTTTTCATCATATTTGACCTTGAATTTGACCTTGAAAATCATTTTCTAGGTCAAAACCAATATAATTTTCAGAATCAAGATGTAAAAATTGGGGGATCAATTAATTATTGTAACTCTCTCGGATCGATATTTCCATGTCAAAAAGACGATAATTTGTCATTTTTCAACATTCTCCGGTTTGCGATATTTGGAATTTTGTAGAAAATTAAGGTAGAATGTTAGAGGAATTTGCTTTGCATATTCTAAATGTACATGTTGTTGTCTGTCTAGAGAAAAAATATCGAGGTGATATCATGAAAAAAACATAATTTTGAGAATTTTTGAAAATGAGCCCTTTTTCCACTTTAATTGGCGAAATAACCTTGAAAAATGAGGTCAAGGTCAAATTTGAAGGTGGATATGGGGGTTTTAGGGGTATCTTTGGGGGGGTTCACTATACATTGTTATGGCCTAAAATCAATATTTCAGGGCGAAAATACCAAGGTCACTACCTTTGACGACGCGGTTGATATTTAAAATTACATAACTCAAAAACTAAACATGGAATCATTATAAAGGTGAGTCACTGCATTGCGTACGTCATTTGGGCAACTTTTGGTGTCAAGCCTGTCACTCTGTGACCTGCGGATTCTGACTTCCCGTGCCGAGACCTCTGGGACTAAAATTTCACCTGTGCAACATTGACCTTGACCTACTTTCTTGAAATTGGGTCAGATTATGTCATTTACATGTAAGACACGTCACATAATTGGAAATTAAAATTTGCTTGTAATATCATGTGATATGACCACTTTAAATAAATGAAATTATGAACTTTGAAATGGTCTGTGACCTTGAAAAATAGATCAAGATCATTGAAACTGGGTCAGTGTAATAAGGTCATGCAATACTACATATGTGATTTTTTTTAGATTTTTTCGACGAAATTAGGGTTGCCGGAATAATAAATAATAATACTTACGAAAACAAGAAACTTCACCTATGTAATAGGTGAAGTTTAATTATCAATGTTCTTTCTTTTTGGCTGCAATTTTGAGCAATCTTCTGCTACTATATAAATTACTATTATTATGTATTATATATCAGGAATCAATAACATGTCACTTAGGGGCCGACCAGATGATAGTTTGGGGTGGGGGGGCTATGAACTTTACCCCCGGGACAAACTTTTTATCCGTACGCGATGCGTTGACGAACAATTTATTTGCATGCTAACACAGGACAAACTTTTTTAATTGCAATTTTAACATTACGGTACCCTAGCTACAGGAGGAAATTTTCAAACAAACTTTCTTTTTTCATGTGCTAAACAAACTTTTTTTTCACCTAGGGTACCTTAGCCTCCCCCTAAAGATCATCTGGTCGGCCCCTTAGGCACTTGCTACTAGAGGGGAGGCAATTGCCACAAAATAGGACAAGCAGGTTTTTGTCTTGCAACAAAATTCTCAGGAAAAATGACCCAGTGAAAATGATTGCAGCATTTGAAGTTCTACCTGAAGGACAGACTGGATGTTAAATGTTCTATTCTCAAAACATCAGAATTTATCTCTAATTTGCTTACAAAGTATCATTCCTCAACATTTGTAAAGATCCAACAGGTCTTGTTCTTCTTAGTTTGTATTGATAATTCTTGATGTCACACAGTTCTTTAAATAAAGAGATTTTAAGAATATTTCCATCAAGTCCGTGTTGGTTCATGCATCGCTCCATGAGACATCACCCGCTTTTTTCTTTTTATGAGAACTTCATTTGAGCAGAAGAATGCATTCTAAAAGGCGGGCGGGCAATGTAGCCTCTATTCAAAACTGGATAGAGGTTAATGTGCTGTAATAAAAGCGTGGACTGATCAATATTTGTCAGGCATTCACTACTGTTACAGTCCAAACACCTGCACTTTCTATTAGATTCTGTGGTCAAGAAATATAGCGAGGCAGAGGCGGCAGAGGCAGCAGAGCTGGGCGGGCACCCAGTTTTGTGTCCAAAAATACATAAAATGCCCCCTCTGTAGCGAGGCTTCACTATTGCTTTTCATAGTAAAACCTTTTACAGCCTGTAAATTACAGTGAGAGAATGACATATAGCTATTGGTGGACATCAATGACCTCACAACAGGTCCTACGAAACACATTGAAATTAACTGCCAATCTGTCATTCAGTACATATAACTTGTGACCTCTTTGATGAGCAGTGTGACACTTTAACTTACTTTTCCGAAAAATTAATAAATAAAAGTGTCGGATATGACCTCACAAACTGCTTATGAGTCATACAGAATACCATGGCAGAGATAGGGATATGACCTCACAAGTAACATTCCAGTGCTCTTCTGTGAGCCTGGACCGATGAATATTTTGTCATGCATTCACCACTGATACAGTCCTAACACCTACGCCTTCTATCGGTGATTTAGACATGCGCTAGGCTTCATTATTGCTTTTCATAGCCAGTAGAATAAGTAAACGGCAAAGTCAAGGAAGGGAGAAAATGTATTATGTATCTATATATTTAGTCAGTTTCTTTTGGAAAGGAAGACTAGCTAGCACAAGATGGAATTAACACAGAAAGTGTGGAAGTCTTTAATGCTCATCTTACGCATCCAATACTGTTTCCAAATAGCAAGCAAGTCTACATATATATCTTTCTTTAAAGTTGTGTGGGTGTAGCTAAAGCCATTAAAATGTAAAGGGTTTTAGTCAAAAACATGAGAACATAATGCCACTCTCATATGTATAATTATGTGCATATATGTTTTGGAATAAATTGATTTTAAAAACTCATTAGCTCTTGACGCTGAACACATAAGAATCTTTACACAAAGACTACTAAAATGTAATATCTGCCTGAAAGCTAAATTCCAGGGATGTTCTTAAAATCTCAATCTATATAAATCATGTGTATGCACTGATAACAATTCCATCTGTATTAGCCACGGCGACAGTGACTGCCTAGACGGTTGTGTATGCCATGAGGTAATAGACAATTTTTGACATATCCAATTGGGTAACAGTGAAAAGCATGTTTGCTTTGCTGAAAACCTAATGACAAAATGTAATATGACAAAATCATTCCATGTGCATTGCTTACATATAAAATTTGTTACCCCTTGATGCAGAGCAAATATGATATGTGTCACAGGAGATCTTCAAAAAGAAAGTGGAAATTTCATCAAGTCTCAATCTATATGCACTGGTGGTAATCGTAGAGAGAATATAGGCAGGAAGTTGTAGCTAGTTCATTTCGGTCACATACTCATTAATTTACCCACAAGAAGAGAGCCATCAGCCAAATTAGTGAACCGTATGACACACTTGGCATGTCTACCACAGACTGTAATGCCACTGTGTCAGGGGTTAATCTGCAAAACAAATTACCAAAGAACAGGGAAAGTTCAGCCATCAGTTCAGCATTGTTGTTCTGGCAAGACAAGATGCATCACATGTTACTTGTGGTGGCTGCCTCCCCATTTAGTGTAATCATTTATCAGAGGAAGAGGAAAATGTAAGGTAGAAGTGTCAGGAGGAGGAGGGGGAGGAGGAGATGGAGGGTGTAACAAATTCATACAGTGTATCATATCAAACTACATGGGAATAGCATCAATCCATTGCAGTTGGGGCTGTTTTGTGTTTTGATTAATAACCTGGAGGTTTTCATTCACTCTTATAAAATGAGAATATCTGGGATTCCTTATGAATACTTGTTAAAGTTCAGGTTTGATTAAATTATGAGGGAAGCCAACCTCAAAACACATTTATGTTGAAAAGGTGAGGATGGGTGGATGAACCTTCATATATCAGTATATTTTAAATATTTTATGAGGTTTAATTTTTGGCTTATTAGGGTGAGCACACCATGACCAAGCATGATTTGGACTAAATTGATGTCCTATGATCCCCCAGCTCCATCATGCAGGCACTTACAATGCTAAATTGCTGCTGCTCTTAAGCACATTTTGAGCTATTTTTAGCCTTCTGTTGTGACGTCATCAGCATTGTTGGCTCTATGACATCACTGAAACAATGGTGACGTCACAACAGCAGCAATAGAAGAAAATGGCTTCTTGAGCTGTGTTGACAGCAATGTTATTCCAATAGGATTACCTCAAAACTCTAGCTGCAACATGCCAATACTTCCTAATGTTTATGAAACTGTTTGGTCAAGGTGTCAGGAACAGGAGGAGACAATTATTTTTGTCTTTGGACACCATAGAAAATATGTTGAAAAGGTGATGTTTATCCACAATGAAGACAAATTTCATGAATACATATGTATAGATAATGCCATAACTGTAACCAGAGTATGCTCTATTCCTTGAAATTTATCTTTCAAACAATCACATTCATGTCATTGGACTCTCGGCCTTATGTGGCTAAAACTAAACCAAGAAATATACTATTTAAGTTACTACGATCTACTAGTAGTGGGGCAGATTTGTCATGAATAGGGGAGTAATAGTGCATTTATACATAGAAGCATGAAACTTGGAATAAGTTTAGATAGGGAGCCACTTCAGATTTGACCTGGTTGACCCGAAAGACCCGTGGCAGCCATTTTCCAAAATGGCGCTTAATTCTCTCAATTTCCTGCTTTCTGTGAAGTGCCTTTAGTTTGACCGTATGAAAGCAGTGCTCATTATTCTTTCTACAGATCTAAAAAACAATTACAATTGATTTCCGGATTGAAACAGGGAAATTTAGGGTGGCCAGGGTCCATTTTGTCAGAACTGTTGAAGAAAATGCACCATTTTCGCGGTTTCCTATAGTTTAGTGGAATCTCAATTAATATTCAAACAGACTACATATTTGAATTCCTTGTAAAAAGAGCTTTCGAATGAATGGTAGCATCCTTGAATTCTTTGTCAAAATGAAACTGAATACCGAAATCTTCAAAAAACATTTTAATTTTCATTTTTTCCATTTTCATACCAAATTTACGTAGCCCATTAATGCGGGTATTCATTTGAAAGCTTCTTACAAGGAATTTAAATAATATGTAATTAATTTTGAGATTCATATAGAATTGGCGAAGTTATGCGAAAGTGAAACTGCGAAATCCAGTATTTGAATCAATATTTCTGCCAAAATACATTCCAGGAAGCCTAAAAATAGTCCAGGCAACCAAAAAATGTTATAGTAACGTTCTTTTCACCTAAAGGAGGAATAAAAACCAATATTTGCATGTATTCTATTTGTAGGAACTACACAGAAAGCGGCAAAATGGAAGAATTGACCATCATTTTGGAAAATGGCTGCCAGTAGCCAACTAAGCTAAATCTGAGGTGGCTCCCTATCCAAATATTTTTGTAAAGATGTTTTTTAAGTGTGTGCTAAGTTTCATGCTTCTATGTATAAATGCACTATTTTTTTACATATCTGCCCCGCCACAGATGGTTTTTTACTAGACTCGCACAACTTGCAATTTCTATTAACATAAGAACCAGATGCCTAATGCAATTCAAAAGAGTGAGAGTGAGATTGGAACCGGAAGTTTGAGTGAATGGGAGGTGTCCATTTGCATTGAGCTGAATCAGGGGAAGCCCAATTTATCACATTCAGTGAATTCTATGCCCTGGGTTTCCTCATTCAAACAGCGTCTGGGGTGTAGGTGCTCGGGTCTGTAGACAAACACTGTAAAACTAAACCATACCTGTTCAATACATTCATTAAGTAAAATATTAATGTTCTTTCTTTTTGGCTGTGCTTTTGAGAAGTTTAGTACTATGAAAATTACTGTTATTATTTATTATATATAATGAAACTCATGCACTTCCATTGAAGAGATAACTGGTCCTTATTGCGAAGTAATTACACATATTGTATATGAGAATGGTATTGCCATTCTAATGTCTATATACTCATATATGATTTGGAAAATATACTCATATATGATTTGGAAAAATTTCATTAAAAAAACTCATTAGCTCTTGACACTGAATACACTAGAATCTTTACAAAGAAGCCAAAATTGTGTCTACATTTCTTTCTTTGAATTCCTTGAAGTTGTGTGGGTGTGGTAAAAGCCATTACCGTGTGAAGGGTTCTTGTCAAAAACACAAGGACATATTACCATTCTCATATACAAATAATACATACAGTACAACCTGATAAATTTTCCGAGCAGATGCCCACACTTGCATGTTATTTTCAGTAGATGAATTTAAATATATCATTCAAAATTACTTTTGAGATGAACACTGCAAATGACCATTAAATCAAAAAGAAGTGTATTGAATGAAATTTTAATATTTTAGCAAATTTTAAGTGATTTACTGCTACAATGAACTGGGAAGTGCGGTCCTGCATGGAAAGGTGAGGGTAAGGACTGCAGGGTGTTGTTGTTATCAAAAATTAATATCTGCCTGAAAGGAAAATTCTATAGGAATGTTCTTAAAATCTTAATATATAGACTTGCATGCATTGGTGATTTGATAAAAATACTATCCGTTTCAGCCACAGCAAAAGCAAGCAATTTTTTCTTGCCTTCTATAGGTGGATCTCCTGTCTTTTTCTCGTGATTAAGTCCATTCTTTCGGTGTCAAATTGTCATTATCGAGTGTCAATCTTGGTGATGATAATATGATACACCGTTGCTCATAAATATGGAATACTTCAAAATTCTCCATTTAAATTGACAACTTTAGCAACTTATGCTGGAGCACATGATGGTCTGAGTGATTGGAGAAGATGTCTTGACCTTTACAATGCACCTTGCTTACATTCACACTCTGAAATTTACATTTATTTGACACATCTTTTTCAAATAATTATTCCATATTTATGAGCAGGAGTGTAAATTTATGTTCAAGAGCATCTGGGTGACAAAGGGGAAGTGATGTTTATAATATTCCTGTCATGAAGACGTCGAGAAATACAACCTGTGAAAACAAGCATTTTGAGAGCCCTTGACTAGCTAAAAAAAAAGACATGTTTGTTGTCAGGCCACATGAGAAAATAGGCTACCTTTGACATATTATTAAAGAAACTGGCTTGTGGTTGTAAGGAATTTATGAAAAATGTAATCTTTACTGAAAACGTAATGAAAAATTTAATATGAGAAAATCATTCCATGTTCACAGAAAAAAAAATCCCATTCCCCTTTGATACAGAGCAAATATGAGATGCATCTATGGAGATCTTCATATAGAAGTGAAAAAAAAAAGCAGAAAAAAGTTGAAAATTTCATCAATTCTCCAAGCACATAATGGGAATTGTATCGCTTTCTTTTGAAATCGGAATTGAACAATTTCCCAATTTCAATGAAGAAAATGCCTTCCATAACAACGTATTTTTACCACAGAAAAATATATCGTCAGCCTAAAGCAAAATTGGCCTAAGTCATTTTTGGCAATTTTCGGCAAACAGCGAAAAACTGACTTAGGCCAAATTTGTTTTTGAAACAAAAATGACTTAGGCCAAAATTCTTTTGTGGTGTAGCTGTGTTATTAAGCAATTCTCCATAAAATTTATGAATGAAATGCGAGGAAACAACTTCAATAAAGTTAATACTCACAATTATGACCGAAGAATATTGGTGATATCCACTAAAATTAGTGATAACGAAATTGTCCTAAGTCGAAATGGCCTAAGTCAACAGGACTTAGGCCATTTGTGCGAAAATGGAGTTGGGGTTTTGAGGGGTTTATTATTAATTTGGGAGTCCAAATTTTTTCAGCACATGTATTATCATAAGGGCCTTCCTATGGTACAAAAAAGGAAAAATGGCCTCCTGTTGGCAAGGTAAAAATCAGGAGTAGCATATGGAAACTTTCCCGATGCAATACACATACAAACGGTTTTTGCACAGTTAAAAATGAGATCAGCAGTTTCACCAAACCTGTCACAGGTTTTCGTCATACTTTGCAATCCACCAGGAGAAGGTGAGAATAATACTATATCGTCTGCATACATGATATGATTAATTCGTACATTCCCATAGGACAGACCAAAATTTAGAGACTCCAGTTTAATACTTACGTCATTCATATGCACATTAAACAGATGCGGTGATGAAACACCCCCTTGTCTAACTCCGTTATAAATCTTAAAAGTATTGGAGGTAGCAGTGCCCCATCTGACATACATACATTGATTACTATACCAGTAATCCAAAAATCTAACAAAAACAACAGGGACACCCCTTTCAAGTAAAATTTTCATTAAGCAAGTGTGGTTAACACGGTCAAATGCTTTGGGTGCATCTAGGAAACAGCAATATACACAGGGTGAACGAAGGTATGAATTGATCAATTCCTTAAAAACGTATGTACACTGATCAGTGTCCTGCCTTTTTTTTTAACCAAATTGATTGGGTAGGGTCCATAAGTAAATATCAATTTTACAAATAATAATTCTCTCAATGATCTTTGTCATAACATTAGACAACGCGATTGGTCTGTAATTGTCTTTAAATGTTAATGATTTACATTTGTTTTTGACAATTGGTACTAACACAGACTTCATCAGTGTATGGGGCATGAACCCATGAATGAACATAGCAGATATCAAATCTGCCAAACTGGAATGTAACCTGGGAGATGCATATTTGAAATGTTCACTCACAAGGCCATCTGGTCCTGGCGACTTATTCAGTGACAATGCTTTGATACTGTCTTCCACTTCCTTTATATAGTATAGTGGGTGTCCCCCCCCCAGAGAATCATGTACCACCCCCCCCCCTGCTCGAGATCCCCCAGGTTGCACCACTGGCTTTGGTGTGGAACTCAAAATATTATATGATTCCATACATTGTGTAATGCCTACCACGTGTGCTGTTCAAATTTATGTGTTTGCTCTCCAGTTGTACTTGGGAATGCCATCAATCCATTTCAGTCTGTACTGTTTTGTAATTCGATGAATCACAGAAGAGCTTTCTGATCTTTGCTATTCCATATTACTGAATGGTAAAGGTCAGGTTTGATTATATGATGAGAGATACAAACCTGTCAAGAGTTTTGTATTGACACGGTGTGGTAAATGAAGGAACCCATCAATTCAAGTGAAGGCTGCCAAAACGAGTTGATGTTTTTTGTTTTATTCAGTAACTTTTAGTTTTGTTTTCATATAGCACGGATTTTATGCTTATGATATTAATCTGAGTTAAAGAAGATAGCCTTTTTGCTAATGTCTGTAACTATACAATTGGTTCTGAACTGAAAGACTTTCAATCAAACTATTACATTCAGAACCATTTATATAGTATTCTTCCCTTTTTTGCAATTTGCAGTCTTCAGTACTTACTTCTTCGTAATTTGGCTTACAGGCTTGTAAGTCACTAAGTGTGTTTATCACTTCCCTATTCATACCATACATTGGACCAGATGCTGAGGTACACAAGACTTATTGAATACCATACAATAGAGGAATGTTCTCATTCATACCAGTTCTGAAGGAACATATTTATTCAGGAATTTGGCTCATACCTTCTCTGTCTGCATGAATACCTCTACTTTGGAGACCATAGGATATGTGTTTAAAAGGTGATGTTGATCTACAATGAAGATGAATTTCAAGAATACATGTATAAATACCATGCTAACCCTGCCTGCTTTGCTTGCAATTCCATAACTGTAACCACAGTACACTCCATTCCTTGAAATTTGTCTTTCAAACAAGCACAGTCATGTTGTTGGACTTATGTGCCTAAAACTAAACCAATATAAGTTACTATGTTGTATTCAATGTATTTGTTTTTTACTAGAGTCACACAACAAGCAATGTCCATTGCCATAAGAACCAGATGCCTAATGCAATTCGAAATAGCCAAAGTGAGAGTGAGATTGGAACCGGAAGTTTGAGTGAATGGAAGGTGTCCATTTGCATTGAATTGAATCAGGTGAAGCCCAATTTAACACATTCTGTGAATTCTATGCCCTGGGTTGCCTCATTCAAACACTATCTGTACAGTGTATATTCTCTTTATGTCAACTAAGTTGGCACCGCGACCCTTCCACCACAGGACCAATAGTGGAACCTAAATTTTCAACCCAGGACCAATTCAAAAACCGGTTGAGATGATTGATATGATGGTGGAAATACCGACCAAAAGTCATTCTGTGCCTTACCCGGGGCGTATAGGGTCACACAGCATGGGGAACCCTCCATTCCACCACAGGACCAATGGTGGAACCTTTTATCCACCACAGGACCAATCGAATAGTTTGAGTCAGCTTTTGATATAATGCTTGTTATATGTCTCTTAAAAGTCATTTTGAATAATTAGGTCAGTGTGGGGTTACATGGATGCTGGAACCCTGCAATCCACCACAGGGCAAATGGTGGAACCTTCTTTTTTCAACCCAGGACCAATTCAGAAACTGGTTGAGATGATTGAGATGATGGTGGAAATACTGACCAAAAGTCATTTTGTTCCTTACCCGGGGTGTATAGGGTCACATAACAATGGGAACCCTCCATTCCACCACAGGACCAATGGTGGAACCTTCTTTTTTCAACCCAGGACCAATTCAGAAACTGGTTGAGATGATCGAGATGATGGTGGAAATACCTACCAAAAGTCATTCTGTGCCTTACCCGGGGCGTATAGGGTCACACAGCATGGGGAACCTTCCATTCCACCACAGGACCAATGGTGGAACCTTTTATCCACCACAGGACCAATCGAATAGTTTGAGTCAGCTTTTGATATAATGCTTGTTATATGTCTCTTAAAAGTCATTTTGAATAATTAGGTCAGTGTGGGGTTACATGGATGCTGGAACCCTGCATTCCACCACAGGGCCAATGGTGGAACCTTCTTTTTTCAACCCAGGACCAATTCAGAAACTGGTTGAGATGATTGAGATGATGGTTGAAATACTGACCAAAAGTCATTTGTTCCTTACCCGGGTGTATAGGGTCACATAACAATGGGAACCCTCCATTCCACCACAGGACCAATGGTGGAACCTTCTTTTTTCAACCCAGGACCAATTCAGAAACTGGTTGAGATGATTGAGATGATGGTGGAAATACCAACCAAAAGTCATTCTGTGCCGTACCCAGGGCGTATAGGGTCAGACAGCATGGGGAACCCTCCATTCCACCACAAGACCAATGGTGGAACCTTTTATCCACCACAGGACCAATCGGATTGTTTGAGTCAGCTTTTGCTTAAATACTTGTTATAAGTCTCTTAAAAGTCATTTTGAGTAATTAGATCAGTGTGGGGTTACACGGATGATGGAACCCTGCATTCCACCACAGGACCAATGGCGGAACCTTCTGTTTTCAACCCAGGACCAATTCAGAAACTGGTTGAGATGATTGAGATGATGGTGGAAATACCGACCAAAAGTCATTATGTGCCTTACCCGGGGCGTATAGGGTCACACAGCATGGGGAACCCTCCATTCCACCACAGGACCAATGGTGGAACCTTTTATCCACCACAGGACCAATCGAATAGTTTGAGTCAGCTTTTGATATAATGCTTGTTATATGTCTCTTAAAAGTCATTTTGAGTAATTAGGTCAGTGTGGGGTTACACGGATGATGGAACCCTGCAATCCACCACAGGACCAATGGTGGAACCTTCTTTTTTTCAACCCAGGACCAATTCAGAAACTGGTTGAGATGATTGAGATGATGGTGGAAATACCGACCAAAAGTCATTCTGTGCCTTACCCGGGGCGTATAGGGTCACACAGCATGGGGAACCCTCCATTCCACCACAGGACCAATGGTGGAACCTTTTATCCACCACAGGACCAATCGAATAGTTTGAGTCAGCTTTTGATATAATGCTTGTTCTATGTCTCTTAAAGGTCATTTTGAATAATTAGGTCAGTGTGGGGTTACATGGATGATGGAACCCTGCAATCCACCACAGGGCAAATGGTGGAACCTTCTTTTTTCAACCCAGGACCAATTCAGAAACTGGTTGAGATGATTTAGATGATGGTGGAAATACTTACCAAAAGTCATTTTGTTCCTTACCCGGGGTGTATAGGGTCACATAACAATGGGAACCCTCCATTTCACCACAGGACCAATGGTGGAACCTAAATTTTCAACCCAGGACCAATTCAGAAACCGGTTGAGATGATTGATATGATGGTGGAAATACCGACCAAAAGTCATTCTGTGCCTTACCCGGGGCGTATAGGGTCACACAGCATGGGGAACCCTCCATTCCACCACAGGACCAATGGTGGAACCTTTTATCCACCACAGGACCAATCGAATAGTTTGAGTCAGCTTTTGATATAATGCTTGTTATATGTCTCTTAAAAGTCATTTTGAATAATTAGGTCAGTGTGGGGTTACATGGATGCTGGAACCCTGCAATCCACCACAGGGCAAATGGTGGAACCTTCTTTTTTCAACCCAGGACCAATTCAGAAACTGGTTGAGATGATTGAGATGATGGTGGAAATACTGACCAAAAGTCATTTTGTTCCTTACCCGGGGTGTATAGGGTCACATAACAATGGGAACCCTCCATTCCACCACAGGACCAATGGTGGAACCTTCTTTTTTCAACCCAGGACCAATTCAGAAACTGGTTGAGATGATCGAGATGATGGTGGAAATACCAACCAAAAGTCATTCTGTGCCTTACCTGGGCCGTATAGGGTCACACAGCATGGGGGACCCTCCATTCCACCACAAGACCAATGGTGGAACCTTTTATCCACCACAGGACCAATCAGATAGTTTGAGTCAGCTTTTGCTTAAATACTTGTTATAAGTCTCTTAAAAGTCATTTTGAGTAATTAGGTCAGTGTGGGGTTACACGGATGATGGAACCCTGCATTCCACCACAGGACCAATGGCGGAACCTTCTGTTTTCAACCCAGGACCAATTCAGAAACTGGTTGAGATGATTGAGATGATGGTGGAAATACCGACCAAAAGTCATTATGTGCCTTACCCGGGGCGTATAGGGTCACACAGCATGGGGAACCCTCCATTCCACCACAGGACCAATGGTGGAACCTTTTATCCACCACAGGACCAATCGAATAGTTTGAGTCAGCTTTTGCTTAAATACTTGTTATAAGTCTCTTAAAAGTCATTTTGAGTAATTAGGTCAGTGTGGGGTTACACGGATGATGGAACCCTGCGTTCCACCACAGGACCAATGGCGGAACCTTCTGTTTTCAACCCAGGACCAATTCAGAAACTGGTTGAGATGATTGAGATGATGGTGGAAATACCGACCAAAAGTCATTATGTGCCTTACCCGGGGCGTATAGGGTCACACAGCATGGGGAACCCTCCATTCCACCACAGGACCAATGGTGGAACCTTTTATCCACCACAGGACCAATCGAATAGTTTGAGTCAGCTTTTGATATAATGCTTGTTATATGTCTCTTAAAAGTCATTTTGAGTAATTAGGTCAGTGTGGGGTTACACGGATGATGGAACCCTGCAATCCACCACAGGACCAATGGCGGAACCTTCTTTTTTCAACCCAGGACCAATTCAGAAACTGGTTGAGATGATTGACATGATGGTGGAAATACCGACCAAAAGTCATTCTGTGCCTTACCCGGGGCGTATAGGGTCACACAGCATGGGGAACCCTCCATTCCACCACAGGACCAATGGTGGAACCTTTTATCCACCACAGGACCAATCGAATAGTTTGAGTCAGCTTTTGATATAATGCTTGTTATATGTCTCTTAAAAGTCATTTTGAGTAATTAGGTCAGTGTGGGGTTACACGGATGATGGAACCCTGCAATCCACCACAGGACCAATGATGGAACCTTCTTTTTTCAACCCAGGACCAATTCAGAAACTGGTTGAGATGATTGACATGATGGTGGAAATACCGACCAAAAGTCATTCTGTGCCTTACCCGGGGCGTATAGGGTCACACAGCATGGGGAACCCTCCATTCCACCACAGGACCAATGGTGGTACCTTTTATCCGCCACAGGACCAATCGAATAGTTTGAGTCAGCTTTTGATATAATGCTTGTTATATGTCTCTTAAAGGTCATTTTGAATAATTAGGTCAGTGTGGGGTTACATGGATGCTGGAACCCTGCAATCCACCACAGGGCAAATGGTGGAACCTTCTTTTTTCAACCCAGGACCAATTCAGAAACTGGTTGAGATGATTGAGATGATGGTGGAAATACTGACCAAAAGTCATTTTGTTCCTTACCCGGGGTGTATAGGGTCACATAACAATGGGAACCCTCCATTCCACCACAGGACCAATGGTGGAACCTTCTTTTTTCAACCCAGGACCAATTCAGAAACTGGTTGAGATGATTGAGATGATGGTGGAAATACCAACCAAAAGTCATTCTGTGCCTTACCTGGGCCGTATAGGGTCACACAGCATGGGGAACCCTCCATTCCACCACAAGACCAATGGTGGAACCTTTTATCCACCACAGGACCAATCAGATAGTTTGAGTCAGCTTTTGCTTAAATACTTGTTATAAGTCTCTTAAAAGTCATTTTGAGTAATTAGGTCAGTGTGGGGTTACACGGATGATGGAACCCTGCATTCCACCACAGGACCAATGGCGGAACCTTCTGTTTTCAACCCAGGACCAATTCAGAAACTGGTTGAGATGATTGAGATGATGGTGGAAATACCGACCAAAAGTCATTATGTGCCTTACCCGGGGCGTATAGGGTCACACAGCATGGGGAACCCTCCATTCCACCACAGGACCAATGGTGGAACCTTTTATCCACCACAGGACCAATCGAATAGTTTGAGTCAGCTTTTGCTTAAATACTTGTTATAAGTCTCTTAAAAGTCATTTTGAGTAATTAGGTCAGTGTGGGGTTACATGGATGCTGGAACCCTGCAATCCACCACAGGACCAATGGCGGAACCCTCTGTTTTCAACCCAGGACCAATTCAGAAACTGGTTGAGATGATTGAGATGATGGTGGAAATACCGACCAAAAGTCTTTATGTGCCTTACCCGGGGCGTATAGGGTCACACAGCATGGGGAACCCTCCATTCCACCACAGGACCAATGGTGGAACCTTTTATCCACCACAGGACCAATCGAATAGTTTGAGTCAGCTTTTGCTTAAATACTTGTTATAAGTCTCTTAAAAGTCATTTTGAGTAATTAGGTCAGTGTGGGGTTACACGGATGATGGAACACTGCATTCCTCCACAGGACCAATGGCGGAACCTTCTGTTTTCAACCCAGGACCAATTCAGAAACTGGTTGAGATGATTGAGATGATGGTGGAAATACCGACCAAAAGTCATTATGTGCCTTACCCGGGGCGTATAGGGTCACACAGCATGGGGAACCCTCCATTCCACCACAGGACCAATGGTGGAACCTTTTATCCACCACAGGACCAATCGAATAGTTTGAGTCAGCTTTTGATATAATGCTTGTTATATGTCTCTTAAAAGTCATTTTGAATAATTAGGTCAGTGTGGGGTTACACGGATGATGGAACCCTGCAATCCACCACAGGACCAATGGTGGAACCTTCTGTTTTCAACCCAGGACCAATTCAGAAACTGGTTGAGATGATTGAGATGATGGTGGAAATACCACTTTTGTATATATGATAGTGCCTATTAATGTTTTTAATTTATCAGTATTATTATTAATTTTTATTTCCTATAATATATATTCATTCACTGTTCCGTAAAGATTAAGAAATTATATTGTGAAATTGCTAGGGAACATACACACATTCAGTGTGTCAGTTCCTTTTTTTTATTGGTATTATAATTCTGCTATTTGTTATGTTGATTCGTTGAAGTGTAATTGTATTTTGTTGTCAATAAATTCTAATTCTAATTATAATTCTAGTCTAGATCAACTTACCAATTAAGTAGTGGGATCAAAATCAAGGATTGTTACATGACTATGAACTAATACCACTTAAATAGGCCAGCAGGGTGTATTTTTTTTCCCGTTTCTATCCATTTGTTTGATTCTTTTAAAATAGCTTGGAATAGATATATATAATATTATGAAGGCTGCACAAAGTATGGAACTTCATCATACAGCGGACCAATGCTGGAATATTTATTAACTTGAGCTAAATATAAAATTATGGAGATTACACAAATCATTGATCTTTTCCTCCACCAAAGGACCAATGCTGGGACCTTCTCCCCTCAAGAGAACCACTTTTAAAATTTACCACTTGGTACTAAATATGGAATGATGGAGGCTATACATTCAAGTAACCTCCTCGTCCACCACAGCACCAATGCTGGAACCTCTTCCCCTAAGTATTTTAAGAAAAATAATTTGATATATATATAATAGTTACTCAAATCAATTTATCTGCTACACATCATCATGTGGTCAGCAGAAGATAAATTCAATTACTAAAATGTTTCAAGGAGGTTTTATGCATTAATATTATTTAGTTTCATTGAGTTTCAAACAAGATAATAACGTAATTACAAAACTTACTACAATAGGGATTACTGCATCTTTAGCAACATGGCTCTAGCTGAAGAGAAATTTATTTCTTTTACAAGTAAGGATAGATTTAGCAGTCACTTTAGTTTCTGACATCAATATTCAAATTTTTCTAGATGCTCCAGTTTTCAAAAAATATACATGTGGTTTTGTCCGTTTTGAGCTTTTAAAATACTTTAATTTCGTTCTTCCTCAAAAAACTTACATTGTAAAAGAAAATGAACTTCGTGTTCAACATCACCTTTTCATAATTTACGCAAATATTCCTCTACACTTTTGCAATACCATCTATCAATTTTCGATCTCCAGTGGAAGTATGCCTGTCCTAAACAGTGCAAGAAAAGAGCGTTCTTTGTACGACTCATGAATCTTGTGACATATATGGTTCAAGGCAATATATATTCATGATTAAATTGTAAGTACACAATTTTGATGTTGTATTAATGTTGTCTACCCATTGGATGCTGCGGAGTTCATGTAAAATTTACCAGGCATTATTTAAATGTTGTAGGGGAGACTGGGGTAAGTTGTGCCGCGGGGTAAGGTGTCCCGCCCACTGTTGAGGTGAAATGAAGAACTGGGCAAAGAAGGCAATGCCTACCATATATACCCACTTGGTCAACATCATTTGGCACCAAGAAAAAAACTACCAAATATAATGGTATGAAAAGCTACACTCATAAATTCAATTTTGTTACTGAAAACTTGAAGTGCCGAGGACTGACATTCTTGTTTCTCTGTCATTTGGTATTTATAATGAGATGATTCCCTCTGGTAGGACGGAGTTAAGAGGTATATCTCGACATCTGTGTTGTTAGATTTCCTCTCGCATTGTTTACTTTTTGACAACTAGTTTCATTCAGAAAATCAATTTGGGGTAAGATGTGCCATTTTGATAATTGGGGTGAGTTGTGCCCATGGTATGACATAGGAATGAATTTTTTATTCATCTTTACTTGTCTTCATTTTTGCATAAAATGTTTGATAAGTTTCAATGTCATGTAACATGTCAGCCATAAGTTAAAAACATAATACAAATGATCGATCTTAAGAAACGGTTAAAAATACAATGTGTTTTGGAATAAATTAAGCAGATCAACTGACCCCGTCATGCGGCACAACTTACCCCGGCACCTACTTTTTTAAAATGCCTACCATGACCTCCCCAATGGTCAGATTGCTCTGAAACTTTGGTCGATTCTGGCCAACGTATTGTATTTTGATGTCTGACTTTCAGATTACTTTATTAGGCTTTGGTTTTTCGGAAAATCAGCCTGACACCAAAGATGGCACAACTTACCCCGGTCTCCCCTACTCTTGGACATTTAATATTAGATGCTTATTGCAGCAAATGAAAAAAATTTAGGGTAGTCTTGTGCTGCATAATTATATTTATAATCCAGTATAAATAAAATTATTTGATTTTGAATTTGAATTGATTTGAATTTGCAAGTTCAGTTCCACCATTGGTTCTGTAGTGAAAGAGGAGTTTCATGGTCCTTTGGGGTATTTATTATCAGCCATCTATTGGAAATAATGAAATGTTGAGGGTAGTCCTACTGTGGAAGATGAGGTTCCTGGTCTGTTTGGGCCTTTATGGTGAGGTGTTTATTTGAAATAATGAAATACTGGGGGTTGCCCTTTACAGGAGGTCAGGTGCCACCATTGGTCCTGTGGTGGAATGGAGGGTTCCACAGGCTGTGTGACCCTATATGCCCCAGGTAAGGCACAAAATGACTTTTGGTAGGTATTTCCACCATCTTCTGCATCATTTCAACCCATTTCTGAATTGGCTCTGGGTTGAAAAAAAGAAGGTTCCACCATTGGTCCTGTGGTGGAATGGAGGGTTCCACAGGCTGTATGACCCTATATGCACCAGGTAAGGCACAAAATGACTTTTGGTAGGTATTTCCACCATCTTCTGCATCATTTCAACCCATTTCTGAATTGGCTCTGGGTTGAAAAAAAGAAGGTTCCACCATTGGTCCTGTGGTGGAATGGAGGGTTCCACAGGCTGTGTGACCCTGTACGCCGCAGGTAAGGCACAAAATGACTTTTTGTAGGTATTTCCACCGTCATCTGAATCATTTCAACCCATTTTTGAATTGGTTCTGGATTGTAAAAAAGAAGGTTCCACCATTGGTCCTGTGGTGGAATGGAGGGTTCCACAGGCTGTGTGACCCTATATGCCCCAGGTAAGGCACAAAATGACTTTTGTTAGGTATTTCCACTATCTTCTGCATCATTTCAACCCATTGGTGAATTGGTTCTGGAATGAAAAAAAGAAGGTTCCACCATTGGTCCTGTGGTGGAATGGAGGGTTCCACAGGCTGTGTGACCCTATACGCCCCAGGTAAGGCACAAAATGACTTTTGTTAGGCATTTCCACCATCATCTGCATCATTTCAACCCATTTCTGAATTGATTCTGGATCGAAAAATTAGGTTCCACCATTGGTCCTGTGGTGGAATGGAGGGTTCCATAGGCTGTGTGACCCTGTACGCCGCAGGTAAGGCACAAAATGACTTTTTGTTAGGTATTTCCACCATCATCTGTACATTTCAACCCATTTCTGAATTGGTTCTGGGTTGTAAAAAAGAAGGTTCCACCATTGGTCTTGTGGTGGAATGGAGGGTTTCACAGGCTGTTTGACCCTGTACGCCGCAGGTAAGGCACAAAATGACTTTTTGTAGGTATTTCCACCATCATCTGAATCATTTCAACCCATTTTTGAATTGGTTCTGGATTGTAAAAAAGAAGGTTCCACCATTGGTCCTGTGGTGGAATGGAGGGTTCCACAGGCTGTGTACCCTATATGCCCCAGGTAAGGCACAAAATTACTTTTGGTAGGTATTTCCACCATCTTCTGCATCATTTCAACCCATTTCTGAATTGGCCCTGGGTTGAAAAAAAGAAGGTTCCACCATTGGTCCTGTGGTGGAATGGAGGGTTCCACAGGCTGTGTGACCCTGTACGCCGCAGGTAAGGCACCAAATGACTTTTTGTAGGTATTTCCACCATCATCTGAATCATTTCAACCCATTTTTGAATTGGTTCTGGATTGTAAAAAAGAAGGTTCCACCATTGGTCCTGTGGTGGAATGGAGGGTTCCACAGGCTGTGTGACCCTATATGCCCCAGGTAAGGCACAAAATGACTTTTGGTAGGTATTTCCACTATCTTCTGCATCATTTTAACCCATTTATGAATTGGTTCTGGGCTGAAAAAAAGAAGGTTCCACCATTGGTCCTGTGGTGGAATGGAGGGTTCCACAGGCTGTGTGACCCTATACGCCCCGGGTAAGGCACAAAATGACTTTTGTTAGGTATTTCCACCATCATATGCATCATTTCAACCCATTTCTGAATTGATTCTGGATCGAAAAAATTAGGTTCCACCATTGGTCCTGTGGTGGAATGGAGGGTTCCACAGGCTGTGTGACCCTGTACGCCGCAGGTAAGGCACAAAATGACTTTTTGTTAGGTATTTCCACCATCATCTGCATCATTTCAACCCATTTCTGAATTGGCTCTTTGTTGTAAAAAAGAAGGTTCCACCATTAGTCTTGTGGTGGAATGGAGGGTTCCACAGGCTGTGTGACCCTGTATGCCCCAGGTAAGGCACAAAATGACTTTTGGTAGGTATTTCCACCATCATCTGCATCATTTCAACCCATTTATGAATTGGTTCTGGGTTGAAAAAAAGAAGGTTCCACCATTGGTCCTGTGGTGGAATGGAGGGTTCCACAGGCTGTGTGACCCTATACGCCCCAGGTAAGGCACAAAATGACTTTTGTTAGGTATTTCCACCATCATCTGCATCATTTCAACCCATTTCTGAATTGATTCTGGATCGAAAAATTAGGTTCCACCATTGGTCCTGTGGTGGATAGGTCGCGGCGCCGACCTCTATCCTTTATGTAGAGCCAGGCCCACAGTGGTTTGAGATATGCCTTGGAAATTTGGTTTGGCATTAAAAGAAAACAATATTGACATTTGAAGATATTTAGAGATTATTTATGATGTTATGAAAATCAACCTGGAAAAAAGAATAATACCCCTATCCATACCTGTCTCTGACTTTGTTATTTGTGACATTGATGAATCAAGAAAACCCATAGGTTGCCATCCGGTCTGACCGCATGATGTTATACACTCTTATAATTTTTTCTGTATATGAAATTGTAGTACATTACAATTATTTACAGCTGCTGCGGCAAAGGAAAGCTCAAATCCTGCCATATATATATATATATGCACAGAAAGAAGTTAAGAAAAGTTGCAGGAGAAGTTCAAAATGCAGCGTGAAGTTGGTATTTGGTAATCTACTGTATACATACGTTTCTTATGCATTTTAAAAACACCTGTATAGTGTAATCTGATACACCGGTCGAATGAAAAGGACCTTTGACCTCTCATTCAGTATGTTTAATTGAGCTAGTTCGCCTCATTGAATTCGGAGTGACTGGAGACCTCCCATCCAATATTGCAGCCTTCCGGTTCCAATCTCACTTGGGCGAATTTCATTTGGAAACCACTGCTTCTGGCAAACTGTAGAATCCACTATAGATGCTAGTGGCAGGAAAGGAGTGAAGATTTTTTTCTGTGAATAGAAGAACAACAAAAAAGTATGTTTTTTTCTGACAGCGTACACATAACTTCTTTTTCTGTCATAAAATGACAGTATGTAGTACTGTGTACTCTGTAGCTGGCTGCCTTTCCAAACAGCGAAAATTGCAATTTAGTAACAGAGCGTATATCTTTTGCATATTAAAACCACCTACATAGTGCATAGTAGTTCAGTAAGGAAGGCCAAGGGATGTGTTAGGTTGGACTTCATCTCATTGAATTCAGTGTAACTGGACGACTCCCATCCAATTGCTGCCTTCCGGTTCCAATCTCACTTGGGCGAATTTCATTTGGAAACCACTGCTTCTGGCAACCTAAGAAATCCACTGGATATATATGCCAGTGGTAGTGGGCGTGACGTGGACGAGTTTACTCTTAAAAGACAAAGGTTAATTCATTACATATATTACCACACTATTTCAATTGAACTGTAAGTAAAAGGAATTTGGCGAATTTCTGCTCTTTGAATGCAAACATTGTCTACAAAATAGTCAATCATGCGTTTGGCACATATCTGACAGAGAGCAAAATAATTGTGTGAATAAGGAATAATAAAGCACTTTATTTTTTTAGTTTAGCAGGTAGCTTGCAGTACTTTGAAATTTCTGAAGGGACAGAGCTTACAGAACTGGTGCCTTTCAGTCAAACACTGAGAGTCACAAATTCCTAGCTATGCAAAAGAGGAGTCAATGAAAGACCCTACAGGCAATCATAAGCTACTAGAGTGGAGGCAGTTGTCACAAATTTGGCCAAGCAGGTTTTTGTCCTGTTGTAGATTGTGCAGGTAAAATTACAGAGAAACAGTCAAAATGTTCTAATGACAGCAAAGGTATCTATTTTGTTCAGAAGATAATACCAAAACAAGAAAGGCAAATTTCTGTCAGATTTAGTTCTTTTGATTAATTTAATTTTCCGTTGCATCACAATTCCTTCAAAAGATATGATATTATGATTTTAAAATAATAAAGTCTTAAAGTAATAGGCTCTGTTAAAGCAGTTATCAAGAAATGTTTCATCAGCTCAGTATATATTGTGCAATTTTTTTAGATTGACACACCATGAGACATCACCCCATCCTTCACACAAAACCCAACTCAGTCGATAAATTGCATTCTAAAAGGCATGCATTAGGACAGGCAAAGTAATCCCCATACAGAACCTTCTTCAGGTCAACGTGCTGCCAAAAAGCCATGGATGATTGTGTCGGGCAAAGACGACAAACATCTATTTTTGGAAACTCGATCAATCCTTTATTTCTACGATAGGATACGATAGATAGGTTCCCTAAAAAATAGGAAACACAAAATTAAGTAAACAGTAAACATAAATAATAAATCATAAAACACAGGAAAATAAGCAGTAATCATTGAACCATATCAATTAAAATAAACCATATACCATTTAAAATAAATATATAAAATTAAGAAAATGTTCAAGATAATTTATAAACTTCTAAGTTCATTTATAAACTTCTAAGTTATTGAATAATCAAAGTTCATTAAAGTAAAAGCATAAAGTTTAAAGTTTAATTAATCTATGAAAATGAATGAAAGATTTATACTAATCAAAGTTGTACTAAATTTATCATATTAATCTAAGTAAAATAAGTTTGAAATTTACATACAAACACTGACTAGATGGCCTTTGCCAGACAAGATGACATGTTGAAGTTTTCAGGTAAAGTTGGTAAAGTTCAGGAAAGTTGGTAAAGTTCAGGAAAGTTCCAGGTCTACAAAATTATTAAACAGTGCATAAGAGAATGCAACAAAAGCAAAACACAAACTCCTGTAACAGACCTGGTTATAATTGACAGTGTAACTAAATATAGCACAATCAAATCTCACAAATTAAAATGGTCAACCAACTTGAAAATTAAATATGGCTAAACAGAAAATGACCAGTAAATAATTTTGAATTATTCTAAACACAAAATACAGCAGATAATTCAATTCATATTTTTGTAGGTATTTTTAGCACACATGTATATATATAAAATATAAGATGAAGATGAAGTGGTGCATATTTCCAAATTAAATCACAGCAATGAAAATTTACTAAGAATTATTAATGAATTTAAAATGTTACTTACATAATTGAAATTGCCAGAATAAAGTGTGTCCAGTTTGGTGTCTTAACAGGTAATGACCAGAATAGCAAGGAAATCAGCTGTTTGACACCTCACTGAATCTAGTTCACAATGTTTGTTATGATTATCAGTGTTTAACAGTTTTTCCTTCACCAGTGTTTCCAACACACCGGGAGGATGGGGTTGCTGTGATATGATTTGGATGATGCGATGAGATAAAACAACTAGACAAAGATAAAATTCAAATAAGACAAAAATAAATTTCAATCAGCTGGAACAAGTAGAGCCAATCTTTGTACACTTCTAAGTACCGTAGTGTCTGGACAACCTGAGTACTTGTGAACCTGTTCACCACGCTTGAAGTTTTTGTACGATAACTTGACTTTTCTAACTTTTCCATCCACACCAGGATAGACCTCCTGGACCAAAGCAATCCGGTACTCACCACGAAGGGTGTTTCTGTCTGCGACTACAACAACATCACGTGGCTTAAGATTTCTGGTGGCAGTGTGCCACTTCTTTTGAATGGTCAACCCAGGAGCACCAAGTTCAACCCAACGCTTCCAGAACATTTGAGACAAATTTTGAACAAAATTGAATCGATGTTGGACATTCGAATTTGGTACCTCCCATCCACCTGGATTTCCTGCCAAGGACCTACCCAGCAACAAACTATTAGGAGTAAGCATGCTTATCTCCGAATCAGACCCCGGAAGTGTGCCAATTGGCCTCTCATTCATTGTATTGGCAACATTAGAGCACAAGGTCAGGAACTCGGAAAAGGATAACCTTTGATTGTGAATGGAAAAATCAATGCATCTCTTCACCGATTTCACAAGGGACTCAACAGCTCCCTGATGCCATGGGCTGTCAGCCGGTCCAAATATCCACTTCAATCCATTGTCAGAACCTTGCTTTACCAGGACAGAGCGGTCAATTTTAGACCATACCTCTCGGAGTTCCTTCTCAGCGCCAATCAACTGAGTACCCGGATCACTGTAGACAACTCTGGGCCACCCACGAATGCTGGTGAATCGCTGAAATGCCAACAAGAAGGAATTGGTGTCATATCCTGCAGCAACTTCAATGTGAATGGCTCGCATGACCATGTCAGTGAAGAGTACGCCATAGACCTTTCCAGAAGTTCTTCTTTGGACTTCTCCTCGTAGTTTGTAAGGTCCAAACAAATCCAACATTGTGAAGTTGAAAGGAGGTGAAGGCTTCAACCTGGCCTCAGGCAACAATCCCATTTGCTGATCAAGTAGCTTGACATCTCGCAGCTTGCAAAGTTGACAGTCGTTTTTCACCCTCCATGCAAGTTTACTGCCGTGTGATGTCCAGAATCGATGCCTGAATCTCGCCAAAGTCCCATCTCTGCCACGGTGTCCTCCTGAAGTGTGTGCACTCTTCATGAAGAGATAAGTCACATGATGATGCGAAGGAAGCAGAAGCTGCGGTTCTGAGTCAGGTGTCATCGGGTTGAAACTCTGTAGTCTGCTACCCACAATCCAAAATCCATCGCTCCTCTGTGCAGGACTCAAGTTACGAAACTTGTTATCCTGTAAGTCCGCTGCCATAGTTTGCTGCACTTCAAAAATGAGGCGTTTCTCAGCATCCTCCATTGATGCAGGCGAAAGATGCAAATCTCGACCTCCTTTGAAGGATTTCATCCTGGAGATGCCTATGATACGAGCAGTAACTCTGATGAGTTTCTTCACACAGCTGAATTTTGTAACATCAATGATGCCTAACAATCCAGGCTTTTTCACATCAGCCACAAGGGTTGAAGTCAGCTTCTTCTCTCCTGGAAGTTCTTCAGACCGCAACAGACCAGACTTCAATTGCCACTCAGAGAAGGGCTTGTACAGCACAGATGGACCATTCCACCAATCTGAATCTGGACCAAGATCCATCGGAGTACGACCTCTAGTTAACCAGTCAGCTGTGTTGCATTTTCCGGACATCCAGACCCAAGAAGACATGTCTCCATTGGTGGCAGACTGGATTTCACCAATACGTACACCTTCGTAAACTTTGAATCGGGTGCTGACTTTGTTTATCATGCACAAGACTGTTTCAGAGTCCACTACATGCAGTATCTTCTCAAACTTGAATCTCATTTCAGACTCAATCACCTTTCTTCCCCGCTTGGACAAGACTGCTGCATTAAGTTCCATCTGTGGTGTAGAAATCTTGTTGAGTGGGGCTATCCTGCACTTAGCCATTATTAGACGGCACCAGAACTGTCCATTCTCTAACTGCCATCTAATATATGCAGCGAATCCATAGGCGTTGTCACTTCCATCTCCGAAGATAATCAGCCAGGGTGAACCAACTGTGTCCGGTGGAGTTAAGGCCCTGTCGAACTGCAGTTTCTCCAATTCAAACATAGTACTGAAGAAGAACAACCATTTATGCCGCAGATGACTGGGAATCATATCATCCCATCCAAGTTTAAGGGCCCATGTTTCCCTCAAATAGATCTTTGCAAGCAAAGTAAAGGGGCACAAGAGTCCTAAGGGGTCAAATATCATCATGACCTGTTCCAGTAGCATCCTGCGGGTCAGTACTTGAGGAATACAATGTGGGACGTCTACTGCAGCAAGATTTGGCTCAGCACGAACTCCTTTCTTCTTTTTGGAGAAGTTGAGCTTGACCTCAAACACCAGAACATCCTGTGAAGGTTTCCATCCAACTCCAAGAACACGGGATACTTCTTCAGTGCCCTTGAGTAGTGCTACAGGTTTTGAATCCACGCCACCAAATGCTGTGCCCATTCTTGGATGAGATTCTCCACTGAAGTGCCAACATTTCACTTGGAATCCACCTTTCTGCAGGATTTCTTCAGCATGTCCTGTTATAGAAAGAGCACAATCATTTGAAGGAAATGAGTCCACGAGATCATCGACATAACTAGACCTCTTGATCAGCTCAGCAGCTCTTGGGCAGTCATTTCTGAAGAGGTCGGCAGTAGCATACATGGCTTCAGTGCAGATGGCAGGCGCAGGTCGATCACCCATATTAACTCTGACCATGATGTAGACATCAGGCTTCCTGTCTGAATTCAAGTCTCGCCAAAGGAATCTGTGAGTGTGCTGCTCAACAGGATGAAGATGAACAGAGTTGAACATCTTGCGTATATCACCAATAACTGCCACTGACTCCTCACGCCAGCGCAGTAGAAGTCCAAGTAAGTTGTTCAAATAGCAATCAGGTCCTTTAGCTAGCACAGAATTGAGAGATTTGCCATTGCACAACTGGCTAGAATTGAAAACAATCCTGACAGGGGTGGAGTTAGACTTAGGATTTAAAACCGCTAAGTGACTAATGTAGTAAACAGGACCACTCCATGATTGGATATCTTCTTGTGTCAACTTTCTTGCCACACCTCGACTCACCATGTCCTCAATTTGCTGCTTATACTTGCCAGCCCATTCTGAGTCCTTTACAAGAGTCCTTTCCGTATTTCTCAGTGTGGCCAGAGCTGATCCATAATTATCCTGAAGTTCAGCTGGGTCGCACAACCATGGATAGCTTGAAATCCAACATTTCTTTTCTGCATCATAGCTGAGTCCATCTCTAATCATGTTGAGCTCTTGCTCCTCTCGGAAGGAGTATGTGTGACCAACTGAAGGACATTTTGAGCATTTGCAGCCACCACACCGCGGGTTAGTTTCCGTTGCCAGCTCCTCACCCTCGATGAATCTGGAAATGCTGGAATCATCCACTTTAGATAACATAGTCACACCAACATCAGAAGACTTGTGCCCATGGAGAGAAGGACGAACAAACTCAGTATGAGAATCACGGGAAATGGAATGGTGAGTAGCACTCTTGAAGTTCATCTCATGCAGAGTTTTGACGAAGTTGACATCCAGCTGTGTGCATTCTTCTAACTCTGGATGGGATCCTTGAAGGCAGATGCCCAGCTCTCCTTCCATGATACTCAAGTTCTCTCCAGATTTGTCGACTTCAATTTTAGGAAATAAACCAAAGTAGTCCATTCCTAGGAGCATGTCCACATGGATGGATTTCCGCTGCAACAAACTTGAGTCATAACGAGGAAACAATTTGCTGATGACATCAACATTCAATTTTGAGACTGGACCAGTTATCTGCTTCATGCCAAATGCTGTAACTGAAACAATCCTTCCAGATCTGCTGCGCAATGAAACTTCATACTGCCTAGTGTTGTAAGTTGCCTGCACATTTCCCATAGTAGTCATATCAAGAGTGCAGTTCTCAAGAGGTGTTGCTTTAAGTCTGTTGGCTGCACTGTGTGTGATGTAGGAAACATTCGAACCACTATCACAAAATATGTTTGCGTATTTTCCACTGTCAGTTACATATGCTTGCTGGATGGCATATAGACCAAGACCAGTTTGTTTGTTGGATATGTAACTTGCAGCAGTACCCTCGTTAGAACAAGCCTTGGAGTTGCTTTTCTTGCCCTCGACAGCACTAGATGGTGCAGAGTCTGCACTGTGTCCCTTCCTACAAAGTAAACTGTGGTGTCCTAACCTTCCACAGTGTTGACACTTATTTCTTGAAGGACATCTATCATGTCTGTGCTGACCGAAGCAATTGAAACAAGCTCTAACATCTTTAAGAGTCTCATACCTCTTGTCCAGAGAAAGTTTGAGAAAATCCCTGCACACTTCTGTGGAGTGTTTGAAGCGGTCATTTCTGTGCGACGGAAAAGCACATTTCCATGAAGACTGTCCTCTTTTGCTAGCAGGGGCCGTCTCACTGTGATTACTCCATCTCGCGCCACCATCACTCGAGTGTGTTGATCCTCTCACATCAGTCCTTTGAGACTCAGTCAGACGCAAGACAGCAGCTTTTTCTACAATTAAGAAATTCATGAATTGTGACATAGGTTTCAACTTGTCTTCAACCCCAAATTCATGATATTTGCGATTCCATACTGCTCTGACACTGTTGGGAAGCAAAGGACTAAGTCTATCAACATCTCTCATTGACAAAGCATCCAGTTGTTGTAGCTGCTCAAGTTGAACATAAGTTGCTTCCACAGTGTCAACAAAACGAACCAATGCCTTGTAGTCTCCTTCCTGCACATGCTTCAGCTTATGTAGTTCATCAAGGGCCGACTGTACACAAGCACTCGGGTCATCGTAAAATTGTGACAACCTAGACCACATAATTGCATAGGATTCAGGCTTGGTCACGTAAACATTTTTGACAATCTCTGCTGCTTTTCCCTTGATGCTCCGCTTCAGTTCATAGGCAAGGGTAGTGGGATTACTGTAAGTGCCTTCAGCCATAACTTTCCACATTGCCTTGAACTCTGGCCAATCCTTACGAAGACCGGAGAACTCTGGAAGAGAAGCTTTTTTGAGATGCAACTCTTTGCGTAGACCATCAGTTGTTGCCAAGTTTCCCTGACTGTTATAAGACGGAGTGATATAAGATGCATTCACACCCGCAGGGTATGATGCATAATAGGATGACTGGGAAGTCAAGCCAGGAATACCAGGTGCATAGGAGGTACTGGGCCCCATGGATGATGGAGCTCCATAAATAGTTGAAACATAAGGAGTAGTACCCCCTGAAATGGATAAATTTGCAAAACTAGAGGGCATGGATGAACTGCCAACATAGGAAGTGTTTGTAGGAAAAGTGTTGACAGTTGAACCAGAAGTATTGGCTAACTCGGAACTCATGGGTTGAGAATTGAGAATGGAATTTGAAGGTACAGTACCTGTACCAGATGTACCAGAGGTGAAAGTTGTTGTACCAGCAGTGACATTTGTTGTACTAGAAGTGCTAAGTTCACTAGAGGCTACACTGTGAGGAGGTTGTTGAACAATACCCTTACTTGAACCTATTAAATGTACAGTAGCACGACGTTTCAACTCATCTGCATTTGTGATAATTTGATCTACCTGAGACTCAACATCAGAAACATCTTTTGTTTTTTCAAATTCACTCAAACTGCCTACTTCTTTTAACAATAAGTCAATAAATGAAGTAACTTCATCTTTCCCACAAGAAATTTCAACATCAGTAGCACCAGAGTTTAACAATGTTTCAAGAGATTTACATGCAAAGTTCTACCTGTCTCCTTGAAACTGGAGTAGTTTGAAAACACCTTTCATAGCTTTACTCTGGGTGCTTAAAGTCTCTTTTTCCACCAAAGTAGCGTATTGGTCTTTAGCATCCTTGTAGACTCCCTCAATCTGCTCTGCATACTGCTCAAGATTCATACCATTAACAACAGCATGTTCAGCAAAAGTGTCATTTTCATTGATGGCATTACAATATTCTTCGTGGCAAATATCGAAGTCAGTGAGGCTTTTTTCGAGATCAATCACAAATTGATTTATGCAGTGTCTATCAGAATGCCTCGAAATAGCAGATTTCAGACGTTTTGCTGAAGTAGTTACTTTGCTTTTCAGCTTTGTACGTTCAGCTTTTAATTCGAGTAACTTATCAAGCTCCATGTTACCTCAGTTCGAATGAGTTACTTCACCATAGGGATCAGAAGTCGGTTGTCCTTCAGTACGACATCAGCTGTTTCAGTGGACGAGTCGATGCAGTTTCAGTGGACAAGTAGACCGAAGAATCCTCCCTCAGATGTTTGGAACTGTGTCGGGCAAAGACGACAAACATCTATTTTTGGAAACTCGATCAATCCTTTATTTCTACGATAGGATACGATAGATAGGTTCCCTAAAAAATAGGAAACACAAAATTAAGTAAACAGTAAACATAAATAATAAATCATAAAACACAGGAAAATAAGCAGTAATCATTGAACCATATCAATTAAAATAAACCATATACCATTTAAAATAAATATATAAAATTAAGAAAATGTTCAAGATAATTTATAAACTTCTAAGTTCATTTATAAACTTCTAAGTTATTGAATAATCAAAGTTCATTAAAGTAAAAGCATAAAGTTTAAAGTTTAATTAATCTATGAAAATGAATGAAAGATTTATACTAATCAAAGTTGTACTAAATTTATCATATTAATCTAAGTAAAATAAGTTTGAAATTTACATACAAACACTGACTAGATGGCCTTTGCCAGACAAGATGACATGTTGAAGTTTTCAGGTAAAGTTGGTAAAGTTCAGGAAAGTTGGTAAAGTTCAGGAAAGTTCCAGGTCTACAAAATTATTAAACAGTGCATAAGAGAATGCAACAAAAGCAAAACACAAACTCCTGTAACAGACCTGGTTATAATTGACAGTGTAACTAAATATAGCACAATCAAATCTCACAAATTAAAATGGTCAACCAACTTGAAAATTAAATATGGCTAAACAGAAAATGACCAGTAAATAATTTTGAATTATTCTAAACACAAAATACAGCAGATAATTCAATTCATATTTTTGTAGGTATTTTTAGCACACATGTATATATATAAAATATAAGATGAAGATGAAGTGGTGCATATTTCCAAATTAAATCACAGCAATGAAAATTTACTAAGAATTATTAATGAATTTAAAATGTTACTTACATAATTGAAATTGCCAGAATAAAGTGTGTCCAGTTTGGTGTCTTAACAGGTAATGACCAGAATAGCAAGGAAATCAGCTGTTTGACACCTCACTGAATCTAGTTCACAATGTTTGTTATGATTATCAGTGTTTAACAGTTTTTCCTTCACCAGTGTTTCCAACACAATGATCACTATGTTAGAGAAGCTCTTACTTTTAGTAAACAGCCCAAACACCTACATTTGGTCCAGACAAAAACCTGCTTGGCCAGTTCAATGGAAATTGCCTCCTTTCTTGTAGCATCTGATTGCCTTACAGTCTGTCACTTTGATACAGAAAAAGATTGGACTGTTGTAGTGCGAAAATACACTTCATGTGTCATCATACTGTTAATTTGATTTAAGGAGACCTATCCCGCTCGTTGGTGACAGCCAACAAAAGGATTATGCTGTTACGACAAGTCAAATGGCCTTCTCTTGATCGTGCCTCTATTTTTCCCATGTTGAAAGTGAGAAGATGACACTTCATCGGCTATCATGAGTCACGAAGTGCATTTTCCAAGGTGAACTGGTAAGCATTTTTTCTGTATCAAAGTGAGACTGCAATGGTCTTTCATTGATTCCTCTTTGGTGACGTTAGGAATCGGTGACTCCCAGTTCCTGATTGAATGCTAAAAGGAAACAGTTTGACAAAGGCCTCATATCTGAATTTTTATTGCAGGCCAGAACAAGCAAATCCAAAATGTAATTAACACAGAAAAACTGGAAGAAGTCCCTATCAGGTGTCTTACAATTCCAATATTGTCCTCAAAGGGCCAAACAAAGCTTTGATATGTCTTTATTTAAAGTTTTGTGGGTGTTACAAAAGCAAAAAAAAAGTCAAATTGCCTTTCTATATTATTCTGGGAAATTTCGATAAAAAAACTCATTACTTCCTTACACTGATTTAATAGGACATATCTGTACAAAAAGCTACAACAAAGATATGATGATCAAACAGGAAACCGAAATTGCTGAAAGTTCCTCACACCTCAAATCCAACAGAGATGGTTGCTCTTGAAAGGATAGCAGCTTTTGATCATTGTAAGTTATTTCGGTCCTTTTCATCCTCCCAGTCAATCTTGATAATGACTAAAATCCAGACATTTAGCCCATTGGTGACTGTCAACTTCCACTAAATGGAGTCCATGGACAGTCAAAAACTGCCTTTCTACTTCATGAAAAAGTGTTTCTGATGTTCACTGGGGATAATCAGGTAACTGTTTAATTTTTGGAAGTGAGTTAGATAGTGTTTATGCAACATCAGCTCCAGTGTGGGCTATCACACTTCGTTTGAGGCAAGTAGATTTCAGATCCGATTTCATAGTTGAGGGAAGTCAAGTTTAGCTTATATGGGGATGTTGACTCTAATTGAGGTAAACCAAGTTTAGGGGGTAGCTGAGGGAAGCCAAGTTTAGTTGAGGGAAGCTGGGTTTTGGTAAAGGAAGGGTAGTTGAATGAAGCCAAGGGTGGTTGAAGGGAGCCAAGGGTAGTAGTTGAGGGAAGTCGAGGGTAGTTGAGAGGGTAGTAGAGGGAATTTGAGGCTAGGTGAGGACACATGAGGTTACTTGGGCATAGGTGAGTGCAGACAAGATTGTGGAGATGAAAAGGGTTAAACTGAGGGTAAAAGATGATATGATTAAGTATGCTGAGTTTGATGCCTGAGGCTCTTACAACATACCACCAATATGCCATAGTTTTACAGCTGATAAAATTAGAGATGTTTAACATTGATAACTTGGTTGTTTATCTTTTGGTGGGAGACGAAACGTGCCTTTCACTTTCATATATGGGGTAAAGTCAACACAATTTTGGTTGTCTGTCATGTTTTATGTAGCAAACACACAAAAACCTCCCAAAAGTTTTGTGTCAGCCAACCTGTTTGCACAAACTGCCGATGAAAATATGTAGGAGAATTCCATATTGTGATGGCAAGCTTTTAACAGTGTGCTCAACCACGCCGGGGGGGAGGGGGCGAGGGGGTTTCGTTAAATGGAAGTTATCTATTTCACAGGACCGATGGATGTAGTTCCTTTCAAGCGTATCAAATTCAACATCCATTAATAATTATTGTTATGGATGCAAAACTTAAGTGATATGCGATTCTCAGTTTAATTTCTTGGGAAAAAAATATAAGCAGCCACACTTCAAAACTTTCTTGTTTGATTTTCCTCTTAGGCAGACACTGAGCAAGGTTCCCCCTTGTTCAAGCTGAGCAGTGCCAAGCTTTGTGAGTCTTTTTTCTTGAGAACCGACCCACCCAAATCTCACCACATTTGAAGATTGTTTACGTTGATTTTGAGATTGTGTGAAAATTCATTGAGCAAATGGAACTGCCCTTTTAAAGATGAAAACTACGATAACCCCAGTTTCTTTTATGAATTTTCTATGGGTATAAATATAGCAACAAACGACAGCTTGGAAATAAGTTTCATACTCTAAAGTTAACCAATTTACTACCAAAAGGGGCACACACTGTATACAAAGCATTGTCAATTGGTGGAGGACTCATCTGTGATCATATTAAAATGTATGGCAGAAATTATATTTTCACAGTATGAACTAGAACATTGAGATTAAAAAAAAAACATTGTGACCACAAAATGCGTTGTCACTACGTTGCCTCAATGTTGTCACTACGTTGCCTCAATGTAGATGTGCCCATTGGATAGTTAGCACTTAGCAGTACTTAGTTGTTGTTGTTGTTTTTTTTTTCATTGCAACATTTGATTTTACAATATGAGTCCAAAGAACACTGTTTCAGCTTATATTGGTTTATAAAGAGGAACTGGAACAGTGTAGATGTTTGTCTGAACATTTGTAAAAGAAATCTGCTTTGCATCAGATTGCGCTTGAGATCATGCACCAGAGACCATGCACCAGAGATCATGCACCAGCATTTTGTAAATTGTTGCCTTATTCCAGATTTTAATTGTTTGCTAAAAAAAAACCTCCACCTTTCCCCTCGGTTGAGTACAATTTTGAATGCAATCTCCTATTACCCTCAGCTCAATGACCATTTAACCCAATTGTAAAATGAGCCCTTTCAGTAAAGTGGTGAAAATTTCATTAATAACAGATTAAATCATTTGTTTCAGGAACTCTGCATCACAACAGGGTCAGATGCAGACATGGAAATTGATTAATGCACGGTCTTTATCATAATGGTTTTAAAAGAATCTGGATATTGGTATTCAATCATATTATCTATTGCATGCACACTCTTATTAAGTTGGTGCTGCAGAAAGGAGCAGTTTTAAAAGTGACTAAAATCCAACTATAAATTCATGGACTCATCGTTTTTCCAAGCCAAAGTATAGGGTGCCCAACCACAAAAGTTTGCATGAAACCTTGTTTTGTGTCCTTTCGCTACTCAGCGCAGTACTTACCTTCCTCTGTCACTATATAGGGGAGATTAGGGGGTAGGATTGGTCTAGTGGCAGCATGCTAGGCTGCCAATTACTGCCCAGGTCAAGGGTTCGAACACAGTTCTTGCCAGGTCACCTGAGCCTATTTTGGACAGCATTTTTAATCATCCTTCGCCTCATTGTCATGTCTTTCTCCTGTCCTAATTAGCCTACAAGGTGCTTAAATTAAATACAGGACGTAAAGCCCCAATCGAACCCTTGACCAACAATTTTCTCGAATTAATAAAAGAAGACAAAAGAAATGATTGTAGATTTTCGAACCTCAAGTAATGACATAACACCTCTGTATATTAAAGACCAAATTGTAGAAGAGGTCAAAGAATACAAATATCTTGGTACCATTATTGATGATAGGTTAACATTCAATCAAAATGTACAAAGTGTATTTAAAAAGGCCAATTCTAGACTTTATTTTGTCAGAAATTTGTGTAAACTGAGGATCGACACAAACATATTGGAACTTTTCTATTCAGCTGTTGTTCAATCTGTCATTGCTTTCTCTATTATTTGTTGATGTGGTAATAGTAGCATGGAATCCAAGAGAAAACATGTGTTAGATTAGGAATTACAAATGTCATGTCTCTAGATGAAATCTATAACAAAGCAACTCTCCAACGCTGTAAAGTCATTATTAACGATGTAGAACATCCATTGAACTCATTGTATAACATGCTGCCATCTGGCAGGAGATACAGTTCCATCAAGTGTAGAACATCCAGATACTCAAGCTCATTTGTTCCATCGAGCGTAAGATTACTAAATGATTTAAGAGTAAATCTTCTACAAATTAATTAATAATCATCACAACTTTCTTTTGTATAAATGTTGTGTGAATCTCTGTGTGATTGTGAATGTTTGAATGATGCCTCGAGTGAATGTCTCTGACCAAGATTGTACAAGCCAAGTTTCATGTTTCACATGATTAAATAAAGTATTTATTATTATTATTATTATTATTATTAATCATGCATCCGTTCATCCTCTGTCACTATACATTTGTAAGTTGTGACACCCTGGACAACCGAACAGCCATAAATTTTCATCATTTTTTGCAAACATATATGTCTACCCGTCACAGCGTCATGTGTTCTTGGTTCATCAAATGGCAGTTTATAAACTTCAGCTGCCTCGGTGATCAATGAAAGTATACATCTGGATATACAGTATATGCACTGGGTTTATACTGGATCAGGTATAGTGCCTCCCTACAGCACACCACCAATTTATTATGATTTTGAAAGTTTTACTTTTCGATGGAATATACATACACTGAAGCATTGCTGATGCAAATCAGGAGTCACACCTCAACTGCCTGCTAGATGAAGAAGAAGTGTTTATTCCATAAATTGACGAAGAAGTGCATTCCAATTTCCAAAAATTGGCTGGTGTAAAAACATGAAAAACTGAAAACCTGCTTTCTCTTTCATTTGACGAAATGAAAGAGCCAGAAAATTGTGAAACGCGAAACTAAACAAATGTATGTGACAAAGGGCATTGTATTGTAATGCCCAGATCTCACGGCATGTTTCGGAGCACTTTAGGCGTCGGCGGGATGGTATTTCTTGGAAATTTGGATGAATTTGGGTGATCCCGCCGACGATTTTTCACATCCCACAGAGGTACTTTTTGTTTCCCTCAGGGGTTCCTAGAAATGGAAGAACTGCGCCGTGGATGTCAAAAAAATTTTCAACACGGTGAATTTTTTTTCCATATCGCCGGGATACAGCCCAAATTTTTCTCGACTTTTGGATGTCTGGCGGGGATTTTTTCAGTGAGAATGACTCAAAAACATCTCCAGCGAATATTAGGACATCCCCTGCCCCTGTGGGGACCTCTCCTGCTCCTGCGGGATATTTTTACTTTCCCTGTGGGACATTTGCAGCCTCGCCGGCAGTTTTTGACATCCCGCCGACAGTTTTTGACATCCCGCCGACGGTTTTTGACATCCCGCCGACGATTTTTGACATCCCACAGGCATTTAGATCTTGCCCCACAGGCATTTACATCTTTCCCACAGGGATATGATCTTGTCTCTGCCGATTTACGATCTTATCCCGCCGATTTACGATCTTATCCCGCCGATTTACGAACTTATCCCACCGATTTACGATCTTATCCTGCCGATTTACAAATTTATCCCAACGATTTAACATCTTATTCCGCTGTGATACGCTTTTAATTAATTATATAATCGTCATATAAACATTGTGTGTCGCCGGGTTGGCCATTTTTTTCCTAGAATTCAACTCAAGCTATCCCTCATGGATAAAAAGTTCTCCGGTTCTCGCCGTGAGAATGGGGCATCAGATATACCCATTGAAAATGAAAATCAATGAAACATGAAAATTGATTGACAATTCTTAAAATGAGCGGAAAATGGAGTAAAATTAACTAAAATCATAAATTCCAAGGCTGTTTCTTTGTTAAATCATATTATTTCTAAATACATGGAATCAAATGGCAAATTGACAGACTGACCGGAGGGAGAGACATTTTAAAATTGACCAAGCTCATCTCAAAAGACAGCAGGGGTGATGATCTGATGGCTCCGACTCCGATGCTGTTTTACATCCTGAATCGTTATACCAAAAAATGGTGCTCTCTCTACCCAGCCAGCCCCATAGGAAGTGACACCACTCTGTGCAGTGTGTTGTGAATGGAGGCACGTGCACAGCAGTCATATGGGTAATCTCCAAGGCATAGAATTCGTGGAATGTGCTAAATTGAGCGTCACCTAATGGAATGGAATGCAATGAGACACCTTGCAGTCTCCCATCCAATCGGAGGTTTCCAGTTCCAATTTCGCAAGTCCAATTTCCAATTTCATCTAGAAACCTCTGCGTCAAGCAACCTCTGCACTATGCTTGTGGTAATCAAAGAATGGAATGAAACTGTTGTACTGATAATGACTTAGGTGATTGCGTCTTGCTCCAAATTATGCTGCACAGGGCTGGACTGGCCTGTGTGGCAGAGTGGCAGCTGCCACGGGCCCAACCACTCAGGATGGCCCATGCATTATAGGGTAGGCTGAAAAAAACTTTTTTTGGAATTTCAATATGCCAGTGGTATAGAAAGTTGGCTATGGCCAAAAAATGAAAATTAGTGCAAAAAAAATTTCGTGGCATGCGACTTGTGCCGTGCCACTCCGGCTTTTAAGAAAATGCATATTTTCAGTAATTTTGCATGCTTTTTTAGACCATTTTTTGGCCTGAGTCAGCTTCATTGGTTCCAGAAGGCTCAATGGCATACTTAAATCTTCTTTGAAGGCCATTTTGGATATGAAACACCATAAACAGGTGGCTTATATTTAAGATGTAGCCATTTCTGGGTAAATGTTGGGAATCAGAATTTGGCTTTTTTTGCTAAAAATTGCCCAAAAAAAATTGAAAATAGGATAGGATAGGATAGGATATTTATTTTTCATTTCACATATGCAATTACAATAATCAGTCAATGCTATTAGAATATTCGATATACATGGCATATGGAAATGGAGGAGCATACAAGAGCCTATGCAGGCTGTGGTCGCAGCACCTTACATTATTACAGAATAAATAATTTTCATCAGTATTTCAATAATAGATATAAATGAATTTAAACAAAAAGACAAGTACATGAGTGGATAAATAAATGGATAGCTTATTGGGGAAAAAAAAAAATGCAGAAAAGAAAAAAACAAAAAACAAAAAAAAAACAAAACAACAAAGATTTAAAATTAACCAAAAAAAATATCTAGATAATGGTAGTCAATGAATATATATATACATAATGATAATTTCGATGAATGAAAGATGAAATGAGTTCGAAATGACATGAGTGAGGCAGTCAGTTTTCAGATTCTTGAATTTAGGCAAACATAACAATTTGGGAGGGAGCATGAGGGGTTGTACCTTGATATCAAATAATCTTTGAGTTTGTATATTGAAGAGTATGATTTTAAATTGTTTTTAATATTGGCGGGTAAGGAATTCCATGCTTGTGATATTTTGACATTGAATAATTGCTCTTCTATTTGTTTCTTAATTTGAGGGGGGTGTAGATCCTGCTGCCGCCTTGTAAAGTGATCATGTATATTGCTATTTATGACTATTTGCTGGGAATGGTATCTGGGAAGAGTGTTGTGTTTAGGAAGAGCTTGGTACACTGGAGAGTGTAAGGGCCATTCTCAAATTTCGGGACAACGGGTATAGGAAAATTGTCCTGTAACGGAGGGGACAATGTGGTAATGGAGGGGAATTTTGATGTAAAAAACCAACTGTAGGAACAGCAACAAAAGGAAAAATGATAAAAGATTGATGTAACTATTATTTTCAGAAGTACTTCATCTCGTATCAGTAGATTTTTTGGTCCAAATGTCGATTTCTTGCTCATGATCTGGTAACGGAGTGGACGGTAACGGAGGGGAACAAGTTTTTGCTTTTCACTCATTACTGCTTTTTATTTTGGAGATTAGACAAAATAATTGCAGAATATTAAAACCTGCCACCCTCAGCAACATATACATGAAATCGCTCTGTAAAATTATCATTGGTACGCTTGGAAATGAAGGAAACGGAGGGGACATTTTAGTGGGACCAAAAACATTTTTTATGAACATTATGTCATAATTTATTGAATACATGTTTTATGAAGTCTGCAAGGCAGTGGTACTATGGCGCACATGCGTCTGATGATATTCAGTGAAAATAGCTCATAAAAAACAATAACGAACAGAGCTATGGCAAGTAACGGAGGGGACAAAAAAATTGACATAAATTAGTGACACAACTATTGTATCAATTTAATCAATGAAATTATACCCAAAAAAAATTGAATATCAACTAAATATAAATTCAAGTCTATATTCCCATGAATCGTGCAAAGAAACTTTGAAAATAATGGTATATTAGGAGGAAAATGAACACTTGATTTTGTCATGTCAGGTCCAGTGACAGGGAAAAACCATTGATTTTGCACGGATTTCTGGACATAATGCATTAAAAAAAGTCTAATGAATGACTTTTTGCTCCAAATGCAGTGGTTCTAAGTAGAAATATGAATAACAGATGCAGAGTGACGCTTCAGATATTTATCGCATTCATATTAATGTCAGGGAGCTAGAGTGACACAAATTGTCCCGAAATTTGAGAATGACCCGTAAATGTCGTCTAATTTTAATAATTTCAATTTTCTAAATAAAGGGTCTGTGTGGCTATTATACTTGGATTTAGTGATTAGTCTTATTGCTTTTTTCTGTAGTAATTTGACACGGGACATCTCTTTGTTCCTTATATTTCCCCAGGCAACTATAGCGTATGAAATATGGGGCAGAACTAGGGCATTGTAAATAGTTTTTAGAATATCTGTTGATATTGTATGCTTAAGTCTAGAGAGGACCGATGTTATTTTGACTATTTGGGTCATTTTCACGAAAACGCGCAGTAACGGTAAAGACATAACAAATTTTTTGATGTCAGGAAGCTGAGCCAATAATACTCAACTACAATTTTTTTCTGTTTACATAATGTAATATGTGGTACTACCATGCTGCATGTAACAGGATAACTAATTTGGGTGAATATTTGACATTTTCAATTATTTGGAAAAATTGTCTTTACCGTGCACAATGAAATCAAAGTAAATTTACTCAGATGTCTTTATCGTGGCCAGCCTTGTCTTTACCGTGTCACAGCATATTTGCATTGATTTGACCACGGTAAAGACAGATTTTGGCCACGGAAAAGACATGTTATGCAGCATTTCTTCCAGAGAAAGTGGACTACATAATTCAGAGTACCACAACTACTTCTGGAACTGCCTCCTGAACCAATGATGTCATTTACATCCTCATACCTTTTGAACTCCCTCCGCTGTTGAGGGTTCGGAAAAGACGAAGTTAAGTTGCGAAGAAGTCAAGATAAAACCTATTTCATCCTCTGACCAACAGATGGCAGCTCTGGCTTTCCCAATGATGTGGTTAAAAAGTAGTTATATCCTGGTTCTTCACACCCTAGTGGCATCTGGAAACATCATGCCCTGTTAACTTACTCTGGTGGCAACTTAAACTCTTTGGTCACGGTAAAGACGGTGGTAATTTCAAAACTGGGACACACCTTCAAAACGTCCTGAGATGTGGATAAATTAGTTATATTTCAGAAAAAAAACTTCTAGGTAGTTAATTTAACAAATATCTAGAAATACACACTTTGCATGTCAAATTTTATGCAGTAATTTTCAATTTGCACACGTTTGAAATTAAGATGTTGAGTTGCGGACATGCCACGGTAAGGACATTTGGACTACTTAATGTGTGATATAGCATGTTCAGCATGGCAGCACCCACGTAAATTTTTGTTTTCTTCTTTGAAAACTGCTATTTTAAATATTTGGCCAAAAATCTATTTCAGTCCTACAAAGGCAGGCACACAGGAATGCAGGACATCAAATTGCGCGTTTTTGCGAAAATGACCCATTTGGTTAGCCTTATTAGTAATATGTTTTTTCCAGTTCAGTGTTTCATCTATTTCAATGCCAAGGAATTTCGCACTAACTTCTCGCTTGATGTTTGTCAGGCCTATAATTATGTCGTCATGATCTGGTATGGTTCTTTTGCTGCTATGAAATATAATGTAGCTTGTCTTATTGATGTTGAGAGATAATTTATTGGCTGAAAACCAAGTTTTAACTGAGGAAAGTTCTGTATTTATAGTTTGTATTAGGTTGTTGAGGCTATTATCGCTAAATAGGAGGTTGGTATCATCTGCAAATAATATGCCTTTACTCTTTTTTAAATTTTCTACTAAATCATTTACATATATGAGAAAGAGGAGAGGTCCTAGAATGAACCCCTGAGGGACACCACAAATTAAAGGTTTAAAGGATGAGGATGTATTCTTAAAATATGTGTATTGTTTTCTGTTTGATAAATAGCTGGAGAACCATTGGAGGGTGAGGCCACGTATACCTATATGATTTAGTTTTGTTAAGAGGATGCTATGATTGAGAGTGTCAAATGCTTTGCTTAGATCAAGGAGGATACCAATACACCATTTATTACTTGCTAGATCTTTAACTATTCTGTCCTGGAGTTCAGTAATTGCGCATTCTGTAGACATATTTTTCCTAAATCCATATTGTGCAGATGAGAGTAGGTTATGTTTATTTAAGAAATCAAATAATCTGTTGTATATTAGGCGTTCTAGTATTTTGGAAAATGTTGGGAGCAGGGAAATAGGCCTATAGTTTTCAATTTGAGATGGGTTGCCTTTTTTATGTATGGCTATTACCTTAGCTATTTTCATATTTTGAGGAAAAACACCGGTGGATATAGAAAGATTTGCTATGTATGTCAGTGGGAGTGCGATATTGCAGCATTTCTTTATCAATTTTGGAGAGAGACTGTCGTGACCAGTACTGGTTTTGGGCTTTAATTTGTAAATAATGTTTAGAATTTCATTCGGTGTTGCAGGACTTAGGAACAAACTACTTGGTAGTGGGGTCGAAGACAATAATTGAGAGGCTGTTTTTGATGTTTGGGGTATTTTATTTGCAAGGGAGGGTCCTATGTTTGTGAAATAGTCATTTAATCCAGCAGCTATATCAGCACTACAAGAATACTTGTTATTTCCAAAGTAAAAACTTTCAGGTGATGTTTGATTGTTAGTTTTGTTATTCAGAAGTTTGTTAATGTTATTCCATGTCTTTTTGACATCACTTTTAGATTGCTGAAATATCAAGTTCCAGTAATGATTTTTTGCACTCTTAATACATTTATTGTAGATTAAGTTGTACTGCTTGTATTTTGCATGGTTTATACTATAGTGTTCAGTTTCTCTGGCTTTTATCATTTTGATATATAGTTTCTCTTTAGTCTTCAAAGAAGTGAGAATTCCTTTCGTAATCCAAGGCTTGCTTTTATGCTTAAACTTATTGAATTTGACACATTTAGTTGGGAGATGTTCGTTTACTATTCCTGAGAATTTATCTACAAAGTGTTCATAAGCTATACTGACGTCATTTTTATTATATAAGTCTTTCCAATTATATTCAGCTAATTTCCTGTTTAAATTAATAAGAAGTTGGTCATTGATCAACCTGTAACATATTGAGGAAGGGAGGACTCGTGACTGACATTAATTAAAATGAAATTTGAAAAATGGTCACTGATATCTCTGATAAGGGTTCCTGCTATACATTTTGATTCCTCAATGTTTGTATACATATGATCAATGAGTGTTGATGATTTTTCAGTGGTATGAGTAGGCATAGTGATCTTAGGAAGCAAGTAATTGATGAGCATTTGATCAAGGAACTCAGTAGCAGTATGGAATTGACCCAACAAAAAATGATTCTTAGTGAATTGTAATTACCGCGAGTCCTCCCCAATGCCATAAAAAAGCACTTCCGGCGTATTACCTCCATCAATTTGTGATTTCAGTTTCCGTTTTAGGGGCTATTCCGTAAAGTCAGACTTACAGATTTGACACTTTAGCAGCTTGTGTAGCCCTACCATTATACCTCAGTTATTTCATTGTTAAATAGGGATGAGGCCAGTTAATAGGGGTATCAGACAAGCCATCAACCAAAGTTCCAAGTGCAATAGGAGCTGAGCAACAAGGCCAAAAAATATCATTGTGTGTCGAATGTACTCGGTACTACTCACGCGCTGTACGTTCGACAAGATGACATTTCGCCTTGTAGCTCTGGTCCTATTGCACTTGGAGCTTTGGTTGATGGCTTGTCTGATACCCCTATTACTTGGCCTCATCCCTATTTATCAATAAAATAACTGAGGTGTAATGGTAGGGCTACACAAGCTGCTAAAATGTCAAATCTGTAAATCTGACTTTACGGAATTGCCCCTATTCTGCATACTAATACCACAAATTGATGCAGATAATATGCTGGAAATGTTTTTTAGGGCGTGGGGAGGACTTGGGGTAATCACAATTCACTAGGAATCACTTTTGTTGGGTCAATTCGATATTTTCAATTTTTTTCGGGCAATTTTTAGCAAAAAAAGCCAAATTCTGATTCCCAACATTTACCCAGAAATGGCTACATCTTAAATATAAGCCACCTGTTTATGGTGTTTCATATCCAAAATGGCCTTCAAAGAAGATTTAAGTATGCCATTGAGCCTTCTGAAACCAAGGAAGCTGACTCAGGCCAAAAAATGGTCTAAAAAAGCATGCAAAATGACTGAAAATATGCATTTTCATAAAAGCCGGAGTGGCCCGGCACAAGTCACATGCCACGAAAAATTTTTTGCACCAATTTTCATTTTTTGGCCATGGCCAACTTTCTATACCACTGGCATATTGAAATTCCAAAAAAAGTTTTTTTCAGCCCACCCTTCCGTGCAAGGTGCCAAAAAATTTTAAAAACCAAGAAAGAAGTCAAAAGGGTGTTTAAGGAGGAACACTTCCTTAATTGAGGCAAATTATGTAATGTCCTATCAGCTAATGAAGCTCAAAGTGTGTAGGCTTTTGTTCATTTTTTATAATTTACCTTTTTAGCTCCTGCTGTTACACTTCACATGCCAGATGTCACCGAAAATATGAAGAAAACCTTTTATTGACTGTCTATCAAAGTGCTCACAAAATTAGACACTTATGAACAGAGACACAGACAGAATCCTTTAGACACAGACTCACCAAGAAGAGCTGCATAATAGCCCACGTGTAAAGCAACTTATTTAAAATGCACGATGCTACGAGACTCAAAGTGCTGTTCCAGTCACTTCAATTGCAGTGGCGGATCCAGGGGGGGGGTCTTGAGGGCCCGGGCCCCCCCCCATATAGACCATTCAGATAAAAATAACATTTTGAGGAAAAATATGGTTTGTCAAAATAATAATTCAATTCCGAAGCCATAGTCCAGGAGCCAGCCTATAGACCAGTGCACGCGAAAGCAAATTGACTTTGGTCAGACATTTTGTCTGACGGAGAGAAAGCTCTGGTCAGACAATTTTCACTTTGGTCAGACAAACATGGTTTCTCCCAGGTAAAAAAATGATATATTTATGTTATTTATGCAGACCTTATCTGTTGACACCGACATCTAAGATGTTTTATAGGCAACCATTTTAAACCAATAGTTTGTATTTATATTTCATAAATTTATGTACTTGTATGTATATGTATCTTTATAATATTGCTTTAATTAAACAAATAAACAACCTAATTAAATGTACATAGTGACCAAATAAGTGCTAAAAGTATAAAACGGCATGTATCTTGGGTGCATTCATTGAGGGGGCCACTACTTATCAATTTAATTTCCATTCATTTGGTCAGCATATATAAGGATGTTTTATATATATATAATGAAATTTCAGATTTGCTTGATCAATTAAAATCAAGCAGGTACATTTGTGGAGTAATTGTATTCATCAAAAGCGAATTAATTGGCAACACTGGTCACTTACTTGTAAGATTGGTTAAGTTAAGATGGCGCCTGGCTCCTTCCTCCCTGCTCCTCGGATTCCTCGGGTTCCCGCCGTAATTATTACGTGACACGGCTTGATAGCCAATTAGGAGGTACGGCCCCCCAGGGTCACTGGACCGATTCCATTCAGGTAAATAGCAGGGAGGCCTCCTGGAGCGGCCACTCGCCTCCTCATTTCGCTTGGATTTCAAGGTTCATCGCTCCAAGACGAACCCCAAAGGGTTTATAGTGCATATAGGTTGTACTCATTCTATTGTATGTGCAGTTTGTTTAATTATCCTGCTCATCATTCCTCTCTTCTGTTTCTCACCCCTTCTAACACCCCTATCTCCTACGCTTACTTAACCTCTAAGCTCTCTGACTTTCTTCGGCTCACTGGAGTCGACCCTACACCTTACACTCTTCATTCTCTAAGAGCGGGCGCCGCCACGACGGCCGCAGCAGCTGGCTGCAGCGAAGGTGAAATTCAAAAGCTCGGCCGCTGGGTCTCATTGTGTTACCGGAGGTATATCCGCCCCTCCCGGGGCACCCAGGCTGCCATCGCACCCCGTCTCGCACTTCCACTTCCTTCAGACCATTTCATACCATAACCCATTCTCTTCTATCTGTAATTACTCTTTAACACTAACTAACAATTTAAACAATTTATGCTCTTTTGACTAACACCAGCTGGTCTTGGGCTCATTATTGGGCTTCCTCAAGGCCAGCTGTAAAATCATCCATGTTCTGTGTCTACTGTCTTCGTCTGTCTCGTCTGTCCTGTCTACATGTTCGTCGTGTCTGTGAGATTGTTGTATGAATGTAAATGTATTTTGTGTTGTCAAGGGCCTATTAAAGGCAGTGTGTCCAAACAATGTTTGTCGGCGTTTTTCTTTGCTTAATGGTCACTTACTTGTAAGATTGGTTAAGTTAAGATGGCGCCTGGCTCCTTCCTCCCTGCTCCTCGGATTCCTCGGGTTCCCGCCGTAATTATTACGTCACACGGCTTGATAGCCAATTAGGAGGTCCGGCCCCCCAGGGTCACTGGACCGATTCCATTCAGGTAAATAGCAGGGAGGCCTCCTGGAGCGGCCACTCGCCTCCTCATTTCGCTTCCCGCCGGCCCACCCTTTCACAATTTTCTTTTCCAGTCTTCCTTAATTTCCTTAAAATTTTTCAAAATTTTTCAAAATCTCAAAATTTCAAAATTGCCTTGTATGAAATGTACCTGCACAGCCATTTCTTATTCAAAAACAACATATTCATGTTCCTAATTATTTAATTTCTCTTTTCATAATTGAACCTCCTCTGAGGTGCACCTCGTGATGACCATGCTAATCCTTTCATTCCTGGAGAAGTAGCTCTAGCATCTGCCACCCAGGGAACACACAGCCTTTGGATTCAACGCTCCACTTCAACCCTCTCCTCAACCGGGTCTACTGCGTCTTCATTGCCTTCACCCTCACCATTCAGGGCTTCCTCAAGGCCAGCTGTAAAATCATCCATGTTCTGTGTCTACTGTCTTCGTCTGTCTCGTCTGTCCTGTCTACATGTTCGTCGTGTCTGTGAGATTGTTGTATGAATGTAAATGTATTTTGTGTTGTCAAGGGCCTATTAAAGGCAGTGTGTCCAAACAATGTTTGTCGGCGTTTTTCTTTGCTTAAATGACTTCAAAGATAATAAAGAAAGGCTCAACAGTTGATTGTAATTAGTCTTGACACCTGGTTATTGCAATTAACTTAGCAGCTTAGCTTCCCACTTGAATGAAACAACATTAGTTCTAAGTGCTATTCAAACCAGAATGAAGGGCTTGCTGATTGCCCATCTTATTACTGTGATGTCTACAGCAGTTTGCTGTCGGATTTTTTGACTGACCAAGGCGAGATATAGGACGGACAATCGTAAAAACGATCGGCAAAAGCCGATTGTCCGACGGTTTTTGCACGCACTGGTTGACACCGACATCTAAGATGTTTTATAGGCAACCATTTTAAACCAATAGTTTGTATTTATATTTCATAAATTTATGTACATGTATGTATATGTATCTTTATAATATTGCTTTAATTAAACAAATAAACAACCTAATTAAATGTACATAGTGACCAAATAAGTGCTAAAAGTATAAAACGGCATGTATCTTGGGTGCATTCATTGAGGGGGCCACTACTTATCAATTTAATTTCCATTCATTTGGTCAGCATATATAAAGATGTTTTATATATATATATAATGAAATTTCAGATTTGCTTGATCAATTAAAATCAAGCAGGTACATTTGTGGAGTAATTGTATTCATCAAAAGCGAATTAATTGGCAACACAGGACTTCAAAGATAATAAAGAAAGGCTCAACAGTTGATTGTAATTAGTCTTGACACCTGGTTATTGCAATTAACTTAGCAGCTTAGCTTCCCACTTGAATGAAACAACATTAGGTCTAAGTGCTATTCAAACCAGAATGAAGGGCTTGCTGATTGCCCATCTTATTACTGTGATGTCTACAGCAGTTTGCTGTCAGATTTTTTGTCTGACCAAGGCGAGATATAGGTCGGACAATCGAAAAAACGATCGGCAAAAGCCGATTGTCCGACGGTTTTTGCGCGCACTGCTATAGACCCGCAGAAATGCTTAGGCCCACAAAATTTGATGATTGATTATTGTTGGTGGGTGTCTTAACTTCAAATTTTTTTTGGGTAGACATTGCAAATCCCGGACATAACCCCAGCAGCCGCCATTTTCCAAAATGGCCGCCAAACACCTATTTTGCCTTATAACTTTGGATGTAATGGTCATATGTTCATGATTTTTGGGTCTAAATATATGTTTTCATTCATAGCAATTAAAGAAAGGCTTAGCACTGTAACATTATCTCTTTGCAGTTGGTTGCATATGTTTAATATTTTTTATTTTTTATTCTGCTAAGCTGGTCTGTCACCTTTCAATTCATTCTTCGAATAGAGCAATGCAGAAGTACAGAAGTCTTATATTCGAAAACCATACAATGCAGTCTGGTTGTTATTCAAGACAGCAAATATTTATTCGGGAATTTGGCACATGTCTTTTTATGCGGAAAAAAACTGAATCTGTGGGAACTCAAGATCTACAGCATGTTTGACTTTCTGAAGGAAATATAGAAGAAGTGAGGCTCCGAACGAGCAAGACCACTGAATTCACACAACACAATATAAGACAAAAATACATATCCATACCTCACGGAAACAGGTAAAAATTGTCACAGCAGTGGAACCGAGTGCAGAGAACAAGAAGAAACTCTCAGATGAATTTTTATAATCCAATTTTCGGCAGAAATTTACAACGAAAAATCAACTTTACAACAAGAGAATTTACAGTGCTGAAAGTGAGGAGAGTGCACTGAAAGTGAGGCAGGTCGCGCTGTGAAACTGAGGCACAGAGGAAAGGCCTTAGCAACTCCCTAGGAACATGACAACAGAACTGACTGCACTGATTACGCTACTGGTAAGTGAAAGAAAAGAAACCCTCAACACAAGAATAGATCTGCTACATGAGAAAATCAACTTACGTATCGATGAAAACAAGAAACTAAGAGCAGAAAATATTGAGCTTTAACAAACAGTAGAAAGGCAAAATCAAAGTATTGAAGGTTTAAAACAGCAAGGAGGGAATGGACAATACCAAATAAATACAGGGTCACAAAATCCTCAACAAATACCAACGACAGCTAAAACAAGAGGAATAAAATCACACAACTTGATCTTTACCTGCCCAAATATCGGAGAACAAGATCCAAAAGAAATCATCGAAAAATTTTAACCGAAAAATTTCACAGAAAACCTGCAATAAATACAATACAGAAATTCTCTACTGCAAATGCTACTCCAAATATCGACTCCACATGCAAAATTATTGTCACATTCAATTCGGTATGGGATGCAAGATCGTTGTATCGTGATAGGATATGGGCTCTACGAAACACTCAAACTTATATCGCAGAAGACCTCAATCGTCAGGAGTCAAACACTTTCTACATGGCAAGGAAATTAAAAAAATTGAAACTCATACATACTACATGGACAGAAGAAGGTGATACGTACATAGTCGAAAAACCAGGAGAAATTCCAAGAAAACTGAGCCACAATGACGAGATATTCTTGAAAATTGAACAACAAGAAGAGAATGCCAGAAGTACACAAGATGCAGAAAAGATGCAGAACAACACTCAAGAAAAAAAACAGACTGGAAAGAAAGAACTTCCCATTGCAGAAGAGGAAGAAGCTCTTGCAGCATCAAGTGAATCGACTGCTTCATTGGGACAAGAAGATGATTTTTCTGATGAGTGTATGTCGCTACTGCAGGGAGCTATAACAAGAGCCGCAGAAAAGAAAAGAAGAAAGAAGAATGCTGATAGCAATTGATACATTAAAAACACAATGAATATTTTAATAGAAAATTTGCAGTTTGACAAAGGTGAACAAACTCTCCAACACTCTAAACATTACAATAACAGTGACATTCCCAAATCATTTTCAAAGTTACAAAGCCCCTTTACAGTCTTAAGTCTGAATGCCCAAAGCCTTCCAGCAAAATTAGAACAAATCAAAATAAATCTGATTGCAGAATTGTAATGGGCAAAATGTCAAACTACAGTCTTGGCGATTTTAGCTATGTCAAACAGCAAATTATCTAAAAATATAACTCTCAATGTAGGCCTATATTAAAAAACTGCTATGTTATGCAATTCTAGTCTAAAGTACACTGTAAGAACCTTACTGTAGAAAACTACAGTAACTACCGGCAGACTCAGGTGCCGGGAACTACTGTAGTTTTTTACAGCAACAAAAATCACTACTGTAATTCTGCTGTGCGGTACTTACTGTAAAAACTACAGCAATCAATATATCTTACTGTAGTTTGAAAACGGCATCTTACTGTAGTTTTTACAGTAATAGATTTTCATACTGTATAAGCATTATGGTAAATGACTGTAGTTTTTACAGGAAGGGGACCTTGTACTGCAGTTTTAACTACAGGTGATTATTGTAGATTTTACAGTAAGATTTTTCTATACTGTAGTTCTTTTGGGGTGTGTTCTATTATTGGGACCACTTTATTCAAATGCAGGGACAATTTTATTTAAACAAGATAATTGGTAAAACATGTCCAATGAACTTGATGAGATGCTAAAATGCAAAACAGTACTTAAAAATAGAAGAAATCCATAGTTTCAAACAGCATTTCAGACTTCAGTAAAATATCCTGTAAGTGGTCCTTTGGACTCCTGAAAAAGAAGAAAATCGTTAGAGTTGATGAAGCATTCAAGTATAATAAAGAATCAGTTAATTGAATGTTTAATGAACACACTTAGTTTATTCAACACACTTACCCAGTCAAAGTTTACTCAACTCCACAGCTAAAACAAGAAATAAACATGGAGCCACTGAACAGTGCCATCTCTTCCTTTGAATAACTGTCCAAGAATGACTCTAATACAATTGTCTAATACTGCCAGTAAATCCAGTTTATGTAACTGGGTCACAGTTCTGCGTCAGTGATTTCCCTCTAATTACCCCTCTAATTACCCCTTAATTGATGCCGTACTCATATAATATGCATGCAAAGTGACACCTTGTGGTATTCCTGAGAAATTACTACTAGTATACAATTGTGTATAGTTTGATATTATTCCATTTAGACCTTAGATATTATCTAGAGTGTATTTAGCAATTTAATAAATGAACATCCTACAAATGTAATACAGTACAGTTTAAAAAAATAAATAATCTAATCTAATTTGTCAATCAAATGCTACACAATACAGATTTTTTCAAAGTCATTTTCATATGCATCTCATCTTTATAAATGAATTTGCCATATTGAATCTGTAAATTCATATAGTGTATTGATTGAAGAAGGTAAATATCAATATATTTTAGAGAATAATAAAAAAAAGCCTAAATATTATATAGTCCACATTTTAAATAGGCGCCTAATTATAATTTTTTAATCAAGTATTATTCTAGACCGTGGGTGAACATTGTGATACAAATACATGTGTGTCTACAACAATATTGATATGATTTTAAAAACTAACATTGAAAAACAAAAATTTCATGAACATAAATATAAATGGCTTGCTTGCTGTAAAATCATCTTGCTGTAATATGAAGCTCACAGTGGCTTGCTGTAACATTTACAGTAAGGCTTACAGTAGAGTTTTGTTTGCTGTAAAATCTACTGCAATTTGCCGTGATATGAAGGTTACAGTAGCTTGCTGTTACACTTACAGTAAGGTTTACAGTAAAGTTTTATTTGCCGTAAAATCGACAGCAATTTGCCGTAATATGAAGCTTACAGTAGCTTGCTGTAACATTTACAGTAAGTCTTACGGTAGAGTTTTGTTTACTGTAGCTTCTACAGTAGCTTACTGTATCAGAGTTGTACAGCAGCTTACTGTAGTTTCTACAGTAATTCACTGTACAAACTACAGCAATTTGTTACAGTGTAATTTCCTAACGAAATAAGATTTCATGAAACAATTGTACTTTGAATTCACGAATTATAATATAATTGTACTTTGGATTTAACTCCCATACCAGCGGCCATGAGCCAAACTTGGGTGGTAATAAAAATATTCAATTCAATTCAATTTTCAATTTCAGTTTTTTCTTTGTTTACATACAAAGCATGCCGACTCAATGCAGAGGTCAGGGAAAACAAATTACTACTACCAATACTGAAGGCATATAAAGAAAATGCAAGGCTGCTTATGAATTTAACAGGTTTATTTTCATTATCAACATTCCTGGGTGACAAGGTATTGCCAAGGTAAGTAAACAGTGGCGTATTCAGGGGGCCATTAGACCATGCCCCCCCCCCCAGGCCAAAAATTAACATAGAAGAGATAGGAAAAGCCGCAAAGCGCCCCATATTCACCCCATTTAATGGCCCATTCAGGCCATTTCCTGATGCACCCATGTAAGTAAAATTCAATTTTCCTCCTAGGAATGGTTGTCTTCATTATGTGTAAAGCATCTTTTACTCTGGATTGGAAGCGCCCTGACATGATAGTGCAGTGACAGCTGATTGCTGGACCTACCCAATGCAAACTTAAAAAGGCATTTCCGAAACGAAAAATTTTCAAATTTTTTTCAGCTGAAATTTCAAGGTTTTTAAATTTTGACCCATATATTGTTTGAAAATGCTTGCCAGTTGAATAACTTACACAAGTTCATTATTCTAAGGACTGGTCTACTACAAGAAAAATATTCATATAATCAAAATTATATTTGGTCTAATTATTAGACATTATAACTGATATTGATTCAAATCACGCAGATTTTAAAAGACTGTGTAACCCATTGATCATGCAGATTCATGCTGGATACACACAACTGTGAAATCATGTAGTTCCTGAAATTAACTTTAGAGGGAGTAGGCCAGGTAAATTTGGTTTGTTTGCTCAGGTGTGCAAGGGCGTGCATCGGTGTGTAAAATAGTGGATGTGCTAGGGTGTCTAAGGGAGTGCAAAGGGGAGCATCAGCTCGGAAAATTTATTAGGTTGTACTGTAAGTAAAATTCAATTTTCCTCCTAGGAATGGTTGTCTTCATTATATGTAAAGCATCTTTTACTCTGGATTTGAAGCGCCCTCCTTTAAGATATCATCTGCAGTTGCTTCTTCTTCAAGTGATTGGTTTTCAGAAGTTTTCTTCTCTTTTAGAAGCAGTGTCTTGTCCTCTTTTCTATGTCTTCCTTGTAATTTTATGAATTCCATCTTTTTCTTTTTCCTGTAAATTTCCTGCCTCATTCGGTTTTTTTCTTTGATGGTCTGGTCAAATTCACCATTTTCAAGTCGATCCAGTTTTTGCATATCTCTGTAGTGTTTGTGTCTGTACTTCTCATTGCACCGATGAACTCTAAGTTTATCAGCATCTTTGCGAAGGTTAGCTCTGTAACGCTTCTGTCGTGCAGCATTTTGTCTCGCCTTTTTCAGTTCACCAGAAATTCCACTGTCATCGAAGGATATTGAATCATTTTCGGATGTAATCATCTGCGATCTTGTATCTGGCTTTGCAAAGTCAATTTTCACTGCAAGATGTTCAGCCATTTCTCAGTTCTGTAAGAAATCGAAGCATTAAGAAGAGTTGTTTATGTTACCAAAACATTTGTTGCAAGCATCACTCTCAAATGCAGAATTGAAGTATTTAAAACAAGAAAAAAGGTCATGGTTCATACGGACCACACTATATCCTAACGATAAAGGGTTACAGAAGAAGACATATTTTAATGCATTATCTGGCACCACATCATGGAGTACAGAAATAATCGTCCAGATTATCTTAAGTTTTTAAAGTATATAATTATATGTAGACAAGTCACATAATGATGATTTTAAAAAATCTGAATAAACGCAAGAACCGTCAGCTGCTTCTATTTTTGCTGAGTGAAAGTTATGATATGTATAACTTGACAGTTTTTAGAGCACAAACGATTTCATAGTTTTGAAAAAGAACTGTATTATATTTGGAAATGTTCATGTTTGGACGTTTTTACATGATGTTTTTACATCCCTTGTAGTGTTACACTTGTGACAGATTCGCATGACTTTTCAAGCATTGCACCATAATATTGGAAAAAATAACAATGGTTAGGCGCGCTGAGGTAAGGGTAGAATTTGGTGAACAAAGGAAATTCAGGGAAGGAGGCCAAACATTTTGGAAGATGAACGAATATGTATCATTTAAAATCAAAGGCCTAGATATCTCATTAACAATTACATCAAATCATTATTGTATAATACAGGCAAATAACACGACATAGCCATTCAAAAAAGAGTTTCACATTATGCATGAAAAGTGGTGTAATTGGCTAATTATCAATATCTGTATACCTTACCTATTTGAGAAGTCACAGCCTTCTTAAGTAGAACTTTTGCAGAAGAATATGCCTACGACATTGACCAAATATCTTTGTTCTCCCAAAAACTGTCGTCAAAAAAATTTCAGACAAAATTGGTTTTTTAGATTCAAAATGGTTTTTAAAAAACCAATTTTGTCTAAATTTTTTTAGAGTGTGGTTGCCATAGTGCAGAAGTTTATCAATTTTTAACTAGGCCTGTACTGGCATTTGAAATCTATATATGTATTTCCATTTAATTGCAAATTCACTTCCATATTATTGAACTAACTGAGAATTATGCCTCTAAATAATGAGGAAGAGTTGGTCGTCACCCTCTAGTTACGTTTTCTGCACTATTGTGAAAGAAAATGCAAACTAGAATTTTTTTCATAGTGATTTAAAATAGCTTTTTGAAAAGTAGGTCAGTATTTCACGCTCTGTACACACCTAGGGGCGCAATGCATTTTCCAAATAGACCAAACTACAAATAAGTTCATTGTAACTTAAGTGTGCCATCCTAGATCTAATATTTATAAGTTAGTAAAGTAATTCTGTATTTATACTCATTACTGTTATTATTTTAGTTGACCAAAATAAAATGAATCTATTAATCAATCATATCATTACCTACATACTTTATAATAAAAGTATGTTAACCACAGGTAATTATTTGGACAATTGTTATAAAATTGCACACACTCTACAAGTAACTCATGAGTAGATTTGCAACAAAGTAAAGACAATTTGATAAGAAAGAGGATATTTCGAAGAAGACAGAGGAAATAAGAATATTTTTTCAAATAAAAAGAACAATTTCATAATCAGGAAATTCGGGCCCGCTCCTCTATCACCCATATCTTACAACCCGCTGTTTTGCAAATAATGTTCCGTCTGCACATTTTATCATTAGTTAAGACATTTTATTTTGGCAGTAAGTTTTTGGCTGATAATTAAAAACATACCTTACTCTTGACAAAAATACTTGTCTCCTCCTGTTCCTGACACCTTGACCAAACAGTTTCATAAACATTTGGGAGTATTGGCATGTTGTAGTCCTGGCTTTGAGGTAGTCCCATTAGAAAAACATTGCTGTCAACACAGCTCAAGAAGCCATTTTCTTCTACTGCTTCTATTGCTGCTGTTGTGACGTCACCATTGTTTCAGTGATGTCATAGAGCCAACAATGCTGATGATGTCACAACAGAAGGCTAAAAATAGCTCTAAAAGTAATTTAGCATTGTGAGTGCCTGCACGATGGAGCTGGGGGGTCAGAGGACATAAATTTAGTCCAAATCATGCTTGGTCGTGGTGTCCTCACCCTGATAAACCAAAAATTAAACCTCAGACTTAATCATGTATTCTTTTATTGGCTAAAAAAAAACTGCCAAAATAAAATGTCTTGACTTTAGTTAAGAATCAATAAACAGAGCCGTACCCATGGGGGGGGGATGGGGTGGGAGAGTTTGAGGGTGTGACACCCCCCAATTTTGCCAGAAGTAGCTAAAACACGTTTTGGACTAAAAATTACCGCAAATAGCAACTTTCCACAACGTCAATTATAGAGGGCCCCATCTGACTCGATAACTTTATTTCAGAGGCCCTTGACTGACTGGAGAAATTCATTAAAGAGGGGCCTTTGTCAAAGGGCCCCCAACTGACTTCAGAAATCTATTTCAGAGGTCCCCCGAAAGGACTCGAGAAATTTGTTTCAGAGGCTGCCTTCCTCGCTGACAAAAAATTTACTTATGAGGGCCCAGCTGGATTATCTATTCTATAACATTAATTTTTATCCTTTCACCCCCATTGTGTTTCATTCCTTTGACATTGTGCCCCTTTGCTATTCTTAATATGGGATAAGGTTGTGGTGAGGAGTCAAAGGTAGTTGCAAGGAGATTTGGGGTGAATCAGGAGAAAGGAGAGCAAAATTGGTAAACCGATGACTTCTGACTGACAGGACATTTTCTTACTTTATTTTAGGTTGTACTGTACATGATGTAGTCTGTATTGCGGTAATGTGCAAGAGCGAGCATCAGTAATATATATCTTTAGGAAAATTGCTAGGGTGGAAACTAGAAATAAAAGACTGGAATCCATCAGATCAAAATGTTTAAGTTTAAGTTCTTTAATAGAAATTAATTATTAAGCAAAATACACACATCACATCAAATTGTAAAAATCACATTTTCCATAGTAAACTAAGTCAGGATACAAAAATCATATTTTGACATACAGTTAATAAATCAAGGATTTAGTAATGTGACTTCGGCAAGAACTTCTTAAAAAATCTAAACATTAACAAACCACATGAACAAAAATATAATCATGCAAACAAACAAAAGAATCTTCATTCAATTACTGTTGGCTATTACAGAAATATATTATCAAAAAGGAGGTACTTCTTCTGGTGTATTTTTTTATTGTTAAATTACTCAATATGACATCAGAAAGAAAATGTCCACACAATGACGCCCTTGTATCTCAATTAAACATATTTGACAAAAACGACTTCTAAAAATCGGCAAGTGTGTAACTTATCACATAATCGAGTGGATCAATCATGGGGCTAAGATTTTTCAACACTTCCCGTATGGGCACATCTAATTTGTAGCAACGTTGCAACAACATCACCCTATTCGTCAAATGCCGTAGAATTGTATGGTAGAAATTATGTTGTCACAATGTTGTGAACCAACATCAAAGATATGACGTTAGCATGCGCCGCTGTGACGACGTTTTCATAACATTGTGAGGCAATGACATTGGTTCAACGTCTGCTTGCGACATTGTAATGTTGCAAAAAAACCCGACATCGTGTTCACGTTGTAGCAACATATTCTCTGCCATACATATCTATGTGACCAACAGACCAGCCCTCAACCAATTAGCAACATCAGGGTTTACTTTGTGTGCCCCTTGGGTCATGACTTTAGCAGCTTGTACTTCAAATGATCGTTCAGGGAAACTGCTGGTTCCTGCTCTTGTCTGCTTTGAATAATTAGAAATATATGAAAGAACTAGCCATGGAACCCATGATAATTGAATCTGCTTAAAGTCAAATTTCATGTATGGGTCATTACATGTCAACTCAGGCAATGGTCCAGCTCGACCAACTCAGATCATCTTGAAATTTTCTCCAGTCAATTATTGACCTGATATCCAAATGAGGATTTCCAAAATTATAGCTTCCACCGACACAAAGTTTTGGATATACAGGCACTTAAGCGGAGGGGATTGTTAACAAGATTTGAAGAAAATCATTCTAGACCATTTTTGGAGCTTCACTGTGGTTAGAGATTTTAAGTTACATTCAACATTGCTTCAGTTTCATTAGCCTACACAGTTTCATGAAGTCATGGGATGCCCCCAAACAAGGGCATTTGTGCTGTAGTGACTCAAATTGAACATGTTATAATGACCAAATACACAGCTTTATGAATATTCTGTGTCCATAAATCATTATTTTACTTATAAACTAATATATTAGTGATGATTTGGTTAAAAATGTTAGCTGTCTAAAGCATATATAAGTTGCACTACAAAAGTTCAAATATTGACTTTTTGTCTAAACGAGTCATCCCTGATGAGGCAGGGCTCGGTCCTAACACCTGGTACCAGTCCAATATTATACAAATATTGACTGGGCATGAGCGCACTAGAGTAAACTATTTGGCCCTCAGGAGTGAGGTTGGCTACTATTGCCCAAGGACGCAGCCCGAGGGCAATAGTAGCCAACCTCAAACCAGTCAATAATTGTTTTAGTACACCTCCAATGTTCATTATGCAAAAATTTTCAATTTTTTTGTGCCAGAAAAGTGCTGTTCTTAATGTTTAGAATAGCCTCAATCATAATTTAAAAATAACGTGCAAGCACTTTAAGCAGCGCAGACCTGAATAATCTGTCACTGATGAGTTTAGAGTGCCAACCCACTGACCAATGAACAGTATAAAGTTGACTGACAACCCTATGCAAGTTGAAACTTGAAACAATTGAAATTTCAAAAGCTATAAACAAACCTCCATGCGAGAACCAGCCATTATTACCCAGCAGCTGCTCAGTGAAGCATGACTTAGCAGTGCAGCAGGAGAGCAGCAGCAGCTGACCATGTACAATCATTCAAATTTGGCGGGAAAAACTAGCTTTTTATTTGAGAAAATAAAAAAATTATTGTCAGTCCAGGGCCGTACCCATTGGGGGGTGTGACACCCCCCCAATATTTGGCCAGAGGGCGCCCAAGACAGATGTAGCTAAAACACATTTTGGACTAAAAATTAGAGATAAATAGAAACGTACCACAGCGTCAAGGACTCAGTTTCAGAGGGCCCCCCAACTGACTCGACAACTTTAGTTCTGAGGCCCTTGACTGACTGGAGAAATTCATTAAAGAGGAGCCCTCTCAGAGGGCCTCAACTATCTTCAGAAATTTATTTCAGAGGGCCCCCCAATGGACTCGAGAAATTTGTTTCAGAGGCCCCCTGCCTCGCTGACACAAAACTTTACTTCAGAGGGCCCCCCTCTCAGTAAACGGAATGAAATTATTTCAGGAGGCCCCCCCCCCCAAGAAATCGAGAAATTTATTTCAGAGGGCCCCTGACTGAATTCCACAAATTAATTTTAGAGGGCCCCAAATACACTGGCATCATTAAAAAACGCAACATTGCAAAATGGCTTAAAATTGCACTTCCTCTTAAAGTATCAAAATGAAAGTTTGCACACACCTGGTAGTTGCCATCAAGTTTATTCATGACAATTTTATCATCTCCAAGTGCTATACTTCTGTGTCAAATTAAATCGTAGTGACTTACGTTGAACATGCAAGTAAACAAACGTCAAGATACTTTGATCATTAATTTCAATAACTTTGCTCTTCTTTCGATGTTACACTTTGGAAGGAAAGTTTACCATTTCACTTGCTTGATGGGATAAAGTAATTTGACTCAAGCACAATTAAAGATGATCAGATTAATAAAATTTAAGTGTCAATGGTTATGGTGCCCTGCCCACTACAGGAGCGATTTGTCAAAATCTTCAAAAAGATGTTTTATTCAAATTTTTTGAGAGTTTTTTAAAAATAAGCATTGAGTTTCTATGTGTATGTTTCTAGCCTGAGCACATATATATATAGAAAATTAAATTCTCAATACTTTGGGTTCACATACTTCATTTCCAGTTGGTAATTCCTAAATTTAGATTTTTGCATTCAAAATCAGCTTTCTCCTAAACATTTCTTCAAAAATGTTCATTGGGTAGCTTTTTTGCAGTCCTGTGCCTGTTATATGAAAACTTCATAAGATTAATCCCATCCAATATGCCACAAAACCAATATTTCCATTAGCATGTTTTCTGTTGAATTGCAACTGAAGTTTCAAACAGAACTCGCTAAAAGGAGCACTGTGTAGCCAAAAGTGAATCCTTTTTCATGAAATTCACTGGTTTAGTCTTTTAAGACAATATGAGAGGTCTGTGCCTGATTTGATGATTATTGAACGATTAGAATTGAGAAAATTTTGTTGTTTAATGATGTTGCGTTTTTTAGGGCTTGTGTTTTTCTGAGGCTTGTTACAGTCTGAAATTGAGTGTGTTTTAAAGAGTGGCGTAATCAAGAGTCTACAAATTGGGGGGGGGGCAAGGTGTGCCCTTTTCATCTAAAAAAACATTATTAGGCCTTGTTTACTAATTTTATGCATAAATTACTGAGCATATATTCAAAATTATTATTGACCCTCTATTTAGATTTTGTGTAGCAAATTTGATTTGCCGTTTTTTCGTCAGACCGCTTCTTTCGCCTGCCCAAAACATGCCAACTTTGTAGCCATGATACTCTGTAACTACTGCAAGTACAATCTTGAAACTTGGAGGGTATCTCAGTCAACACTTGTTGTTTTTCCTAAGCTTTTTAGCAGAGCAGCTGCTATTACCCCTAGGTTTTTTCTACAAACTCTGACCATATAGGCGATCGCACTGTTACACCTATCACTCTGAAACTTGCCATATGGTCTCATCATGAGTAAACTTCTGTGACAAGTCTATCCAGTAGACTTTTTACCTGTCAGTCCACACAGTGCTTTCTACACTCAGTCAGGTGACCCTGGTTTAGCAAATCACATCAGGGAATGGACGTGGGAGGTGTACTAATATGTAATATTGCAGAAGAAGGGGTGAGACAAAACATATCTGAGAACTGATTTGATGACACAATGTTGAATGTTACTAAATCTCTGACTACAGTGAAGCTCAAAAAATGGTCCAGACTGACTTGCTTCAAATCTTGTCGACAACCCCTCCACTTGAGGGCTTGTATATCAAAAAGTATGTGTCGATGGAAGCTATTATTTTGGAAATCCTCATTTTGATATCAAGTCAATAACTGACTGGCGTTTCAAGAAGATCTGAGATGGTCGAGCAAGGACTTTCTGAAAATTTGATTGATTTGACATGGAATGACCCGTTTAGTAGCAGCGAATGCTGTGCCCCTCATCAACATACACCATTAACATTATATATATATACATTTTAGTTTCTGCGACAGCAAAGTACCAAACAACACAGGAGGAAGCTTAATACAAAAACTCCAGCAAAGATCATAAAAGCCAGGAATGCAGCTGAACGATACAAGGCAGTTTGTGGTTTAGATGGAGTTGCAGTTGCAGTGCAGTTCACCTCATCCTCACCAGAGGGACAATCTCTGACATCATCGCAGACCACAGATGACCTTTTGCAGGTGTCGCCACATCTGAAGGGGAAATCAGCAGGACAGGGATCTTCGGGGCAGTGAAGAAGAGATCCAATACACTGACCGTCTTGGCACCTTTTTTCGAGGTGATTGCAACTGATATTCCCGTCCTCACATTGGTTGCCGACCATTACGCAAGTGCCATCAGCACAAGTCTCTTCGTAGGAACGGCATGGTTCTCCCGGACAAGTTCTGAAGAGAGGCAAGCATGCCAAAGATCCCACGCACCGAACTGGGAACCCACTTGGACAGGACTGCTCTGGACATCTGTCGTAACTTTTTCTCGGACATTGGCCATCAAGACATCTGCCTCTGGGGCAGTTGTCTTCCTCCTGACCCTTTACTTCATGCAAAACCTGAAGCACTGTAATTAATAATATTCCTGTCAGTGCATCCATGACTCTTTTAAATCAGAGAGCGGCAGAGAAAACTTATTATGATTGCCTTCCCTTCCAATTTCACATGGAATAATAATGTCATAATTTTATTACTATATCCATGTACAAGATTTGTAAATGGTCTTGGCAACTTAGACTAAAAGATATATAACAATTTTAAATTCCTCAGAAAACGTTGTCTTGTCAAAAGTTAATTTATTCACAGTTCAATCAGCAACTCTAACAAATAAGGATATCCTTTGTGTTATTGAGTAACCTGTGTCATGATAGTATCTTCTTTCTTATTAAGCTATTTTCAACTTCTTCTAAATCCACTTTCAGTCCATTGATGTCATTATTTTCGTAAGCTCAGTTAACATTTGTGTTCAAATGATCTCACAATATCCAATTAAAAATAGTGCTTTTAGCAATGTTGAGAATGAAGCAAATTGCTCTACAAAGCAACACGTAGAAGCAAAGATGTGTACAGAGCATGAAATGTTGACCTCCTGATCTAGAAATGCTTCAGATCACTCTCAAAATAAGTTTTTTCACCGTTTTTCTTTCTGGGAAATTGAAGATACAAGTAACTAGAGAGTTAAGACCAACACATCCTAATCATGTCCTCATTTACTTATATTTTTTAATTTCTAACTAATTTGTCTAAATCTTTTACATAATCATTTTACTTTGTTTTTAATTTCGGTGACACTAGCCTAAGGCTAAAGTTTATATGTTTGTAAAACCGAAAAGAAATAAAAATGGTCTATTGTCTATTGTCTATTGTCTACTATCTTTTTAAAGTCATAATTAATGGTTAGTATCCTCCAATGACATTAATTATATCACAAAGTTAAACTTTCTTGACCTTCTATAAAGTAATTGAACATCTATGAAAATTGTTTTGTGACATGGTTTTGATTGATTGATGGATATTAATTTAGCATTACATGGACCAAATTCAATTGATACTTATCATATATACACAATAGCGTTGTTCGAAAAACATCAATTTCATCAATTATTATACAAACATTTTTACATTAATGCACATCGTGACATATAAGTTCAAATGTTGAGCTCTTTACACAATTTTGTTTTCAATAACATAAATTGAAAAGCTTCGTTAAGTTCTACTCAAGACAGGTCTGTCAAACTTACCAGTAGAAAATATTATTTAATTACAGTATTATTCAAATTCCTCTTGTACGATACAGAATCTTCATTATGGTCACCCCCATATTCATTTTCATCATCATCCACCTTTATTTTATTTTGTTCCATTAACTAATTAAATCTTCTTCTTTTTTTTAATTTAATTTTTTTTTCTTTGTTATATATATAATTTTCTTTCTTCATTCTTCATAGATTAAAATTAAGGGCCAACAATAATAACAGCTCATATGAGCTCTGTTGAGTCCTGCTTAGTGTGGTTTTTCCTTACTGGTTTAGCTAAATGGAAGATTTTTATATATGTTGAATGTGTGTGTCAATGTTCCACTAAGTGAAATAAAAAAATTCAAATTCACTCAAAATGTCTAGGAGTACTGGTACAAATCATGCTTTTATTAACTAGATCATGATTGTATCTGAATGGCATTAATTCTAGAAATAATGATCCCGAGCATTAATATTGAAGTAAAAACGAGTCTATGGGGTTTTTGTTACTGAATCAGTGAAGCTGTTGCGAAAAAATAGAGGAATGAATCCCCCTGATTGACTATTCTGACTTCATTCTGTTAAAAAATCTTCCCACCATCCCCAGCAACTGAAGTCTCATACACTGAAGAAGTTACATATAAACTATATCCAGTATATATTCAAGATGTCTTACTCAAACCAATTTTGATTGTCATAGCAATTTGTGAAATTCAAAAACTTTAATTTCTGGTAAAACGAAATTTATTATCGTTTTCATAGCTGTGTGTTCATCTGAAAACTTCATTTTGCAGTTAAACCGTGACATCCCAGGGTATCGGTGAATGTGATTGGTGAATCATCAACCTGTGACACTCAGTTTAGAGTTTGACAAGCATTCACTGTGTAATCAAATACATGACAAGAAATTTTTATTTATATATTGTAAGGATTTACATTTTCAAAGTGGTTAATGTGTATGTCTCAAAACATATGTACTGTATGAAAAGATCTATGAAATAAAGATATTGTAGAGGAAAATCAACAATCATGTGCATGCTATATACATTGTATGTCTTTCAATTATTTGAAACTGTCAAATTGCCTTTCATACATTGAATATGAAATAGAAATCATTGAAGAATATCAATATATAATTAATGTTATGATAATACCGTGAGTCCAACAAACACATTTTTTGCTTTTCATGCCAGTGGTCTAGGGAAAGGGTATTGTTTTACTGTTGTTTTGGAGGTGATCTGAAGCTTTTCTAGATCAGTAGGTTAACGTTTCATGCTCTGTACACGTCTTTGCTTTTTCGCGATCCAGAATGCCCTCGATTTATCTGCCACTGAATTGTGACGTACAGTACAACCATCTTAAAGTGGCTCAACATAGTGATCCATAGTGATCCAGAGCAGTCCGGATAAAGAGTGATCTGTAGTGATCTGAGATGATATAACTCTATCTGTAGTGATCTACTAATCCACTTTTAGTGAAAATCAATCATGTCAATTATTTAGGATTATAAGTCAAAGAACAGATAAAATCTATCTAACAATTGAAAATATTGATTAAGGAAACATATCCAGAAGTTATCTGGTTCAGAAAAGTAAATTTATTAATATTAATTTTGATTAATAGATACAGATCACAACAGATCACTCCAGATCGATCACTCCATATCAACCAATATCGCCATGGATCACTATAGATCGATAGATAAGTGTCGATCAAAACTGACGAGCCATTTTATGATGGTTGTACTGTACATCTCAGACGTCTATTCTTCACTATGTAATAGGTCTGGCTTTGCGATGTATCGTTGTGAAATTCCAAGGATTCCAATGGTGTCTTATAGCTCATAGGGTGATATAGCAATTCAACACAGTACAGATTGCTACTTATTGATGGGGTTCACAATTAGAATATAATGGTATACACATCAGTTTACAGACCACATGTGGTATAGTTATATGGTGTACGGTTTCACATACACTTTGGTAGGTTTCACAGATATGCCAGTATATCTGGCTGTCTGTCAGTAATTGACATGTGCAGTATGCAGTTTCCCAGTTGTAAGTGTAACCAACTTGAACCTCCCATTTCAAGTTACATTTATCCCAATACAAATACCACACACTAGGGTGTTTCAGGTGCCCCCAATATTTTCTGATCCAGCTTGACCTTGGTCTGGTATTGCAGTTTATATAGTAGAAGTTACATGCAAAAATTATATGGAGTGAATATGGGGCGCTCGCTACGTGGCTTTTCTATCTCTTTGATTTAAGTTTTTACCCAAGACCGTTAATAACAAAATGAACCTGTCATATTTACAAACATACTTTCATTTTCTTTACATGTTGTCAGTAGTGGTAGTAGTAACTTGTTTTACCTAGCCTCTGCAATGTTTTTCTTGTCGAAGAATGAATTGAAAGATGACAGACCGGCTTAGCAGAAGAAAAAGTAAAAAATATTAAACATAGCCATTTGCAAAAAGAGAATGTTACAGCTCTAACCTTTTTTAATCGTAAATTCCACTGGTTTTGGAATTACAGGAGATCGCGTTGCAGTTGACTTGTGGGCCTGGCAATCAAGCTATTTTGCTTGTACGTGACGTGTGGTAGAAAGCTACTCATTTGTGACAAATTTCCAAACAAATTTCCGTGTATAAGAAGCTGTGAATTCAAAATATTTTCTACAGTTGGTTCACTTAGCGCCAACCTAAACAACATGATCAAGGGAGATTGCCTGACCAATGTGCTACGCATTGAAGCTTATGATTAAAATTATATGTTTTCCGACATGTTCCTAATAAATAGATAGATAGATAGATAGATAGATAGATAGATAGACAGATAGACAGATAGACAGATAGACAGATAGATAGACAGATAGATAGACAGATAGATAGATAGATAGATAGATAGATAGATAGATGGATGGATAGATAGATAGATAGATAGATAGATAGATAGATAGATAGATAGATAGATAGATAGATAGATAGATAGATATATAGTTCGATAGACAAATGGATTGATAGATTTATACTTGTTAGGTAGACAGATAGGTAGACAGATAGGTAGACAGATAGGTAGACGGATATAGATAGGCAGATAGATGCTCAAATAGGTGCTTAGACAGACAGATAGACAGAAATATAGATAGAAAGGTATAAAGATAGATAGATAGATAGATAGATAGATAGATTGATAAATAGATAGATAGATAGATAGACAGATAGATAGATAGATAGATAGATAGATAGATAGATAGATAGATAGATAGATAGATAGATAGATAGATAGATAGATAGATAGATAGATAGATAGATAGGCAGATGGACAGGCAGATCGGCAAATATAGATAAGTCTAGATGAAAAAGTAAATTATTGACCAAATGATTTGACACTCGGGTCATCCAAACACCTTGGTTTTTGTGTACCATACTTTCAAAAATTTGCGGTCTGGGCTTGTCAAATATGGACAATTCAATCACTTCATGAATTTCGGAAATGAAACTGGCCTATGGGCAACAACCAGAATTATTTGATTCACAGTCACTTTCTTGTATTTTACTGTTTATGTCTGTTTCTGACATGTTTCATGGTTAGCTTTTTTTATCAATTTAACTGCTGGTAATCTTTCATGGCTGAGCAGATCTCATTTTGTATGTACCACACGTCATCTGTGCACCACACATCACGATTAAAAATACATTTTTCTTAATAATTCATCTATAACTCATTTCTGAGTACTGAGACTTTGCATGATCTTTTCTCAACGAAATGCCCTCCAATTGCAAGCTTCGTTTGTAAATTTAACTAATTACTTTGTGAATAATAAGCAAAATTCAAGTTTGCCAGTATCTTAACAACACAATTTGTCACAAGTCAACTTCAACGCGAATTCCTGTAAATAACAAATTTGACAAATCAATACCAAACTTCTTTATGGCCAGTTCTTCATGCTTGCCACATATTATACAAAAATGTGTGGCTCAAGCAGTAAAAGCGTGACAAAAACAGTGATCAATAGAGGCTTTTTGACATCACACGGTGGTTCAATGTGACTCTCAATAGAGACTTCTTAGGCAGCGTGCCTGATTTGCTCCTACGTTTACCTACTTGAAACTACCTTTTAGAGTTATATTAAAATCACATTTAAACAACACCATTTTAAACTCAATCACCCTAATTGTGTTTGATTTACTTTATATTTTGCACCTATGCCAATTGCAGTTACACTGGTAGCTGTCTAAATAGAGTTCTTAATGTGGGACAAGGTTGTCGTAAGGAGTTAAAGGGAGTTGTAAGGAGATTTGGGGTGCAGAGGAGAAAAGATGGTGAAAAAGGTAAACAGAGGACTTCTGACAGAAAATTTTCTTACTTTATTTTGGGTTGTACTGTATATTCAAATTTCTGAATCTTGCAAACACAGGATGAGAACATTATAAAACAACATGAAATTCATCTCCAAGAAGGTTATTGTTACAAAGATTGCAATATCTCTCCCATCCAGGTATATTTAACATTCGACTTCTAACAACAGGTATTTTCATATTGTCACTCCCAAATTTGCATAAAGCATTTTGTTGTCTGGGTGAATTTAAATTAACCAAATATTTCTCCAGCTGAAACTTCGTTTTATATTTCTTATATACATCACATGAACTTTTCTGTTGAAGACTTGAACTCCATTCTGATATGTAGAAGTCATTCTCGTAGACTTCTGTTCATTGGTGTCTAATTTTGTAAGCACTTCGATAGACAGCCAGTAAAAAGATTTTCTTCATCTTTCTAGTAAAATCTGGCATGTGAATTGCAACAGCAAGAGCTACAAAGGTAAATCATAAAAAATGAACAATTTGTTTGTTCGTTTTTTTGTTTGTTTGTGTTTTATGCCTCTCCAGCACCTTAGTGGGCTATATCGAGGCAGGCAATGATGATGAGATGAGAAGACTGTGAGTCTGGTTCATACCCTATTAATTCAGGGATGCCCAGGGTCTTTCAGTTGCCCCAGCATAGAACACTGGATACAACCCGCCTTCATTTAATGTCCTATGGGTAGGGGGGGGTGTTATTTCAAAAATTTCAGAAAATCATACCTGTGTGGATGGAATATGAAAATATAGGTTAAAAGAAACCCAAAGGTACCTCAATTGCATTATTTGGTTTTAAAAACCCATATGGACGGAGGCTTTGAAGATAACGGCTTATGCGCCGACTGCAAAATTACCCGAAAATGCCATATCTCGAGAACCAATGCACATACAGACTTCAAAATAGGCTCAAATTATTCGTAATCCCTAAGTTTATATTCGTCTTTCATAGTAAATATATGCCTATCTACCTTATTTTTTAAGATATAGCCAAAAACCTTTGATTTTGTGCAAAACCTTATATTTTCGATTTTTTAGGAACTTCATAGGCCTAATATGAAGAATGTTAGCTTTTAAAAATTTCTGCTCCACTTGCTCTATATCCAAAAATTAAAGTATCATCCTAAACATTGAAGATTGATGTTGCAGTTTTAGCCAAATCAGTCTTTCTGTGTAACAGTGTCTATCTTTGTCTTCAAAAGGTGATGTATGTGTTCTGGTTTTATCCTCGTCAGCACTATAATGACTTGGGATTTATTTGTCTTCAGTCATTTCCTCATATTTTAAAGTAAGTGTGTGTTTGGTGAAGAAATGTAGGCCTAATTTTGTTTACCAATTTTCATGTAAGAAAATGTAAGGAGTCTCCTAGGGACAGCACATTTCACCCTATTTGTAATTTTACGTTTTGGTTTGGTTCTTTTCTTATCGAGAGGACACTGACAGGTTTTGCAAACTGAAGCAGCATTATCAAGTTGAAGCTTTGAATGTGTGGCTTCTTATGGTGGTGATGGATCAGATATTGTGATATACAAAGGTGATCTTGAATTTTCAACCTAATATTGGTAAGCAGAAATATTTAGTTCTCGTTCACAAAAGAAGGCTAATGTTTATTCCACCTTCTGTAGAAATATGTCACAAATTCTAGGAATTGAGAAATTTTGTATTTTTGGCATGTTGTATCTCACATTTTACAATCTGTCTATAATTCTATACATATGTGTTACATTTTTCTCTTTACTGTGCAGCCACATCCACTTTAAAGTGTAGCCATTTTTCAAACAGACTTGATTAGACTAAATAAATAACCTAACCTGACAAGTAAAACTTTTTTTTTAATTTTTAGTTTTTACTACTTTACAGAGATTGTTAACATCTCTATTGACTTGCATGGCTAACTTGTTAGAGAAGAAAGATTCTCAACATCCCAGTTTCATGCCTGAAATTGTTTCTGAACAAGAAATTGATTGACTTGTTCTCCTCAAGTAGTACTTCCTGGTAATCTTTTGTCTTTGGTTACAAAAGTCAGTTGGTTCAACGAGATAAGCGTGCTAAAACAAAGTGCTCAGTCACAAGATGCTGGAGAATTCAATGTCACTGAAGGCATTCACCACAGAATTAAGCAAGGGGGTGTTGGAGAAGAACTGCATTTTTTTAAGAAGTCCGTGGGATTGGCACAAGGTCACTTGACAGAGGTAGATGTTTCAGCTTAATCTTTCTCTCCTCAGAGAAACAGCTTACTCTATTTTCAGAGCAATATGCAAACCCAAACTTTGAGGGTATGGACCAATAATCCTGATTAAAAATTTGTGCATTAAGATGTCAGACACAGTCAATACATTTTAAATTGTTTTGTTTAGTCGTACTACTGTTAAAAATGATTAGATCCTGCCTCATCTTCTTGTTTCTCTTAAGACTTCTTGAAAAATCCTCTATTTTCTTCTTATAATATATCATTACTGCACAGTGGCGTCATTGTAGGTGGGGCTTTGACCAAAGTACACATGTTTCTGAATCAAAATGATATATAATTTTTCCGCTGACATCTTCCACGAAGATGTGACGGCTACTTGCCCCACCACATTAAAATGAAACTGACGCCTGTTACTGCAACATGAGCATAGGAAACAAATGAATGTGATTAACAATGAATTTTAGAGTTGCTTGTCCATCAGGGATGTCATTTTCCAGTATTGGACTTTTAGTATTAATAGATTCATTATTTATGCTATCCTCTTCAAGTTAATTTCATGCCATTACTGGCACTACTGCTGTCTCGCATGTAAATAGAATTATTATGGTGTTGTGAATGTCACTTGTTTTATAAGCTTGTCAAAGATCTTGTCAGTGAACCTCAAGACTTTTAAGATAGCTCCACACAGAGTACCACGCAGTTATATGAAACTAAATATTAATGTTATTGTCATAAGTAAATCAAGTATCTCGCTGATCAAATCAATTTAGGCATAATCTATGCACGGTATACAACAACTTGGTATAGTATGATTCAGTAATTGATAATATGGAATAGAACTCTCAAATGCATATATATATTAAATGTAAACATAGATTGAGTAATTTTTGCAATTATTTAGGCTCTAACACTATACACACAGTCTGCAATGCGAGTTTACGCTTGTATACTGTCGGAAAAGAGCTAAAAAAACAGTTTTTGTCCAATAACAGAAAAAGTATTGCACTTAGGCCTATAGTTACTATGAAACACTGATATAAAAGTGAAGATTCCGGTTAATTTGAGCCTATTCACAAGTCTCTAAGACCAATAGTTCTCGAGATATGATTTTTTTTGGTAATTTTCGTCATTATTTCTTCGCGTCAACCTTCAAAGGCTCCGTCCATATGGGTTTTCGGCTTATATTGACAAACGGGGGCAACCGTGTTGCCTAACTAGGTCCAGGTCACACAAAAAACGCCACACAGAAACATTTTGGAATTATCACCCCCCCCTACCCATAGGAACTGACACCACTGTGTGCAGTGCGTTGTGAACAGGAGGCACGCGCACAGCAGTCATACGGGTAATCTCCAAGGCATAGAATTTGTGGAATGTGCTAAATTGAGCGTCACCTTATTGAATGGAATGCAATGAGACACCTTGCAGTCTCCCATCCAATCGCAGCCTTCCAGTTCTAATTTCGCTAGTCCGATTTCCAATTTCATCCAGAAACCTCTGCGTCAAGCAACCTTTGCACCAATCTAGTGGTAATCAAAGAACAGAATGAAACTCTTGCATCGAAAACTAAGGTGATTGTGAACTTTTCTTCAGGAATAACTGAATGCCTCAAGTCTTGCAGATATACGCTACCCTCCAAAAGTTTGAATACGCCAGAAAAGGTGAGATTTCTTTCAAAATACCTCTTCTTCGATTCAACTTTTGTTTTATACTTACATCAAACAATATGGAAATTCACATTGAGGCCATAAGGTGTCCATATTTCATGGTTTTAGATCATTTTGGTATAAATTTATGTAATTTTCTAGATATCCCTTTTTTTTTATAAAAAGCTGTAAAAGCTCTGTTGTCTTCCGTATTTGTGACATTTTATCATTTTTTACACATTTCCACTGGTTTGTGATGATTTTACATGAAGTTTCAGACCAGAAAATGGGCCTTGAAGGACAAAAATACTGATTTTGGCTATTTTTGTGTCAAACTCATGCCGAAACAGCTCAAATGAAACAATTTTCACTAGAGAAGATACATTCTATGATTATACTTCGTGGTGACCCGAAATTATCTAAATTTTGTATTTTTGGGTGGTCAATGTCTTTTCGGTGTCAAAAATAACTCATACGATCATGTTACAACTCCAGAAATGCTTAAATATGATTAAATTTCATAGACCTAGAAGATAACTCAGGGTTGAAGCAAATTAATTCAAACTACATAATTATAGACCTTTGAATATGGTCAAAATTATAAGAGGCAGGTATGTAAAAACATGTTAAATCCTTTGCATACCAACTGTTTTTTTGGCCCATGTCATATGAGAGAAAATTGTCAATGAAAACGGCCGAATAGGCTTTTGTCTCGATCCAAGTTATGCAAAAAGAAAATGATGCACCAAAAATGATTCAAAACCAAGGACAAATTGGAGGTTACCAATTCTTTGATGCACTTTTGTTTAAGGAGGAACACTTCCTTAATTGAGGCAAATTATGTCATGTCCTATCAGCTAATGAAGGGCAAAGTGTGTAGGCTTTTGTTCATTTTTTACCCCGGAACTCAATTTAGTCCGAGCCCATAGTAGGGGGGGGTGATAATTCCAAAATGTTTCTGTGTGGCGTTTTTTGTGTGACCTGGACCTAGTTAGGCAACACGGTTGCCCCCGTTTGTCAATATAAGCCGAAAACCCATATGGACGGAGCCTTTGAAGGTTGACGCGAAGAAATAATGACGAAAATTACCAAAAAAAATCATATCTCGAGAACTATTGGTCTTAGAGACTTGTGAATAGGCTCAAATTAACCGGAATCTTCACTTTTATATCAGTGTTTCATAGTAACTATAGGCCTAAGTGCAATACTTTTTCTGTTATTGGACAAAAACTGTTTTTTTAGCTCTTTTCCGACAGTATACAAGCGTAAACTCGCATTGCAGACTGTGTGTATAGTGTTAGAGCCTAAATAATTGCAAAAATTACTCAATCTATGTTTACATTTAATATATATATGCATTTGAGAGTTCTATTCCATATTATCAATTACTGAATCATACTATACCAAGTTGTTGTATACCGTGCATAGATTATGCCTAAATTGATTTGATCAGCGAGATACTTGATTTACTTATGACAATAACATTAATATTTAGTTTCATATAACTGCGTGGTACTCTGTGTGGAGCTATCTTAAAAGTCTTGAGGTTCACTGACAAGATCTTTGACAAGCTTATAAAACAAGTGACATTCACAACACCATAATAATTCTATTTACATGCGAGACAGCAGTAATGCCAGTAATGGCATAAAATTAACTTGAAGAGGATAGCATAAATAATGAATCTATTAATACTAAAAGTCCAATACTGGAAAATGACATCCCTGATGGACAAGCAACTCTAAAATTCATTGTTAATCACATTCATTTGTTTCCTATGCTCATGTTGCAGTAACAGGCGTCAGTTTCATTTTAATGTGGTGGGGCAAGTAGCCGTCACATCTTCGTGGAAGATGTCAGCGGAAAAATTATATATCATTTTGATTCAGAAACATGTGTACTTTGGTCAAAGCCCCACCTACAATGACGCCACTGTGCAGTAATGATATATTATAAGAAGAAAATAGAGGATTTTTCAAGAAGTCTTAAGAGAAACAAGAAGATGAGGCAGGATCTAATCATTTTTAACAGTAGTACGACTAAACAAAACAATTTAAAATGTATTGACTGTGTCTGACATCTTAATGCACAAATTTTTAATCAGGATTATTGGTCCATACCCTCAAAGTTTGGGTTTGCATATTGCTCTGAAAATAGAGTAAGCTGTTTCTCTGAGGAGAGAAAGATTAAGCTGAAACATCTACCTCTGTCAAGTGACCTTGTGCCAATCCCACGGACTTCTTAAAAAAATGCAGTTCTTCTCCAACACCCCCTTGCTTAATTCTGTGGTGAATGCCTTCAGTGACATTGAATTCTCCAGCATCTTGTGACTGAGCACTTTGTTTTAGCACGCTTATCTCGTTGAACCAACTGACTTTTGTAACCAAAGACAAAAGATTACCAGGAAGTACTACTTGAGGAGAACAAGTCAATCAATTTCTTGTTCAGAAACAATTTCAGGCATGAAACTGGGATGTTGAGAATCTTTCTTCTCTAACAAGTTAGCCATGCAAGTCAATAGAGATGTTAACAATCTCTGTAAAGTAGTAAAAACTAAAAATTAAAAAAAAAGTTTTACTTGTCAGGTTAGGTTATTTATTTAGTCTAATCAAGTCTGTTTGAAAAATGGCTACACTTTAAAGTGGATGTGGCTGCACAGTAAAGAGAAAAATGTAACACATATGTATAGAATTATAGACAGATTGTAAAATGTGAGATACAACATGCCAAAAATACAAAATTTCTCAATTCCTAGAATTTGTGACATATTTCTACAGAAGGTGGAATAAACATTAGCCTTCTTTTGTGAACGAGAACTAAATATTTCTGCTTACCAATATTAGGTTGAAAATTCAAGATCACCTTTGTATATCACAATATCTGATCCATCACCACCATAAGAAGCCACACATTCAAAGCTTCAACTTGATAATGCTGCTTCAGTTTGCAAAACCTGTCAGTGTCCTCTCGATAAGAAAAGAACCAAACCAAAACGTAAAATTACAAATAGGGTGAAATGTGCTGTCCCTAGGAGACTCCTTACATTTTCTTACATGAAAATTGGTAAACAAAATTAGGCCTACATTTCTTCACCAAACACACACTTACTTTAAAATATGAGGAAATGACTGAAGACAAATAAATCCCAAGTCATTATGGTGCTGACGAGGATAAAACCAGAACACATACATCACCTTTTGAAGACAAAGATAGACACTGTTACACAGAAAGACTGATTTGGCTAAAACTGCAACATCAATCTTCAATGTTTAGGATGATACTTTAATTTTTGGATATAGAGCAAGTGGAGCAGAAATTTTTAAAAGCTAACATTCTTCATATTAGGCCTATGAAGTTCCTAAAAAATCGAAAATATAAGGTTTTGCACAAAATCAAAGGTTTTTGGCTATATCTTAAAAAATAAGGTAGATAGGCATATATTTACTATGAAAGACGAATATAAACTTAGGGATTACGAATAATTTGAGCCTATTTTGAAGTCTGTATGTGCATTGGTTCTCGAGATATGGCATTTTCGGGTAATTTTGCAGTCGGCGCATAAGCCGTTATCTTCAAAGCCTCCGTCCATATGGGTTTTTAAAACCAAATAATGCAATTGAGGTACCTTTGGGTTTCTTTTAACCTATATTTTCATATTCCATCCACACAGGTATGATTTTCTGAAATTTTTAAAATAACACCCCCCCCTACTATGGGGCTGGCAGAGTAGATATAACACGATTTTTTGGCAAAACAATTCAGGACGTAAAAACAGCATCAGAGTCGGTGCCATCAGATCATCATCCCTGCCAGCTTTTGGAGTCTGAAATGAGCTTCGCTATTTTAAGGACTCTGGCCCCAGTGGCATCACCCCAGTCATCGTGTCAGTTTAGGGGGCCACCATTTGGTCTTAAGGGAGGGGGGGGCTGGAGTTTTTTTTTTTAAATTTCTTGCTCAGTTTTGGTGAAAGAAACAAATTCTCTTTGGACAGTCTAGAAATAAATTGTATCTGGAACGGATATTTCTAAACAGGGCGTTGCTTGATTAGGAAATGAATATTTAGGGACTTTGAAATAAATAATTTTTCGCCGAGGAAAACTCCAACCACCCCTCCCCTGATTATTAAGTGGCTGTCCCCTTAACAATTAGGGGTTTTGTTTTATCTCTTGGAACATCAGATTCTGTTTACTCCTGTCAAAGTACTTCATCTGACAGGCAGCTGAGATGTGACTCCTGCTTTGCATCTTGCTCGCTTCGGCATATATAATCCATCAAAAAGTAAGACTTTCAAAATCATCATTAATCGGTGGTGTGCTGCAGCCAGGCACTATACCTAATCTAGTATAAACCCCGCGCATATATACCTAATCTAGTATAAACCCCGTGCATATACGGTATATCCAGCTGTACTCTTTCATTGATCACCGAGTCAACTGAAGTTTATAAACTGCCATTTGATGACCCAGAATACATGACGCTGTCACGGGTAGACATATATGTTTGCAAAACATGATGGCAATTTGTGGCTGTCCTGTTGTCCTGGGTGTCACAACTTAAAAATGTATAGTGACAGAGGATGAATGGATGGATGATTGGGGCTTTACATTCTGTATTTACACACTTGGTTGGCTACTTAGGACTGGAGAGTGGAGAAGACACGAAAATGAGGCGAATGATGTATACTAACCCCACCCCCGATAAAGTGAAAGAAGAAGGTAAGACATTCACTTAGTAGCGAAAGGACACATAACTACAATACTTCAACGGGGGTAGGGGAGTGGCAAAATATTAAATGTATATGTCGAACATAAGACCTAAGCCTATGTCCTGCTGGTGGGTGAGAAAAGTTTCATACAAACTTTTGTGGATGGGTACCCTATACTTTGGCTGGAAAAAACTAATGAGCCTATGAATTTATAGTTGGATTTTAGTCACTTTTAAAACTGCTCACTTCATAAAAGTGCATAAACAACGGAAAATATGGCTGAATACCAATATCAACAGCTCAATGGCCATTTAACCAAATTGTAAAATGAGCCCTTTCAGTAAAGTGGTAAAAATTTCATCAATAACAGAATAAATCATTTGTTTGAGGCAATCTGCATCATAAAAGGGTCAGATGCAGACATTGGAATTGCTTAATGCGTGGTCTTTATCATAAATGCTTTTAAAAGAACCAGGATAATAGGAGATTGCATTCAAAATTGTACTCAACCGAGGGGAAAGGTGGAGGTTTTTTTTTAACCAACAATTAAAATCTGGAATACGGCAAAAATTTACAAAATTCTGCTGCATGATCTCAAGTGCATGATCTCAAGTGCAATCTTGTGCATTATCTCAAGTGCAATCTGGTGCATGATCTCAAGTGAAATCTGGTGCATGTCCTAAAGTGCAATCTGGTGCATGATCTCAAGTGCAATCTAGTGCATGATCTTAAGTGCAATCTGGTGCATGATCTCAAGTGCAATCTGATGCAAAGCAGATTTCTTTTACCAATGTTCAGATAAACATGTACACTGTTCCAGTTCCTCTTTATAAACTAATAAGCCTTGATGCAATGTTTTCCGGTCTCATACTATAAAATCAAATTTGGCAAAAGAATAAAATAGCAACATTGCTGCAACAACAATTAAAACACACAATTCTTGGGGTCAAAGTTGGCCTGCTGGGAATTGTATGGCAACCACCGAATTTGGCATGTTTATGCAGCAGAAGTTCTTGTTCATGTTTTGGCAACCTAATTTCTTCTGTATACATGCATTCCAATGTGTGAGCCCACACCCATATTATGGAAATGTAATGTTTACGCTGGGTGCCCCTTTCGGTGGTCAATTAGTTGACATTATCCTATAGAGAATGAAACTTGATATTTTTAAGCTTTCAACTGTTGCTATATTTATACCCATATAAAATTCATAAAAAGATTTTATAGTGGTCTTGATCTTTGAGAGGCAAGTTCCATTATTTTGCTCAATCATTTTCACACAACGTCAAAACCAACGTCCACAATTTTCAAATGTGAGATTTGGGTGGTTTGGTTCTCAAGATACAAAGGCTCAAGAAGCTTAGCACTGTAAACAGCTTGAACAAGGGGAAACCTAGCTCAGTGGCTACCTAAGAAGAAAACCAAACAAGAAAGTTCTGAAGTGTGGCTGCCTATCTTTTTCTCCTAAGAAATTAAACTGAGAATCCCATATCACTGAGGTTTTGCTTCCATTTGGGGGTTTGTCAGTTTCAGCGAAATGATTGAAAATCAATAGAAGACGGTTTGAGGGGACATGATGTATCATTTATGTGAATGTGGAATAAGGGGGAGGGCTCAAGTGATGTTGTATTTGATATTGAAAAGGAAATTGCACATATGCTTGAAATGAACTACGTCCATCGGTCCTGTGAAATAGATAATTTCCAGTTGACGAAACTTCCCCCACCTCCCACACTCTAAAAAATGTAGGGACAAAATCAGTTTTTTTTAAATCCATGTTGGTTTTGCATTGAAATTTGGTTTTTCAAAAAAACATTTTGAATCTAAAAAACCAATTTTGTCTGAAATTTTTAGAGTGCAGAGTGTGAGTTGAGCCCACTGTCAAGTGCTTACCGTAACAATATGGAACATCCACATATTTTCATCTGCAGTCTGTGCAAACAGGTGGGCTGTCACAAAACTTTTGGGAGTGCTTTTTTATGTTTGCTACTCATACAAAATCACAGACAACCAAAGTTGTGTTGGCTTTACCCCATACATGAAAGTGACAGGCACGTTTCGTCTCCCACCAAAAGATAAACAACCAAGTTTTCAATGTTAAACATCTCTAATTTTGTCAGCTGTAAAACTATGGTAGATTGGTGGTATGTTGTAAGAGCCTCATGCATCAAACTCAGTATGCTTAATTGAATCCCCTTTTACCCTCAGTTTAACCCTTTTCACCTACGCGATCTTGTCTGCCCTTGCCTACACTCAAGTAACCTCATGTGTCCTCACCTAGCCTCAAATTCCCTGAACTACCCCCTCAACTAAACTTGACTTCCCTTAACTAAGCTTGACTTCCCTCAACTAGCTCAACCTGTTCATTAATAAGAGGGGAATGATCTAACATTTTCTAAAACAATAATTTATTTTTCACTCCTAAAATGTATAATATCATTGTATTGTCATGCATGTAAATTTCAAAACAAAAATTCCTAGATCTGCATATGTAATGATGTAATGATTTCTCTTTACTTATTTATTTTCCTCAGTTAAATGTAGTCATATGATTTTGTTTCTAATCAATTCAGATAAATAATCTAGGAATTTGACAAACTGGCATATTTCTATTATGGTTTTCACAGCTGACGATAAGGAACAAATTCTCAGCCAGTCAGATGCGAACATTGGCCCATTTTATTTGCAATATCCTGAATATCATCCACTGCGAAAATTAGAAACACCAATTTTCCACAAAGTGGATAAGTAGTTTTTGACTGTCCATGCTTGTCAAATTTAGTGGAAGTTCACAGTCACTCCAGACTAAAAGTCTGGATTTTAGTCATCATCAAGATTGTAAGAGAGGATGATAAGGGCAGAAAGACCTTACAATGATCAAAAGCTGCTATCTTTTTAAAAGCAACTTTCTGTTGGAAGTTGAGGTGTAGGGAACTTTCAGGAATTTCGGTTTCTTGTTTGATCATGGTATATTCTCTGTAGCTTTTTGTAGAAATATTTTCTATTTATTGAGTTTCAAGAACTAATGAGATTTCCATTGGAATTTCCCAGAATGATATAGAAAAGCAATAAGAATTTTTTTGACAAGCATCATTCACAAGGTTCTGGGAGCCGTTTCACTAAGAGTTAGTGCCCTAAACTTTAAGTGCCCTAAATTTTTAAGTGAGTGGACAAAAGTTAAGTGGGCACTTAATTAGTGTTTCACTAACAATCACTTAACTTTTTGCACTTACCTTACTCTTCACTTAAAATTTTACACTTAGTTTGCACTTAACTATACTTAAGTAAACACTTAAGTGCAGCACTCAATGATGCAAGAGGGAGGGAGAGAAGAAGGGATGGAAATAGGGAGGAAGGAGGGAAGGAAGGAGGTAGGAAGAAATGGAAAGAGGGGGAGCGAGGGAAGGAGGGACAAATTATGCATTTTGCTTCAAATGATTAATTTGCTGTTTGTTGATTTCATCGAAATGCCTGATTTTGTAGGCAAACTTAGTAACATAAAAAATACATGCATGGATCATTCCACATCAAATACAAAAAGAGGAGGTATTCAGAGGCAGAGATGACAGGAGGAGTCGATATTTAAAAGAGATGGCGAGAGGAGGAGGATACTGCACAGGGGAAAAACAAACACTGTAGGGGAACAATGGAGGAGGATCGCAGAAAAAAGGGTCCGGGAAAATACCAAAGAGAAAATGATAAGAAGATGTTATGATTGCTGAAAGAGATTATTGAAGGGGAAGAAGCATATATATGACATCACAGATGATCTTGGCGAGGCCCAAAGGGTTGAAGCCTATTTGGCGAGGGGTGTGGGTGCCACTTTAGGCTCCCGGAAGTCAATGGATTTTATGTTGCTGGATATTGATTCTGAGCAGTTTTTAAGGTTAATTTTTTCATGTTAGGTCTGTCATAAAATTACAGCTAAAAATGCTAGTTTGGTCTCAAGACCTTTGACAACTTCTGTAAATTATCATTATGCAATCTTTGTGTAATTTGAGAATCTTCCCTTACACTGCGCCATGATCAGGGTAACGGAAATGTACCCAGTTATGGAAAATAGTCTCTCAGAAAAAAATGCTATACATTTAAAAGACAATTCTTTTAAACGAAAGTGGCATTTCAGAAGAACATTTATAGGCCCCACAAGTTTTGATTTTCTTATATATTCATGTCTTAGACAACTGGCAAGTAGGTGGAAGGGGAAATTATAGGAAGAGGAGAAGGTTACAGTGAAGGAAGTAGAAAGAGGAAGAGGCAGGAGGAGGTTGCCGTAGGAGGTGGCAGTAGAAGGTGGCAGCAGGAGGTTGCAGGATGACATTGCGGGAGGAGGTGGCAGGAGGAGGTTGAAGGAGGAGGTGGCAGTAGGAGGTTGAAAGATGGGGTGGCAGGAGGATGTAGCAGGAGAAGATGGCAGGAGGAGTTGGCAGTGAGAGGTTACAGGAGGAGGTGACAGTAGGAGGAGGCAGTAGAAGGTGGAAGGAGGAGGTTGCAGGATGACATTGCGGGAGGAGGTGGCAGGAGGAGGATGCAGGAGGAGGTTGCAGTAGGAGATTGCAGAAGTACTATGATAAAACTTAATGGGAGTGTGGTTCACAGCAATGAACCTCATGAATGTCAGGTCGCGGAAGAATACAACACGAGTCCGAAGGACGAGTGTTTATTCTGCAGCAGACCTGACATGAGTGAGGTTCATTGCTGTGAACCACACTCCCATTAAGTTTTATTTATATCCCACAATAAAAACAGACCTGCAGTGATAATAATTAATAATTTCAAGAGGCACTATTTTGTTTGAATGGCCACAAAAAGATCCCTAGCAACCACATCGACCAATGAGAGCGTCAAAACATTGTGACGTCATCACTTCACTGCCCATTGTTTACATAACAACGTCAGATAATGAGATGCATGTGGTTCACAACGATGAACCACATGGCTTGAATCACATGGTTTTTTGCCAGAACTACACTGCCTATTGTGGGATATATTGCAGGATGAGGTTGAAGGATGAGGTGGTAATAGGAAGTCGCAGGAGGGGGTGGCAGGAGGGGGTGGCAGGAGGAGGATGCAGGAGGAGGTTGCAGGAGGAGGTTGCAGGAGGATTTTGCAGGAGGAGGTTGCAGTAGGAGATTGCAGGAGTACATTGCAGGATGAGGTTGAAGGATGAGGTGGTAATAGGAAGTCGCAGGAGGAGGTTGCAGGAGGAGGTTGCAAGAGGAGGTGGCAAGAGGAGGTGGCAAGAGGAAGTGACAGGAGGAGGTGCCACTATGAGGTGGCAAGAGGAGGTGGCAGTAGGAGGAGGCAGGAGGAGTTGCAAGAGGAGATTACCGCAGGATGTGACAGTTGGATGTTGCAGGATGAGGTGCACCCTCCTCCTGCCTCCTCTTCCTGCCTCCCCCTACTGCCACCTCATCCTGCCACGCCATCCAGCAACCTCCTCCTGCAATCTTCTCCTGCAACCTCTTCAAAATGTTTATTCATAAATGACATGGTTTTGAGGTGATTACTTGCTTGATAAATTTTATGAAATCTGAAAACATTTGGCATTTTAAAAAAACTTGTAGGATACTTCAGATAATGCTTATTCAAAGCCTTTTATACAATTTTCATGCAGAGCCAAAAATTCAAAGGAAATTATTTATTTCAAGACTGGCCACAAATTATTCATTTATTTCACCCAAAAAAAACAGCAAGAAATTACCTATTTCAAAAAAACTCCAAGCCCCCCTCCCTTGATGGTCGCCCCCTTTCTGAACGATCAGTAGTTTGAATGGAGTTATGTGAAGGAATCCATGAATCAATGTATACTAATTATGGATTCATTTCTTGCCAGCTTACCATCAATAAAAACAATGTTGGGTATTCAGGCTTTTTTCTTCAAGATCATAAATATTTCAAAAGCTAAGTTAAATAATTGTACATACATTTTTTTTTTATTATTTGAAAATAATTTGATTTTTCCAAATAAATGCCTTCTTTATTGGCCTACAGTCAAATTGATGAACAAACAGCCAACGAGGAAATTTTGCCACTACCCTCAAAAATCACCAATAGTAAAATCATGCCAAAAATGTATCATTCTGCAGCCTGATACCATGCATTGTCAGAGTGTCTTGTAATTTTATAACATAATTGTTAACACAGTCTTGTAAGTGTTGACCTTTCCTGTAGGCTAAAAACACTGGTATTTCATGTTAGCCTATTGTAAGGATTTATCAGTGATTTCCGCAAATTACTGTAGAATCAATCTACTGTTATTTGCTTGGACCCTATAAAAAAGAGTCAAAACCAACAAGACAGTGTTTCCTTTTGTGATTATAATTTTTTTTGGCAACATCCTTTTTTAAAAATAGCACACATTTAGGAGCTCCTATTAGATGCACAATTCAGCGAAGATGCCAAAAATGGGTATCAGGACACTTCGTAGACACGCCAACTCGTAGACAAACCAACTGGTAGACAACCAACTAGTAGAAAACCAACTCGTAGACACCAGGCACCACCAACCCGTAGACATCAAATTGGCAGGGCTCACCAAGTGGTAGACACAGACTTTTTGGTCAGTTTGAAATTACCAAGTCGTAGACACAGTAGTTTTTGACATAGCGAGGTATCTCGCTCTGTCTTTCTAATCAGGTAAGAGAACATAAGGGAGTTGAGCCCAAAATGAAAAAACATGGATTCCGGCCAAATAACACTGTATCAACTGTGATTTTTCTAGCTGGAGAACTGGAAATTGCTTTTTAGACAATGCTTTTTCATATGGATAATTCTAAACGAGTAGAATTTCTGTATGAAGCTGAAACTTGGAAAAACTCTAGCAGACATCTCAAACTGGTTGCCTGCTGAAACAGATGCTCTTTTGTATTTTTGTTTTTCTCTCTCCAAAAAAAAAAAGCAAAATACTTTATTTCCATACTCTTATTTTATACCACAAGGCAAAAAGTAGTTTTGGGTTGATACATGATTCTACATTTATTTTTTAAATTTTACATTGTCCTCCTCAAACAGATGCTAAAAGTTTCTTGAACATTTTTGTGACAAAAACCCAGAACCCAATTACATTGTATCAATTGAAATTTCTTTGGGTGGATGATATTTAGTTTTTTCCAAACAATTGCAAAATAATTAATAGATAACAATGCTTTTTCATATGGATAATTCTAAAGTAATAGAATTTCTGTATGAAGCTGAAACTTGGAAAAACTTTTGTTGTTGTTGTCTTTCGATAAGCTGCTTTTTCATCAGCATATGGACTCCTGGTGTGGTTCTCTGGTATTAGTCACAGGTATATAAATGTCACTAGGTGGCTGGCTAGATGCTGACACCTGTGGCCACAATAAAATGTGCCACTCTGGTGTGGAGCTGAGTGATAAGTTCTCGAGGTAAAAAGTCTGGTTGTCCCAGAAGTACCTGCATATTAATAAGACAGTTGTTAGCAGGAATTTTGTATCTGTGAAATAAGGAGTCAATATTGTCGAATAAACATGCCCTCTCAGTATTGTATAGAAAAAAAAAAAAAATGAAATGCTCTATAGTGCCCCTACTCAGTTCACATGCACAGTTAGGGGTAGGATAGAAGGCTGGCAGAATTTTGTGCATGTGATCATTCAGGAGGAAAAACTCTTGCAGACATCTCAAACTTTCAATGTTTTGGTTGCCTGCTGAAACAGATGCTCTTTTGTATTTTTGTTTTTCTCTCTCCATGATCCAAAAAAAATGCAAATAAACTTATTTCCATACTCTTATTATATACCACAAGGCAAAAAATAGTTTTGGGTTGATACATGATTCTACATTTATTTTTTTACATTTTTACATTGTCCTCCTCAAACAGATGCTAAAAGTTTCTTGAACATTTTTGCGAAAAAACCCAGAACCCAATTACATTGTATCAATTGAAATTTCTTTTGGCCAGTGATATTTTGTTTTTTTTTCAAAAAATTGCAAATAAATCTATTTCCATCCTGACCTCTCGTCATCTCCTGCCAGAAAAAAGTAGTTTTAGGTTGGTACATTCTTCTATATATATTTTTCTTAACACTTTTGTGACGAAGACCCACAACCCAATTACATTGTATCAATTGAAATTTCTTATGTCCAATTGGTGTAATTGGGGCTAAGCTGTTCTGTCGGACTCAAATCAATTGAAATGTCCATAAATAAATTTAATTTACTGTTAGTATTTAACTCAGATGATTGTTATCACAAAAAAAAAAGTTAGTTCACAAAGTGCCTTTTGGAAAAGTAATTACACCTTATAAATTAAAAAAATTATTCTAAGCTATGTCATAGAGTCCATGGATTCTTGTTCTGCTTACCAGATGTAGGCCTATACCAGAAATAAATAGGAATCACATCTGCTAAGGAAAAGAAAACGTTTATCGCAGGGCACACTATATATATGCTTTATTTAAGTTTTAAATCAAATCATTATTGTGAAAATTAAAGCCAACATTGTTAATTTGTGTTAAATGCACATGAACTGCAGTACGTTCGAACACTTCCATGGCCTGGACAGCAGATTATCTTTTTTAAATGTTTTTTAAACTTACTTTAATTGATTCCATTTCAATGAGCACACAAATACATGGACCCATAATCTTAAATGTGCACTTCAGGATGACAACATACATGTACAACTAATAAGTAAATACCAGTGGAGGAATCAATCAAGTAGCTGACACCAGGCCAATAGATACTTGAATGTTGCCTACGGGTTGGATGAGCCACTGTCTACGACTTGGTTAGTTAATTTGATTGTGTGTCTACGAGTGGGTAATGACCTGTTTAAGTGAAAATGCTGTGTCTACGACTTGGGGGATAGCTATGAAATATGTCTACGACTTGGTGTGTCTACGACTTGGTGTGTCTACGACTTGGTGTGTCTACGACTTGGTGTGTCTACGACTTGACTTGTATTCCAAAAATGTGGTTTACGTTGTGTGCCCACTGGGGAGGAAAAAACTGTGTAGGCCTACACTCCTGTTATAAAACAACGTCCAGAAGAAATAAAACATGTTCTTTGCAAAATATAGCTCTGCATTTAACAGTAGCAGATCCAGGGTGGGGTCTAGGGGGTTCAAAACCCCCCCCCCCTTTGGCCTGTACTTTTTCATAAAAAAAAGAAATTCAATTCCGATATTTTTAGTACATTTTCATTCGTAAACCCTCCCCCATCCGACATTTTCTGTATCCACCTCTGTTTAAGGCCAGAAAAAACGTCATGATCTAATAGTTTAAGCAGTAGTCCAGTCTACTTTGTCTACTCATATGGGGTGACCATTTAATTGCCGGGGACTTTGAGTTTACCATGGTGGGAAATTATTTAACGGTGGCAGTATTTATTTACTTCAAGCGCATGAAGCCTAATAGTCATTCCTAAATCAAGCAATGCCTTATAAAGAAATAACCTAGCAGAAAATATTAAATTAAATGTTCACCCCGTAAGTTGATGAAATCTCAAACACACAATCTCTTTTTCATTTTCCCTTTTTTTTTATCTATGGGTGAAACTTTCTTAGAAATGTATTCATCAGCAAAAATCAGGAGGTTACAGGTGGCCCCTTTGCATCAGATACAGCAAGAATTGTTGAAGTTTAAAACTTTATATTGTGCTTGAATATCCTACAATTGTCCCTGCCAACAACCAAATAGCTAGCCCTGCCTGCCAGGAGTTGTGCAGAGGCACCACCTGCATGTTGGATGTGAGGCTCCACCTGCTGGACTATCTAGGGTGACGTCATGAGTGACGTCATCAGATGACGTCATGGCACTGTTGACAGAAGCTTGGCAGGATCACGATGGTGTTTATGTTTTGGAGTCATTTTTAGCAATTTAAGGTAAATCTAGACTTCTGTATGAACAAGATATGTTTAACAGACATGTTACCAGCTGGTTACATGTGTTTTGTATCCTTCTTGATCATGTCATAAGTGTCAAAACGTCACTTAGGGCTAAGTTAAGGGTGGTCCATAGCACCCTAAAAGTTAAGTGTCAAAATTTAGGGTGATCTCAAGTTTAGGAGTTTGGTGAAACACTCAAATTAGGGAGCACTTAAGTTAAGGGAACACTTAAGGTTAAGTGGGGAAACAGCACTTAAGTTCTTTAGTGAAACGGCTCCCTGGCTTATACAACACCCTCACAACTTTAAATAAAGACATATCACACACAGTGAGCAAAGGTGGCAGCACTGTCCATGCAAAATGTGGCTGTCTGCTTGTGTGAGGGTTCCACAAAAAAGTCACTTTTTGACATTTTAACAAAGTGTCATCCACTGCTTGCATAACAAATAAATAGAATTAGACCAACTTGACTTATCTAACACAGTTTACAGATTAAAATGTCATTAATAAGAGAGTAATCAGGCAACGTGAATTGTAAGTTTGAAAAGGAATTTCTGAGTTTGAACACTGCCAATACACATCCAAGAACTCAACAGCACCAGCATAGCCAAGCAGACAGCATACTGTAACCACCAATAATTTTTATTGAACTATCAATATCCAACATCCAACTTTAAAATATATTATATGTAATAATTAATGGTTCATTAACATTATCTAATTTAAAAAAAAATAAAAAATAAAAAAAAATAAATAAAAAAAAAATAAATAAATAGATTGTGCTAATATACATTGTCATTCCAAATACTTGTACTTACTTAATCCTCTGAAACTTATCTTTTTTCATTACAGACTTTTAAAAACATCAAAAGCATCTTAATTGACCGTGACACAGTTGTGTCTTTGTCAGCAACTCTGTTTGGTTTATTTATAAATGATATTGTGGACGAGTTCAATGATTGCATTGGTGTTAAAATTGGAGACACAAATTTGAAATGTTTGTTATATGCTGATGATATAGTGTTAATAAGTGAGACTGAGACTGATTTACAGAATATGATATGTAAACTTGAAAACTGGTGTTGCAAATGGAAAATGAAAGTTAACATTGATAAATCAAAAATAATGCATTTCAGAAATAAGACTCAAACTAAATCAGACTACAAATTTGTTTATGGTGATGATGAAGTTTGTTACGTGGAAAAATACAAGTATTTAGGCACAATTCTAGATACCCATCTAAACTTCGAATTAACAGCTGATTCACTGGCAAATTCAGCTAACAGAGCACTAGGAAGTTTATGTACAAAATTCAAAGCAAACAATGGTTTTGGATATAAGACTTATACTAAATTATATGATTCAGGAATTGTTCCAATTTTAGATTATGCAGCTGGAGTTTGGGGTTTTAATGTTTCTAAAAGAAGTGAAATTGTCCAGAACAGAGCCATAAGATTCTTTTTAGGAGTTCACAGATTTGCATCAAATTTAGCTATTAATGGGGACATGGGATGGATTTCTTGTATTACACGTCATAAGTTAGAAATGTTGCGATTATGGAACAGATTATTGAACATTGAGAATGATAGAATAGTTAAGAAAATATTTGTATGGGATAAGTCAATATGCAAAAATTGGAGTAAAGAAATTAAATTAATTTGTGAAGAAATCAGTATGTTGACAAATTTTGAAAATAACACTTTTATCAATGTACAGAATGCCAAAGAAATTCTACACAGAAATTATTGTGAGAGATGGCGAAATGAAATCACTGTTGTACCAAAATTACGCTTTTATAGTATTTTTAAAAAGAGCTATAATGTAGAAAATTTTGTAATTAATATTCAAAACAGGAGAAAGCGTGCCCTTTTATCACAATTTAGATACGGTATTCTACCATTAAGAATAGAAACTGGACGTTTTCAAGACACTCCAATAGAATACAGATATTGTCTTTTTTGTAACTTCAACTACATTGAATCTGAAATGCACTTTATCTTTCATTGTCCCTTTTATAATGATATTAGATTTGAGTTCTTCAACAGGATAAGACAAATTAACTTCTTTTTTGACTTATTAAATGATGACAGAAAAATTGAATTCCTGATGAAAGATGATTGTATTAAAGAAACAGCTAATTTTATATGTAACGCTTTTGAAAAAAGACAAAGTGCTTTGTATACATAGTTTGATTTACGTAATTGTCGATACTTGCCAATAACAATACAATACTTGTAATTATATATGTCGACATCAAATTAGCAATATGATATTTGTAAATATGTAAATAGGCCTAATGAAAATTAACATTCCAAGAGTTTGAATTATATATCTACTAGTATAACTCGAACAAAGTTTATATTTTTTGGGATTGCTATTACATATTGGACTAATGTATATATGTATATCAACAAATCATTTCAAATTTAATTCAAATTTGTATTACTCAACGAAAATTCTGTTATTTTGATGTATTATTGTTTTTGAAGTGAATTGTAAGCCCAAGAGGGCTGGGGGCTAGAATGTGAGCCCATTTCACGTAAATAAAGAATTTCTCTCTCTCTCTCTCTCTGTGCCTATACCTGAATTCTTGGCTATACCTGAACTCCTGTTGCTCTGTCACGCAACACTCCAACATCAGCTGCTCTGTAACGCAGTTGTGCTTATACCTGAAATTCTTTACTCTGCCTGAACTCCTGTTGCTCTGTCACGCAACACTCCAACATCAGCTGCTCTGTAACACAGTTTTGCTTATACTTGAAATTCTGTACTATACCTGAACTTGTCGCTCTGTTGCTCTATCACGCAGCACTTTAACATCAGCTGCTCTGTAAAGCAGTTGTGCCTACACCTGAAATTCTTTACTCGGCCTGAACTCCTGTTGCTCTGTCACGCAACACTCTAACATCAGCTGCTCTGTAACCCAGTTTTGCCTATCACTGAAATTCTTAACTCTACCTGAACTCCTGTTGCTCTGTCACGCAGCACCTTAACATCAGCTGCTCTGTAACGCAATTGCGCCTATACTTGAAATTATTTACTATACCTGAATTCCTGTTGCTCTGTCACGCAACACCTTAACATCAGCTACTCTGTAACGCAGTTGTGGCTATACTTGAAATTATTTACTCTACCAGAATTCCTGTTGCTCTGTCACGCAACACTCTAATACCAACTGCTCTGTAACGCAGTTGTGCCTACACTTGAAATTCTTTCTCCACCTCAACTTTTGTTGCTCCATCAGGCAACACTGTAACCAGCTACTCTGTAACGCTTATGATACCATACTAGATTTCTTGGACGTGGGTCCTTCCAAACCTCATATTCAAAATCATGTCCAAACATATTAAGCTCTATTCCGATGTCTTGCATACTGGTTTACATAGTCCCAAAAGTAGGCCTTCACACAAACCAGACTCGAGATCACATGTTAAATACAGGACCATTGACACACAATCTCTAAATCTGAAAAACAGATTTAATGCTTTGACAGACTTAGACAAACCAGCAAATACCACGAGCAAAAACCAGAAAAAACAGCAAAACGGAAAACCACATTCTAAAAGCATGCGTTTGGATTACCCAAAGTTTGCGGCAAAAAACTGAAGTGGTAAAGAACTATAGAGATGAATTTGATCTTGACCTCTTTCTTTTTACGGAAACTTGGCTAAAGACAGATGATATAGTGGAAATTGGCTACCTGGAAAGAAATGGAGAATATTTTTACCTTGGTACACCCCGTGATGGAAGACCTGGGGGTGGTGTAGGTTGCATTGTAAAATCCGGTATGAAAGCAACCAAAATAGACAGCATGAAAACTCGAACTTTCGAGCATATGGAAATTCAAATACATTCGAGTGGGAAAATGATCACAATTCTACTTGTGTACCGACCTGAACCCTCAAACAAGAACAAATACAAGTTGTCTGAGTTTTTCACAGAATTCACAAAATTCGTAGCTCACTATCATGCACAGCACAATGAAATTGTCATTACTGGTGATTTTAATTTCCACATGAATAAACCTGATGATGCTAGAGTCACGCAGTTCAATAGCATCCTTGAAATGTTTGATCTTGAACAGCATGTATCTTCTTCAACACACAAAGATGGAAACACGCTAGACCTGGTTATCACACACAAAAGTTCCACTCTGAAGGATTGTGCTGTCAGTGATTTGCTCTCTGACCATAATTGTGTCCTTTTCAATATGGCAATTAACAAAGGAAAAAGTGCTAAAAAGAAAATCTCTTTTAGAAGGGCACATGATATCAATCTAGTAAAATATAAGAAAGACATTGAAAACCATCTGTCACAAAAAGTACATAAAGAACAGTCTTCGGAATACCTGTCAAAACTTGTGTCACTCTACAGTTCCTCCAAGCAGATTCTTGACAAACATGCACCTGTTATTACTAAACAGGTAACATTGCGTAAACCAACTCCATTTACCAATGCAAATATAAAAAATCTGAAAACAGCAAAAAGAAAAGCAGAACGATCATGGAGGAGAACTGGGCTTGAAAAAGATTGGCAAGACTTCCAGTCGAAGCGAAATGCTTTTAATGACCATCTCAATCAGCTCAAATCTGATGATCTAAGAGCAAAGATAAAAAGTACCAAGGGAAATTCCAAAGCCATGTTCAAGATATTAAATTCCAACCTCAATAGGAAACAAGAACTGCCTCTGCCCAATCATGAAAACAGCAAAGACCTAGCAAATGATTTCAACTCATTCTTTGATGACAAAATCAAGAAAATAATGTCAAAACTGGACTCTTGCAACAACAGCACTGCAAGTGTTGAAAACTTCACCGGCCATAAATCATTTCAGTTCAAGACCCTGACAAAAGCAGCTGTTAAGAAATTGATCAGAAATATGCCTGTCAAACACTGTCAACTGGACCCCGTACCTACATGGTTACTGCTGGAGTTTGTCGATGAATTTCTTCCAATTATAACCGAAATTGTCAACACATCACTAACTCTCGGGGAGATGCCCCTGGATCTGAAACATGCACTTGTCAGGCCACTCTTGAAGAAAGGAGGTCTTGATCTCATAAAGCAGAACTACTGACCAGTGTCAAACTTGTCTTTCCTGGGCAAAATTATTGAAAGTGCAGTTATAGAACAATATATGGATCACCTAATTCGAAACAAACTTGATGATGACAAACAGTCAGCATATAAGCAGTTTCATAGCACAGAAATACTCCTCACAAAAATCCACAATGACATTATGGTGAATATGAGCAAAGGTGAAATAACCATGCTGGTACTGTTAGATTTATCAGCAGCCTTTGACACGATTGATCACAATATTCTATTGACTAGACTGAAAAACAGATATGGTGTAGGCAACTCAGCCCTCAACTGGTTCAAGTCATATATTTCTGAACGCTCACAGTATACAAATGTTGACTGATACGAGGGCAACAGTGCAATCTGTTTGACCCAAGGGAGTGACAGTCACCTTGCTGTTTCACGAGGCCGAAGGCCGAGGGAAACAGCAAGGTGACTGTCACTCCCGAGGGTCAAACAGATTGCACTGTTGCCCGAAGTGACAGTCAATAATTGTTTTGTTATACCTTGAATGCAATTCTGACAAAAAAGATAACTTTTGAGAGGCAGGAAATTTCTCCATCAAAGTTTTGACATTGATCAGGTAGTCATCCAGATGTAAAAGTCAAATAAATTTATGATAGGCCTACTATCCATAAGTTTTATCAATTGTTATTTAATTTTGTGAAGATGAACGATCTATTTATAGCCTCACTGTGGTGACGTCACAACTCTATGACATCACAATGCAGTGGCGTCACAATGGTCACAAACACACAGTTCAGTTGAAATAAACAAGTGAAGCTGCAACAATGTCTTGGATCAAATTGTCTTTTGCGTTTTCTTCAGATAAAAAAGGTTCAAGTAACATCTGTGGTTCCAAAACCAGCTTCTACACAGTCATCTCGATCAGCAGTCAGCCTCAATGTGAATTCGGTGAACTGATGCCCTCTGAGAGGGCAACAGTCTTTTCTGATCCCCGTCATGTGACGTCATTCTGACCAATCACAGAAGAGGAATTGCATTTGAGGTGTAACAATCTGTCTTGATACATGACCAAGCATCAGAGAAGTTGCCACTCAAATTTGGAGTCCCACAAGGTTCAAAACTTGGCCCAGTCTTATTCAATTTTTACATTGCTCCAGTGAGTGAAGTCGTTTCCCAAAACCAAATTGAGGACCAAAAGTATGCCGATGATGAGCAGCTCATTTTATCTTTCAAACCAACATTCACAGAACAAGAAAATGCTGTCATGAAAATGGAGAAATGCATAACTGAATTCAGAAAATTTCTTCATGCAAACAAACTGTGTAACAATGGTGACGAAACAGAACTTCTCATGATTGGCACACCACACCAACTGAATAAACTCAGAGTGTCATCAGTCAATGTTGAAAATGTTTCAATCAAAACAGCAGAGAATGTCAGGAACCTGGGCGTTATTTTTGACAAAAATATGACAATGGAGAAGCAAGTCAATAAAATGTGCCGAAATGCCTACTTTAATCTTCGAAACATCTCCAAACTTAGAAAGTCGATGAACAAAGATACCATTAAAACTGCTGTAAATGCTCTGGTCACACCAAATCTGGACTATGGAAATGGCCTTTTGTCTGGCATTTCTCAATATTTAGTGAACAAACTCCAGGTTGCCCAAAACTCAGCAGTTCGCCTCATAGAGAGATTGAAACGACAAGACAGTGTGGGATCACACAGAAAGCAACTTCACTGGCTGCCTATTCCTGCCAGAATTCAGTTTAAACTGATAACAACAACTTTTCTACCCAAGCGCTTCTGAGCAGTTTCTGGAAGAGGCGCTATATAAATCACTATTATTTTTATTATTATTATTATTAATAATCCTATTAAGCCTTCTGTTTCCTGCAACTGGCTCTTCCAACACATGATCTGCCTCCCCCCTGGGCCAAATTTCTATGGGCTTCAAACATGATTCAAACCTTTCAAATGCCACAATACAATTCGCTATGAGTTCTCTAAATTACTTCTGTTGACTTCTTTGCTGTAGAAATTTCAGCACAAAGCATGAGGAATAATTCTATAAAATTATTGTAGTCACTTCCTGTGATAGTATGTTTGCAAGATTAGCAGAACATTGAGGCCACGCCTGCATGGGTTGCAAATGATTATGTGTGATAACTGTTCTATTCACTGATCCCCTTAATTGCTGGTTTTCAATGCCTGTGAATGCGTATCCTAACATTGAGGAAAATAGCACAACAACACTTTGAACACGACTTAAAGCTGAAATAAACATCACTTAAATACACAAAGCACTTGTATTAATCTAAATTGTTTGCTAATCAATGTCAACTTGGTTCATAGTTGTTTTGTGTTACATTGTACATAATTGGTTGTTTCAGTTTTCATCACTGAACAAGTAAAGCACTTCAAGTGACAAATCCATAGAGAACCTCCCAGGAGTTCATGTCACAGTCTATGAATATTTATATATCCCTAGCTTTGTAGGCATGATCACAGCTTTGTTGGGTCCTTTGAGGACAATAATGGAAGTGTAAGGCATCGGATAGCGACATCCAGTTTTCTGTGTTAATTACATTTTAAATTTTCTTCTCTTCAATGCAGAAGATGCAGAAGAAAAAGGGCATTAGTGATGTAATATGTTATAAAAATTTAGTCTATTTCTTTCTCTTTGGTTGTTGCTTCTTCTGGCCTGTAATGAAATGCAAATATGAGGTCTTTGTCAAACCGTTGCCTAAGTGCATTACATTTTCTTAACTACAGATAGAAACTTGACCAAGATAGATGGATAGACATGGTAAGTGCAGCTCTCAAATCCCAACTCTCTTACATTGTGTAACTTGGATATTTGGAGCTGATGAACTTTGTGTGAGCAAGTTTTTATATTGGATTCTTTTGTTAAAATCTACTATGCTTCCTTAAAAACATGAACATTGCAAAGAAATTTGTATCATCTGCCCTTTTAAACATTTGCAAAAAGTTGATGCATACTCAGGCAAAATCCACTCCCCCAAGCCCTCGTCCTAAATTCTGAATGGTCCCTAATTACCACTGATTGTGTCATGGAAATGTCACTAGAAATGATAGTAGAGCAGTTTCGCGCAAAAAATGGCCAAAATAGTTACAAGCCGGACAAAAGCGTGAAATTTTCGGCATGTGTACTTTGGGACTTGCCGGATAAGATTTGTCTAAGCTCCAAAAAAACAAACCTTGGGAAATGCATTTAAATTGGTTTCCATGGCAATAAGTACCTATTTCGAAAATCCTTCCCAAAATATGATTAAAGTGACACTATATCAAGGATACTGATGCTATTGTGATATTTTTTTCGCAAAATGAAGGACAATCAAATATTGCATCAGACGTGATATGAAATATCTTTATTTACCCAGGTGTGTTGCCATGGCAACCACAGTTCCTATGAAAATGCTCTTAATATCTACTTCATCAGATTAACAGTTTTATATTTCAGTCAAATTTGGGTCTTGAAAAAAAATATTTATGTCAAATTGTCAGAAATAGGGTCTTCTGAAGAAATGTAAAAAAGATAAGGCGATAACTCTGTTTGTCTTGTCACCATGGCAATAGATATCCAATATTCCAAAGTAACATTTTGTTACTATGTGAACATGAGCAATGCTAATAGAGGCATGCTTATAATTTTTGTCCTCAATCATGCATCAGCTTGAAGCATTGAATGTCAGTTATCCTCACAGGGATTCACATACGGACAATTTTGAAGTGTGTTGTCATGGCAACCAAAGATAAACAATTATAATATTTTGTTGTATGTCACACTTTAGGGAGTATTCACAGGAGTTGCAGTGGAACAATTTTTATGAAACTTGGCAGAAACAAGCATGATATCTTCAGTATGAATGTAGCAGTGTATTTTTGCAGCTTGGTGAACCCCGTTTGACAGTGGTGCCATCTACTTGCAAAAAACATGTGTTTTGGTATTTCTCGTAAATCCCTTCATTTCATATTTACACATTAAATAGAAGAATGGATTTTTAACATTAAATCATGATTACGATACATTCAACTATCAAAACAAAGTTTTTTTCATGCTTGAACCATGAAATTTGAAGAATTATCACATAACATGAAAATAAAAGAGGGATAAAATGTGGAAATGTCAAATTTAGTAAAATTTAAGCACATTTTTTACTAAGTTATCTTCCATAAAAGTGAAAATATTTCATGTTTTACCCCCATTCCCATATATTTGGAAAGTATTCAATCAAGCCATTATCTTAATGTAAATTTTGTTTACAAATATGTGGCTGTTGGTTGCTATGGTAACTAATAGGGCCCTGCACGGGACTAGATTTTTGTCTCACTCCCGCCCGTTCTTTCCAAATCTGCTCCCGTTCCCGTCCCGTTCTAGGCATTACAATGATAAAATTTTCTGACTTTTGACCCGCTCCCGCTAAATTTTGCCAAATTCAGTCCCGTTCCCGTCCCGTGCAGGGCCCTAGTAACTAAGGTTGAATTTGTCAGATTTTGCCATAATGGGGTAGAAGTGATTTTTTGATGAAATAAACTTTAACTAACTTCTTCAAAAGTGTACAAAAACATTATTGAAATGTCTATTTTAAAATAAGGGTTAAAAATTTTAGGGCACATGACCGAATGAGGGTATTGCCATCACAAACATGTCCAAATTTAACATTATTTGAATCATTTATTCTAGGTGAATCGATGCCTAACCCTAATTATCTTTAAAGCACATGCATAATTTTTACTCTTTAAGAGACACAGTGGGTTTTAACCACCATTAAGTTAGAAAAAATTCTAATGGCATGACGCCTGTTTGATATAGTCCACAAGGACATGCAGATTGCATAACTGAAAACGAGAAAAAAATCTGTTGGGAATTTTTTGAGAAAATCACATTTTTATGTAGCAGCAATTTTTCAATGTGATAAACTCCATAAAAGGGTCCTGGAGATCATCTAAACTCATTTTAATGGCATGAAACCTGCTCAGTATAATCAATAAGGATGTGCAGATTACTAATCTTTTAATAAGAAAAAAGTTGGAAAGAAATTTTTGAAGAAAAGCACATTTTTATGTTAAAAACATATTATAATGTGATAAACTCCATAAAAAGGTCAGAAACGCATTAAAAAACATTGAGATGTCATGAATTCTGCAGGAAATAGCCTGGAAGGACATGTTGATTACATATCTGAATATGGGAAAATCGGTGGGGAATTTTCTCAGAAAAAACATAAAAATATTTTTACGTTGCAGCTATTTTGCCATGTAATAAACTTTATCAAATTAGTTCATTGTACCTTCAGCAACTTGTGTCTTAATTTACTTGAGGATGTCTTTGAGCCAACTCAGTTTCAGTAACTTCGAGAAGATATCTTGAAAGCAACAACGATGCAGACATCTTCCAGAATATGCTAGATTAAGGATATAACATTGGAAAACCAATGTAGAAAGGCCAAGATGCTGCAGGAATGATGAGGAACAAAGGGAATACCAGCAAACAGCATGCAGATGTTCTCCAGAAAGCACAGACACCATGCTGAAGGTTCTAAGAAAGAACTAAAATATATTTCGAAGTGTGTGAAACAGCTTAGTACAAGATATCTCAAGAAAAATCTAGTCTTTGCACACAGTCTATCAACAAGTAACATTTTCTAATTTCGTCGGCACAATGCCCGGGCCTCATCCTGATTTTCCTAGACTATTCTTTTATCCCTCCTAGAGCGCTTCTAGACGTATTTGCACTGACCCAACATGATCATGGGTATCCAACACTCTGTCTGACTTCAAACAAAATGCCGAAGTTCCTGGCTATGAATAAAATTCTGAATCCTTTCTCTGATGCTGAGAGTATGCTGATCAAATCTACTTGCCGAACCCTTCCTGGCATTGCCTTGGCCCATGTGTATGACCTTCCAGCCCTTTAACAAATGAAAATTGGTTCACGTATCAAAAATTATAGTTTGGGTCCTATATTTTTTTTTTTTTTTTTTTGAATGACTTGGTCTTTATTTTTTCCAAAATACAAATTTTTTATGTTCAACAATATAAGATTGGTGGCCTTCGAACTCTGTCGAGTTATTTGAAGACTCACCAAGATGGAGTGGGATGAAAATGAGATGAATGAAAATGAAAAACAAGGAACATTTTTAAAAACATGCTCTCCGTTGCCACATCACCAGACATAAAGTAAAAAGAAGAGATGTACTTTTGAAAACAGGTTTGATGAAAATCACAGGGTAGTGGAATATGAATCCCAAACCGTCTTTCAATTTTTTCAAAACGATTGTCAAAAACTCACAAACCAAAAACTCTTCAAAATCAAATTAGATGAGAATCACAGGGTTAGGAATACAAAATCCCAGTCCGTATTTCAGGTCAGATTGAAAATCAGATAAAATTCATAACCAGAGACAAAATATCTTCAAACACCAAGCCTCAGAAGCAGCTCCATTAACCCGATTGCTCTACCCATTCCATAGTGGAGGGAGTTTCTTCATTAACCAAACAGAGACAAGGAATATTGTATGGAAATTCAAACATAGACATATCGAAAATAGATTTGGTTTTTTTTTTTTTTTTTCCTCGCTAACTCTTTGCCTGTTTTAGAGGTTGTCAATGGGATTAATAAGGAGGAAATTTTTTAGACTTCGTTTAAAAGCATGGTAGCTATTATTCCATTCTATCTTGTCAAGAAGGTGATTACTTACTTTAACTCCTATATAACGGATACGTTTTTGAGAGAGAGATGAGTTACACTGTGGTATATTTAAAGTAAATTGATTTCTTGTCCGATACTCATATATGATGTTATTGTGAGTATTGTTGTATTTCACTTGAAAATAATCAAATCAAATGCACAGTTAATGAACATAATATGTCTTTCACAAAGGTGTGTGTGTGTCCTCTGTTTTCGGGAAGGAAGCCACTCAATCCTAGACAGGCCATTGTGAGTATTGTTGTATTTCACTTGAAAATAATCAAATAAAATGCACAGTTAATGAACATAATATGTCTTTCACAAAGGTGTGTGTGTGTCCTCTGTTTTCGGAAGGAAGCCACTCAATCCTAGACAGGCCACATAATAATCATTGTAGACACTATCCAAGTGCTGATAACTGGAAATTTGCCCATCACAAACATATTTCTTTGTGCTTATAATTACTGGTACTACATGTTTGTGATGGGCTACTGTACCTGCAGTCATAGCACACTAAGATGCAGTATGATTCTGACTGTATGCAAATAACATAATTGCAGATTGACCTTTTCATGGAGTTTATCACATTGAAAAATGTTTTTCACACATTAAGATGTGTTTTTCTTCAAAAATTACTAGACATATTTTTCCTGTTAATAGATATGTAATTTGTATGTCCTTGTTTATGATATTTGACAGGTTCCATGCACTTGACATAATTTTTGACGATCTCCAGAACGCTTTTTTGGAGTTTATCACATTGCAAAATGGCTGCCACATAAAAATGTGATTTTCTTAAAAATTACCCAATAGATTTTTTTCCAATTTTCATTTATGTACTCTGCATGTCATTGTGGACCACATCCAGCAAACATCATGCCATTAGAATTTTTTGCAACTTAAAGGTGGTTAAAACCCACTGTGGAGAGCTCTTGATTAACTCTTTCATGCTAAGTAGAATTTATATTGGAATTTGCTTTCATCGGTTGCTATGGGAACATATTTGAATGTTTCAACGTTTCTTGTAATGTGATATACGTGGCATTTTATCACTGATCAGTGAATTTATATATGGTCAAAATGGATGAAACTGGACATAATAGTGCCCTTGAATGTAGGTTTTACAATTTTTAGAAAATATGCTAGGTCACATGACCTGTATATTGGGTAACCAGGCTACAATGGCTGAATTATGAAATATTTTCAGTGCACGATGTTGCTAATTTTGAATTTTATCCCATTGAAATGTCTTTAAACATAAATAAATATAATAGTCCCTCACCTGAGGGCCAAAATCTGGGATTTCGTTGACCCCCCCTGTTTAGCCAGGTTTCATGGTACCAAATCGTAGCAAATTTAGCATAGATTCTATTTCTGCCTGTTACCAAGTTGGCAAAATACCTGAAACATACTCAAATTTTAAAAAATGGGACAAACGTTGAAAAAATTAATTTTTTTTATATTTTGCTCCTTAAAATATTTAAAATTCAGCCCTGACCTTAAAAATTGTCCGAATATCATGATTTTTTCCGAGGATTATCACCAAAGTATTCTACAAAAGATAAGAGAACTAATTTCTACCTAACTTCAAGATGGCCACCAAAATTAAAGATGGCCGCCTAATAACAAATATGATTTCCCTCTATTTAAGCTATTTTTCCAAAATAATTTTTTTATTAATATTTCAAATGTCTTCAAACTGGAAGGAAGTGGTTGGTTACCATCAATTTATTGTATTTTACTATTTTGTGAAGACAGAAATGATTTAAATGATATACTTTTCATTTTATAGGGGATTAAAGTTGGCCCCGACATGCAATTTGGTGTGAAAAGTTGCTGTAAATGGATCTGGGATTTTCATCTAATTCCTTGGGTCCAGTTGTGCTGCTTCATTGATCTCCCCCAATATTTAATTAGATTTCTGTATACCAAATTGTTGAAAATTTAGTATAGATTGCATAAAATACCTGAACGATGCTCAAATATCCAGAAATTGCCGAAATGTTTAAAAAAATTATTATTTTTCATATTTTGCTCCAAAAAATATCTAAATTCAACCCTGACCTTAAAAATTGTCCAAGTATCATGATTTTTTTCAAGGATAGAAGATCAAAGTATTCTACAACAGATAATGGAACAAATATGCTTTTATTTTCAAAATGGCCACCAATATTCAAGATGGCCGTCTGACTCCAAATCTGATTTACCCATATTTTAGCTTATTTTTTTTTAAAATATTTTTTTTAAATTCACACTCCAAATGGCTTCGAGCTGGAAGTGAGTGGTTGGCTAATAAAGATTGGTTGTATTCTACTATTTTGTGAAGACAGAAATGACTTAAATACAGTAATTTCAATTTTAAATGGGGTAAAAGTTGGCCCGGACATCCAATTTTGGGTGAAAAGTCGCTTTAAACGGATCTGGGATTTTCGTGTAATTCCTTGGGTCCTGTTGTGCTGCTTCATTGATCTCCCTCAATATTTAGTCAGGTTTATTTATACCAAATTGTTGAAAATTTAGTGTAGATTGCATTTTTTCTGCTTGTTACCAAGTTGACAAAATACCTGAAAGATTGTCAAATATTCAGAAATTGCCAAAATGTCGGAAAAAATTATTATTTTTCATATTTTGCTCCAAAAAATATTCAAATTCAACCCTGACCTTAAAAATTGTCCAATTATCATGATTATTTTCAAGGATAGAAGATCAAAGTATTCTACAACAGATGACAGAACAAGTTTGTTTTTATTTTCAAAATGGCCACCAATATTCAAGATGCGTCTGACACCAAATCGGATTAACCTATATTTTAGCTTCTTTTTTATAAATAATTTTTTGATTCATACTTCAAATGGTTTCAAGCTGGAAGTGAGAGGGGTTGGCTAATATAGATTGATTGTATTCTACCATTTTGTGAAGACAGAAATTATTTAAATGCAGTACTTTCCATTTTATAGGAGGTTAAATTTGGACCGGATTTCCTATTTTGTGTGAAAAGCCGCTCAAAGTGGATCTGGGATTTTTATATCATTCCTTGGGCCAAGTTGTGTTGCTTCTTTGGCCTCAACCCTCTCCTCCCGTATTTAATCAGTTTTCTTCATACCAAATTATTGCAAACTTAATATAGATTTTACTTCATGTTTCAAATTGAAAAAATACCTGAATGATGGTCAAATTTTTAAAGATAAATGGGGAAATGTTGAAAATAAAAGGTTTTTTTTTTCACATTTTAAAATTTAACTCTGACCCGAAAAATTGTCCAGTGTCTTGATTTTTTCTGGTCAACAATGTAAAAGGTCAATCAGAATAACAATGAAGAAGGTCAATCAGAATAACAGAAGATGGGGAATTCAAAGGCCATCAATATGATATGCATTAGGCCTACTGCCTTTGATATCCCAGGTAAATACCCAGCTCTCAGATTTATGTGTCAAAAAAATTATGAAATAACTTTCTGGGAAATGGGTAGTTAAATTGGTCATAGAAGGTCAATCAGTATATGAAAAGATTGGGAATTGAATGGCCATCAATATGATATGCATTAAAGCCCTTGATGTAGACCCAAAAACTGCCGCGAACAGCCGTCTGTTGCCCCATTAAGGCCATCAACTGAAACTAGCTCTTAATTTCTGCAGCCATATCCCAGCCAGCCGTTTGGACTGCAGCTCAGTCAGTTGATAATTTGAGTGATATTAAAGGCAGGAGTAAAGTCAATTTCAGAACCAGCCAAATCAGGTAATTGTGTTTATTACAATACTGGAGGTTACATTTATGTCTCTCTCTCGGTTGAATTAGTACTTAGCAATTAAGGAGCAACACTTGGCATAGGCATATTTCGCTAAGGGTTAGGGGGGGCTGCCTGGCATCAGGACAAATGGCCCATCAGGGCAAATCCTGACCAATATCAAGGCAAATCCACTGCCCTGGCTATATCCATTACATGTTAAAATTTCAGGGGAAAATAGTGACAGCCCCCCGCAGGATGGCGGTCCTTATACGCCTAGATGACGCTAGGGGAGTAAAGTAGTTTTAGAAGGATACTCAATTGCTATTTGCTTGGGATACTGAAATCATAAAATCAAATCTAAATTTCATTATTTATTATGAATATATGTTTATAAACTGGTGTTTATTATTAGCCAGTCTATAAGCTACAAGTGTGTTTGTAAGAGAGATGCGCACCAATAAGATGAGATGCATATCATGTTGAAGGCCTTTAATTTCCCCATCTTTTGATACGCTGATTGATCTTCTATGATCAACATATTTACCCAGTTCCCAGCCTCCAGACCCTCGCTGGGCCCCCCGGGCCACCTAGGAGGTACTTCGCTCAGATTTTTGTGGAAAAGCTAGGTTAGGCTGTCAAACTTTGTATGTGAATCCTTATATTTGAAGGCCTTTTTGAGCTCTAATTATCTTCCAATTTTTCAAGATTTTTTTTTAGACTGGCCAATAAGATTGACTTCGGGTAATTTTGGAGGTCAACAAGACTCATCCAGGGCCGAAAAATGAGGGTCAAAAATGCAAAGCTTAGGTAATAGTCTAATAATTTTGACAGGGCTAAACGTAAATGGACAGTAAATTGCATAAATTTAAATCATGTTGTCTTTGCTTAGAATACAAACAATAATTATTTATGTAAGTCAATTTCCCAACAGATCCATATGAAATAGAAAACTAAAGCACTAATTTGAAACAAAGCTATAAGAGAGCAAATAAGATTTTCCCTCTGGTGGCCATCTGGGATTTTAGTGGCCATCTTGAAAACTGAAGAAAAGTAGCTATTTTATTGACTAAAAGAGAACTTTCTCTTTCAGTCAATGTGAGAGAATGGATCAGGTCCATTTTTCTCAAGGTGCCTCTTGCCACAGGAAGAGGACTGGCCACAGCTAGAGTTTGCTTATATGATGCATGGCTTAGGGGGTCTAGTATGTTACTTAATGGCACCAGAGTCCTGCACTACTGTCATGTGCTAGACTTGACTTGGCTGTGTAAGTTTTTCTGCCAACATGGTCACTGCCATGGCCTTTTGAGTAGTGGTAGTAGATTTCCCTCAGCTGGGTCAGTGGGTGTTGATTATCTGTTGTATCAGTTGATCTGTATTCAGGGCCGTAGGCTGGGCAGAATCCAAGGGGGGGGGGCTGAGACTTATCCGGCGGCCTGCGGACCCTGGAAAACTCCAGAAAATTTGAAATTTTTACATTCAATGCACCTTTATTGGCCAAATCCTAGTGTGAGGGGGGCAGCTGTCCAGTCCACAAGGGGTCCTCCAGGTGCCCAAATGCATGTATCTCTAACACCGGTGCTTGAGGTTAGAGCTGCTGCGCATGTAAAATTGGTCTCATTGGTGATGCCAGATAGATATTGTAATATCTATACCTCTGCCCACTGGAGCACTTGTGACAAGGTGTAAAATTCTCAGATTGGAATACTTTTGCTATCATAATAGGTCAATAAGTCTCTCTTTCAGTCTTTGAATTATCAAATTGTTTGTCTTCAGTAGAATACTTTGGTAATCACCAGCCTAATTAACCAGGACATTTGGACAATTTGCAATATTACGGCTGCATTCTCCATATTTCTTGGAGCAAAATGGGAAAACTAATATTTTTTCAACATTTTGGCAATTTCTGAATATTTGAGCATCTTTCAGGTATTTTGCCAACTAGGTAACAAGCAGAAATGCAAGCTATACTAAATTTGCAACAATTTGGTAAAAAGAAACCTGACTAAATATTGGGGGAGATCAATGAAGCAGCACAACTGGACCCAAGGAATTAGAAGAAATTCCCAGATCCGTTTACAGGGACTTTTCACACAAAATCGGATGTCCGGACCAGCTTAACCCCCCCTATAAAATGAAATAACTGCATTTAATTCATTTCTGTCTTCACAAAATGATAGAATACAACCAATCTATATTATTCAACCACTCACTTCCAGCTTGAAAAAATTTGAAGTATAAATTAAAACAATTATTTAAAAAAAATAAGCTAAAATATAAGTAAATCCGATTATTTTCAACATTTCGTCATGCAATCTCTGAATATTTGAGCATCTTTCAGGTATTTTGTCACCTTGGTAATAAGCAGAATTGCAATCTATACTAAATTTTCAACAATTTGGTATGTAGAAACCTGACTAAATATTGAAGAAATATCAATGAAGCAGCACAACTGGACCCAAGGAATTAGAAGAAAATCCCAGATCCGCCTACAGCAACTTTTCACACCAAATTGGATGTCCGAACCAGCTTAACCCTCTATAAAATGGAAATTACTGCATGTAAATCATTACTGTCTTCACAAAATGGTAGAATACAGCCAATCTTTATTAGCCAACCACTCACTTCCAGCTTGAAACCATTTGAGGTATGAATTAAAACAATTATTTAAAAAAAAAAGCTAAAATATAGGTAAATCCGATTTTTTTCAACATTTCGACAATTTCTGAATATTTGAGCATCTTTCAGGTATTTTGTCAACTTGGTAACAAGCAGAATTGCAATCTATACTAAATTTTCAACAATTTGGTACATAGAAACCTGACTAAATATTGGGGGAGATCAATGAAGCAGCACAACCGGACCCAAGGAATTACACGAAAATCCCAGATCCGTTTACAGGGGCTTTTCACACCAAATTGCATGTCAGGGCCAATTTAACCCCCTGTAAAATGGAAAGTATGGCATTTAAATCATTTCTGTCTCACAAAATGGAAGAATGCAACCAATCTATATTAGCCAACCACTCACTTCTAACTTGAAACCATTAGAAGTATGAATTAAAAAAATTATTTTCAAAAAGAAGCTAAAATATATGTAAATCCGATTTGGTGTCAGACAGCCATCTTGAATATTGGTAGCCATTTTAAAAATAAAAACAAATTTGTTCCAATATCTGTTGTAGAATACTTTGATCTACTATCCTTGAAAAAATCATGAAACTTGGACAATTCTTAAGGTCAGGGTTGAATTTAAATAGTTTTTGGAGCAAAATATGAAAAAAAAAAAAAAAATCAGACATCTCGGCAATTTCTGAATGTTTGAGCATCTTTCCGGTATTTTGTCACCTTGGTAACAAGCAGAAATGCAATCTATACTAAATTTTCAACAATTTGGTATAAAGAAACCTGACTAAATATTGAGGGAGATCAATGAAGCAGCACAACTGCGCCCAAGGAATTAGATGAACATCCCAGATCCGTTTACAGCAACTTTTTACACCAAAGTACATGTCGGGGCCGACTTTAATCCCCTATAAAATGAAAAGTATGGCATTTAAATCATTTCTGTCTTCACAAAATGGTAAAATACAATGAATTGATGGTTGCCAACCACTTCCTTCCAGTTTGAAGACATTTGAAATATTAATAAAAAAATTATTTCGGAAAAATAGCTAAAATAGAGAGAAATCATATTTGTTATTAGGCGGCCATCTTTAATTTTGGTGGCCATCTTGAAGTTAGGTAGAAATTAATTATTCTATCTTTTATAGTATGCTTTGGTGATCATCCTCTGAAAAAATCATGACATTCAGAAAATTTTTAAGGTCAGGGCTGAATTTTAAATATTTTAAGGAGCAAAATATAAAAAAAATTATTTTTTTCAACGTTTGTCCCATTTCTTAAAATTTGAGTATGTTTCAGGTATTTTGACAACTTGGTAACAGGCAGAAATAGAATCTATACTAAAATTGCTACAATTTGGTACCATGAAACCTGGCTAAACAGGGGGGTCAACGAAATCACACTTCTAGGCATCTTTTTGGATTCATGTAATGGACTATAAATGTATTCTACTTTGCAAAACATCCTCTTGTCAAGACCTTTAAACCAAGTACATTTCATATGGAAACAAAATGTTATTTGGTTGCCATGGCAACCCAGCCTAAATTTATCTTTGTGGTGGAAGTACAAGTATGGTGATTATTATTGGTATACACCACTGAAAAATGTAAGATGTTAAATGAATTAATAAACCTATACACATAAATCATATTGAAAATGTCATACCCATTGGTCTCTGAGGTCACTTGACGTATTAAGGGGGTAAAAACCCCAAAGTAATAGTCACTGTCATAAGTCAGGAACATACATGTCTGATTTTTTCCCAAATCAATCAGAGCCGAGATTAATGAGGTTACTCATATCTTCGAAATGAGTGTGTATGCCTGTTAAACAATTTAATTACTTTTATCATCGTGTTGCCATGACAACAATGAAAAAAGGAAAAAGCATTACAGATACTGGTAAGTGAGAAACCTAACCATTGACTTTTCATTGCATCCCGAAGATTCATATGTCCCAGTAAATAAGCAAACTTCAGATCTTAGCCACTTCGGCCTTCAAGTAGGATATTTCTTATATTAAAAAAGATATTGAACAGTGTTGAAGGATCCAGTAATGGGTGGCTACTCCTAATGTTAGACTAAATTATTTTAGGTGTTTCTTTTAAAAATATCCTATTTACTACCACAATAGGTCATGTGGCCTAAGAAACCAATAGGTGTGACATTGTCAGTATGATATGATATAATGTGCAAAAATCTGTATTAAAATTCATGTAACGTCTATCACTTTTCCCGCTAATATACACCTCTACTTATATTTAGACTACAAAGAAAAAATTTGGCTGGGTTGCTATGGTAACATATAACAATTGCTTTCCATGTAAATATACATGGTTTCAAAGTCTTGATATAGGTACATATTGTAAAGCAGAATACATTTATATTTATGCACACCTAAACGGGATCAAATTCAAACTTTGCAAAATCGAGTAGTGAAAAAATCTCATAATTCAGCCATTGTAGTCTGGTTACCCTACATACAGGTCATGTGACCTTTTAGATTTCCTAAAAATTGTGAAATCTGCATTCCAGAGCACCATTCTTTCCAGTTTCATCAAGTTCAAACATCATAAAAACAATAAAATGCCACTTATATCACATTATAAGAAATGTTTACGAATTCAAATCTGTTGCCATACCAACTGATGAAAGCAAATGTCAACATAAATATTACGCATCATGAAAGAACTAATCAAGAGCTCTCTTGAAGAGTAAAAATCGCGCTTCCTCCTGAAGGATAAATAGGGTTACACATTGATTTGCAAAAATTAATGATTCAATTCATGTCAAATTTGAACATCTTTGTCATGACAACAACCTTATTTGGTCATGTGACTTGAAATTACTAGCCCTTATTTTAAAACAGGTATTTGAAATAAATGTTTTTGTACACTTTTGATAAAGTTGGTTAAAGTATATTCCATCAAAAGTACACTTCTACCCCATTATAGCAAAATCTGACAAATTCAAACTTTGTTACCATAGCAACCAACAGCCATATATTTGTAAACAAAATTTACATTAAAATAAGGGTTTAATTGAATACTTTCCAAATATCTGGGAATTTGGGTCAACACATGAAATATTTTTACTTTTATGGAAGATAACTTCGTCAAAAGTGTGCTTAAATTTTACTAAATTTGACATTTCCATGTTATGCGATATATTCTTCAACTTTCATGATTTAATCATGAAGAACAATTTGTTTTGATGGTTGAATGTATCATAATCATGACCTAATGTTAAAAATTCATTCTTCTATTTAGTGTGTAAATATGAAATGAAGGGATTTATGAGAAAATACCAAAACACATGTTTTTTGCAAGTAGATGGAACCACTGTCAAACGGGGTTCACCAAGCTGCAAAAATACACTGCTATATATACATATTGAAGATATCATGCTTGTTTCTGCCAAGTTTCATAAAAATTGTTCCACTGCAACTCCTGTGAATACTCCCTAAAGTGTGACATACAACAAAATTTTATAATTGTTTATCTTTGGTTGCCATGACAACACACTTCAAAATTGTCCATAAGTGAACCCCTGTGAGGATAACTGACATTCAATGCTTCAAGCTGATGCATGATTGAGGACAAAAATTATAAGTATGCCTCTATTAGCACTGCTCATGTTCACACAGTAACAAAATGTTACTTTGGAATATTGGATATCTGTTGCCATGGTGACAAGACAAACGGAGTTATTGCCCTTTTTTTTTACATTTCCTCAGAAGACAGTATTACTGACAATTTTGCACAAAAATTATTGTTCTAGACCCAAATTTGACTGAAATATAAAACTGTTAATCTGATGAAGTAGATATTAAGAGCATTTTCATAGGAACTGTGGTTGCCATGGTAACACACCTGGGTTAATAAAGATATTTCATATCACGTCTGGTGCAACATTTTGTTTTCCTTCATTTTGCCAAAAAATATCACAATAGCATCAGTATCCTTGATATAGCTTCACTTTAATCATATTTTGGGAACGATTTTTGAAGTAGGTACTTGTTGCCATGGAAACCAATTTAAATGCATTTCCCAAGGTTTGTTTTTTTGGAGCTTAGGCAAAACTTGTCCGGCAAATCCCAAAGTTCACATGCCGAAAATTTCACGCTTTTGTCCGGCTTGTAACTATTTTGGCCATTTTTTGCACGAAGCTGCTCTACTATGAAGAATTCAGACATATTGTGTTAGAACAATTATCATTATTGACATGGAGAGCTGCAACATTGTTACTGGATTATTCAATTTCAATTTCTGAGGAGCAATTGCTAATAATGAGAACAACCAATTACCCAATTGAGAATTTGAGGAACATGAGCATTTAAATGGTTTGATATTTTGACAGGTTGGATTTAGTTTCGAAAGGTTCTCATTGGTTCAAATCTAATCTTATTTCAGAATATGCATGATGATAACAACCATGTAAAAGATATCCAGGCAAATAAAAATCTAGAAGGTGGAGGTGGTTTGTTAGTATCTCATTTTTTACACTGTGGCCCTCAACAATCATCCAAAAAAAAAAAAATTCAACAAAAGAGCAAAAGTGAATCTTTGTGAAGCATGTACAGGTATAGCTTATTCACCACTGGAGTGGGGATATGTGTTTCATCACCTAGATCTTTAGCCCTAGGTGTGTTAAACATTCCCGATCCCATGGTAAATACTCAAACAGTTACAAGGGACGATTAGTGGACAACAAAGAATATGGGCATTATTGCCCTAAAATACTGGCATGTGTTTGGCTGACAGAGGAGTCAAATGGCATAAGTAGTATTGTCTCCAATCCATTTTCAAAGATAATGCTACACCCAGATAGCCTGAAGTAGAATGTAAATTAACTGTCAGTCATAATGATTCTCTTATGGCAAATATAATTCATGTTGAAAGTATGTCTTTCTGTGCTGCAGGGAGTGATATTCCTCAAGATAAATGCTGAGGAGGTAAGGGTAGCCTGTTGCATACTGTTACACAAGTGTCAGACATACTCTTCTGATACAAAGAAATAACCTAAAAGCCTCTCAAAGATAACAGGAAAGCTTTTATCTGCCTTCAGGCTATCTATACATTTTGCGACTGAGTTGAACAAAGGTGCGTCGTCTTTCCTCCGTTAGTTTTTTTAACAAGTGCCGTGGGTGTTTGCTTGTTACACTAGGCAACTATTTTCGAATTTTCCTTTTCATGTACAATGTAAGTTAGCTTCAATCCAACTAAAAATGACGCTATCAGTATTTAGAGTCATCAATTGTTGTCAATATGAATGCTTAGTAGTAGCGAGTATGAGAAAAAGTGGCTAGAATTTAGCCAAGTGAGATTAGAATTGGAAGACTTAGACTGAACAGGAGGCTCACACAATGCCACACATATTTACTTATTTTCCTTATGCAAAGCAAGAACAACCACTTGCTTCTTTGACTCTGATGTAATGAGACACAAAGCCATGTAAATGACAAATGTAACTGCCATGTTCCATCCAAATATGACATGAATATTTTACGATCAGGGAAAGGAACAGGAAACAAATGTCTGATACAATAGATGAGATCATTATTTCAAGTCAGGAGTTGAAGACAATTCTAATGGAATGTCATGGCTCACCATTATTGCCTGCTACGAGTTGCCATCTTGGCGACAAGAAAAAATTCTGCTGTAGGCTTTGTGACATTGTTCTGAAATGACCCAGCGCAGAATGCCACACAATTCAATACAGTGTCTGCTAAAATCACAGGGAGGAAAGTTCCTGCAAGATCTCATTTAAAAAACTGGGTAGTTCTTATGAGAATGGCCTGGACTCAATTCCCACTGAGCACTCTGACCAGACCTGACATCAGGATAATGTCTGTGATGTCACACTGTTGTCCTGTGACATCAAAATAGGGCAAATTGAATTAGCCTTTTATAGTCCTATAGCCCTTCTTCGCAATTTGTTGCAGACCAGCCCAACATACTATGTGATTTTAACATTATCAGTGTTTTCTTCTATAGCTCGCAAACAAAGAAAAATTTATAAATTTGCCCTGATTGTTTCTTATCATTTGGTAATGACCCAAAACAGAATGGAAACACAATTCTTGATGTATGCTGCACTGAAATTGTGGGGAGAAAAGACCCCATTGGCTCAATTTTGAATACCAAGCTCTTCTCATGAGATTGCATACTCAAGCCACGGATCTGCATGTCCAAGACCCAAGGGATTGAAAGAGAAGGTGTTGAATATTTCCTTTGGCATTGAATATTTATTGTAGATTATTAGTGCTCTCTCTGGGATCCATGAAGACAAATATAGATTCATGAAGAGACCGTTATGAAATTCCAGGAAAAAATTCGATATCTATGAATATAGTGAAAAAGATTGTTCCTTTATTGACACAGATATGGTGTGGTACATTTCAAGTTTGATTCTGAGACTAAAAGGAAAAATGAGAGAAAATCTATTAAATTTTAAATGCCATGTTTTATTACTGTAAGGAAAAATGACGGGAATAGTAATTTTTCATTTATTCTTTTTTGCAGAAGTGATCATTTTATAGGATCAGACTTTTCAGAATTTTAAATCTGATTTTCCCAATAACATTAGCTTGTCAGATGATGAATAGGGCAAAGGATGGCATAAACGTATGGGAGGGGGGGGCAGTCACCAAAGGTTTGGTAAACAGTAAGATCGGGCAAAAAGGCTAAAAAATTTGGGCAGATGATTGAATAAAAACTATTGAAAATCAATAATTTCCAGGCAATTTCATTTGAAATGGCATTAAATTTAGATCTTGAAATTCGGGCAAATGTCGCTCGCCCCCCCCTAAAAATCACGTTCGCCGTACACCTATGAAGGATGGTCACAATTTTCTGCTTCCAATTTCAGTGCAAAGCCAATGTAATTCCCATCAGCTGTATATATACTACAACTTGAGTTTTCTATGAGTTTTTTCTTGAATGCATTTTTGTTTTGGTCAGAAGCCAATTGGATTTTCATATTCAAAATATGTGTGGCACACATGTGGCATGCGTGTCTTGTTGAGAAAGGAGGAACCAGCTTTTCCAGTTAAACGGTTTTATTCATCGATAAAGCTTAGCCATAAAGCCTAAAAAAACAAGAAATACATACCATTAGTAATGCCCTAATTTATGGTATAACAAATGTATATAATATATGTAAAAGATAATTATTAATTAAAATTATAAAACACTTACCCGGATTGGGCTGTTACTAGCTTGCTGGTTCCTCTCAGTCTGAGGAGGTGACCTGATTGCTTTGGCTCAGTGGTCAGCACTAATCCTCTCAGACTGAGAGGCCAAACAACATGAACACTTTTGGTTAATAATACAAATGAATGGGGGAGAATATATATATAATTAGTGAGTGCCACACATACCCTGCGTTTCAGAAAGTTGTCCTCAACTATAACCAATGAGAAACAAGAAACTATAACATATGAAATTTAAACAAATTGTAAGAAATATACCACCGTCCGTCAGTATATACAGTCGCCTATAGTACGTAAGTTAAATGGTCGTCAACAATAACAAAACAAAGATTTATCACCTTTATTCTCTCAACCATAATAAGTACAATAATCAAAGTACAATAATCAAAGTAAAATAAATTGCTTAATACTAAATGAACAAATAACAAACACAAATTAAGTTCAGTTATTCTTTATTCATTTATTCCACAGAACCAATTTTGTTTAACACTTGCTGTAAAATATTCATTTTACAATTTAAAACATAATCACCACTTTGTTGCCATTCTGGAGCTCTTCTATTTCTTTTGGATCTACGAAGTCTGGGTTCCAAAGGAGGTGTTCCTTCTGGTAGACCTTCGTCCTGTCCTGATCTAGAAGATCTTCTCTGACTTGGTGGCTGTTCTGGGGTTTGACGCTGATCTGGGCGAGGAGGAGGAGTTCTGATCGTAGCTTGGTCTTGAGTTTGTTGTCTCGTAGATGGCTGTAAAGGGGCCTGGCTTTCCGTTTCCGGCTCTTCCTCTGATGACTCTTCAGAGACACTTGACTCTTCAGACGATGTCTGCTCTGGTTCCACTCTACTCCTTCGCTGTTGTATTGGGGTCTTCTTTTGCTGTTTAGGTTTCTTCTTGGTTCGATGACGAGTGTTCGGCCTTTCAAACTCTGAATCTGAACTACTTGAGCTGCCATCACTGGCACTGTCCGCATTCTCACTTTCTGCTGCCTCTTTACAATTTCTAGATTTCTTCCTTCCAGTAGACTTCTTGTTCTTCTTATCTATACTTCCATCCGGAATATGTCCAAGTGGTAGAAGCAGATTACGATGTAACCTTCTCTTCTTTGCCTTCTTGTTGCCTTCTTCTTGGATGTCGTACACAAGATAGTCCTTGGAGGGAATTCCAACGATGACATGAACCTTCTCTTCCCACACATGGTCTAACTTGTGGGGTCCTTCTTTGTGTCGGAGTTTCTTCACCAGAACACGGTCACCAATTTCCAGTCGACTTGCCTTGGCAGTTCTGTCATAGCCTTCTTTTCCTCTCTCATGCCGTCTTGTTGCTTGAAGTGAAGCTCGATCGTAGGCCTCTTTCAATGAATCCTGGACACTCTTGATGTACTGATGGTAGTCTCTGTTGCTATCCTGATGATATCTGCAGGGAGTCGAGGCTTGCGACCAAACATCAGTTGAAATGGAGAATATCCAGTGGAGTCATGTCTAGTGCAATTGTACGCATGCACAACATAAGGGACATCCTCCTTCCAGTTGGCCATGTCTTCTTCAGACAAGCAAGCAAGCATATTTAAAAGGGTTGAATTGAAGCGTTCAGCTTGCGCATTCCCTTGAGGATGGTAAGGTGTGGTGTGACTTTTGGAGATGCCCAGTAGACTGCACAGCTGCTTGATGATGTTGGACTCAAAGTTGGTACCTTGGTCAGAGTGAATACGGGTAGGCATTCCATAGTGGTTGATGATCCTGTCCAGTAACACTCTAGCTGTGGTCTTCGCAGTCTGGTCTTTGGTTGGTATTGCCTGAGCATATCTCGTAAAGTGGTCGGTCATCACCAATATACTTGAAAATCCACCTTTTGACTTCTCCAAGGACAGAAAGTCCACACACAGAAGATCCATTGGACCAGAAGACTCTAGTCGACCCATCGGTGCAGTCTGTACTTTGGATTTTCGTCTAACACAAGCACCACAAGCTCGGATGTACTCTGATGTAAACTTCTCCATTCCGGGGAAATAGTATCTATCTCGGAGCAGTTCTAGAGTCCTGTCGACACCAAGATGTCCAGTCTTGTCATGGAGTTGTTCCAGAACTTCCTGCTGTAGACTCTTCGGCACGACAAGTTGAAAAACATCATTTCCATCTCTCTCGACATGACGCTGAAGCAAACCATCATCATCGGTAGACAATCTGGATCGTTGTCTCAACAAGGCACGGGCATAGCTAGAAGATACATCTTTCCGCAGGCCATCCAGCGCTTCTATGACTTCAATGATGTCTTGGTCTTCCTTCTGTTCATCTTGCCATGTATCCAGATCCCAATGTCCTGTAACTGACGTACTAAGGCACACTTCAGGAGGCAAGGATGAGCAATAGGCTGACGCAAAATCTTCTACAAGCTGGCCTTGACAAACAGCGTGAATAGTGGATGAGATCAGCTTCTTCCATGTGTCAACTGGAATCCGTGACAAAGCGTCTGCATCCCTGAGGCTTGCCGCTGGCTTGTAATGGATGTCAAAATCATAATCGCAAAGTGCTGCTGCCCATCGCTGACCACATGCATCTAGCTTTGCACTCTTCAAGACATACGTCAATGGATTGTTGTCTGTTTTGACGATAAATGTTGCTCCTCTGAGATAGTCCGCAAATTTCTCAGTAATGGCCCACTTCATTGCCAGAAATTCCAGTTTATGAGCTGGGTAGCGACGCTCACTTTGGGTAAGACATCGGCTGGCATAGGCAATAACTCGGAGTTTCCCATCCTGATCAGCCTGGTATAAGACCGCCCATCGGTGTGTAGCTCGAAGGGTCTTGTGAAATCGGCGTAGGCTAGAACTGGTGCCTCTGTAAGTGCCTTTACCAGGGTATCGAAACTCTCTTGCTGAGCATCCCTCCACTCAAATGGGGGAAGTTTGCGTCCTTTCTTGGGTGCTGACTGTCCTTTGGGTGATTTCTTCTTGGGTTGCTTTGGGCCACGCAACAGTTCTTGAAGCGGTTCACTGTGGTAAGCAAACTGAGGGATAAATCTTCTGTAGAAACTGGCGAAGCCTAGAAATCGCTTGACTTCTTCATGACTCTTGGGAATCGGCCAGTTCCTAACAGCTTCAATTTTCTCATGGTCCGTCGCCACACCGTCTCTGGTCACCCAATGACCTAAATACTTTATCCGGTCCTTGAACACGTCACATTTCTTAGCATTTACCTTCAGTCCGCAATCTCGCAATCTTTTCAGGACACTTTCCAACTTCTTGAGATGGTCTTCAAAAGAGTCTCCAAATACGATGATATCGTCCAGATAGAGAAGACAGTTAGACAGGTTGTCCGAGCCCATGCATGCTTCAATCATGCGTTGAAAGGATGCTCCCGCATTACATAATCCGAATGGCATACGGATAAACTGATAGAAGCCTAGCGGTCCTGCTGTAAAGGCTGTCTTCGGTCTATCGGCTGGCTCTACCTCCATTTGCCAGTAGCCACTCTTTAAATCCAAACTCGAAAACCATTGAGCACCATTCAGTCTGTCGAATATGTCCTGTGGCCTAGGGATGGTTTGTGCATTGCGAATTGTCATGGAATTCAGGCGTCTGTAGTCAATACAAAATCTTAGCGACTGATCCGGTTTCCTAACTAGGACTATAGGTGAAGCGAATGGAGATGACGACTGCTCTATCACTCCTGCATCTAGCATCTGTGTCAAGTGTTGCCTGACCTCGTCCCACATTGCAGGAGGAATGCGCCTATACGGTTGACGAAATGGCTGCGCTCCTTCGGTCAGGTGAATCTCATGTTGATGTCCTTTGGCATGGCCAAGGTCAAAATCATGCATGGAGATGGCTTCTTGATTCCGTTCCAACATCTGAGTCACTTCATCTTGTAGATCAGTAGACAAGTGTTGTAGCTTGAACAAATCTGACACTGTAGAGTTGGCTGAAGAAGAATTGGCCTCTTGTCGCACTGCTGGTACAACGCTGGCTTCTTCCATCTTGCCTATCACGGTGTTATCAGGGATAGTCACATCTACCTGGCTGAGGTTGACCACCTGTAACATCAGCTGCTGGTCTGCCTCACGAAGAACAGTCGGAGTGAGAATCAGACCTCCTGGCAGTGTCACACCATCACTTGACACAAGCATTGACAAATTGTTCTGTAATGGAAAAGACAAATCATTAGTATCAATTTGACATGAAACAAAATTGTTAGAATCAGCAGAAATTGTAACACCTTCCTTACAAATTACATTCCAACTCTTAAGATTAACATCATTATTTACAGAATGTTGGAGATTCAAACATTTAAAAGTTAATTTCCAAGGCTTAGGAGCACGATACTTCTTCCAATTATCAAAACCGTACGTACCTGACAAGTTCTCTTTGCAAATTTCATAAAAGTGTCGCAAAACATTTGTTCCAAGTAGAACCGGAACTTCCTTGTTGAAAGGGGTTTCTTCAACAACCAAAAGTGGAACTTGAACTTCTCTCCTTGATCCGATGACATACCGCGGCAATCTCACAGAAACGTCAACATAACCTCGGTAAGGCAATTTGTGACCGCCAGCCACCTCAATGGAGATCAAGTCACCAATGTCTTTAAGAACTGCATGACGTTGAAGGTACTTGGTAAAGTAAGTATCACTAACAGTGCTAACCTGTGACCCTGTATCCAACAAACATTTACATCTACGACCAAAAATATCAATATTGGATTCACATCTTGGTCCAACTAAGTTGCTGCGCATGTCATTAACAAAATTGGGGCTGACATCGGCATCACCATTGCCAACATGCACATGCCCCGCAGCACACGTCGACTTCAGTTTAAAGGACAATCGCTTCTATAGTGTCCCTTTTCCCCACACTTATAACAAGTAACATAAGATGGCTTGGAAGAACCTGATGTTGAAGAATTTGATGACTTCTTGTGGTGATCTTCCTTCTTCTGATCTTGCTCATCACTTCTCCCAGTGATTGCACGTCCACGGCCAAAACTTCTCCCTCTGCCAGAGCGTCTGCCTCGGTTGAAACCTCTACCTCGGCCTCTTGTTGATGCTTGATCTGCAGGAGGAAAGCGTTTCTCCAATTCTGTAAGTCTGGCGAGCACTGCATCCAACTTCTCTTGAAGGCTGTCTGTCTTCACGGTCTTGTTGGTCGTCTGCATGCCCAACTTTGCCTTGGTCTTGGCCTTGGTTGACTTGTCAGTTGGCTCTGTACTTGAAGATTCCAACTCAATCTCTCGTGCTCCACCAGTAGGTCATCATAAGCATAACCAGCATCATACTTGTGCCTAAGTGCGTTGCGGTGAATGTCCGATTTAAGTCCACGCCAGAAGCGCTCCCTCAACATTTTCCTTTTCTGAGGTCCAGTGAGGTAGGCCAATTGAGGACAAGCTAACCAACTCTCCAGTCGACATCCCCAACTGTTGGCTGTCTCATCTGCCTTCTGCTTGGCTGAATAGAAGGTGGTTAGCATCGTCTCAGCTGTAGCTACAGATGCGAAACGCTTGTCAAACGCTGTGAGCACATCTTCCACAGTGAAATCCTCGTCCAAAGTTTGAAGAATATCCGCTGGAGTGCCTTTACATGAGCGAACAATTGAAGTCCTGACAAGTCCCTCACTATAACCTGCCTTAAACAACTGTTTAACATCAAAACTCCAACGGCGATAGGGATAACTGGTGTCCTTGCCATCAAAACTGTTGAGTTTGGGTGGCTTACCCAATCCACTGACGGCACCATAATCTCCTACTCCATCTGCCAATTCTTCAGCCTCATATTCTTCACCATTGGCAGGATCATCACCCTCACGTGAACCGGCCTCACCATCACCATCTGGCACGCCATCACCATAACCGGCACCAAGTTGACCATTACCAGCAGGGGTCTGCATTCTCATTACGGGTGAATTGACATAAGTCGCATTAGCCATTTGAGTGAAGTCTTTCTTCAGTTGCAGCATTTCAAGTCGGAGTGCTTCCTTGTCAATCTTCAGTTGAAGTTCAGAGTCAGATGCTCTCCTAGCCTCTTTCTGGTAATTCTTAGCCAATGTTTTTCAATATTTTCTCTGTTCATCCAGAGTCATGGTTACCTTCTTGGGAATGGCACCTGTTGACTTGTCCCCTTCAGCCATGGTATTGTGATGTTATGTGAAGTCAATAACACGCAACAATATACAATAAATCAATAGAAAAACCAATGCAGTAACCCAAATATCAACAAGGTGTAAACAACAACAATGTAAAGTCAAAGTGAAATGAAGTCAAAAATCATAAATGTCAAATTCAAAACAATCAACAAAGTCAGTTTGTCAAAAAGTCAGAAATAAGTGAGTCTCTAAATACACTAAGTCAAATTTGTAAACGAGAAAGTCACCTAAGTCTGTCAGTCAGGTCACTTAATAGGTAAGTTGACTAAGTTATGTCAAATAATTAGTCACTAGTTGACTAAGTAATTATTCTAAGTCAAAATAAGAAAAGTTGACTAAGTAATTATTCTAAGTCAAAATAAGAAAAGTCGAATAATTATACTAAGTCAAAAAGTGTTTAAGTTGACTAAATAATTCTATAAAGTCAATTTGGTATAATTCATACAACTCACTAAGTTATGAGAAGTTAAATTATTGAAAGAATTTTTATAAATTAAATTGTATAAAATTTATAAAGTTAATTTGGAATGAAGTTATGAATAAAGTTTTTGACTAAATTCAACCTGCTCAAAACTGGGATATGTAAGACTTGAATTTTGTAAAAGTAAAAATAATTTAATTTGCTAAGTAGGGATAATAATTTTTATAGAAGCTCAATCCAGGTGAAATAAATTTGTTAAAGTTAAAATTCTAAAAGTATAAAATATTGAAGTACTAAAATTACAAAGTTACTAAATAAATATAATTGACTAAGTTATTAATTAAATATATACTGGAAGTATCCGATTTTGTAATTTACAAACACTGTATATTATCTATTTTAAGATAAATATTTACTCAAAATGACAGCAATGCTAAATACTGCTGAACAGATAAAGAAACAGCAAAGCTACTTGATTACTGAAAATTTACACTCTTTAAATAACAATAGATTTTAGAAATATGTGTACTGCAAAATAAGTTTAAGCACACAGAGTATCAAAACCTAAATTTTATAATAAACCTTTGTGATATAACCAGTGATCAATATAATCAATGACAGTAATCACTAATGAAAAATGATCAAACTAAATCAACAAAATTTTCAATCACAAATTGAACAAAATACAAAATGACATTTGACATAAACAACAACAATAGATTTCTCCACAAAGATTGACTAGTCAGAGATCGTAATTGACACTAGCCAAATATGCTCTTAAGTTTGTTAAGGGTGGAGAGCCCTGCTCACTCAGCTTTAAATATTTTAATCCGCTTGGCTCAGCAGACTTAAATTAAAACATTGAGACTTAACTGAGCAAAAGGAACTTTAAAGTAAAAAATTATTTCTTATCTAATCTGTCAATACACAATGCTAACTTTCATGTGAATTATCAATTAGACAGTTCAAGGGCTCAAAATTACTCAAATTTTGAAATTAGCACAGTCCATCAGCCCAACAATTAAAATAGAGATGACATACCTGGATTCCAATTTTAGTGTAGAGAAATTGATTTTACTCACAAATTGTCTCTGAATCCAGTGGGTATGAAATATCCTTGAAAAGTCAATTTTTCTTGCGAATTGCAGATGTTCATGCAAATGTTCATTCGAATTTTCTTGCGAATTTTCTTGCGAATTTCTTGCGAATTTTCTTGCGAATTTCTTGCGAATTTTCTTGCGAATCTTCTCAAGGGGGGGGGGGTTCGCGAAGAAGGGGGGGGGCTGCTTCACTCTGGACTGCCTGTCTGGGCCCTGTTCTTCTTGGTCAGCAATGCCAATCCCTCTGTGCCGAATTCAGTCTCCACCAGTCCATGTAAATCAGCTGCAGATCCTTCTGGATGACTTCTGCTTGCTGGATGGGCTTTGAAACCCAATGGGACGTCTCCCAAACTGCCCTGGCTGGTCCTAGGCCTTTTGGACAAACTTCTGGACTGGAATCCTGGACAAACTATAACTGGAGTTTCTGGACCTCTGCTATGCGTTGTCTTTCTCCATTAACCAGTTACTTCATCTTCCACACATCAAGGGGGGATGACAGCTAACCACGCTCTGCTACCATGTGGCACACATGTGGCATGCGTGTCTTGTTGAGAAAGGAGGAACCAGCTTTTCCAGTTAAACGGTTTTATTCATCGATAAAGCTTAGCCATAAAGCCTAAAAAAACAAGAAATACATGTATACCATTAGTAATGCCCTAATTTATGGTATAACAAATGTATATAATATATGTAAAAGATAATTATTAATTAAAATTATAAAACACTTACCCGGATTGGGCTGTTACTAGCTTGCTGGTTCCTCTCAGTCTGAGGAGGTGACCTGATTGCTTTGGCTCAGTGGTCAGCACTAATCCTCTCAGACTGAGAGGCCAAACAACATGAACACTTTTGGTTAATAATACAAATTAATGGGGGAGAATATATATATAATTAGTGAGTGCCACATATGTGTGCCTGTAGTCTTGAACGAATCTTTACCTGTATGTGGTTCACTGGTCTTTGACAATCTTAAGTTCAAGTGGCTCCACAGTGTAATAATAATGATAATAATAATAGTATTCATTTTTATAGCGCCAATTTCAGTCAACCTGCTCATCGGCGCTTTTGAGGAGTTATGAATAAAACTTTTTGAACAAATAAGTTTTCCTTAAACTTTAACAGTTTGGGTGCAACAAGGGAGAAAGCTCGCTTCTCACAGCCATGACCGCTTATTGTTGGTAATTCTGACAGGTTACGAGTGTTACATCTCAGGTTAGCTGATTTTGTTTACTGTGGCAGATCAGTTGTTTAATATAATCAGGTGCCTGGTTGTTTAAAGCTTTCCATGTAGTTGACAACAGTTTATATTGAATTCGAGCAGGAATTGGGAGCCAATGTGTAGCAGTCTGCTTTTGGTTCAGAGATGTCTTTTAGACAGTTATATTTTAGGCCTTTGCTTTGTTTTCTTTTCATAAAATATTCGTATCGAAACTGAATAACTAGTATACTTGAAACATTATATTAATTGTAAATTGGCCTGCAGCTGGATTGCACAAAAAGGACATCAGAAAATATTTGTACATTTTAGTAAAACCTGAAAAATGTCCTTACATTTGTAAGAAAAGACTACAGGTCAGAGCTGGCAAACCTTTGTATGTACAGCTAGCTCAGTTGCAAATGCATATGTACATCTAGCTGGTTCCAGGGCAAAAAAAACTCTTGTTATCTTCAATATCTTGAGAGGCTGTCAAGTGAATCCACTTGTGTCAAAAGAGTATTACTGATAACTGTTTCAAAGTATGCAATATACGGTTCCGATATTTTCTTTTTACATAGTGATGTAATTATCAAACAAATTAAATACACCACAGGAGGTATAGTAGTGGCAGTCCTGTCAGTAAATGGATTCCCCCTTTTTTTACCCACGGCAATGTACACATTGCCGACGGGTATTGTACTTACTTTGGGAAAATTTGTCATTAAGGCGGGCGGGCGGGTGGGCAGGCGTCCGTATAACGGGCGTCCCACTAACTTGTGTATTGGGAGTAATGCCAAAACTATGGTATGTATATTTTTTATTCTTGGGGTATTATTGTTTATCCTCAGTCCAGTGTGAATCCTTGATTCTGATTGGCTGAGAGCCGCGGTGTATGACACCGTACACCCTGTCTGTCGTCACCATGAGATAAACAATGATGTCACAATTGCAACCATAGGATTGTTATGATGTCATCCTTGTAGCAACAATAGTCATGACGTCACAATGCTATTGTTTGAGCCATTGTGACATCTTCCAGGTGACAGCACTGGTGATGACGTCACAATGCTGTTGCTTTGTTACTGAAAGACATTTCAGACTCAGTTTGCAAGAAAATCTATGGGCATCAATAAAACAAGAAGTCTGAGGATAAAACCGTTACACCCTGCTCGTTTTTCGAGGGTACGGGAATATACACCACTCAGGCCTCCATACACCACTCAGCCTTCGGCTTCGTGGTGTATGGAGTCCTTCGTGGTGTATATTCCCGTACCCTCGAAACGAGCAGGGTGTAACTGATAATATTTTATCCTTGTTGTCCCTTTTAGGGGTTTAATCCACCTAAGATTGATACTTTTTGCACAATTATTAAAAAATGTAAAATAATTATTATTTTGTGTATTTGGGCGTGAAGCAAAGACTATGGCATGTATATCTATTATTTTTTGAAAATATGGTGTCTTTTATGCTAACCCTGCAATTCCTCTTGTCCAATGATATATGGGGGCCTATGATTAATGATATCAAATTGAAAAAGAACCGAAACTAAAACCTATCTACATGTCAAGTTGAATCGATTTTTTATCAGTACATCAATAAGTTTGAGTGCACTGTGCAATATATTGAAGTGTGTTTTATTGCATCCCCTTATCAATGGGATGTCTTCTTAATTCCGTAAATATAGTTACGAGAAGTCCATCTTAATATTTGAACCACTTTTATTCCATCCCGAATGTTTTATGCCCCTTGGCACAACAACGTTGCAACGTGACCATCGCAGCGCCACTACTTATAACATTGACAATCTGTATTTGGCGGGAATACATCACATGTTTCAGAGGGTTTTTTTATCTGCTTAATAGATATGAATATTGGTTGACCAGACCAGACAGATGACTTCACTTTTTCCTTAAATTTGTCTGATAATTTGACAAAAATATTAAGTTAATCTTTTGAAAATTTGTCTTTGAAAAAGCCATTTGAAATTGGTGTTGGAACTGCAAGTGGAAAGCAAATATCCCCAAAGTTATTTTAAAAAATTCAATCGCGTTGATGCAATTTAGGTTTTCACTTTTTTGGTCAGAAGTAAAATGGATCGGAAAGGTATGCAAACTGCTGGATACAGATCTGATCTAAAACTGCATGTTTTCCTGAATGAATATATAATATTATTTGATTATTTGATAATTATACAGATTTTTCAGATTTCAGATTCATATCATTTATTTACCAAAAATATACACATAGTTAAACATAAAATGATAAACAATAAGCATATTTGGAAGGAGTCTCTAATAAAGCCTAAATGGCCGCTGGCTTAGAGCCACCCTATACATGTTTGACCCAATAAAAACAAACTTGAACTTGACCCTGTAGCCTGGCCCATGTCTGAATTTTTTTTTCTTCTGACTTATAGTCAACACTCGTGTTCTGCATCAGGGTTATTTATCTTTTGTCATTATCTTTTTGTCACACAAGACGAGGTGAACAACCTTATTGATAACAACAACTTTAAATTTACAGATCTACATTCTTTGATTCCATTTTTATTTTTAAGAAACATTGGATGCTGCGCCAAAGCCAATATCAATTCCTTCCATCAATCAACTAAGGTACGTTGTTGATATTATTCAAGTGGTATACTTGTAAATATTATATTTATAGTTTAATGGCTAATTTAAGTTTTTTAACCAACGTAATCAGCCGAAAAATTTTCGAAAAAAAAAGTTTAATAATCTCGTATACTGATCTTATTGCTTAAAAGATGTCAACAAAAAATACTCAAGACATCTATGAATATTCTTGTATGTATATAAATGAAATATCCATGTGTCCAACAATTTGGATCTTTAATTGTTTTGCCAAATTTATGTTAACAAAAGTTAATCCGCCAATTGACAATAATCTGTATTTTATTGAAAAATGTTGATACTTAAATTGTTATTGAACAATTTTTTAGGAAGTTGTTGAGATAATACCACTTTTTAAAAATTTTACCTAAAATGTTGGCCCCATATTTCTATTTCCGCAATAAGGAAGGTTCTTGTATTGTCTATTAAAATATTTTTTTATTTGCAAATTTTTATCAGTAATTATTTTTTCTTTTTTCAAAATAATTTTGTGAATAAGGTGGTATGTGATGTAAGATATGAATCTTTCGCTGGATCATTTTGCAAGAAAATCTTTTTTGGCATAATGATTTCTTAAATTACAAGAATCATTCTTCTTTGAAAACATTACTCATTATGCCCCAGTCTCACGGCACGTAACGGAGAACTTTTTTGCCACTGAGGGGTAGCTTGAGTTGAATTCTAGGAAAAAAATGACTATCCCGGCGACATACAATGTTTATAAAACCATTACATAATTAATTAAAAGCATATCACGGCGGGGTTCTTTTTGTTCACTGCGGGAAAGAAAAGTTGTACGCCGTCCCCAAAAGTTCGCCGGGGGAAAGGAATTTCCTCCTCCTGAGGGATACTTTTATATCGCCCCGAGATATAAAAAGTACCCCTCAGGGAACCTATAACTGCCCCTCAGTGAACCTATTTCACCGCGGCGGGATGTCAAAAACTGCCGGCGAGGCTTCAAATGTCCCCCCAGGGGCAGGAAAGGTCCCCGCGGGGGCAGGAAAGGTCCCCGCCGGGGCAGGAGAGGTCCCCTCAGGGGCAGGGGATGTCCTAATATCCCGCCGGAGATGTTTTTGAGGCGTTCTCACTGAAAAAATCCACGCCGGACTTCCAAAAATCAAGAAAATTTTGGGCTCTGTTCCGCCGTCATGAAAAAAAAGTTTGTACCTGTTGAATCTTTTTTGACATCCACGGCGCAGTTTTTCCATTTCTAGGAACCGCTGAGGGGAACAAAAACTTCCCCTGGGGGGATGTGAAAAGTCGACGGCGGATCACCCAAATTCATCCAAATTACCAGGAAATACTTCGACGCCGATTTAAATAGTTCTCCGGGAGCCGCCGTGAGAATGTAGCATTAGTCAATTTGTATCCGGACAAAAATCTGGAACTTAATTAGTGTGTTGGTGAATGTATACATATTTGTGACGATTTGGTCTTTGGTAAATTTGACAAAGTAGAACTTTTACTTAGAAAAAAATTCTACTAAGAAAAATATTAATTGTTTAAGAAATGCTCTGATAATGAATTAAATATATATTTTTATAAAAATATAACATATTTTGTGTTTATTTTTCATAAAAACATTATCAGTGGCAAATTTTAAAACAAATAAGTCTTAGAAGTTTTTAAAACAAATACAAACAGATTCACTCAGCTTCAGTAAACATCTCTATAAAATCAATTTTTTTAAAGAACTACAATAGATCGGAATAAAATTGGCTGGAGTATTTCTTGTGGAGTAAATACTTGCCAGGGAAGGGGGACTGTTCAACCTTTTTATTGTTTATCCCTCAAAGCTTATTTTAAAAACTCTACTTGTAATCACAGGTTCAGAAGAGACAGGGCATAAAATGAGCAGATCGAAACAGTGAAATGTTGTTGCCCTCAATCACAATTGGTGACTGAAAAATGCTGAGTTGCTGTCTTTGGGTGCTGGATAAAGTTCAACAACAAAGTTGAGGTAAGCATCAATAATTATTGAACATTCAATAAATTTATCCTGTGGAAACAAAAGTTATATAAACAGTTCAATAAAAATAAGTCCCCCTTTACGAAAACTTGACTACTGAAAGACATCTTTTCCGATTTCTTTAGTTTACAAATTTGTAGACCTCAAATGTCTACTAAATATAATTAAGAAATTTTCTCCAGTCACTTGATGAAGTATGCCCCCGCTGGTGGCTTCCCTGTCTGGTGAAATTGGTTATATCAATTGGAAAAGCCACACATTTTGTTTTTCTAAGGGTAGGGTCACCAGAAGGCTGCTGGCTTTGCAACCACTAAGCTACAAACACTCATTCAGGGTCGATATACAGCCTTTAATACAGCCAACTTTCATAAAAAATCGGAGAAGGAACCTTTGAGATACATATTCAAGTTTATTTAAGTTTATTTAAAGGGGGACTTATTTTTGTTGAACTGATTATACAGCAGGAAAAAAAACCTGAAACAATCCAACATTGATTTTATTTGTGACAGATGTGAAAGTCAAACTGTGTATTGTATCACAATTGGTTTTCGGCCAAGAATCTTTTTGAACACTCCCATGCTTGCACACATAGTCAAATTTATATTCACTGGATAATCAAAAATTCATACATAGAGTAGGTCGGGGTAAGCAGCCCCCCTTAACTTCGAGGTGCGATTTGACCTACTTTTTACGGTCAATTATTTGAATGCTTATGCTGTCTGTAAGGGAACACTTGACTCTACTTATAACTAGTGAAACAAATGTCTACCAATTTTAATAAACAAGTTACGGCCATTTTTGTAAAAAAATTACAGCATCAGACGAAAGTTTAGACCGCATCAATCTTTTGTAAATATAAGGGAAAATAGATGCTCAGCAAAAGAACTTCTGCATGGATTCTCTTGCCTATGTATCAGGGAAATTCTACAATAGAGAAAAATTCAAATATTTTTTTCACTTTCTTGAATATGTGTGATAAGCAAAAATTTCAGGTGTTCTAAACTTACGTCTGATGCTACTTACATCCAAAAAGGCCTTTAATGGTATTGTACATTAGAGGAAAGGTGAGTAAATTATCCAATGTTATTTTAGACAAGATATTCAATCATGTTTCATGTGATTTAAAGGCAATGAGTTATGACACAGGAAAAAACATATTTTTAATTTTTTTTTAAAATTTCAACATAAGGGATAATAATGGTGATTCAATGAGCCAAAATTGTTAATGAATGAGCCACTCATTTGAAGTATCATAAAACAATGACCAAGGTTTTTACATTGACCTGAGCATGTGTCCTGATAAAATCAAGCAACTTTTGTTTGTTCGCTTTACTTACAATGAAACTACATCCACTTTTATGGAAGGCATAAGCGCTGGTGAGCATGGTCTCCGTGGAACTAGCGCTATATAAATAAACAGATATTATTATTATTATTATTATTAAATCTGGCCCATTCGTTAACATTACGTTTCAATACAGCATCCATAGTAGCGTCTGCAATTTTGTCTGTACTGTGGAAAAAGAACAAAAGTTTTTTGATTTTATCAGGACACATAATCAGGTCAATGTAAACACCTGGGTCATTGTTTTATGATACTTCAAATGGGTGGCTGTCAGACAAAACCTAGGGAAAAACACCATTTTTGCACTATGGTTGGGTGTCAAGTGCAGTCATACTCCATTAGAAGGATAAAAATGTGTCAGACATATATTTTCTATGTGCGTTTTAGTTGACTTTTCATTTATTAACAAATTTGGCTCATTGAATCACCGTTATTACCCCTTCAGTTCAAACTTAATAAAAATTTAAAAATATGTTTTTTCCTGTGTCATGACTCATTGCCTTTAAATCACATGAAACATGATTGAATATCTTGTCTAAAATAACATTGGATAATTTACTCACCTTTCCTCTAATGTACAATGCCATTAAAGGCCTTTTTGGATGTAAGTAGCATCAGACGTAAGTTTAGACCACCTGAAATTTTTGTTTATCACACATATTCAAGTAAGTGATAAAAATTGTTGAAGTTTTCTCTATTGTAGAACTTCTCTGATACATAGGCAAGAGAATCCATGCAGAAGTTCTTTCGCTGAGCACCTATTTTCCCTTATATTGACAAAAGATTGACGCGGTCTAAACTTTCGTCTGATACTGTAAAATGGCCTTCTTACCCCGCCCATCGGGCAAGAAGCTCCCCTATTATAATCCTATGGAAATTTTTTTTAGTGCATTCAGCTTTAAAGTTATTTCTTGGGTTCTTCAATTATTTTTAAAGCATTCTATTCACTTTTTCTAAATTTCAGATTTTTGTGTTCATATATTTATTTTTTAATATTTTTTACCCTGCATCAATTTTTACCAATTTTTTTCTATTTCAATTAGCTATTCTATCAGGATTTAAGGTAAAGTACACATTATTAAATGGTTCCTGAATCAGCTTCGAGGCCCCAGTGAAGGGGGCCTCATGCCCCATACCATGTGGGGCCTCTCGCCCCAAACCCACATATTTTAATTTGACCTCTATATTTTGAACTAAAATACAAAAAACTTGATCCGAATCATATTTATGTGATGGTTATAAAGTGAAGCAATGCAGATATCCATTATAATTTATAAAATTTCAAAAGTTATGTCCGACAACCCCTTTCAAAGAATAAATCAAAGTTACAAAAACCATGCAAATTTTTTTGTTTCTTCAATTTCTACTATGGTTTGGTGCTGTTTGCCAGGAAAATGTGTGATGTCCCCTAAAAGCCTCTGGCTTCAATCCTATCAACAAGAAAACGCACCAAAAATGTAAGTTTAGATATAACCCTGGGGGGGGGGGGCCTCTTACCTAACCCGGGCTTCTTGCCCCGACCTACTCTATTTATAGTGGTTTGCAGACAGCGGCTTCTGCCTTATGCAAATCCTCGTTGCTTCAAGGTTTATTTTATTTTATATCAATTATTTATACCTTCATATATGTTCATTTTGTAACCATTAAATCAAAAATAAATACATTCTGTCTGTCTGGCTGGCTGTCTGTCACACCAGGGCTAACTTCTCCTTACAATGTGACACTTAAAAAACAGCCTTGATTTCAATTGGGGGGGGGGGCAGAATGTATGCAGTACATATTCATGGGTTATTTTCTCTTCTTTCAGATGGCAGAGAAAATGACATCATCAGAAAAAGAGGCAAATTGGAGGTATCATTCTTGACTCTCATATCAAATGTGATGAATCCCCCATGTGGTACGATAATGGTTTAAAGGTAGTAAGTCCGCCAATTCGATGTAAAATTTAACTTGTTATTGATCATAAATTGATAGATTTAAAGTATCGTATACATTTCCAATCAACCGAAATTCATGTTTTCTATAATAAAGTGGGTTTAATTGCTTGTAAAGCCTTAAATTACCTAAGGAAAGCTCTGCATTGCTTGAAATGTTTGCATTTTTCAAGTAAATAAACTTTTAATATTGTCAAAAGAATGGCAATTAGGTAAATTTTTCAACTGGAATGTTTTAGATACGACTGAAATCTATCTGCAAACAGTCTATTAAAAATGCGGACTTACTACCTTTAAAGCCACAATAAACTGACTTGTCACTGGAAGGGGCCAGTGTAGCTTACTTTACATATGACTCACTTAACATACACCGTTGCTCATAAATATGGAATACTTCAACATTCTCCATTGAAAAGCACATTCTGCTGGAGCACATGATGGTCTGATTCAATGGTAACTACTTCCAATGACTGCTAAAGGGAAGTACATGCTGTCCTTTAAAACACATGTTGCAGCGTTAACCCCAGGAAAAGTTACTGCAGCACGAAATATGGAAATTCAGTGGTTTTTTAAGGGTGAGGTGCATTCAACCAAAAAATTAAAATTCTTACAAAAAATGTAGTTGAGGCTTTCAAAGAGTGATTAGAGAAGATGACTTGACCTGTACAATGGACCTTGCTTGCATTCACACTCTGAAATTTACTTCTATTTGACACTTTTTTTCCAAAAAAATATTCCATATTTATGAGTAGGAGTGTATGATCACAAAGTTACTTTTTGCTTTTCAAGAGAGCTTGACTGTGTAGGAGAGACCGGGGCTGGTTGTCACAATTTTTTTTAAAATTCAAGTTAGAATGCCTCTGAGAGGTTTCCTGGTGCCAAACCCTGCAACATATTTGTAAATATTGGGAATATTTTTATTCAACTTTCGGCCTGATTTGTCCATCACATGTTACATTGTAGGCCATATACGTACAATCGCTCGAGTCACTTTCAGTGAAAATGTGACAACTTTCTCCAAGTCCAAGGCAAGTTGTCACACTCAAAAAGCTTGGAATACATCTGATTCCCTTTCAAAAACACTAATACACCTCTTACGAAGACTATGGATGAATAGCACCATGAATCAGTGCCTAATTCTACCAAAACAAATTGTATCTCAAATTGGAGGACAATTTTAATGAAATGGCTCCAAAATGTCGGCTACAAATGTCATTTTCAAAAAATTCACAGATATATCCCTTGATACAAAGTTTTGGGCCATGGACAAATTTGTAGAGAATCTGCCAATGCAGAGTTGTATTGTGTGGTGTCAGTTTCGATTTGATCCAAGCCTGAAGATAAACAAGAAATTATTCTAAAGAAGAATTGCAAATGGCTTTAAATGTTCAATGGTGTAAATGAATATGTATCAAAATATTATAGTAGATTAATTTATCTTCAGAAGATCTTATCGAATTAGGCCAGAATTATCTGCAACGTCTCGTCGTTTTCATCAGTGTTGATGTTGTGGGGCTTGCTTCTAGGGACTTTCTTTATAAGGTGCTTCGAAGAGCTTCTCTGGTGCTCACACAGGATTACATGGTTCTTTATGAGACAAGCGGGAGAACCCATATTTGAATTATAAATATAACTAACAATAACAGGCAATGTTAATTGATAAGATATCCTGTTTTTTTTCTTTGACAGGGAAGAACATCTTACTGAAATTTTAAAGAAGAAAGAACAATACTGGAATGATAAATGGATGAGAGATGCAGAGATGGCTGTTAGGGAATACATAAAGTATAACAGCCATATGAAGACAAAAAAGCAAGTGACAGAGCGTAGTCCATTTCAAGAATTCGTGTCACACATTTATGCCAGTGGTGTTTCCCAACCAAAGCAGTATTATTTCTTACAAGTATGTCAACTGCTGTGCAGGCCTCAGTTCCTGGCATTTTCAAGGGATGTAGCAATTACCTCCATCATACACTCCCTCTGCAACTTTCCTCAGACTGGAGAGAGAGACAAATTCATCGTCAAGGTCTTCAGCATGGCAATGTCTGCTTTTCTGGAAAGTTACAACTCGATGAATTTCCTTTTTTCTTTGGTAACAGGAAGAGTGAAGCCTAAACGCATCTTTCCTTTACTGCACCGTTTTGCTGAGATTGTAGTCCGCCTTGAGGATGCTCTGTTTTTCATGTTACGAAAAGAGATGGATGCCAGTTGTGTTTTGGAATGGTGGACCAAGACACTGATCACAATGAAAAGGATCCCATTTGGCCATTTGTTGAGGAACTTCACCTTGGAATTGTTTCTTAATGACCTCAAAATGTTGAAACGAGTTGACTTCGATTTGGAAACGGTGAGAAAGGCCTTTATCAGCTGCTTTCCGGGATCATTCAGCAAATCATACAAGAAAATTCTTCCACTTGCCCGCATAATTATCAGATTCATTCGAAATGTACCAATCACCAGGAAAGCTTTCTCCCCTGGAACATACGAGGAGAGAAGTGTCCTCCAAATTGCGCTTTTCTCTTATTTGGAGAAGTCTGGCCTAGGTCTGTTCATAAGCGACCTGATACAAAGTCCGGACATCATGACCACGAAACAAGGCTTGGTCAACTTCAATGTCAAGCAATTTGTCATCAGAATTATAGAGCCAGACACTTTCAGACAACTTGAAACTGCCAGAATAAAGTGGAGCATTCAGGATATGGTAGACACCGTTACTGTTGATGAAAAGACTTTAAACCTCATTTGGTATATTCAAAATACACTGGAGGAACAAGGAGTGAGAAGCCGAAACAAGGCATTTTTGACAATTGTTGATTTGGCTAACGAAAAGGAACTGCCGTCAAAAAATAAACATGAAGAAATAAGGCAGGAGCTGCAGAAACTGGAAGATGAGGTATCCTCCAACTGGATGGGGCGGAATTCAATGCATCTGCTTGCTCTTATCTGCTACAAAGAAGAAGTGTTTGTAGCCATTGAACAAGCTTGTCCTGACTCAGTCAAGTTGCTGATGTCCTGTCGCGATGTACACGGGACTACGCCCTATCTTCTTGCATGTGCTTGCAAAAATGAGATCGCGAGAAAATTCTTTCTCAGGCAAGGAGCGCCATATGGGGAGCATGACTCTTTTGGTAACACGGATGAGGAGCTCTTGGAACAGACATACCTCTTCTGGGTTGAGAAGAAGACAGAGAAGTTGTATGTGCCTCTCAGCCAAATTAATTATGACTTACACGACCGGGAAGTTGGCATTCAGTATGTCAAAGACCTTTTCAAAATAATGATTGAAGAGATGGTGAAGACTCATTCGATCCTGGAGGCCACCATGGAGATTGTGGGAAGTGTCCGTGAACAAACAAAAGTTGAACAAATGGATGAATACGATGTTCAGATCCTCTTTAGACAACTGTCAGCCAGAGTGAAATCATTTGACAGTAAAACATTTGACATTGCATTTGACCACTCTGATGACAATTCAGGTCTGATATCAGAAAATGGCAAAATTGATGTCATTGCTCTGATTGGCGTCATCCGAGAAAGTATGCAGACGACGTTGACAAAGATTGACCACTCACGCTTGCCATTGCGTATTGTTGATCTGGATGATCCCTGGCTGATGATCTATGAAGGGAATGGAAAGTCAAAAGGAATGCTGATATCGTTCGATATTGTCCCTGTGGTTGAGATTCCAGATGCCATGGTAAAGGATGACCTACCGGATCAAATCAAAAGGCGCCAAGGGCAGATTATTAAAGACCCAACAAGGAATCCGCCCAGAGCTTTTCTGAAAAGGAGCAAACTTGACGATACTAAGTTCCAAGCAACATATGCAAGCAGTGAGCGTAACATCATGGCTTGTCTCCCTGTCCAGGCACGGCTTGGTGTGGTCATGATAAAGTCACTTCTAAGACAAGAAAGTGAGTGTGCCATAACATCATACATGGTCAAGACTGCACTATTTTATGTACTGGACGAGAAGATCAAAAAAGGAGAGATGGAAAAGTTGGAAAAACCAACAGATTCTGACCAATGGATCACAAGTTCAGCTGCAAAGGAATTTGACCGAGAAGGAAGACAATGGGCTTTTGATATACTGACTCATATGAAGACAATGAAGACCTCATTCCTAAATGAAGGGAAAATTAACAACATTGGGGCTGCAGCTAACTGTGTCGATGGTATTCTTGAGAAACTGGGTAAATAAGTAATATAAAGCACCGTGTGATCTGCAATACATTGATCTCGGTTTTATGCCATACATGTGACGAACACTTAAACGTGTGAACATTGGTAAAATAGTAGACCACAAAGAATTAGAGATTTATTATGTAAATACGGTCTGCAAGTTGACAACTTTCATTGCAAGTGCTTTCTTCCGGAACTTATTACTACCTTGTGGCTAGTGTGCAATTCCGCGAATACCAGTAAACGTCAACAGAAACTGAGTGTAAGGAGCTCATATAACTTTGTCTGGAAGAAACCAGGGATTTTTCAGAATATGCTGATGGCCTTGTCTCTTTTGTTAGAAACTGTGATTGCCTTGTCTGAGTTGAGTTTACCCTGATATTGAGTAGAAACATTGTGAATGTGCAATAAAATTGGAACTCTTTTATGTGGCAGTAATGCTTCAGAATACAATAGTAACTTAGTGCCAGGCCAGGTGGCAGCAGATGCATTCCTGATTTTCAAGGGACCTCCCATACGCTTATGCCGTCCTTTGCCCTATTTATCATCTGACAAGCTCATGATATTGGAAAATCAGATTTAAAATTCTTAAAAGTCTGATCCTATAAAATGATCACTTCTGCAAAAAAAAAAGAAAAATTACTCTTCCCATCATATTAAAAATTATTTTCTTACAGTAATAAAACATGGCATTTACAATTTAATAGATTTTCTCTCATTTTTCCTTTTATTCTCAGAATCAAACTTGAAATGTTGTCAAAATTGAATACCACACTATATCTGTGTCAATATAGGACCAATCTTTTTCACTATATTCATAATGCCTATATCAAATTTTATTCTGGAATCTTTCACAGTACACTCTTCATGTATCTATATAACTTCATGGATCCCAGATAGAACACTAATCGACAATAAATATTCAATGTCAAACGAAATATTCAACACCTTCTCTTTCAATCCCTTGGGTCTTTGGCATGCAGATCTGTGGCTTGAGTATGCTAATCTCATGAGAGCAGCTTGGTCTTCAAAATTGGGCCCATGGGGTCTTTTCTACCCAAAATTTCAGTGCAGCATACATCAAGAATTGTGTTTCCATTCTGTGTTGGGTCATTACCAAATGATAAGAAAAAATCAGGAAACATTTGTAAATATTATTTTGTTGTTTGTGAGCTTGACGAAAACATTGATTATAATCTTATAATCACATGATATGTTCGGCTAGTCTGCGACAAATGGCAAAGTATATAGGCCTATAGAAGAATCATTCAATTGACCTACTTTGATGTAACAGGACGTCAGTGTGATGTCATGTCAGGTTCGAATGCTTGGTGGGAATTGAGTCCAAGCCAATCCCATAAGAACTGCCCAGTTTTTTAAAGAGATCTTGCAGGAATTTTCCTCCCTGTTGTTTAAGCAGACACTGTATTGAATTGTGTTGCCATTCTGCGTTGGGATATTTCGGAAAAATGTCACAAAGCCTGTGTCAGTATTTGTTCTTGTCACCAGGATGGCAACTCGTAGCACACAATAATGGTGAGCCATGACATTCCATTAGAATTGTCTTCAACTCCTGACTTGAAATAATGATGTCATCTATTGTATCAGACATTTGTTTCCTGTTCCTTTCCCTGATCTTGAAATATTCATGTCATATTTGGATGGAACATGGCAGTTACATTTGTCATTGACTTGGCCTTGTGTGCCATTACTCAAAAGTAAAAGAAGCAAGTATTTCTTCTTGCTTTGCATAAGGAAAATAAGTACCTATGTGTGGCATTGTGTGACCCTCCTTTTTAGTCTAAGTCTTCCTGTTCTAATCTCACTTGGCTAAATTGTAGCCACTTTTTGTTCATACTCGCCACTACTAATTATTCATATCAACAACAATTGATGACTCGAAATACTAAAAGCGTCATTGGCTTGAAGCTAGCTTACAAGAAAATGACACTGGAAAATATTTGTGTTGCTTGGTATAACAAGCAAACACCCATGGCACTTGTTAAGAAAACTGATGGAGGAAAGTCGATGCACCTTTGTTCAACTCTGTCGCAAAATGCATACGTAGCCGAAGGGCAGATAAAAGCTTTCCTGTTATCTTTGAGAGGCTTTTAGGTTATTCCGTTGTGTCATAAGAGTATGTCTGACACTAGTATGCAACAGGCTACCCTAACCTTCTCAGCATTTATCTTGAGAAAGATGAGAACTCCTTGCAACACAGAAAGATATAATGCCCACAAGTGTCCCACATGACTTAGATTCGCCTCAAGAGACAATAGCTCTCCTTCCAATCATTAACTGACAGTTAATTTACATACAACAGTATTTGTGCATGACATCATCTCTGACAATTGAGAGGTTTTGCTACACGTACAGGGGTTCTGTGAACGTATAGGTTGGCATGACAACAATACTTCTAGACGTACACGTCTTATGTAACGTGTAGTAAAACCTCTCTAATAGATTGGAGAAAATACAACCTACGATACGATACGATATATATTTATTTGACATTAGCGAGAACAAGATGACCAGTACAAATATCATCATAAATTTGCCATCACATTACTTATTAAATGATCGAGCAATCACATGAATTATTTGGTTCTTTATAACTTTGCAAATTTGTTATTATGGTGTTCCAATGTGAGGAGACCTAGATAGCCCTGGAGCTGAAATTCAGGCCACCTTTCTTGTTAGGAATGAGATGAATTGAGGCTAATGTTACGAATATGAAAATTTCTGTTTGATTTTGATTCAGCTGATGGAGAATAAGGTCAAGTTAAAACATTAATAACATATATAGCAATTTCGAATTTGACATACAACATCATACTTAGAGAGGAAGTGTGCTTTTAGTTTACTTGCATATGCATAAGCAGATTTCCCATAGTCTTTAAATGTTAAGGGAAGTGAGTTCCATATACTACCTATTTTATATTTGAGACATTGCTTTGCAATTCTGGATCTCGTCATAGGTATATAGAAGTCATGAGACTGTCTCGTAGTCAGAGCCATCTGGTTTGGGGATGCTAATGCAGTCGTATGGTAAACTGGTAGTCTGTTGTGTTTAAAGTTGTGGGCCACTTTCAAGCAACTGATGGCATACAGATCGTGCACATTCAGCAATTTGTGTTTGACAAATAACGGATTGCAGTGGCTATTGTATGGTGAGTTTGTAATACAACGTATGGCCTTTTTCTGCAGGGTCAATACACGTTTCATGTTACAATTGTCACTACTACCATAAGCAGATAAGGTATAATTTATGTATACCATTTTGACACCTCTGTCAGCCTAACACATTCCTGTAGGTCTATTTTAGGGCGATAATGCCCATATTCTTTGTTGTGCACTTATCGTCCAATTTAAATGTTTGAGTGTTTGTCTTATGGTATACGCCGGGTATTCACGATGGGATCGGGAATGTGTGTTTATCACACGAGGGGCTAAACCACTCTGGTGACAAACCATATTTGCCCACTTCAGTGGTGAATAACCTATACCTGTACATGCTGCACAATGATTCACTTTTGGTATTTTGTAGAAACTTTTTTTTGTATTTTGCTGCTTCTTGAGGGGCACTGTGACATAAGATGAGGTTCCAACAACCATCTCCAACTTCTCAATTGTTAACTTTCTTGGATATCTTTCACACAGCTTGTTATCCTAATAAATGTAAATATGAAATTAGTTTTGATTTGAAGCAATTAGAGCCTTTCGAAACTAAATCCAACCTATCGAAATATCAAACTATTAAATTCACATAATCCTCAAATTCTCAATTGGGTAATTGGTTGTTCTCATTATTAGCAATTGCTTCTCAGAAATTGTTATTAAGTAAGTGGGTGTGGATTGCAGTAATCCAATAATATTTTTACAACATTCGATACTAATATAATAATTGCTCCGACATAATATGTCTGAATTCTATAATTCTAGTGACATATTGGTGACACAATCACAATTTATGACTTGGGGGTGAGTTTTGCCTGTAGGCCATTTTTAAAGTATAATTTGGCCCACCAGCCCCTGCAAAATCCCCACCACTGACAGACATTTGCCCCAATAGTAAGTGCCTTTTGACTCAAAATTTCACACTAAAATCGCTGAAATATAGCAATTCGCAGTACAACCCATGAAATTTAAATTCATAATTCTTGGAATTTTTTTATTTTTGAGAATATTTCAATTTGAAATCTTTTCACCACGCACGTTTCTATGACGCGATATGCCCTCTTCGGCCAAAATCCCCGCCGCTGCAAAATGCTTAAAAAATACCCTGTTTGCCTGAACAGGTAGGCCTACTACTCATGTTGTAAATTCTTTGCAAGTGTTTAAAAGGGCAGATGATACTTCTTTTTACAATGTTCATGTTTTAAAGGAAGCATTTTAACAAATGAATCAAATCTTAAAACTTGCTCATACCAAGTTCATCGATCGGCTCAAAATGTCCAAGGTACACATGTAAGACAGTATGCAGCCATGAGTATATTGGTTTAGGGTGGATGAGAGCGTAAGAGAGATAACCCTGACAAAGCTCGTAGATGGTCCGTTTGGTGGTAATACAGACAATGTTGGTATTTAATAAGATTGCAAATACAAACACTTGAAAAGTTAGAATTATGCAATTAAATCTGATAACAATTATACAGATATCTATTCATTTTCACAATAATGACATGGTATTAATATCTTCAATTATTAGGAGCTCCTTTGCTGAATCGTTGCCTCAAATAATTGTATTTTTGCACCCAGATCTCTATTTGACATGATTTTACACCATGCCTCCAAGAAATGCATTTATAGAAGTGGAATTAACCAAGTAGAGCAAAATTAATGATCTCATTTAAAATTGTAATGAAATCAAAAACTTTCATGATTCTCAGTTGAGTAATTGGTTTTGCTCATTAGTTAGACAACTGCTGAGAACAGAAATAAAGTTTACGAGAGTGGGTGTAGATTCCCATAATATCTTCCATTGCTTTCTTGAACATTCTTCTTTTAAACTCTTATTCCTTGTCAGATATTTCTTTCCATCCAGCTTTTGTTGCCTCTAAATAGCCCACACCTGTGCTGATGGGGTGTAAAACACAAACTCACTCACTCACTTCCATCCAGCTTTTCAACTGAGGTTCTATTTAATTGTCTGATTAAGCTTAGTTTCAATCGACTAACAACCTATATTACAAAAATTCCTACTTGTCTAGTCTCCTTGGGTAGAGGAATTAGTCTAATTGGCAGCTCTCTTTGCAGATCCTGGGTCCTGGGTTTGAGTCTTGTTCTTGTTGTGTCACCTGAAACGTTATGATTGTCAACTGCTTGTTATCCAAATACAAAAACATTTTATTAAGAATTTGAAAATGTTTCTAAATTGTGCCTGATTATAGATGAGGCTATTGGTAAGTTATAAACTATGGCAGTCGGGGGGGGGCTGTGGGGGAAAGCATCCTCCCTAAAATGAATGAGGGGGGGAGATGATTACATTGGTCAACAAAAACAATTTTCCGTCTGCTACCTGAGGAAAAATACCTTTATATAAAGTAGGTCTTGAGAATTGCTTATAAAAATTACTGTAATAATCAATATTAAAATACAATACACAGCACAATCTTAAATTAAAGGGCTTTTTTATCAATTACCTTCACAGTATCCACATATATATATATCGTTGTTTCATTATTTAAAATGATCAATTTTGTACTGCGCTTTATGACTGCTCTCTCGGGAAGCCGATCTGTGTGTTTGCCTTGAGTTATTGGTCAGCCTAGTTTCATTCATTGTCTTGTTACTAATGAATCTCGATCTTTCATGGAGATGCCCCAACATCTTTATTCATTAGCATTACACAACTATAATTAGCTGCTAATTAACTTGCATAACAAATGCAAATGGCCTTTTCTGAAAATGCTGACTTGTCTCAACCACTAATCATGCATTGGGCTTGTTGGTGAAAATAACATAATATTCATTGACCAATTAATTGACTTGTAATTTATAGATATTACAGCGAAACACTTCGATATAGAATTACAGCGAAACGCTTTGATATAGAACTGTGGCAGTGTGAAAATGACACTGCGTGTGTCATCATGCTCATGATTTGTCATAATCATACCCAATACTTTCAATGTTAATCTAATTGAAGGAGACTTATCCCACTTGTTGGTGACAGCCAAACGAAAGGATTAAGCATCTGATTTTCACTCTAAAATTTGTTATGAGAAGTCAAATGGCTTACTCTTGATCATGACTAATCAAACAGCTTCTATGTTTCCCATGTTGAAAGTAGAGAAGATGACACATCATTGGCTATCGTGAGTCACGAAGTGCCATTTTCACAGTGCCACAGTCCACTTTAATTCTATATCAAAGTGTTTCGCTGTAAAAGATGTTGTATGAATCATTCATTCCTCTGTCTGTCAAAGATAATCAGGCTGTTAATATAATCATTATGTTTGTCTTTTCAATATGCAGATTGATGCTTGTCCAGACTGTCCCTATGTTTGCTTAATCCCATAGTTGGCAAATCAGTGGCTGTCCTCAACAAGAACTCTGCCCCTGATCAGATTTCATATCCAAAAGTTTATCTCAATGCATGAAAATAGACAGAACAACAATATACAGGTGAACAACAACTAAAGTGGCCTCACTGATCCAATACGACAAAGGGCTGATGTAGTGCCTTCAGTCAATCTATGGCAGTGACTTTTTTTTTTATTTGAGTCTGGAAATGGAATTGATGTGAGGTTCTCCCATGGGATCAAACCAGAACAGTCTTTGTCCATTTTGGTGTCTGCCCTTCCCAAAATACTTACAGTCAGCTCTGTTGCTGACAAAACTGATATAACTGCAAGATTTCCCTTATCTGTCAGTTGCCAGAGGTGATGGTTTCTTGATTGGCTATAATTCAAGGGACTTGCACTTTAAGGATTCTAGATTTTTAAAAAACACACCGATTGTACCGACCATCACTCTATGGTATTCGGGAATGTGGCAGCAAGAAAGCCTCCAGGAGTCCATAATGTGGATTCCATGAACTGATATCCCTTTTTGTTTAAAATTAACATGATTTTTCATAGGCAAGGTGAATGGGTAATCTGAATTTTACATCCTACATTTATGAACATTGGCAAGCTATATAGGTCAGAAGATTGACAAGGCAATGAAGCAAAGGACGACGAAAACTGCTGTCCAACTTGGGTCAATTTCATTTGACCGGAGCAGAGATCAAACTTCAATATCAAGCAATTGGAAGCCCGGGGCCTGAGCAAAGTTATACAGAGCCCACTCCGCCCCATAACAATCTGAATGAAATTACATTTACTTATTCATTAATTTTCACATGCATATTCTATAATATATTCGACATATATGAAACAAAAACCATACTTCCATAGTTCTGTAGAGGCGCGAGGGTTGGTCTAGTGGTAGCGTGATGGACTGCCAATCGCTGGTTCCAGGGTTCATATCCAGCTCTTACCACTTCACCTGGGCCTAAGTTGGACGGCTGTTTCAATCACATTTTGTCTCATTGCTGTGTCCTCTTCCTGTCCTGATTAGCCTACCATATGCGTAAATACTGGATATAAAGCCCAAACCATCCATCCATCCATCCATAGTTCTGGAAAGATTGATTCAGTGTTTGTGAGCTGCAATTTATCAACAAATCACATCACTTCTCCACATCTGTCAGTTATATACAGCAATAACATCATTCTTGTGAAGCTTCAGATCAGAATTGGATAATCCTGAAGACAAGTCGACATTTTTTCTCAGCCAGAGTATTCGAAGAATGGATAGCCTTCAACCAAATCTTACACAAGTTTTCCAAAGTCTGATGTATAAATAGAACTCTCCACTCCAGACAGATAACAAATATCAATCTTATTTCTGCTCAGCTAACCTTGAGTTTGGCAAACCCTAAATACAGATAGATAGGTTGCAAACTCTAAAAAATTTCAGACAAAATTGGTTTTTTAGATTCAAAATCGTTTTTTGAAAAACCAAATTTCAATTAAAAAAACCAAGGTGGATTTTTTTAAAAGTCCATGTTGGTTTTGCATTTCAATTTGGTTTTATCAAAAAACCATTTTGAATCTAAAAAACCAATTTTATCCCGACATTTTTTAGAGTGTAGATGGGTTGTAGTCTCTCCTGGGGGTGCAAAAATTACTACATATCAAAGTATTTCTTACCAGAATCTGGGAAAGTTTCGTAGATGTTGTAAGTATGTTTGTTTATTTAAAGGAAACCAGAGAAGCTAAACAGCCTATCGAGCTAGCTCCTTTGCATCAGTATTACAGTATCAAATTAAACTTGTAACATATAGAGTCATAATGACAAAGATACAGATATAGTAAACAAATCTAAATTCAAATGGCTTGAAAAAGTACATGTAATACAATGTACTACGCTTAACTGTACAAATGTATACAATGAAATTAAAGGTTGTCACAATAATTATGTAGTCATGCATTTCTCTGCATTCATGAGGTACTTCTTATTCTTGTTGCATGATAATTACAGTGAATAAATAAAAGATAAAACTATCAGACTCAATAAAATGTCTGGACTCTGACAAACAAGATACATACAATTTTTCCATTTACTATTTCATGACTGCAGAAAGGGGTGACCCTATCATGCTGACATTACTGTATGGCACACCACATCCCAAAGTAATAAACAAGTTGTTTGAGAAATTGAAACTGTCTTTTTCAAAATCAGTTTTCCACATAAGGAAGCGTTGTCGTTGAAAATTTTAACATTGATAGAAATGGCTAGCTCGATTTCATTTTGTAATATAGTCATTCTGGGTTGACAACACTTTCCTAATGGAAATTTTAGATTTATTCGATTCTCTTTCTGACCGGCTTACTGGATTACACCAACATTTGGAAGATGAGACTCATTAATCCAATAAGTAAATGAATGCTAATGGTCTGCCTGATACGATTATTTATTAAACGATGCCCAATACCTCTCAATCCTCAAATAATTCCCCTTGACTGTAATATCTGCATGGTGAGTGTTTCATTACCAGGATTGTCTCAGATGTTATGGTGCATAATTTGATATTCATACTGTAAATAGAAAAATTGGAAGATAAGAGGATACCATTTTCAGTTTATGTAAGCCCATGAATGTGCACCAATTTAGAATCAGCAATTATGAATTCAATTGTTGGAGACAAAGCCCTGTTTGCTATTTAAAACCATATCATTTATTCATAACTGCATATTAGTTTCAATTTCCGAAAGGGCTAATTTTTTCATAGTGCAGAATTTCTATATATATGATTGTCTGAAATTAGATGCTTGTCGCCTTGAAATTCATGTCAATTAATACATTTGAATACATTTAATTTCATATCATGACAAAATGTTGTCCAAAATGTGTGGCACACTTGGAAATGCGAGATTAAATTCATCTCTTTGGTTTCTAGATTCGAGTTATCAGATATCTCGTTTCTGGTGAAATCAATTTCCTGTAGTCTCTCACAAAAGTCGTTCAACACCAGAGTACGAAGAGTTATATTTAGTCATGTTTCCAGGAATCCCACAGCTGTTCTGATTCTGAGCCATGGGTACTAGGCTAATCGTATTTTAGATAAAATGTCGGCTTGGTATTATTATGTGAATCAATCATTAGTATGACTCCGTGGTATTTTTTCAATATATATAAAGGTGCGCAAAAGATTCTTCTTTTTCAAGCAACCAATCTTGTAATTTTTGCAAAACCACCGATATGATAATATTTTTTCAGCTTTGATAGCAATTTGGAAAAGTAAAAATTGAACTAATTAATTAGCAAACACAAAATGGAAAAATAATCAATGCTGAATCATATGGAACAATACGTCAACAAAATAAGCTGATCTGTCAAACATTTCACTGATTCAGACGAAAAAATTCACGTTATGAAGTTAAGTGGACGGATGATTGTAATATTTTGCTTCTTTTCACTAATGCACTTTTGTTTGCATATCATAATAGAAGAGCGAAGACAAAGCAAATGAGCTGAACAATTATCTACCATCAACCAGAGTCAGAGTTCCTCCGTGGCCTAATGGTTAAGAGTGCTTGTTTGCACAACCACTGGCTCTGAGGGCGTGGGTTCGAATCCCACCCCGGAACTCAATTTAGTCCGAGCCCATGGGACATTAAATGGAGGCGGGTTGTATCCAGTGTTCTTTGCTGGGGCAACTGAAAGACCCTGGGAATCCCTGAATTAGTAGGGTATGTACCAGACTCACACTCTTCTCATCTCATCATCATACGGCGATCACCTGCCTCGATATAGCCCACTAAGGTGCTGCTGAGGCGTAAAACACAAACAAACGAACAAACAAACGACCGGACCAGAGTCAGAAACTTGGACGCAACTGTTGGAAGTCCAGAACCCAACCAACCTCCTGCTGATTGCCTGATTCTCCTCTCCCTGTGAGATAGAAAGATGAAAATCCACTTGAATTAAAGAAACGTCCACTCTTTCAAGTTTTTAGAGAGAGCAGTGCCCTGTTTCGACTTGCCAAGTACTGTTCCTCTTCAACAGCTGAGTTGCCGCATTTAAGTGACGGCTTCAGAATCAAGACACAAAGCAGCTTAGACACCCGCATGTCCACACGTCAACTTGAGCTACATGTTGTGAACAAGAGAGTTATGATATGCGTCTCCTTGCATCTGGCTCTTGTCTTGCAAAGTGAGAATCTTTCTCTCCTCATCCATTCTCATCATGTCAATTTGCATTGCAACGTTATGGCCAGCAAACAATATTTGCCAATGAAGAACACTGCTTTTATTTCTCGATCTCAACAAAGATCACAATGAATCCAAAGTATAGCGAATCATTTGAACAAGCTGGGAAGATAATGATAATAGCGCACCAAAACATGGGTTCTGATCTAGGTCGTGACACTAATCATTGAAGCATGTTATAAATGAATTCTAACACTACTGCCTTAAGCAGGCTGTCACTCTTGTTCTGTGTCCTGGTCTCTATATATACATGACAAAATAATAATATCTGCCATAAAGCATCTTAAGATGCTGACATAATAGTTACCCCATAAGATATAAAGACTGAGTAACCATCCTTGTTATCGAAAGGAAGGCAATCTTCCTTGTTACTGAAGGTGAATTGGCTTTGACACAAAGTGATGTACTTGAATACTTGAAGGCCCTTTGTGCTTCAACCTAACCTCTTGGCAAATTGATGTCCTCCTTCAGAAAGTGTAATGGCCTTCTTCTTCCATGGCTGAAAAAACCTCCAATAAAAATTGACTAAGTATGACGACATTGTACAATGATACTTGATTAAAGGGATGAATCTCCAAAAAAAAGTTACAGTGAATGATGAAGCTGCCAAACCTTTAATTATGAAGTTTATGTCAAGGATGGGCTTTGTGTGCTGCACTTAACGATATCTATCCATTTATCTATATGTCAAGGAGTCCTTCTTTTAATTTATCTGGTGCTTAGTTTATCATAACCTTCTTGTCTGTTATATTAACCTTGCAAATGAATCTTGATTTTTCATTGAGATAATTATTTTAAAAGATGTCTACTCAGGCCTCAGGGTCTGCTGGCTGGGATGAAAATTTGACAATGAAGCATTTGAAGCTACTTGTAACGGCGAAATTTCAATTGATTGATATATAGGCCGTCAAACTGTGCACTATCATAGAAATTGGAAGGAAGACTTACGTCAATTCAATTTTTTGTAAAGGGGGGACTTAATTTTGTTGAACTGTTTATATTCACCGATCTCATGGAGCACAAGTCAGCAGCTGTACTGTTGACAACAACCAAGCCCCTGATCAGATGACATATCTTCCAAGATGTTTGAAAAAAGACTGAGCAATATACAGGTGAACTATGTCAATATAATCAGAAAGCAACATAACAAAGGGCTTAGGTATTGCCTAAAAACAATCTGCTGCCACAACTTTCTTTGGATTTGAGTCCGAAAATGGAACTGATTTAAAAGCGTCTCCCATGGGATTTTCCAGCAGCAATCTTCGTCCATTTTGGTGTCCGTTTTTCCCAAAATACCTGCAGTGAGCACTGATACTCACAAGTCTGATATAACTGCAAGATTTCCCGGTATCTGTCATTTGCCAGAGGTGACAGTTTCTGGATTGGCCAAAGGACTTCAACAGTAAAGTTCTGTAATTATATTCTTGGAAGGAAAAGAAAATCATCTTTCAATCTATTGTCACTCTTGGTGTCTTGCAAGTGTGTCACTGACAGAGCTTCTTTGGGTGCATAATGTGCGCTTCATTCATGATTTCATGTGAGCTTTGTCTTTGATTGGTGAGATGGATGGATAATTTGGGTTTTATATCCTCTATTTAGGCATTTTGGTAGGCTAAGTAGGACACACGATTAACACAGCAATGTGGCAAAGGATGATTAAACTGCTGTCCAACAAGGATTTGTTACCCTGAAATTGAACCAAATGGTTTTAGTAACAAATTCACAATTACTGACTCCAAACTGGGCACATCCATGAGCTTACATAAAAAGAAAATTGCATCCTCCTCCTCCGCCCAAGTGCCCCCGAGCTTGATATTCCCCCCGATTATGCCACTTTGTGCTAAGACAGTTTGTTTTGTGCTATTAATCTTCCAGTTTTATATCACATACAAAAACACAACATTTGAGACAAATTCTGGCAGTAATGGAACACACACAAAACAAATAATAGTCATGTGAGTATTATGTGAGAAAAAGAGGTATCAGGCACCCTTTAATATTAAGTAATCTTATCAGAAAGACCATTAGCATCTGTTACCTTATTTGGATTAAAGAGTCTCATCTTCCAAATGTTGGTATAATCCTATAAGCCAGTCAGCACGAGAATCGAATAAATCTAAAATTTCCATTAGGAAAGTGTGATCCATTCAGAATGACCAAATTACAAAATGAAATTAGGCTATCCATTTCTGTCAATGTTTTAATTTTCAATAATAATGTCAATTCGGAAAGGGAAATTCTAAATCCGCTCGTTTATTACGAAGGGAGATTGTATGCAATTGAATGATGTCTGCATTATAAGATCCCCCCTTCTGCAGCCATGAAAAGATGTTTTATGGGGTAGAAAAAAAACGATATATCAATGTTTTCTTGACCAGAATCTGGTAAGTCGTTTGTCTAAAGCTAAATGTCTAGACTCTTAACTACAAGACATAAAATATCTCTAACACTGATGGCATAAATAATTTGTTGTGTTTGAGGTTCTATATTGTTTAGGGTCTGCCGAACCCAAGGCAAGCTGAGCAGAACTAAGATTTATGTAAAATTTAATTATCTTTTCTCTGTTCTTAGAATTCTCTTTATTAAACATGTATTGTCAAGGACACCATGATAATATCATATTTAAGTTACACAGATAGTCATGTTTTTTCTTATGATTTGGTTACAATAACAAACGATCTCTATATTAGAAGGCTGCAGGAAAAAGTAGAAGACCTCAGAGTTCTTTATCTATTAAACTAGTATCTGCAAATTCTTATGAAACTGTTTTTTCTGGATATCCGACTCAGAGTTTCATGCCATGGTCCACATACAGTAGGCTCAATATATGGTAAGATATGTGCATTTGTCACTATGATATAATACATATTTACAATGCAGATAGGCATAGAAACAGCACTGTTATGACCAGCCAATTACTGTCCACTTCAACAGCTGAGTTGCAGAATCAAGACACAAAGCAGCTTAGACGCTTGTATGTTAACACTTCAACTTGAGTAACATGTCATGACAAAGAGAGTTTTTATGACTTATGTCACCTTGTATATGGCTCTATTCTTGCACAGTCAGGATCTCCCTCCCCCATCTTAACTCATCGTGTCAAGTTAACGGATCATGTGTAGAGACTGATGCCATCGTTTGGGGATTCATCCCCCTAAGAAATTATGATTTTGAATATTTTTACATAATAATTATATCATTGCGGATTCATTATATATGTCAAGAGTTATGCATTCCATGATGTGATAACCTGAATTCCCCCTGCTTCCCAATGTCTGTCAATCCTTATGAACTATTGTTATTCAGATATCCGATTGAGTTTAATGCCACAATCTACACAGTAGTAGGCTTGCTATGTAATCTTGTAAAATTATATGTATACCATATAGTTCCCGCTCCTCTTTTTTAAAACAGCTGAGTTACCGTACATGCAAATTGTGGCTTCAAAACCAAGACGCAAAGCATCCTAGACACTTGAGTGTCGACACCTCAACTTGGAGTAACATGTAGGGAACAAGATAGTCTTCACAACATACGACATACATCGCCTTGTATCTGGCTTGGAAAGTCAGGGTTTTCCCCTCTCCATCCTATCTTATAACATAAGCTTCATTATGATGTATTTGTAAATTAGATTTTGATGTTCTAATTGACAAAATGCATATTCAAACACCAAAATGAGGTGTCTATAATTGATTTAGACCTCATTCTTTAACTGGGCCTAAACTCTTTTTTTAAATGAAGTGTCTCTGAGAATATCAGGCGGTCCTGTTTGGATGACCATCTCAGAATTTCACCAAATTTTGCAAAGTCAATCAATAACTTCCTAAACCAAGAAAAATGTAAAAAAAAATTCATAGGTACAATTTTTTTTTTTACTGTGGCCATTCAAAGTTAAAACGTTTTCAGCCAACTTTTGACCAAAATTTAACGTTTTCGGCCGCAAAAACACCCCAAATTGACGCTTTCATTAGCATGACTTAGACTCGCTTGGCACATACAAAATTGGTTTTATATTATGCCTAATAATATTCTCAACATGCTGATTTAAAAAAAATTGATTTCATCTAAAGATTTAAAAAAAAATTGATTTTCATCTAAATCCTGGCTTCTGGGGTAAAATTGAAAATGCCCGATTTTTGCCTTTTTGTCATTTTCAAAAATCATGCAAAGTTCAAAAGTCAATATTTTCTATAGTGGACCTTCAAACTCTATCATTTTCACTCACAGTTTGGGAAAACATCTGAAATTTTATTACTTAGTGAAATTTCTGTGGGGAAATTGGTATTGTTTGAAATACAGCAGGAGTAAATTTCCTATTTTTCGTAATTTTTCGGATAAATCAGAGATAATATTGACGATATGTATTGTGCCTGCACCTGGCAAATTCTTTTTCTCATGGAAGGTTTTTTGCATTAAAATAGTAAATTTTAGGTTCCTTTCGCATAAATGTTAAAATCGGAGCATTTGACCTAGTTTTTGGGTCAAATTAGGTCAAATAAGTCTGAATTTAGCTAAATTTCAAGAAAATTCTTCAATTTTTCACACATTGATGACAAATCTTCTAACGGAAATTTGCAATTGATCAAGATATATTTGCTTGTAAATTATAGCTCAATAGCATGAGCAAAATTTATTACAAAATTGTGGTTAGCATGGAAATTTAGCATCCATCAAGAAGGCAAAACGGCAATTTTTCACTGTAGAAAAATCTTGACGAACAGTATTGATATTTTTGACTTTCTAGCCAAATGTCGTCAGGAATTTCTGCCACAATAACATCAGAACTACTTTATATTCATCAAATTTCAACTCTACTTTATATGAATTTTAAAACAAGAGCATTTAATCTTGTTTTGAAGTCACAGAAGGTTAAGAAAACTCAGAATTTTATGAAATTTCTCGCAATTTTTTTAATTTTTCATCTTTTTAAGAGATCTTTTCAAATATAAATTTGCAATTTATCATGATATTTATGTTTCTAGACTATAGCTCTATAGCATCAGTAACATTTATTACAAAACTATGGTTGCCATGGAAACATAGAATCCACATAGAAGGCAAAATATCAATTTTTTGCTGCAGAAAAATCTTGTCGAGCAGTAGCTTTATTTTGGGAATTTTAGCCAAATGTCAAACGGACATTCTTCAACAATAACATCAGAATTACCACATACAGTACAACCGTCATAAAATGGCTTGTCAGTTTGGATTGACACTTATCTATCGATCTATAGTGATCGATGGCAATCTTGGTTGATATGGATTGATCGATCGGGAGTGATCTGTTGTGATCTGTACCTATTAAACAAAATTAATATTAACAAATTTACTTTTCTGTACCAAATAACTTCTGGATATGTTTCCTTAATCAATATTTTCAATTGTTAGATGGATTTTATCTGTTCTTTGACTTATTATCCTAAATAATTGACATGATTGATTTTCACTAAAAGTGGATTAGTAGATCACTACAGATAGAGTTATATCATCTCAGATCACTACAGATCACTCTTTATCCGGACCGCTCTGGATCAATATGGATTGCTATGTTGAGCCACTTTAAGTTGGTTGTACTGTACTCTTCAACTTTCAACTTTCTGAGGTATAAAGTTTAAAACAGGAGCATTTGGCCTTGTTTGTCAAATGAGTTCAATAAATCTCTGAATATAGTTAAATTTCTCAGAAATGATGCAATCATTCACCACTCTAAAGGATCTTTTCCGATAGAAATTTAAAATTTATCAAGATATTTTTGCTTCTGAACTATAGCTCAATAGCATAGGTAAAATTAATTAGGAAATTGTTGTTACCATGGAAACCCAGCATTCACGAAGAAGGCAAAATATACATTTTTTGCTGTAGCAAATTTGCCAAGCACTGCAGTATTGATATTTTATCCTTTTTAGCCAAATGCAATCAGGATATCCTACCAAAATGGTATCAAAATTACTACAGACTCATCTAATGTCAAGTCTCTGCATCATTTTTTAAAACAACAAGAGCATTTGGCCTTGTTTTTAGGTCAAATGACATCAGAATTCTAAGAATTTATTAAAATTTTTCTCAATTTTTCAATTTTTTTTTTACCACTTTGAGATCTTATCAAATAGAAATTTAGAATCTATTGAGATATTTTGGTTTCTAAACTATAGCTCTGTAGCATGAGTAAAATATATTAAAAAAATTGCGGTTGCCATGGAAACATCTTGACAAATAGTATTGATATTTTAGGCTTTTCAGTCACATGTCATTGGGATATTCTGCCACAATGATATCACAATAGTGGTTGCCATGGAAACAAAGCATCAGTGTTGCAGGCCTTGGAGCCATATTTTGATGGCCTCACCCTCAACCTTGGCTCTGTCTCATATGCCAAATCCTTGACCTTGCCTCAGTCTCCGGTATTTTTGTACCAGTGTTGGGCCTTTTTGGTGGCCTCTGCCTTGGAGGGTCATGCCTCGGGTCTCCTCCTCGGATGTCCTTGCCTCGACTACAGCATACACTAATAATCATCTGTCTGCTGATATTCCACAAGAAAATCCTTTGGGAGATTGGAAAACCACTTTGGGTTATTGGAGACAATTGCTGTAACTCTAGCTGGGTAAAGGGCCTGCATTGCTTGTTGAAATACTGTTAGGGCCTGGTGCAGATTTTTGTGTATTTCAAGTGAAGCCAGCATTGTATCTGCTACAAAACCATACAAAATATATATTTTCCATCCCGCGGTACCTTGTTATGTTTTAAACTATTTTGTCAGTAAATGTTTCAAATTTCATGGCAATCGGAGTATCGGTTCCAGATATCTGAGGTCATGAACATCCAGAAAATGGCCATTTTTGAGCATTTTAGCGTGACATGCACATTTTGGGCAATGTTTAACCCATCTTTTGGAAAAATATTTGTAACAATTTGTCAATGGAAAGTATGTTGAACTGTGGCCATAGGAGTTATGGTTCTATGACTATCATTTGCTGTCTGGTGCTCTTTACATTTGTCAAATAGTGTCAATGAGACTCCAAAGTGGCAAATGAAGCCAAAAATTGAAATTTTAGCAATTTCTGTTCAACGACTCTGTGCACCTTTTGGTTCTTGGTATTTTATGCAGTATTAGCTCTCCCAGCGCAGTTTGAGGATCCCTCTATTGCATATTAAACCTCATTTTACAGTATACATGTCATAGGTACCTGTTTGCATCATATTTTCTTGCCTTGTGAAAATTGTCCCGACCCTAACACTAAGTTTGGTGTAGTACCCAGCCCCACCCAGCCAGGCTAGACTCACCTTTTCACTACAGCATTTTCCCTCCCCTGTGACTCAAGTATCTAGCACTAAAAACGATGCACCTGGCCTTCTTGGTTTTCATCTAATGTTGAAAACTGTTGCATGTCCCGACCCTAACACCTCTGTCCCGACCCTAACACTTTCTGTTTTGCATCCCCATTTAACCTGGGACTTACAGGCTTTGGACTATAATCGATCCTGCAATTCCTCTGTGTTATAAGAGATGGTTCAAAGTGCCGAAATGACCCCCGAAATTGTCTGGACTTGCAGGAATGGGGCAAATAAAGAGTCATATTGATATACTTCAAAATTATAAAAATAACCCACTTTGACGAATGTACAAGCTTACAAAAGTTGACAATTGACTAAGAAACAATATGTTTTATGATCTTGAAATATATTAATATAACCGCATGTTTTTGGTAGAAATTCATCCAGTGTCCCAACCCTAACGCCTCAAACAAAATTTTCAGTGCCATCTCAGCATGTAATATCTTCAACACAAAAGACTATATCTATTAGAAATTTTAACTCTATATTTTGCTTTGTCTGCAGAACAGCATTTCGTCATCTTGACCAGTTTTGAATGTGTAAATATTTGCAAGGGAAATATCCAATTTTATGATAGGTAAAAATTGGCTAATCTTCGTGAAAAATGGCAGTTTTGGAATTTAGGGACCAATTTAAACTGTTCTGTGTCCCACCAAAATATGCATGCATGTCATACATAGACAAACAGGTTCAGAAAGACATTAGATATGATTTATACAATACTTATGAAAGAACTAAATCATACCAGATTTGTATGCATTGTTGTGGTTTCGTTCGCTGGTAAAATCACAATATCTATGTTGGAAATCATTACTTATCCCTGATTTTGCTGTTTATTTACTGCTACATGTATGTACTTTAAATTGCAGCAAGATTCAAAGCAAAAGCAACATCTTTATTTTTCACCCTCTTGTCACGCTCTTATTTGCACCAGGCCTTAGGCAAAACATTTCTAGTGAAAAATTTATATTCTGCCTTCCTGTGATGCTATGGCAACCACTATTTTGTAATACATTTTACTCATGTGGTAGAGCTATAATTTAGAAACCAAAATATCCTGATAAACTGCTGTTTGAAAAGTTCCTCAAAGTGAAAAAAATTGCCAAATTTGCATGAAACTTCACAAAATTTTGAGATTTCTTGACCTCATTTGACGTCAAAACAAGGCCAAATGCTATTGTTTTCAAATTCACATTGTGAAACTAGCAATTACATTTTTTAGTAATTCTGATGTTATTGCGGCGGGAAATCCTTATGACATAGTTGCCTTAAAAGCCTAAAATATCAATACTGTGAAGCAAGATCTGTCTGTAGTGAAAAATGGGCTTTGAGCCTTCTTTGTGGATGCTTGGTTTCCATGGCAACCACAATTTTGTAATAAATTGTACTCTATGTACTCCAAGAGCAATTGTTCAGAAACCAAAATATCCTGATAAATTGTAAATTTCTTTTTAAGAAGATCTCTTAAATTTGCATGAAATTAGACTAAATTTTGAGATTTCTTGACATAATTTGACCTCGAAACAACGTCAAATGATCATGTTTTAAAATTAATACAAAAGATAATTAAACTTCATGAATTTGGAATTAATTCTGTTGTCATTCTAAAAAGACTAAAACAGCAATACCATTCGGCCAGATTTTTTATAATGAAAAATCGATATTTTGCCTTCCTGATGGATGGAATTTTTCCATGGCAACCACAGTTTTGTAAATTTTACTCATGCTATTGAGCCATACTTTACGAGGAAAACTATCTTGATAAAATTTTAAATTTCTATTTGAAGAGATCTCTTGAATATCTGAAAAATTGCAGACTTTTCGTGAAATTTCACAAAATTGAGAGATATCTTCGCCTCATTTGACCCAAAACTAGGTCTTTTTGCTATTTTTTAACATTCATAGCACATGAACTTGAAATTTGATAAGTTTACAGTAAGTTTGATTTTATTGTGGCAGAAATTCCTGATAAAATTTGGCTAAACTAATATATCAATGTTATTCTATGGTGAAAAATTGAATTTTTTGCCTTCTTCGTGAATGTTATGTTGCCATGGCGACCACAATTTTGTAATGCCTTTTACTCTTGCTATTTAGCTATAATTTAGAAGCAAAACATCTTGCTAAATTATTAATTTATATTTGAAGAGATCTAAGAAAAATCTAAAAAAATGCCAAATTTGAAAAAAATTTAACCAAACAATGAAATTTGTTGACCTCATTTTACCCAAAAGCATGGTCAAACGTAAGTTTTTAGAAATTTGTTCCAAAAGAATTTAGAAAATCATTAAGGTATGGTAGGTTTGATGTTTTTATGCTTAAAACTTCTGAATAAATTGGTTGCCTCTAAATAGCCCACACAGGTGCTGATGGGGCGTAAAACACTAACTCACTCACTCTGAATAAATTGGACTAAAAGCCAAAAATGTCATGTAATGCTCAAACAAATTTATGGATGTGGCCTTATTGAGTTTTCACTTGTGCTATGATCACACGGTATCCCTGATAACCCATTATTTGAAGTAATATTTGAAGTATGGGGGTTATTCACATGATACATTACACCCTTCTCAGTGAATCAGGTGGGAAGAAAGGATTGACAAGTAAATCTATTTTCTTCAAAAAATCTGTGAACTTTGGGAACCCCCATTTGACCCCAAAAGGATGTCAAATGAATATACTAAAACATATTTTGCAATGCCTATGGCCTGTACTGCGTTTTTGGAAGATTTCACGTTTATGCATACAGTATTTGTTTAAATATCCAAAATAAAGGAAAAAATTGCGTAAAATCTAGGGTGTCCTTTATATTACCGAGGTTGTTGACCTTTCACCCCCCAGTGCACAGTGGGAATACCTGTCCTAAGTATGTCCTAAGGATTAAAAAAATGAGTTTGTAGTAATTCTGATATAATTGTGGTTGATTATCCTGATGACATTTGGCTAGAAAGCCTAAAATATCAATACTGCTCGGCCAAATTTTCTATAACAAAATATGTATATTTTGCCTTCTTTGTGGATCCTGGGTTTCCATGGTAACAGCAATTTCCTAATAAAATTTACTTATGCTATCGAGCTATAGTTCAGAAGCAAAAATGTCTAGGGTCGCGTGTCACAAGGTCGTACAATTTGCGTTACATGGCGGTTTTGGACCAAAAATTTTTTTCTTCAAAAGATTCTAAATTAGGTCTTAAATATCCTATTCAAACCAAAAACCAGCGTAATTTCGCAAAAATTAGGGCTGTTTGTCTTATCATTTGATTTTATTCGCCATACAAATCAATGTAAAGCTCAAACTTTAAAGGCATTTTTCTCAAAAACGACTTTATTTCAGTAACATTACTATAAAGTACAAAGTATTCCTTGTATTCCCATGAAATTTTCACTGAAGTTAGTTGAGAAGATGGTCCTACTAATCAAAGCAACAAAAAATATGTCCTCTTCCCCAAAAGACTTTATATACGTCAATGAATTTATGTTACTGAAACAGAGAAAAAACCTTTCTCAGGCATCATGTTTAAAACTATGCCAGAAGCCTGATTACTGTCCAAATCTCAAGTAAAATGTTTAAAAACATTACCAAGACACCTGAGAACAAAATCTGATATTGAAAATAAGATATTATAATATATTTACATGACATGTTACTAATATATCTTAAATCAGTTATTGTCTAGTGCAAGAAAAATCAAAATCTCAAGTGAGCATACCATTCTGGAGCTATCTGTGGATTTAACCCATATGTATCTCTTTTTTTTGGCTATATGAGAGCAAGATTATCGAATGTGGTTGTTATTTATTCAATTGATGATGTGGCCTGCCCTTTTTGTCCTTTTGGAAGTCCATTACATCAAGTGAAAAAATCGTGTACGCTTCAAGCATGTGTGTGTTACATTTGGTTCAGCCTTGTTCAGAGCATCACAGAAGTGAGAAAATGATTGAAAACATAGCAATATTTTATACCATGGTAAAATATAGCTCATGAGCATTTAGGCAATAGCCTTATCTACAGGGTGTGGTTAACCTACTTCGAGTTCTTGTCGTTTAAACTTAGAACCCCTCTCCAATTTTACAGATTTTTGCAAGTGTTACGAAAAGTTCAGCCTAAAGTAGACAAGCAGCACACAAAGAATTTTACCTGCAAGCAAAATCTGATAAATGCATTTTAAAATAGAACTTATGAGCATTTAATTGATATATATTTGAACTTCCTAGCTTTAATATTAATAGCTAGAGACTAAATATAAGAAAATGTGTTGAATTTTTTTTGCCAGCGGGACAGGTTCACGTCGCTGCACGTTAAAGGATCTACAGAAGGAACTGTTATGGTTAGATAGAAAATTTCAGCTTCAAGAGCTTAAGTAGGAATCAGGTACTACTGCAGAGAAAACCAGATTAAAATATCTTTTGTCGCTGGCAAGAAAACTGACTTTCTAGATGATTTTTTCAAATCTGATGTAACGCGGGACACAAAAAAATCACTTGTTTTCCTAAGGTTTTTGATGGCTGGAAGCCTCATTTTGTTAAAAAGTTGACTTTTTAAAACCTAATATGATAAAGAAGAAGTCAGGCATTCCAATGGTGTATAATATTGCATAATAGATATTTGAAAAGTACATGTAATCATCATTTAAATGCAAAATTTCTGAAATTGTACAACATTACGACACGTGACCCTAGATAAATTTTAAATTTCAATCGGTAAAGATCCTTTAAAGTGCTGAATGATTACAAAATTTCTGAGAAATTTCACTAAATTCAGAGATTTATTGAACTCATTGCCAAATGCTCCTGTTTTAAACTTTATACCTCACAGACTTGAAAGTTGAAGAGTTTTATGGTAATTCTGATGTTATTGTCGAAGAATGTCTATTAGACATTTGGCCAAAAATTTAAAAATATCAATACTGCTCGACTAGATTTTTCTGCAGCAAAAAATTTATATTTTCTCTTCTTTGTGGATTCTATGTTTCCATGGCAACCACAGTTTTGTAATAAATGTTACTGGTGCTATAGAGCTATAGTCTAGAAACATAAATATTATGATAAATGGCAAATTTATATTTGAAAAGATCTCTTAAAAAGATGAAAAATTTTAAAAATTGCGAGAATTTTCACAAAATTCTGAGTTTTCTTGACCTGCTTTGACTTCAAAACAAGATTAAATGCTCTTGTTTTAAGATTTATACAAAGGAGAGTTGAAATTTGATAAATATAAAGTAGTTCTGATGTCAATGTGGCAGAAATTCCTGACGACATTTGGCCAAAAAGCTGAAATATCAATACTGTTCTTCAAGATTTCTCTATAATGAAAAATTGTCATTTTGCCTTCTTGATGGATGCTGTGTTTCCATGCCAACCACAATTTATAATAAAATTTTCTCATGCTATTGAGCTATGACTTACTAGCAAAAATATCTTGATCAATTGCAAATTTCTATTAGAAGATATGTCATCAATGTGTGAAAAATTGGAGAATTTTCGTGAAATTTAGCTAAATTCAGACTTATTTGACCTAATTTGACCCCAAAACTAGGTCAAATGCTCCGATTTTAACATTTATGCTAAAGGAACCTAAAATTTACTATTTTAATGCAAAAAAACTTCCATGAGAAAAACAAATTGCCAGGTGCAGGCACAATACATATCGTCAATACTATCTCTGATTTATCCGAAAAATTACGAAAAATAGGATATTTACTCCTGCTGTATTTTAAACAATACCAATTTCCCCATGGAAATTTCACTAAGTAATCAAATTTCAGATGTTTTCCCAAGCTGTGAGTGAAAATGATAGAGTTTGAAGGTCCACTATAGAAAATATTGACTTTTGAACTTGGCATGATTTTTGAAAATGACAAAAAGGCAAAAATCGGACATTTTCAATTTTACCCCAGAAGTCAGGATTTAGATGAAATCTTTTTTTTTTAAAATCTGCATGTTGAGAATATTATTAGTCATGATATAAAACCAATTTTGTATGTGCCAAGCAAACCTAAGTCATACTGATGAAAGCATCAATTTGGGGTGTTTTTGCGGCCGAAAACGTTAAATTTTGGTCAAAAGTTGGCTGAAAACCTTTTAACTTTGAATGGCCACAGTAAAAAACATATTGGCACCAATGAAATTTTTTTTCCATTTTTCTTGGTTTAGGAAGTTGCTGTTTGACTTTGCAAACTTTGGTGAAATTCTGAGATGGTCATCCAAACAGCTTGTCCCATATCATTTGATTCTCTCAGAGACACTTCATTTAAAATTTGTGAGCCCAAACATGGGGTCTGACAGAGGTATTTACATGCACCACTGAAATTTGCCAATTTATTATAAGGTCAATGTTTTTTTAGAAGCGTCCTCTCAAATTTTTCTGTGCTTTGGTTTGATTATATAATAAATGTGTCCACCAAAGAACCTCTTTCCCCCACTTTAGATGTTAACATAATGGTATTTCTATATGGTATAAAATAGGGCCCTGCCCGGGACGGGAGCGGGACTGAATTTGACAAAATTTGGCGGGAGTGGGTCAGAATTCGGAAAATTTTATCATTGTAATGCCTAGAACGGGACGGGACCGGGAGCAGATTTGGAAAGAACGGGCGGGACTGAGACAAAAATCTAGTCCCATGCAGGGCCCTAGCATAAAAGCTGAGTAACCTTCCTTGCATAAAAAAGGAAGGCAATCTTTCTTATTACTAAAGGGGCACTGGATTTGACACAAAGTGGTGTACTTGAATACTTGAAGGCCTTTTGTGCTTCAGCTTAACCTCTTGGCAAATTGATGTCCTTCTTCAGAAAGTGTAATGGCCTTCTGGTTCCAAAATTCTAACACCTCTGAAAAAATTGTATGCATGGGAAGAATTTCCAATAAAAAATAACAGTGATTGGTGAAGCTTTGAAAATGTTTAAAAGATTTTTCAGTGATAGCTTTTGTTGGTAGGAAGTCTCCTGATTCACATCTTGCCACAGGTACTTTATCATAACTTTGCTATCTGTTATCCATCTATGCTGTTCATATGAAAGTTGTGGATTATAAACATTTCAAATAATATCCTGTTAGACTTATTCACATCAGCCTTTTTTCCTCTACTGTCTGGCATCAGTATCATTGGGGAAATGTAGCTCTGCATTACATGTAAACTGAACCAAATAAAAAACGCAAAACTATTGCCAGGGCTTTATTTTTCTGTATATGATTCAGATAGGCTGTTGATTTTATGCCTATGTATAACCAGGTGTCAAAGGAGTCAGTTCCATAAAATCACTCAAGTCTGACCTTTGTTTGCACATCTGCAGCCTAGTTTATCACATTGGGGTATGTGAGCGGAAAGGGGTGTTAGGCACACCTTAGGGCAAATCTAATGATTTCATGTTAAAGCTTGAAGAAAATGATGCAAAAGGCCATACAATTCACTTCATTTACTGCCACCTGACTTGCTAAAAAAAATAATTTTTGAGGAGTCAGGTGAAAGTTTTCAACACAATGTTATTCCAATGGAACAATGCCACTACTGAAACAAGTCCTCAAACAGCCCAGACAATAGCTGCGGGTGAAAAAGGCTTAGGATCTTTTAGAAAGGCTTCACATAACCTGTGTATCAGCTGCAGAGTTAAACATCAGCACTTTTTGTGCCCTCCTTTTGCTATTCTCCCTACCGCACATCTTCCGCTGTAAGAAAAGCATAACGAAAGCCCACATGGTACTGATGTTTGTCGTACGGCTGCTATTCAGGTTGTTAGAGGTCTTTTTGATAGACCCTATGCCTTTTCACTCTGTTTTATGTTTTTAGGTCATTCCTTGACCTGTTTCAATAGTTGAAGTGTTTCACTGCAATATCATTGTGTGTGACAAACTCTGACCTGACTTCTCAAAGAACAACATTTTAACAAGTTAAGTGGCACCAACTGAAGCAAATTGTGTGGCCTTTTGCATCATTTTCATCAAGCTTTCACATGAAAACACTAGATTTGCTCTGTCGAGTGCCTAATACCCCTGTCCAATGACCATACCCCAATGTGATAAACATTGCCGCTGATGCAGATGCAATGCTCAGAATTTAACGATTTTATGGAACGCAGTCCTTTGACACCTGATTATACATATGCATCAACTCAACAGCACATCTTAATTATATACAGAAAAATAAAGCCCTGGAAATAGTTTTGCGTTTTTTATTTGGTTCAGTTTATATCCCAATGCAAATATTTCTAGTACCGAAAGAGTAACAGGCGATACATGACTGATGTATTTAATGATACATATTGTATGTCACAAATAAATACTACACTGTATAACTTAACCTGTGGCTTGTTCCAAAACACTGATGAAACATGCGTGACCTCAGACTCAATTCAAATGCAGAACTCTCATGATTGTCTTCGCAGAAAATGAGCAGAGAAAAGGACAGAAACACCAGATCTCATGCAATCTACATTTTCAATGAGAAGGAGATAGAATCCCCATAGAGCTCATTTTGAAGATGGACAAGTCTCAAGGAGATTAGCATATTCAGTCCACATAGCTGCATATCCAAAAGCCAAGGGAATGAATAGAGGCATTGAATACTTTCATTTGTATTCAAGACAGATCAGCACCAACTTATCATTGGTCCAAGTATTCATGTATTCAAAGAGATGTGATATGAATTGATGAATAAATCACAAATGAGAACATTAAAGAATTTTATTATTCTTTGCTGTATTGTAATATTTATATCATTTAATTTGATACTGATTCAGTACATTGCTGTCTTATAATGAATCACTTACTCATAATGCATCTGACTGAATGACTTTGTGTAAAATTGCAACATCAATATTAAATGGTCAGAAAGTAGTTCAAATTTCTTTTGACCTCCCTAGTCATTAGATCTATGTCAGTTTTTATTCATGCACATTATGATATCATGTATTTCTGTCGCCTATTCTGGACTCTTTCTACAATCAACTTCAGATTTATAATTGATATCTTAAAATAGCTAAGCAGCAGAGCAACCGGAACTGTAGGACTATCCCAAACAGCGGTTTAATTCTGGCTCATTTCACTGCTATAAAACCTTTTTGTAGTTCACACACTACTAATTCTACCTGGCTGTTTGCAGCTGCTGCCAAGAGAAAGCAAATGGTATGTCTTACACTACCAGCATTCTACAGTTACTTAACCATCACTTGGTAGTTTACTTCACCCTGTCAGTTGGGGTAACTGTTATCTTGTAAAAGAGGCTGTTACTCTGACAGTTACTATGGCAGTTATGGAGGCAGGTGACTGGTTAACGAGTGAAAGAAGAATGCACAACAAATAGGTGAACAGTGCTAAGTCTCAGATTTGTTTTGGCTTACGTCTTCTGCCCTTTGCCAGGCCAGGTTCTGGGATCTCGACACTTTATAATGCACTAGAAAATTTGTATTATTATCTCTTGTAATTTTAATTATATGTTATATAGCAACTTGGATGGCAAGGACCACTAGTTTTTAATTTACAGAAGAATTAGTATACTTAGTACTTGCAGTTCCCTGGGAAGAAAAATACAAGAAAATATGTCTTTCTTCACTTCGTTTATGTCAATCTTGTCATTCTTATGAGCAATGAAATTATTGCAATGAACTTTATGATAAGGTACTGAGCCAAACATACAAGTTATTTCACCTTTCATATCTTGTGAATCTATCAAACTGATCTATTATATATATATAAAAGGACTTGATATGTCCAATCTGCCATATTTCAATAAAATACTCTTGAATTATGCTTACGTGCAGTGTGACTCCCACACAACGGCAAAGTAACAAAATCGTCATTATGACTGGCAAATGAATGAAACTTCATGGACTAGTTAAATGATAATCTATTGTTTGCAACAGCACAAAGTAAAGTCATCTGACAACACATGGTTAAGAAATCATATATTTTTACATCAAATCATGAATTCCACGGTAACGGAATCACCGCGGGGTCATGAAAATTGACCTTTATTGATACATTACAGAAGATATGATGAATAAAATCATGAATTTGTGATTTATTCTGATTTATGTGAATGTAAACTTGATTTTTTGACATGCAAAATTTCTGACATATGCCTGAGCAGTTTTTTATGGCAAATCAAACTTTGGGTAACGGAATCACGAGCAAAAACACCCATTTTTATGACTTTTTTATCTCATCGTCTCATTTAAGAAAAATATTCCAGCTACGGGAGATAGAGACTGACAGTGGTCATCCTAGGAATACATTCTCAAAGTAATTCCATTTTGATGGACTTTGGTCATCACAGCTAGATTGAAATTGTGCTGCTCCCTTTAGGATGGGATTTTAAAGGAATTGTGTGTTACCGAGTCAAATGTGATTCCGTTACCTTTGATTGAATTTAGCCTATGGAGCCAGACAATAATAAAATGGGAAAAATTATTTTAAAATTTTGAATTTGAAAAATATTAACATCAAGTGATGTCAACATCAAACATCAAGAACTAAATTATCCACTTGTACTGAAGCCTCGAAAAATGGCATTTTTCATGATTTTTTTAGTGAAATAAACAGTAATGAAAAAAAAAATCACAATTTCTGATGAACATTGAAAGAAAACAATCTAACCAGCATAAAGATTTCAAAATATATGTAAATAACAAGTAACCTTACATATCTGGATCACAAAATAATTTTGTTTTTGGTAAATATTTTGAAAATTGTCAGTGCCAGGTCACTTCATGCAAGAAAAGGTCATGTTTCCAAGAGATGCAACATTAGCGTGGAATTCATGAAATTGATGAGGTTATAAAATTTCATTATAAAAGCATAACAAAAGGACTTCTGTGTTATTGCAGTAAGAGTGTTATTACCCCTCAGTTATGAAAACCATAAAACTATCTGTCAAAGAAAAAGGTAGAGTTATAGGGGTTATAAAATTAAATTATTTGATATTTTCCAGGCTAAAGATTAACAAATGAGGTTTTATTCATATGATGTAAATCAACGCTTAATAAAATTGATGTTTTCTATCAGTGAAATAATTGTGCTGTAAATATAATGTCAAGACACTTTGCATAACCTCATAAGTCATGGTTTGTAATTTTGCCTCATATCTGAAATACTTGAATAGGTGCAAATCTCTGTCTTTAGTAAAAATGGGACAATGGCAGCTTCTGATTCTGATTGAATTGAATTGGATTACCTTCCCAATTATAGGAACCTTTCTTCTCATCCCAACCTTGTTTTGAGTAAACTTAGTAATGCTGCCCAAGCTTGAGCTTATTATTTGAACTGTTACATGATCTATTTACCCCCAAGGCAGGGTGTAAATGCCTCAGCAGCCAGGAAATACAAAGAATTCTTTCCATGTGATTATATGAAATTGAATCAATGTGCTCACTAAACAGCTGGAGTGAAGAATTCTAACCTTTGCAAAAGCACTTCATTTATTAACCAAAGATTAAGTGTTTGGTTGTTTATGAATTTAGCGGAGAAAGAATCTGGAATCAACCAGTGGAATTAACTGGCTTTCTTCAGCAGGGCTTTCCACTTCATCTGCCTCAATGTTAGGTATGAATAAAATTGTTGTGATGAACCACTGAAGTTATTTGGTTAATTCTTGGCTCAATGCATTTTAAAATGAAGATGAGTTTAGAACGAAGAGCAAGAGCCTTTAATTCTAGTGACGGCTCTGAATGAAACATTTCATTATATAAAATATATATTTATTCCATCCAAGTTGATTCTTTTTCAAGTGAAGAAAGTTATACTATTGAGTGCGTATGATTTAATATACCATTTCAATTTATCTTGTTGAAGTAATGGTCTTTCTTTTTATTCAGTTTCTTTTTTTGCCATTCTATTTTCCTTCCATGTAACTGCTTTACTCTTCTGCAATGGTGCTCAAGGCCATTATAAATGACAGATGTATCTGTTATGCTCTTGCCCAATTCCTGTTGAATATTTCAAGGAGAGCAGATTTGATGGTAATTCATGGCCTTTTTTCTGAAACACTGTTATCACAAGTAAAAATGAAAATTTGTGACATTACTCAGGTGAAAAACTTTCATGATTGTCTTTATAAAAAGAAGCAGAGAAAAGGACGGAAACACTAGACCTCATGCAATCTACAATTTCAATGAGAATGAGCATCCCCATAGAGCTTATTTTGAAAATTGACAAGTCTCAAGGAGATTAGCATATTCAGTCCACACAGCTGCATATCCAAAAGCCAAGGGAATGAATAGAAAGCAATTGAATACTTTCATTTGTATTCATGACAGATCAGCACCAACTTATCATTGGTCCAAGTATTCAAGTGATTTGAATTCCTAATTAAATATATTTTATATCAATCACAAATGAGGACATTCATGCATTTTAGAATTCTGTGCTGTATTGCATAGATGTATCATTGCTGTCTTATAATGAATTGCTCACTTATGATTCATCTAACTGAATAGCTTTATGCACAATTGCAACATCAATATTAAAATGGTCAGAAAGTAGTTCAAATTTCTTTTGACCTCCCTAGTCATTTTGTCAGCTTTTATTTATGTACATTTTTATATTATGTATTTCGTGTCATCCATTTTGGATTCTTCCTACAGTCAACTTAAGACTTTAATTGATATCCTAAAATAGCTAAGCAGATGAGCAACCAGACATGTATGACTATCCCAAACAGCGGTTTGAATCTGGCCCATTTCACTGCAATAAAACCTTTTGTAGTTCACACACCATTAATTCTCACTAAATGTTTGCAGCTGCAGCCAAACGAAAGCGTAATGTGATGTCTTACACTTCCAGTATTCTACAGTTACTTAACCATCACTTGGTAGTTTACTTGGCCCTGTCAGTAGGGGTGACTGTTATCTTGCAAAAGAGGCTGTTATTGTGACAGTTACTATGGCAGTTATGGTGGCAGATGACGGGTTTAGGAGAGAAGAAAGAAGAATGCACAACAAATAGGTGAACAGTGCTAAGTCTCAGATTTGTTTTGGCTTACGTCTTCTGCCCTTTGCCAGGCCAGGTCCTTGGATCTCGACACTTTATAATGCACTAGAAAATTTGTTATATTTTCTCTTGTAATTTTAATTATATGTTATATAGCAACTTGGATGGCAAGGACCACTAGTTTTTAATTTACAGAAGAATTAGTATACTTAGTACTTGCAGTTCCCTGGGAAGAAAAATATGTCTTTCTTCACTTCGTTTATGTCAATCTTGTCATTCTTATGAGCAATGAAATTATTGCAATGAACTTTATGATAAGGTACTGAGCCAAACATACAAGTTCTTTCATTTTTAAAATCATGTGAATCTATCAAACCGATCTAATGGACTGATATGTCCAATCTGCCATATTTCAATAAAATACTCTTGAATTATGCTTACGTGCAGTGTGACTCCCACACAACGGCATAAAATCGTCATTATGACTGGCAAATTAATGAAACTTCATGGAATAGTTAAATGATAATCGTTCAGCACAAAGTAAAGTCATCTGACAACATATGGTTGAGAAATCAAATATTTTTACATCAAATTGATGAGGGCATAAAATTTCATTATAAAAGCATGACAAAAGGACTTCTGGGTTATTGCAGTAAAGAGTGTTATTACCCCTCAGTTATGAAAACCATAAAACCATCTGTCAAACAAATTAACAAAAGGTAGAGTTATGGGGGTTATAAAATTTAATTATTTGATATTTTCCAGGCTAAAGATTAACAAATGAGGTTTTATTCATACGATGTAAATCAACTCTTAATAAAATTGATGTTTTCTAACAGTGAAATAATTATGCTGTAAATATAATGTCAAGACACTTTGCATGACCTCATGGTTTGTAATTTTACCTCATATCTGATATACCCCCCACACTGTATGAACTTGAATGGGTGCAAATCTCTGTCTTTAGTAAACACGGGACAATGGCAGCTTCTGATTCTGATTGAATTGAATTGGATTACCTTCCCAATTATAGGAACCTTTCTTCTCATCCCAACCTTGTTTTGAGTAAACTTAGTAATGCTGCCCAAGCTTGAGCTTATTATTTGAATTGTTACATGATCTATTTACCCCCAAGGCAGGGTGTAAATGCCTAAGCAGCCAGGAAATACAAAGAATTCTTTCCATGTGTTTATAAGAAATTGAATCAATGCGCTCACTAAACAGCTGGAGTGAAGAATTCTAACCTTTGCAAAAGCACTTCATTTATTAACCAAAGATTAAGTGTTTGGTTGTTTATGAATTTAGCGGAAAAAGAATCTGGAATCAACCAGTGTAATTTACTAGCTTTCTTCAGCAGGGCTTTCCACTTCATCTGTCTCAATGTTAGGTATGAATAAAATTGTTGTGATGAACCACTGAAGTTATTTGGTTAATCCTTGGCTCAATGCATTTTAAAATGAAGATGAGTTTAGAAAGAAGAGCCTTTAATTCTAGTGACGGCTCTGAATGAAACATTTCATTATGTAAAACATATATTTATTCCAGCCAAGTTGATTCTTATTCAAGTGAAGAAAATTAGACTAATGAGTGTGTATGATTTAATATACCATTTCAATTTATCTTGTTGAAGTAATGGTCTTTCTTTTTATTCAGTTTCTTTTTTTGCCATTCTATTTTCCTTCCATGTAACTGCTTTACTCTTCTGCAATGGTGCTCAAGACTATTATATACGACAGATGTATCTGTCATGCTCTTGTCCAATTCCTGTTGAATATTTCAAGGAGAGCGGATTTGATGCTAAAGTCGAGGCCTCTTTCTGATATACTGATATCACAATTCAAAATGAAAATATTGTGACATAACTCAGGTGTCGAGTGCAAAACTGTTATGATAACTGTCTTTATAGAAAAAAAGAGCAGGCAACAATGGAATTGGCATTTCTTGTGCAATCTACAATTGAAATGAGAAGGAGTTAGATTGCCATAGAGCTCATTTTGAAGATGGACTGGTCTAAAGGAGATCAGCATATTCACTCCACATAGCTGCATATCCAAAAGCCAAGGGAATGAATAGACAGGCGTTGAATACTTTCACTGGTATTCATGACAGATCAGCACCTACTTATCATTGGTCCAAGTATTCATGTATTCATGTATACAGAGAGATGTGATTTAATCCTAAATAGATATATTTTTTGTATCGATGCCTTTACCTGTAAAAAACTTATATGTAAGTTATCTTAACAGTAAATCGATTCATCAAGGTAAGGAATACCTACTGTGAATTTTTTTCCGTTTAAAACGTCATCAAAAACTGTGTTCAATTTCAAGAGGGGGCTCAATGCAAAACTTGGCCTAAAATCCTTAAGAGCCAGTTTTTCTAAGACTCAGACAGGATGTGCTACTCATACGACTCAGATTTTGTTCTTAATTTTTTCCTTGGTAAACTATTACTAAAAAGTGGGAAAAATTTCATTTTTAGACCTCCATACCTTTTAGGTTATTTTAAGGGGCCCTTTATAATATAGGGCCAAAATTTGGATTGTGTCAAAGTACAGATTTCAAATCCAATTATCTCAGTACCTTCTTGGTGTACCTCTGTTATATTTGAATGGCCAAATATGTGGACCCAAAGGTATCATTTGGTATCGCATTTATGATGACTGACTCAGGGCGCAGGCAACAGGGGGCGCTCAAAGTTACTATTTCAGTCAATTTTAAGCTGAATTGATGGGGCCTATGTGGCTTGCACCCTTAGTGTACCTCAATGTTTTGTGCATGTATATGAAGGAGGGGACCTATATTACAAGTTTGCATAAAAATTAGAATGGTACACTAAGGGCGCATCTCCACAGGGGGCGCTGTTTCCTATAAAAAAGTGAAATTGACCCTTTTTCAGGGCTCTGTAGCTCATTGCGCCCAGGGTCAACAGCACGGTGAGCATGCCTATAATGTGCTATAACATCTCTAGTTTACTAGGGTGTAAGCATCTCTGAGGTACTCTTAACCATTCTTTTTCCAGAATTTTTTTAAGGTACCACATATGACGATTTTTCAAATTTTCAAAAAATCACCAGAATGCCCACAATATGAATGGAGACAGTCTTGCAAGTCATTTCTCAAATAAATTTTGGTTGTTGGGATATATTTTGCTCCAAATAGTGTGTACACGCAAGTAGGGGGCGCCACAAGTACCCAAAAATTTTTATTTCTTTCCATTTTTCATGTTTGCTTGTGCTGCATTCATCTCAGTTGTGGGACGCCAATCTCAATACAGGCAATTTAGCACGCCACTGCAATTTTCTAAATATACAGTGTCACCTGTAAGTAAATAAATGGGTAATGTTTTGCCATTGGGTCAATACTTTACATCCTGAACCTTAATTGCTCAAGGAAACAAGCATGCTCTTCGGAAGAAATGAAAACATACAGGGTTATAAAAAATGATATTTGAGGCACCTGGGATACGAATGGTCACAATTTGTTTTTGCTCTTGCTCTGGCATCAGTTCCATATGGGACATGGGTCAAAATAATTTAAGTGAGTGAACCCCCCTCAAATTTTAATTTGCCTTGGCCATACATAATTCTGAGTACATCAAAGAAAATTGGTTGCCATTGTTATCCCATCCACTTTAAATATTGGCCTTTATGACCCAGTTAGTCTTTATCTCATTGAATGACAGTTCAGACTTACACAATCAGGATGGTAGAATTGATCCAATACCATTGGCTCAATGCTGTCATCCTGCTTGTGGAAGTGGCAATGGCAAAACATCACCCGTTTCACTTACTTACAAGTTCTAGTCTAGTGATATGCAAAAATGCCATTTAAGATAGACCGTTTTTAGGTTTAAGTTGTGAAAGTTTGGCTATTCATTTGTGAAGCGAATTCCTTAAATTTAGGCTCACTACATCCAAGACTGAACTAACTTGATTTCTAGACAAAGAGGAAAGTAAAATTTCAAAAATATGTGTGAAAAGCAGTTCACATGTTGGTAGAAATGTAAAAGATGCATCATCATAACGAATAATAGGAAATACATTATTTGTATATATATTAGTTTTAAAACTCAAGTACAAAGTATGAATTGAAGCATAAGCCGTCCAGATAACAATACCAAACCAAATACATGGAAATGTATACAGTAATGCCCCATACATTGAAAAATTTAGTGAAGTCTACGATGTAAAGAACACAAATTTTATGGAATTGAGCCTTAAAAATGTGTTATCAAACTATTATAGCTGAGAGCTTAAAATGGTCAGTCATAAATGCGGTTTCTGCTGATCACTAAAACAAAATGACTGTCCGAAGGTTAGTGTCCCATAAATTACATCAATGCAGCACTAGCAAGCATGAAAAACAGTAGAATAATCTATTTCAGGGGTACTTGTGGCGCCCCCTACATGCGTGTACACACTATTTGGAGAAAAATATATCCTAACAACCAAAATTTATTTGAGAAATGACTTGCAAGACTGTCTCCATTCACATTGCGGGCGTCATGGTGATTTTTTTAAATTTGAAAAATCGTCATATGTGGTACCTTAAAAAAATTCTAGAAAGAGAATGGTTAAGAGTACCTCAGAGATGCTTACACCCCAGTAAACTAGAGGTGTTATAGCACATGATAGGCATGCTCACCGTGCTGTTGACCCTGGGCGCAATGAGCTACAGAGCCCTGAAAAAGGGTCTATTTCACTTTTACATAGGAAACAACGCCCCCTGTGGAGATGCGCCCTTAGTGTACGATTCTAATTTTTATGTAAACTTGTAATATAGGTCCCCTCCTTCATATACATGCACAAAACATTGAGGTACACCAAGGGCGCAAGCCACATAGGCCCCATCAATTCAGCTTAAAATTGACTGAAATAGTAACTTTGAGCGCACCCTACTGCCTGCGCCCTGAGTCAATCATCATAAATGCGATACCAAATGATATCTTTGGGTGCACATATTTGGCCATTCAAATATAACAGAGGTACACCAAGAAGGTACTGAGATAATTGGATTTGAAATCTGGACTTTGACACAATCCAAATTTTGACCCTATATTTCAAGGGGCCCTCAAAAATAACCTGAAAGGTATGGAGGTCTAAAAAAGCATTTTTTCCATCATTTTAGTAATCAGTTAGCAGGGAAAAAATTAAGAACAACATCCGAGTCGGGTGAGTATCACCCCCAATGGTGAAGTGCCTGAATCTTAGAAAAACTGCCTCTTAATAAGCGTCCAATTTTCAAAATTTAAAAACCTTCATATATCAAGAAAACTCCCCGAATTCAATGCACTTATTCATTTTGCTCTACATGTAATATTAAGTTCGCAAAAGGCGTTTCGGTGCATTACGCTGTTTGAGTGCAAAGTTTCTAAAACCCAGTGAGAACAAACCAGTGGCATATCCATGATTATTTTTGTAAGGGGGATATTTGCTTTTTTAAATAACTGATATTAACCTTTTTTGTTAGGTTGCAAAATAACTGAAGTTTAATTTTATTTTCACACTTCCTTAACTGTGTCAGATTTTCATGAAACAAAGGGAGGGGGCTTTGCTTTTTTTTTCTATGGGCAACTATTCATAGAAATGCGAACTTTAAGATATTAAAACTTTTTATTACATGCCTTATGCCCTCAGGTTCATGGTAAGATCGATACAGTACCCTTTTTTAAGGGTACTTTTCTTGTTATCTATCACAAATGAGGACATTCCTGTGCTGTATTGTATTTCATTAATTTGATACTGATTCAGTACATTGCTGTCTTATAATATGCGCTTCCATATAATGCATCCGACTGAAGGGTTTTGTGTAAAATTGCAACATCATTGTTAAAATGTCCAGAAAGTAGTTTAAATAACCTGTGACCTACTTTGTCATGGTGTTAGTTTTCACTCATGTACATTATAATATTGTGTATTTTTTGTCATCCGTTTTGGATTCTTTCCCCCCCGAACAGTGATTTTTTAAATTCTGGTTCATTTCACTACTATAAAACCTTTTTGTAGTTCCCACACTATTAAGTCTCCCTGAATGTTTGCAGCTGCTCCAAGGGAAAGCAAAATGCTACGTAATACACTACCAGCATTCTACAGTTACTTAACCATCACTTGGTAGTTTACTTCACCCTGTCAGTTGGGGTGACTGTCATCTTGCAAAGAGGCTGTTATTGTGACAGTTACTGTGGCAGTTATAGTGGCAGGTGAAGGGTTCAGGAGCATAGAAATACATAGAACGGACATGAGGCTGTATGATGCCACCTCAAGATGAGGTCACCAAATCCGCCATATTGGAACTGCCCTGAGACATGACGTCACAATAGTCTAATTATGATGTGACGTCATGCCATTGTTATAAGTGACATCATAGTTATTGGTGACGTCACAGTCCATTGTGCCAGTATTCAGGGCAGTTCCAAGATGGTGGATTTGGTTGCTTCATCTGCCAGAGCCTCATGTCCCTTCTATGTATTTCTATGTTCAGGAGTAATAAACGTCTGCAAAGAATGTGCAAGAACAACCTGCAGTTTTTCATGGACAGAAGTGATGATTTCATTTGAGCAATGAAATTACTGTACCATGATGAACTTGATGATAAGGACAGGTGCTGAGACAGACAAGTAAATCATTTCTATTATCAGAGCATCTGAATTATATGAAACTAATTAACGGACTAATGCTAATGACATATCTCATGATAGGGTTCCTTTGAATTAAAAATGGACAATAACAGACAATGTTGAGACATATAAACACTTCTATGATAAATATGTAATGTATGCATATAAAGTGTTTGTTTATGACAAAGAAATTAATATGCATCCATGCACAGGGCATCTATTATATAAGGGGAAATACATGTTGTACTTCTTTTCCAAACTAATTCTGAATCTGAGCACAGTGTTTGTCTGCACTGTTGTACCATTGGATAAAACAAACAGTTTTGTAATACAACCATATTTCAATAAAACAGTCCAGAATTAAACCTAAGAATACAATGAGACTCCCATATAAAGGGAAGTCATAAAATTGTTAGTTGGCAAGTCATAAAATCATTAGATGACTGGCAAATGAATTTAACTGCACATGTACTAGTTTAAAGATATATCCTAAATCCTATTTGAAACATCACAGAGGAAAGTCCACCAACAACACATGGTTAAGCAATCAAATATTTTTACATAAAATTGATGGGGGCATAAAATTTCATTATAACAGCATGACAAATGGACTTCTGTGTTATTGCAGTGAAACATGTTATTGCCCCTCAGTTATGAAAACCATGAAACCATTTGTCAGGCAAATTAACAAAAGATAGAGTTATAAATGTGTTTATAAAATTTCATTACTTGATATTTTCCAGGCTAAAGATGTATTCATACAACGTAAGTCAACAATCAAATATATCTTTACTGATAGTGAAATAAATATACTCTAAATAAAATGTCAAGACACATTGCATAACCTCATTGTTAGCAATTTTGCCTCATGTCTGATATTCTCCCACCCTGTATGAACTCGTGTGTGGGAAAATCTCTGTCTTAGGCAAACACAGTGCTATGATAGAATAACATTCTGATTGAGTTGAATTGCATCACACTCCCAATTTGCCACCTTTCTTCTGACCCCAAGCATGTTTGGGGGTAAACTGATAATGCTGCCCCAGATTTAGTATGTTATTTGAACAGTAACATGATCCATTTACCCCCAAGGCAGGGTGTAAATGCCTCAGTAACCAGAAATATAAAGAATTCTTTCCGTGTGATTTCAAGAAATTGAACAAATGTGAACAAATTAGTTTTCAGTGCTTTACAGCTACCATCTGGAATTTTGACCTTTTGCAAATGTACTTCATTTATTTACTGAAGATTAAGTGTTCGGTTATCAATGAATTTAGTGGGAATATGAATATGAAATTGACTGGTGGCATTTGCTGGCTTTCTAAAGCAGAGCATTCCCCTTCAACTATCTCAACTTGTTGAGGATGCGAATACAATTCTGGTGATGAACTACGTCATCCATAATGTATATTCACGATAAATGAGCACCATCTTAACTTCGGTAATCATTTTTCAAGGGAACTTTAACCTCAATGGACCCTGAGCAGTATAAACAAAATTCAACTTGCATTTTAGAGCAATTGTTTTGATCAATCACCAATAAAGTCATTCTTACCTTGTAGAAATCTCTACTCTATTGTATAGTACTAGATTTACCCATGATTTGGGCAGGACTATAATGGGGAATAATTAACCCCCCCTCCTCTACCTGCATGGGCATCTGGGCCCGTGTTGCATGCTGACCATTTGAAATAGCATTTGAGTAATAATTGTAAGATAAGTAAAGAGTGGTGGTAGAGGAAGTGAAGTTACAAATGCATCTTTTTGGCGGGAAGGCAGACGGTGGCGCCAGTCGTAAACGTGAGCAATTGCAGAACTACGATGGAGATGCATGCGCCCCTGGTAGGGAAAAACAGTAGAGGCAGAAAACGTAAATAAGAGAGCTGTTTCACTGTTATTTGCTGTTATCAGAAGGAGAGGATAGAGCAATAAGGATAGGTGGACAGTTTAGGTGAGTCGCATTGCTCGGGGAGGAGTTTTTAGCTGTTGGAGGAGTGAGCATGTCACCCATGATTTTTGCATCTTATACCCGGCAGGGATGGCATTCGATTTAATATGATTTAGTAAATTGCTGTCTTCTATAAAAATTTCCTAGGCATAATACATCTGAATGAATGACTTTTTAAATGGTCATGACCAGAAAATAGTTCAACTAAGCTTTTGACTTCCTATTATGGATTTTGCGCATTAGCTTTTATTGTCCGCAATACATGTATGTAAAAACAGTTCTGTCTCAAGTGAAACATGTGTGATTTTTAAGAGTCACATTATTATATTATATAATTTCTGTGGTCCATGCTGGACTATTTTTACGGTAAATTTTATATTCTAATTACTTTTACGATATCTTAAACAGCTGAGTCACCAGAGCCAAAGGACTATCCTAGACAGCAGTATGATTCTGTTTGTTTCCTTTTTGCTCATTTTACTGCTGTAAAACCTGTTTGTAGTTCACACACCATTAGATTAATAATGACAATGCCAGCACTCAACAGTTACTTAACCATCACATCTACTTGACCCTGTCCGTTGCACAGACTGTTATTTTGTAAAAGAGGCTGTTATTATGTCAGTTACTGTGTCAGTTATGGTGGCAGGAGATGGGTTTAAGAGTGAAGAAACATCTGCAAAGAATGTGCGACAAAGAACCTGAAGGGCATGGACTATCTGTTTTCATTTACAAAAGAAATACAGTACTTGTAGTTCCCTTGGAAATAAAATAGAAGAAAATATGCCTTTTTTCACACATTGTGTCAATCTAGTTTTCCGTTAAATGAGCGATGAAATTACCACAATAAACTTCTTGATTTGGTGCCAAGCCGGACATACAAATTATGTCCGTTATCAAAACATCAATGAAAGAAAATTCCTTGTAAAGGCGTGGTAAAGAATCTTTAGAATCTTGAATCTTGAATATGATCAAACAAATTTAATGGAATAATATGTCATGATAGGGTAACTATCAAAGACATTATTAAGACATTACAACACTGAAATGATATCTATATCAAGTATGCATTATATGTCTACGTCTGCTAGGTTTGTCTGTACTGCTGGGACATTGAGTAAACAAGAAAAGTACCCTTAAAAAAGGGTACTGTATCGATCTTACCATGAACCTGAGGGCATAAGGCATGTAATAAAAAGTTTTGATATCTGAAAGTAGGCATTTCTATGAATAGTTGGCCACAGAAAAAAATTCCAAGACCCCTCCCTTTGTTTTATGAAAATCTGACACAACTATAAGGATTTGTGAAATGAAAGTAAACTTCAGTTATTTCTGCAACCTGAAAAAGTAAACTCCATTTCCTTTAAAAAAATAGGAAATATCTCCCCTCCAAAAATAATCTTGGATTTGCAAATAAAAGAAGAAAGTTTGTTGTTCTCACTGGTTTTAGAAATTTTGCATCCTCACACCGTTATGCGCCGAAACGCATTTTGCGAGCTTAATATTGCAAATAGAGCAAAATGAATGAGTGCATTGAATGCGGGGGAGTTTATTTGATATACGCAGGTTTTTAAATTTTGAAAATCGGACGTTTATTAAGGTTTTTATGGTAAGTTTTGCATTGAAAATGACGTTTCACACTCAAAAAATATCGCTAGCGAAATCCCTTATTATCTTGTAGAATCGATGTAGGGGAGAGCGGGGCACAGTGAGACACTTTTTTGATTTTCAAGTGTTCCAAAATGTTGGCAGTAACAAGTTAAATGAGATCAGGTCCACATTATAGATAATGACGTTGGGTATATTGTCCAGTAGTTTCAGGTTCCTACCTTTTACAGGTTTGGAGAAATTTTGAGTTTCGTCCATGCTCGTTAAGTGTCTCACTGTGCCCCGTGGGCGGGGCACAGTGAGACAGCAGACGGGGCACAGTGAGACAGGGCATCTGCTGCCATAACCGCTGATCCTCAGGACCTGCAGAATTGTTCTATTAATTGTTGCTACAGAAACTACTGTACTCATGTAAAAGCAGCTGGTTAGGTGATTTTTTAGGTCCTTTTTTGAGCATGTTTCGAAACTTCATCGCACAGGACACATGCACAACTTATTTAACCTGCCACACCTGTTACATGCTAACAGTACCAGCTAGACGCTACGGGCTTTGTCTCACTGTGCCTGCCGTCTCACTGTGCCCCGCTCTCCCCTACTGGTTTCAAAATACATTGATTGGTTGCAACAGATTGCCACATGCTATGCAAAATACCTGGATCCCTGAATAGAGATTGATGTGGTATTGCATTTCTCATTGTGATAATTTACAAAAGAGGCAACATAATACAGGTAATACATTGTATACTGACAATGTTATCAATATCAAAGGCAATTATTACCTCATTGTCAAGTCTTGTATGAAAAAGAAATCCATTAATGGATTGTGATAAAATACAATATCTATCCTTTGAGTTAGACCATTGAATCGTTTGACCTCCAACACGAATTCAAGTCTGTGATAAGATACTATGGATAAACTAGACAAGAGGGCTAACAAAACTGTTAAGATTTTTTACGTGGAAAAAATCAGATTTCCTGATCACAAATCTAATGAAATCGTAGGAAATGTATTAAGCACAAAACATGTAATACGCATACGAAATACTTGTGGAACTATCCTTTTACCTGAAGGATCAAAACAAGAGAGTCAAGACACTTCCACTATACAAATTGCTGTAAACAAGGTCATTTTTCGATGAGTGTTCATCTACATTATGTTATTGACATGCGAACAGAGTAGTTTTTCCTTTTTCTTCATTACCATTAATTTCTCATGTAAAAAAAAATAGGTATAATTATGCACTTTCTTTCTACCTTATCGTCACTGGTCATGGTGCAAACCTGTCTATGTGTTTCACACCACTATATATATTGTTTCATTTATTCGAACCACCAGTAACTTGAAAAGTCGGCGCCTAATCTGTTGACGACATTTATACAAATCAGGCAGTAAAAAACTGATTAATTTATTTCCATGCAGTAGTCAATACTTACCAAGTGCTTCAGTTTAACATTGAGCACTCTGCTTCTCATACAGATGATGCAATTGTCATTCAATGAAATATTTATTGTCATAGATCCATGTGTAAGTTAAACTTTCAAGCTACTTAAATTGCAACGTCATATATTATAGTTTATGTTGCAATCTGGTCTCCGAACACCACATGTTTAAGCAATCAAATAATTGTGTCCTGAATTTAAGAGAGCTCGCATAAAATGACATGTCAAAGGCCTGACTAATAAATGTCTATGTTATTTTTGTAAAAGTATATTATTACACCATAGCTATGAAGATCATAAACCCATTATTCAAACATGCACATTGACAGAGGTAGATGTATGGTGTTGTAAAATAAAATTTAAAAACATTTATTTTACAACCAATAGATTTACCATGTTTACAAAGAAGTTAAGTTTTAATCATAAATCAACAACAATATGTTTAATGATATTGAAGTACACCTTCTTATCTTGCGGATATTTGACTCATGTGGGCTCAGTTCATCAACAACATACATTAATTTGACAAGGGATACCGATAGTGCAGTTGTTAAGCTGTGTGACTTCTAGGGCTCTATATCGTTGCCGACATTCGATACGATACGTATCATCGATACACTTGATCGATACACGATTCGTACCGTCGGTCCGCAAATTCGGGTCCCGATCCGCATTTTAGAGAAATCCGCAACCGAAAATGATTTTTTGGCCCTGAAAGTTGATCTCGCATCAGAGCGGACGTCACCATGACGGCCATATCGAGTTTTAAAAGTTCATGATTTTTGTGGATATTTTCTGTTGAAACTGGGCAATAAAACGACTTTTTCAGCTGGATATATATTGCTTTATTACACCGAACCGAAAGTGCTGCTTTGAAAACCGGTACGGGAACCGGCCAGACTGTACCGGTACGGCCGGTATTTATCGAACCGGTGTAGACCCCTAGTGACTTCATGTCTGAAACAGCAAATTTTAAAGCTCGGTATGTTGAAAACCATCTGATACTGAATGTAAAATAGCCTCTACTTCTGATTGAATTGCATTTGTTCTATTCCAACCTTTCTTCTCACCCTGCACATACTTTGGTTAAACTGAGCAGTGCCGTCCAAGCATCTGCTTATTATTTGAACAGTTACATGATACATTTACCCCAAGGGCAGGGTGTTTTATTTGCCCCAGTAGACTTGAAGTACAAATAATTGTTACGACGAGATTTTAATAAACTGAATTGACGTGAGGCAATGCTGACCTTTACTAAAATACTTGATTTATTTACCGAAGTAAAAGTGCTGGATTGTCAATGAAAAGGAGAGAGAGAGAAATAGAAAATAGATTGACCAGTGAAATGGAATTTGGGTTTCTATTGCAGATGACTGTCCTTGAACTATCCCAACTTTGAAATGTTTGGTCATAAATGATCAACGTTATTTGGGAGAGTATTGCATCTTGGAAAGTACATAAATTATTGCAGACCAACAGTTGCTGAAATATCTACAGAAATACAAACGTATTCCATTCTAGCGAAATTCAATTTTTTTTTTCAAGGCAGATGACTGATTTTCAACAATCCCAACTTCAAGATATCTTGCCAAGCACAGCATACAGAAAGTTCTACACAAAATATAGGGAGTTCCCCCATGGCCTAACTGGTAAGTGCGCTTGTCAACTGGCTTTGAGGGTCTGGGTTCAAATCTCACCCCAGGAACTCACTTTAATCCGAGCCCATGGGACATTAAATGGAGGCGGGTTTCCATGCTGTGGCACCTGAAAAACCCTTGGCATCCCTGAATTAATAGGGTATGTGCCAGACTCACAGTCTTCTCATCTCATCATCATATGGCAATCGCCTGCCTCGATATAGCCCACTAAGGTACTGCAGAGGCGTAAAACACAAACAAACAACCACAAAATATAGGACAAAATAATCCACGGCCGTGCATTTGTGTATAATGAATCGTCATTTATTCAAAGACAGCAATGATATGGTTGTTTCAATGAGAGTAGCAACAAACGTGAGAGTAGCAACAAACGTGAGCTTTAACATAAATTTGTTCACTTAAATGTACTTAATATAGAAAAATGTATTGGTTGCAACACATTTCTCTTCTCTTTTGAAATGCCTCGATCATTGAGTGGACATAAGCTATATCATTGTGGAAATTGACAAAATATGCAACATGATACATTGTGTATGACATTGGTTGACCATTGATGGCAATTATTACCTCATTCTCAAGTCCAGTATGAAAAAGAAATCCATTTCATTTGTGATGAAATGCGATATTTATCCTTTTGTGCAAAGACATTCAATCGTTTGACCTCGAACATAAATGTTTCCACTAGAACTGTTGTTACATAGCATTTACAAACTGAAAATTTGAGTGAAGAAAACTAGAAAGCCTTTTTTACCTACAGTTTGTTTCACAACATGCAAACTAGTGTTTGGCCTGATTGCTCCTGATCTACAGGTCACACAGCAGAAATACAAATACTCACGGGGAGTCACGGGTAGATTCGCAAATTTGTAATTTTTATGTCGCATTTTTGTGACGTTTTTCTGCTGTTTTTGACAACAGACTCTCATTCCAAAAATGAGACAGACTGTAATAAATCGCATGAAACTGGTGAAATACATCAAGCACTAAAAAATCATGTTGATGTCCTTAGAAGGCATTCAAATGCAGGGAGCTTATCATTCAATATGCTCGAAGAATTACAATACACGATGTGAACGTAGAAAAATACTCTACTCAGAACTGATATTACCTTATAGCAGCAGCAATGAGGATGTTCCCCTCGTGGAGCAGAACACAGATCTATTCTCACACTTACCCAATTACTACCACCTTTCAACACAGTTCTATTAGTACTGAATTTGAAGTTTTGAAGTGAAGAAGCAGTGTCGACACCACTTCCAATACAAATTGCTGTGAACAAGATCAATTTCATTGCCTGGTATCAGGGTCTCAGATGGGAATGTTGAACAATTTCTCTCTCTTGTCTCTCCACAATCATGCGATATATTGTTTGGATCAAATCATCAAAACATATTCACCTTGGTGACCAACACTGACCGTCAATTTTCTTTATAAATGAAACAAAAATGATAGATGCACATGTTTTGTCACGAGGCACCCAAGCTCCAGCAGACTATATATTTTCCTTTGATTATTTACATTGCATTGAATAAATTAATGCTGTACTATAAATGTTTGTTTAATCTATATTTTGAATGCTGTAGATTATATCCGCGTTCTGCAGAACTTTGCTTGATATAACCATTACTTACAGTAATTTGCTTGTCGGTTGCACTGACTGTTATCTTGTAAAAGAGGCTGTTATTGTGACAGTTACTTTGGCAGTTATGGTGGCAGGTGATGGGTCTGAGAGCAGGGAAACTTCTCCTGAGAATTTACTTACTTACTTACTGAGAATTAAGCACAAAGAAGACTACTCTCTGTCAGTCAGTAACTTGTAAAATTTACTATAAGTCTTGCAGTTGTAAGGAAACTGCATGGATCCAAGGGGGGAAAGAGCATAATTTCTGTCATAGGCTTCATGAATCCTCTTTTTCCTTTCAACTATTGAAATTGCCATTATCAGATTATGATTAGTTGCAGGGGTTTGATATTTCTTTCTGTTTGCATTGGTAATATCCATCCTTAAAATAGACTGTCATGTCAAGATAGAGCCAGGATATAATCCAAATGTTTCCTGAATTCTCACAGGATTGCAGTTATCTGAGATTTTTCTTTGCAATATATCCCCACAGTAAATAAAGCTATGGCAGCAGATAAAATCTCCATAAAACTCTGCATAGATATTTCAACATAAGCCGATTTTATGGCTTACCAGATCAGGATTAGATGAGCGGTAGAGAAAGTCCAACTTCAAATAAATAAAGACGGGAAATCAACTGAGTGGAAATATTTTCTGTATGATTCTATGGAACTGATGGGGAAGAAATCTCCATGAAAGTCCCACTCAGTCCTGTGTATCTGAATATTGACTTTGTAAATATATATAGTTCACTTTGTACAATAATGGGAATATTTGCATACATTGTAGGAGAAGGGTTAACTCAGTTAGTGGCACACTGGACTGCCAATCACTGGGTCCATTGTCTAATACTATTACTTAAGTCTTGCTCTGGTCAGGTCACCTGGACAAATGTTAGACTGCAATTTCAATCATCCTTCACCTCATTGCTGTGTGGTCCTTCTGTTTTAATTTTTCTGCAAAGAAGATGAATACATGATTTAAAGTCCCGTGCATCCATTTATCAGGTGTATCACACTTCATGTCTATAGTGAATGCCTTGACAAGGAAAATTCCAAGCCAAGAAACTGTCAAGTAAACAAACACATCCTGCACCACATGTTTAAGCAATCAAATATTTGATATTCAAATTGTCAGAGCATTAACTTTGATTTCATAAGCTTGGCAGATTGATTTGAATGTTATTATGGTGAAGATTTATTGCGCCAAAATTATGAAAGTCATGAGAACCCCTTATTTAAACAAATCTTGAAAGATTTATGAAATTGTTGAACTTTGTTATGGATATCATCGAAAGCAACAATTTAAAAACGAATATGGATTATAGATGAATGGGCTTGAAATAACTGACATCAGTAGAAGCATATTACGAAGAAAATAAAAGGTGTGTTAGATCAATATTCTTGGATCAATGAAGCCCAGGTAGGTTTAAGATGGGGCCTACGATGAACAGCTGTTTCAATTACCATGAGTTATTGCGAAACACAGAGGTGACAAAACTCATTTATCCTTATCTTTTACAAATTACTACTGCAGGAACCTGCTAATGTTTCAGTATCCATGGAATATAGCTGAAGCAGCTTTATTTCGTTGAGTATAACCTTGCTCCAGTTGACAAGAGAATATCACTAAGTATATTGCATACATTCAAAGTTTTGATAAATTGTGTCACAAAATCTACCTCTTTTAGGTTCTCGAGGAACATTTTCTCCATTTTTTCTGTCCAGATAAATTGTACTTGATTTGCTAAGATTGAGAGAAAAATAATTATCATGTCGACAAAAAAAAAAATTCTAAGAAAGGAAGTAAAACCAGCTTTGCTAGGCATGCCTATACATGTCTCCTTGTCTAATTTGGAAAAGGAATGTTTAACATGCCACAACCTGGATTTACTGATAGAAGAGTTTGAACATTTCAGATTTACAGTCAGTCTCTTATGATCAATTTTATGAATATATTCACTTATTCAACAGTCCCTTTAGATCAGTCAATCAGCCCTTAAATCAATATTGCATTAGAAACCGGTCCATCTGTCAACAAAGTCAGCAAGTCATTCGGTCAATCACAGTGACATTTCCGAAAAAAGATCTTTTTTCATTGGATTTAATCCAATGGGAAGAAAATTATTTTTGGACCCTAAATAGGAATTGAATTTTTGCCTCGGAAGTCTCAGGAGTCCATATCGCCTTCTAGCACTCAGTATTTGTTCTTCTCAAAATACCAGCAGTCTGCCAGAGGTCTCCAGAGAATTCCCGGTTTTAGGGGAGTGCATTCAGTATTTCTCAATTTTGGAAGTGAAGGGTATTCTGTCAGTTGCGACTTTTAATAATATGATATATAAAAATTGATTTTTAAATCAAAAATTGTAATTGGTTTTGTTTAAAACAAATGCAAATGGAAATAAAAAGGTAGGATGCTGAATATGCTCGGTTCACCCAACAAACATACAGAAATGTGTTATCAATGGTAATATATTTATAACACAATGGGACAGTTCATATATTTCTTAAAGCTATAAAGTCAGCACAATCTATGTTGAGAATTCTGGTGTATGTCACAGGCTACAGCAACATTTCATTTGGACCAGATCTATGTGCAGTAATTGATAAGAAACAGAGAGCAGTCTACGCTCTCTGTTTGGCATCAGTTACAGTACATGTATCTGGCTTCCCTAAATTTAATCAAAATTCAACCACAGGCATTTGCATCCAGTTTAATTACATTACTCTTTTCAACAGAAAAAAAACTGTAACTGATGACTAATCTTTCCATAGTAGACACCGGCTGTTTAAAGTTTGCAGTTCTTTGCCTTCTTGTTTAAGATTCCAAAAATTATTCTAAAAAATGAAAACTAATTCTGTGTAACAACTGCAGTCTTCATCCTGTCCTGTGCACTTTCAATTTGAATATACTATCTTGTTACAACTGTAACTGTTGGTATGAATACACAATGTTGTGTCCTGACTCAAAGTAAACCTATTTTCAAAATTATTTTCCAAGACCAAAACAAATTATTGCAGAACTGCGTAACGACAACCACAAATATTAATGGTTAAGTAAAAATGTACGTGTATAACAATCCCTCTTCACAAAAGGCCTAGAGTCATAAATTTGACATAGTCAAGAGTAATGCATTTCAATCAATCAATGTGTCATATCCAAGAACCCTATGAATGAGAATCAGTTGACTGAGCTCCAAATTTGTTACTGCCACATGAACTCATGTGATATCCTGGTTGCCTAGTTTATATATTGTTTATATAATGGGGACTATTTACAGTCAAATCATGCTATTGAATGAGATTCAAATTTCACAGTTGGCTGCTAATATTGACATCCCCAGGAATCCATGATTTAAGTCGGAGCTACATGTATGATCTGCATTGGAAAACAAATGGCTGTTGGACATTTTCTATTGCATTGCTTCACCAATAAGAGGGATAGATAATGCACTTGAGCGCATTTCAAGGCTGAAAAATAACTCGGTTGAAGAGTCGTAATCCACATCAATTGACTGCATGAAGGGCTGATGGTCAATTTCTCCTCATTACCTGAGCAAAGTAGGGATAGCTATCTGATTTGCAATGCACAGATCAATTTTCTAACAATGTCACTAGTGAAAGGGCTTGAACTCAGAAAAATGTGATAAACAGCAACAAAGATGTATGCTTGCCATGAAATCCGAGAGGGTTCACATTTGAATGAAGAGTACTGTACATCTAGACAGGAAACTGCCTCTGATCTGACTTCACTGTCCCACAGCAGCCATTTACTAAACTGGCAGTAAAATCTATCTTTAATCATTTGCAAATACACTAGCTGGGTAAAATCCCACAATGAAATTTTAAAATGCAATAAATGTACCCTTTGTTCATTTGTGCGGCAAAATGGTTTATGATTTTCACAACCATGGCATAATAACATATTTCACCACAATAACACGAACAGTGGTCCATTTGTCTTGCCTTTGTTGTTTGTAAAATTTGATTGCTTAAACATACCGTGTTGGAGACGTTTTTCATGGCGCACAATAATCAAATGATTGTGAAAATCTTTGCAGTCTTATATCTTCCATTTTCAATGTGAATATGATGTGATATTACTGGTGCAAACTCAATACTTAAAGATTTCAAAAGAGTGAATGTTCTTACAGAACAGTAGCATTATCCATGTGAAAAATGTAATTCTGTTTCAAACAAGATTTGAGAAAGGGTTGATAACTGGTCTCAAGGCGAAGCAATATTCTTCGACATATTACAGAAAGCAGCGTACAAGGCAAAAGTCTTAAGTTTGCATCAATCTAAATAATCAAATTCACATTTTACACATTGAAGTGTTTTAAAAAATCGATCCATGTAATGAATCCAAGTTGGCAAACATAATCTAAATTTGTGCCCAGGATATCAAGACGAGTCTTGAACTTTACAGGTAACTAACGCGTTACCAGGAGCAGATAACAGCTTACTTAGATGTAAGTCAATTAATTTCAGTGAAATCCAATACGTTATTGAGTGGAAATTCACAGCAGGATGACTACAAAGATCCTCAGGAATCCACGGGTGAAGCAAGAGCAATAATCAGCATTGGAAGACCACTTTTAACTGGCCGATGGTCAATTTCAACTTCATTACTTGAGCAACAAGGATGGATATCTTACTTGGTACATCCAAAGGTCAAGAGGACCAGGGGAATGTACATGTAAATTATCTGCACTAATTGACCACATAACTTTAGTAAGGTCAATTTCATCTTCAACATCTCAGCTATGTCATTGCTGTAAATATGAATATCAAGAAAACCATTATTCACCAAACAATCACCTTAACAGTTTGTCATTAGATATCACTAGAATTCCCAACATTACATACGGTAACAGCAATATCTGCATTTATTAGAAAACTATCACATCAACTGGCCAGTGGTGAGTTTCAAATGTATTGCTGTCTTCAGCATGGGCTGGCCCAGAAGAGCTCACGCATGCTTGAGATAACTGAATGCCATGTTCTGGATTTACAGCACCCCTACATCATTGTTTCTTCTCATCAATCAATTCCCATGGTGTCACTTATAGAAGCCCAGATCTTCTTGTGATTCTATCCACAGTATAACTGTCTATTGTTCCACACCAATCGCTATTGCATGAAAGACAGATAAATGGATATTGTAAGTGAAGCACTCCTACTTCCAAGGCCAGTTATGGCTGATCATGAAGGTTGATTGATGAAAAGTGAGCGAGAGTAAGATTCTTCAAAATGGCTACACATGTACTCCAAAGGTTTGTCAAAATGTTTTTAGAATTTTGGGATGCCACTCAAAGACTTTTATGTCAAGACAGAGCTAGGATATATTTCAAATGTTTCCTGAATTCTCACAGGATTGCAGTTCCTGAGATTTTTCTTTGCAAGTAAAGCTATGGCAGCAGATAAAATCTCCATAAAACTCCACATAGATTTTTCAGCATAAGCTGATTTCATGGCATACCGGATCAGAATGAGATAAGCAGTAGAGAAAGTCCAAGTTCAAATAAATAAAGACGGGAAAGCTGAAATCAAGTCTGAGTGGAAATATTTTCTTTATGTGATTCTATGGAACTGATGAGGAAGAAATTGCCATGAAAGTGCCACTCAGTCCTGTGTATCTAAATGTGGACTCTGTAAATATATTTGAGCATAGTTCACTTAGTACAATAATGGACATATTTTGTATACCTTGTTTACTCAGTAAGTGACACACTGGATTGCCAATTACCGGGTCCATTGTTTGATACTTGCTCTGGTCAAGTCACCTAGACAAATGTTGGACAGCAGTTTCAATTATCCTTCAACTCATTGATCATTTGATGTGCATTGATGTGCACCACAAGTTTGAGCAATCAAATATTTGATATTCAAATTTTCAGAGCATTAAATTTGATTTTATTAGCTTGGCAGCGAGATCTGAAAGTTATTATGGTGAAGATTTAATGTGCCCCAATTATGAAAGTCATAGAACCCCTTATTAAAAGAAATGTTGAAAGATTTATGTCATTGTTAATTTTTGTTAAAACTAGTTTGGTTTGGGCTTGAAAAAACTGACATCAGTCGAAGCATGTTATGAAGGAAATAAGGAAAGGTTATTTCAGTTGGATCTTCTTGACCTTAAATTCAGATATTGCGTAAATTGTCAAGTATACATGCACTGCATGCCATAATTGATCTTACGTACATGTAGCTTATAATATTCAGATGGAAACTGAGAGCTTTTAAATACATTGTCGACTTCTGACTAAGCTTATGGTTAACACTTCCACTGAACATCAAATTATACTATGTGCTTTACATCCCTAAAGAAACTTAATAATATGTTTTACCTATGCTTGTTAGGTTGCACATTCAACAAGTACCTTGCCACAAGTAAGTTACTTTCTTTCATTGGTGAAATAACAGTAGTTGTTGCTACAAAGTTGACATTTGATTATCTTGTGGTATGGCATCCTGTTTTTGTGCTGTGAAGGACATAAGAAAGGTCTGTTAGATCAATATTCTTGGATCAGTGAAGCTCACTTTGGTGCAAGATGGGGCCTACGATGAACAGCTGTTTCAATTACCATGAGTTATTGCGAAACACAGAGGTGACAAAACTCATTTATCCTTATCTTTTACAAATTACTACAGCAGCAACCTGCTAATGTTTCAGTATCCATGGAATATAAATGAAACAGCTTTGTTTTGTTGAATATAACCTTGCTCCAGTTGACAAGAGAACATCACTACTAAGTATATTACATAGATTTATAATTTTGATAATTTGTTTCACAAAATCTACCTTTTTCAAGCTCTGGAGGAACATTTTCTCCATTTTTTTTGTCCGAATAAATTGTTTTTGATTTATTAGATTGAGAGAAAAATTATTATTATTTCAACTAAAAATAAATTTCAAGAAAGGAAGTAAAACCAGCTTTGCTAGACACGCCTGTATGTCTCCTTGTCTAATTTGGAAAAGGAATGTTTAACATGCCACAACCTGGATTTACTGATAGAAGAGTTTGAACATCTCAGTCAGTCCATGATGAAGTGTATTCACTTATTCAACAGTACCTTTATATCAGTCAAAGCGCCCTCATCTTAATATTGCAATAGATAAAAGTCCATCTGTCAACAAAGTCAGCAAGTCATTCGGTCAATCACAGTGACATTCCCCAAACAAGACCTGGATCTTTTTTCATTGGATTTAATCCGAAGGGAAGAAAATTATATTTGGATCCTAAATAGGAATTGACTTTTTGTCTCGGAGCACTCGGTTTTTGCTCTTCTCAAAATACCGGCAGTCTGCCAGAGGCCTGGTCTCCAGAGAATTCCAGGTTTTAGGGCAGGAGTGTCCAGTATTTCTCAAAATCACCCAACAAACATACAAAAATATGTTGTCAATAGGGCTATATTTATAACACATTGGGACAGTTCATATATTTCTTAATGCTATAAAGTCAGCACAATCTATTTTGAGAATTCTGGGCTATGTCACAGGCAACAGCAGCATTTCATTTGGACCAGATCTATGTGCAGTAATTGATAAGAAACAGGGAGCAGTCTTCACTCTCTGTTTCATATCAATTACAGTACATGTACATCTGGCTTTCCCAAATTTAATCAAAATTCAACCAAAGGCATTTGCTAGCTTGTTACATATTTGAACAGGAAACAAAAGACAAAGGGAGCACTGTGCTGATTTAGAAGTCTGTTACTTGTTAGGCCCTGTTTGAAATTCTGGAACGCTTTCAATGCAATCTTCACTGGTGAATACTGATTTTTCTTTGCATCCAGCTTGATCACATTATCTTTTTCTCCAGAAAAAAACTGTTACTGATGACTGATTCTTCCGTTGTGCACAACAGCTCTTTTTAGTTTGCAGTTCTTTGCACTCCTGTTTAAGCTGCCAGTCAGCCAGTTTATCAGCAATATGAGTAAGAAGATGCCTAGTCCTGCACATTGGTTGAATCTGCAGTGAACTTTCTTGAGCTCAAAATGCTTATCTGCATGTCTCACCGGAGACTGAATAGTGAACACAAGAACAGTGCATACAGCAAACAATTTCATAACATGGATAGCTACAGTTCCATCACATTTATGGAGAAAATGATAATATTATATCATAGACAGACTGATGGATAAAATGAAAAATTATTCTTTGAAATGATAACTAATTCTGTGTAACAACTGCAGTCTTTGTCCTGTCCTGTGCACTTTCAATTTGAATATACTATCTTGCTACAGTGGTAACTGTTTGTATGAATACATGATGTTGAATGTCCTGACTCAAATAGATCTAAACCTATTCTATTCAAAATTATTTACTCGAGACCAAAATAATTGCAGAACTACGTAATGACAATTACACGTATCAATGGTTAAGTAAAAATGTACTTGTATAACAATCCGTCTTCACAAAAGACCTAGTCATTTGACATAGTCAAGAGTTATGTGTTTCAATCAATGTTTCATATCCAACCTTATGAAAGAGATTCAGTTGACTAAGCTCCAAATTTGTTACTGCCACATGAACTCATGTGGTATCCTGGTTGCCTTGAACTTCAGAAGAGAAAAATTCATTTTTGTTACCATGTTTATATTTTGGGGGCTGTTTACAGTCAAATCATGCTGTTGAATGGAGATTCGCATTTCACAGTTGGCTGCTAATTGATACAGACATAGCACTAGTAATCCATGATTGAAGTAGGAGAGCTCAGCTACATGTGTGATCTGCATTGGAAAACAACTGGCCATTAGTCAGTTTATTTTGAATTGCATCACCTATATATAAGAGGGGTAGATAATGCACTTTAAGTATCTCAAGACCTGGAAATAACTTTGTTGAAGAGTAGTTATCCACTTCAATTGACCACATAAAAGGCTGATGGTCAATTTCTCCTCATCACCTGAGCAAAGTAGCGAAAGCTATCTGGTTGCCATGAAATCCGAGAGAGTTCACATTTGAAGTGCAGAGCACTGTCCATCAAGATAGGATTCTGCCTCAGATCTGACTTCACTCTCCTACTGCAGCCATATTCAAACTGGCATTCAAATCTTTAATTGATCATTTGCAAATACACTTGTTGGGTAAAATCCCACAATGAAATTTTTTAAAATGCAATAAATCTACCCTTTGTTCATTTGTGTGGCAATTTGGTTTGTGATTTTCATAATCATGGAATATCAAGATAATTCACCACAATAACACAGTTGCCCATTTGTCTTGCCTTTGTTGTAGAATTTGATTGCTTAAACATGTCGTGTTGGAGATACTTTATTAAGGCACATAATAGCTGAATGACTGTGAAAATATTTGCAGTCTTATATCTTCATAATTTCAATGTGAATATAAAGTCATATTACAGATGTAATGGTTAAAAATTTCATAAGAGTGAATGTTAACACAGAACAGTATCATCATCTATGTGAAAAATATAATTCTGTTTCAAACAAGATTTCAGAAAGAGGTGATAACAGGAATCACACGCGAAGCAACATTCTTCGATACATTCCAGAAAGGGGCATACAAAGCAAAAGCAAAAGTCTTAAGTTTGCATGGATCTATGTTATCAAATTCACATTTTACACATTGATGTGTTTTTAAAAATTGATCTGTGTTACAAATCCAAGCTGGCAAACATAATCTAAATTTGTGCCCAGGATATCAACATTGTCTTGAACTTTACAGGATACTAACACATTACCAGCTGCAAATACAATCTAATGGAGATTGTAAGTCAAATTAATTTCACTGAAATCCAATATGTTATTGAGTGGAGATTCACAGCAGGATGACTACAAAGATCCTCAGGAATCCACGGGTGAAGCAAGAGCAATAATCAGCATTGGAAGACCACTTTCCTGGCCGATGGTCAATTTCAACGGCACTACTTGAGCAACAAGGATAGATATCTTACTTGGTACATCCAAAGGTCAAGAGAACCTGGGGAGGTATTTTAGTAAGGTCAATTTCATCTTCAATACCTCTACATATAATATTGCTGTAAATATGAATATCAAAACATTTTTCACCAAGGAATCACCTTGACAGTCTCTCATTAGATATCACTAAAATTCCCAACATCACCTTCGTAGTTTGTCATTAGATATCAGTAGAATTCCCAACATTACATACAGTAACAGCTGTATCTGCATTTATTAGAAAACTATCACATTGTCTGGCCAGTGGTGAGTTTCAAATGTATTGCTGTCTGTGGCTGGGCTGCACGTGCATGCATACCAATAATACCCTATATCTCACGTATTTTGATATTGTTGTGGCATGCAAACATTTTTTTCCTTTATTGTATTTGCATATTTTAAAGAAATGCATAACTAGTGGGAGCCTATTCCAAAATCACATGACAATTCTAATTAACATCCATCAACAGAAGTGATCACAAACTGTTATGCATTATTTGTTACTATTTGTGCTTTTAGCAGTTAGACATAAGATATAAGTAGATAAGAATTCACAACTGATAGAACCAACAACACCCAAAAATAACTGTGGATTTTGAGAAAATTTTTTTCATAATCAACTGTCAAACTGGATGGAATCTGTGAAAAATATATATCAAAACACAGATGTCTTGGGCATTTCCTTGATTTGTCATATGCTAGTACATATGTGCACTGAAGCCATTTGCCAGCCCTGATACATCATGTCTCTCCATGATTAGTATGGCCGCCCATGCTGGGCTGGGATAGAAGAGCTCACTCATTCTTGAGATAACTGAATGCCATGTTCTGGATTTACAGCACCCCTACATCATTGTCTCATCCCATCAATCAATTCTCATGGTATCATTTATAGAAGCCTTGATCTTCTTGTGATTCTGTACACAGTATATCTGTCCACTGTTCCACACCAATCACCATTGCATGACAGACAGATAAATGGATATTGTAAATGAAGCACTCCCTACTTCCAAGGCCAGTTATGGCTGATCATGAAGGTTGATTGATGAAAAGTGAGTGAGAGTAAGATTCTTCAAAATGGCTACACATGTACTCCAAAGGTTTGCCAAAATGTTTTTTAGAATTTTGGGATGCCACTTTTATGTCAAGATAGAGCTAGGATATATTTCAAATGATTCCTGAATTCTCACAGGATTGCAGTTCTCTGAGATTTCTCTTTGCAATATATCGCCACAGCAAGTAAAGCCATTGCATACTGGATCAGAATGAGATAAGCAGTAGTGAAAGTCAAAATTCAAATAAATAAAGACGGGAAAGCTGAAATCAAGTCTGAGTGGAAATAATTTTCTTTATGTGATTCTATGGAACTGATGGAGAAGAAATCGCAATGAAAGTGCCACTCAGTCCTGTGTATCCAAATGTGGACTCTGTAAATATATTTGAGCATAGTTCACTTAGTACAATAATGGACATATTTTGTATACCTTGTTTACTCAGTAAGTGACACACTGGATTGCCAATTACCAGGTCCATTGTTTGATACTTGCTCTCAGCAGTTTCAATTATCCTTCAACTCATTGATCATTTGATGTGCATTGATGTGCACCACAAGTTTGAGCAATCAAATATTTGATATTCAAATTTTCAGAGCATTAAATTTGATTTTATTAGCTTGGCAGATAGATTTGAATGTTATTATGGTGAAAATTTAATGTGCCCCAATTATGAAAGTGTCAAGTATTCATGCACTGCATGCTATAATTGACTTAGGTAGCTTAATATTCAAATAGAAACTAAGAGCTTTTAATCCATTGTCAACTTCTGACTTAGCTGTCTCTGTACATCAGATTATACTATGTGCTTTACATCCCTTGGCCCAAGACTCACCCAACTACAGGCTATCGCAATACAATCTGAAGAGGATCGTGCCCCACCCACCGATCCTACAAATGCGTAGGACAGGCCGGCTCCCTCCAGAGACAGCCTTGTATATTTTAATGCAAGAAGTATTTTAAATAGACAGACTGAACTTTCAGAATTTTTAAACTATTATAATTGTGACATTGTTGCAATCACAGAGACTTGGTGTAAAGATGACACTTCATTAATTGCATTTAATGATAAATTTCAAGTGTTCACTCAAAATCGACCTGTTGTTATTGGCGGTGGTGTTCTATTAGCAGTTAAGAACAATATTCCATGTAAGATTATTTTTAAAGATATTGTTGGTCGATGTGAGATTTTGATTGTTGATATTCAATATGTTGGTTCGAATTCTGTAAGATATGTTTAGGTCTACAGACCACCCGATACTAATGTTGAAAATTCGGTAGAGCTGTTTCAGGTTATATATAATTACTTGCAAAACTCAAAACTTTTTGTTATAATAGGTGATTTTAACCTTCCAGATATTTCGTGGAAAGAACTCACAGCTATAGATCTAGAGTCTCACAAGAATTTCTCACAATCTGCTTCAGGTTAGGAGCAGAACAATGTATAGATTTTCCAACTCGTGGTGATATGTACTAGATCTTATTCTTTGTAGTAATAGAGGTCTCATAAGCGCCATTGACTCCGAACGGCCTTTTGCCAATAGTGATCACGTCTCTGTTCTATGTCATATGACCCCTTATCAAAAACTCCCAGATAGCAATTCTGCCATACCTTGTTTTAAGAAAGCTGATTATAATTTAATTAATGCATTCTTGTCAACACTTGACTGGAACGAAATATTTTCTGAATGTAAGTCTGCTGATGATTTTTGGCAAGCTTTAAAAAATATCTTGAACACTGTTGTATATAACTTTGTACCATGTTTAACTCCAAAGGACAGAAACAGCGTACCCTGGTATAATGATAAATTGAAGAATTTGAGATCTAAAAAACATACGTTTAATCCAAGAATATTATGACACACTTTGAATACAAGAAATCGGCTAATGCTTTTAAAAGAGAGTTTTTGAGTGCGAAATGTAATTATGAAAAAAAGATTTTTTCTGATAACAGTTATACAAATACTACAACTCATACTAGGAAAGCGGCCATGGAAATAATCCGGCCGTAAGTGTGACTTCAAATGACTTTTTGAAAAGTTCATATTATATATGTGAAAATGAAATGTTAAATGATATTGAAGAAGCTGAAATGCAAACAGACAATAGTTCTAGTAACCATAATGAAATTGAGAATGTTTCGGATAGTGATATAAATGAAGATTTGATACAGAATGAAGCTGACATTAGTCTACTGAGTAACAATGAACAAGGAATTAACTTTGAAAATATTAGAAATGCTCATTGCGATTCAGAAATTAGAAGTGACAGGGTCAAGCTTTTAAGGAATAGTTATCCAAATAATGTTATCATAAGTCACTTGAATGTAAATGGATTGCGTTTAAAGTTTCAAGAAATCTCTGAATTAATGGCAAACAGCAGATTTGATGCTCTTGTGTTAAGTGAGACAAAAATTGATTCCTCTTTCCAAAATGGCATCTTTGAAGTAGAAAACTATGTAATGTATAGACAGGATAAGGAATCTAATAGTGGTGGCCTTATAGCCTACATTGCTAAGAATATACCCTCGACTATAGGTCCTATAAACTTTTGTAAAGATGATATGGAATGCATATCGATTGAATTGACTGTAAACACCCACAAGATTATACTTCTTGGTATGTATAAAAATCCAAAGGTAAACCAAAATACATTCAAAGAGATATTTCAAGAAACATGTGAAAAGATATTTGATAGTTATGACCATGTAATAATCATAGGTGACTTAAACTTCAACATGTATCATCAAAACGCATTGTCAAACTTATGCCCAACTCTTAATCTAACAAACATTATAACTGATCCAACATGTCATAAATCTAATCAATCAACCCTTATTGATGTCATGTTAGTCACTAAACGTCGTAAATTTATAAAAGGCTTCTCCATAGATACGGGCATTAGTGACTTTCACAATCTGATTGGCGGAATCTTAAAAATACATGCACCACTGCCTTTGCGTAAAATTATTTACCACAGGAAGATTGCTAACATAGATTATAACCAGGTTAATGAAGAACTTGCTTTACTTAACTTACATGCCTTGATATCAAATGAACAAGATGTAAATGGTGCCATGCAAACATTACAAAATATATTGATAACTACTCTTGACAAACATGCGCCTAAAAAACAAAAAGTTATCAAACAAAATCACTTTCATTGCATGACTAAGAGATTGAAAAAGGCTATCCTTATTCGTAACCAGTGTAGAAACAAATTCTTTAAAAGTAGGACTGCCTGTGCATTGGCAATATATAGAAAGCATAGAAATGAGGTCACTTTGATAAAACGGGATGAAGTGCGAAAATATTTTGAAGAGAAAAGCAAAGGCGGAACTAAAAACAAAGACTTCTGGAAGGCAGTTAAACCACTGTTCTCTCGTTCTAAAACTAAATCTGATAACATTCCACTTAGAGAAGGAGACAAAATAATCACTGACACAGCTGAAGTATGCAACATCTTTAATAATTTCTTCCAGAACATAGGATCTGACATAGGAGAAAGAGATGACCGAAACATAACAATTGGGGAAACAATTGAAAAATACAAAAACCATCCCAGCATAGAAATGATCACTCAGTATATTAATCCCTTGAAAGAAGGGTTTGCATTTAAAGAAGTAAGGGAACACGAAGTTAGCAAGATTATAAAGAGCCTGGCTAGCAAAAAAGCCTCTGGCTATGATGATATACCTATTAAGTTCATAAAAAACACTCAAAGAAACATAGTTGCTCCTTTGACTAAACTATCAAATATGTGTATACAACAAAATACATTTCCTGATACAATGAAAATGGCTAATATAACCCCGTTATTCAAAAAGAAAGACAAACTCAATAAAGATAATTATCGATCAGTTAATCTATTACCGGCTCTTTCAAAAATTCTTGAAAAAATTCTTTTTAGTCAAATTCAAAAACACATGGAATCACTTTTCCATGAATATCTGTCAGGATTCAGAAAAGGTTTTGGATGCAATGACGTTGTGATAAAAATGGCTGAAGACTGGCGAGAATCCTTAGATAAAGGTTTAATCACTGGAATTGTAGCGATAGATTTGTCTAAAGCTTTTGACTGTATGTCGCATGAATTACTAATTGCAAAACTACATGCATATGGCTTCAGCATAAATGCCTGCCAACTGACAAAAACATACCTCTCAAATAGAAAACAAAGAGTAAAAATTGGGAACACTCACTCTGACTGGGTCACAAATATCAAGGGCGTCCCCCAGGGTTCAATTCTCGGACCCCTGATGTTCAATATCTTTATTAATGACTTTCTTTATCACAATTTCAATTCAAGTATCTATAATTATGCCGATGACAATACTCTCAGCTCAACCGGCAAGGAAATTTCAGAAGTTGTCAATAAACTGCAACAAGATTGCAGTGATGCTCTAAAATGGTTCAAACTCAACAAGATGAAAGCTAACGCTGAAAAATTTCAATTGATGTTTCTTAGTAGACATTTACCACTCATAAATCACAAAATAAAAGTGAATGATACTGAAATATGTGCAACTGAATCTAGAAATGTCCTAGGAATTGAATTGGACACAAACTTAAACTTCAATATCCACATTGACAATGTCTGTAACCAAACAAGTAAACAGATCAATGCTTTAAAACGTATGAAACTAAATCTCGATAAGTCCTGTAAAACAACAATATATAATAGCTACATTAGCAGTAATTTTAACTACTGTCAAATTGCATGGATGTTCTCAAGCAAGTCTAATCTTGAAAAGCTAGAAAAAACTAACAAAAGAGCGCTAAAATTAGTTTCGAACAACAATGATATGAGCTATGAAAGTATTTGTGAATATGAAAAACAACTCAACATACAAAAAAGATGTATAAAACAGGTTGCCATTCAAATGTTCAAAATAAAAACAGGTATAGGTCCTCGGTATCTCCAAAGTCTCTTCACATCAAGAGAGTTGAATTATGATATGAGAGATAATAACCGCTTTAACATTCCAAACTATGCTACAACTAGTTATGGCAAAAAGAGTTTCAGATACTACGGCGCAAAGTTATGGTCGCTTATTCCCATAGAAATAAAGAATTTGGAGAACCTCAAAAGCTTCAAATCTGCTGTCAATGCCTGGTTACTGAACTTAGACAATGCAAGCAATTTTGAATTTCTGTAAACTTTTGAAGTTGGATTTGCTGTTTTTTAATTGTATAATCCGAACATGTAATGATATATCGCACTTAAGATCATTATTAGTACATGCGGATAAAGGGGAATACTGAATGTGTTGCATGGGCATTGAGCGGTTACCGCTGGTCCATGCTTCATACTTTCTGTTTTCCTTTTCCGTTGTGTACGAGTAAATGACATTTTATGCCAATTTTGTATAAAAGCATTGATATGGACATTAATGACATTGAACACTTAACGTTTGAACCAACTGTATGTATATATGTGTGAAAGTGACAATTTGTTTACCATACTAGGTGCTAAAGATTATGAATTGCTATGTACCTGACTATGGTGCTACTCTTTATGGTGCCTCGAGATACTCTTAAACAGGTAGAAATTGAATTAGTTATTTAGTAATAGGTAGTTGTAGATATTACTCATCATCAACTTGTTAAAATAGTATCATAATTGTATTATAATACTGTTTTTCTGTGATTCATTTCAATTGTTGTTTTGTCGTTCAGAAGCTATGCTTGGGTACTGCGTTACCACTTGATTTTAAAACGACGTTAAATAAAATTTTACCATACCATACCATACATTTTATAGATATGTCAAAAGTCAAACAAAATTGAAATGTGCCATTCCAAGTATTAAGAAATCTGATGACACAATAGCCACGTCTGATCAGGATAAGGCAAATGAGTTTTCTACATATTTTTCATCGGTATTTATTGAAGACAACAATGTGTTGCCAGAGTTCAATTTTAACTGTCAAGAAACAATAGATCTTTTTACATGTAACACCAGAGAAATAATCAAGATTGTACTGAAGTTAAAGCCAAATTCGTCTCCCGGACCAGATGGGTTCACCTCAGGTTTTATTAAAAACATAATTGCTAATATTGCCAGTCCATTATGTCAAGTTTATAATAAATCTCTAGAAGACGGCACTGTGCCTAGTGACTGGAAGTCTGCATACATAATACCTATTTTCAAAAAAGGTGATCCGCAACTTACTTCCCAATATAGACCAGTGAGTCTAACTTCTGTGTTTTTAGAAAGAATAGTTCGACCCCAAATTTTAAATTTCATGTACAGAAATGACTTGGTCCCCAAAGACCAGCATGGCTTTATTCCAAAAAGGTCTACTGTCACAAACCTATTAGAATGTATGGACTTATGGACCTCAAATTTTGACAAAAAGATAGCTACTGATGTGATTTATTTGGATTACTCGAAATGTTTTGACACTGTATGTCACAATAAGTTACTTTTCAAACTTTCACAATATGGTATTATTGGAAAGGCTTATTCATGGGTAAAAAATTTTTTGGTGGACCGATTACAATTTGTCAAAGTAAATAACTCTCTGTCCTCTGGAGCGAATGTAATGTCAGGAGTGCCCCAGGGTACTGTACTCGGACCCCTATTGTTCATTTTATATTCGGCTGATTTACCAACTGTTGTACAGTATAGCAAACTAAGCATGTATGCAGATGACACTAAAGTTTTTAAAGGTGTCAAGAGTGATGTAGATAGTAAACTCTTGCAAGAAGATTTAGATCGCATTTTTGATTGGGCCAGTAAATGGCAAATGAAATTGAACCCAGACAAAACAAAACACTTAACTATAGGGTCCTCCTCACATTCTTACACTTTAGATGACAAAGTAATTGACAAAGTAGATTCGATAAAAGATGTTGGCGTTATTATACAGTCTGATTTGAAATTTAGTAAGCACTGCTCTTCTATTATAAAAAAAGGATACTTTATTATTTGAAATATTTTTACTACATTCAAAAATCATGAAAACAAGTTTTATATTAACATGTATCAGAGATATGTACGTCCTGTTCTTGAACATACCAGTCAAATTTGGTCGCCTGTTTTAATCGACAATATAGATAAAGTAGAGAGAGTACAAAAATATTTCACTCGAAGGTTGTATTATTCTGAACATCTGATGTATAGTGATCGTTTAAAAAATTGTAAATTAGACACATTCGAGGAAAGGAGATTAAGAGCAGATTTTATTTTATTTTACAAAATGATTAATGGAGTTACGATGATTGATATGCAACATTCATATTGTTTTAATAATAGACATAGAGGTCACAATAGAAATTTATACACTTATTATTGTAGAACTGAGAAAAGAAAAATGTTTTGGATTAATAGAATAGTTAATAACTGGAATAATCTCGATCGTATTGTGATTAATAGTGTATCTGTTAAAACTTTTAAAAGTAAAATTGTTTTGTACCATTTTCCCGGTAGGGGGAGCTATTATTGTTAAAAATTAACATTTGCCCCCTTATGTTTTTAACTTGTACAATGTTTTTATGAATAAACTATTATTATTATTATCCCTAAAGAAACTTAATAATATGGTTATCCTGTGGTTGTTAGGTTGCACATTCAACAAGTACCTTGCCACAAGTAAGTTACTTTCTTTCATAGGTGAAATAACAGTAGTTGTTGCTACAAAGTTGACATTTGATTATCTTGTGGTATGGCATCCTGTTTTTTGTGCTGTGAAGGACATAAGAAAGGTCTGTTATATCAATATTCTTGGATCAGTGAAGCTCACTTTGGTGCAAGATGGGGCCTACGATGAACAGCTGTTTCAATTACCATGAGTTATAGCGAAACACAGAAGTGACAAAACTCATTTATCCTTATTGCGTCAACCAATCTCTAAAATGCCAATCTCTAAATATCTCAAAAAGTCAAAAAGACTTGATTTAGATATTGGCAAAGAATTATTCATGCCTATCTCTGCAATTATCGCTCATGGATGTCTTTTCGGGCCACTTAGAACATTCACAAATAGTTAATTGAAATTGTGCCCAATCCTGCAATTATCGCCCACATGTCTTTTTTGAAATGCGGGACGCGGTTGCGGGGTACGGGATCGCGGGATTTTCCTTTTTTTTTAAATAATTGACACTGGGAGAGCCAGTCTGAGGTTTTTTTATTTGAAGGACTTCTAATAATGATATAGCAGAAATTTTTTCAGCATTGGATTCGTCTTGGATAGAGCTATTCATTCCACTAGACTACAAGTTCATGGCTTGGAAAATGTCAAAATATTCGTTAAAAGTAAAATTTAAAATTAATAATCTGTGCACTTTGATAGAGCCTAATTTTTTCACTGTTAGATTTGTCTTGGAGAGATGTTTTCAGTTTGCCTGATTATAGATTCGTAGCAATATAAAAAAATTCTATCAAAACAAAATATTTAATCTGACTAATTCAACCAAATTACTTGAATGAAATTTTAATTGATAAACTTTTTAAGTTTATAGTTTCAGAGGTGAATATATATATGTTCCTTGGTGGGGTTCTACAACCAATAGGCCATTGGAAATGCCAGTAATTTTTTTCAAAGAAAACTTACATAATTATATAGTTTATCATTATTTTTTGGTTAATGAGCCTACATGTTAGGCCTACTCTGATGTAATGTTCGAGTATGTACAATATTAAAGCTTCCTGTGGGTTGCCAACGTGACCACTGACCAGGGTGGGCAGAAAAAAAAAACACAATTGTCTAACTATAGTGAACTGAAAATCTTACTTGGAGAAAAGAATAAAAATAAAATCAATAAGCAGTCCATAATGAAGTATGTGGAGCTGTCCGTTAGGCCATAGGCCTATAGATCAGAATTTGATTATATATTTAGGCCTATGAATAATTTATTAAGTAAAAATCAATAAATTCTTGAAAATGTTCTCGTCAAGCTACGGCGATGAAACTGACATTTCCAAATAGCTCTTTTAAAGCCGAATTTAATGGTAAAAAAATCAAGTCTCTATCTTTACTAGAAGTCGCGCAAATTGTAAAAAACCGAATCCCGCATTTTCGGGATTTCCGCTGATGTGTCCCGCATTTTAATATCAAAAACGGGCGATAATTGCAGGAATGGGCATGATTTAACTATTTGTTAATGTTCTAAGGGGCCCGAAAAGATATTTAGAGATGGGCAAATTTTGCCAATAGTTAGAATAGTGTGCCAATAGTTAGAACAGCAAATTGTTCCTTTAGGCAAAAGTGTGCCAATAGGAACAATAAGTTGCCAATAGTTAGAATAGCAAATTGCTCCTTTGGGCAAAGTTGAAGGATTTTCCCCAAAGGGGAAATAATTTGCCAATAGTTAAAATAATTTGCCAATAGGAGAAATAATCATGCCCGATTTTAAAATTGGGCACGATTTAGAGATTGTCTGCAGCACTTATCTTTTACAAATTACTACTACAGCAACCTGCTAATGTTTCAGTATCCATGGAATATAAATGAAACAGCTTTGTTTTGTTTAATATAACCTTGCTCAAGTTGACAAGAGAATATCACTAAGTATATTGCATACATTCATAATTTTGATAATTTGTTTCACAAAATCTACCTTTTTTAAGTTCTCGAGAAACATTTTCTCCATTTTTTTTGTCCGGATTGTATTTGATTTATTAAGTTTTAGAGAAAAATTATTATTATTTCTAAGAAAGGAAGTAAAACCAGCTTTGCTAGGCATGCCTATGCATGTCTCCTTGTCTAATTTGAAATGGAATGTATAACACGCCACAACCAGGATTTACTGATAGAAGAGTTTGAACATTTCAGATTTACAGTCAGTCTCTTATGATCAATTTTATGAATATATTCACTTATCCAACAGTCCCTTTAGATCAGTCAATCAGCCCTTAACACCTTCTAGCACTCCGTATTTGCTCTTCTAAAAATACAGGCAGTCTGCCAGAGGTCTCCTGAGAATTCCTTGTTTTAGGGAAGTGCATTCAGTATTTCTCAATTTTGGAAGTGAAGGGTATTTTATCATTTGCAAATTTTAATATGGCATATAAAAATTGATTTTTAAATTAAAACTGCAATTAGCTTTTGTGAAAAACAAACAAGAATGGAAATAATTAGGCAGAATACTCAATATATTTGGTTCACCCAAAAAACATGCAAAAATATGTTATCAATAGGACTATATTTAATAACACGTTAGGACAGTTCATACATTCCTTAAAGCTACAGTCAGCACAGTCTATTTTGAAAATTTCTGGTCTATGTCACAGGCTACAGCAACATTTCATTTGGACCAGATCTATGTGCAGTAATTGATAAGAAACAGAGAGCAGTCTACGCTCTCTGTTTTGTATCAATTACAGTACATGTATCTGGCTTTCCCAAATTTAATCAAAATTCAACCAAAGGCATTTGCTAGCTTGTTACATAAGGAAACAAAAGACAAAGGGAGCACTGTGCTGATATAGAAGTCTGTAACTTGTTAGGCCCTGTTTGAAATTCTGGAACGCTTTCAAAGCAATCTTCACTGGTGAACACTGATTTTTCTTTGCATCCAGTTTAATTACATTTGGTTTTTATCCAGAAAAACTGTGACTGATGACTAATCTTTCCATATAGTAGACACCGGCTGTTTAAAGTTTGCAGTTCTTTGCACTCCTATTCAAGCTACCAGTCAGCCAGTTTATCATCCAGTAAGAAGATCTAGTCCTGCACATTGGTTGAATCTGTAGTGAACTTTCTTGAACTCAAAATGCTTATCTCTTATCTGCATGTCTCACCGAAGACTGAACATTGCACACAAGAACAGTGTAAACTGGAAACAGCAAACTATTCTTTCGTGTCTCCATTATAGATGTAAATGCAAGGTGACATAACGTCAACAATACTGAATAGGATCTCGGTTATAACATGTTACTCAAGTTGATGTGTCGACATGCAAGTGTCAGAGTTACTTTGCTGCAGAACTCCAAATCATCACTTGCAGGCAGCAGTTTGATCATAAACCCATGAAGCCTGTACTATAGTGTTAAAGTTGAACTTGACATTGAAGAATTGTAATTAATGATAACAATAATCACAATGTTTTTTGAGCGTATCAACCCGAAATTCCCAATTATCGGAATGCAGTCCAATCTGCCATGTGCACATATCAGTGTGTTCTGAATTAGTTTGTCAATTCAAATCAATTAGGCTGCTCCAGATTTGCCTGTAAAATGAAAAATTATTCTAAAAAATTAAAAATTATTCTGTGAAAAAAAAACGTATTCCTTGTAACAACTGCAGTCTTTGTCCTGTCCTGTCCACTTTCAATTTAAATGTACTATCTTGCTACAACTGCAACTGTCGGTATGATTCATGAATACACAATGTTGAATGTCCTGATTCAAAGTAAACCTATTTTTAAAATTATTTTCTTGAGACGAAACAAATTGCAGAACTACGCAAAGAAAACTACATGTATTAATGATTAATTAAAAATGCATGTATATATCAATTCCTCTTCAGAAAAGACCTAGACATTTGACATAGCCAAGAGTAATGCGTTTCAATCAATCAATGTTTCATATCTAAGAACCTTATGAATGAGAATCAGTTGACTAAGCTCCAAATTTGTTACTGCCACATGAACTCATGTGATGTCCTGGTTGCCTTGAACTTCACATGAGCAAAATACATTTATTACCATGTTTATATATTGTTTATATAATGGGGACTATTTACAGTCAAATCATGCTATTGAATGAGATTCAAATTTCACAGTTGGCTGCTAATTGATACAGACATAGCCCTAGGAATCCATGATTGAAGTAGGAGAGCTCAGCTACACGTGTGATCTGCATTGGAAAACAACTGGCCGTTGGTCAGTTTCTTTTGCATTGCATCACCTACAGTGGGGTGCGAAAGTTTGGGCACCCTTGGAGTGGGGTCACATTTTTTCAAATTTCAGACAAACCACTTGCAGAATCTTTCCAATGTGAAGTGTGTGAGTGACGGATACACAGCGAGCTTGAACAAACTTTGGGGTTAAAAAAATTGACCAAGAAAACGATTAGGGTAGTGATGTAGAGGAAGGTCAGACCAACATTTTGATGAATCAAGCAAAGAAATCTGTTGGGATTTTTTTGAGATATTTGACTTTTAGATTTTTTATTTATCACACCCTATTCTTAGCATGTAATCTCCATGAAAAAGTGATCAAAACTGTCCATTTTTCCTGTTAGGTAATATCTAAGATAAAAGTTATTATTCAGAAGTAAAAATATGCAGTCATTGTCTCTGCAGATAGTATGTACCACTTCATCCAGACTGATAGGGTGTGATAAACCTATAACAGCTAACATTTCTGGCTAAAGGCCTGAGAAAATATTTGCAATACCAGGTTGTGTTAGTAAAATAATCTGGTAAATGATTTTAGCAAATTTGGTCTCACAATCTCATTGTAACAGGCTTCGTAGCGTTTTTTGTGCATTTTATCACATATTTTGCCCCCATGAAACAAGCATTTCATAACAATGTATGAGGATAGACAAAGCTGAGTAAATTATCAGAAAATGCATGCATAGAATGTTTGTAAGTATCTGCTTCACCGTGAAGTTGAATTCCCTGATATTACATGAAAAGTCTTTGCAATTGGACAAAAAGACAAAAATAAGATTAAAAGCTATAAATAAACAGTAATATTCATGCTTAATGTGTTTTGAGTACTTAAAATGGATGTTGGGTGTTTAATGTTGATGTAGGTTATCTGGCATCCAAAATCAACCAATCTTTAATTGTACAGGACAACAAAAATAGCATAAATTCAGTAAATTATGTGAAAATGTAATTAATACAAATATGTACAACTATTGCTCATTAAGACTGCAATGTCAAAGTATTTTACTCCACACTTAACTAAATGCTTCTAAACATTCTTTTTATGTGTTTTCTGATGATTCACTTCACATTGGCTACACTTTACAAGGTTGCAAAAGTACCTGTTTCACAGTGTCGAAATTTCTTAAAAACACATAAAAACCTAAATAATGCACCATAGAGTTCAAAAGTGAAGTAGATTCTACTACAGTTATTCAGCAGAATGATGAAACTGAGGACAAGCTGGCAAATTAACATATTTTATAAATTTTCTGAGAAATGTTTACTGTTATAGGTTTATCACACTCTGTCAGTCTGAATGAGGTTGCATGTACTTGCTCCTGTGGCAATGACTGCATATTTTTACTTCTGAATAATGACTTTTATCTTAGATATTACCTAACAGGAAAAATGGACAGTGTTGATCAGTTTTGATGGAGATTCCATGCTAAGAATAGGGTGTGATAAATAAAAAATTTTAAACTCAAATATCTCAAAAAATTCCCAACAGATTTTTTCATTCGATACATAAAAATGTTTGTCTGACCTTCCTCTACATCATTGCGCTAATCGTTTTCTTGGTCAATTTTTTTGACCCCAAAGTTTGTTCAAGCTCGCTGTGGATACCCATGCACTCAATTCTAGCCTGAAAGAACAATGGAACTACAAAAATGTAAAACAATATGGGTATTTTTGTCAGATTTTACATGTGCAAAAGTTTGGGAACCCCTACAGATTCTGATCTTGATTTTTTTATAACTCCACATTAAGCAATATAAAAGCTGTAAAATGATTTGAATAATGATGTTAGCATACCAGGACTTCATTTTTTATGAATTTTAAAATTGTAATCCCTAACAGAATGACTCCAAACTTGGCAAGTTGGAGGTACCTGAGGTACGTCAGTTTATTCAATAAAATTTAAATTATTTTGAGTCCAACAGCAAAAAAGTTGATTTATCATATTTATTTTACATCACCTAAACATGACAGATTATTCTTTGATGAAATTTTCGAGTATCTCAGACCTATATCCAATTAAAATTCTTAAAATGCCACAACCTTTAAACTCTCTGGATATCCATGTCAGAGAACCTTGACTTTTCTTGTAAAACATTTCCGAAACCTGCATTTTTTTAGTTGTGTTGTGTAGAAATGACAATTTCGGAATTAATGCAGCTGTCATCCAAAATTGTTGGCCTGCCTATTCTTGCCCTTAGGGAGTCAAACTTGTTTATCACATTCTGGTGTATCGGAGCGATTCCATTTCAATGCATTTGTTTACTCCCTTGTCTCAAACACCACAATGACTGATCCAGAATGCTTCCAAATAGCTAGATGGGTCCTTTGGCATGACTCAGACAGTCAGATTAAGCTATGTAATTGTGATACCTTGTATAGCTTGGCTTTTCACATCTGCATGCTGACGGTGGAATGATGCACCTTTCGACCACATTCAGTGTCATACCTGTGGAGGTCTGTTAGGTTAATATATACGATTTAATTGTTACAAAATAGCAAAGTTGACTAAATAGAAACAAAATTAACCCTAAATTTAAATTGTTTCAGCAAAAATAGTCCCTGGCTGGCAACACAAAGTTGAACTGCACAATAATATTTTCAATTTTGAGGCATATTAACCTAAATAAGTAATGGAAATCTTAAATATGTTTGGTTATTTTAGATATAATGTTAATTTCAGGTAAAGGAAAGGCTAACCAGGTCTCCTGGCCCAGAAATTTTCAAAACTCTCAGTATAACTGGACATGTGCAATTGATGCCATAGGTACCACAAAGATGCAACATTTGGAGTCTCTCTGTTGGGGAGAACAATAAAAAATGCACAAGAAATGAAGTCCTGGGATGCTTACATTACTATCCAATGTGTTTTAGAGCTTTTATATTGCTTTAATGTAGAGTTCTACAAAAATCAAGATCAGCATCTGTAGGGGTGCCCAAACTTTCGCACATGTAAAATCCGACAAAAAGATCCATGTTTTTTTTACATTTGTATATTTCTGTTGTTCTTTCAGGCTAAATTTGAGTGCATGGGTATCCTTCACTCACACAATTCACGCTGGAAAGATTCTCCAAGTGGCCTGTCTGAAATTTTAAAAAATTGTGACCCCACACAAAGGGTGCCCAAACTTTCGCACCCCACTGCATCTGTAAGAGGGATAGATAATGCACTTGAAGTATCTCAAGGCTGGGAAATAACTCTGTTAAGGAGTAGTTATCCGCATCAATTGACTGCATACAAGGCTGATGATCAATTTCTACTCAATACCTGAGCAAAGTAAGGATAGCTATCTGATTTGCTATGCTCAGATCATTTTTCTGACGATGTCACTAGTGAAAGGTCTAAAATCAGAAAAATGTGATAAACAGCAATAAAGATGTCTGCTTGCCATGAAATCCGAGAGTGTTCACATAAAAAATTTGAATGAAGAGCGCTGTACATCAAGATAGGATTCTGCCTCAGATCTGACTTCACTCTCCTACTGCAGCCATATTGCCAAACTTGCAGTCAAATCTGTCATTAATCATTTGCAAATTCACTTGTTGGGTAATATCCCACAATGAAACTTGACAATGCAATAAATCTACCCTTTGTTCATTTGTTTGGCAAATTGGTTTGTGATTTTCATAACCATGGCATAATAACATATTTCACCACAATAACAGTTGCCCATTTGTCTTGCCTTTGTTGTGGAATATTTTTGCTTAAACATGTCGTGTTGGAGATACTTTATTAAGGCACATAATAGCTGAATGATTGTGAAAATCTTTGCAATCTTATATCTTCACATTTTCATTGTGAATATAATTTTGATATAACTGTTGCACGCTCATTGGTTAAAAATTTCATAAGAGTGAATGTTCACACAGAACAGTATCATTATCTATGTGAAAAATATAATTCTGTTTCAAACAAGATTTCAGAAAGGGGTGATAACTGGAATCACAGGCGAAGCAACATTCTTCGATACATTCCAGAAAAATCATACAAGGAAAAAGGCAAAGCTTTTAAGTTTGCATGGATCTATGTTATCAAATTTACATTTTGCACATTGATGTGTTTTTAAAAATTGATCTGTGTTACAAATCCAAGCTGGCAAACATAATCTGAATTTGTGCCCAGGATATCAACATTGTCTTGAACTTTACAGGAAATTAACACATTACCTGCTGTAAATACAATCTAATGGAGATTGTAAGTCAATTAATTTCACTGAAATCCAATATTGTTACTGAGTGGAAATTCACAGCAGGCTGATTACAAAGATCCCCAGGAATCCATGTGCAAAGGAAGAGCAATGATTGGCATTGGAAGACCATTTAACTGGCTGATGGTCAATTTCAACTTCATTACTTGAGCAACAAGGATGGATATCTTACTTGGTGCATCCAAAGGTCAAGAGGACCTGGGGAATGTACATGTAAATTATCTGCTCTTATTGACCACATAACTTTAGTTAGGTCAATTTCATCTTCAACATCTTACCTACATAATTGTTGTCAAGATGAATATCAAAACTGACCATTATTATTCACCAAGCAATCACCTGGACAGTTTCTCATCTGATATCACTAGAATTCCCAACATTACATACAGTAACAGCAATATCTGCATTTATTAGAAAACTATCACATCAACTGGCCAGTGGTGAGTTTCAAATGTATTGCTGTCTTCAGCATGGGCTGGCCCAGAAGAGCTCACGCATGATTGAAATAACTGAATGCCATGTTCTTGATTTACATCGCCCCTCTATCATTGTCTCATCTCATCAATCAATTTCCATGGTGTCACTTACAGAAGCCTGGATCTTCTTGTGATTCTGTCCACAGTATGTCTGTCTACTGTTCCACACCAATCACTATTGCATGACAGACAGATAAATGGATATTGTAAGTGAAGCACTCCAACTTCCAAGGCCAGTTATGGCTGATCATGAGGATTGACTGATGAGAAGTTGTGAAGATTCTTCAAAATTGTTACACATATAATATTCTCCATACGAGGGACCTTAATTCTACCACACAGACACTGATACAAATGGCTGCAATTTTGGATCTGATCTATGATATTAAGGGCCCACAGATTATATTCTTTACCTTTCTGTTCTACTAGAAATCTCTGAGTTTCAAGGCTGTTGAAATTTTGCAAGGACACACATTTGAATATTGGTGCTCAAGGTAAAACCCTTTCCAGTCAAATGCGTAAGATTCCAAGGTATATATTTTTTTAATATTTTGCATATGGACGGATTTGTAAAGCTGTGAAAAGGAAAAAAATATACACGAATTTGGCATTCGTTTAAGTGTCAGATATCTTCTTTCGCGAATATGTGCAGGTGTAATTATGAACATACCAAACTTAAACTTGGCTAAACTAACCCCAAACCTAATTTTGACCCTAGAACTGAGACCAGTAGCACCTCCACTGATGTTGATATTGGCAAGTCCACAAATGAATAATAAAGCACATCCACCAGTGTTAGTTATTACATATACACGTGCATGAGCACTCATGCTCGTTTCTACACAACCACAAACTCGCACATGCTCATTTTTACACCTCGACAAATTCTTGAACATGTGCCAGAAAATCACCCCAATCTGCCATTGGCACATGAATGTGTTTTTTGTATTTTTATCAGATTTGTCTGCAAAATAAGAATGACATTGTGTAACAACTGCATGCCATTGTCCTGTTCTTCTTGTTTTCAATTGTGCTGCTAAAAGTAATAGGCCTGTTACATATCTTTAGCCGTACTTCAACAATTAGAATGGAATGTAAAAGCTTAAAGTTACAAAAGACACCTAAATATCAATCTCTCTTTACGAAAGTTCCGGACATTTTACATAATTTAGAAATATGTTTCAGTCAATCAATATTTTGTATCGAAGCACCTTCTGAATGAGAATAATTGATGCTAAGCTCTAAATTTGTTCCTTCCACATGGACTCGTATGATATCCTGATTGCCTTGAACTTCACAGGAGAAAAATACGTTTATTGCCCAGTTGAGACAATGGAGATTGTTGGCGATCAATTTATTTTGCTGATATCCAATAAGCTATCGAATGGAGATTCACAGTCTGATTACGCAGACCTCGAGCAAGCCAAAGGTGAGGCAAGAGCTATGATCGGCATTTTTATACTACTTTCTTAGCCTGTGATCGATTTCAACTTCATTACTGGAGCAATAGAAATTGATATCTTACTTAAAATATTCAAGGGTGAAGATGACCCGAATAGGTACAGTAAAAGAACAGTATCTGAATCAATTGACTGCATGACTAGCTGATGCTCAACCAGTGGCCTTGACCCTTGCAGGAGAAACATACAATAGCTACTTTAAACCAGGTGAATTCATATAAATGTAGATTGTTGGCACTTAATTTATTTCACTGAAATCTAGTATGTTATTGAGGGGAGATTCACAGCAGCCTGATTTCAAAGATCCCCAAGAATACGCGGGTGAAGGAAGAGCAATGGGGACCACTTTAGTAGCCCATGGTCAATCACAATTTCATTGCTTCAGCAACAAGGATGGATATCTTGCTTGGTGCATGCAATGGTCAAGAGGACCTGGGGAGGTACATGTAAATTATCTGCACCAATTAACCAAATAACTTTAGTAAGGTAAATTTCATCTTTAACACCTCAGCTATGTCATTGCTGTAAAGATGAATATCAAAACTGATCATTATTTACCTGGCAATCACCTGGACAGTTTCTCATCTGATATCACAAGAATTCCCAACATTACATACTGTAGCAGCAATAATTATTTGCATTTTATAGGAAACTATCACTTCAACTGGCCAGTGGTGAGTTTCAAATGTACTATGTCAGAAGTCGATGATGGATTAGAAGCTCACAGTTTTCGATATGAATCTTAAGCTGCCTATGATAAATAAATGGCAATTTATGCAATCTCTGAATTTTAGGTCAAGAAGGTCCAACTGACCTTTCCTTATTTGCTTCTTAGCATGCTTCTACTGATGTCAGTTATTTCAAGTCGAATTTTTCAAAATAACCAAACTTGTTTCTAAATTGTTATTTTTGATGATATCCATAACAAAAAATTAAAAATGACATAAATCTTTCACAATTTGTTTTAATAAGGGGTTTTATGACTTGCATAATAGGGCGCAATAAATCGTCACCATAATAACATTCAAATCAATCTGCCAAGCTAGTTAAATCAAATTTAATGCTCTGAAAATTTGAATATCATATATTTGAATGCTGAAACTTGTGGTGCACATTGATGCACATAAAATGATCAATGAGTTGAAGGATAATTGAAACTGCTGTCCAACATTTGTCCAAGTGACTTGACCAGAGCAAGTATCAAACAATGGACCGAGTGATTTGCAGTCCAGTGTGCCACATACTGAGTTAACAAGGTATGCAAATATGCCCATTATTATACTAAGTGAACTATGCTTATATATATTTACAAAGTCAACATTTAGATACACAGTCTTGACTCAGTGGGACATTCATGGCAGTTTCTCCCCATCAGTTACATGGATTCATACAGGAACTATTTCCACTCAGATGATTTCCCGTCTTTATTTATTTGAAGTTGGATTTTCTCTACCGCTCATCTAATCCTGATCTGGTAAGCCATGACATCAGCTTATGTTGAAATATCTATGCAGTGTTTTATGGAGATTTTATCTGCTGCCATAGATTTACTTGCTGTGGGGATATATTGCAAAGAAAAATCTCCGAGCACTGTTATCCTGTGAAAATACAGGAAACATTTGAAATAAATTTTAGCTTAATCTTGATATAGAAGTCTACAAGGGGTGCTCCAAAATTTGTGACAAATGTTTTTGGCAAACCTTTGGAGTACATTACATGTGTAACCATTTTGAAGAATCTTACTCTCCCTAACTTTTCATCAATCAACCCTCATGATCAGCTATAACTGGCCTTGGAAGTGGGAGTGCTTCACTTACAACATCCATTATCTATCTTTAATGCAATAGCGATTGGTGTGAAACAGTAGACAGTTATACTGTGGATAGAATCACAAGAAGATCTGGGACTCTATAAGTGACACCATGGGAATTGATTGGTGAGAAGAAACAATGATGTAGGGGTGCTGTAAATCCAGAACATGGCATTCTGTTATCTCAAGAATGAGTGAGCTCTTCTATCCCAGCTCAGACAGCAGCTGATGGTTAACATGTCCACTCTAAATCAAGTATGTGTCTTTATATCCCTAAAGAAACTTAGTGATATGGTTATATTTTGGTTGTTAGGTTGCACATTCAACAAGCAACTTGCCACAAGTACAGGATATAAAATAGGAATATACGAAGTATAAGACAAGATAAGATAAGAAGTACTTCATTTTGTCACATATGTGAAACTTGTTGTAGCATGATACAGGGAATGTCAAGTGAACAAAGTGATTATAAATAATAAATTATGCAAAAATAGAACATTTATATACACTGATAGTAGTATATTGCTGGGATTCTACAGTTCACCATAATTTAGCAAAAAAAGGATGGATTTGATCACTGCACAAATTCAGATTGATCACTGCACATTTCAGATTGATCACTGCACATTTTGGGATCGTTGCATGCTTATTTTATACACTGCACAAGTAAGTTACTTTCTTTCATAGGTGAAATAACAGTAGTTGTTGCTACAAAGTTGACATTTGATTATCTTGTGGTATGGCATCCTGTTTTTGTGCTGTGAAGGACATAAGAAAGGTCTGTTAGATCAATATTCTTGGATCAGTGAAGCTCACTTTGGTGCAAGATGGGGCCTACGATGAACAGCTGTTTCAATTACCATGAGTTATTGCGAAACACAGAGGTGACAAAACTCATTTATCCTTATCTTTTACAAATTACTACTACAGCAACCTGCTAATGTTTCAGTATCCATGGAATATAAATGAAACAGCTTTGTTTTGTTTAATATAACCTTGCTACAGTTGACAAGAGAATATCACTAAGTATATTGCATACATTCATAATTTTGAGCAAGTCATTCGGTCAATCACTGTGACATTTCCAAAAAAAAGATCCGGATCTTTTTTCATTGGATTTAATCCAATGGGAAGAAAATTATTATTGCACCCTAAATAGGAATTTACTTTTTGCCTCGGAAGTCTCAGGAGTCCATATCGCCTTCTAGCACTCCGTATTTGCTCTTCTCAAAATACCAGCAGTCTGCCAGAGGTCTCCAGAGAATTCCCGGTCTCAGCACTTCATTCTCTGGGTGGGTTTTAGGGAAGCGTGTTCTGTATTTCTCAATTTTTGGAAGTGAAGGCCTGAAGGGTATTCTGTCATTTGTGACTTTTAATAATACGATATATAAAAATTGATTTTTAAATCAGAAATTGCAATCAGTTCTGTTTAAAACAAATGCAAATGGAAATAAGTAGGTAGAATACTCAACATGTTCGGTTCACCAAACAAAAATACAAAAAATATGTTATCAATAGGACTATATTTAATATACATTGGAACAGTTCATATATTTCTTAAAAATATAAAGTCAGCACAAGCTATGTTGAGAATTCTGGTCTATGTCACAGGCTACAGCAGCATTTCAGTTGGACCAGATCAATGTCTGTGCTCTCTGTTTTGTGCCAATTACTGTATGTGTATATTGTTTTCTGCTGTTTTATCAAATTTTGTGCAGAAGGTGGTTGCTACCTTGTTACATATTTGAACAGAAAATAAAGGACAAGGGAGAAGCCATGTTGTACTGATTTAGATGTCTGTAACTCTTTAGGCTCTATTTGAAAGTATATGGCATGCTTTCAAAGCAATCTCCATTGAAAAACTCTAATTTATCTTTGCATCCAGCTTAATTACTTAATCTTTTTCTCTAGAAAAAAAAACTTTAACTGAAGACTGATTCTTCCATTGTGCACAGCAGCTGTTTCAAGGTGCAGTTCTTTGCACTCCTGTTCAAGCTGCCAGTCAGTCATTTGATCAACAAAAATAGAAAGTGATTTGGGGCGAGCCAAAAGATGTGAAAGGGAAAAGTCGTGGCTGATTCATCCTTCCCGCTCGGGTAACCATACTTTTTATCTTGGTTTGTAATGTACATGCAGATACAAAGTGAAACTAGACATGTACTAATCGCTAGGCGATGAGTGTTGCGCTGCCCTAACTTAACAACTGAAACATAAATTTTGCAGTATAACATCAAATACACTCGTGTTGTTTCATTAATTAGTATATTGATTAATGTACTGTATCTTTTCAGGATTAAAATGTTCAAATCTATCACTTCCTCCTCGAATGGATGTCAGCATCCCACCCCCACCTCCAGTAGACTGCATAATTATCCCCCCCCCCGACATCAACTGGCAATGTCTTGGGGGCTGCAGCAAAGTCAGCTTGTCCCCGGTAGCAAGACTGTAGAAAGGGGGATATGTGGAGTAATAAAGTTTTAATTTGTTTATTAGAAAAATCCAGATTGGCCTAGGTTTATGTTGAAACTTTGTAAAATTCAATTTGCACCATAGGCCTAATGTATATTACACACAAAGCACATTCAGTTGATTTTTTTTTGGGATCCCATAATATATTTAGATCCTTTATATACTCCTTGGGCCAATTGTAAAACAGCTTAGCTGTATTGTTACTTCATTCTCTAAAATAGCAAGAGTAACCCCCTATAGTCTCGTAGGCCTAAAGTGTATGCATTTAATATTGTAATTATATGGGTATACATATGCATTGTGAAATTAATTTATTGGTAATACACTGAATTAATGAACACAACTTGATCGTTTGGAACTGCTGAATAGTGGAAAATTGCCACCCAAAAGGCTTGAAAACATTTCTCACTGAATTGACAGAGAGTGCCCCCCTCAAAGCTGACACTTTATGTTATGTATGCACTATATCTTGCAGCCATAATTAACTTTTTGGTAATACACTGAATGAAAATGGACAAAACATTTGGAACTGCTGAATAGTGGACAATTGCCATCCAAAAGGCTGGAAAACATTTCTCACTGAATTGAAAGAGAGGAGAGTGCCCCCCTCAAAGCTGACACTTATTAGTCAGCATGCAGAGCTCTGCAGCCATATCCAGGCTGGGAGAGCGTGTGTGATGACATTGGTCAGAGTGGTGGAGGAGAAATTGTTCATAATTGACACAATAAGGACACTAAATGCAAAAATAAAGACTTTAGGACACACTTTATGACATAAATGAACATACATGTGCAGAAGAGCATTGGAAGTGGTGGCTTGTGCCCAGTAGCTTTTACAGAAAATTAGGCCTAGAATGTGAACATTTCAGTGTGTGCAAAAAATCTTCCTTACGAAACGAAGAGCTTGCCCAAGGGGGGCACCCCCAGGGCAGCGCTAATAATGTCAAGGAAAGGATCCTGTTTACAACAAGTAACTCCAGTTGAACTGTCGACATGTAAGTGCCAGAGTTAACGTGTCACTCTTCCGCAGCAGCTTGAGTGAATGTTGAAGGCTCGTAGTAACTGGGCCAGCCAAGTCTGTGAAGCCTGTATGTTACACAAACTGACAAAGTTAACAAAGGTCTTACTCTTGTACAAAGTTTAGTCATGACATTAAACAATTGTTATGAATAATAATAATAATCACAATGATTTTCGGCCATTTCAAGCCAACAATGCCATTAGTGCAAGTCAGAAATTACCAGAAATAGTCCATCTGTCATGTGCACATATCAATGTGTTATGAGTTTTATTGGAGTATGTTTACAATGTCAATTCAGTTCAATCAGGCTACATCAGATTTGCTTTTAAACAGAAAAATATTTTGCGTTACAGAATATTGTATCAAACTGTAGTATGGATTTCAAGGAATTTGTGTGATGTAAAATATTAAAGTTCCACCCTGTATCAAATTACCAATCTCTCTTTGCGAAAGTTCCAGACATTTTACATAGTTAAGAGAAATGTGTTTCAATAAATCAACTTTTATATCAGAGCACTTCCTGAATGAGAATCAATTGACACTAAGCTTCAAATTTGTTGCTGCAACTGGTGGCTTGTGATGTCCTGGTTGCCTTGAACTTTATGTGTGATCTGCATTGGAAAACAACCGGCTGATAGTCAGTTTCTGTCGCATTGCTTCACCTATATAAAAGAGGGATAGATAATGCACTTGAAGTATCTCAAGGCTGGGAAATAACTCTGTTAAGGAGTAGTTATCCGCATCAATTGACTGCATACAAGGCTGATGGTCAAATTCACTGAATTACCTGCATGAGCAAAGTAGGGATAGCTATCTCATTTGCAATGCACAGATCAGTTTTCTAATAATGTCACTGGTGGAAGGCCTAAAATAAAAAAAAATGTGATAAACAGTTATAAACACATCTGCTTGCCATGAAATCCGAGAGTGTTCACATTTGAAGTGAAGAGCACTGTACATCAAGATAGGAAACTGGCTCAGATCTGACTTCACTCTCCCACTGCAGCCATTTGCCAAACTGGCAGTCAAATCTGTCATTGATCATTTGCAAATTCACTTGTTGGGTAAAATCCCATAACGAAATTTGACAATGCAATAAATCTACCCTTTGTTCATTTGTTTGGCAAGTTGGTTTGTGATTTTCATAACCATGGCATAATAACATATTTCACCACAATAGCAGAGTTGCCCATTTGTCATGCCTTTTGTTGTGGAATTTGATTGTTTAAGGATGTCGTGATGGAGATACTCTTTCACAGCAGACAATCGCTGAATGATTCTGAAAATCTTTGCAGTCCGACATCTTCACATTTTCAATGTGAATATACGATGTGATTTACTGGGGTAAACTCAATGGTTAAAGATTTCAAAAGAGTCAATGTTTACACCGAACAGCATTATTATCGATTTGAAAAATTTAATTCAGTTTCATAAACGATTTCAGATAAGTGTGATAATTGGAATAATACGCAAAACAACATTCTCAGATATACTTCAGAAAGTGGCAAAAGTCTTAAGCTTGCATTGATGTACATTATCAAAACCACACATTTTTCTTATTGAAGTGTTTTTTTAATTGATCTATGTTACGAATATAAGCAGGCAGACATACTCTAAATTTTTGCATAGGATATCAACCCTGCTTTGAACTTTAGAGGCAACCAACACATTACCAGCTGTAGATTAAAGTTAATGGAGATTGTAAGTCAATCAATTTCACTGAAATCCAATATGTTATTGAGTGGAAATTCACAGCAGGCTGATTACAGAGATCCTCAGGAATCCACGGGTGAAGGAGGAGCAATGATCTGCATTGGTAGACCACTTTAGTGGTCCATGGTCAATTTCAACGTCATTACTTGAGCAACAAGGATAGATATCTTACTTGGCACATCCAAAGGTCAAGAGAACCTGGGGAGGTATTTTAGTAAGGTCGATTTCATCTTCAGCACCTCAAATACATATATATTGCTGTAAATATGAATATCAAAACATTATTCACCAAGCAATCACCTTGACCGTTTCTCAACAGATATCAGAGAATTCCCAATGCCACCTTCACAGTTTTTCATTAGACATCCGTAGAATTCCCAACATTACATACGATGACAGCAATATCTGCATTTATTAGAAAGCTATCACTTCGACTGGCCAGTGGTGAGTGTCAAATGTATTGCTTTCTGGGCTGTCTGTGGCTGGGTTGGCGTGGGAGGGCTCACTCATGCGGGAGATAACTGAATGCCATGTTCTGGATTTACAGCACCCCTACATCATTGTTTCTTCTCATCAATCAATTCCCATGGTGTCACTTATAGAAGCCCAGATCTTCTTGTGATTCTATCCACAGTATGTCTGTCTACTGTTCCACACCAATCACTATTGCATGACAGACAGATGAAATGACAGATAAAATGGATATTGCCAGTTATGGTTGATCAGAAGGGTTGATTGATGAGAAGTTAGCGAGAGCAAGATTCTTCAAAATTGTTACGCATATGCCCCAAAGAGGGGATCTTAATTCACCCAGCACACACACTGATACAGGCTGCTGCAAATTGAGTCTGAACGATAATATTCAGGGCTCTCAGATTTAATTTGTGCAATTTTTCTGGAAATCTGTCAGTTTCAAGAGTAAAAGGACACAATTCACTCAAAGCTTCTGAAGTCAGACATTTACGGGTGTCTCTCAACAAGAACTTGTGGTAGCCATCTGTGATGTCATTGCCAAGCCTTTTCTTTTCTTCCCTCGCTTTGGTAGTTTTCTTATTCATACCTGCGATAAAAAGCAACACATTAGGAGAAACGGTAAAGGCATGACAAAAATATAAATCGATGGTGGCTTTTTGGCAGTGTATGAATAGTCCAAAGCTTTGAATATGTCTCCTCAGTAATAACTTCTGGGGCCAAATGTCTGATCTACCCTATATGTAAGTTATTTCAGAATGAAACTCAGCTATGAAGCCTCATCTAATCCACCTCAGATTCAGCTTGGACTATGGTTTTGGTTACCAGTTGCTTTGTGAGTAATTAGTTACTTTCTTTCGAATAAGAAACACATGTAATTATTGGCCACCAGGATCACATTTGATTGTGTTATTTTTGCATGGATGGCCTTCAGAAAAGTTAGCTTATTTTGAATAACTGTTTCAATTATCCAGTGTTATTATAATATCCGGACATGATGACAAAGATTATTTTCCCTGATCCTTTGCTAAAGCAACAAGGACTGAATGTGAATTTTTTTCTAGGACATGTTATCCTGTGGGAATTTGTATACTTTCCTCGTGAAACTTATTTTTGTCGAGTATCTTAATTGATAAACCTTATAGATTTTTTGCCATTAATTATGGATAATTCACAATAAAAGACACAGAAAATACTAGCCAAATCGTGAAAAGAGACGCATAAATTCCAATGCTAGGACTTATTCCAAAGAAATGACAGAAGATATTATGATGTAATAAGATGATATATCAATTTTCAATCCCCAGCATCTCTGAATCAGGCAATCAGCCTGTCAATTAGCCAAATAATTATTCATGCATATAAGAAATTGCTCCGTCAGTCAGTCAGCCAGTCAACAAGGTATTCTGTCAATCGCGGTACCACCTTTCCAAAAAATATATTTTTGATCTTAAATAGGAATTGACGTTTTGTCGAGGATATCTACTGGGACGATATCGCCTACTCACCACTCGGTATTTGTTCTTCTAAAAAAACCAGCAGTCTGCCTCCAGAGAACTCCAGGTTTTAGGGCAGGGGTGTTCAGTATTTCTCAATTATTAAAGTGGAGGGTATTTTTCATTTGCAGCTTTTGATATATGAAATCCCATCATCTTCTTGATAGATTTAAGGAAAAGAACATTTTCAGCAGTACTATGTTAGAAAATATCAAAAAGTGTAAAGATGAGTTGTTGGTGTAGAAAATTGGGATGGTATCAAACTATAATGTCAGTGCAGGCCATGTTGAAAATTTCTGGTCTTTGTCACAGACTTCAGCAACATTTCATTTGGACCAGATTTGTGTGCAGTAATTGATAAGAAACAGGGAGCGGCCGGGTCAATGCTCTCTGTTACATGTTAATAACTGTATGTTTGTCTGGTTTAAACCTACTTTATCCAAATTCATATAAAGAGCAGTTGCTGGCTTTTCACATACGTGTATTTGAACAGAGAATTACAAACAAAGGAGAAACCATATTGGACTGATTTAGATGTCTGTAACTTGTTAGACTCTGTTGGAAATTCTGTAATGTTTTCAAAGTAGTCTTCACTGCTAATTTTTCTGTGGGTCCAGTTTAATTACATTAGGTTTTTCAGAAAAAGAGTAAAGGATGACTCTTTCTTTTTAATACAATACCGATGTTTTAAGTTTACAGCTCTCTGCATTACCGTCCAAGTTGTTGGTAAGCCACTTGATCAGCAAATTGGAGTTAGAAGATTATTATCCTATTTCTGCACAAGGGCTAAATCTGTAGTTAATTATTTTTAGCTACAACAGCCAGTCTTTCGTTGCTCACCGGTGACCTATAACAAGAAGAGTGAAGTAGACAATACCCTCTTATAGATAGTTAAGTTCAATTATATATATAGACAAAATAGAGAATTAGTTGGACTGATAGATAAAATGAAAGGACAAATCTGCAACATTTCCAGTGTAGATGCAGATACAAGGTGTCATAACTTAAACAAATTGATCTACTTTATAACATATTACACACATGAAGTGCTGATATGCTATCAGTGGCATCCCTATAGGGGGGCATGTACCCCCCCGCATATTGGACCTGTGCCCCAGGTGCCTCCATATGAACTTTCCAACTCTGGCTAAAATATACTATTGGTATTGTGGGTACCCCCCCCCCCTAGGTGCCCCTCCCCCCACTCGAGACCCCCAGTTAAGCCACTGTATGCTATTGCTAGTGTCTGAGTTGCATTGCTTCCATTTAATCCCTCCAAGACGTCACAAGTTTGCGGGCAGCAGCTCGAGTGAATGCTGAAGGTCATAGTAATTTCGTCAGTCCAGTCTATGAAGTCTATAATCTTCTATATGTTACAAAAAGTTAACTTAGTATAAGCTTCATTGAGAGGGCTGCCCCAACACTCAAGTAGAAAAGTATATATAATCTGTAATTTCAATTTTAATTATCTTAACACTGCTTTTAATATCTTAATTTATTTATTTCAAATTTATCTTTACATTTATATTTTCTTTGCTACTTTTGCACAGCGCCCTAGAGCATTATGTATGAATAAGGCGCTTTATCAGTTTACGTAAATAAATAAAATAAATAAATAAATAAAAGTCTGTCTGGGCATTAAACAATTGTAGGCTTATGAAAAACAATAATAATGGCAATAATGGTTTTGCAATTTCAAGCTACAATTCTTCTTAGTGTGTGTCAGAAAATTATCCCAATCTGCCATTGGAACTTTTTTATGTGTTTTGAATTTTATGTTTTGTATATTTGCCAGATTTTCCTGCAGAATAAGAATTATTCTCTATAATAAACTTAACTGCATGCCTTTGTCCTGTTCTTCTCACTTTCAATTTGGATTTAGCTGTTGCCAGTAACATTTTGTAGTAGGCCTGTTACATATCTTTTGCACTTCAAAACTTAGAATACAATGTGCAAGCTTAAAGTTGTAAGGACACCCAACTATCAATCTCTCTTTATGAAAGATCCAGACATTTTACATAGTTCAGAGAAATGTGTTTCAATCAATCAGTATTTCCTATTGAAGCACCTCCTGAATGAGAATAAATTGATGCTAAGCTCCAAATTTGTTGCTGCCACATGGACTCGTATGATATCCTGGCTGCCCTGAACTTCACAGGAGAAATGTACATTTATTATCCGGTTGAGATAACTGAGATTTTGGCAATAAATTTATTTTGCTGATATCCAATAAGCTATCGAATGGAGATTCACAGCAGGCTGATTACGTAGATCTCCAGGAAGCCATAGGTGAGGCAAGAGCAATGATCGGCACTTGAATACTACTTACTTGGCCCATGGTCAATTTCAACTTCATTGCTGGAGCAATAGAGATTGATATCTTACTTGGACTATTCAAAAATCAAGATGACCTAAATCGGTACTGTAAAAGAACAGTATCTGTGTCAATTGACCGCATGACTAGCCGATGCTCAGTCAGTAGCCTAGGGACCGTTCAGAATTTATGACTGGGGAGGTGGGAGTTTTGCTGGAACTTCCCGTCAAAAATTGATACCCCCCCTTGAGTTTCATGCGGATTTTTAGTACCCACCCTTAGGTTTCACGCATATTTTTAGTACCCCCCCCCCTTGACATACAAAGCAATACACATTATGCTGTTATACATGGCCACGCGTACAGATTCGTGTCATTTCGCGGACTTTTTTAACCAAATAAAATGAGTTTTTCTTCGTTAAAATTTCTTACCCCCCCTTGGAAGTCTTGTCAAACATTAATACCCCCCCTTGAAACACGTGTGAAAAGTTAGTACCCCCTCGGCCAAAACTCCCACCCCCTACCAGTCATAAATTCTGAACGGTCCACTAGAAATATTCAATCTTGAGAAACATGACTGGCGATTCACCTCAGGCTGATTACAGAGATCCCCAGGAATCCATGGGTGAAGCAAGAGCAATAATCGGCATTGAAAGACCACTTTACTGGCCGATGATCAATTTCTAGTACATCACCTGACCTAAGAAGGATATTTAACACACTTTTAGTGTCTGACCGCTCAAATGTTACACTGTTGAAGGGGAGTAATCGTCATCACTTGACATGAAAGACTGATAGTCTGTTTCAACTTCATTACCCAGCCTGATTTATGTGGAGAAGCATGCATTTTGTGCATGATTGCAAAAAGCTCGTAACTACAGTATGTAGGATCTTGCCTTGCTCGCCATTTTCCAAACTGGCAGTCAGATCTGTTATTACTCATCTGCAAATAGTTATGTTGTGTAATATTACAATGAAAAATGCCATAAATCTATGCTTTGTTAATTTGTTTGAGTAATGGTTTATGATTTTCATAACTGGGTCATTCTCAAATTTCGGGACATTTGCATCACTCTAGTTCCCTGACATTAATTTGAATGCAATTGATATCTGAAGCGTCACTGCACATCTGTTATTCATATTTCTATTTAGAACCACTGCATTTGGAACAAAAAGTAATTTATTAGACCTTTTTTTGATGCATTGTGTCCAGTAATCCGTGCCAAATCAGTGGTTTTTCCCTGTCACTGGACCTGACATGACAAAATCAAGTGTTAATTTTCCTCCTAAAGTACCATCATTTCCAAAGTTTCTATGCACGATTCATGAGAATATAGACTTGAATTAATATATACATCATATTTAACTTTTTTCTTGTTTCATTTCATTGAATTAATTGATGAAAAAGACGTGTCACTAGTTTATGTTAATTTTTTTGTCCCCTCCATTACCAGGCATAGCTCGGCTCATTAGCAATTTCCACTCAATGTCGTAAGATGCACATGCGCCAAACTATCACAGCTTTGCAGATTTTCATTAAACAGGTATTCAACAAGTTAAGGCATAATTTTCATTTGAACATTTTTTGGTCCCACTGACGTTCTAGATTGCTTTTATCTTGCATTTATACTAAAAAAAGTATTCAGGCAAACAGACCGAATTTTCTCTGGATTTGAAAGTCTATTAAATCATTGCTGAGGAGATACTTCAAGGAGATACATTAATAATACAGACAAAATTATGTCTTGTTTTGCCTGTTTAATACGATTATGACGTCCTTCATCACTCTCCAAAAAGGAGCGTACAATGCAAAATCCTACTGTTAAAATGGCATTGATCAATGTAATACAACGTCAGATACTTTACTCCCCAATGAAAGTTTCTGTATGTGTGAATGGAAATATCTATAAGAGGGAAGCAACATATTATTATTCAATGTACATGTATATATGAAGTGGGTGTGATTGTTGTAGCGTCCTTTTTTCGTCATATTTTGATTCATATTTGCCCAGCCTATGTTCACTCGTAACAACTGGCATTGCAAAAAAGTATGGCTAGGATGAAGATACTCTTACAACACATGCATTAGTTGCAATGTAGGATGGGTGACTTTTCCACAAGTTTCTAGGCTGCCTAATAATCATTTCTCATGTGAAACAGCAAAAACTTTGAGCCAGCAGGTTGACACCAGATTAACATCCAATTTTTGTGTGAACAACCTCAAAAGAAAAGTCATTTAGACCAACTGCCTTGCATCTGTGAAGTGGTTGAAACCCATGTTGAGTCCAAAATGAAGCTTATTTTGAACAGCTGTTTCCATTTCTCTGAGTTATTGCAATATCCAGAAGTGACAAATGTAATATATCCTCATCTTTTCCAAATTACAAAGGAAGCAACCTGCCAATGCTTCTGTGTCCAAACAACATGACATTGTAATTGAACAGTTATCATATTATCAGATATAACATGGCATTAAACTTGAGGGAGATCCTGAAGAAACTCATGACATTTGTCCACTAATTTTGTTTACATGTTGTTGTTGTTGTTGTTTTTTGGTGAGGAATCAATATTTAAAGAAACTGAAATTCCAGATCAGTATAAATAGAAATTGATTTTTGTCTGGGAAGTCTAATGTTCTAGTGTAGGACCATTTCACCTTCCAAGAAATGTTGGCCTTCTTTTACCCGCAGTCAGCGCAAAGCCCAAAATGATTCCAGATTTCAAGGATCAATTCTCCACTTATTATCAGTGTTTCAGAGTGAAAAGAATACATCAACTCGGTGAAATAACTTCAGCTTTTCAAAATTATTCTCCAAATCATAATGCATTTTTGGCTGAAATAATTTAGGAAAAACTATGAAAAGTGATGACTCAAATCTTATAAATTGCAGCATCTTTTATCTGCATTTATATCACAATCAAATTACTTGTATTGAATTGAGGAAAATGAATGGATTATATTTCACATGAGGTGGACAATTATGAGTTTTTGCTGAATTGATGGCCCCTGACTAATGGAACTAGATACATGTATTTCATCTTTTCTTCTACAGCTGACTGGATTACAGCATTAAAAGGCTTGGAAGACAATGAGACTGATTTCTCAGATAAGATCTAATGCTTCACATGATTTTCTGTTTTCTCACTTTTAGCTGATAAATGGTCTCTGCTCTCACAGAATATAATGTGCCTACTTGAAAAAATGAAATAGGATTGTCCTGAAACGACTAAAATGCCATTTCAGTATTTCGTGTTTATGATGACGGCTTTTGGTTTATATTTACAATAAGATTAATTTTCTATTGTGATACGATAGATGAAAGAACATCACTTGCTTACAGTGAATGAGACGAAAAAGAGATGATGTTTACTTGGAACATAAAATCTCAAGTTTTCTGCACTGTCTACAATATATTTCACTGGCAGATAGCAATTGCTTTGCCCTGCCACTTCCACTGACTGCATAGCTGTAATGCTGCCAAGGAGGTAGTTATTGTGATAGCGGCTGTAGTACTTATTTCGACAAATGATGGGTTTTATAGCGGAAAAACGTCTGCAAAGAATGTACAACACAGGACGTGGGGTGTAAAGTACTGCTAGTCTGTCAGTCTGCGAAGAACTGCTTGAGAAATGACTTTGTCAAGCCCCTTTCCCACTGGGTACATACAGCCACGTTTCATTGCATAATTACAAAAATCCAAAATTGTGTTCAAACGCAAAAGGGAACAACCATGTTAAATGAGGTAATGCATAGCAATTGCATACCTCTGCATTGGTTTGGCATAGGCCTGCAATAACAGTGCAAACGGTCTGCATACCCTCACATATTGGTACATATGACTGCATATGAAGTCTTTTGTTCTGCAAAATAGCCTCTTACATCACCAAAAAACTCAACAAATTACCACTGCAACTCCAGTTTACTTGCATATCAATGCCTATTGATGCATATTGACACCTATTAATACATAGGCATCACATATGTAGGCATAATACTGCAATACAGCTGCGTTGGTTGACATAGGCCTGCAAATTGACTTGCATTGCTCTGTAAACAAGAACAAAACGCAGCCCTACTGCGTTCAAATTAAACATGTTTAATTTTTCTGCCCTGATTGCGTGGTTATACACGTTTGCCTGCATTTGATTGCCTTCCCTTGCATACCCTTGCATAGCACTGCATATCATTGCATAAGCCCTTGCGTATCCATGGCATTTTGTCCATATGTATATCTGTTCAAACGCAGCCTTATGTGCTCAGTGCATGGGAAAGGACCTAAATTTAAAAGGTAACAGTTCCCTGAACTTCCCTCGCGGATTGATGATAAGGAGATTACATTCTGTATTGTGACATCAGAGATTGTTTGTTGTTGCATTGGTTTTGTCATTTGCTGCTTTTAATTCTAAAATAAATATCTCTAATGCAAATTCCATCATCACACTACATTGAATAAATAAAAGGATAAATTTATATAAACAAATATTATATCTACTTCATTGAAAAACAAGACATGAGTATGCAAATATAGTGATCCCTGCATTATAAGACCCCCCCCCCCCTTTTGTGGTATGAAGCGGTCTCATATGGGATGCAGTTTCTCATCAGGGAGCAAAATGCACTAAAAAGACTACCTACGTGTAGTGTGTGAGGAAGGTGGTCATGTAAGGCTAGTCTGTCCCACAACAGGGGTCTCAAAACACAGGCACCACTGTAAATGTAACTACAATACTAAACATATTCAGTATTATTCATCCAACAAACATAAAGAAAGATATTGTCAATATCTATAATTATGTTTGAAAGTATTTAGATAAGCTGGTGGTATACAACATTGGGACAGTGCATTTCTTATAACTATAAAGTCAGTACATATGTTGTACAGTCTATTTTGAGAATTTCTGGCTTATGTCACAGGTTGCAGCAACATTTCATTTTTACCAGGTCTATGTGCAATAATTGATAAGAAACTGGGAGCAATCTATGCTCTCTGTCATGTATAAATAACTCTATGTGTACGAGGGGCGTTCAGAAAGTTCGAAGCTTTTTTTCATATGGATACTTATTTTCAATCTATAACTATGAATTTTTCACAGGATAAAATTCCGTATATTTGGAACGAATTTCCAAAATTTCGGACAATTTGAACATTTGTAAGTCATTCAGTGGTTGCCATGGAAACTGAATGTTCAGCTTCTTGGGGCAGGTAACGCTGAAACCAAGAATGCCAAGTAATTGTGACTGTGAGAGACTTCTCTCTGGCACTTGTATTAGTGAGATAGGCAATATTTGACACAAGAAATATGGTATTAGCTTCTAAATATGCTTTCAAGAACACCAAATGAGTGCATTCTTACACTGGAACGATGTAGGTAAGCACTCCTGCATGCCAGATTTGGCGAGGAAATTCAGGAAGCAAAGGTGCGTTTCCCTGACTACAAAAGGACTTGTGAAAGCATGGTTTCACTAGTATGAACAAGAGACCTAAATGGACAGCGTTATCCATCACAGCTATTCTGGTGACATTTTGCTTTGTAAACATAAGTCCTGGTTTTCCCTTACTTTAGTCCACGGGGTCTATAGTTTCAGTCTCAGGAGAAGAAAAGGCTTTGGATGACTGAAATTCTTTCACAGAACTTTGTTTGGAGGACTTCAAGGAACATTAACTACAATGGGTCAGGTGTATGAACCAATGCTTTTGGTTGAGCTTGTGAGTACTTTTTAAGGCTAATATTATATTTCTTGTGTCAAATATTGTCAATCTCACTGATGCAAGTGATAGAGAGAGGTCTCTCACAGCCAAAATTCATTGGCTTTAGTGGTTTCAGTATTATCTGCCCCAATAAGCTGAACTTTCAGTTTCCATGGCAACCACTGAATGACTTTAAAATTTCCAAATTGTCCAAAATTTTGGAAATATGCAGTATTTTATCCTGTGAAAAATTCATAGTTCTAGATAGAAAATAAGTGTCCATATAAAAAAAAGCCTCGAACTTTCTGAACGCCCCTCGTATGTGTGTCTGGTTTTCACCATTTTAATCCGAACTCATGCCAAGGGCAGTTGCTAGCTTTGTGCAGATTGGAACAGAAAATAAAAGACAAGGGATTTCGAAGTCAAGTCTTGTTAGGCTCAGTTTGAAGTTCGGGAACACTTTAAAAGCAATCTTCACTGCTGAATTCTGATTTGTCTCTCTGCATCCAGCTCAATTACATCAAGTTTTTCCTGCAGAGAAAAATGTAGCTGATGATTGATTCTTCCATAGCTTCCATAGTACACAACAGATGTCTTAGTTAGTTTTTTTTTTGCCCTACAGTGCAAGTTGCCAGTCGGCCAGTTTACCAGCAAATAGGAGTAAGAAGATAGCCCAGTTCCACATATTTGCTGAATCTGTGGTAGCTTTTCTTGAACTCCTAGTGCTTGTCATGCATCACTCACCAGTAATTAACGCAAGAACTGTGTAGCAAACAATTCTTTCAGTTCCATTTTGTCCTTTTAAAGAAATAGATACAGTTTGACTGATAGATAAAATGCATGGTCGAGACATATCTTAAAATTCTCCAATGGAGATGGAGATACAACATGACATTCAATGTCAACAAAAGGACCTAGTGTCCAAGTCGCATTGCTTCCATACTTCCTTCAAAAGATCACTTGCAGACAGCAGCTTGAGTGAATGCTGAAGGGTCATAGTAACTGGGCCAGTCCAGTCTATGAAGCCTGCACTCTCTTTCATGTTACAAATAGTTAACATAGCTCTTACTCTATGTAGTATGAAAAGTTGGTGTTGGCATTAAAGAATTGCCTTGAACTTCACAGGAGAAGAAAAATACATTTATTACCCGGTTGAGATAATTGACATTGTTGGCGATCAATTTATTTTGCTGATATCCAATAAGCTATTGAACGGATATTCACAGCAGGCGGATTACATAGATCTCCAGGATGTCATAGGTGAGGCAAGAGCAATGATCGGCATTTGAATCCTACTTACTTGGCCGGTGGTCAATTTCAACTTAATTTCCAGAGCAACAAGGATAGATTTCCCAAAGGTCAAGAAGACCCAAAGAGGTTTAACTGTTGAAGAACAATATCTGTATCAATTGACCACAGATGAGTTGATGCTCAGCCAGTTGTCTTAACCTTGCAGAAACGTACAATAGCCACTATTAACCAGGTGTCGATAATGTAGATTGATGGCAGTCAATTTATTTCATTGATATCCAATATGCTGTTAGGGACCGTTCAGAATTTATGACTGGGGGGGGTGGGAGTTTTGGCCGAGGGGGTACTAACTTTTCACACGTGTTTCAAGGGGGGGTATTAATTTTTGACAGCACTTCCAAGGGGGGGGGTAAGAAATTTTAACAAAGAAAAAATGTTAAAAAACACGCATAAACTTATTTTATTTGGACATTTCTACAGGCAAAAGTCCCAAAATTACACGAATCCGTAAGCGTGGCCATGTATAACAGTATATATGTGTGTATTGCTTTGAATGTCGAGGGGGGGGGGTAATAAAAATACGCGTGAAACCTAGGGGTGGGGACTAAAAATCCGCATGAAACTCAAGGGGGAGATATCAATTTTTGACGGGAAGTTCCAGCAAAACTCCCACCCCCCCCAGTCATAAATTCTGAACGGTCGCTTAAGTGAAGATTCACAGCAGGCTGATTATGTAGATCTTCAGGAAGCCAATTGTGAGGCATGAGCAATGATCGACATTTAAATACTACTTACTTGGTCGTTGGTCAATTTCACTTCATTGCTTGAGCAATAGAGATTCATATCTTAGAATATCCAGGTCAAGATGACCCGAACAGGTATAGTAACAGAACAGTATCTGTATCAATTGACCACATGACTGGCTGATGCTCACTCAGTAGCCTAGACCTTTGCAAGAGAAACGTGAGTGGCGATTCGCCTCAGGCTGATTACAGAGATCCCCAGGAAGCCATGGGTGAAGCAAGAGCAATAATCGGCATTGAAAGACGCTTTACTGGCCGATGATCAATTTCTATTACATTACCTGACCTAAGAAGGATATATAACACACTTGTAGTATCTCACCCCTCAAATGTTACACTGTTGAAGAGGAGTAATCTTCATCAATTGACCACATAAAAGGCTGATGGTCAGTTTCAACTTCATTTCCAGAACTAACTTCTTCAAAGAAGCTAATTTTGGTGACCGATTTCAAAGCCTCTTAAAAATAGTATCTAGATATGATCTTACTTCACCTACCCTTTTCAAAACTGGCAGTCAGATCTGTTATTATTCATTTGCGAATAGTTATGTTGGGTGATATTAAAATCTAAAAATGCAATAAATCTACTCTTTGTTAATTTGTTTGAATAATGGCTTCAATAATACAGAAGTTCATTTGTCATGCTTTTGTTGTGAAATTCAATGCTCTCATAAATCTAGTAAAGATATTTGGATGGCTTAAACATTGGTGATGTCAAACAACAACAAACAAACAATGGAAGGCAAACAAAACAAATTCTCTGGAGTACGTCCAACAATATGACATTTTACCTTGTAGCTCAGCTCCTATTGCACTTGGAGCTTTGGTTGATGGCTTGTCTGATATTCATTCCTATTACCTGGCCTCAGCCCTGTTTAACAATGAAATAGCTGAGGTGTAGTGGTAGGGACACACAAGCGGTTGAAGTATAAAATTGGTAAATCTGACTTTACGGAATTGCCCCTTTACCGGAAATTGAAACCACAAGTTGATGCAGATAATATGCTGGAAGTGTTTTTCAGGGTGTTCGGGAGGACTCGGTGTAAATACAATTCACCTGGAATCATTTTTTGTCGGGTCAATTCCGATATTTTCAATTTTTTTAAGCAAAAAAGCCAAATTCTGATTCCCAACATTTACCAAGAAACGGCTACATCTTAAATATAAGCTACCTGTTTAAGGCCTTCAGAGAAGATTTAAATATGCCATTGATCCTTCTGAAACTAAGGAAGCTGACTCTGGCCAATAAATGGTCTAAAAAGGTATGCGGAGTGACTGAAAGTATGCATTTTCATAAAAACTGGAGTTGCCCGGCACAAGTCTCATGCCACAAATACTTTTTTTGCATCAATTTTCATTTTTTTTGGCATAAATTGCAATGTACGATGGGTGACTCTTCCCTCAGTTCACTGCAAAAAATTCCCGTTAAATTTTACAGTTAAATTAACTGGCAACTTTGTTCCAGGTCTAAGAACTGTAAAAGTACTAATAAACCTGAACAGGACAATGAACCGTAAAATGCAGATTGGTACATTGAACTGTAATTTTGCGGATTCAACAAAGTGATATTACGGTGTAATTTACATATATAAAACAGTTTATTTAAAGTATATTTTACAGTTATATCATCTGTCAAACATAGAATGTAAAGAATGCAAGGGGCTGTAGAATCTACTGTAAAAATACGGATAGTATTTGATTTAACTGTCGCATAGCTGTAGGGATGTATCGAAGCTGGAATCAGCTGAGTGAGAGAGCCAGTGACTCCAGGCTCGGCCTTGCTCATCTCTTGCTTGACAGCAGGGAAGTAAGTCCATCAATTAGTTTGCTCACAAACCATAAAATGGATGGATATTTTCCAAGAGAACCAGGTGTCAAGTTTATTGAAGTATGTTCTGTTGATGCAGACTGCGCTTGGGTTATTTTGGTTTTAATAGTGTCATTCTTTAGATCACATCATAAGACTCACACAAATGTCAACGTCACATATAGACATTACAACTTTTGCGTAATGACAGCATCTTTAAGATCATATGAATGAGGATGTTCCCTTACCTTCAGATAAGTTATAAATTAAGTTTGACTAACAGCTGTGTAAAGCATATGTTATAGATGGCACCACATGTTCTGTGGTTGAAGTCCATGCAATCTCTTGTTTATAGTTCCTAATCTGACCAGGTGTATTGATTGTTTGGCCAATTCAAACGTTTTGTCTGCATATTACAAGTTGCCAGTAAATTAACGGTTGAAGTAATTGTTCATTAACGTGAACTGAATGTTGAATGACATGTCGCAGTAAATTTATCTTGTAGCCATTTTGTAACTGACAAAGAACTGTAAATTCCCTGACAAAGTCTGTATTAAAAAAATACTGGTAAAATAGCAATAAATTTACGGTTCTTTTAGTCAGAAAAACACGGTCATTTCTTACAGTGTTTCTAGGTAAATATTAGCTGGTTTGTAATCATTTCTCTTATGAAACAACAAAAACTGTGAGCCAACAGGTTGACATTAGATTAACCTCACTCTTTTGTGTGAATAATCTTAAGAACAACCTCAAAAGAAAAGTCAGTCAGACCAACTGCCTTGCATCCGTGAAGCGGCTGAAACCCATGTTGAGTCCAGATGGAAGCTCATTTCAAACAGCTGTTTCCATTACCCTGAGTTATTGCAATGTCCCAAGGTGGCAAATGTAATTTATCCTTATCTTTTCTAAATTACCAAGGAAACAACCTGCTAATGCTTCTGTGTACATAGAATACATAATACATGTTTGAATATAATTTGACAGAGAATGTCATTACAACATTTATTCCATCCCCAATTTTGATAATTTCCTTATCCTGTTCTGTGTACTTGATTTCCTTTTTTGTGATCAATCTGGGTTGAAGAAAATTAAATTATGGATCAAACTAAATATGATATTTAATTTCAGATTTCATGATGCATCAATAAATAAAGTGTCTTTCATATGAATAGGACAAAAGTCATCTCGAAATTGATGGCACTTATCTAATGGAAGTGGTTAAATTAATTTCATCTGGTTCCTGCAGTTGAAAGGGGGGGAGGATTGCAGCATTAAAAGACTTGGAAGACAATGAGACTATTTCCTCAGATAAGATCAAATGCTCCTGATGATGTTCTGTTTTCTCACTACACAAGCAAAGCTTATATGCTTTATGCTCTGATTGAAAAATAATGTACTTCAGTATGAGATAGGATTGTCTTATCTGGAAAGACCAAAATGTCATTTCCCTATATTGTGTTTATGACCTTGCTTTTTTGTTGGTTTTTACATTAAGACTATTATGCTATTGTTGCATGACTATTGAAAGTACATCTGACTACATCAGATGTTCAAAGTGTAGAAGAGACAAAGGAATTAAACACCGAATAGAAGTTTACTGCACTGTCTGCAATAAATTAACCACCAAATAGTAATTTGTCGAGCCCTGTCAGTAACATTGACTGGAAAACTATAACAATGTCAAAAGAGGTTGTTACTTTGGAAGTTACTTCAACAGATGATAGGCTTCGGAGTGGAAACACTTTTGCAAAGAACGTACAACATTGAACAAGGGGTGTTAAGTACAGCCGGTCTGTCAGCAACTGACAAACAACTTGTGAAAAGACTGTGAGGAAGCAGTTCCCACAGGTATTGAGAGACACAGTTCCTAAGGTATTGAGAGACACAGTTCCTAAGGTATTGATAGAAACAGTTCCTAAGGTATTGATAGAAACAGTTCTCTTGGTATGTTTGATGATTATAGGGCTTTACATCCTGTATGGCACTTAGTTGACTAATAAAAACATAAGTAGGACACAACAATGAGGTGTTGCAACAGCTGTCAAACATGTATTTCGGACTGTGTCCAAGTGATCCTTGCTTAGGAAGTAAAACTACAAACCAGCAACTGGAAGCCAGAGCTTTACAAACACACATTCAACACACTTTCTTTATCTTTGATCAATGAAATCACTGATGTTGAAATCCAAAAGTTCTACTCATTTTTTATCTTATTGTCAATATATTCCAAAACTGACTTGATGGACTTCTTTGTCGTGATTAGATAGCCTTTTAAACATTCTTTAGAATTCCAACATAAATATGTAGTTTTCTGAACTTTATTTTATCAGCATCACAGTCATAATGAAACTAGATAATTCCTTTTAGTAAGGCATTCTTCACATAGTTTTTTCGACATTCACCAGCTTTATTGGTATTCCAGGTCAAGATATTCTGAAGGTAGTGGAGAAAATCCAAGTTTGAAGCAGTCAACATGTCCGGCAGAGTGGAAAGTTTTTCGAAGTTTCTATTGAACAGATTGAGCAGACAAATACATCAATCTTGCTTGTGTGTGCAAACCAAGAAAATGATTTTTTTTTTTTGCTGTAAGCCACATATAACAGACCTGAAATATATCTGCAGTCATCGAACCAGACTAAAGTTTATATGAATAGATAGCGACACTGTACACAATACAACAACATCAGCACTTTACATTGTGTTTCTAATAAGCTGCAGTAAGTAATAGTATGTATTGTAGCAAACTTATGGATCAGTATTTGATTTAGAATAAGTATCTACCTGTTATGTGGTCAATTCATTTCCTCTAACAGTTTTACCTTCCCATATTCCAGCTGACTTTTGGATATATACAAGTGAGATATTTATCCTTGTTACTCAAGTAATTAAGTTGAAAATGACCATTGGCCATTAAAGTGGTCTTCCAGTTGCTCTTGCTTCACCTATTAATTCCTGGAGATCTCTGTAATCAGCCTACTGTGAATATCCGCTCAGGAACATTGGATTTCAGTACATCCACTATCTACAGCTGGTAATGCATAAATTTGTCTCTTAAGTTCAGGGCAATGTGGTATACATACTCTAGTATACATTTGGACTCACTGTGAATTTGTTATTGTGCTTTCATTCGGAAACATATATTGAAAGAAAACAAAAGTACACTGAACTGGTTAGATTTTTAAATCAAGACTTGAAACTAACCTCGTTAAAGAATATCTTAATTGACATTGATTATAATTGGACAACTGCTTTTATTTTTACTGCTTATACAGTTACACATATTATCATTGTATTTCTAGCATTTAGAGCTGAGCGGATTTTACGCTTTACAAAATAAATTTGTTATCAGTTTTATTATTTTGCTGCTTAAATGTTCAGTAAAAGAAACTGATGACAAAATTTACTGCACAAATGAATGAAAATTGTACTTATAAAAGTTGTGCAGAATAAAATGATATTAGACAAAACAAGAAACATACGTATGTATTGTCAGTGTATCTCATGCATATTTGTGTATATCGTGGAAAATGATTAATGTTTAATAGGTTTTTCTAATCCAAATGAAATTCAAACCATACACATTCCTCCTTGACAGTAAAATGACCAAACAGATGCCACGCAAATGACATTCCCCTCTCCAGAAAATAATTTCCTACATGAATTCTCCACAAACATAGAAATGAAACATGAACCTGATTTCATAGCATTCCAGATCAAGACTAGATAAAGGCTCAAGACAGTAGAAATAGAACCTTTCTTTGCAACTGCTGAAACTTGTCCATCGAATTCATGCTTGTTTACTACAGCGGATAGCTATTTTGGGTTTCCATCAAATTGATGCCAGGGCAGATCCGATATATTGAGCTTAGCCCTATGTTTCCAAACAGCGACTATGAAGCTTTCACAGTAACCAGTTTGAATATATATAGATTGTTCTTTGTGGGGACTACAGAGATGGAGACCTCCTGTAACACTCTCAAACAGCTTTAGTCGTACAAGTGGATTATCTGCAGATATTTGGCACATCTAAACAGGCAAAATTCACATAGTGCGTAATGCTTCCTTTAAAATATTTATGTCTAAACAATTAAAATAATTTTGCGACTAAAATGACACAGAATTCCAAACAAAAACAATCTTTGGAGTTATAAGTGTAAACAAATGATCTGATGTTGTGCAAAATCCCTTTTCGTTGACACTTTGTGCATTGCAAATTCGATTAAGATTCATTTATGCACCAAAAATATGCAGTTCAGATGTATAAAACAAAAAAATTACAACATTGTCTGATCGGAGGTCCCCGAAACCCCAAAATGGCAGCTGGCCTAGGGCCGCCACAAAGCAAAATTTTTGAGAGGCACAGTAGTCGGTAGAACGAGGTTTTAACACAATAGTCGTAAGTGACATTGCAAAAATCCTGTCCTAATTGCAGAATAACAGCTGCCGTCCAGATATCCATGTGGTAAAGTACTTGAGATCATTGCGTCAGGTTAATGCGTATCTCGTGCAATTAGGATAGAGGAGACCTAATCAAGGGTCCTAAATAGACCAAAATAGTTGTATTGGGACACAATGCCTCTGCAACACTTGTGGTAGCCATTTGTGACGTCATTTGCAGAAAATGACGTCATTTATTTCCAAGCCTTTTCCTCTTGTTCTCCCTTTGGCCATTTTCTTATTCATACCTGCAATGAAAAGCAACACATTAGGACAAAGAGGCATTCAAACAGCAAAAGCATGACAAAAATATAGATCGATAGAGGCTTTTTGGCAGCATATAAATACTGCGGGGATTTTGAAAGGGGCACTTCACCGAACTTGCGGTGGCCAAATGGCTGATACACTCTATGTCAGTTTTTTGACACTTTGCTCTGAAGCCTCAAGCAATGATTTTTTTCCCCTGGTTAGGTGCAGGTTCAGACATGTGAATGGAAAAATCAATCTGGAAGAAGCAACATATTATACATACATGTAGGAAGAAGGTGTGATTGTTTTATCCTTTATTCATGATACTTGCCCAACAGTCAACACTATAATTATTTTTTACAGTAAAAGAATTAAAAGTCCTTACCGAAATATACTGAGATGTCCCTGGTGTTGTCATATCCCTATTATTGTCGCCGCCCACACATTTTCAGTAGATAGTGAGGTCATAACTTATATTTGCAATGCTATCAGGACAAGTAAATGAATGTATCACACAAATATAGTTGTTTTCAGAAAAATTTAGTTAATTTCCACTTCATTACCCAAAGTATTGCCCCTGAACGTTTTCAACTATATAGAGAATGCTAATAATGTCTAGTAAATTGGACCTCTTAAGACGAACGCTTAATGAATGTTTATGAGGTGAAAAATTGATCCTTTCAGCAAGGTTACATAATAGTTCATATAATAAATTTGGCATTGACATTTTGCCGATTACATTTATATGTGGTCCATTGATTCTCTTAACGATAATTTCGATGAATAAAGGATGAAATGAGTTCGAAATGATAGGAGTGAGGTAGTCAGTTTTCAGATTGTTGAATTTAGGCAAACATAACAATTAGGGAGGGAGCATGTGGGGTTGTATCAAGATATCAAATAAAGAGAGGATTTTCTTCAACTTTCCAATAGACACAAACATTAGCTGACATAACGTAATGATGGTAATCCTGTTAACAACATTCCCTCAAGTTGAAGTGTCAATATGCAAGTGTTACAGATGGCCTACTTTGCTTCTGTAGCCCTAACCATCACTTGCAGGCAGCATTTTGAGCAAAATTTTTGCAGTACAACCAAAATAAAGTAAGACCATATTCTATCAGAAGTGCTCTGTTTAAATATTTTTCCCTCCTTCCTGCTCTCCACCCCAAATCTCCATACAACACCCTTTGACTCCTTACAACAACCTTAGTCCACATTATTAACTCTATTTTGACAACTACCAATGTAACTGCAATTATCATATGTGTAAATTATAAACTAAATCAAACAGAATTAGCAGAGGTGTAAATTATAAACTAAATCAAAACAGAATGGGGGTGATAGATCTATATTTGTGTTGTTTAAATGTGATTTTAATGTAATTTTAAAAGGTGGATTCTTCCTTCCTGCTAGGGTAATCGTACTTTGTTTTGGGTGGTACTGTAATGCCAGTTGGACAAGTCTAAGACCTCTCTGCTCTCCTTTCTCTGACTTGTCATAATACATGTACTTATTTAAAACCTACTTAACTATTAGGCCTTCATTTCTGTTTTTTTTTAATTCCAGCATTACCTTCCATAGAAAGAGTTCCTCCGTGGCCTAATGGTTAAGAGTGCTTGTTTGCACAACCACTGGCTCTGAGGGCGTGGGTTCGAATCCCACCCCGGAACTCAATTTAGTCCGAGCCCATGGGACATTAAATGGAGGCGGGTTGTATCCAGTGTTCTATGCTGGGGCAACTGAAAGACCCTGGGCATCCCTGAATTAATAGGGTATGTACCAGACTCACAGTCTTCTCATCTCATCATCATCATACGGCGATCGCCTGCCTCGATATAGCCCACTAAGGTGCTGCAGAGGCGTAAAACACAAACAAACAAACAAAACAAACCTTCCATAGAAAAAGAGATATTTAGATTATAGCAGGGCCCAAGAATCGGAATATCCTTGAGCTATGTATTCAGAATTACATTTCTTGGTTTTTTGTTTTTTTTTTGCAAGCAAAACTCAAGATATTTCTGCAGGTTTCTTCAGTTTTTCCTGTACTACTAAATTATTTTCCATGTGAGATGATTGCTCTTGTTCTGTTTACCTTTATTTTCAAATTGAACATACACTCTCATAATATTATATAACATGGGGTCAGAAAACACATTTGAGGAAACAGTATTGAATGTTCATGCTCTATGTGAACCTGTTGTCTTCTCCTGGTTTGAAAATACACTCCTTGACACAAATAGAGTATAGAAATAGATTATAATAGATGGCTGAATAATCCCTCGTACTATTTCAAATCCTTTGTGACTGTTCACACAGGAACCTAAGATACCAAAGCCTAGAATTCACATCTATCAATGTAAAAGAACATCAATTGACACCAGAATAGCTAATGCTTACCAAGTAGCCTTGACCTTTGCAGGGGAAACATACAATAACCAATATAGACCAGGTGCATATAATGTAGATTGTTGGTTGTCAATTTATTTCACTGAAACTGGATATGCTATTGAGTACAGTGTAGAGATTCACAGCAGGCTGATTACAAAGAACCCTAGGAAGCCAAGGGTGAAGCAAGAGCAACAATCGGCATTGGAAGATCACTTTACTAGACAGTGGTCAATTTCTATTACATAGACCTAAGACCGAAGAAGGATATAAAACACACTTGTAGTATCTCACTACTCAAATATTGCACCTTTGAAGTTGAATATTCTGCCTCAGTTTACCAAAAAAAAGGCTGATGGTCACTTGGTCAGTTTTCAACTTCATTACCAGAACAATTGTTTTTCATTGAAGCCAATGTGGTGCACAATTGCAAAGCCTATTAATAATAGTATCTATATATCTTAATTCACCTACCATTTTCCAAAACTGGTAGTCATATCTGTTATTACTCATTTGCGAATAGTTATGTTGGGTGATATTAAAATGTAAAAATGCCATAAATCTACCCTATATTAATTTGTTTGAATAAAGGCTTATGATTTTCATAACCTTGCCATAATAACACACCTCTCTTCAATAATGCAGAAGCTCATTTGTCATGCTTTTGTTGTGAAATTTAATGCTCTCATAAATTTAGTAAAAAGCATTTGATGGCTTAAACATGTGGTGGTGTGAATTTTATCTTCAGTAACATAACATGATATCTGCAGTCAGTCAGCATGTATATTAGCCATCGTCAGTGTATACATTGCATAGGCTGAAACGAGAATGTACAAAAAATTGCCTTTATGAGTGAGGGTCTGAATTATCTGTATTTTTAAGTAATTTGGTGGCACCTCTCATCCAAAAGATTTTTCTTACTTATATGGCAAATACATTTCTTTAAATGGCCCTAGCTGTTAGAGCTTAGCTTGAAGCACCGTATCTGCTTTATGGGTTCAATAAAAGCCCTGAAGTCTTTCTGCTGTACTGACCAACAGGGCCGAACCCATAGCCTAATGGTTGGGGGGTGTAGCACCCTTTGGCCCCCCTTTCTTGGACCATTTGGGCCCCCTTCAGACACAACTCAACAGCTCGCGAAAGCGCACATCCTCCGATATGGATATCATACCAGTGACCCCCCTTATGTGGAAATTGTGGTGTTTATTACAATATTACAATAATGTTTGCCCCCAGAAAAATGTATTGTCCCCATAGAACCCCCCTTTACTTCAGACCCCTTGATTACACCACTGCTTAAAAACATTCAATTTCCATCTGTAAAAAAATCTCCGGCACTGTAGTCTAGGAGCCAACCAAACTAAAATTTAGAGTTTTCGGCCCCAGCCGTTATATTGACAATTCTAGGCTCATTTTGAAGCTGAGACTTTAACTCAAGCTTCCGTTTTTAATGGGTGGCAAGCTTGAAGGTACCAATCGCCAAAAGTCAAAATGCAAGGAAGAACGTCAAGACTTCCCTTTTTGGGGGAAAACTGTGAAAATCAAATTTTTTGGCTGTTCTATGATGAATTATCATCAGTATTTGACTAAATTTGGTGCACATGTTGGATTTAACACCATTTGATAGTAATTGGAGAAAAATTCATGAAAAGTGCATTTTTGAAATATTTTCAGTTTATAGTCATTCGCACAATGCAAATTTTAAACATTGGCTCATTTCCTTGTGACAGGAAAATGACTATTTTTGCATGAAGCTTGCACTCACTTTCATCCTCACTATCTCAGCTTTATTGTATGTGAATGTCTTTTTTTGTTCAAGTAAATTCTTCAAGAACAGTTCTATCCAATAATTATGTGCAGTACAAAATTGCAAGCTTCTGTGAACACAAATTTTACCCTGCTGCAATTTTCCATGAAGCTATGCTGGTCCCCTGTCTACAAGTTGACCGCTATTTACTGCCACCTAGGGTGCAAAATTCGCGAGCTCCTGTGAGCGGTCAACAGAATTTCGATCACTGGAAGAAACCAGGAAAATGTGGAAGAAACCAGGACAGTTCCATCATTTAGTGATGGTCTAGTTTATTTCCAAAAACCCTGCTAGTGTCTAATCTGACTTTGGTTGGCTTCAATTTTAAGCACACAGCTTGTAAATACCAAAATAAGTTGGAACTATTTTTTATCATGGAGGATGTATACACTGTAGCTCACATATATTGCCAGTATAGAGGGGGCCACTTGTGGCATGGACAAGACATTTTGCTGAGAGTAACACGGCTTTTATAAAATTGTGAATTATATTGGTGTCCTAGGTAATAAATCTCCATAAAGTAACAGAATAGATACAATTGAGCATTTTTGATATCACAAAGCAAAAACATTGGCTTTGTATGGACATGTGAATAAGTGAGAATGCATTCTTTTTGGACCCTTTTCTGACCAAAATTTAACATGCACTAAATGGCATAAGTAGATTGAATACCATCAAACTTCTGATGAGTAAAATCATCCCTTTCACAGGCAAACTGTATGCTAAAGTTTAAAAACTTTCTTTTGTCTCATGATTTCCAAATATTTTCATTCAATGCAGTGGACTGGATATTTGCCAGCAACCATGCATTGTGAAAGTAGTTTGGCGTAGTAATATGGACAGCTGTTGTGCGACCTGATTTGGTGATCTGTCCAAAGCAGATCAAATTATTGTTGACCCAATTCGATTTTCCAGGGACTGTCAGCATTCTGCTGCCACTTGACAGTCCCGAACAGAGACAGGCTGGTCCCCTAATTTGGAGTTGCAGCGCAATCTAAATCAGCAACACCTTTGGGGCCTTGGTAAATAAGGCCATCATCGTTTATTAAATCACAATTGATACTGTTCGGGACCCTCTAAAATACATTTCTGGAAGTCAGTTAGGTGGCCCTCTGAAATAAATTTCTTGAGTCAGTGAGTGGGGGTGCTCTAAATTAAATTTCTGCTTAAAATTTGGTTCATTCAGTTGCTGAGCCGGGGTACTCTGAAGTAAATTTTTTGTGTCAGCAAGGAAGGGGGCCTCTGAAACAAATGTCTCGAGTCCAATGGGGTGGGGGGCTCTTAAATTGATTTCTCAATTAAGTTGAGGGCCCTATCACAGAGTGCCCCTCTGTAATGAATTTCTCAAGTCAGTCAAGGGCCTCTAAAAAAAACTTCACGATGCAGTTAGGGGGCCCTCTGAAAATTAATAAACTGCTAACATCAGTCATTTTGGAGTTCTGATAATATATTAAAGTGAACACATCAAAGACTTTTGAAGGACTGATTTTAATACAGAAAATCACACATGGCAGGAAATAATACACAGTGAAAACTCAAATGTGTCAAAACATGTCCATATGACAGTTCATAGTTAGCAGTTTGTGTCCCAAGTGTGAATGCCACAATATCATAAATTTCTTCAGTCTTTTGGGCCCTCTGAAATAAGTTTCTTGACAGTTAGGGGCCCTCTGAAATTAAGATATTGACGATATGGTATGTTGCTATTTTGCGGTATTTTTTGTCCAATCAACGCGTTTTAGCTACCTCTATCTTGGGCCCCCTCTGGGAAAATACGGGGGGGGGGGGTGTCACATCCCCCCATGGCTAAGGCCCTGCTGACCAAGCAGGAATTCATGGACAGCTTTCCATTCTCTGAAAATTCTGCCAAATCAAACAAATGTGGAGTTTCTCTACTGCTTGTCCAATCTTGATCTAGATTGCCATAAAATCTGGTTTATGTTGAAGATCTGAGTCTGACTATTTGAAGAATATATGTGAGGAATATCGTTTTGGAGACAAATGTCATCTTGCTTTGTCCAGTGATTATACTGACAAAAAACAATAACTATACAATGGAAAGCAAACAGATCAAAATCTCCGGATTTTAAATTCTACAATGTATTAAATAATCAATGTGGAGGTACTTCAAGGAGATGCATTGATAATGTAGATCAATATGATTTGTTTTGCCTGTTTAATACATCCTTCATTACTCTCCAAAAGAAGGCATATACAATGAAAATCCTACAGTTAAAATTAAATTGATCGAGGTAATACAGTTAAAGACACATTACTCACCAAAGACAGTGTCTATATATGTGTAAAAGGAAATATCTATAAGGGGAAGCAACATATTATTATAATAATGTATGTATGCAGAGGGTGTGATTGTTGTATTCTTCTTTATTCATGATGTTTTGATTCGTAATTACCCGACCTATGTTTAGTCGTAACAACAAGCATTGCTAAAAAGTCTCAGATTAAGATACTCTTATAATAAATCTAAGTTGCAGTGCATAATGGGTTATTTTTCACGAGTTTCTACTCAAATAATAGCTGCCTAATAATCATTTCTCTTGTGAGACAATAAAAACTTTGAGCCAACAGGTTTGTGTGAAGAACCTTAAGAACAACCTCAACAGAAAAGTCAGTCAGGCCAACTGCCTTGCATCTGTGAAGTGGCTGAAACCCATGTTGAGTCCAGATGGGCAATAATTTTGAACAGCTGTTTCCATCACCCTGAGTTATTGCAATATCCAGAGGTGACAAAGGTAATTTAACATTATCTTTCTAGTAACAAAGGAAGCCACTTGCAAATGCTTCAGTACCTATAGAATGTAATTGAACAGTTATCATTCTACAGGATTTAACTCTGCCTAACACGACACCGAATTTCATCACAACACTTAATCCTTTTAAACCCGATTCATAATTTCCTGAAGAAACTTATGAAATTGGTTATTTATCCTGTTCTGTTTACATAACATGGTTTCATTTTTTTGGCAGTGAATCAAGGTTGAAAGAATATGAATTTCTGGATCTGCGTAAATAGGATCGAACTGATTTTGTCTACAAGTCTAGTGGAACCATTTCACATTCTAAGCAATGTTTGCTCTTCTTTGACCTAAAGTCAGTTCAAAGCTCGAACATATTCTATATTTGAATGAAAGATTTCGCACTAATTCAAGTTTTCAGAGTGAAAGAACTCAGGTGAGATTATGTAAGCTTATCAAATTTAATCTTTGGAATATAATGCGTTTCTGGCAGAAATGATAAAAAACAACAATATACGGGTGGTGCCTATAAAAATCTTACACAGCATCTTTCTAGGGCAATCAGATAACTAAATTAGGTAATTTGAATGGGGTTTCATTCCTTATGAAGAGGACAAAAGTCTTTCCTAAATTGTATATCGCATATAACTTCAATTTTATGTCCCAGGAACTGGATTCACACATTCCATCTGCCGCTGATTGAATACAGAATTAAAAGACTTTGAAGACAATGGGACTAATTTCAAAGATACAATCTCATGCTCCAAATGATGTTTTGTTTTTCGCTCCGAAAGAGCACATTGTACTTGGATATATGGGACAGGAATGCAATCTGAAAAGACTAAAATGCTTTTTCCATATTTTGTGCTTATGACCTTGCTTTTATTTTTGTTTTTAATAATACGACTATTATGCCATTGTGATATGACTACTGAGGTACCGTACGTCACATGTTAAGTAAACACAGTAAGTGATGTTATTTTTAAAAGCATATAAAATACAAGTTTATTTCGCTTTCTGCATTAAATTAACCACCGAATAGTAAATTCCCTAGCCCTGCCAGAAACATTGTCTGGAGAGCTACAACATTGTCAAAGAGGTAGTTACGTCCGTGGTAGTCACTGCAGTAGCTATTGCGACAGATGATGACTTTTAGAGTGGAAAAACATCTGAAAAGAATGTAAAAAGTAGCCACAGGATGAGGGGTAAAGCACTGCAGGCCTGTCAGTCTGCACCTAAGTGGGTATTTAGAACATGTACTCATGGAATGGCCAAAGGAAAACAGTAACTATTCCTGGGGATGGATGGATGCCTGGGGCTTTACATCCATTATTGTGCAGCCTGTAGGATAATGGGGACACAAAAATGACCAACCGACAAGCTGAAGAATGTATCTTTGTGGCAAAGTAATCGGTCAAGATGTAGCTTATATATTTAGATTCAATGTAATATCCTAAGGAATTGTTAAAATTATATGAGCTACAAATAAATTATCTGAATCTGAATCTGGTCAATAATTAATTTAGAATTGACTGTCTGCAGGTTATTTGGTCCATTGATTCTCTTACAGTTTTACCTTTCTGGTTCTTTTTGACCTTTTGATGTATTTAAAGTGAGATAGATTCATCCTTGTTGCCCATGTAATGAAGTTGAAATTGACCATTGGCCAGTAAAGTGGTCTTCCAATGCTGCTCATTGCTCTTGCTTCAACTTTGAATTCCTGAATAGGGGAGACCGGGGCTGGTTGTCACAGGGGCAGGTTGTCACAGTGTGTAAAACTTAAACATGCTACTATTTCTATATAAAGCATACAGGAGCACCGCCATTCTGTATAAATGGCAAAAGAGGAATGACTTAAACCTATCTGGTGAATATATACCTATATCATTCGAAATCTTGATATCTATTGGACATTTTTGAAAATTCAGAATTCGGGGCAGGTTGTCACATTTTCGGGGCAGGTTGTCACACTCTCGGGGCAGGTTGTCACACTTTTGGTTATGAGCTCGAATGCAGGAAGTGGAACTCTATAGGGCATATCTTGACCAAGAAAAGTTATTTTGGACATATGAGGAATCCTTTACTTGCCCAGTGAAGACCTTAACAAACACAGTACTGTGTACAAGGGTGCTACAAATGAAGGCCTACCAATCAGCAGGAAAGCATTCTGATCTGGAGTAGGATTTTTACAATTTTTTTGGAAAATTTTATATATAAATTTTAAATCGATTTATTTAAACACAATGCAATATCTGAATATATCTTCAGTCATCAATAGCATGTATAAAGCACAGATTTATATTTGTGTTAGTTTTTTTGGTTTAAAAGCCTGGTCCTAATAGGTAACATCCAGCTCCAAAAAGTGTGACAACCTGCCCCGTCTTTTTGTGACAACCTGCCCCGACTGATGAAAATTCCAAAAACGGGTGACAAAGGCCGTTGTTATCAAAATTTTCACTATTTGTTCTAATGATGATTTAAAGAAATGTTTACATGGTAAGTGTTTGAACTGTACCTTTTTCAACATGTATTTGATAAAGAGTAGGATGACATGCAAGTTGCAGGCAAAAATTTACTTTTTGTGACCGGAAATTTTTAACAGACTGTGTGCCTACCAGACTCCCTTCCAGGGGTCAAGATTTTTCAAAAAGACTCCAGTGTGTTAAAAAAGCAGTATACAATGATTGGTTGAGCTGTGTGACTCCATAGTTTAGTGCAATAAAAAGTGTGACAACCTGCCCCTGTGACAAACAGCCCCGGTCTCCCCTATCTCTGTAATCTACCTGCTGAGAATTTCTACTCAGTAACATATTTTAATTCAGTGAAATAAATTGGCTTGCAGACAATATCCACTATCTACTCCTGTTGATGCGTTTGTCTCTTGAAAGTTCAAGGCAGTGTCGGCATGTGTACTCTGGATCTGGATCACAGAAACTTTGTTTCAATGCTTGGATTTGCAACATAACTTTCATCCATTGTGTGGAGTATCAATAACACTACATTGATCACTGTAAAATTGAGTCTGAGCTCCTCTTTTAAATGTGCACATTGTCTGCCCTATTTGTTGCAAAATTTAGAATGTGTAAAGTAATGCAATTTTCTTCTAAGATTGATTGGTAAGTAATATGTAAATGCCAGACGACAACGCCTGAACACAAAAATATTTGGACAAAAAAGAATAGGGTTGAAAAGTAATATTCTAAAAGAAAATGTTTAAAAAAAGTTTTGAGGATAAAAAGAGTTTATAGAAAAAAAGATTATAATTTTAGGGGATTGAGAAATGAAGCTTGAAAAAAAAGAGAATTTGTTGGTTTTTTTTAAAGTAATTTTTTTAGTTTTTGGCTTTTGGACGAATAATGCTCTTCTGGAAGTTTTTTTTGTCTGAAAATTTACATTTTGAACTTTGATTTTATTTTTTTTTTACGAAAAATTTCTTTTTTTGGAGAGTTTTTTTTTTTCGAACATCCTTTTTTTTTCGAACATTTTTTTTTTCTTTTTGGAAAATTTTCTCTTTCAAACATTTTTGTAGTCACAAAGAAGTCACGCATTACGAGAAAAAAATGCCAGGATCATATTATGGGATGTCTGAATCATTTCTTTTGATTGAACCATCTGGTTCACACTTCGCATGTTTGCCATAAAGAAGGAGACACCTCGCTCCGCTTGGTGAGCCAGTGGCTCTGTCCCTTCGATAATTTTTTTAAATATAATCAACGATAAGAAAGATGCCAAATGACGTTCTCTTCCAAAGAACAACACTCATCTAAGGAATTCCGAACATATATAGAGCCGCATCAAAACATAAACGATATCTATTGTTATTTCAAGGCAGTGTGAACATGGGTACCCAGATAGTTGTATTGGGACAGAAGGCCTCTGCAACACTTGTGGTAGCCGTTTGTGACATCACTGGCAGAATATGACGTCATTTATTTGCAAGCCTTTTCTTCTCGTGCCTCCTATTGGCCATCTTTTTCTTATTCATACCAATGAAAAGCAATACATTAGGAGAATGAGGCATTCGGACCGTAAAAGCACAACAAAAATATAAATTGATGGTGGCTCTTTTGGAAGCATCAAGATACTTCAGAGCTTTGAATGGGGCCCTCAATAAGATTTTACTCTGTGTCAGTGCTTTAGAACTTTGTTCTGAAGCCCCAAGCATTGATTTTGCCTTGGCTTATGTACAACATCAAATCCGAATTCAGAATGATGTTGTATTGACATCACAATGCCTGCTTGGAAGTAGTACAGCCCTGTCAGTAACATTGACTGGATAGCTACAACTTGTCAAAGAGTTTGTTTCTGTGGTATTCACTGCAGCAATTATTTCGACAGATTATTGTTCTGCAAAGAATGAATTAACTGCGAAGAATGAATTTTAAGGAAAAAGTTCTGTTTTTACGGGAGCAGTTCCTTAGGTATTGGTATTCTCATGGTATGCAAGCATGATTAGGGTTTTACATCCTGTATGGGTTGCTTGGTGGGCTAATAACCTCATACGAAGGACACAAAAAGAGGTGTTTAAACAGCTGTCAAACATGTATTTCGGACTGTGTCCAAGTGATTCTTACCAGAGTAGGAATCGAACCTGCGAACCAGCAACTGGAAGCCCGGAGCTTTACAAACGCAGTCAACACATAAATGTAGCTTTCACAGACATAAATCTTTCTTTTACATTTGATCAATAAAACCAAAAGTTCGATGTATTCTTTTTTTTTATTGTCAATTTATCCCAAAACTAGATTTGATGGAATTCTAAATCATGGCTAGATAATCTTTTAAACATTCTTTGAATTCTAACACAAATATATAGTTTTCTGAACTTTTTTTTATCTACATCACAGTCATAATAAAACTAGATAATTCCTTTTAATAAAAGCATTCTTCACATAGTTTTTTCAACATTCACCAGCTTCATTGGTATTTCAGAGCAATATTGGCTGAAGGCAGAGGGGAAAAATCCAAGTTTCCCTCACACTTGCAGATTTTCGAAAAAGAAAGCTGTCTACTATGTTCAGCAAAACGGAAAGCTTTCCGAAGTTTCTGTTGAACTGATTGAGCAGATATAATGCATCAATCTTGCCAAGAAAACTGTTTTTTATGCTGTACAACACATATAACAGATCAGAAAAGTATCTGGACTCATCGAACCAGAGTAAAGTTTAGATGAACAGATACTTTGACTGTTCACACTACCATGATATCAGCACTTTTTCATTGTGTTTCTAATCAGCTGGGGTTAGTAAAAGTAAGTTTCCTTTTAGCAGTATCATACAAATAGGTGACTATTAGGTCAGTAATTGATTTGAGTGTTTACCAGTTACGTGGTCAATTTATTCTCTTGAACAGTTTTACCTCTCCAATTCTCCTTGACCTTTGCATGGATACTAAGTGAGATATCCATCCTTGTAGCTCTAGTAATGAAGTTGAAATTGACCATCGGCCAGTGAGTGGTCTTCCAATGTCGATCATTGCTCTTGCTTCACCCATGGATTCCAGGGGATCTCTGTAATTTGCCTGCTGTGAATTTCCACTCAATAACATATTGGATTTCAGTGAAATAAATTGACTTGCTGACAGCATCCACTATCTACAGAGCTCTTGCAATGTATTTGTCTCTTAAGTTGAAGGCAGTGTCGGTATACTTACTGTGGCACAAATTTGGACTCACTGTGAATTTGTTACTGTGCTTTCATTAACAAACATAGATTGATAGAAAACATTAGTCAACTGAACTGAGGAGATTATGTTGATAAACTAGAAAAAAAAAACTGATGAAATGTACATATATTTTTGTGTGTATTGTTAGTGTATCTCATGCATATTCATGTATATTATGAAATTATAAAGTTATATGAATCAATTCAAAATTTTGATTTCATGATCAATACTGTAAATTGCAGTTTAAAATTGGTCTGCAGACAATAAACCAATGAATACCACTATATTGTGGAAAATGATCAATGTTTAATAGGTTTTTCTAATCCAAATGAAATTCAAACCATTCACATTCTCCTTTGACAGTATAATGACCAAACAGAAAAATGCCATGCAAATGACTTTCCCCTCTACCTAAAAAAATTCCCTACATGAATTCTCCTCATACATAGATATTCAATATAAACCTGATTTCATGGCGTTCCAGATCAAGACAAGATATATACTGAAGACTGGAGAAACCCATCCTTTCTTTGTGATTGCTGAAACCTGTCTATCGAATTCATGCTTGGTTACTACAGCGGAAAGCTTTTCAGGTTTCTGTAGAATTGACGGGGCAGATTCGATGCATCAAGCTCAGCCCTATGTTTCTTACAAGGGACTACACGTCTGTAGTTAACCACAGTAATGTCATTTTGTACCTGATGATGGCTGAATAAAGTTGAAATACTAAATGGAAAAATGCTTTAGTCTGTTTCGTTTTTTTTTTAACTTTTTTATTACCACAGTAACCAGTTTGAATATATGTAGCTTGTTCTTTCTCCTGACAACAGACAGAGAGTTACATTTTAAAACAGCAGCACAATGTTTTAGGACAATAGTCGTCAGTAACAACGCAAAAATATCCTGTCCTATTAAAGAATAACAGCTGCCGTCCAGACTTCCTTGTGGTAAAATAACTTGAGTTCATAGAGGGACGTTAATGCGTGCCTCGTACAATCAGGAGAGAGTATAGCTAATCCATGGTTGAATGTAGTTGTATCGGGACATAACGCCTCTGCGACACTTGTGGTAGCCATTTGTGATGTCATTGCCAGAATATGACGTCATTTATTTCTAAGCCTCTTCTTCTTGTGTTAGTCTAGGGCCTTATGTCAGAAAATATGGGTTCGTGTGCGTGAAGACAAGAAGTTTGCCAACATATTCCATTTGAAAGCAAATTTTATCAGCTTTCCAATGGTATATGTTGGCAATTTTTATTTTGATGTCTTCATGGTCAAATCGCCCTCCAATAATAGGCCCTATTTTGGTCGATTTTAGTTGATTTTCGCCTTTTTTTTTGCCAATTCTAACTGTATCTTCAGAGATATTGCATTTTCTGGGCTTTTTTTGCACTCTTACTTGTGTATTATATACCATATGAAAGGATATTTTCTCAGCTTTCAAACAGTATATGTTCCAAATTTTTATTTTGACAAATTCATGGTCAATTTGACCTAGAAAGAAAAGGCCATATTTTTACCTGTTTTCTCCGTATAATGTTTGCCCCATCTAACGGTATTATCAGAAATATTACATTATCTGAGCTACTTTTCACTCTCAATTTTGTATTATATACTATATTAAGGGAAATCTTCTCAGTTTTTCAACGGCACACGTTGGCAATTCTCATTTTAATGTCTACAGGATCAAATCAACCTGCAAAGAACAGCCCCTATTTTCGGTGATTTTTTCCTTATTTTTGCCTGTTCCAACAGCTTTTTTTAAACATTACATTTTCTTGGCTATTGTTCTACTATCACTTTTGTATTTGATAGCAAATTAAAGGATATTGTCTCAGCTTTCCAATGGTATATGTTGGCATTTTTTATTTTTTTTCATTCAGGATCATATCATTCTCCATATATTAGGCCCTATTTTCCGCAGATTTTTCTCTGTATTTCTGCCGATCTAACAGTATTTTCAGATGTATAGTATTTTCTAGGCTGTTGTTACACTCTCAATTGTTTATTATATGCCATGTTAAATGATATTTTGTCAGCTTTCCAATAGTATATTTTGACAATTTTTATTTACATGTCTTTATGGTCAAATCACCCCCAAACCGTAGGCCAATGTTTTTTCCTGATTTTAACTGTATTTACACCAATTCCAACAGTATTTTCAGATTTATTACATTTTCTTAGCTGTTCTTGCCTTCTTAGTTGCACTAGTGTATCATATACCATATTAAACAATGTTTTCGCAGCTTTCCCATGGTATATGTTGTCAATTCCAATTTTGATACATTCATGATCAAATCACCCTCCAAAGACGAAACCCTATGTTCGCCTATTTCCTCCGTATTTATGTCAATTCTAACAGTATTTCAGATATAATATATTTTCTCGGCCGATGTTCCATCCTCACTGGTGTATTATATACCATATTGAAGGCTATTTTCTCAGCTTTCCACTGGTATATGTTGGCAATTGTTATTTTGATGTCTTCATGATCAAATCACCCACGAGTGAGTGAGTGAGTTTGTGTTTTACGTCTCATCAGCACCTGAGTGGGCTATTTAGAGACATACAGTTTGGTTGGGTTCGAGAGTCTTGAAAATGCTATGATCTGTTTGTGACATGTGGAGGGTGCTTTTTTGTTGGTAATACTTGTCGTTTTACTTTTGTCGGTGCAAGGAAACAAGTGGAATGTTGAGCTTTCTTGTTTTGTTGGTTTGGGTGTTTTCTTGTTTTCAGAAGCCAAAGCTTCTTTCTGCTTGGCGTGGTTGAAGGACGTCTTTGTCTGTAGAGTGTTGGGAAGGAATGTTTGTCTTGTTAAGTTTGTTTTCTTGTGTGATGTGCCTGCAACTTGTTCAGGAGAAACCGTCGCTTCTTCCTTCTTTGGTCGATCTCGTGGAGGTGATTTCTGCAAGATATCCATGAAGAGGTTCTTCTTCAGTTGAATCCTTCTCCTTGGGGACGAATGCAAAACCGGTTGAGGGTAATCTGCTGCTTGATCAATTCGGTCAAAGTCTTCTCTGTCTTCCCAAGTCATGGGATGGGGAGGGTGATCTTCTTCTACAAGGCGCTTGGCTTCAGGAAAAGATATTCCATTATAAATCTGTAGTTGTAAGATTTCTTTTTGTTTATTGAAAACTCCACATTCATGGCTAAACGCAGGATGGTCCCCGCCACAATTAACACAATGTGCGGGTCTGGAGCATGGTTGATCTCTGGTGTGCGTATGATCTCGATCACCACAATTGCTACAAACTGTTGGTCTTCTACATCTACTGCTGAAATGGCCATATATTTGGCAATTGAAACAGCGCTTTGGTCGTGGTAAGAGAGGGCGAACTCTGCACTTTTCAAAAGCAACAGGTACTTTCTCTGGAACTTTGTCGTCTTTGAATGTCAGTTGTAGTAATTCATATCCATTGCGTTGAGACATACGTCTGAATTTTTCAATGCCTTGTTTTTGGAACCACTTCTTTAGCTGAGAGTCCGTGCATGTTTTACTCTCTTTCGAGAAGATAAGGGCTTTGCCTGGTCTTTTGAAAGGTTCAATGGAGACTTTTGAACTGTCGATTTCAATGACCGATTTAAGTTTCTCTTTTTGTGTATCATTCCGAGGACAAATCAGAAAAGTTCCGTTGGTTTGACGCTTTATGTTTTCAGCTACTGTGTTGTCACAAATTTCCTCAATGAATTCATAAACAGCTATTGCTGACAGGTCGTCAAGTGAATTCTTTACACCTTTTATCACAAGGCAATTCTCATCTTTCATCATGTGCGAGGGGCAGTCAGGGTCAATCAAGTCATCCGAGGATGTCCTTGTACGTTGAAATCTTGGTAGTCCAGTCGCTAACTTTTCGATCTCAGCCTGGTTTCCCGCTGAGGGACGCGCACCTTGGTTACCCGGTTGACGTACGATCCGGTTTGGAAACATGGTAAATGACATATTCATTGATATTCCCCTGTAAGGTAGGGGACACACCGTGCAAGCGCACTGTCTCATGTTGGCCACTAAGGATAGGGGTCTTCACCTTAGTGTTTACCACCCACCGCCACGAGGAGGCCCGAGACCTGCGGGGGCTCAAATCACCCACGAAAGAACTGGCCCTACTTTTGATGATTTTCTCCGTATTTTTGCCGATTCTAGCAGTATTTTAGAAATATTACATTATCTGAGCTGTCTTGCAATCTCACTCGTATTGGTGTATCATATACCATATTAAAGGATATTTTCTCAGCTCACCAATGGTACATGTTGGCAATTTTAATTTTTGTACATTCCGGATCAATTCACCCTCCAAAGAATAGGGCCATATTTTGACTGTATTTTCGCTGATTTTTACAGTATTTTCAGAAATATGACATTTTCTGAGATGTTCTTGCACTATCACTTGCACTTGTTTATTATATACCATACCAAAGGAGATCTCAGCTTTTCAATGGTTTATGTTGGCAATTTTTATTTGACATCTCTGATTCTCTATGGTCAAATATTTCTTCAAACAATTAGTACTGCCGACATGAATTTGTTCAGTTATGAAATTACACCTTGTTTAATGTCCCATGGGGTTTTTATGGTGGCCATTTTAAAATTGTAGTTGACAGTTTAATATCTCAAATGAAAGCTGACATCAAGGGCTATCCATCTACATCCATTTTGGATGATTAGGAATGAGTTATCTGGCGATTAGGATAGATGGAATTGAAACTAGATGGCAGAAGTTTGTGTTTTCGAGGAGATTTTTTACACTAACGGCACATTTATTTGCTTCAGGAGGGTTGAAAGTAAATATTAACAAGAAAAGCAAGGTACCAAATGAAAGCTGACACCAAGGGCTATCCATCAACATACGTTTTTGGTTGGTTAAAAAGGAGTAATCTAGTGATTGAGATAGGTGGAATTGAAAATACATTGTAGAATTTTGTGTTTTTTCCGAGGAGATTTTTGAGACAGACAACATTAAATTTAGCTTTAGGAAGTTTACAGTTGTAGTAACAGGGAAACCGAGGTGCCAAATGAAAGCTGACATCAAGGGCTATACATCAACATCCATTTTGGTTGGTTAAAAAGTGTTAGTGATTAGAATAGGTTGAATTGAAAAAGCATCGTAGGATTTTGTGTTTCTGATTAGATTTTTGACACGGACTACAACATTTATTTGGCTTTTGGAATGTTTAACAGGTAATAACAAGGAAACAAAGGTGCCATATGAAAGCTGACATTAAGGGCTAATATGTAAATGGCACAGCCATGAAATTCGCGCAGCTCTTAAAAAGTTTTTTTAGGACTTATGGTTTTACCATAACTTTCATTAAATTTATTTCATATTCAAAAGGCAGTTATGTTACTGTTTCAAAAAAATTGAAAGACGGATATATAGAAAAATAGAGAGAAATTTAGACAAGAAACTATTAGAAAGATAAAATAGATCAAAAATACAATATATATATATATATATATATATAGATAGATAGATAGATAGATAGATAGATAGATAGATAGGATAGCAAATAAATAGGATTAAGAATAAATAGAATTGATAGTTAATCGGCTAAATAGTAAAAACTCACTAAAAAGAAGACAACACTGGAAGCTGCCAAATTTAAGTCTATGCTAGATTGTTGATATTACATAATAGTGATAACAAAAACAATTACATGATCTGCTTGTAGATTAATTGCTCACTGTTACATAACCATAAGTAAACAAAGATTATGTAATCTTAATTTTGTTATGTTTTCTTGTTGTCTGTTTTGAAATGAAATGAATCAAATGTTAATAATTCAATTCAGCTTATAATTAACTATTCCATAAAAATTATAGATACAGGGAATATTTATGGAGAAAATTGAATTTTTAAGGCACTTTTGAATATGAATATGTCATGTTTTGTTTAATTCGAAACTAAATCATTGATAAGAAGCTGGTCCCACTTGACCTAATTTCCTGCTGTCGACCATTGATGTTGAGACCATCACTGCACAGATTTTTGAAACCTTTCTTGTGCTAAGTTTCGCTGCGCGAATATTAATCTACAAGCATTTTGATTAATAAAAAGTGAGTTATTCAGTGATTAGGATAGGTGGAATCAAACTACATGGAAGAATTTTGTGTTTCCGGGGAGATTTTTGACAGTGACCGCATTATTTAATTTGGTTTTGGAGGGTTGACAGTAGTAGTAATAATAAGGAAACCAAGATGCCAAATGAAAGCTGACATCAAGCGCTATCCACCCACATCCATTTTGGTTGGTTGGAAGGAGTTATCTAGTGATCTGATTGGCAAGATGAGAAAAAAATAGTTTTTTTTTTATTCCATTCATTTAACATTAACGATGCTGGCAGGACAATAAATTTGAATTATTAATGATAGAGTCTAATGATTTCGAAATGAAGATGATTACAATTCAATATCAGGAAAATGTAACAGTACTATTGAACAGTGAATCATTAAGACTGCGAACATATTTGAACAGCTATATCATTTAGAGGTTTTCACATCTGTTAATCATCTCATTTTAGTTGGCATGCATGGAGAACTTTTATTAGTACATAATCATTGTAATTTTCATAAAAACTATGGCAAAAACATATTAGATGACAAATCAACAAATTGTAGTGCCTATACCAAGAACAAGAAATTCTTTTTAAAAAAAAGAATTGTAGGGACCTTTGTGTGAAATATGAGGTTTCTTCAAACACATATTTTATTTTCCGAATATTCAATTGATTTCCTATGTATGTGTAGTCACATCTATACCTCCAATGTACCTACTGTGATTTGACAAACCTACAGCATGTTACCTCGTGATTGGACATGCCCAATTATAGTTGTTATAAATATTTTTTGTCATAAAAAAAAATTCTATAACAATAAACTAATTCTTCCTTGCTTATTAGGATTATTACACTTTAAAATGTGAACATCATAGGAGTAGTAGACATAGACAATTTTTATTTTGAATCGGTTTTGATAACATAAAAACATTAGTTTTAAAACTGAATTATAAAATAAAAATAATTCAAAATAAGAATAACAACACAATTGAAAATTTACAGTCAAGATTAAAAACAAAAGTTGAAGGTAGTGAGAAGTTGAATATCTAATGTTTTCATACAGTGTGTTTCTACACTTCTATTATATGATCCCAAATCTTCATAAACTTATATATTTGACCAATTTCCTGAAGGAAATCTCTATGGGATATGCTCCAGGTGTGCTTTGGAGATGGTCCCCAATCACCCAACCATGACCAGTTGACCCAATTGTCATGGTTGAGTGGCTGCTGCCTCTCTGGTGTAGCTACTGTGTATCAAGAGGGGGAAACATATACTTGATCTGTAAATTGTACTCACAGATACCTCCTCTGTGGCATGAGTACCCTCCTAACATTGGAGGTCAATTAGGAGGGTACTCCTTGCTATAGGGAAAGTATCTCTGCAAGTCCAACTTGCTTATTGCCCCCTCCAGAAACTTAGAAGCTCCACCACTGCAGTACACAATAACTGATGACAAATTGCACTTGCCTGGGTATTTTTGTCCCTTTAGTTAGGGACCTTCAATGTTAAGTCTTTCATCATTTGGAGCTTGTAACATAGATCTGAGATGGTCCCTACAAAAAGATTAAATTTCAGTGTTTTTCTCCTGGCGACACATGCATTGATTGACAACCTTTGCTAATTACGATAATGTAATTATTGCCAAATTATTTAAATCATACTGATATGGTTTAAAGTATGAAAGTCAAACCCCTACAACCCTTTTTGAGCTATTCTCAATGACCAATGGGTTACATGAAACATCGCTGAAGGAGAAAAAACATGGATTTTTATTTATATGCTTTAATAATCTTTAATAACCCCTAATGTAGAATAGGTGCTTTTGGCATAATAAAAACCTCGAGAGTCATTAAAAAAGACTCAATTTCAACACTGAAAAATATTTTTTGATGGCAGAACCAATAGTTAGAGGAAACATTTGACCACAGAGATGTCAAAATAAAATTGCTAATTTATACCCTTGGAAAGTTGAGATACTAAATTCTAATTTGGTAAACAATACCACGAGTGCAAGTGAGTGTCCCAGAACAGCTCAGGAAAAGTAATATGTCTGATAATAGAATGGACAAAAATACACCGAAAATCTGTGAAAATATGGCTACTTTTTTGGAGGCAATTAGATCATGAAGACACAGAAATTAAAATTGCCAACTATACCATTGGAAAGCAGAGAAAATATCCTTTAATATGGTATATGATACACAAGTGCAAGTAAGAGTCCTAGAACAGCTTAGAAAAAAAAATTTCTGATAATAGAATGGGCAAAAACACACTGAAAATCAGCGAAAATGCGGCCTATTTTTTGGAGGCGATTTGATCATGAAGACACAAAAATTAAAATTGCCAACATATACCATTGGAAAGCTGACCAGACATCCTCTAATATGGTATATGATACACAGGTACAATTGTGAGTGCAAGAACAGCTAAGACAATGTAGATATTTCTGAAAATACTGTCAGAATTGGCGGAGAAAATTGGCGAAACATAGGGCCTATTGTTTGAAGGGTGATTTGATCCTGAATCTTTCAAATTCGAATTGCCGACATTTATGATAAGAAAGCTGAGAAAATATCCTTTAATATAGTATATGATACACTAGTGCAAGTGATAGTGCAAGAACAGCTTAGGTAATGCGATATTTCTAAAACTACTGGCAGAATTGGTGAAAATATTAGTGAAATAAGCAAAAGTGGGGCCTATGGTTTGGAGGGTGATTTGACTATATAGACATCAACATAAATATTGCCAAAATGTACCATTGGAAAGCTGACAGAATATTCTTTAACATGGTATATAATGCACAAGTGAGAGAGTAACAACAGCCTACAAAATGCCATATATCTGAAAATACTGTTAAAATGGGCACAAATACAGTAAAAATAAGCAAAAATTGGGCCTTTTCTTTGGTAGGTTATTTGATCCTTATTCATCAAAATAAGAATCCTGACATACACCATTGGAGAGCTGAGAACATATCCTTTAATATGCTATCAAATACAAAGGTGAGAGTGGAAAAATATCCCAGAAATTGTAATATTTCGGAAAAAAATACAGTCAGAATCAGCAAAAATAAAGAGAAAATCGGCAAAAATAGTGCCTATTATAAGAAGGTTGAGTTGATCCTGAATGCATCAAAATGAAAATTGCCATTATATACCATTGGAAAGCTGATAAAATATCCTTTAATATGGTATATAATACACAAGTGAGAGTTGAAAATAGCTGAGAAAAAATGTTATATTTCTGACTATGCCATTAGAATAGGCAAAAACACGCGGAAAATCTGTGAAAATATGGCCTTTTCTTTCGAGGGCAAATTAACCATGAATTTGTCAAAATAAACATTTCAGACATATACAGTTGGAAAGCTGAGAAAAAAATCTTTTTATATGGTATATAATACACAAGGAAGGGTGCAAAAAATGCTCAGATAATTCTATATTACTAAAAATACTGTCATAATTGGGAAAAAATAAGGTCGAAAATCGGCTAAAATCAGCCAAAATAAGGCCTATTTTTTGGAGGGCGATTTGACCATGAAGACATCAAAATAAAAATTGCCAACATATACCGTTGGAAAGCTGAGAAAATTACCTTGAAAATGGTAAATTTTGGCAAACTTCTTGTCTAAATGCCCACGAGATTACACAAGGCCCTAGACTATGTCTCACTTGGCCATTTTCTTATTCATACCTGCAATGAAAAGCAACACATTAGGACAAAGAGGCATTCAAACAGCAAAAGCATGACAAAAATATAGATCGATAGAGGCTTTTTGGCAGCATATAAATACTCCAAGGCTTTGAATGGGCTCTCCACCAAACTTGAGGTGGCCAAATGGCTGATACACTCTATGTCAGTTTTTTTACCCTACTCTGAAGCCTCAGGCATGGATTTTTTCCCCAGGTTAGTTGCAGGTTCAGACAGAGTGTGAATGGAAAAATCAATCTGGCAGAAGCAACATATTGTAAATACATGTAGGTAGAAGGTGTGATTGTTTTATCGTTTATTCATGATACTTCAATGATATTTGACCAGCGCTATATTTAGTTTTACAATCAAAGAATTAAAAGCCCTTGCAGAAATACACTGTGATGTTCCTTGTGTGATCATATATTCTAGCCACTAGTACATTATTATCATGTTTATTCGTACAAAATTTATAAATGAAAGTATTACATTTAGAATATTTTCTTCAGATTAGAACGTTATTTGGGCTTTGGCAATAAACAACTTATGAAAAACAGTGACAGGTGAGGATGCAATTTTTTTTAGTTTGCAACATGCTTCTGTCTGTATTTATATTGCACTCGAATTATTTGAATTGGCGAAAATTATGGATTTAATTTCACATAAGGACAAAAGTCTTTCTTATATTAATGGCACAATTGGCACATGTCTCATGGAACTAGATGGACGTATTTCATCTTTTTTCTGCAGCGGACTGGATTACGGCATTAAAGAACTATTAAGACAATAAGACAAATTTCTCAGATAAGATCGCATGCTTCAAATTATGTTATGTTTTCTCACAGTAAGCTGATATGGTTTCTGTTTTGAAAGAATATAAGTACTTGGAATTATGGGATAGGAATGTCTTATCTAAAAAGACTATAGATAAGATCCCATTTCCACAGTTTGCGTTTGTGACCTTGCTGTTCCTTTTTGTTTTTACGGTAAGACTATCATGCTATTGTCATATGATTGCGATTGAAAGAACGTCACTTTTAACAGCATAGGAGAAGCAAAAGATATGAAGGTTATTTAGAATACAAAATCACAAGATTTTTAGACTTTCTGCAATGAACAAACACCTAGTAGTAATTTGCCCAGCCCTGTCAGTAAAATTGACAGGATAGCTATAATGTTGTCAAAAAGGTTGTTACTGTGGGACTCACTGCAGTAGTTATTTCGACAGATGATGGGTTTTAGAGTGGAAAAACATCTACGAAGAATGTACAACATTGAACAAGGGGTGAAAAGTACTGCCGGTCTGTCAGCAACTGACAAATGACTTGTGAAATGACTATTCCAGGTGCATACAGAATTTCATCAGGTATTGATAGAAACAAGTCTTCAGGTATTGATAGCAACAGTTTTCTGGACATTGATAGAAACAGTTCTCTTGGTATGGATGTATGATTTGGGCTTTACTTCCTGTATGAACACAACAAGAGGTGTTGCAACAGATGTCAAACATGTGTGTTGGACTGTATCCAAGTGATCCCGACTAGAGTAGGAATTGAACTTGCGAATCAGCTGATGGGTCTTAGAGTGGAAAAACATCTACTCGAAGCCCAGAGCTTTACAAACACACAACCAACACATAGCTTTCACTGACATAAATCTTTCTTTTACATTCGATCAATAAAATCACTGATGTTGAAAACCAAAAGTGATACATATTTATTTGTCATCTTAATTGTCAATATATCCCGAAACTGGACTAGGTGGAATTCTAAATCATGACTAGATAATCTTTTAAACATTCTTTGAATTCTAACATAAATATATAGTTTTCTGAACTTTTTTTTTATCTACACCACAGTAATTATAAAACAAGATAATTCCTTTTGGCAAAGGCATTCTTCACATAGTTTTTTCAACATTCACCATCTTTATTGGTATTTCAGATCAGGATATGCTTAAGGCAGTGGAGAAAATCAAAGTTCTCTCACACTTGCAGATTTTTGAAGAAGGAAACTGTCTACCGTGTTCTGCAAGGCAGAAAGCGGAAAGCTCTCCGAAGTTTCTGTTGAACTGATTGAGCAGATATAATGCATCAATCTTGCCAAGACAACTGTGTTTTTCATGCTGTACACCACATAATATAACAGATCAGCAAAATATCTGAATTCATCGAACCAGACTAAAGTGTAGATGAATAGATACTGTGACTGTTCACAATACCATGATATCAGCACTTTTTTTCATTGTGTTTCTAATCAGCTGGGGTTAGTAAAAGTATGTATCCTTGTAGCAGTATCATACAAATAGGTCAGTAATTGATTTGAGTGTTTAAAAGTTATGTGTTCAATTTATTCTCTTGAGCAGTTTTACCTCTCCATTTCTGTTGACCTTTGGATACATACCAAGTGAGATATCCATCCTTGGTACTCAAGTAATGAAGTTGAAATTGACCATTGGCCACTAACCCTCTCGGACATTGAGGTAGATCTAATGTTGGTCTAACGAAGCATTAAACCTCCAATCCACATCGGACCAAACGTTACGAAACTACGTAATCTGTCGACACATTTTTCAGACGTTAATACGTAATTTTAGACGTTGATACGAGTAATACAAGCCGTATCTGTCTCCACGAAGTATTTTAACGTTGGTCTGACGGTCTCTGACCGTCTTCCCGCCTTCTGGGATCCAGCGTTTCAGACGAGCGGCCCCCTCTTGCGCATGCGCACTTGCGTACAAGAAGGCAAAATGGCGGGTTGACTCGAATCTGTGAAATCTCGGATGGTGTTTTTGCTGATAACGAAGGATTTAACGCACTGACAAGCTTCATAATCTGGTGTGCTACATAGATTAACTACTTGGCTACGACTTGAGCATGTTTTGGACGGTCGTAACGCTTTATTGCGAAAGATTTAGGCCCCGGCAATGTGAAAAATCGAACGGCATGGTCGCCCAGGAATGACTCGATCAGCTGTTTCAGTATTTGTGATTCAATTATGGACTGAATATGGACATATATACCCCTTTCTGGATGGATATACCCGGTTACCAAACCCGGGAGGACACACGGACGTGGATATGGCCAGAATTCGTCGCTGGACCCCGGCGCTGGAGTGAAAGGTAAGTCCCTTGATTTGATGTGATGTTTTCAATATGGTTTTCAGGGGCGGATCCAGACCGGGCGACCTGACCATTGAAATGTGTTTTCTTCTTGTGTCCCAATGTGGACATGAAGTTTGTGAAAATTTTATTATTGATTATTATTATTCATGCTGGTATATTTTGGCAATGAAGGGATTTTTGTCCAGGTAGGGTGCGGCTGGGGGGGGGGGGCTGGCAGGGGCGGGGGATTTTTTTATGTATTTTGGTTGAGATCTGCAAATATAAAGCAAAAAAATTAAAGCAGTACAAACAGAGCTATCCAATAAGGATGCTCTCAAAATTAATAGACTTTTCTTCCTCATTTTACTGAGCAGTCTACAAGTCCACTTGGGGACTATAAGATAAAATTATATAAAAAACACTTACCTTGCTTGGTGAAATTGAAAATGTTACTGCAATTTCACCGTGATAAAATTGGAACATTCTCGGCATCTAGGACAGTTGCAATGAGGCACCATTAAACTTGGGTCTTATACAATTCTCATATGCGTCTTTGTGGGTGTGGAAAAATTTTAATTTTTTTTAAAACCAGGATAAGCTTTCACATTTTTAAAAGTACATATGTGGATTTTTTTGTGACTGGTGTATCAACTTTTCTTCACGGCTTCATCTAATCGTCAACAGCAAGCATCCTGTTGGAATTTTTATAATTACAAAGTTACCAGGTAGATTTGAATAGGTATGGAATAGATGGCGCTACTAGGCTCTCTGAGAATCAGGATCCTAGGTTCTGCATCTTTGTGCAAACCTTCAACAAACCTTTGGCAGATACGTATGATCAGACGTTTGCCCTGAACATTACTTTCAAACGTTGTCCATACATATCAAAGACACGTTTGAGAAACCTTGGATCTTACGTATGACCAAACGTGTGACCATACCTTTGATAAACCTATGAATCAAAGGTACGGTCAAACGTAATAGTCCGAGGTTGCTAAAACCTCTCAGATGAATGTTCGACAAACCTATGAATCAAAGGTATGGTCATACTTAACAGTCAAACGTTCTTCAAACCTCTCAACCAAAGGTATGACTTACGTAATAATCTAAGGTTTTATGAACCTCTCAAATGAATGTTCGACAAACCTTTGAATCAAAGGTATGGTCATACGTAATAGTCAAACGTTCTTCAAACCTTTCAACCAAAGGTATGACTTACGTATGACTGACACGTTTATCCAAACGTTATAACAAGACGTTCTTCCAACCTCTCAACCAAAGGTATGACTTAGGTGTGACTCGAACGTTAGGCCAAACTATAAAACAAACTATCTGCCAACCTCTTACTAACGTTGCGACCTACGTTTGGTTTTCCATCTGAGTGCAACGTTTGGAAATTACATTTGCCCTACCTTTGTCATACGTTGTTTGGCCCAACGTTTGATTCTAACCTAAATAATTACATAGCGAAAGGTTGGATTTACGTTGCTGCTTGGGAGGGAAAGTGGTCTTCCAATGCTGATCATTGCTCTCGTTCACCCTTGGCTTCCTGGGGATCTCTGTAGTCAGCCTACTGTGAATTTCAACTCAGGAACATATTGGATTTCAGTGAAATAAACTGACTTGCCAACAACATCCACTATCTACAGCTGGTAATGCATTTGTCTCCTAAGTTCAAGGCAGTGTCGGTATATGCCCTATCAGCTTGCCGCGGCAGTCCAACGTCGGCCTGAAGCTGGTCCGATGCTACTGACATCGGACTGACGCTGGGCCGACGTTGGACCGCCGAGGCATGCTGACAGGGACGTACTGTAGCAGAGATTCGGACTCACTGTAAATTTGTTATTGTGCTTTCATTCACAAACACAGATTGATAGGAAGCAAAACCAGATTTCATGGCATTCCAGATCAAGACTAGATAAAGACTCAAGACTGCAGAAATCCATGCTTGGTTACCACAGCAGAAAGCTATTTTGGGTTTCCATAGAATTGATGGGGCAGATTTAATGCATTAAGCTTAGCCCTTGGCACATCTAAACAGGCAAAATTCACATAGTGCATATGGTATCCTTTGATATAATTATGTCTAAAATATTATAAAAAATTGCAGCTAAAATGACACAGAATTCCAAACAAAAATGTACTTTTGAGTTACAAGTGTAAACAAATGATCTGATGCTATGCAAAATCCCTTTTCCTTAACACTGTGCATAGAAAATTCAAATCAGATTCATTTATGCACCAAAAATATGCAGTTCAGATGTATAAAACAAAAATATCAACATAATCTGGTCGGAGGCCCCCAAAACACCAAAATTGCCGCTGGCCTACATCTGCCATAAAGCAAAATTATTGAGAGGCAGAGTGGTCGGTAGCACAAGGTTTTAACATAATAGTCGTCAGTCACAATGCAAAAATCCCGTCCTATTCATTGAATAGCAGCTGCCCTCCAGATATCCTTGTGGTAAAGTAACTTGAGATCATTGTGTGACGTTAGTGCGTGCTTCGTACAATCAGGATAGAGGATAGCTAATCCAGGGTCCAATATAGTTGTATTGGGACATAACGCCTCTGCAACACTTGTGGTAGCCATTTGTGACGTCATTGGCAGAATATGACGTCATTTATTTCCAAGCCTTTTCCTCTTGTTCTCCCTTTGGCCATTTTCTTATTCATACCTGCAATGAAAAGCAACACATTAGGACAAAGAGGCATTCAAACAGCAAAAGCATGACAAAAATATAGATCGATAGAGGCGAACGAAAAGTGAAGTGCGGATCTGTTGTGTAGACCCACAGACGATCAACAGCCGGGTGGCTGTTCCACATCTTCCGATAGTTGTGATGCTGCATGTGGTCCGCAGGGGAGTCCTCATGCAGCGTAGCTATTGGAGCTGTGTGGTGGATGTGTATGGCATATTCAGAGCTGTATCAATTGAAGCATGGGCACCCTGCGGATTTCTCTCCCTCCTGCAAGCATAGGCACCGAGTACCCGTTTCAGGACAGGCCAGGGAGAGGTTGACGCAAGGTGTTCTTGCTTGGACTTGTTCTTGTGGGAGCATCAGGATGGCAGGTACGGAAGGTAAGGCAGGCAGGAAGCTGGAAAAGAGAAAATTGGAAGGTGTGAGAAACTTGTATTTTGAGTGTGACAAACTGCAATTGGAGGGCAGCCATGTCAGCTAAAGGAAGCTGTCATGATTGTCCCACAACTACAGCCTGAGGATAAAGAGGAGTCTTGGCTGAAGAGCAGTGCTGGAATGTTGTTTTGGTTGGAGAGCTGGCAGTGTCCATGAAGAGAGAGAGAGAGCTGTGAAGAAAAATTGAAGATGGCGTAGCGGCAAAATTGAAGATGGCATAGCGGCATCATGTGAGTGGCGCAAGATGGAGCATCTTGTGAAACCTGTGCTGTTATCTGAAAAGTAAGGGGAAGATGCAAGTTATTGTATGGTTCTTAAGTTGTTAATGAAGTTGTGAAATGTAGAAATGTGAGTATAGTAGAGAGCACCAGACAGTTTGAGCTGACTGGTGTTACCGTAAGTTGGCGCAGAGTAGGCCGGGGCAGGGACCCGGGTTCAGTTTTCCCTTGGTTTTCTGAGTGGCTTCAGGTGGCTGCAGTCATGTAGCTAAAAAGAGAGAAATGTAGAGATTAAATGGTTAGTCAGGGTCAGGAGGAGCTGTTGTGAGCTCCTCAACTAAATCGATGATACTAGTTACTCGTGGATGTCGTGATGTTGCTTGTCTTCGTCTCATCCAGACCATGTTGGTGACTCTGGAGTAGAGATCCTGGATGAGCGGGGAGTCTTGAAATCGGATGATGGCAGCATCGTTCTGTCTTTGCAGTCTTTCAAGGAGGCAGGGCTGGCCGTAGAGTCTGTGGAGTTCTATGTTGGTGGTGTTTCTTTCTCCTGGAGTGTAGCAGATCTTGAGAGCTCTGCGGAGGGCCTTGTTTTCTGCAACTGCAAGTAAAGATCGAGAGCGATTATCTGCTTGCCAAGTGGCAACATAGCCAGTTTCTAGAACTGGACGAATGTACATTTTGTAAATCATAAGGAGAGTGGGAATACTGGCACCCCATGAAGTGCCCCTGAGACATCTGAGAAGGTTGATCCTGGACTCCGCTTTGCTGCGCAGGTTCTTGCAGTGCTGCAGGAGACTCAGGTTCGGAGCTGTGACGGTGAGACCGAGGAGCTTTGCTTCTTTCACGATGGGGATGGGAGTCTCGAAGAGTGTCACTTCTTGAAGTTCTGGTGGGATGGGAGTCTTCCAGGAAGTGAAGAACAGAAGCTGGGACTTGACTGGATTCATCTTGACTCGCCAGGTGGAGCACCAGTCCTGCAGCTTGTCCATGCACTCCTGAAGTCTTTTCTGGATGATGCTGAAACCTGTATTTGTTGTCGATCTGCAAGAATACCAAAAGGCCAGGTCGTCTGCAAATTGAGAGATTTGCACCTGGGAGTCAGGAGCAAAAGGAATGTCATTAACAAATAGGTTGAAAAGTAATGGACTTAATACAGACCCTTGTGGAGTGCCTGCCATCAGGTTGACCCGACGGGAGACACTGTTACCTACTCTTACAGCAATGGTCCGCTGGTGGAGGAAAGAGGAGAGAGTCCTGATGATCTTGTGAGGAAGTTGGTAGTCTTGGAGCTTGTAGCGGAGACCATCCTGCCAGACAGAGTCAAAGGCCTTCTCAACATCTAGAAGGATTGCTGCAGATGCCCAGCCGTGGTCAATCGCTGTTCTCAGGTGGTTTTAAAATCTGAAAAGATGTTCATTGGCCTCCTTCCTGGGAAGGTAAGCTCTCTGCCACTTGTTGAGCAACTGAGAGTTGACCAGATGGTCAATTAGAGGCCTAGATCGATAGAGGCTTTTTGGCAGCATATAAATACTCCAAGGCTTTGAATGGGCTCTCCACCGAACTTGAGGTGGCCAAATGGCTGATACACTCTATGTCAGTTTTTTTACCCTACTCTGAAGCCTCAGGCATGGATTTTTTCCCCAGGTTAGGTGCAGGTTCAGACAGAGTGTGAATGGAAATATCAATCTAGAGGAAGCAACATATTATACATGCACGTAGGTAGAAGGTGTGATTGTTGTATCCTTTATTCATGATACTTCAAAGATATCTATCAAACACTATATTTAGTCTTACAGTTAAAGAATTAAAAGTCCTCACAGAAATACACATATATGTCCCTAGTGCTGTCATATCCCTATTGTTTCATCCCCAATTTTAATGATTTCCTTATCCTGTTCTGCTTACTTTTTTGTGATTAATCCGGGGTTGAAAGAAAATAAAACTCTGCATCATATAATTAGAATTGATTTTTGTCTAGGAAGGCTAATTTGATCACTTTGCCCTATCAACACTTATGTTTTCTCTGCTCAAATTATCTACAGTTTTCCCAAAGCCTAAAAAGATTCGAGATTTGAAGGAAAGATTTTACAATAATTGTTGGTTTTTAGAGGGCAGAAAATATATGAACAAGATGAGATAACTAAGGCTTTGTAGAAATTAATCTTCAGAAGATGATTATGCATGCCTAGCTGAAACAACAAAATATGAGGAGTCATATTTTATATTTCATGTCTTGCTTTTGTTTGCAGTCAAATAGAAATCAAATTATTTGAAATGGAATAATGAATTGATTTAATTTCACATTTCATATGAGGAGGACAGGAGTCTCTCTTTAAATTGATAGCCCTTATCTAATGAAAGTGGTTAAATGTATTTCATCCTTTTCCAGCAGTTGACGGAGTGACAGGATTACAGCATTAAAAGCCTTACAAGACAATCAGACTGGTTACTCAGATAAGATCCAGTGCTCCAGATGATGTTCTGTTTTCTCACAACATAAACTTATATGCTTTCTGCTTTGAATGAAAATAATGTATTTCAATATGAGATAGGATTGTCTTATCTGAAAAGACTAAAATGTCATTTCTGTGATTTGTGTTTATGACCTTGCTTTTTTGTTTGTTTTTACAATAAGACTATGATGCCATTATGATATGATTGTTGAAACTATATCTGACTACATGTACATCACATTTTTACTGTATAGAAGAGACAAAGGAAGTAAACACAGAATGTGTGATGTTAATTAAGCACAATAAATTACAAGATTACTGCACTGACTGCTGGCAGTGCCTGCAATAAATTAACTAAAGTCAAGACATTTTATTTTGGCAGTAAGTTTTTGGCTGATTACTAAAAACATACCTTACAAAAATACTTGTCTCCTCCTTTTTGTGACACCTTGACCAAACAGTTTCATAAACATCTGGAAGTATTGTCATGTTATAGTCCTGGTTTTGAGGTAGTCCCATTAGAATAACATTGCTGTCAACACAGCTCAAGAAGTCATTTTCTTCTACTGCTTCTATTGCTGCTGTTGTGACGTCACAATTGTTTCAGTGATGTCATAGAGCCAACAATGCTGATGATGTCACAACAGAAGGCTAAAAATATCTCTAAATGTGCTGAAGAGCAGCAGTAATTTAGCATTGTAAGTGCCTGCATGATGGAGCTGTGGGTCAGAGGACATTAATTTAGTCCAAATCATGCTTGGTCATGGTATACTCACCCTAATAATCCAAAAATTTAACCTCAGACTTAATCATTTATTCTTTTATTGGCTCAAAACTTACTGCCAAAATAAAATGTCTTGACTCTACTAAAGAGTAATTTGTCTGACCCTGTCAGTAAATTTGACTGGATAACTATAACAATGTCAAAAGAGGTTGTTACTTTGGTAGTTACTTCAACGGATGATAGGCTTTAGAGTGGAAAAACATCTGCAAAGAATGCACTACATTGAACAAGGGCTGTTAAGTACAGCCGGTCTTTCAGCAACTGACAAACTACTTGTGAAATAACTGTAAGGAAACAGTTCCCTGGGTATTGAAAAAAAACCCAGTTCCTTAGGTATTGATAGAAGCAGTTTTTACATCAGAATGATTTGGATCATGTGTTTTGCATTTTAGTTCAAAATATAGAGGTCAAATCAAAATATGTGGGTTTGGGGCGAGAGGCCCCACATGATATGGCGCATGAAGCCCCCTTCACTGGAGAGTCGAAGCTGCTTCAGGAACCATTATTAATGTGTACTTTACCTTAAAACTTGATAGAATAGCTAATTAAAATAGAAAAACATTTGGCCCAAAATTGAAACAGGGCAAAAAAAATTTTAAAATTAAAGTATAAACAGAAAAATTCTGAAATTCAGAAAAAGGGAAAAGAATGCCTTAAAAAGGATAGAAGAACCCTAAGAAATAACTTTTAGGCTGAATGTGCTCGCAAAAAAATTTGCCATAGGATTATAATAGGGGGGCTTCTTGCCTGTTGGGTGGGGTAAGAAGGCAATTTTTATTTTTTTACAAAAATGGCCGTAACTCCTTTATTAAAATTGGTAGACATATGTTTCTCTAGTTATTAGTAGAGTCAAGTGATCCCTTCCTGACAGCATAAAGATTTAAATAATCGCCCATAAAAAGTAGGTCAAATCGGACCTCGAAGTTAAGAGGGGCCGCATGCCCCGACCTACTCTACAGACTGCTCCAGTTTGCTGGAAATACATAGCCATGTGTTCATGTGTGTTACAAATACAGTATATACTTTTACAGGCCTTCATTTTTGTGTAACATTGACTACATTATTGAGAATTAGAGATTAATTGGGGTTTGAACAGTTGTTAGGCCTTATATATTTTATTGTAGTTGCACCAAGTTGACAGATAAATTCAGTTTGTCTTAGGCCACCCTTATAACAGTCACCACTTCTTCTTGAAACAATTAAATAGTTTAGAGATAATCCCTCCTCCAGGATGATCTTGTGCACGTCCCTGTGGGGCAACAGAATTCTACGCTACATTTTGTTGCTTAAATAAATGTAAATCTGATGACATCACCCAGATAAGAAATGTCAAGGCTTTGGTTATAAAAATGTTTAATGGGGCCTCAGAACTACAGTTTAAAAATGAACCCATAGTTACAAATCCCAAAGTGTGGATAATCCTCTGACGGTCTCTCTATGCTTTGGCATCATCATATTACATACAATGTCATACATGCGCTTCCAAGAGCAAAACAAGCCATGACTTTGGTTTATTTGTAAACAGATATGCACTGTTAACATGATTTTTAAAGACAATTGTACTAGTCATGCTCTGCGCCTGTATTGATTATTCATAAATATCAATGATATAAAATATCCTAAAGCTACAACTGAGACTACATTTTGTCATGAAAATAAAGCAAACGACTCCAAAGAAAGGCTTAGCTAAATTAAAACCCACACAGAAGTACATGTAGTTGAACACTCAAAATAAACAATAGAGTCAATTAAGCAGGGCTAATTTTGACAAACATACAGTCAAGTGAGTTTATCATACACTGCACATTAATTTTTGATATAAATAACATGTTTCACACACATATTATACTCACACTGATTAAAGAATACTGTCTTTCCTTCAAAAACTGTATCTGTAAATGACTTATATCAACTTTTATGATCCCTCTTTCAGGCAGAAAATGTTGGTGTGATAAACAAAAATCTTAAAATTGGTATAACTCAAAATTATCCCAACAGAAATCTTTCGTTTTTGTCTTAAAATGATCTCCTGACCTTGCTCTACAGCCGTGTGCTATCCGTCTTCTCGCTTTTTTTTTCTAATCTTAAAGATTGCTCAGGGGCACTGTGTATTGTTTTATCTTTATTGTCAATATTCCAAAACTGACTTGATGGGGTTCTTTGTCATGATTAGATAATCTTTCAAACATTCTTTGAATTCTAACATGAATATATAGTTTTCTGAACTTTTTTTAATCTACGTCACAGTCATAATAAAACTAGATAATTCCTTTTGGTAAAGAAATTTTTCACATAGTTTTAAAAAACATTCACCAGCTTTATTGGTATTTCAGATAAAGATATGCTGAAGGCAGTGGAGAATATCCATCCAAGTTTCCCAAAACGTGCAGATTTTGGAAGAAGGAGGCTGTCTACCATGTTCAGCAAAGTGGAAAGCTTTCCGAAGTTTCTGTTGAACTGATTGAGCAGATATAATGCATCAATCTTGCCAAGAAAATTGTGTTTTTCATGCTGTACACCACAGATCTGAAAAACTGATTGAGCAGATATAATGCATCAATCTTGCCAAGAAAACTGTTTTTATGCTGTACAACACATATAACAGATCAGAAAAGTATCTGGATTCATCGAACCAAAGTAAAGTTTAGATGAACAGATACTGTGACTGTTCACACTGCCATGATATCAGCACTTTTTCATTTTTTTTCTAATCAGCTGGGGTTAATAAAAGTGTGTATCCTTGTAGCAGTATTATACAAATAGGCCAGTAATTGATTTGAGTGTTTACCAGTTATATGGTCACTTTATTCTCTTGAACAGTTTTACCTCTCCATTTCTGTTGACCTTTGGATACATACCAAGTGAGATATCCATCCTTGGTACTCAAGTAATGAAGTTGAAATTGACCATTGGCCACTAAAGTGGTCTTCCAATGCTGATCATTGCTCTTGCTTCACCCATGGATTCCTGGGGATCTCTGTAATCAGCCTACTGTGAATTTCAACTCAGGAACATATTGGATTTCAGTGAAATAAACTGACTTGCCAACAGCATCCACTATCTACAGCTGGTAATGCATTTGTCTCCTAAGTTCAAGGCAGTGTCGGTATACGTACTGTAGCACAGATTCGGACTCACTGTAAATTTGTTATTGTGCTTTCATTCACAAACACAGATTGATAGGAAGCAAAACCAGATTTCATGGCATTCCAGGTCAAGACTGGTTAAAGACTCAAGACTGGAGAAATCGAACCTTTCCTTGCCAATGCTGAAACATGTCCCTCGAATTCATGCTTGGTTACCACAGCGGAAAGCTATTTTGGGTTTCCATAGAATTGATGGGGCAGATTCAATGCATTGAGCTTAGCCCTATGTTTCCAAACAGCGACTGTGAAGTTTACCACATAACCAGTTTGAATATGTATAGCTTGTTTTTTGTGGGGACTACAGAGATGGAGACCTCCTGTAACATTCTCAAACAGTTTTAATCTTACAGGTGGATTGTCTGCAGATATTTGGCACATCTAAACAGGCAAAATTCAAGTTGTGCATAATGCTTCCTTTAAAATATTTATGTCTAAACAATTATTATAATTTTGCAGCTAAAATGACACAGAATTCCAAACAAAACAATTTTTGGATTTACAAGTGTAAACAAATGATCTGATGCTTTTCTTTGACACTTAGTGCATTGCAAATTCTGTTCAGATTCATTTATGCACCAAAAATATGCAGTTCAGATGTATAAAACAAAAAAATTACAACATTGTCTGGTCGGAGGTCCCCAAAACACCATGGCAGCTGGCCTAGGGCCGCTACAAAGCAAAATTATTGAGAGGCACAGTAGTCGGTAGAACGAGGTTTTAACACAATAGTCGTAAGTCACAATGCAAAAATCCTGTCCTAATTGCAGAATAACAGCTGCTGTCCAGATATCCTTGTGGTAAAGTACTTGGGATCATTGTGTCAGGTTAATGCGTATCTCATGCAATTAGGATAGAGGAGACCTAATCAAGGGTCCTAAATAGACTAAAATAGTTGTATTGGGATATAACGCCTCTGCAACACTTGTGGTCATTGGCAGAATATGAGACGTAATTTATTTCCAAGCTTTTTCTTCTTGTGTCTCCCTTTGGCCATTTTCTTATTCATACCTGCAATAAAAAGCATCACATTAGGACAAAGAGGCATTAAAACAACAAAAGCATGACAAAGATATAGATCAGTAGGGGCTTTTATAATATATACTGCGGGGATTTTGAATGGGGCACTTCACCGAACTTGCGGTGGCCAAATGGCTGATACACTCTATGTCAGTTTTTTGACACTTTGCTCTGAAGCCTCAAGCAATGATTTTTTTCCCCAGGTTAGGTGCAGTTTCAGACTGAGTGTAAATGGCAATATCAATCTGGCAGAAGCAACATATTATACATACATGTGGGAAGAAGGTGTGATTGTTGTATCCTTTATTCATGATACTTCAATGATATTTGCCCAACACTCAACACTATAATTACTTTTTACAGTAAAAGAATTAAAAGTCCTTACCAAAATACACTGAGATGTCCCTGGTGTTGTCATATCCCTATTATTGTCGCCGCCCACACGTTTTCAGTAGAATCTGACAGTGAGGTCAGAAATTTTATTTGCAATGCTATCAGGACAAGTAAATGAATGTGTCACACAAATATAGTTGTTTTCAGAAAAATTTAGTTAATTTCCACTTCATTAACCGGTGTATTGCCCCATAACGTTTTCAACTAGAGAATGCTACAATAACGTCTATTAAATTGGAACCTTAATGAATGTTTATCAGGTGAAAAATTGATCCTTTCAGCAAGGTTACACCATAGTTCATATAATAAATTTGGCATGGACATTTTGCCGATTACATTTGTATGTGGTCTATTGATTCTCTTAATGATAATTTCGATGAATGAAAGATGAAATGACTTCGAAATGACATGAGTGAAGTAGTCAGTTTTCAGATTCTTGAACTTAGGCAAACATAACAATTTGGGAGGGAGCATGTGGGGTTGTATCTAGATATCAAATAAAGAGATATTCTTCAACTTTCCAATAGACACAAACATTAGCTGACATAACGTAATGATGGTAATCCTGTAAACAACATTCCCTCAAGTTGAAGTGTCAATATGCAAGTGTTACAGATAGCCTACTTTGCTTCTGTAGCCCTAACCATCACTTGCAGGCAGCATTTTGAGCGAAATTTGAAAGTTACAGTACAATCCAAAATAGAGTTAGATCATTTTCTGTCAGCAGTCGTCTGTTTACCTATTTTGCCATCTTTTCTGATCTTCACCCCAAATCTCCATACAACACCCTTTGACTCCTTACAACAACCTTAGTCCACATTATTAACTCTATTTTGACAACTACCAATGTAACTGCAATTATCAGATGACAGATGTGTAAATTATAAACTAAATCAAAACAGAATGGGGGTGATAGATCTAAATTTGTGTTGTTTAAATGTGATTTTAATGTAATTTTAAAAGGTGGATTCTTCCTTCCTGCTAGGGTAATCGTACTTTGTTTTGGGTGGTACTGTAATGCCAGTTGGGCAAGTCTAAGACCATTCTGCTCTCCCTTCTCTGACTTGTCATAATACATGAACTTATTTAAAACCTTCTTAACTATTATGCCTTCATTTCTGTTTTTTTTTTTTAAATTCCAGCATTACCTTCCATAGAAATATAGATATTAAGATTATAGCAGGGCCCAAGCACCGGAATATCCTTGAGCTATGTATTCAGAATTATATTTCTTGGTTTTTTTGGTTTTTTTTGCAAGTCAAAACTCAAGATATTTTTGCAGGTTTCTTCAGTTTTTCCTGTACTACTAAGTTATTTTCCATGTGAGATGATTGCTCTTGTTCTGTTTACCTTTATTTTCAAATTGAACATGAACTCTCATTATGTTATATAACATGGGGTCAGAAAATACATTTGAGGAAACGGTATTGAATGTTCATGCTCTATGTGAACCTGTTGTCTTCTCCTGGTTTGAAAATTCACTCCTTGACACAAATAGAGTATAGAAATAGATTATAATAGATGGCTGAATAATCCCTCTTACTATTTCAAATCCTTTGTGACTGTTCACACAGGAACCTAAGATACCAAAGCCTAGAATTCACATCTATCAATGTAAAAGAACATCAATTGACACCAGAATAGCTAATGCTTACCAAGTAGCCTTGACCTTTACAGGGGAAACATACAATAACCAATATAGACCAGGTGCATATAATGTAGATTGTTGGTGGTCAATTTATTTCACTGAAACCGGATATGCTATTGAGTAGAGATTCACAGCAGGCTGATTACAAAGAACCCTAGGAAGCCAAGGGTGAAGCAAGAGCAACAATCGGCATTGGAAGATCACTTTACTAGACAGTGGTCAATTTCTATTATATAGACCTAAGACCGAAGAAGGATATAAAACACACTTGTAGTATCTCACTACTCAAATATTGCACCTTTGAAGTTGAATATTCTGCCTCAGTTTACCTAAAAAAAAGGTTGATGGTCACTTGGTCAGTTTCAACTTCATTACCAGAACAATTGTTTTGCATTGAAGCCAATTTGGTGCACAATTGCAAAATCTCTTAATAATAGTATCTAGATAGGATCTTACTTCACCTACCATTTTCCAAAACTGGTAGTCATATCTGTTATTACTCATTTGCGAATAGTTATGTTGGGTGATATTAAAATGTAAAAATGCCATAAATCTACCCTATATTAATTTGTTTGAATAATGGCTTATGATTTTCATAACCTTGGCATAATAACACACCTCACTTCAATAATACAGAAGTCCATTTGTCATGCTTTTGTTGTGAAATTTAATGCTCTCATAAATTTAGTAAAAAGCATTTGATGGCTTAAACATGTGGTGGTGTGAATTTTATCTTCAGTAACATAACATGATATCTGCAGTCAGTCAGCATGTATATTAGCCATCGTCAGTGTATACATTGCATAGGCTGAAACGAGAATGTAGAAAAAATTGCCTTTATGAGTGAGGGTCTGAATTATCTGTATTTTTAAGTAATTTGGTGGCACCTCTCATCCAAAAGATTTTTCTTACTTATATGGCAAATACATTTCTTTAAATTGCCCTAGCTGTTAGAGCTTAGCTTGAAGCACCGTATCTGCTTTATGGGTTCAATAAAAGCCCTGAAGTCTTTCTGCTGTACTGACCAACAGGGCCGAACCCATAGCCTAATGGTTGGGGGGTGTAGCACCCTTTGGCCCCCCTTTCTTGGACCATTTGGGCCCCCTTCAGACACAACTTAACAGCTCGCGAAAGCGCACATCCTCCGATATGGATATCATACCAGTGAATGTGGAAATTGTGGTGTTTATTACAATATTACAATAATGTTTGCCCCCAGAAAAATGTATTGTCCCCATAGAACCCCCCTTTACTTCAGACCCCTTGATTACACCACTGCTTAAAAACATTCAATTTCCATCTGTAAAAAAATCTCCGGCACTGTAGTCTAGGAGCCAACCAAACTAAAATTTAGAGTTTTCGGCCCCAGCCGTTATATTGACAATTCTAGGCTCATTTTGAAGCTGAGACTTTAACTCAAGCTTCCGTTTTTAATGGGTGGCAAGCTTGAAGGTACCAATCGCCAAAAGTCAAAATGCAAGGAAGAACGTCAAGACTTCCCTTTTTGGGGGAAAACTGTGAAAATCAAATTTTTTGGCTGTTCTATGATGAATTATCATCAGTATTTGACTAAATTTGGTGCACATGTTGGATTTAACACCATTTGATAGTAATTGGAGAAAAATTCATGAAAAGTGCATTTTTGAAATATTTTCAGTTTATAGTCATTCGCACAATGCAAATTTTAAACATTGGCTCATTTCCTTGTGACAGGAAAATGACTATTTTTGCATGAAGCTTGCACTCACTTTCATCCTCACATCTCAGCTTTATTGTATGTGAATGTCTTTTTTTGTTCAAGTAAATTCTTCAAGAACAGTTCTATCCAATAATTATGTGCAGTACAAAATTGCAAGCTTCTGTGAACACAAATTTTACCCTGCTGCAATTTTCCATGAAGCTATGCTGGTCCCCTGTCTACAAGTTGACCGCTATTTACTGCCACCTAGGGTGCAAAATTCGCGAGCTCCTGTGAGCGGTCAACAGAATTTGGATCACTGGAAGAAACCAGGAAAATGTGGAAGAAACCAGGACAGTTCCATCATTTAGTGATGGTCTAGTTTATTTCCAAAAACCCTGCTAGTGTCTAATCTGACTTTGGTTGGCTTCAATTTTAAGCACACAGCTTGTAAATACCAAAATAAGTTGGAACTATTTTTTATCATGGAGGATGTATACACTGTCGCTCGCATATAATGCCAGTATAGAGGGGGCCACTTGTGACATGGACAAGACATTTTGCTGAGTGTAACACGGCTTTTATGAAATTGTGAATTATATTGGTTTCCTAGGTAATAAATCTCCATAAAGTAACAGAATAGATACAATTGAGCATTTTTGATATCACAAAGCAAAAACATTGGCTTTGTATGGACATGTGAATAAGTGAGAATGCATTCTTTTTGGACCCTTTTCTGACCAAAATTTAACATGCACTAAAAGGCATAAGCTGATTGAATACCATGAAACTTCTAATGAGTAAAATCATCCCTTTCACAGGCAAAGTGTATGCTAAAGTTTAAAAGCTTTCTTTTGTCTCATGATTTCCAAATATTTTCATTCAATGCAGTGGACTGGATATTTGCCAGCAACCATGCATTGTGAAAGTAGTTTGGCGTAGTAATATGGACAGCTGTTGTGCGACCTGATTTGGTGATCTGTCCAAAGCAGATCAAATTATTGTTGACCCAATTCGATTTTCCAGGGACTGTCAGCATTCTGCTGCCACTTGACAGTCCCGAACAGAGGCAGGCTGGTCCCCTAATTTGGAGTTGCAGCGCAATCTGAATCAGCAACACCTTTGGGGCCTTGGTAAATAAGGCCATCATCGTTTATTAAATCACAATTGATACTATTCGGGACCCTCTAAAATACATTTCTGGAAGTCAGTTAGGGGGCCCTCTGAAATAAATTTCTTGAGTCAGTGAGTGGGGGTGCTCTCAATTAAATTTCTGCTTAAAATTTGGTTCATTCAGTTGCTGAGCCGGGGTACTCTGAAGTAAATTTTTTGTGTCAGCAAGGAAGGGGGCCTCTGAAACAAATATATCGAGTCCATTAGAGGGCCCTATGAAATTGATTTCTCAATTAAGTTGAGGGCCCTATCACAGAGTGCCCCTCTGTAATGAATTTCTCAAGTCAGTCAAGGGCCTCTAAAAAAAACTTCACGATGCAGTTAGGGGGCCCTCTGAAAATTAATAAACTGCTAACATCAGTCATTTTGGAGTTCTGATAATATATTAAAGTGAACACATCAAAGACTTTTGAAGGACTGATTTTAATACAGAAAATCACACATAGCAGGAAATAATACACAGTGAAAACTCAAATGAGTCAAAACATGTCCATATGACAGTTTATAGTTCGCAGTTTGTGTCCCAAGTGTGAATGCCACAATATCATAAATTTCTTCAGTCTTTTGGGCCCTCTGAAATAAGTTTCTTGACAGTTAGGGGCCCTCTGAAATTAAGATATTGACGATATGGTATGTTGCTATTTTGCGGTATTTTTTGTCCAATCAACGCGTTTTAGCTACCTCTATCTTGGGCCCCCTCTGGGCAAATATCGGGGGGGGGGTGTCACATCCCCCCATGGCTAAGGCCCTGCTGACCAAGCAGGAATTCATGGACAGCTTTCCATTCTCTGAAAATTCTGCCAAATCAAACAAATGTGGAGCTTCTCTACTTCTTGTCAATTTTATTTGTCAAATCTTGATCTAGATAAAATCTTATTTATGTTGAGGATCTGAGTCTGAATATTTGAGAAATATATGTGAGGAATATCGTTTTGGAGACAAATGTCATCTTGCTTTGTCCAGTGATTATACTGACAAAAAACAATAACTATACAATGGAAAGCAAACAGATCAAAATCTCCGGATTTTAAATTCTACAATGTATTAAATAATCAATGTGGAGGTACTTCAAGGAGATGCATTGATAATGTAGATCAATATGATTTGTTTTGCCTGTTTAATACATCCTTCATTACTCTCCAAAAGAAGGCATATACAATGAAAATCCTACAGTTAAAATTAAATTGATCGAGGTAATACAGTTAAAGACACATTACTCACCAAAGACGGTGTCTATATATGTGTAAAAGGAAATATCTATAAGGGGAAGCAACATATTATTATAATAATGTATGTATGCAGAGGGTGTGATTGTTGTATTCTTCTTTATTCATGATGTTTTGATTCGTAATTACCCGACCTATGTTTAGTCGTAACAACAAGCATTGCTAAAAAGTCTCAGATTAAGATACTCTTATAATAAATCTAAGTTGCAGTGCATAATGGGTTATTTTTCACGAGTTTCTACTCAAATAATAGCTGCCTAATAATCATTTCTCTTGTGAGACAATAAAAACTTTGAGCCAACAGGTTTGTGTGAAGAACCTTAAGAACAACCTCAACAGAAAAGTCAGTCAGGCCAACTGCCTTGCATCTGTGAAGTGGCTGAAACCCATGTTGAGTCCAGATGGGCAATAATTTTGAACAGCTGTTTCCATCACCCTGAGTTATTGCAATATCCAGAGGTGACAAAGGTAATTTATCCTTATCTTTCTAGTAACAAAGGAAGCCACTTGCAAATGCTTCAGTACCTATAGAATGTAATTGAACAGTTATCATTCTACAGGATATAACTCTGCCTAACACGACACCGAATTTCATCACAACACTTAATCCTTTTAAACCCGATTCATAATTTCCTGAAGAAACTTATGAAATTGGTTATTTATCCTGTTCTGTTTACATAACATGGTTTCATTTTTTGGCAATGAATAAAGTTTGAACGAATATGAATTTCTGGATCTGCGTAAATAGGATCGAACTGATTTTGTCTACAAGTCTAGTGGAACCATTTCACATTCTAAGCAATGTTTGCTCTTCTTTGACCTAAAGTCAGTTCAAAGCTCGAACATATTCTATATTTGAATGAAAGATTTCGCACTAATTCAAGTTTTCAGAGTGAAAGAACTCAGGTGAGATTATGTAAGCTTATCAAATTTAATCTTTGGAATATAATGCGTTTCTGGCAGAAATGATAAAAAACAACAATATACGGGTGGTGCCTATAAAAATCTTACACAGCATCTTTCTAGGGCAATCAGATAACTAAATTAGGTAATTTGAATGGGGTTTCATTCCTTATGAAGAGGACAAAAGTCTTTCCTAAATTGTATATCGCATATAACTTCAATTTTATGTCCCAGGAACTGGATTCACACATTCCATCTGCCGCTGATTGAATACAGAATTAAAAGACTTTGAAGACAATGGGACTAATTTCAAAGATACAATCTCATGCTCCAAATGATGTTTTCATTTTCGCTCCGAAAGAGCACATTGTACTTGGATATATGGGACAGGAATGCAATCTGAAAAGACTAAAATGCTTTTTCCATATTTTGTGCTTATGACCTTGCTTTTATTTTTGTTTTTAATAATACGACTATTATGCCATTGTGATATGACTACTGAGGTACCGTACGTCACATGTTAAGTAAACACAGTAAGTGATGTTATTTTTAAAAGCATATAAAATAACAAGTTTATTTCGCTTTCTGCATTAAATTAACCACCGAATAGTAAATTCCCTAGCCCTGCCAGAAACATTGTCTGGAGAGCTACAACATTGTCAAAGAGGTAGTTACGTCCGTGGTAGTCACTGCAGTAGCTATTGCGACAGATGATGACTTTTAGAGTGGAAAAACATCTGAAAAGGATGTAAAAAGTAGCCACAGGATGAGGGGTAAAGCACTGCAGGCCTGTCAGTCTGCACCTAAGTGGGTATTTAGAACATGTACTCATGGAATGGCCAAAGGAAAACAGTAACTGTTCCTGGGGATGGATGGATGCCTGGGGCTTTACATCCATTATTTTGCAGCCTGTAGGATAATGGGGACACAAAAATGACCAACCGACAAGCTGAAGAATGTATCTTTGTGGCAAAGTAATCGGTCAAGATGTAGCTTATATATTTAGATTCAATGTAATATCCTAAGGAATTGTTAAAATTATATGAGCTACAAATAAATTATCTGAATCTGAATCTGGTCAATAATTAATTTAGAATTGACTGTCTGCAGGTTATTTGGTCCATTGATTCTCTTACAGTTTTACCTTTCTGGTTCTTTTTGACCTTTTGATGTATTTAAAGTGAGATAGATTCATCCTTGTTGCCCATGTAATGAAGTTGAAATTGACCATTGGCCAGTAAAGTGGTCTTCCAATGCTGCTCATTGCTCTTGCTTCAACTTTGAATTCCTGAATATCTCTGTAATCTGCCTGCTGAGAATTTCTACTCAGTAACATATTTTAATTCAGTGAAATAAATTGGCTTGCAGACAATATCCACTATCTACTCCTGTTGATGCGTTTGTCTCTTGAAATAGGGGGGGGTGATAATTCCAAAATGTTTCTGTGTGGCATTTTTTGTGTGACCTGGACCTAGTTAGGCAACACGGTTGCCTCCGTTTGTCAATATAAGCCGAAAACCCATATGGACGGAGCCTTTGAAGGTTGACGCGATGAAATAATGACGAAAATTACCAAAAAAAATCATATCTCGAGAACTATTGGTCTTAGAGACTTGTGAATAGGCTCAAATTAACCGGAATCCTCACTTTTATATCAGTGTTTCATAGTAACTATAGGCCTAAGTGCAATATTTTTTTTGTTATTGGACAAAAACTGTTTTTTTGCTCTTTTCCGACAGTATACAAGCGTAAACTCGCATTGCAGACTGTGTGTGTAGTGTTAGAGCCTAAATAATTGCAAAAATTGCTCAATCTATGTTTACATTTAATATATATATGCATTTGACAGTTCTATTCCATATTATCAATTACTGAATCATACTATACCAAGTTGTTGTATACCGTGCATAGATTATGCCTAAATTGATTTGATCAGCGAGATACTTGATTTACTTATGAGTTATGACAATAACATTAATATTTAGTTTCATATAACTGCGTGGTACTCTGTGTGGAGCTATCTTAAAAGTCTTGAGGTTCACTGACAAGATCTTTGACAAGCTTATAAAACAAGTGACATTCACAACACCATAATAATTCTATTTCACATGTGAGACAGCAGTAATGCCAGTAATGGCATGAAATTAACTTGAAGAGGATAGCATAAATAATGAATCTATTAATACTAAAAGTCCAATACTGGAAAATGACATCCCTAATGGACTAGTAGTAGTAACTCTAAAATTGATTGTTAATCACATTCATTTGTTTCCTATGCTCATCTTGCAGTAACAGGGGTGTCAGTTTCATTTTAATGTGGTGGGGCAAGTAGCCGTCACATCTTCGTGGAAGATGTCAGGGGAAAACTTATATATTTTTTTGATTCAGAAACATTTATACTTTGGTCAAAAAGTGGTGGGGCAAATGCAAATGCCCCACCAGCCCCACCTACAATGACACCACTGTGCAGTAATGATATATTATAACAAGAAAATAGAGGATTTTTCAAGAAGTCTTAAGAGAAACAAGAAGATGAGACAGGATCTAATCATTTTTACCAGTAGTATGACTAAACAAAACAATTTACATGTATTGACTGTGCCTGACATCTTAATGCACAAAATTTTTATCAGGAATGTTGGTCCATACCCTCAAAGTTTGGGTTTGCATATAGCTCTGAAAATAGAGTAAGCTGTTTCTCTGAGGAGAGAAAGATTAAGCTGAAACATCTACCTCTGCCAAGTGACCTTGTGCCAATCCCAGGGACTTCTTAAAAAATACAGTTCTTTCTCCAACACCCCCTTGCTTAATTCTGTGGTGAATGCCTTCAGTGACATTGAATTCCCCAGCATCTTGTGACTGAGCACTTTGTTTTTAGCACTCTTTATCTCGTTGAACCAACTGACTTTTGACCAATGAACAGGTAACCAAAGAAAAGCAAAAGTTACACAGACAACATGTGACAAAAGATGACCAGGAAGTACTACTTGAGGAGAACAAGTCAATCAATTTCTTGTTCAGAAACAATTTCAGGCATAAAACTGGGATGTCAGGTCAGGTTATTTATTTAGTCAAATCAAGTCAGTTTGAAAAATGGCTACACTTTAAAGTGGATGTGGCTGCACAGTAAAGAGAAAAATGTTACACATATGTATAGAATTATAGACAGATTGTCAAATTTGAGATACAACATGCCAAAAATACAAAATTTCTCAATACCTAGAATTTGTGAAATGTTTCTACAGAAGGTGGAATAAACATAAGCCCTTTTTTGTGAACGAGGACTAAATATTTCTGCTAAGCAATATTAGGTTGAAAATTTAAGATCACCTTTGTATATCAGAATATCTGATCCATCACCACCATAAGAAACCACACAAATGTCTCACTGAATATTTAAGACATACACATTCACAGCTTCAACTTGATAATGCTGCTTCAGTTTGCAAAACCTGTCAGTGTCCTCTCGATAAGAAAAGAAACAAACCAAAAAGTAAAATTACAAATATAGCTAATGTGCAGTCGCTAGGAGACTCCTTACATTTTCTTACATGAAAATTGGTAAACAAAATTAGGCCTACTTTTCTTCACCCAACACTAGGGTGGTCCTCTACAGTATGCTAAAAATTAAAGTGTAACTTTCTCAAGGTGCTTCCTGAAAAACTTGTTCGTCTTGGTGAGAAAACATTTTGTGCAAAATTTCATTTCAATACGACAATTCTAACCACTGCCACATGTGGGTTGAAAATTAGACAATTCGAGTACATTGTTAAAATTAGCGATAAGCTGGCAGCCAAAGCTGACTTTCTGGTTGAAGTCTGGACTGATGGATAAAGTTTTTTTATCAATGGAATCCATGTTCTTAGACCTCCAGAAAACATACATGTGACTGGCACCTACATGGTGTCCTTGGGGGTTTTGAGAAATCCAAGATGGCCGCCATGGATTCCGAAAATGGTTCAAATGGGAAAACTTCAAAACTATTTGACCTAGAATTAAATGCAATACCAAATTTTCCAGCAAATATGGTGTGGGAAATTAATTTCTGGGGTTGTTTTGGTAATTGGGAGTGACCCAAAGGTCAAAGAGTGCATTTTGGGTAAAAACTTTGAAAGCAGTAAATTCATGAAAAACTTGAGCTATTGTTGAGAAAATCTTTGTGACCATTTTCCCTAGACTATTCCAAAAAATATGTGGTGGATATCAGGTTGATATTCTTTCTTAAGAAAAAGTCACCGGAAAACATTTCATTAAGTTAATGCCACTTCTATTGTTTTCATTAAACTGCTTCTCCTTAACAATTCTAGGTGCGCACCTAGTCAGCAGCAAATAGTTACCTTAGGGGTGTCCTCCTGCTCATCTAATGCTTTTCATTTTATGTACACTGTATAGGGTACAGCCATCAAACATCAATCTATATATCTCACGCATTTCATGACAAAATATTTGAAACTTCTTGATGCTTGATCATGTTAGGAAAATGGCCACTATGATGGCTGAATTATAGATTGGGCAACACAACATTCTTTGTATAGCATCTACATCAAGTATGACATGTTTATATAGAGCTGATTCTTGCAAGTCTTCCACCGAAATTAACTTCCTGCATCAGATTTGACTAAAAAAAATAGGCATCACATTTCAAAAATTTTGAAGTTGTCCCCATTCCAAGCAATTTCAAATGCCTTGGTCGCGTTTTTTTTTAGCAGAGTGCATGTACGCATGTACCAAGTGCTGAGCCAGTAGTACTGGATGTGGCCTCAATGCTCATGCCAACCATCATGTCTGAAAACTTCCGGTACTCTAGAAAATCAAGGACAGCAGTGGTTGTTGCATGGCCACTTCCTGCAACTATTTTTTGGCACAAAAGTAGCTTTGCAGTGCCTGCAGGGTCACAGACAATGACAGAAAGACAATCAACTTTCTGATTCCTATTATCTGGAAGCAGATCATTAACTACCAGACTGATATTGCCAGCATTCGATTTCTTGATCCCTTCTACCATCACTTTCCCATGGGTTCGACTTTTTCTACTGATCAGTCACTAATATATGTGCAGTTGGAGCAGGTAGCGCCTCATTGTCCTCAGGATCTGTGACATCAGAACCACTCCCCCGTTTAGACATAATTTAAACTGTCTCCTCTCATGCAGCCTTTAGCACCATCGCAAGCTGCACCCTTTCAGTGTTCCCTTCTTTCAATACTTCAACCTGGCTCTCCCTGTGCTTCGAGGAATTCACAATCCTCTTGCATCTTAATCAACTGGATTGTTTGAACCTGAGCAATGTCAAGCAAGTTATTTAAATTTGCCTTGAACTCCTTCTCTTTCTTTATCTAAGAACCGACCTTTTTGTCTTTCCCTTAGCAATTGAACTATATGTACAGTGTAAAGTCCACCTTCTTCTCCAGCTTTTTGATGATGTTTCACTCTTCAGCAGTCGGAATCTTTGCTTTTTCTCTCAGAGACTATCGAACTGACCAACAACATCACTCTCTGTCTCACTGTCTTGGTGTGTATCCTCTTATATACAAAAGACCTTCTGGCAGGGGCACAGATTTTTCATTTTTGTAAGGGGGAGGGGGTTATTTCAGTGAACACAAACTTCGCACGAGGCCCAACAGGCCAAAAGTTGCACAGAGGGGATTTCGGGGGCCACCAAAGGCCCAGAAGCTACTATATTTTTTAGATTAAGTAAGGTACGTACTGAGAAACAGGCCTGTAGCTTGTATTTTCTATGTAACATATCCTGGTATCACAGAAAGAATACATAAATATAACGGATAATTGTCAACACCAAGAAATTATCACTTGAAGTTCTGGGAGGATAATCATATGATCATCCCCCAATGCTCATCCCCTGGGAGGATGCATCCCCCCCCCCCCAGGATCTGCCGCCCTGCCTTCTGGAAAATTCGAGAAATATATAAGGAAGTTCTGTCTGAGTAAAGCAGGCCACATATTCCATGGGCTGTTGACATATTCCAGAACCTTTTCAGTTAAGCCCCATGATGGCCTTTGTCTCTGAGACTCAAGCCTAAATTGCGATTGCTAATTATGTTCATCTGGTATCTACGTGTTACTAACACAATGAAAAGACTTAAGTGATGTATTAAATGATGCAAGTAGTACATAATATGAATATTGAGATTAAATTGTGTTTTGTATTCTCTGTGTTAAGACGCAAAGCACAATGTTCAAAACCTCAAAATTTTGCTTGTTTGGTGCAAAAACAGGGGTCCGGTGGCAGTGGTTAATATGTATCAATTCTTGTGAAATTCAACTCAGCTTATTTTTTCCCCAAATGGAACAAGAAAATTAAGAAGCCCCTTGGAAAAGTTGAAAGTTTTATTTTAGGACCACCCTACCCAACACACACTTACTTTAAAATATGAGGAAATGACTGAAGACAAATAAATCCCAAGTCATTATGGTGCTGACGAGGATAAAACCAGGATAAGACTGATTTGGCTAAAACTGTAACATCAATCTTCAATGTTTAGGATGATACTTTAACTTTTGGATGATAGAGCAAGTGGAGCAGAAATTTTTTAAAGCTAACATTCTTCAAATTAAGCCTATAAAGTTCCTAAAAAATCGAAAATATAAGGTTTTGCACAAAATCAAGGTTTTTTGGCTATATCTTAAAAAATAAGGCAGATAGGCATATATTTACTATGAAAGACGAATATAAACTTAGGGATTGCGAATAATTTGAGCCTATTTTGAAGTCTGTATGTGCATTCGTTCTGGAGATATGGCATTTTCGGGTAATTTTGCAGTCCGCGCAAAAGCCGTTATCTTCAAAGCCTCCGTCCATATGGGTTTTTAAAACCAAATAATGCGATTGAGGTATCTTTGGGTTTCTTTTGACCTATATTTTCATATTCCATCCACACAGGTATGATTTTCTGAAATTTTTAAAATAACACCCCCCCCTACTTGAAAGTTCAAGGCAGTGTCGGCATGTGTACTCTGGATCTGGATCACAGAAACTTTGTTTCAATGCTTGGATTTGCAACATAACTTTCATCCATTGTGTGGAGTATCAATAACACTACATTGATCAATGTAAAATTGAGTCTGAGCTCCTCTTTTAAATGTACACATTGTCTGCCCTATTTGTTGCAAAATTTAGAATGTGTAAAGTAATGCAATTTTCTTCTAAGATTGATTGGTAAGTAATATGTAAATGCCAGACGACAACGCCTGAACACAAAAATATTTGGACAAAAAAGAATAGGGTGGAAAAGTAATATTCTAAAATTAAATGTTAAAAAAGTTTTGAGGGAAAAAAGAGTTTATAGAAAAAAAGATTATAATTTTAGGGGATTGAGAAATGAAGCTTGAAAAAAAAAGAGAATTTGTTGGTTTTTTTTAAAGTAATTTTTTTAGTTTTTGGCTTTTGGACGAATAATGCTCTTCAGGAAGTTTTTTTTGTCTGAAAATTTACATTTTGAACTTTTATTTTATTTTTTTTTTACGAAAAATTTCTTTTTTTGGAGAATTTATTTTTTTTCGAACATCCTTTTTTTTTTCGAACATCCTTTTTTTTTTCGAACATTTTTTTTTTCTTTTTGGAAAATTTTCTCTTTCAAACATTTTTGTAGTCACAAAGAAGTCACGCATTACGAGAAAAAAATGCCAGGATCATATTATGGGATGTCTGAATCACTTCTTTTGATTGAACCATCTGGTTCACACTTCGCATGTTTGCCATAAAGAAGGAGACACCTCGCTCCGCTTGGTGAGCCAGTGGCTCTGTCCCTTCGATAATTTTTTTAAATATAATCAACGATAAGAAAGATGCCAAATGACGTTCTCTTCCAAAGAACAACACTCATCTAAGGAATTCCGAACATATATAGAGCCGCATCAAAACATAAACGATATCTATTGTTATTTCAAGGCAGTGTGAACATGGGTACCCAGATAGTTGTATTGGGACAGAAGGCCTCTGCAACACTTGTGGTAGCCGTTTGTGACATCACTGGCAGAATATGACGTCATTTATTTGCAAGCCTTTTCTTCTCGTGCCTCCTATTGGCCATCTTCTTATTCATACCAATGAAAAGCAATACATTAGGAGAATGAGGCATTCGGACCGTAAAAGCACAACAAAAATATAAATTGATGGTGGCTCTTTTGGAAGCATCAAGATACTTCAGAGCTTTGAATGGGGCCCTCAATAAGATTTTACTCTGTGTCAGTGCTTTAGAACTTTGTTCTGAAGCCCCAAGCATTGATTTTGCCTTGGCTTATGTACAACATCAAATCCGAATTCAGAATGATGTTGTATTGACATCACAATGCCTGCTTGGAAGTAGTAATTTGCACAGCCCTGTCAGTAACATTGACTGGATAGCTACAACTTGTCAAAGAGTTTGTTTCTGTGGTATTCACTGCAGCAATTATTTCGACAGATTATTGTTCTGCAAAGAATGAATTAACTGCGAAGAATGAATTGTAAGGAAAAAGTTCTGTTTTGACAGGAGCAGTTCCTTAGGTATTGGTATTCTCATGGTATGCAAGCATGATTAGGGTTTTACATCCTGTATGGGGTGCTTGGTGGGCTAATAACCTCATACGAAGGACACAAAAAGAGGTGTTTAAACAGCTGTCAAACATGTATGTCGGTCTGTGTCCAAGTGATTCTTACCAGAGTAGGAATCGAACCTGCGAACCAGCAACTGGAAGCCCGGAGCTTTACAAACGCAGTCAACACATAAATGTAGCTTTCACAGACATAAATCTTTCTTTTACATTTGATCAATAAAACCAAAAGTTCGATGTATTCTTTTTTCTTTATTGTCAATTTATCCCAAAACTAGATTTGATGGAATTCTAAATCATGACTAGATATATAGTAGATAATCTTTCAAACATTCTTTGAATTCTAACATGAATATATAGTTTTCTGAACTTTTTTTAACTACATCACAGTCATAATAAAACTAGATAATTCCTTTTAATAAAAGCATTCTTCACATAGTTTTTTCAACATTCACCAGCTTCATTGGTATTTCAGAGCAATATTGGCTGAAGGCAGAGGGGAAAAATCCAAGTTTCCCTCACACTTGCAGATTTTCGAAAAAGAAAGCTGTCTACTATGTTCAGCAAAACGGAAAGCTTTCCGAAGTTTCTGTTGAACTGATTGAGCAGATATAATGCATCAATCTTGCCAAGAAAACTGTTTTTTATGCTGTATAACACATATAACAGATCAGAAAAGTATCTGGACTCATCGAACCAGAGTAAAGTTTAGATGAACAGATACTTTGACTGTTCACACTACCATGATATCAGCACTTTTTCATTGTGTTTCTAATCAGCTGGGGTTAGTAAAAGTAAGTATCCTTGTAGCCGTATTATACAAATAGGTCAGTAATTGATTTGAGTGATTATCAGTTATGTGGTCAATTTATTCTCTTGAACAGTTTTACCTCTCCAATTCTCCTTGACCTTTGCATGGATACCAAGTGAGATATACATCCTTGTTGCCCAACTAATGAAGTTGAAATTGACCATCGGCTAGTAAAGTGGTCTTCCAATGCCGATCATTGCTCTTGCTTCACCCATGGATTCCAGGGGATCTCTGTAATTTGCCTGCTGTGAATTTCCACTCAATAACATATTGGATTTCAGTGAAATAAATTGACTTGCTGACAGCATCCACTATCTACAGAGCTCTTGCAATGTATTTGTCTCTTAAGTTGAAGGCAGTGTCGGTATACTTACTGTGGCACAAATTTGGACTCACTGTGAATTTGTTACTGTGCTTTCATTAACAAACATAGATTGATAGAAAACATTAGTCAACTGAACTGAGGAGATTATGTTGATAAACTAGAAAAAAAAAACTGATGAAATGTACACTGTTGATCAAAATGCTGGAATAATTTGGATTTTCAAGGTGTCAGGATTTAAAAGTTCTAAAATTGGTGATTGAATGTGTTGAATTGCAAAGATTTTTTCCTCAGACATTAGATTTATGTATAAATGATATCATAAACCATTTTTAGTTGCTGAGAATAATTTGAAAACTTTCTTTGGGTGACTCGGAAAAATTGATAATTTGTAGTAAAAAATCATCAAAAATCGCATCCTGGCTCAACAACACAGACATAAAATTTCAACATACACAAAAAATGCCAACTTAATCTTGATGTGTACAACCAAAAAACATAACAATATCATGTTGAATTCCACATTCATTGACCTCCACCTTCACTTGACTTGACATGGATTCCGCCAACCTGTTTTTTTGCTTCTTTTTGACCGATAAGGCCATTCTTCAATGAAAGTCACTTGCACCTGGTCCAGAGTACTTGGCTGGACCTCCTTCTTGTGTGTAGAATGGTCAAAGATGTCCCTATTATGTTATTTAGCTGCATATCAGGTGAAGTTGCCAAAAGCGGCAAATTGCCAATTTTCTCAATTTTCAAGGTTTAGAAGGATTTGTGGTGCCCTACAAGCTTGAGCATTGCCATAAATGAATAAAATGTTTCAACTGAAGTGTTTTCTACACTGAGGTACCATTTCCTCTCCAACAAACTTGGATAGGAGACAGCCTGGACATTTCTATTCCACACTACCAGAAACAAATTTCTGTCATAATGGATGACACCCAAAACAAGCCCTGAAATGCTACCCTGAGCCCTTTTGCCTTGAGACAGTATTCGGACTGCATCTGGCCACCTTCGCATCATGCAAGTATTTCTCCGTAACCTCTGTGAAACATGTACTTGGATATGTTGACTTAGATGGAATTTACTTGAAAAATTCTCAAAATATTCCAGCATTTTTGTCAAGAGTGTACACTTTTTGGAACAGGAAATGATACCTCAGTGTTGAGAACACTTCAGTTGAATCATTCTATTCATTTATGGCAATGCTCAAGTGTGTAGGGCACCACAAATCCATCAAAACCTTGAAAATTGAAAAAATTGACAATTTTCCGTTACCGGCGACATCATCCGATATGAACCTAAATAACATTAAACTGACATCTTTGACCATTCTGCATGCAAGACAGAGATCCAGCCAAGTACTCTGGACCAGGTGCAAGTGACTTTCACTAAAGAATGGCCTTATCGGTCAAAAAGAAGCAAAAAACAGGTTGGCGGAATCCATGTCAAGTCAAGTGAAGGCGGAGGTCAATGAATGTGGAATTCAACATGATATTGTTATGTTTTTTGGTTGTACACATCAAGATTAAGTTGGCATTTTTTGTGTATGTTGAAATTTTATGTCTGTGTTGTTGAGCCAGGTTGCAATTTTTGATGATTTTTTACTAAAAATTATAAATTTTTCCGAGTCACCCAAAGAAAGTTTTAAAATTATTCTCAGCAACTAAAAATGGTTTATGATATCATTTATACATAAATCTTATGTCTGAGGAAAAAATCTTTGCAATTCCACACATTCGATCACCAATTTTAGAACTTTGAAATCCTGACACCATGAAAATCCAAATTATTCCAGCATTTTGATCAACAGTGTACATATATTTTTATGTGTATTGTTAGTGTATCTCATGCATATTCATGTATATTATGAAATTATAAAGTTATATGAATCAATTCAAAATTTTGATTTCATGATCAATACTGTAAATTACTGTTTACAATTGGTCTGCAGACAATAAACCTACTAATACCACTATATTGTGGAAAATGATCAATGTTTAATAGGTTTTTCTAATCCAAATAAAATTCAAACCATTCACATTCTCCTTTGACAGTATAATGACCAAACAGAAAAATGCCATGCAAATGACATTCCCCTCTCCCTAAAAAAATTCCCTACATGAATTCTCCTCATATATAGATATTCAGCATAAACCGGATTTCATGGCGTTCCAGATCAAGACTAGATATATGCTGAAGACTGGAGAAACCCATCCTTTCTTTGTGATTGCTGAAACCTGTCTATCGAATTCATGCTTGGTTACTACAGCGGAAAGCTTTTCAGGTTTCTGTAGAATTGACGGGGCAGATTCGATGCATCAAGCTCAGCCCTATGTTTCTTACAAGGAACTACATGTCTGTAGTTAACCACAGTAATGTCATTTTGTACCTGATGATGGCTGAATAAAGTTGAAATACTAAATGGAAAAATGCTTTAGTCTGTTCCGTTTTTTTTTTAACTTTTTTATTACCACAGTAACCAGTTTGAATATATGTAGCTTGTTCTTTCTCCTGACAACAGACAGAGAGTTACATTTTAAAACAGCAGCACAATGTTTTAGGACAATATTCGTCAGTAACAATGCAAAAATATCCTGTCCTATTATAGAATAACAGCTGCCGTCCAGACTTCCTTGTGGTAAAATAACTTGAGTTCATAGAGGGACGTTAATGCGTGCCTCGTACAATCAGGAGAGAGTATAGCTAATCCAGGGTTGAATATAGTTGTATTGGGACATAACGCCTCTGCAACACTTGTGGTAGCCATTTGTGATGTCATTGCCAGAATATGACGTCATTTATTTCCAAGCCTTTTCCTCTTGTGTCTCACTTGGCCATTTTTTAAATTCATACCTGTAATGAAAAGCAACACATTAGGACAAAGAGGCATTCAAACAGCAAAAGCATGACAAAAATATAGATCGATAGAGGCTTTTTGGCAGCATATAAATACTCCAAGGCTTTGAATGGGCTCTCCACCAAACTTGAGGTGGCCAAATGGCTGATACACTCTATGTCAGTTTTTTTACCCTACTCTGAAGCCTCAGGCATGGATTTTTTCCCCAGGTTAGTTGCAGGTTCAGACAGAGTGTGAATGGAAAAATCAATCTGGCAGAAGCAACATATTATACATACATGCAGGTAGAAGGTGTGATTGTTTTATCGTTTATTCATGATACTTCAATGATATTTGACCAGCGCTATATTTAGTTTTACAATCAAAGAATTACAAACCCTTGCAGAAATACACTGTGATGTTCCTTGTGTGATCATATATTCTAACCACTAGTACATTATTATCATGTTTATTCGTACAAAATTTATAAATGAAAGTATTACATTTAGAATATTTTCTTCAGATTAGAACGTTATTTGGGCTTTGGCAATAAACAACTTATGAAAAACAGTGACAGGTGAGGATGCAATTTTTTTTAGTTTGCAACATGCTTCTGTCTGTATTTATATTGCACTCGAATTATTTGAATTGGCGAAAATTATGGATTTAATTTCACATAAGGACAAAAGTCTTTCTTATATTAATGGCACAATTGGCACATGTCTCATGGAACTAGATGGACGTATTTCATCTTTTTTCTGCAGCGGACTGGATTACGGCATTAAAGAACTATTAAGACAATAAGACAAATTTCTCAGATAAGATCACATGCTTCAAATTATGTTATGTTTTCTCACAGTAAGCTGATATGGTTTCTGTTTTGAAAGAATATAACATGGCCTTCTTGGAATTATGGGATAGGATTGTCTTATCTAAAAAGACTATAGATAAGATGCCATTTCCACAGTTTGAGTTTGTGACCTTGCTTTTCCTTTTTGTTTTTACGGTAAGACTATCATGCTATTGTCATATGATTGCGATTGAAAGAACGTCACTTTTAACAGCATAGGAGAAGCAAAAGATATGAAGGTTATTTAGAATACAAAATCACAAGATTTTTAGACTTTCTGCAATGAACAAACACCTAGTAGTAATTTGCCCAGCCCTGTCAGTAAAATTGACAGGATAGCTATAATGTTGTCAAAAAGGTTGTTACTGTGGGACTCACTGCAGTAGTTATTTCGACAGATGATGGGTTTTAGAGTGGAAAAACATCTACGAAGAATGTACATCTTCGAACAAGGGGTGAAAAGTACTGCCGGTCTGTCAGCAACTGACAAATGACTTGTGAAATGACTGTATTCCAGGTGCATACAAAATTTCATCAGGTATTGATAGAAACAAGTCTTCAGGTATTGATAGCAACAGTTTTCTGGACATTGATAGAAACAGTTCTCTTGGTATGGATGTATGATTTGGGCTTTACTTCCTGTATGGTGCACTCGGTGAACCAGTAACGTCAAAAGGAGGACACAACAAGAGGTGTTGCAACAGATGTCAAACATGTGTGTTGGACTGTATCCAAGTGATCCCGACTAGAGTAGGAATTGAACTTGCGAATCAGCTGATGGATCTTAGAGTGGAAAAACATCTACTCGAAGCCCAGAGCTTTACAAACACACAGCCAACACATAGCTTTCACAGACATAAATCTTTCTTTGACATTCGATCAGTCAAATCACTGATGTTGAAAACCAAAAGTGATACATACTCGTATTTGTCATCTTAATTGTCAATATATCCCGAAACTGGACTAGGTGGAATTCTAAATCATGACTAGATAATCTTTTAAACATTCTTTGAATTCTAACATAAATATATAGTTTTCTGAACTTTTTTTTTAATCTACACCACAGTAATTATAAAACAAGATAATTCCTTTTGGCAAAGGCATTCTTCACATAGTTTTTTCAACATTCACCATCTTTATTGGTATTTCAGATCAGGATATGCTTAAGGCAGTGGAGAAAATCAAAGTTCTCTCACACTTGCAGATTTTTGAAGAAGGAAACTGTCTACCGTGTTCTGCAAGGCAGAAAGCGGAAAGCTCTCCGAAGTTTCTGTTGAACTGATTGAGCAGATATAATGCATCAATCTTGCCAAGACAACTGTGTTTTTCATGCTGTACACCACATATAACAGATCAGAAAAATATCTGAATTCATCGAACCAGACTAAAGTGTAGATGAATAGATACTGTGACTGTTCACAATACCATGATATCAGCACTTTTTTTCATTGTGTTTCTAATCAGCTGGGGTTAGTAAAAGTATGTATCTTTGTGTAGCAGTATCATCCAAAATAGGTCAGTAACTGATTTGAGTGTTTATCAGTTATGTGTTCAATTTATTCTCTTGAGCAGTTTTACCTCTCCATTTCTGTTGACCTTTGGATACATACCAAGTGAGATATCCATCCTTGGTACTCAAGTAATGAAGTTGAAATTGACCATTGGCCACTTAGGTGGTCTTCCAATGCTGATCATTGCTCTCATTTCACCCATCGATTCATGGGGATCTCTGTAATCGGACTACTGTGAATATCCGCTCAAGAACATATTGGATTTCAGTGAAATAAACTGACTTGCTGACAGCATCCACTATCTACAGCTAGTAATGCATTTGTCTCGTAAGTTCAAGCAGTGTCGGTATACATATACTGTGGCACAGATTTGGACTCATTGTGAATTTGTTATTGTGCTTTCATATACAAACACGGATTGATAGAAAACATAAGTTAACTGAACTAGAAAAATTCCATTGCTTATATAGTTGAAAAAACTGATGAAACGTACTCCACAAATGAATGAAAACTGTAATTAGAAATAGTGTGCAGAATATAGCACATTCATCAAAATGATATTAGACAAACCAAGACACATCTTGTAAAGGGTGTTGTAAGTGTATCTCATTCATGTTCATTGTATATCATGGAAAATGATTAATAATAATATATATGTATACAATATATAATAAGAATGATTTTATATAGCCCATTCTAAGTCTGCTCAACGGTGCTCACCACACTGAACGGCAATCACACTTATACCAATCTTTTATAGCGATAACCTCTGGACATGGCCGGAGCAGGGATCGAACCCTCTTGCTCTTGTGTACAAGGCAGGCAAGCTTGCCATTGTATCATGGAGCCACATCAGTGTTTAATATATTTTTTTGTTCCCAATCAAATTCAAACCATTCACATTCTCCTGACAGTATAATCACCAAATAGATAAATGCCTTACAAATGGCATTCTCCTCTCCATAAAAAAAATCCCTACATGAATTCTCCTCATACATAGATATTCAACATAAACCAGATTTCATGGCGTTCCAGATCAAGACAAGATATATACTGAAGACTGGAGAAACCCATCCTTTCTTTGTGATTGCTGAAACCTGTCTATCGAATTCATGCTTGGTTACTACAGCGGAAAGCTTTTCAGGTTTCTGTAGAATTGACGGGGCAGATTCGATGCATCAAGCTCAGCCCTATGTTTCTTACAAGGGACTACACGTCCGTAGTTAACCACAGTAATGTCATTTTGTACCTGATGAGGGCTGAATAAAGTTGAAATATTGAATGGAAAAATGCTTAAGTCTGTTTTGGTTTTTTATAAACTTTTTTATAACTACAGTAACCAGTTTGAATATAGATATCTAGGGGAACGGGGGCACATTGGGACGCAGGGCACTGTGGGACGGTGGGGTTTTCTTGGATCCTGGCAAGGTATATGATATGGTAGTGCCATCATATCTTGTAATATCACATTCTGATGTTTCCATGGTTTTATAGACAAATTACAGCCACATGCAGAAGTCTGGCGAGCAAAAGTTTGTTTTTGTACTACTAAAGTAAATGTGGATGGGTTCAATTCGAACCATTCTGTGGACAAACCATGAACAATGAGGCTTTCTCAGTGCTTGTGTGAATTTTATATATCGTAACGAACAGTTATGAATTGCTATTGTGATAAACACACTCACTGGTGTCCGAGAAATTAGCATTTTGGGGTAAAAGTCATATCGGGGCTCATTGGGACAGTGAATTCGGGGCACATTGGGACACACTTAATATGGCAGAATTTAAGTGTCCAAGGCAACTGAATGACCTGGGACAGCACACAACAGGTGTTCAGGCCACAGTGAATAGAGGTATAGTGGATTACCATGCTCTGTGAACAAATTTGTGGCAAAGCACTGTGTGTTACTCACATAGATGTCCGCACCCAGGACAGTTTATGTTAAATGTTTAAAACTGTTTAAAGTTATGAACTATTGGCACTACAAGGTGTTAATGCACTGTATATTGTCTTACGCACTACTTATATGTGATATCTATTGCACATGGAGTGTTAAAATTATTTTTTAATTGATGTCCCAATGTGCCCCGGCTGTGCCACGCCGGGGCACATTGGGACAGTCATTTTTACGACTCTCTGGCTGCAAAAGGGTAGGTGCAGTCTAGTTTATTATGCCTTGCATTTAAGCTCAATAGCATTGGTGATATTCATGCAAACTTCTGAGTTCTTCAGTGCTTTCAGCATAGAGCAAAATTAGCTGATGCTAAAAGCGTCCCAATGTGCCACCGTTCCCCCTATAGCTAATCAATGGTTGAATATAGTTGTATTGGGACATAACGCCTCTGCGACACTTGTGGCAGCCATTTGTGACGTCATTGGTAGAATATGACGTCATTTATTTCCAAGCCTTTTCCTCTTATGTCTCCCTTTGGCCATTTTCTTATTCATACCTGTAATGAAAAGCAACACATTAGGACATTGAGGCATTCAAACAGCAAAAGCATGACAAGAATATAGATCGATAGAGGCTTTTTGGCAGCATATAAATACTCCTAGGCTTTGAATGGGCTCTCCACCGAACTTGAGGTGGCCAAATGGCTGATACACTCTATGTCAGTTTTTTTTACCCTACTCTGAAGCCTCAGGCATGGATTTTTTCCCCAGGTTAGGTGCAGGTTCAGACAGACTGAGAATGGAAATATCAATCTGGCAGAAGCAACATATTATACATACATGTAGGAAGAAGGTGTGATTGTTGTATCCTTTATTCATGATACTTCAATGATATTTGCCCAACACTATATTAAGTTTTGCAGCAAAATAATTAAAAGTCCATACAGAAATACACTGAAATACAGAAATACACTGAGAAATACACTGAGATGTCCCTAGTGAATTTTTGTCGCAGCCCACAAGTATTCTGTTGATAGTGTGGTCATATCCTACACAATGTATTTGTAATGCTATCAGGACAAGTCACTGAATGTGTCACACAAATATAGTGTTTTTTTCAGAAACATTTAGTTAATTTCCACTTCATTAATCAAAGTATTGCCCCTTAACGTTTTCAACTAGAGAATGCTATAATAACGTCTAGTAAATTGGAACCTCTTAAGATGATCGCTTAACGAATGTTTATCAGGTGCAAAATTGATCCTTTCAACAAGGTTACATAATAGTTCATATAATAAATTTGGCAGTGACGTTTTGCCGATTACATTTGTATGTGGTCCATTGATTCTCTTCAACAGCACCTTCGAAGATTCCTGTTGACCTTTGGATGTACCGAGTAAGGTATATCCATCCTTGTTACTCAAGTAATGAAGTTGAAATTGACCATCGGCCAGTAAAGTGGTCTTCCAATGCCGATCATTGCTCTTGCTTCACCAATGGATTCCAAGAGATCTTTGTAAACAGCCTGCTGTGAATTTCCACTCAATAACAGAGTGGATTTCAGTGAAGTAAATTGACTTGCCAACAATCCCAACCATCAGCAGATGGTGACTTGTTTTGTCTTCTGCAAATTTTAAGGCAGTGTAAGCATACCTTATCCGGCACAAATTTGGACTTCCGCTTACCATAAATTGTTCTGTGTTTGGATGTAGCAGCAGAGTGGCAGCTGCCACGGAACTTGCTTTCTCAATTCATACAAGATAGGCCTATATCCAATCCAAAAAGCTCACCCAATACACGGAGAGAGGATATTCTTCAACTTTCCAATAGACACAAACACTAGCTGACATAACGTAAAGATGGTGATTCTGTCACAGCCGACGAATGACGAGTACTTACATTTGGCTGTTAGTTGACATCAATGACCTCACAACAGGCCCTATCCACAGCATTGAAATAAGCTGTTAACTTGTCATTGAGTAACTTGTGACCTCATTGACACTTAGTTGGTCACTAGTTTTATAGCATTGCAAGTATAGGCTATGACTTCATAAATTCCTTATGACTCATCAGAATAACACAGCATGGATAGGGCTGTGACCTCACAAGGAACACTTCTGTTCAAATCTGTAAGCACTTGATATTCGTCTACTGTAACAACATTCGCTCAAGTTGAAGTGTCTATATGCAAGTGTTAGAGGCCTACTTTGCTTCTTAGCTCCCAACCATCACTTGCAGGCATCAGTTTGAGTGAAATTTGAAAGGTAATGCCATAGAGCCCGGAGCTGCCGCCGTATCAAGCCGCCGTCAGTCATGTCAACCTTAAGTCAAGCCAAGCCATGATCAGGCCAAGCCGCCACTGCCAATTGACAATCAAGCCGCCGCCACCTAGAACATGTAGAGCTTCATTTGACTGCTCTGTAATTCAAACAATTACCCACAGAAGCACTCCAATAATGCTAATTGCAATTCTGGATGTTCTGAAGCTTTGTTTCACCCTCAGTTTACCTAATTGTTATTGAGAATCAGTAGTATTGGTGAAGCTGACAAGTGTCAAAGCTGATTGCAATTAGCAATTTAACTTTAATTTTATTTGTACAAGCCATTGAAATAATGATAATGCCATCTGGTAAAGATTGGATCTTATCAAAAAGAATTATAGACCAGTATCCAATCTGCCTTTCCTTGGCAAATTAATTGAAAGTGCAGTTATTAAGGAATACACAGACCATCTTACTACAAACAACCTGGATGACGAGAAACAATCAGCTTACAGAAAATTCCACAGCACTGAAACCCTCCTAACGAAGATCCATGATGATATCATGTTGAATATGACCAAAGGCGAGGTAACAATGCTTGTACTGTTGGACCTTTCAGCCGCTTTTGATACAATTGATCATAAGATTCTACTGAAACGTTTGGAAAGCAGATACGGTATTCATGACTCTGCACTATGCTGGTTTAAGTCATACATTTCTGAAAGGTCACAGTCAGTGATAATTAATGACAAAACATCAACCAAACTGCCACTGAAATTCGGAGTTCCACAAGGTTCAAAATTAGGACCAATCCTATTTAATTCATACATCGCTCCATTAAGCGAAGTGGCTGCAAAGAATCAAGTCAAAGATCAGAAGTATGCTGACGATGAGCAACTTATTCTCTCTTTCAAACCAGCTTTCTTAGATCAGAGAAATGCGGTGGCTAAAATGGAAAAGTGCATAGCCGAAATCAGGAAATTTCTCCATGAAAACAAGCTTTGTAACAATGGAGAAAAAACTGAATTACTGCTCATTGGCAGTCCACATCAACTTAATAAACTCCAAGTATCATCAATCCATGTTGACAATGTCAAAATTAATGCAGCCGATCACGTTAGAAATCTAGGTATAATCTTTGACAAAAATATGAACATGGAAAAACAAGTCAACAAAATGTGCCGGAATGCTTATTTCAATTTAAGAAATATTTCAAAAATTAGGAAGTCTCTGGACAAGGAAACTTGCAAAACAGTAGTCAATGCGCTAGTCACTCCTCACCTGGACTATGGAAATGGTCTCCTATATGGAACATCAAGTCGCTTAATGAATAAACTTCAAGTAGCCCAAAACTCGGCAGTTCGGCTCATTGACAAATTGAAAAAGCATGACAGTGTAAGTCAGCATAGGAAGCAACTACATTGGCTGCCAATCCCCGCCAGAATACAATTCAAACTCATGTTAACAACTTGGAAAGCAGTAAACGGACAAGCTCCCATGTATATTCAAAATATGATTCAGCCAAAATCTGAAAGAAGATGTGATCTGAGAAGCAATAACAAAAAACTCTTAAATGAACCAACCTCCCACAACAAAAACAGATATGAAGACAGAGCCTTTTCGCATGCTGCTCCAAAACTGTGGAACCAACTACCTGAGAATGTCAAGGCCTCCAAAACACTTGAAGGTTTCAAAAGAAGTCTTAAAACTCACCTGTTTAAGAGTTTCTACAAATAAATCCATCATGCACAAGCGCTAGTGAGCAGTTTACTGGAATTAGCGCTATACAAATGCCTATTATTATTATTATTATTATTAAAGGGAATGAAATAACTTGACAATTTTTATTTCTACATTTTTACAATGTATTTTCCTTCTTTATTATTTATTTGTTTATTCGAATTTTAAGAAATGAAATTATTTTATAGCCTGCATGGGCCTATACTTTGATGTCCAGCCGAAGTTTATAATAACAAAATTCACTAGGTTTTAGGCCTTTAGCCATTCTCTTCATTGACCTTTATTACAGATTAATTTACTAAAATTTGTAAATTATAGATTCATTTTAGGCAATTTAGTCTCCTTCAGGTGGTATCTCAATTCAACCAGTACTAGTCTACCATGATAGTTCAATGGATTATCTTAAACTTCGAAAGCAGCTGAAAGCAAAACAAATAGGCCCAAGTCACTGAAGTTAGTTGAGTCAAGTCATGAAACACTCAAGTCATGGCAAATTACCAAGTCATGAAAGTTATTCAAGTCAAGTCACCAAGCACCCAAGTCAAGTCATGATGCCTGAACTCAGTGACTCCGGGCTCTATTATGCTAGTTTGGCAAGTCTAAGAACTCTCTGCTCTCCTTCTCTGACTTGTTATAATACATGTACTTATTTAAAACCTACTTAACTATTGGGCTTTTATTTCTCAGTTTTTTAAATTCTAGCATTAGGGACCGTTCAGAATTTATGACTGGGGGGATGGGAGTTTTGGCCGAGGGGGTACTAACTTTTCACACGTGTTTCAAGGGGGGTATTAATTTTTGACAACACTTCCAAGGGGGGGGTAAGAAATTTTAACGAAGAAAAAATGTAAAACACGCATAAACTCATTTTATTTGGACTTTTTTACGCGCAAAAGTCTGCGAAATTACGCGAATCTGTACGCCTGGCCATGTATAACAGTATATATGTGTGTATTGCTTTGTATGTCGAGGGGGGGGGGTACTAAAAATATGCGCGAAACCTAACGGTGGGGTGCTAAAAATCTGCATGAAACTCAAGGGGGGTATCAATTTTTGGCAGGAAGTTCCAGCAAAACTCCCACTCCCCCCCAATCATATAAATTCTGAACGGTCCCTTACCTTCCATAGAAAAAGAGATATTTAGATTATAGCAGGGCCCAAGAATCAGAATATCATTTGAATATATATTGGCATAATAATATGTACATATATATCAATGTATTGTGAAGTATATATATTTTTTTTAATTTTTATGTTAGAGCCTAAGATATTTCTGCAGGTTTCTTCAGTTTTTCCTGTACTACAAAAAATAGTTTCCATGTCAGATGACTGCTCTTGTTCTGTTTACCTTTATTTTCAAAGTGAACACATACTCTCATGATGTTATATAACATGGGGTTAAGGAAAACATACATGTATGAGGATACAGTATTGAATGTTCATGCTCTATACATGCATTCTCCTGGTTTGAAAATCAACTTCTTGACACAAATAGAGTATAGAAATAGATTATAATAGATGGTAAAATAATTCCTCATAGTATTTCAAATCCTTTGTGATTGTTCACACAGGAGCCTATGATATAAAAGCCTAGACTTCACACCAATCAATGCCATCAATTTCTAATCAAAAAAGACCAAGGCATTTTACATAGTTAAGATAAATGTGTTACAATCGGTCTTGTCTTAAATCCATGCCTTATGAATAAGAAGCAATTTGTGCTAAGCTCCAAATTTGTTGCTACAACATGGTGGCTTGTGATATCCTGGTTGCCTTGAACTTTGCTGGAGAAAAATACATTTATTACCAGGTGAGGAAAATGGAGATTTTGGCTCTCGATTTATTTCACTGAAATCCAATATGCTACTGAATGGAGATTCACAGCGGGCTGATTGCGAAGATCTTGAGGAATTCAAAGTTGAAGCAAAAGCAATGATCGCCATTGGAGGCCAGTCAGGCCACTCACATGGCCATTGGTCAACTTGTACTTCAAAGCTTAAGCATAACCTCTATATGTCTTCCTTCTGTCCACAGGGATACTACTCAGCTACTAAGGAGCTACACACCTAAGACAGTTCATTTACAGTATAGTAAAAACTGGTCATCAACTCCAATTGTTTTAGAATGAAATTAACCTTCCTACCAAGAGAAAGAGTGAACAACAGTGTAGGATTGCTTTGCAAGTGTTCCAGAATTGAACAAGTGACAGACTTCTATAGCGTATTCAATAGAGTATGTTTCTTTTCTCTTCTACTGTGTTTTAGTCTAAAAATAAATTACAAACCGACAAATTGTTGGCAACAACTGCTTTTTAGTATAAATAAATAAGAAGACTTAGTAATGTGTGTCATTGCTTTGATTGAAGCCAGGTGAACAAGGAAACGATGTGAAGTTAAATGGGAATTCAGTATAGGTGAGGGTGTACACAAATTTTCACAAGCAATTCTATGCATACAAAGTGGCTAATATTCAATGCCAGATAAAACTAAAATTACAGGTATACTACAGAATATAAAGTACGGTAGCAATGCTGTGACAACATCAGCATGTTCGTGAAAATTGTGTAGAATTGTATGGTAGAAATGATGTTGACAAAACATTGTGAAGAAACGTCAAAGACAATACTTCAGCATGCAACATTGTGGTAACATTTTCAAATGTTGTATAAAAAATCTCAACGTTGTGTTCACAACATCTAATTTCTTCCATACATGTCTACATGACTGACCAACAGATGAGCCCTCCACTAATTAGCGCAGAGTAGGGGAGACCAGGGCTAGTTGTCACAATTTTTTTACTTCAAGTTTGACTGTATCTGAGAGGCGTCTAAGTTCAGGTTGTCTGGAAACTTCCAGCCCTGTAACATTTTTGTAAGTCTTGAGAAAGTTTTTATTCAGCTTTCGTCCTGATTTATCAACCATGTGTTTCCTTGCAGGTCATGTTGTAACTCAAAGTTATCTTTGTGAATATGTGTCAACTTGCCCCGAGCCCGGGGCAAGTTGTCACACTCATAAGGCCTATCTAACATCTCTGGACAGATTTACTATAATCCAAGCTTGTAATACACCGGATTCCTTTTGAAAACAAAAGTGCACATCTTGCGAAGACTTTGGATGAATGCCATCATAAATCAGGACTTATTTCTACCAGATAATTGCTTCTAAAATTGGAGGACAATGAAATGATTGAAAAATTTCTGTTTAAAAAGTCATTTTTAAGAAGTCCACATATCACATGACAGATTATACTTTCTTTCAACCACATTATACAAAAAGCTTAGCAAAACAAAAAGATCTTGAAATTTATTTAATAACGACAGAACTGCTGCCATCTACAGCCAGGTTATAAGTATTGTAACAACTTGCCCCTGTGACAACTAGCCCCGGCCTATGCTCGTCACGATTGTTAAGTCAATCCGATATCTCGGTAATCAAAAGAGAATATATTCTGTTTCCACTTGGAAAACACAGACAGATTGTTCACGGAGACTATGGATTAATGCCATCATGAATCAGCGCCTTAATCTCCCAAAAATTGTCTCAAATTGGAAGACAATGAAAAATTTGAAAATGGTGAAAAAATTGAGTTTGAACTGTCATTTTCAGACATCTTCACATAGCACATGACAGACTACACATTTTTGTGATATCATCACAAAAATGTTCCCCATGTCCTAAAATATCAAAATTGATTTAATTGCCATGCAGCTGCTACTATCCATAGCTGAGTAATAAGCATTGTGACAACTTGCCCCTGTGACAACTAGCCCCGGTCTCCCCTACATTGTACATGTATGCCTCTTGGGTAACCATAAAGAGAATCTTTGGGGAGGGAGTCCTTTTCTTGGCAAAGGTAATATCATAAATGATTTTAATGCTGAACTTTGTGATCAACTTCATCATCTTTGCATCAAACCTTCAAGATCGTGGGAGTTTAACCTTGATGACTAGCCTCATAAATTAATCCCTTTGACTTTAGACTAGAAGCTAAGAGCAGGAAAATTACCATATCTGCATTCTAATGCAAACTAATTAGCAAAGATAATTATGTTATGCAATACCAATGAATGAAGATAAGTACATCAATTACAGCCTTCCTAATTCCTATCCAGATTCATCAGTAGAGAACAATGAAATGCATGTGTGCTACTGAATATATGAATTTTGCTTTAAGGTGGATATATGAGTCTGATGAAGACAATTTTCTTTACAAAGAGCATCAAACATAGATGCTATAACAGGGTACAGTTTCTCTCTGAATCTTTTACCTTACTGCAATTTCCTGAAGGAATTCCAGACAAGATATGGAAGATATTTAAGAATGTTTGAATCAATTGTCTAATTTTTGTTAGTTGCCTGGTTGATAATTCACTGCCTGATCCTCAAAATTGGTCGCATTTACAAGAAAATCAATATTTGAATTGAAACACATTCCCCTGGAGATTCTGTCCTTAATTTCAAACATATATTGAAAATCAATATTTGAATTGAAACACATTCCCCTGGAGATCCTGTCCTTAATTTCAGACATTTATGAACCTTTCGTTCATAGTATAATTTCATCACAGACACAAAGTTACCAATGAAAGTAACTTTTTGCAAGTTTAAATTGCCAGACCAGTAGTAAATCGTCCTCCATTGTATAGAATGGATATTAGTAATATTGACTGATTCATGAGACTATAAAAACATTTTTCTTTAATCATGATTGCCAAAACTAGTTGTTGCTCAGCGCTGTCACACACTGTGACATTTTCTACAGTTTACAAGTGAATTTACTTATCGATTTAGATGATGCATTCAGTATTCTGTGGTGAGATAAGTAAAACACACCTCTTTTGGGAGCTTTGAGTACCTTGGTGGGAACTCATAGCTTTATCACCTCATTACAACATCTGTGACAGCAGCTCCTATGTTGAAATAGCTTCAGAACACTGAGTGCTATACAGTGGTCCCTGCGTTATAAGACCGCCCCTTTTGCGGTCATGAAGCGGTCTCTCGTGGGGGTGCGCTCTCTCGTTGGGGTGCAAAATGCTCTAAAAATAACACTTGGAGCGGGAAGAAGGCGGTCGCATAAAGGAAGTCGGTCTTACAACAGGGGGTCTTACAACTCAGGAACAACCGTACATGCAAAGCCTTTTAAAAAATATTTGTTTTCAGACAAACAATAGAGCGTTAAGACATCCATCTGGTAGACATCATTTACTTCAAGACTGGCAGAAAAAATATTGTTTTATTTCACACAAAAGCTTCGCTAAAAATATTTATTTAAAAGGCTCCCCTACTGGATATAGCCAATGGTTGCCCCAAACCATATCCAATACTGTTGCCACGAACTATACTTGCAATTCGATATAAGCTACATGCTTAGATACCAATATTGGTATCTTATTAGAACTTTAGTTTTTAGAGTGTAGCCAATGGTTGCCCCAAACCATATCCAATACTGTTGCTACTAACTATACTTGCAATTCAATATAAGCTACATGCTTAGATACCAATATTGGTATCTTATTAGAACTTTAGTTTTTAGAGTGTAGCCAATGGTTGCCCCAAACCATATCCAAGACTGTTGCCACAAACTATACTTGCAATTCAATATAAGCTACATGCTTAGATACCAATATTGGTATCTTATTAGAACTTTAGTTTTTAGAGTGTAGCCAATGGTTGCCCCAAACCGTATCCAATACTGATGCTACTAACTATACTTGCAATTCAATATAAGAGAGTACTTGATGACTAGTTTAGAACTTAGAATTACAGAAGATAGTTTCATGCATGATAATTAAGACCCTCTTGAACTTCACACCAGCAGCCCTACAATTATTTCCCACTAATTTTAGAGTCTAAGAGTGGATCACTGCTTGCTTCCCAATTGATTATATAGGGCTGATCACATGGTCTAAATGCAGGCCTATAATCCCTATATGGATGAAACTATTGATATCAGACTGGAAAGGAGGTCTTTCCAGTTATTTGGGCTATAAAGTTCTTTTTCAAGGTCATCATTTTCATGCTGTTAAAATCTTTTTTATTCAGAAATTGTCTGAGTTCTTTAAACCTGTTATGTCATAAAATTAAAAAAAAAAGCTCTACAAGTAGATTTTATCTTTATCCATTAAATATCAACCATATTATATCTAAAAAAATTATCTGAATTGCTTTCTTAGATGTCATATATGTAATTAGGATATTAGATTGATGTATAAAACCAAGCACACACAAAAATGCAGGTAAGCGTAAAGCCAAATTTGTGCCAGGTCATGTTGACGCTGTCTTGAACTGGAGATAAGCACATTACTAGGTGCACATAGTGCTGGTTGTCGGCAAGTCAATTCATTTCACTGTAATCCAATATGTTATTGAGTGGAAATTCACGTCAGGCTAATTACATAGATGCCAAGGAAATCATGAGTGAAGTAAGAGCAATAATCAGAATTGGAAGACCACTTTACTGGCCAATGGTCAATTTCGACTTCATTACTTTGGCAACAAGGATAGATATCTTACTTGTTAAAAATCCAAAGGTCAGCAGGAATAAGGGAAGGTAAAACTGTTGAAGATAATCAGTTGACCACATGACTGTTAGACACTCAATTCTATGTTAATTACTGGGACTTTGCTACTAGTATAAAAGCGCTATCGCAACCACCACCATATCTTGTTATATATTTATTTGACGTGGACACTTGGAAAATCAATCTCTCAGCAACATTGCAGAGTATTTGATAACCAGTTTTGAAGTTCAAATAGCAGGATGCAGTACCATACGTGATAATTAAGACTCTCAATCTCACACCTGCAACCCTGCTATTACTGTTCCCAATTTTAGAGTGCCACTAAGTGTGCATCATTGCATGCTTCTCCATTGATTACATAGGCCTGATCACATGGCCTAAATGTAGGCCTCTATTGATGAAACTATTGATGTCTGAATGGACCTATATGTTATTTGTTCTTAAACGTTTCTTGTTCAAGGTCATAATTTTTCATGACAGATATCTTTTTTTTTTTCTGAAATAGCCTGAGTTCATAAATTACAGCTATTAATTTTCACTCTCTAGCATTTGTATCTTCTGATACTCTCTAGAGAATTGGTAATTTCAAATGCTTTTTTTGTGCATTGGCAATGAACTGACTCAATGCTTCTAATTTTTCAATTTGAGTCATGTCATACTCTCAGTGGCTAAATGTTAAAGTCGACTTGTCACAGTAGATGAACACTAAGTACTCACAGAATTTTACTGAAATAATCATTTGTGAGGTCATATGCCTATCAATGCAATGCTGCTCTTCAATACACAGATGCAGGTAATGACTTCAGACAAAATTCTTTCATTGCTATCGAAACGAGTCACCTACTGATCCACGACACTCATCAATGTATGACAACACACTCAACGGCTGAATGACATTTCAATGGATAAGTCCTGTTGTTAGGTTTTTGATGCTCACCAGCAGCTGAATGTAGTGTGGCAATTACCTACTCAATTGATTCAGCAGCTGGTGAATGGGCCATGAGTTGTTTGCACTGTCTATGTTGTTTTTGACAGGGTTTCGTTGGTGGTTTTTATACTGACCTTCTTTATCTCATTAGCACGAATATTTATGCAGCATGCGTCATCTAAGTATGAAATGGCACATTATATATTTTTCACACCAAAATAATCATTCAATTTTTGCTGTTGGGTCTAGGTTGACATAAAAATTGCCATCAGCATTAGATAGTAATTGGATGCATTTTCTTTCAGAAATGAAGGAAGAACAAATAAATAAAATTTAAAACCCACAGCACCAAAGTGCATAATTCAAACATCTGTCACAAAGTGTCTGATCAAAGTTCAACCAGTATAGTACAATCCAGAATAAAGTACTACCCCAGCGGGAAGGAAGAATCAGCCACTACTTTACACTTTCAAACCTTTTGACTACCTCTGAATCACTTCATACCTTTGCGTACTTGAAAATACGTTTTGAAGTTACTTTAAAATTGCATTTAAACAAAATCAATTTCAACTCAATCACCCCCATTGTGCTTTCTTTATGTGATGCTGTGCTCCCTTGCTAATTGAAATTTAATTGGTAGCTGTCTTAATAGAGTTCTTAATATGAGCCAAGGTTCTTGTGAGGAGTCAAAGGTATTTGAAAGGGGATTTGGGGCGGGGAGGAGAAAGGAGGGCAACATAGGTAAACAGAGGACTTCTAACAGACAATTATCTTACTTTATTTTGGATTGTACTGTAAGTTGGACAAGCAGCTCAATATAACTAGTGATACAACTTTTGCCCAGCTTAAATTAATGGAAATTGGTGGTGTCTTCATATTAGCATCAGAAATAAATCCCCAAATGATTTCAATGACTATTCATAGATGCTTTTTTTTCTGTGTTATAAAACGTCATTACGATGGAAAATAATTCAGTGTATTAAACAACAAACAGAGCAATTATTGAAATATATACGGATCTTAATGCGGATTATCCTGTTATTGTTCCAGTTTATTTAATTGCTCAAGCAACAAAATACTTAAAAAAGGCTACAATAATTGTCAGACCCAGACAAAATTCAAATTTAATAACGTCATTATATTTGACACAGAACGCCAACATTACATCTTGTTGTGTCAGGTCAGAAAGCAGGTTGATGTACAGTGCAAGCACGATGGTGGGATGTACTATATTTCTACTTATACTTGGATGCATGATTTTCAGTGCCTCTGGTTCTGTATTGACTGACAAGTCTTCTGGTATGTCAGCAAGGTCTTTGTGGATTTATACTTTACTGGAAGCAGATGATGACAAAGTGAATGACGTCCGAAGTGCTGGTAAAGATACAGCTAATGCAGAACAGGTTAAAAGAGAGCTGCCACTGGAAGACTATCAAGCACCACCAGCAAAGGTAACAGTGCACTTACAACCATTTCTAACAACAATTGAGGTCTCCTGGAATCCGAAAGAGCCAGACACTCGGATCATTGGTTACTGGATTGGTTACGGCAAAGACTGGCCAACTACATTTATGAAGGTCGGCCAAGAGACCAGATCGATGACAATCCAGGGCTTACAACCTTCAACGGAATACATCGTAAGTGTCGCTGCTTTCACTCAGAATGGGTCTTTTATGCCTGTTTCTGCCATTGCGACTACAAAGGGGATCAACTTTCCAACTGCAAGTCCCCTGTCCACACTTCCAGGTTAACCAACGTCGTTATCCTTTCGCTCATTTACAACAAGTATCAGGGTCTACTGGGCTACACCGGAGTCGGATGATGAGATTATTGGCTACGATGTCAGTTACGGTAAAGGCGAAATAACTGTTCATTCAAAGGTTGGCAAAGAAGGAAGATCTTACTTGATCCGAAACTTACAGCCCGGTACAGAATACATCGTAGCTGTCAGTGCTGAAAATCAAAACGGGTTTGGACCGCCAGTTTATGCCGCTGTCTACACGACAGATTGCATCTGTTCCTAAACACAATTTTGTGAAGTAATCAGTTGGAGTTGGACAACGAGAGTAACATCAAAAATTTATTGTAACGTGTGCCAATATGGGAAGATGTATCCAATAAATTTCATGTTTTTGAAAAAAAATGTATCTTTGTCTATTTTCATTTTGCATTCATTACAGGGTGTGTCATGACAAAACTCTGCATGCATAAATTCTTGTGGAGTATGCTGATAGCCTGCATGACTCTCATTTGAGACAAGGGGTTATTTTGAATAAGATAATCTTCGACTCGAACTAGTTTATATTCATTTTCATATATGTGCCATTTATTGCGAACACATCGATGCCTGGAAGATTGGGTTTCATGGGAGAAAAGATCAAGGTAAAGTTTCTTTTATCACAGTTACTGACAATTTTTGCACATCTCTTGTAGGGCATACATTAGGCTAACAGATTATCTATTAGTTATTCAAACAGAGAGGACCAGTTCACAGTGAGTATCTTATGTTTCTCCTCAGATATTTGCTGAGCTACATTTGGTATGGCTAATTACCGGCCATGCATGCTATGCATAGGCCGGTAATGCAGTGATATCCATCTGTTGTGAGTCACGAGCCTCCTGCCCCAACCAGACCATTCCAAGGGTTTATTTTATATGTATTTCTCAGATATAACATCGTAAATTCTGTCAATTGTGTCTTTCTTTAATTAAATGCTATATTATTAGATTTATGATCATCCCTTCTAACACCCAGCGCTGGGTCAGTCAGGCTCATTTTGCGCCGCCATTTTCTTGTGTATTTGGGGCTGTCAGTGCACTGTGTGCTGTATTAAGCTGCAGCCATGAAACTAATACAGGGTGTTGATATCTTTTGTCTTTGCTCAATTCCAATCAATAATTGCTGTTTAATCCTGAATTGCTCTTCACCATTTAGGCCTAAAGTACAATTCACTTTCACACCTCCATGTCATCTATCAGCTTGTACCAAATATTTTCAATCAGCCTCATACTTATTTAAACAACTTTTTTTTTTACGTGAAACTGGACTCAAAATGAAAGCAAACAGTTTTATAAGCATTCATTTTAAATTTTATTTCATTTTTCCCATCCACCATACACTTGTATTCATCATATGATTCATATCGTTTCCACTCATAAAGCATGCAGCAAGGCTGGTGCTGTACTCTAAGAGTGCTTGTTAGCTTTGTAACAGATCTCTGCAAACATGTATAATAATTGGCTTATGCATGCAACCATAGAAATACATAGAATGGACATGAGGTTGTATGAAGCAACCTCAAGATGAGGTCACAAAATCCGCCATATTGGAACTGCCCTGAGACATGAGGTCACAAAAGACTAATTATGATGCGACGTAATGCTATTGTTATAAGTGACATCACTGTTATTGGTGACGTCACATTACCATTGTGTCAGGATACAGGGCAGTTCCAAGATGGTGGATTTGGTTGCTTCATCTGCCAGAGCCTCATGTCCGTTCTATGTATTTCTATGCATTCAACTAATTGTCACATACAGAACAAGGAATTGCCAGATTTCTTGACATTATTCATTCACTGTAATGAAATAAGTTGAACTGGTCAAATTCTTGGCAATCTGTGAGAATTTGGTTTTGGAAATAATTCTTTACCTTCCATTGCAGATCTATTATATGCTGAACAAATTTCTAAAATGTCTTTTTTCATAGAATATTAAGAACAAATATATGAAACTATACAGTACAACCCAAAATAAAGTAATACAATTTTCTGTCCGAAGTCCTCTGTTTATCTATTTTGCCCTCTTTTCTCCTCTCCACCCCAAATCTCCTTACAACTCCCTTTGACTCCTTACAACAACATTAGCCCACATTAAGGACTCTATTTAGACAGCTACCAATGTAACTGCAATCAGCAGAGGTGCAAAATATCAAGTAAACAAAACACAATGGGGGTGATTGAGTTTAAATTGGTTTTGGTGCAAAATATCAAGTAAACAAAACACAATGGGGGTGATTGAGTTTAAATTGGTTTTGTTTAAATATGATTTTAATGTAATTCTAAAAGGTAGTTCCAAGTAGGTAAAAGTAGGAAGTGATTCAGAGGTAGTCAAAAGATGTGAAAGGGTAAAGTAGTGGCTGATTGTTCCTTTCTGCTGGGGTAATTGTACTTTATTTTGGGTTGTACTGTATGTCGGACAAGAGAAAGCTTTTATAAATTAGATCATTGAATGGATGCCATACATTTCACCAAAACTTCTAACTTCTTCTCAAAATTTGTATTTCAGCATCAAGTAATATTCAAAATAGGGAATATCATGTCATCATGAGAGTATAGTTATGTGCATTTCACAAGTTTGAATTGGAAAACTCAGTTTCAAGTGTGATAATTAAAACGCCCTTCAAATTTCACTCTATGTAGAACCCTGTAATCACTTGTTGCTAATTTCAGAGTGTTACTTAGGGCAGATCATAAGCTGGTTGCTCATTGATTATGAAATTGCAGGGCCTTTTGACACTATTGATGCCTAAATGAGGTTACCCATTTCAGTGGACCGGCAACATGGACTGAAAAGTCTTTTTAAAATGTTCATGGTATGGATTGTTTTTTTTTGCTGTTCCAAATAGGTCACGCAGAGTGCCAAGTTATCAGGCTGCTATGCTGTATTAGTTATATCTCCCCAAAAAAGTGGAATATATTGAGCTCATTTATTCATATACATCATGTATAAATGAGTTCATGAATAAGAGAATTGTGCATGATATTGTTTCGATATCAATTGTATCAGAGAAACTTGCTTCAAAACAGACTGTATGACGTTTTTATAATATACATTTTCTTGTATGTCAAATGTTCCAAATGTCAATTTGGATTCAACCACTCTACTAGAAGAGCCTTTTAGCAATTAGCCATGATTTCAGTGTGCAATAAGATTTTAGCAAAACATCCTCAGCTGCATTTTAAATTCAATCTCGATCGTGAAGGGTAAGTGAATTATAAGCAATGACTGTTTTCAAAAGACAAATTGATAAGATGTGAGATATAATGGAGTGAAGCAATACAACTGAATTTTTTTAATGTAAAGACTACAATAAATTGCGTGAGATAGCACCAGCACCTTCAGAGACTAAGTCAATAAATGTGATTAGAATATGAATTTCTAAGCAGACGATCAATGAAAAAAAGACAAAGAGTAGAATTTAAACTTCTGTTGAGAAACAAATTATTTCTGAATAAATTAATGAGCACTGTCAAATACTGAATGATCATTTGGGAATCATGATATAGTGTAAGGTAATTTTTTAATCAGACCAAATCAGCTTTTGCGTCATGAGCAAAATCCAAGCTGGATGTCATTTTGATAGTTTTTCCAACGAGTCTCGCTCGTCCCTTTCGAGAATGGTCATGGTCTTGTGCACGAGAATCGAGATTTTCTTGAGGAATCTAGGACACTGTCCTTCCATTGATAAAACAAGAGAGATTTAATCATGCAATGGATTTGTTTTGTTTTTTTTTGGCTTTTATGATATCTTTTGTAGTTTTAATGTTAATCTGTGTGTTTTGTTTCCTATAAATCAGAGCTAAACATCCAGATATTATACAATTTTAAAACATTCGTACAAGTTCAACTTCAGCATTTATCAGGTATACAATGGGGATTATCATCAACAGATATTTTGATTGAACAATGGAGCAAGTTACAGCAAGTACACAATAAAAATAATATCAAGCAAAACAAAAAACAATCAAATACTTTGTAACTGTTATAAACATTAAACACACAAACACCATGTCAAACAATGATCAACATTTCAATTCTCGAGAATCGCTCAGCGAGACAAGAAAATGCTGAGTCGTTAAAATCTTGAGACTTCTCGAGACTTCTCGATACTTCTCAAGAATTCTCGCTCTTGTTGGAAACCCTACATTCATGCAGATGCGACATTAAATTGGCAGGTTGCTGTACGTGAAGTCTGGTGTGTGCCAAATATAACTCATTGTAATTTATTGCCATATTTGCATGGCTGGTTGTATAGATATAAAATTATGGTTTGCTAGAATAAGTGTTAATTTTATAAAGAATATATGTAAGTCAGATAATGATGCTGTCAGAACTATAGCTAATATGGGTATACATGGAAGTTATTCTATTATTGGTGGAAACAAAAGATATTTAGAAAATTATTTCGCTTTTTGTGCAAACAATGTTAACAAAAGCTGGTATAATATGAATAATGATGAACTTGCAAGGATTGCAGAACAGGTCAAGGAGGTTTGCTCTACAAGAGATCATTGCGTTGGTGATAGCATCCTCACTAAGAATGTAAAGACATAATTACACTTTTATGCACAATGTAAATTTTTATTTATTTTTTGTTTTCTTGTGCTCTGTCTTTTAATTTAAATTTCTTTTATCATACTTCTTTCAAAAATGTGCATCTTTTTGGATGTTAATAAAGATTTTCAAACAAACAAACAAACTAGTTGACTCCTCAATGATTATGAAGTCACAGGGCCCTTTGACACTGATGATAACTTAAAGGGGGTCACCTATTGAAGTTGGCCTGCAACATTGATTGAAAGATCTTCAGCTTGCATGGTGTGGATTTATTTTGTTGCCTGAAGAGATCACACAGACTGGCAATTTAGGGGGAGACCATTTAATATCAAGGGGTGCATGGAGCTTTTTTTTTTAAATAAATAATTTAGTATTTCAATGAGAAGTTTCTTGTATTACTTGAATAATGCAATCAATTATTTATATATTCTTTAAAAATTATTGTACTCTAATATGTATATTACCTTTGTTTAATGTTAATATCAATTATGAACCTATTATTAATTAGGATCCTACTATAATTCTATCTATATTTGAAATCCTGTCACATTGTAATAACGGTGCCAGCCCGATAAGCATTTTGCTTTTTCTGGCATCATAATAAACTAACACAACAATTAATTTTTCTGGGCAGTCTTGAAATACATAATTTCTGATAAGGGGTTTTCCTTAATATTTGGGGACTTCGCGCACTTGGAATAAATAATTACGGCCGCCATAACAGTGAAATAAATAATATCCTGCAAAGGAAAACCCAAGAGCCCCCCTTTAAATTAAATGATTGCCTCCTTACCAGGCTGCTATATCTAAAACGAATGAGAGAAAATGGTGAAATTATTGAGCCACATCTACGTTGAGCAGTCTAAGTAGACTATTATTCAACGGGTGGGTTTATGAGGAAGGGAGTTCCATGTAATATTGTTTGGAGTTGTCTCAGTTATATTTTGTCTTTTTTTATATTAGACATTTTCTTATATGTCAAATGTTCCACAAATCCATGCAACCTCTCTACGAGGGGAACCTTTTAGCAATTAGCCATCACTCTGAAACCAAATTTTAATGCAAAAACCAACATGAAATTTTTGAAAAATCCATGTTGGTCTTTTGAATTGAAGCATGGTTTTTCAAAAAAACATTTTGAATCTAAAAAACCAATTTTGTTCAGAAATTTTTTGGAGTGATGATGTCAGAGTGCAATAAAATTTTTAGCAGAACAACCCAAGTTTAGTCTAGTCATTATATGAAAATACTGGGTGTAACCCGGAACAAATTGCAACACAAATGGTTCCAGTGGCATTTGGTCCCTAAATATGTCAAGAAAGACATACTAAAAGTCCTGGAAAATCCTTGTGGTGGAACACCCCAAATTAGCCATAAATCCAAGATGGCCACCATAAAAATCATGTTTTTTGCAAATAACTCAGAAACTATTACCCCATATGTGTATGAAACTTGAATATAAACTTGGGTATTACGGACATTTTGACACTATTCCCATGTCTCTATCTCTAATAGTTCTCAAGATACAGCATATTGGAATATCTCTGATTTAAAAAAAAAAGCTGTAAATCGCCAAAAATGTCATTTATGAGTCTTGATTCTGAATATTAGAAGTACAACTTTTACCTTAGGCCTACCTATTAAAGATACAAAAGGAATAACTTGTGTTTAATTTAAGACCCCAATCATGTCTCTACCTCTCTTCAATCCTCTATTGTGCCAAATTTTGCATTTGGAAGTGTTCCCTCGAGATTCCATTTATTTTGCTAAAATTGGCATTTTATGTGAAGGAAAGTGCCCATTTTGGGTCTGAAGTGAATGAAATATTGTGGGTATGGAATTTAGCCTATTCTGAGTTACTGCATGTGTAATGCTGGATGTTATTAAACTAAAATCACTAGAGAATCACACAGAGAATCTGAAATAGACAAATTTTTCCAAACCATGCATTATCATCGATTTACGTCACGAGCGTCAATCAGCGCTCAGGAACAAAAGTTTACCGGCAATTTATGAAGCAACTGTTTACTTCTCTGAGACGTGGGCATATCATTTTTAAATCTCTCAGAGAGATCTATCTATCCATGTGAGAATCACACCTGAACCAGTGATATGATTGAGGCCGGACCATTAGTAGGTAACAGAGGCATCAGCCTCCAAGACCAAGACCGAGGCAAGCCAAGCATTTGGCACTGAGACTGAGCCAAGGCTAAGGCCATCAAAATATGGACCCCTAATGAAGTGTGTGAAATTGCAAAATTGGCTTAAGTTACATGACATGAGTGAAGGCCTGTTCATGGGCAAGCTTTTGGAGTGTGTCCTGCATATTCACTGAATTCTGTGTAAATTAAGATATGTAAGTTAATATAGCTATCAAAGTTAGAAGTAATATTTATATTTATAAATATGCAGCTTTCCAAATTGATATTTCAGAAAAAATCAAGGCATACACAGAATCACACTTCACAAAGTGAAATTTTGGGGCGAAATGATCACCTAGTTTCCTCCTTGACAGATAAATTAATAACAAGACAAGTGTAGAAGGCAAGGGATTGAAGGGACCACATAGCAAAATGAAAATGTTTAATATATAGCATGATTTTATATAGCGCCCATTCCAGATAAATCTGCTAACCAGCGCTCACCACACTGAACAACAATCATATCAATCATTATGGAGATCATAGTGATAACCTCTGGAGTCTTGACATGACTAGAGCGGTTTTTGAACCCGGATCCACTGCACACAAGGCAGACATGCTAACCATTATGCTACGGAACAACAAAATATGGTAATAGTCAAAAGTAAAGGGCTATCCATAGACTAATAGAACCACTTGGTTTCAATAAAAGTAATATTATTTAGTTGGAGCAGCTTCATCAGTAGTTTTAAGACTTTTAGATATCTATATTTTGCCAACAATGCCGTAATTACATCCAGAGCAGAATTATCTGCTTGGTAGAAGCTGTTTGTCTCAAACTGGGCTATATTAGGCCTATGAGTTTCAAGCACAAAGTGAGGCACGTCACAAGCTTCTGTGTTGCAATCACGCGCTTGAATAGCAAGAATACCCTAAAGTCAATACAAGCATATGAAATTCGAATTTGTAGATTGCAGAAGAAGAGCCGTTTTGCAAATGACTCTCAGATAGGGTGCCAATGCAATTGTTGACCTTGTACATCTCACTTATTTTGATAATGTTCTGGCATGCAAAGTATTGTCTCTTTTATAGTATTTGCATATTTGGAAGAAATACAAAACTAGTGGGAGCCTATTACAAAGTCACATGACAAATTCCAATTATAATACAACAATAGCAATGATCACAAACTGTTATACATTGTTTGTTACTATGTGTGCTTTTAGCAGTTGGACTTGAGATAAAAATATATAAGAATCTGCAAGTTATAGAACTAACAACACCCAACAATAACTGTGAATTTTGATGAAATGTTTTTCATAGTCAACTGTCAAATTTGGTAGAATCTGTGACAATATATCAAGACACACATGTCCAGGTCATTTCTTGGACTTGTCACAAGCTAGTATATGGATGGATTAAATCAATTAACAAGCATTGATATACCATGTCAATCAATGACACGTACTTCCGCTCGTGGTTGAAATGTTTCCGAATATAGCTCAAGAATGCAAATGGAAAGATTTTTGTAATCAGAAAAAAATAAGCTGCACAGCAGCAGACCCTCGGCTTGTCAGCAATGAAGTCCTATATCATTGTATTTATAAAAATATTTTTGTGTAAATATATCTCACCACATATCACTAAATTTTATTAAACAATGTCAAAAATTGACTGAAATGTGATTGGAGACTTGTGTTATTTTTTTGAAAATTTTACGTTTATTTCTCGAAGTATCTTCAATTTTCATTCTCATATATTTATTTAATAATTGTTTAAGTTTACAAATTTAGTCATTGCCTTTCATTTTTGAGAACCAAAAATTCAAAAAAAAAAGTCCAAAACTTGTCATTTGTTCAGTTTTTGTATTATTATCAAAATTTCATAACATTGCCTCTCCAAATGAGCTAAGTAAATCATAAATGTGTAATTTAGACATCTCATTGTAAAAATTTATTATTATTTTTATACTTCTACTTTTTTCACCTATATAGACTTACGCATATATTCTTAATTTACACAGAATTGAATGTTAAGCCAGACATACCCCAAAAGCTAGCCAATGAACAGGCCTTCACTCATGTAGTGCAAATTAGGCCAATTTCACAATTTCGCACTTCCGTAAGGGTTAGAGGCTCAGTTGAATGTCTCAAGGCCGGCCTCGTAGCCATATTTTGATGGCCTCAGCCTTGGATCAGTCTCAGTTCCAAATCCTTGGTATTGTCTTGGTCTCGGGTGTCTTTGGGCCAGTGTTGGAGGTCCTCGAGGCCGGTCTCGAGGCTACACTTAGATGGTCTCAGTCTTGGAGGCTGATGCCTCAGTCTTTAATGGTCCGGCCTCAACTACATCACTGGTTACAGGTGTGATTCTCACATGGATAGATAGATCTCTCTGAGAGCTTTAAAATGATATTCCATACGTCTCAGAGAAGTAAATAGTTGCTTCATAAATTGCCGATAAACTTTTGATCCTGAGCGCTGATTGACGCGTGTGACTTAAATCGATGATGATATATGGTTTGGAAAAATTTGTCTATTTCAGATTCTCTGTGTGATTCTTTAGTGATTTTAGTTTAATAACATCCAGCATTACACATGCAGTAACTCAGAATAGGCTAAATTCCATACCCACAATATTTCGTACATTTCAGACCCAAAATGAGCACTTTCCTTCACATAAAATGCCAATTTTAGCAAAATAAATGGTATTTCGAAAGAACATTTCCAAATGCAAAATATGGCACAATAGAGGATTGAAGAGAGGTAGAGACATGATTAGGGTCTTAAATTAAACGCAAGTTATTCCTTTTGTATTTTTAATAGGTAAGGTAAAATTCGTACTTCAAATATTCAGAATCAAGACTCATAAATGACATTTTCGGTGATTTACAGCTTTATTTGCAAAATCAGAGATATTCCAATATGCTGTATCTTGAGAACTATTAGAGATAGAGACATGGGAATAGTGTCAAAATGTCCGTAATACCCAAGTTTATATTCAAGTTTCATACACATACGGGGTCTATATCTAATAGTTTCTTAGTTATTTGCAAAAAACATAATTTTTATGGCGGCCATCTTGGATTTATGGCTAATTTGGGGTGTTCCACCACATGGATTTTCCAGGACTTTTAGTATGTCTTTCTTGACATATTTAGGGACCAAATGCCACTGGAACCATTTGTGTTGCAATTTGTTCTAGGTCATTTCACATAATGACTAGACTAGTTGCATTCTTAATACATGTTTAATGTGTGCCATTAGGGGTGAGGGAATTATCTTTTTTTGTAATTTATGACAATTTTGAAATGACAAATTAATAAGGCCTGACATTTACGGATTAGAGCAATCCAACTGACATTTTCAGTGTACAGTCAAACTTGTGTTAAGCAGCCAGTCAGGGGAATGGGCAAAAGTGGCTGCTTAAGGCAGGTGGCTGCTTAATGGAGGTGTGGTTTTTGAGCTGGCTGAAAATCTGTCATTCACAGTGAAAAGAATTTGTGAATGAAAGGCTATATATATGCCATAAAACCAATAAATAAAGAATTCCAATCAATTAATTAATGTTAACACACATGATTTGAATTAAATGAACTTTAATAGAAGAATTGCACATCTAAACTGTACAATTCTAATCTGGCTACAAAGAAATTCATATTTATTTAGTTGTTTCTATGCTGCCCCTATCATGTTATGCTATTGGATGCTATTTTGAAGTTATGTAACAAGATAGGGGTGGCTTAGGTGGCTGCTTAATACAGGTCAGGGTGGCCATTTGGGGTTAAAAACACTGGCCTTTAACCACAGAGAGCAGGTGGCTGCTTAATCCAGGTGCAAAACAATGCAAAATCAGTTGGTAGGAATTGGAAGTGGCTACTTGATAGAGGTGGCTGCTCGAGCAGGTTTGACTGTATATATAATACAAATGCTTAAACTTACAATCATCGTGACACATGTATACAAGGAGAGGTGGAGAGAGACAGGAGGGGGGGAGGTGCTACACTAACATCTGATCTTTGATCTAGTTTTATGACATTCAGACATTTCAGCTCCAATAACTGTGGTATTGTGATCTATTGTATTTAAATATTTCAATAACCAACAACAAAGCAACTCTTATCTTTTAATTCTAAGTTTACTATGATGACCCAATATTTCTAGGCATGGACCTGTCAACTGGGCTGTTATTTAAATGTGTCCCTTTATTGTGAATTATCCTGGTTGCTGTTCCAGTTTCCATGCAGGCTAACGAGAACAGCGATGAGGTCGCCAGCTCTGGTTACATGCAGGCCTTCAAAAAAAAGCGCAAAGTAGTTATTTTTGCACCCATATTAAATTTCAATCCGATAACATTGCTCCACTTTTTGTCTACAGTGAACATGTGACACAGAATGTATATTATGGAAAGTCAGTATGTCACAATAGAGTACAAATAGTATATCAACAAATTGCACACACCACGAACCAGTCAGATACTTGGAGGTTGTACATTTCAAGCAAAGTGATGGGGTGTTATATCTTTCTTCTCATAATTGGATGTATGATTCTCAGTGCCTCGGGCTCTGAACTGCTTGACAGACTTTCTGATGTGTCAGCAAAGGCAGTGAGAATTTCTGAAACACCGGAAACAAATAATGGTGAAGTAAATGAAACCAGGATTGTGGATGGAGAAACACCTGCTGTCGGTCTTTTTGAAAGGGAACGAGCAATAGAGTGTTATTTTGATTTTGACCGATTTCTCCCTGAAGAGCCAACCTCAGAGCCAACCTCAGAGCCAACCTCAGAGCCAATCTCAGAGCCAACCTCGATGCGCTTACGTCCATTTCCGGTCAAAATCAAGGTCTTCTGGGATAAACCAGAGATACATTATGGGATTGATGGTTATATTATCAATTGGGGGAGTGACATCCGTGTTGGCCCGGCTATTGATTTGGTCGGCAAAAATAGAAGATCTTACTCAATCAGGAACTTGCAACCTTCTACTGAATACCGCATAAGTGTCAGAGCGTTTAATAAGTTTGGAGCAGTAGGGCCACCAGCTGTTGCTACTGCCAGCACAAAACAGCTCAATCGGCCAATTGGAATACCTAAGCCACCCGTGGGAATAAAAGCCAATGCCACATCACCGACAACAATTGTTGTAACCTGGGATTACCCATATCAACGAGTTGAAGACTTGGTTTATTCATTTCAAGTTCGTTACAAAATTCTGGGAACACAAGAAGCCAATGAACTAACCACTGCAAGCCATCTTGTGAATCTTCAAGGTCTGTACTCAAACACCGCTTACAAGATCAAAGTGAGGGTAGGCCACAACAGAACTCATCGTCTGTCGGCATGGAGTTTTCCGATCACCCGTAAGACTCCTAATTGAGACAAGGGACATTTTGAGTAAAATTTATTGTACAAGCACATTTTGACTTGAAAGTACTTGTGATAAACTAGATGTTCTTGAACAATTTTTCAGACCTTTCCATTTTGTATTGAATACTGAGACTCGGTCATTGAATCTTGGATGCTATCATGCATCTACGCTGTTCACTGAATGTACTTGTATGACACATTTAGACTAAGACTTATTGTGTAAGTAAAAGTAATTTCAATAAACCGGATCTTATAGATTTTAATATCTCATTTTCAACCAGAGATCTATTTATCAAATAATTTTGCTTGCTTTTATGATTCTGTTATACCCAAGATCAACTGGGCAGCTCAACCTCCATCTTTATGGAGTTTCACATTTTATTTTTGGTGACCACCGTATGATGATGAGATGAGAAGACTTGGAGTCTGGCATATATGTCCAGGGCCTTTCAGTTGCCCCAGCTGTTTTTGAATGTCCGTAAAGTCACAATGAAATATTCTTTTACATTGAAATGAGTTGGTCAATTTGTCAATGAAAGATATACAACTAATTGTTATGTAAAATCATTCAACAAGTAATCTGGAAATATAATCACACTGTACAAGAAGAATGATTTCCTGATTCATTAGCAAGTACGACCTATATCGATGTATTTAAGGAAACAAGACTTATTCATTATTCATTGGTGACTACATGTACTAATATTCTGCATCAAAATTTTAAGGCCAATCATGTAGTATAGCAGGAGATCAGTCACATGACAGGCCAATAATTAATGATATTGGTATCTAAAAAATTCAAGCAATTGTACATGATATGAGTGTGTTATTGTAATGTAAAGGAATAAACTAGTGTCTGAGTCTGAGTCTGAGTCTTACAAATGTTATTGGCTAGTGGAGAGTGATATTGGCATGCCCCTATGATTTCAGCAGCAACTATGCACTTAATTGCCAACTTTTAAGAGCAAGGCGGTGTTTTGCAAAATTTAACTTCATGGAAAGTCAATCTATCATTTTATGGATATGCCACTTGCAAATATTGGGAAAAATTAAGTATATTTCATATAAAAAAAGTAAGTATCTTTAGAAAAACCATTATTTTACAAATATATGTATATTAAAGTCTGAAAATTGTGGTGCAGAACATAACAAACAGCGGATGCTGAGTCGACCAATGAATTTCGCTCATAGCATGGTATTGAGTACAGTAGCTTTTTTCTGACTGGAAAGCTTATTATTTTGACAATCAAAATTCTGCTGAAAAAAAACACATTTTTTGCCTTGTTTATAGCTCATTCATAAATAGTATTGCTTATAAAGGGTGATGCTTTTGATATTTCGACAATTTTCAAAATGAAAAAATATGGTTCAGTATCACAGACTGAAACACAAAGAACATAGTTGGCTAAAACAATTATTGTTTTACAGTGTTAGGGTTCACCAAGAGAATTTCTTACATGAAGATGTCACTTAGTTTGAAAACCATTAATTTTCCTACATGCACTTTTGATCTCAATCGGAATATATGTGTTATATATCTGGAATATTGCTAACGGCTGTGTGGAAGCCCCATACTATCCCTCTTCCAGACCAACACTTCTTCAGTTCCTGAGACCATTATAAGAGCACATTTAGGATACTTATGATTTGCTTATGCAAATGTTCACAAGTACGTCACGTTTTACAAATTGTTAGGTTTAGGTGTCAAACTTTTATAACTAAGAATGATAATTGATTACAGGTATTTATGTATCACACTGCAATAAAGGACAAAATATTAAGTCTTTAACCATTATATTGAACTTGTTAGAGCTGATTTTAGTGTGTTCACAAGTACGTCATGTTTTAAGAAACCAACACTTCCTGCTGCTACATCACCATGGTCGTGCCAGTTGCATGGATAATTGAGAATAATCATTAGAAAACATATTTAAGAAGCAAAAAAAAAAATTGAGAAAGATCTGAACTCAATTATGCACAAAATTAGCATATTTTTTAAAATATGTATATGAGAGAAAATTATCAAAAGCCATATCTTTCTCTTAATTATGCTGTAGATAGGTAGTACTGGATTAAATCTTATATCAATAATGCCAATTTGAATTATTTTCTCCAATGGACTCTGCATATATGTTCAAATGAAAATGAGTAGGGCCATTTTGGGGAGAGTCAAAAATCTGCTATTAAATTGGAACAGAACCCAAGATCTAACATCCAAAATCAAACACTGTGTCTAATAATATGGTTCCCCAGAACTATTTTACCTGATTTGGAACAGAATTTCCTTTTATTTTGACAGCTTCATTTCTATATTATGTCACATGACTTCTTGCTAATTTCAGGGAATGTATCCTTATCGCAATATTGAAGTGTTTAATCATTATTTACCAGTTTTAAAAGGTTAAATTGATTTCCCATTATGTTTTAACCATGTTCATTATTCATTTCATATTACTTGACCTCAAATTTTGTATCTTGTGCTGTTTTAAAATAATAATTAATTTCCATCCAAAAATAATACTAAAATTGACTTAGGCTCGGTTTTTGTTGAGTATAGTCAATGCTGTTATGGCTATGGTAACCATTTTTTCCAAAGTTGGTCAAAACTATATCATGAACGTTTCCTGTTCGTTTGGTGGCTTTAATACTTATACTTTTAGTGGCACAAGTGTTTTTACCAGCTGTGGAGAATTCAATTTTTGCAGGGTGAAGCTTAAGTTGCAGCTCTTCACTGACTGCAGTTAGAAATGTAAAACCCCATCATAATATACTCCAGTATGTGTATTATAAGTATTCCAATAATTAACTTCCTGGATTAAGTGGAAGTAGTTATTTTTGTGAAGAAAAAAAAAACATATTCCGGTTCGGTCGTGATTCTCCCCAGTGTACCGATTCAGCCCATATTACGGAACAACAAAAGCTCATTAAGCTCAATCCTGTTGGATTTAGTTTCCCTAAATATATTAGTTATCAAAATATAAGAAGTAGTTCATTGTGCTATAACTTTCATTTTCCATTATCGGTGGCCAAAATGTGTACAAAATAGTGTGCTGCAAGCCTATTGAGTTTTATTGGCCTTAGCAAATAATATTGGTGTCCTCACCATCCACTATCTATATAATACGTTTAGTTGTGATAGATATGTGCAGACACTGACATAGCTGTTTTGAGAATTACTTATCGAAATATATACATTATCAGACAAACGCATCAGAAAGCATGTATCTTGCCGATTAAGCTGCTAAATTCAAATAGAATATATTATTAGATTTGTAAACAGAAGACAAAAAAAAAACAAAAAAAAACGTGCAAGCACTTTAAGAGATGCTTGTAGATAGACTGCCCATGATAGTATCTACCCCTTTGCCTGTCACCTGCACAAGGGTATCGTGCATGTGAGACCTGCAAAAGGGTATTAGTCACTAAGACCTGCTGGAGGGTATCTGGCCTGTGACCTACTTTTGGTGATTGACCTTTGACCTGCAGAAACTCAGCCTGTTTGTTTTCTTTATTAATTTCTTCATCTCAGAAAGACACCAAAAGTTTATCAACACAAGATAAAATTCTATTGAGACTGAATGCAAAGTTTTAATGACAGAGATGAAACAGCATGATCAAGGCAGTTGTCAAAAGTTTCAGAGCCTTCCTCCCTCAATAGAGATGTTGCTTACAAGCAAGCATCTCTAAAAATGTGGAGGCATAGCTTGGGAAGCAATTTACACCCACTCACTGGAATCACTTGAATCTAAACTTCTGCTCAGAGACCAGTTGCCTGAATTAATGAGCATCGCCAATTATGAATGATTATTTGGATGTTATGAGGATGTAGTGGAAGATCATTTTTAAATGTAACGAAATCTTTGGCGAAGAGCACTGAAATAACAACACTTCAGTCAGTACATTTCGAGAGAGACATGTTGCGAAGTCGGAGCAAAGTTTTTTTAAGTTTGCTCCAACTTAATTAAAACAAGTTAATCTATTTGAGCAGCTAGACAAAAATAAAACCATTTGGAAACTTTATTTAAAATATCTACGAGTATAGATGTGGTAGAGCAATAAAGGCTGGATTATTCTAAGTTATACTAATAGTAAGGGCATATAGTATAATCAATCATTTATTTGATAACACATACATTGGTCACTGACAAACAATTTTATTTCTTCTGTTTATATAAAACGAATGTGTTGTAGACATTCAAATGCAAATGATTCATGGTACTGGAATGAATAGTTCATATTCATTGCAATTACGAGACAGCTTCTTTTTCATTCGAGACACTCTATTAAATTTGGAATATGATGCATTTTTCACAAGACCACCGCAGACTAACCTATTAAACGGGAGTAGCATGACTGCATCTGATGGTGTTCAGTGATTTGTTAATTTGAAAAGTTTGAATTGGAGAGTCGAGTTTCAAGTGTGATAATTAAGGCACCCTTCAATTGCACACCTTGTGAAACACGACAATTACTTGTTGCTAATTTCAGAGTGTTACTAAGGGCGGATCACAAGTTGGTTCTTCATTGATTATGAGATCACAGGGCCTTTTGACTCTATTGATGTCTACGTGGAGCTACCTACTTCAGTTATGGATTGATTTGTTTGACTGTAAGGTCATGAAGAGTAGTTTTGGTTACATCTCTAAAGATTTTGAAAATGTTTTGACTTTACGACTCTTGTAATTTTTGTTTTGTCGCAAAAAAGTGGTATCAAAGTTTTTGGTTTTTTTTGCATTAAGTGTATTCATTCATAGGGTGTTAATCACATCAAAATTCAACCTCCATTTTATGGGGAACATACATTAGCAATTAGCCAAGATGTCAGAGAGTGGTAAAAGCTTGTCAAGCCATCCTCATTAGTGAACTGCATTTCTTATTTCCATCTGGATGCAATTGAAGGCGATAGAAAACGTGAAAAAGGCAAGTAGACTTAACCACATTTCATCCATCAGTATCTATGGAGTTCAATCTCATTGAAAGAGAAAAATACAACAATACGAAGCAGTTCAATTGAAGTGATCGAGTTTTTAAACTGAAACATTGGAGAAAATTTTGAAGTGTAAATAGGGGTCACATGTGATAATCCATTTTCGATTCCCTCTGATCCAGCACAAACATTGGTGTATTCCGTTTTGTATAATTATACAACATTGTGCAATCAATTGCATTGATGCAAATGCTACACCGCATCGGACGAAATTAAGCAAGTAGCTTATATCGCAGTAGTAAAAAAACTTTTTGGCCCAACTGTGCATCCTTTTCATGTAATCATTGGATTAGGCTGACAAATATTCGATGTGACTTTCAAGTTTCATTCGGGCAAAGTTGACTTACGCCACATATTCAGATATATTAGTGTCTGACGAAATTATGCAAAAGCAACATAGTAAGTGGAAAGACAGTATTAAAAGTTTAATTTTCAAACAATTGTGCTCAAAACATTAGCGTTGCATCATTTGGCTAACATTCACATTGAAAAGTTGTGCTTACTTGTTGTTACTGCCAAGTAATATGCATAAATTGTCTCTGTTAGAATAACATTGATTTTGCATCTTTTTTTCAAAAGCATGCTGCGCAAAACCTCTAAATCGTTCAAATTATTTGCAAAATGCTTCTAGCTGTCACCTTACTCTGGCTATTTAGCTGTGTGAAAAGAAAATTCATTATTAGATGATGAATGATCGCCAGCTGCTACAGTTTTGCCATCAGTCTGAGTCCGGTTATTCCAAACTGTTGTTGGGGGAGTCCTTTGCAATCTGGATTGACAGCACTGTTACGGAGGGCCAATGTCTCTGCAAATGTGTAAACGGCTTCCGGAATGTCATTCGCTCAAAGTTCAATGCCTTTGCAACACTTTGTGACGTCACTGGCTGAATATGACGTCATTTATTTCCAAGCCTTTTCTTCTCGTGCCTCCCTTTCGCCATTTTCTGATTCATATGTGCAATGAAAAGCAACACAGGACAATGAAGCATTGAAATGATCAAAGCATTACAAAATATTGATCCATAGTGGCTTTTTCAGATATAGAAATACTCAAGGGCTCTGAATGCCCTCAATTGGATCTGAGGTGGCCAAAAGGCTGATGTACTCCAAGTCTGTTCTTTCAAAACTTCAGTCTGAAGCCCACCTATGGATTTTGTTTTGGCTTAGGTTCAGCTTTAGACAACTTACTCACCAAAGAAAGCTTCTGCAATCATGAAATAAGTTATATAGCGCATATCATTAATGACTTGTGCTGTGGTGTTAATATGGGCGATTTCTCTTTGAGTATTTTGTTGTATGCTGATGATGTTGTTTTACTTTCTGAGAACGAAAATGGTTTACAGTCAATGTTAAAAGCCCTGGAAGATTGGTGCCAAAAATGGCGTTTGACAGTCAATGAGAGTAAGATCAAAATTGTACATTTTAGACATAAGAGAGTTCAGCTAACAGATAAGATATTTTTTTCTGAATAACAAAAACATTGAAATTGTAAGTAGCTATAAGTACTTGGGTATATTTTTGCAAGAATCTCTTGACTTTAATTATACTGCAAATGTTTTGGCAGATGCAGGATCTAGAGCCTTAGGTGCTCTCAGGAATAAAATTTATAACATTAAAGATATGAAATTGGGCACTTTTACCAAATTGTTCAACACGGGAGTAACACTAATTCTTGACTACTGTAGTGGGGTATGGGGGTTTAAATATTTCAAATCTATTGAAGATGTTCAACGTAAAGCGGCTAGGTACTTCCTAGGGGTCCATAAGATATGCCCAATTGCATCCATAGAGGGCGATATAGGATGGATAAGTTGCCCTGTTAGAAGGAAATTAAATTTGTTAAAGTTATGGAATAGGTTGATACACATGTTAGGTAATAAAGATTTTCATTCATTCATTCATTCATATATAGTATAGTTGAGGACGTCACCTGCTTTACACAGTGTGATCCATGTAAACCAAGGGGAAGTCAGACATTTGTGAGTCTGTGCATATGGAGACAATTGTGAAATCAATATTCTGTCAAAGACAGTTTAAGACACGCTAATCTAAGATGTAATATCCAGTACCAATATGACTAGTAGTGTTGACCTGGACAATCTCTGGTAAGTAAGTAAACCCTTCTTCCCATTGAAATAACGTTGATCTTGTGTTTCACTTAGGCCTGCAAATCAAATACTTTGACTCTTACCAAACTCTAAATACTGCAATGAAAATTCATGGCGGCCATTATTATCACACATGCCTCAAATATCGGCCTTTATAAACCAATGTGATATCTAAAAATAAAGTTGGAGGAAAACTACCTAATTTACTCACATGAGGGATTTATGAAGAAGAAAATTCCTTATCACCAACAGAATCTAGCTACAGTGTATATATTAACAACGAAGCTGACCATCTTCCTCAGCTCTGCCTTATATTGCTTTATGGTTATTTGACCATACAACATTGACCAAACCTGAGAAATTTTCCTGTATTATTAAGGAAGTATGCACACAAACATGAGCTAATATATATATATATATATTTTTTATATCAATTGGCAAGCGGAAATACTCGCTTCTCATTGGCCGACAGCCGTGCCATATTCTACAATACTGCACACGTAATTGCACGATCACGAATTTTTACATGTAGAAGATTGGACGGACCTGGGAGGAAGCACCATATTTTGAGTAGGGGAAAGTAGGGAGAAGTGGGCCACCAATGGCCCACCATGCTTCACGCTTGATATAACATTGGGATATCCCTGGGTTTGAGTGCCATGACTTCAGTGTGATACCCAAGAGTGATACTGAAGCCAGGAAGGAGATGACTTATTCCATTTTTTGAAAACTTAAATTGTAATTTTTCAGTGTCTTTGAGTAAAATTTCTGTTTTAGATTAAAAAAAATTATATGCATGATGAGATTGGGGATGGATTGGAAATTTCTCCCTTCGTGTACCACAAACATGGTAATTTTTTTTTTTATTCATTGTAATTTCAGGACTTGAAAAATTACAAAACCATGGTAGGTTTGGTATTTCTGGGCTTATTGTCACTGAATACATGAATTAAAAGCTTAAAATATCATAATATCCTTTTTAAGAAAAGTGCTCATGTGGCAAAATTGTCTTTTCACTTTGCTATGGCCCACATGTTGACCATGGCAACAAGAATTTTAAAAATATATGTCAGAAGAATGCTGTTGGATTCATTGAATTAATTGCTGGCTCAGTTGAATAGTAAAACCCTATTCTACTATTTCTCAGTAAATAACTAAACAGATGGCCCGCTTCTCCCACCCCTGTGGCCCACTTCTCCCGACTGGAGGGAGAACTGGGCCACTTGGTCATAAAAATTAACTACCCCATTTCGCGAAAAAATATCATGGACTGAAAGTAATACACACCAGATATAAGTTTTAACATACCAAAACTCCATTCTAAAAGGAAATACAGACACTGGACTTCAATACTGTAGTCATAAAAAGGTGAAATGCAAAAAGTGGCCCACTTCTCCCTACTTTCCCCTACTCCTGCAGCCACAAGCTAACAAAAATATTGTGTTTTTCATTGTTACTAAAACATTCACTATACATCAACGGCTACAGATAGGAAGATGGCTTTGATGGCTAAAGATGCGCATATTAAAGGGCTTGGATGTCAACTTATGCCAGTCATGTAATTTGTTTCATCACAATAAAGCATTTCGTTCCCGAAAAACGGCATTTTTACCAATTTTCCCGTGACTTTCTTGTGCTTAGAGGTCAAAAGTCTGCTACAAAGTTTGACAAAAAAGTTAAATAATTATTTTGCATTATCAAGTATATCATATTTGGCTTCCAAAACTGTAAACAACTTTATTGTGAATCAAATATTTATTGATATATTATGAGATACATTCTTTACAGCTGGGTCAAAAGAAACACAAAAAATAGTCTTGCTGCAGCATGAGATAACTTTTAAAAAGGTTTTGTTTCTTAGTTTTCGTACAAAATATTCACTGCACAAAAATGAAGGCTTATCCTTACAGGCTGATGATTGTGGCAAAATATGCGTCCATTATAGGCTATGTGGAAAAAACTTTTTCTACTGATTTTGTTTTTTCTTTCATCAGAATAATGCCGAAAAACAGCATTTTTCCCCATTTTTCAAGGAATTTGTTGTACCAAGAGATCTAAAGTCTGCTACAAATTTTGAGCAAAAAAAATTAAACAAAACAAATGATCAAGCATACTATCTGTGGATTACAAAAGTGTGAAATATTTTTTGTGATTGAAATATTTATGGATTCATGACAAGTGAAATTTTAAAAATGCTGCGCCCTCATGCAATATTAGTCACCTCGGTGCCATAAAAAATGATATTGCACTCAGTGCTGTGCGATAACTGTATAATATATGCAAACTCAAATTGTATAGACCAATATCCAGAGCAGCAATTCTGTGTACATTGTATATCAGGGGACTGTGGTGATGCACTATTTTGGGATTGCTGTGACCAGAAAACAGCTTTTCTGATACACAAGTGACATGACTGCAGAAGTAGAGTATCCAAAACTGTGTCACAAGTAGATTACTTGCCTTCTAGCTTGAGAAACCAGCATTCAATCAGAATTCTGGTTTGGATTGATTGACCCATTGCTATCTATGAGTAGCTTCTAAGTCTTAGAATAGAATAAAAAATATAGAGAGACCAACTGCACATCTCCTTGGTTAATCACAATTGTTAACAGTTCAATTTAAGTAATATTGGGGGCATTTATCCACATGTAAGAATTAGGTCAAGTTGTTAAAATGTGACTTCGATCTGAGACAGAAACTGAGAAGAACAAGCAAATCTGTAATGACACCATTAGGATGGAAAATCAGTTGAAAGCAATAGGATCCATGAACTGAATGGGGTTAGACACAATAGTTATATGTACCTTCAAACTTTCAGTTGTTGAGATTTTGGATCAACCAATGAGAAATATGATATTGGTTAGTTACTACATTCTGCTGGATTACTTTGCTGAAAGTATGCAGATAACACCAATTTGAATACATTGCGTGGGAGAAATTCTGGCAAATTACAATATTCGGTTTCAGCAAGTCGGATCTATCAATTAAGTAACTCGAGAGCCAGACAACATTTGGAGAAGTTATGAATTTCATGTAAAGTGGCATGAAATCAACACTCGCAATATTGCAAGAATACAATGTTAAGACCAATTAGGAATATAATGAAATTTTTTTTAGCTGATTGGTGATCATTGTTCCAGAGTGTCTACATCTGAAATTGAATAATTGCTAGCAAAGCGATCCAATTTTCGCTTCAATAAAACTCCATCAACTTAAATCCTTAAATAAGAAAATGATGTGAAGGAGTAGTAATTGGAGTAGAAAAAAGATGCTAGAAAACTTTTGAATTACAGAATGGATTTTCAAGAGTCATAATTAAGGCTATAGCTCAAATTTTGAGTCTTGAAAAAAACCCAACTGGTACTTGTTGCTAACTGAAGGGTGTTGCCTAAAACAGATCACCAGTTCTTCATTGATGTCAAGTAACAATCATATTGACACCAGGGTTGGGTACAAATGCAAATGCATTTGCATTTGCATTTGCAAATGTCGCATTTGAATCCGCATTTAAATGCTTTTAGAAAAATGCAAATGTATTTGCATTTGCATTTGCATTTGAATGCACAAAACATTTGCATTTGCATTTTTAGAAATGAAAACATTTGCATTTGCATTTGCATTTGAGTAAAAAGCATTTGCATTTGACAAATGTTTTGTCAAATGCATAGGTTATTTCACAAATTAGCAAGAAATATTGTACTGTGACATATTTTAGAAATACAAATATACTTTGATATGAAAATGTACCAATAACCAATTCACAGGATTGGCCAAAAAAAACAATGAAAGAAATACTATGATTGGGTATATCATTAATTTAAAATATTTTGAAATACACTAACTGCAAATTAATTTGAGCTTTTAAAGTTGACACCCTATAGGCATCCAAATACTAAGGCTTATCACATCACTTCATTATTTTTCTTAATTCCCTGAGATTTTATGTGATGAAGCCTGAAGGCAAAGACCTTCTATGGATGGGGTAGCTCAACCACCATCTTTGTGGAGGGAGCGGCACTTTTATCTTTTGGTGACCGCCGTATGATGATGAGATGAGAAGACTGGGAGTCTGAACATACCGTACTAATTTTCAGGGATACCCAGGGTCTTTCAGTTGCCCCAGCATAGAATACTGGATACAACCCGCCTCCATTTAATGTCCCATGGGCTCGGACTAAAGTGAGTTCCCGGGGTGAGATTTGAACCCCAGCCCTCAAAGCCAGTGTACAAGCAGTCTTGACCATTAGACCAGGGGGGAACATGCAATTTGTGATTACTCACTGAGATCACTGTTTGTCACGAGACAAAGTTCAGTTCTTATTTGAAATAAGACAACATGTGGAAAATGGTACTGACTACTGAACTGATATTGACATATATATATCTGGTGAATGCTAGGTGTTGTTGAAAGGATCGATGTACGGTGAAATATAATGTGTAAAAATATGTCAAGTAAAATTCTGCGTAAAGATGGATGGAGGTACAAACATACCTGTCTAGATCTAAACAGACAGTTATGCAATGGAAAGGAAAGCAGAAGGAAAGATTGATCAACAGAATCTGACAGATAGAGAGATAGAGACATGTACAGATTGATTGAGTGGTGTTGAGAAATAGACGAGCAGATGGAATCTTCGCCAACGTACATTCTTCTTCCTTTTTTTCTTCTTTGTCGTTGCTTATTCCTATTTTGATATTATCTAAAACTTTCCTTGTTTTGAATAATCATTATTATTACTTTATCATTTTGTTCTATTTGTTTGATCATGAGAAGATAAACAAGTCCTGAGTTCTGACTCGGAGTTCAGAGAAAGGCAGATAACGCAGACAAAAATGACATGTTTGAATAAATATTAAGGAAAAATAAGACAAAGGAAAAACCAATGAAACTTCAGAAGGACAAAAATGACTATGTGACAAGCATAATACAAGATGTAGTTGAGGTCTCAATTCCGTATGCATCTCACATCAGCCCATAGAAGCAGAAACAGCAATGGAAAATGGCACGCCCCATTGATGTCAAACAAGATGGCAATATACATGCGTAAAGATTGAGATACAAACATTGGCGATGTAGTTTTAAAGTTTCTCATTGAATAAGCCACAGTCTGAGTGATAGAAAGTAGTGACGCAAAAGTTATACGTTTTGTAGGGGAGAGTGGGAACCGATGGGCCGCTTGACAAATTATTGACCATGGAGGCAAATCTGCTTCAGATAAAGGATTCATACTGTGCACCCTTTTACCTGGTGTGATTCTCTTTAAAATGGTATAAGATTCACATAGATCAACCTAGGAAGAAAGATGAGAAAACACATTTTCTGTCAAGAAAGATGGTGGCCAATTGGTCCCCAACCATGGGGACCGATGGGCCATCCCATGGGGTCCGATGGACCATGTTAATAACTTGCCAAAGGGTAGATAAAGAATTAAAAAATTTGTTTCCAAATTTTTTTTTTATATCCATCTGAGTTAATAGGACAAAAAGAGATCGAAAGAATATAGATATGCCCAGATTTTACACTTTTAAAAAAAGCTGATTTTTCACAAATGTCATGAGTAATTTTTTGTAGTTATATTAAATCTATTGAGATGATATTTTAGCAGTACATGAACAGATGCATTAAAAACTGTAATGGAGAATTCCAAACGATTGATTCATTGGTCAATGGTCACTAAGCAAAAAAATAATAATTTGATATTTGGTCGACACAGAAGTTTGGCCACCACCGTGATCATCAAGAGAGCAATGGTATCAGTCAGCTGCGCCTTTCATGTATCTAAAAATATAGTTGGAAGAAAATTTGGCCTCATTTACCCACCTTTATCACCTATATACTGATTCTAGCTATATATTACTACAGGGGAACAAGAAGTGCAACGAAATGACCATGTGGTTTGTTGTACAAGTGGTCTTGTGACAAGCAATTTTTCTATGCACCACTGAGCACTGAGTGTAAATATCTCCTAAGCTGAATACAACACTTTAATCCATAAGTTTTAGGAACACCTTTCTTTTATTAAATGCCACGTAACAGGGCAACCTTTGAGGGAGGGGGGGGGGCAGTTGGATGTTTTCTGAAATAAATAATTTCTTGTTCAGTTTTGGTGAAATAACGTACTGTGTAATCCTTTCTGGGCAGTCATTATCGGCCGATAGATAATTTCTGGATGGAAATATTTCTTAGAAAAAATGTGTTGTTTCATTTAGAAACAAACAAATTTGTGGATGTTGTAAGCTCATTACTATAAAATAAATAATTTCCCATTGAGAAAAAAATCAAAACCATCGAGACCTCCCCTCTTGAAAATCTAACGCTCTGCCTTGAAATACCAAAATTTGTGTACAACATCTTTGTTCAAATGTCTCACCAAATGCATTATTTCCCTGATCATAATTCATTTTTACCTGGAAAGAATATCTGTTCTCAACTAAAATGTAATAATTTAATTATTCCTCTTGCCCAGTATGGTGAGGGGGTTAGTTCAGTTGGTAATTAGTGCCATGTGCTTCCAATCAATGGGTCCCAGGTTTAATCCCAGCTCTGGGTTGATCAGCTGTATCTAGCTTGGTCAGCAGATTCAACCAGCCTTCACCTCATTGCAGTCATCATCAGAGTTTTTTTTGGGGGGGGGCAAACATTTGTTTGAATTTCAATATTTTGCTACTGACATATCTTGCTTGGAAACTATTGACTTTTAATAATATAATAAATATATATCCCCCCCCCTTCGGTACACCCATGAACATGTGTGAGGTGTATGCATTATGTTGTCCCAACAAGTATCAGTTGTTTATGACAGTTGCTTCAAAGCATAACATATTATTGTAGAAGATTGTTTTGTCTCACTTTAACTTGAATAATATTGGAGTGTGATATACTGAATGTGCTCAGTCATCTGCGGAAATCTGTGACATGGCAAAGCCACTTGAGCACCATGCACATTGTCATTTCGTTGCACTTTTTTTCCCCCTGTAGTAACAACAAAGCCAATGATCTTCCTCAGCTGTGCCTTATAATTACATAATGGTTATTTGACCATCCTATGTTGACCGTGCCTGAGAAATGTTCCCGGGTTATTAAGTCAGTATGCATACAAACATAAGCTGATATATATATATATATATATATATATATGCATACTCAAATTGTATGGACCAATATCCAGAACAGTAATTCTGTGTACATTGTACATGGGGGGGGGGGGGTTGGTGTAAAACTGTGTTGGGATTACTATTATGAGAAAACAGTTTTCAGGTTTGCGTGGACTGACTTTCTGGAACATAACCCCAAATATATTTTTTTTAAAGGCTGGTAGCGACCACTTTTGTTCAAATATCCTTGCTATAAACTATATTTTGGATCATTCTAAACTGTTTTTAAGAAATCCTATCTTGGAAAGTTCACGAGTATCGAGCCAACGTAATTAGAAAAAGATAATCTATTTAAGCAGCTGGAAAACAAGCATTAAATTTTGGAAACTTTATCTTAAATATCCATCCAGTATGGATGTTGAAGAGAAATGAAGGATTGATTAATGATTATTTGGATGATAGTAAGTGCAAAAAGCATATACAATCACGTATTTTATAAGACATACAATAATCAATTACAAACTATTTTTCCTATACAAGTAGAGTCAAGGAGGGTAAATCCGTCCACTTTTGGCTAAAACTGTCTTTCCAGGAAAATAGGAATAGTTACAAAATTGAACTTAGTCCATTGGAAGGGGCATATATCGTGCTTTCTTCACCAGACAAAAAAGACAAATATTCAAATAATTTTACTGAAACCATGGCAACGAAATTTGAAGGTTAGAGCACCTAAATACGACCACCCTGCTGGTAAATCCGTCCAGCATAGTATAGATATCAAGTTAATGCTGTACAAGTCGTTTGTAGGATCAAACTTCAACTACTGCCCCGTGGTCTGGCACCACTGTGGGGCCTCGAACACAGCAAAACTTGAAAAGCTTCAATTTAGGGCATTAAAGTTCATCTACAGTGACTATGTCTCAGACTACAATGCATTATTGAAAAAAGCCAACATGCCCTCCTTAGAAGTTTCCCGCCTGAGAACATTTGCGATTGAGGTCTTTAAAATTTACAATGACCTCAGCCCTGCTTTTCTTAAAGACGGTTTTATACAACCTGAAAATAGATACAACTTGCGATCGGGACGCACATTGTTACAAGGACACTCAAGGACCACAAAATACGGACTCCATTCTTTCCGGACATTTGGAGTTAAAATCTGGAACAGCTTGCCGGCTAGTTTGCGAGATACCTCTGACATTAAAACTTTTAAAAACCAACTAAATACTTGGTTTGGCTTCTCGTGCAAGTGCAACTTCTGCAAAAGTCAAGTAGATAAATAGTCTCTTGACACAAATGACTATTCAATTTTAATCGATTTTATCTGGACAATTTTACATTTCAATTTTACATATTGTTCTTAATTTTACATACTGTTCTTAATCCTAAATATCACTTGTTATTTTGTACAGGCTCGGTGTCACTAGCCATACATTGGCTAATGTTCTCATGTTCAACCACTGAGGATAAATAAATTTTTGTATCTTTGTATCTTTGTATCTCTAGCAAGGATGGTAAATCCGTTCACAGGGAATTATACAGCACATAACTGTCATATCATATGATTTTTTTCAAGTTTTGCAATCTAACAATGATCACAAAGAATCGTCCGTCGATTTTGAAATAGTGGGGTACTTATGTTACTTAAAATAGAGGGATTAAATAAAAGAGGTAGAGTTAACTATCAGCAATTTCAATTGACTGCCTCAATTACGATTTAAGAACTCTTTTTAACCCAATAAAGTGGTCTAATTGCTGAAACTAATTTCTTTCATCAGTGTTATTCCGTTTATAGGTATTAAAAATCATAAAAGTGCTTTTAAATCTCATTTGAAATGGGTGGGAGGATTTACAATCACCCAGTCAAGCCTGAATTAAAAATAATGATGGTAATTCCGTCCACTTTTATTTCCATTATATCACATGCCCAGGTGTTGCAATTAAGCTATTGAAAGAATCCTACAAGAAAAATAAAATCCTACTTGTCATGCAAAACTTTTTTTCATTTTAAAACATTTTTTGTTGATTGAAATAGGCAAAGAGATGCCTACAAGAAATTCGCAAAGTGGCTGCGATGACGTCACAGGATTTCATTGTATTTTGTCCTCAGTTTTTAAATGAACCTGAAATATCATTAAGATGCTGCTAACATGTTAAATACGACAAAATTGGTTGAAAAGGGAGTTTATATCTTGTATTTAAAACTCACAAAACTGTTATAAATTTAATCTCATGCCCATAATAAGGGGTGGACGGAATTACCCTCCTGGACTGATTTACCATCCCTGACTCTAGGGTAAGGAATGGTAAATCCGTCCAGGAGGGTAATTCCGTCCGACCCTTAATATACTCTGAATATATTTTGAGATGAAACCTGTCTAATTGAAAGTGCCGTAATCAAACAGTATGTTGATCATCTCTCACGAAACAAACTTGATGATGAAAAGCAATCAGCCTACAAACAGTTTCATAGTACAGAAACTCTCTTAACAAGGATCCACAATGATATAATGCTTAATTTGAGCAAAGGAGAGGTGACGATGTTGGTATTGCTGGACCTGTCAGCTGCATTTGATACAATTGATCATGACATTCTGCTGGACAGGCTGCAAAACAGATATGGCGTGCATAGCTCAGCATTGAAATGGTTTAAGTCGTATATTTCGGAACGATCACAGTCTGTAACGATAAATGACACAACATCAAGCAAACTTCCACTCAAGTATGGGGTGCCACAAGGTTCAAAACTTGGTCCAATTTTGTTCAATTCGTACATTGCTCCAGTAAGTGAGGTTGCACAAAGAAACCAAGTGAATGATCAAAGGTATGCGGATGACGAACAACTTATTCTTTCTTTCAAGCCAACCTTTTTAAATCAAGAGCAAGCTGTACGGAAAATGGAAAAATGCGTTGCAGATATCAGGGACTTCTTGCACAATAACAAGTTGTGCAATAATGGTGACAAAACTGAACTTCTTCTAATTGGTGCTCCTGGTCAGTTGAAGAAACTGCAAGTGTCATCAATCAATGTGGACAATGTTGAAATCAAAACTGCTGATCATGTCAGAAATCTTGGAGTGCTATTCGACAAAAATATGACAATACAATGGAAAGACAAATCAACAAGATGTGCCGTAATGCTTTCTTCAATTTGAGAAACATTTCAAAACTTCGAAAGAATCTAGACAAAGAAACGGTTAAAACAGCTTAGTCCAGGAGCCAAGGAGATAAATTGGGCGGTTGGCTCACCCCGAGAGAGGAATGGACAATCTATACATCGTCGGAATCGCAAACTTCTGTAGATTATGAAACTGGGGGATGCAGTTGGGAAAAGTGGTGCAATTTTTCACAAATTGGTTACCATGGCAACCAAGTATGAATATTTTTTAATTCACCTTTATACCAGTAAAATTCATTTTTAAGGTATTTAATCCACAGCCAGACTTCATTCAACCAACCAGATATGTACAACCTCAATTAGCGATTTTAATGGTCATGTGACCTTTGGGGTCACATGACCATGCTGACTGCCATTCATGGTCGAACCTCAGAAATATGCATTTTTTCACAATTCTATACTACAACTTTAATTGCTGCAGCCACAATATTGATACTACAGGCAAAAATCTAGTCTCACTGGAAAGCCCTTTTAGTAAGCTTCAATCTCACACATAATTTGTTTAGGTATCCATGGTAATTGGTTGCCATGACAACGAAGTTTGAAAAAACACAAATTTGATCTGAAATATAAAAAATCAATTTTTAGGGACTTACTCCATGACCAGACTTCATTCAGCCAACCGAGCATGATTATGTTCAATTATAGATTATTATTGTCATGTGACCATTGGGTCATGTGACTATGCGGACCTTCATTGAGGGTTGAACCTCAGAAATATGCTATTTTTTCACAATTTTATGCAAAATCTTTAACTGCTGCAGCAACAGTATTTACACTGCAGACACAAACTGGGTCTCATTGGAAAGCACTTTTAGTATGCTTCAGTCTTTCTTATTATTCATACAGGTATCCACAGTAACTGGTTGCCATGGCAACAAAGTTATAAAATGCACAGATTTGACCTGAAATTTATAAAATAGAATTTTAGGGATTTACTCCACAACAAGACTTCATTCAGTCATCTATGCATGTGCCAGCTTAATTATGTATTTTTATGGTCATGTGACATTTTGGGTCACATGACCATGTTGACAGCCATTGAGTGTCAAACCTCGGAACATCCATTTTTCCGAACTTTTCTGTGACTTCTTTAGCTCCTAACGCAACAATATTATCACTATAGGCACAAATCTGGTCTCATTTGTGAGCCCTTTTTATCAGTTTTAATCTAACATATACTTTGCATATAGTATTAAAGGTAACCTACTGCCATAGCAATAGTGTTACAAAATACACAAATCTTTTTTCTGAGGTGTGAAGTCGGAGAAATTTATTATTAGAGATTTACTTCACAGTCGAACTTCATTCATTCAACCTATCAGCTACTGGGTAAGTAAATTGCAATTTTCATGTGACCTTTTGGGCCATATGAACTGACTGCCATTCAAGACCAAACCTAAGAACTGGGCATATTTTCACAATTTTATACAATAACTATCAACTCTTCAATAACAATTTTGACTCTACAAGCATAAACTTGGTCTCATTGAAAATAGCTGGGTAGATTTGTCATGAATAGGAAGGTAATTCTGCATTTGCAGATACATATAAATTACATAAGCATAACATTTGACACATATTTTGATAACATCTTTAAATTTACGGTTGCATTTGTTTCAAGTGATCTTAGTGATCTGGATCAAAGATTCAGTGATCTGGATCCAGTTCTGTGGATTTGTGAACTGGATTCAGATCAGGATCAGTGCTGGAAAAAAATGTGGATCTGTGAATCCAGATCAGGGTTCGCGTTTGTTTCAGACAGATTCAGAAGATCTGGATCCATGGTTCCTCAAATTTTCACTGCCAGATTCCCCAGTTCCTTGATCTGATCACTGATGCGTGAAACTTTCACCATGGCAGGTTCAGTTCAGAAGGATCAAGATCACTTCAGATCAGCTGAAACAAACAGGCCCTACATGTATATCCACAGTGTCGCATGTAAGTAAGTGAAACAGGCGATGTTTTACCATAGACAATACTGAAAAAACGTGTTGCATGACTAAGGACAATATTACAGGTTTGCGGGATACAAATGGCCACTGATTTTCTTTGCTGCAGCCAGAGTTATGTATGGGTCAAAATTTTTAATAAGTAAGTGAAACCACCCAAGGCCAATGCATTTCAATGAGGAGGAGAGTCCCCTCTAATGGCTACATTTCAGTGTTTCTGTGACCCTGCAAGATCATTTCCTGGGAAAGGGCAACTATCTGAGCATGAACACCGTCAAATTAATATTGGCTTTATGTCAAGCCAAAAACTGTAAGCCTCGCACCAAAAATGCTTCATGACAGTTCCCAGAAATCACATGACAACCTGACAAACTCAAAAAATTCTAAACTGATTGAATGTTTGTGAGACAAAAGCTAACGATGCAGGCATTTTTTGAGACATGTAGCGTCTGTAATCCCTGTGCAACACCAATTTTTTAATGTATGTCACACCAGGGAGGTCATGTGCTTCTAGGATCATGGTAAAATTTCTTTGGGGCAGCACACATTCTTGAGTCATACGCTACACCAGCTCAATTGTACACCATCTGTCTGGACCTCTCATTAGTAGCAGACAGATACACCTTAAATTTCATTAATTTGACTGAAAAGAACAGCCTGAAAGAGCGTTGACCTTCTGAAACTTTCATACAAGGAAGATAGTATGAGTCATACAACCATCTGAAGATGCTATAAGCCTTTTTCTGAAGGGAGAGGCGACACGGTAGGCAACCCAAGAAGAGGAAGTATGATATTGTTATTCAGTGAATTGGCGATCATTTTGGGAAGTTATGAAGACGCTCATTTGAATGATTCCTATTTCATATCTCTTGTAAGAATTGAATGTTTTGGCAAAATAACATATTGAGTTTGCATGGTTAACAGCTCTGGGCCACATTTCATGACTTCTGGTTACCATGAAAACAAATAACGGATGTTATTCCTATGATTTGAGTTTTTGAGGATTATTTGTATACTTGTAATTATCATCATTTTAAAATTGACCAAAAAAATTTCATGCAGTATGTCTGAATAACATCCAGCAAAATTTATGACAAACTTTTGCACTTAAGCTCAAATAGGAATTTTAATGGCCTTGTGAAATTTGGGGCCACATAAGCTCAAAAGAAACCCGAGGCCGAGGCAAGGCCAAGGATTTGGCATCCGAGACCTAGCTAAGGCAGAGGCCATCAAAATATTCCTTTTTCCTAATTTTAAAGAAAAGAAGAGCAAAATAACCTTACACATTTTTAAGAACTATGGAAATTTACAAAAAAATGTTTGACTCCCTAACAATCTGGTGAAGAGACACACTATACTTTTGTTAATGCCTTGTATTAAAAAGAATATTGCAGGAACGGGAACTATGAAATTCAATTTGGTTACCTGATATTAACGCCCATATATAGGCCTATAAATCCACTATTGTACCCATTAGCTGTGGCATGTTGGGCATGGAAATTAGACCTTTGGGCAAATTATTGTCTCATTGGGCTAATTTTAGCACTGACTGTGGTTGGTTATCATTTTGAGCTTTTTGAGGGTTGCACTACTACTTCTTCAAATGCCAATCATCAATTACTACTAGAGATTGCATTTTTCATCCAAATTTTTGGCATCAGAAAACATGTTAAGGAAAAAAATGTTTGGGTGGGGTCACTATATATTTTTCATGGTGACAAATGCAATTTTTAGTTCAAAATCGAAAAAGAGATCTCAATTTTAACATTAGAAACTAGATGGGATCATATTTCCTTATGTAAGACTAGCAGGGGGTCGGTCGGCAGCTTTTGCCCAGTAAGTGCGTTCACCTCTGTGACTCCTACACTAATTTGGTAATGATTCCACACCAAAATAAAATTATCCAACATGCTAACATTACTGCCCATATATTTTCTCGATGTGAGGTGCTCTAAATATTGACAAATACTGAGCCTAAATAGAAAAACAAGCCTGTCGATTTTTAGGCTTTCATTTAATTGATAGACCTCATGAAGAGATGATCCTCATAGCGATTGGCATCATCCACTGATATCAATCCAATGATATGATTGACTGATGTCTCTGACTGATATAATCCATTGATGTGATTGACTGACGTCACTGACTGACGACACCAGCTGACATCACTGGCACTAACTGGCTGACATCACTGGCTGATGTCGCCAACTGACATCACTGGCTGATGTCACCAACTGAAATCACTGGCTGACATCACAAGCTGACATCACAGGCTGATGTCACTGGCTGGCATCACTGGCTGACATCACTGGCTGACATCACCAACTGATGTCACAGGCTGGTGTCACCAACTGATGTCACTGGCTGACATCACTGGCTGACTTCATCGGCTGACTTGACATCACTGGTTGACATCACTGGCTGGCTGACATCACCAACTGACATCGCTGGCTGACATCACTGGCTGACATCACTGGCTGACATCACCAGCTGACATCACTGGCTGACATCACTGGCTGACATCCCTAGCTGACATCACTGACTGACATCCCAACTGACATCACCGACTGCCATCAGTGGCTGACATTACCAGCTGACATCACTGGCTGACATCACTGACTGACATCAGCGATTGACATCACTGGCTGACATTACTGACTGACATCACCAACTGAATGACCAGCTGACATCACTGGCTGACATCACTGGTTGACATCACCAGCTGACATCACTGACTGACATTGATTGACATCATTGACCATATCATAACTATCAATAGGGGAGCTCCTAAACACAAGAGAGAACTCCCAATAAGAAGAAGAAGAAGAAAGTGGAGCCACCTTGTGTAAATAGACAGTACTACTACTGTGGTTGCCATGGAGATGGTAGAATCGAAACTGGACGACACGACACCTAGTATCCCTAAACACTAGCCCTGCTAGTCTACATAGCCCGCTAGTCTAATGAGGTATCAAATGAATGCAGAGAAACACTGTATTGTGCTTGTGGAACTTTAAAAAAAATTCAACTCCTGTTCCACAGAACTTTAGTATAAACTGAGTCATTTTTGTGATTTTTGAGGAAGAAGAACGAAGTACAAAGACCAAACTTCGAAAAGTGCTGTTCCTCTAATTTCATTTGGTAGCTTATTTGTATTTCTACTTTTAAAATTGAAGTCTCTTTTTGTTGCAGTTATTTTTTATTTCGAGCTAAAATTAGCGCTTTATTTTGCTATGAAAAATTTTGAACTGTTTAGACAGATAGCTGAGGTTTTCAATTCAAAATGTCAATAACAACCTTGGGGGGAGGGAGGGTTCATGCATTGTTTGGCCAATGGGTCTCAATGGATCTCAATGCCAAATAATTCACAAATTCAAATTTAATGTCAATTTACAATGCTGCCAGATTTTCAACCCTCCGGTTTCTATGTTGGCATTCAGTGTGGAATTGTTCATGCGCTGCTTAAAGTGCTTACACGTTATTTTAACTTTGTTGCTATGATGTATGTTACCATGGAAACCTGTATGAATAATGTGTGAGATTGAAACTTACAAAAAGGGCTTTACAATGGCGCCAAGTTTGTGTCTGTATTAGCAATATTTACGCTGCAGCACTTAAAGTTATATAAAATTGTAAAAAAAGGCATATTTCGGAAATTCGAGTCTGAATGAGAGTAAGCATGGTCATGTGACCCCAAAGGTCACATGATCATAAAAATCTTTAACTTAGGTGGTACATATAACTTTGGTTAAATGAAGTTTGATTGTACAGTAAATCCCTAAAAATCAATCTTAAAGATTTCATGTAAAATGTGTACCTTTTCAAACTTTGTTGCCATGGTATCCAATTACCATGGATACCAGTATAAATAATAAATAATAAGAAAGACTGAAGCATACTAAAAGGGCTTTCCAATAAGACCAAGTTTGTGTCTGCAGTGTAAATAGGTACTGTTGCTGCAGCAGTTAAAGATGTTGCATAAAATTGTGAAAAAAAAAGCATATTTCTGAGGTTCGACCCTCAATGAAGGTCCGCATAGTCACATGACCCAATGGTCACATGACAATAATAATCTATAATTGAACATATACATGCTCGGTTGGCTGAATGAAGTCTGGTCATGGAGTAAGTCCCTAAAAATTGATTTTTTATATTTCAGATCAAATTTGTGTTTTTTTAAACTTTGTTGTCATGGCAACCAATTACCATGGATACCTATACAAATTATATGTGAGATTGAAGCTTACTAAAAGGGCTTTCCAATGAGACGAGATTTTTGCCTGTAGTGTCAATATTGTGGCTGCAGCAATTAAAGTTGTAGTATAGAATTGTGAAAAAATGCATATTTCTGAGGTTCAACCATCAATGGCAGTCAGCATGGTCATGTGACCCCAAAGGTCACATGACCATTAAAATCGCTAATTGAGGTTGTTCATATCTGGTTGGTTGAATGAAGTCTGGCTGTGGATTAAATACCTAAAAAATGAATTTTACTGGTACAAAGGTGAATTAAAAAATATTCATACTTGGTTGCCATGGTAACCAATTTGTGAAAAATTGCACCACTTTTCCCAACTGCATCCCCCAGTTTCATAATCTACAGAAGTTTGCGATTCCGACGATGTATAGATTGTCCATTCCTCTCTCGGGGTGAGCCAAATCCTTAAATAAAGCACTTTTGAGGTCTTGGCTCCCAGACTAGCTGTGAATGCTCTTGTCACCCCTCACCTTGACTACGGAAATGGACTCTTGTATGGCACAACCAGCTGTTTGATGAATAAGCTTCAAGTTGCCCAAAACTCAGCTGTTCGATTGATTGAGAGATTGAAAAGACATGACAGTGTAAGTCTTAGTAGAAAGCAACTACATTGGCTACCGATTCCAGCAAGAATCCAGTTCAAACTGTTGATGATCACATGGAAAGCAATGAATTCCCAAGCCCCATTGTACATTCAAGAACTTATTCAAGCCAAACCCCAGCAAGACCACAATCTGAGAAGCAATCATAGACACCTGTTAGCAGAACCTATCCCATGCAACAAAAATAAGTTTGAGGACAGAGCTTTCTCATATGCAGCCCCAAAACTCTGGAATAGTTTGCCAGAAAAATTGAGAACAATTAACACTGTGGAAAGTTTCAAGAATAACCTTAAAACTCACTTGTTTAAACAATTCTACCCCTGAGCTCTTCTGAGCAGCGCTATTGAGCAGTTTACTGGAATTAGCGCTATATTAAGTTATTATTATTATTATTATTATATTATTATTACTCTGGTTGGTTAATGTACTGTTGAGCTTTTTGAGGGCTGCACTGATATTCCTTCAAATTGTAATTGTAATTTTGTAATTGTAATTTATTTTGATTTCCAACAAGATCTTACAAAGTTGGAGGCTGGGCGCGCTTAGACAAATGTCTGTAATTTGGCCCAGCCTTGATAAAAAAAATTAAATAAGTAAATAAAAGGAGAAGCAATACAACATAAAATTATAGGAAAGGAAAAAAAAAAACAGTATAACAGCAACAATTACGGTAATAAGGTTATTAATGCTGCTGTATTAAAGGCAGTTCTGTATATTTCGTCCAAATTTTCGACCTAAGGCTTCCAAGAAAATATGTCAAGGAAAAAAAAAATTTCAGGGGGGGTCACTGTATTGTATTTTTTTAATAGAAATAATGATATTTCTAGCTTAAAATCTGAAGAAAAAACAAAAGGCCGAGGGATGAATTTTTGATGGTAGAAATGCAAATAAGGTGTCAAATGAAAGAAGAGAGGCAGCACTATGTGATGCTGAAGGCGCTTTTTAAAATTTTTAATTTTAATCCCTGTTTAATGGGGTATTAGTTGAAACTGAGCCATTTTTGGCATCTTTATTTGGCAAAAAAGTACACGGACCAAAATTCAAAAAAGCGCCTGATTGATCATATAGTGCTATTTCTCTGCTTTCATTTGACACCTTATTTGTGTTTCTACTATTAAAACTCATCCCTCGGCCTCTATTTTAGTGTTTTTATCAGATTTTAAGCTAAAAATAGCATTTTTTCCTATTAAAAGATGCAGTGACCCTCCCCAAAAAAAAAATTTCCGTGACATGTTTTTTTATAGACTTCTGATGCCGAAAATTGGGGGTGAAACTGCACAAATTCCTTTAACTGAGCATCATTTAAGGGCATGTCAGTTCTCTCCAAAAAGGTGAGAAGTGTATTAACCAACCAGAGTAGGTATAAAATTAAATATATAGCAGTTGTGTGAGTTTTATAAGATATAGTCGTTCTTCAACTAATTTTGCCTTTTTTATTGTGTTAAAAGCATAATAATGATATTTCAGGTCCATTTAAAAACAGAAGACAAAATACAATGAAATCCTGTGATGTCATCACAGCCATTTTGAGTATTAGTTTTAGGCATCTTATTGCCCATTTCAAACAACAAAAACCGTTTTAAAGATAAAAAAAAATGTTTTGAATGAGAAGCAGAATTTTATTTTTCTTGAAGATAATAAATAAAATAAATAACATATTTGCAATGCCTGGGAAGGTGCTACAATGAAAATAAAAGTGGACGGAATTACAATCATTATTTTTGAACTGGCTTGATTGGGGGATAGTAAATCCGTCCACCTACTTTAAATGGTCCTTAAAAGCACTTTTACGACTTTTAGTAAATACAAATGGCATAACACTGATTAAAGAAATTAGATTGAGCAATTACACTACTTGATTGGGTTAAAAGTGTTTTTTAATTGTGATTAAGGCAATCAATTGAAATTCTTGATAGTTAACTTTACTTCTGTTATTTGAATCTTATATTATAAGTTTAATCAGCACCCAAATGTTCTAATATTGACAGAAATCATTTGTGAAAGTTTATAGATTGCAAAACTTGAAAAAATCATAAGATATGAAAGGTATGTGCAGCATAATGCCCTGTGGACGGATTTACCATAGTTTACTTTTTTCGGCTGCTAGTGATAGTACAACATATGCCCCTTCCAATGTGCTATTTTTTATTTTTGCATCTTATACCATTTTCCTTGAAATACAGTTTTAGCCAAAAGTGGACGGATTTACCCTCCTTGACTATATACATATAAAAAGAATGAGTTGTAGCCATTGAAGCAAATAATGCATGATACTGGAATGAATAGTTCATATTCATCACACTTAAAGGACAGCTTCTTTTTCATACTAAAAAAGTCAAGACACTCTATTTAATTTGTTGTAGCAATATAGTCCGACAAAGGCTGACCAACAACAACGTAGTTGTTGGTCAGCCAACATTGCATTGACTGTTTTCAGCATTGGTGCGACCTAGAATCTGTCGCACCTCTGCAGGGAAATATGGGGCAAGAATTGGGACAATTTGGACTGAATTTCCCAGAAGCATCTATAAAAAGCTTGTATGAACTAACCTGGGCTGGTACTATTCCGGGAAATGTGTGAAATAGGTCTGCAAACTTTTGAATCGAGGGCTGTGAATTTGAACAAATTTAGAAATGGTAAAATAGGCACCATTACAAGGTGTTGCAACGGCAAAATTCGTCTGCTACAGCCAATGGGAGGGCAGTGTTTTTTACACCAAAGGGCTCTCAAACAACCTAGAAATGCAGGAAAGTCCCAATGCACTTTCTTCTTCCTCCAGCTGTCTTGAATAAGATAGAATTTTTCGATCTAGTAGCAATATATATAATACATTCTTCACTAAACTACTGCTGACTAACATAATTATTAAACTAGGAGTAGCATGAGTGTTCAGTGATATATGAAATTGAAAAGTTTGAATTAGAGAGTTGAGTTTCAAGATTGATAATTAAGGCACCCTTCAATTGCGGGCCTCGTAAAACACGGCAATTACTTGTTGCTAATTTCAGTATGTTACTAAGGGTAGATCACAAGTTGGTTCCTCATTAATTATGAAATCACAAGGCCTTTGACACTATTTGATGTCTAGGTGGAGTCAACTTCTTCAGTTATGGATTGATTTGTTTGACTATAAGGTCATATGAAGAATATATCAGCAAGTCACCAGGTTGCCATGCAATTGTGGTTATATCTCTAAAAATTTTGAGAATATTTTGACTTTATGACTCCTGTAATATTTTTTGTCAGATTCCTGTGGTCTTGGAGTTTGTGATTTTGCAACCTCCCTTTGATGGGAAACATACAGAGCAATCCAAAATAAAGTAAGAACATTTCCTGTCTGAAGTCCTCTGTTTACCTTTATTAGGCTTTGCTTTCTCCGCTCCAGCCCAAATATACTTGCAACTACCTTTAACTCACTGAAAAAGAAAGATACGACAATATGAAGCGGTTTGATTAAAGTAAATTGGAAAACATTTAAAAGTGTAAATAAGGCTCACATTCATGTGATAATCCATTTTTGATTCCTTTTTATCCAGCAGAGACGTTGGTGTTTTTCATTTTATATTAATACAGAATGTTGTGCAATTAATTGCATTGATTAAAATGCTATTGGTGTGAGTCCTCACACTCACTATCAATCCGACCAGCACCTAGTTAATTGCGCAGTTGCATTGGGGATTCGCTTGAGTTGTTAAAGCGCACCCTTAATCGAAACCCATTGAGAATTTCCGCCTTGATAATATCTTGACTCCGAGACTTTGGCAGGTCACGACCAGCTGATGTTGAGGTAGGTCAGCCGACTTGACTGGTTCATGGGGTAAAAGATCACGAGAGGGTTCATTATCAGATGAAGAATAATCGACAGCACTGGTCAACAAAAAAAGATTTCCGTCTGCTACCTGAGGCAAAATACCCATATAAACCTAATTAGAGCATGCTGATTCCAAATCTGAAATCAAAATTGCCCCAGAACGTCTAGATTTTTAGTTATGGCAATGTCAATATTTGGCAAATAATCAAGCGCGAGAGCAATTCGCGTGTATAATGAATGAACTCTGCACTGTTGAATACTGGAAAGTGAGCATATCATAGTATTTGCATAAGTTATTTTAGGATGCTGAAACAATATATAACCAAAATATTTCAATCAGACAGGCCAGATACAAAAAATTGAGGGCGACAGGTCCCAGAAATAGGCGATTTTTTTCAAATTTGTCATTGTTCAATATATTCCCATTTGGAGATATGAAAATGGCTAGTGTGCAACTCCTACTGATAAATTATAGCTTTTTGTGAAAGAAAAACATATTTAAGTAATTTCTTATGATGATTGGATTTTTTATGAAGAATATGAAAAAAATTGATGGAAAATGAGATGCAATAAATTTGGAATTAAATTTTCGGGTTGGAAGGGTCAGGTAGTGCAGATATAATTCCAAATACCACACTCTAATGCAACTACACTGCCCACAGAGCCAGCCTCAGCCACTGTGTAGACTAGTGCCTAAAATTTCACATGGTTTTAACTGTTTTCCTCAAACCAAGAATTTCTGTCAAGAAGAAATCAAATCGCGGAGAATTAAATCATCAAATATACAACAATATACTGGGGTCTCGGGGAGTATACTAGGGATGTACTGCACCTACCTATGATATAACCTCATAATATAGTTGGAAGAAAATTTGGCCTCATTTACCCACAGGAGTGGCTTTATGAAGCAGAAATTTCCTTTATCATCTATATACTGATTCTAGCTATATATTAACAACAAAGCCAATAATCTTCCTCAGCTGTGCCTTATAATTACATAATGGTTATTTGACCATCCTACATGCCTGAGAAATGTTCCCGGGTTATTAAGTCAGTATGCATACAAACATGAGCTGATATATATATATATATGCATACTCAAATTGTATGGACCAATATCCAGAACAGTAATTCTGTGTACATTGTACATGGGGGGGGGGGGGTGGTGAAAAACTGTGTTGGGATTACTATTATGAGAAAACAGTACTATGGCATTGTGATCCATTGTATTTAAATATTTCAATAACCAAGAACAGAGTAATTCTTATCTTTTAATTCTAAATTTACTATGATGACCCAATATTTCTAGGCATGGACCTGTCAACTGGGCTGTTATTTGAATGTGTCCCTTTATTGTGAATTATCCTGGTTGCTGTTCCAGTTTCCATGCAGGCTAACTAGAACAGTGATGAGGTCGCCAGCTCCTGTTACATGCAGACCTTCAAAAAAATCGCAAAGTAATTATTTATGCACCCATATTAAATTTCAATCTGATAACATTGCTGCACTTTTTGTCTACAGTGAACATGTGACACAGAATGTAGATTATGCAAAGTCAGTATGTCACAATATAGTACAAATAGTATATCAACAAATTGCACACACCACGAACCAGTCAGATACTTGGAGGTTGCACATTTCAAGCAAAATAATGGGGTGTTATATCTTGCTTCCAATAATTGGATGTGTGATTCTCAGTGCCTCGGGCTCTGAACCGGTTGACAGATCTTCTGATTCTGAAACACCGGAAACAAATGATCGTGAAGTAACTGAAACCAGGATTGGGGATGGAGAAACACCTGCTGTCGGTCTTTTTGAACAAACAGTGGATTGTTATGACAAATATGCCATACCCCCTAAAAAGCCAACGTCTATGCGTTTACGTCCATTTCTGGTCAGTATCATGGTCTCCTGAGTTATTTCAGAGCTAGATTTTCAGAATGAAGGTTATGTTATCAGTTACGGGGATGACAATTATGCATTTGTCGGCAAAAATAGAAAATCTTACTCAATCAGGAACTTGCGCCCTTCTACTGAATACTTCATAAGTGTCAAAGCTTTTAATGAGTTTGGAGAAGGGCCGCCAGCTAACGCTACTGCCCGCACAAAAGAGTTCAAACTGCCAATTGGTATACGTAAGCCACCCGTGGGAATAAAAGCCAATGCCACATCACCGACAACAATTGTTGTAGCCTGGGATTACCCATATCGACGAGTTGAAGACTCGGTTTATTCGTTTCAAGTTCGTTACATAATTCTGGGAACACAAGAAGCCAAAGAACTAACCACTGCAAGCCAACTTGTGAATCTTCAAGATCTGTCCTCAAACACCACTTACGAGATTAAAGTGAGGGCACGCCACAACCGAACTCCTCATCTGTCGCCATGGAGTATTTCGGTCACCTGTAAGACTCCTAATTGAGAAAAGGGACATTTTGAGTGAAATTTAATGAACAAACAAACCTCGATGTGAAGGTATTTCAAATAAACTTGATGTTCAGGAAAGAATTTTCAGACCTTGCCATTTGTATTGAATACTGAGACTCGGTCATTGAACCTTGCAGGTTATCATGGATCTATGTATGCTGCTCAATAAATGTACCTGTATGACACATTTAGACTAAGACTTATTGTGTAAGTAAAAGTAATTTCAATAAACTGGATCTTACACATTTTAATATCTCGTTTTCATCCAGGGACCTATTTATCAAATAAGCTTGCTTGCTTTTATGGTGCTGGTATACCCAAGATCTGCCGGGCAGCTCAACCTCCATCTTTGTGGAGGGAGTTGCACATTTTATTTTTTGTGACCACCGTATGATGATGAGGTGAGAAGGCTTGGAGTCTGGCATATGTCCAGGGCCTTTCAGTCGCCCCATGTAGCTGTTTGTGGATGTCCGTAAAGTCACTATGAGACATTCTTTTACATTGAGGTAAGTTGGTCAATTTGTCAATGAAAGACATACAACTAGGCCTAATTGTTATGTAAAATCATTCAAAAAGGAATCTGGGAATATAATCACGCTGTGCAGAGACATAATTTATGATTTCCTGATTCATTAGTAAGTAAAACCTATAACGATGCATTCAAGGAAACCAGACTCATTCATTAGTCATTGGTGACTACATGTACTTATACGCGTAGTTGAAATTGGTTTTGGGCAGACACTGTGACAGCTGTTGTGGGAATAACTTATCGAAATATACATGATTTGACAACTACATGAGAAAGCATGTAACTTGCACATTAAGCTGATAAATTCAAGCAATCTAATGAACATCGCCAATTATTTGGAAATCCTTAAAATATAGTGGCATTTAATTTTTAAATCTAGCGAAATCAGCTGTCGTGGAGAGCACTGAAATAACACCACTTCAGTGAGAACATTTCAAGAGAGACATGTTACGAACTTTGAGCAAAGTTGGTTTAAGTTAGCCCCAAGTTAAGGTGGCTCGCTACTCGTGCTAAGTGGTAGTTAGCGCACATTCACGCGCAGCCAGGCAGGCCCTATCTATCGTAACTTCACCATTGCTGCTTGGCTCTACTGAGACTGCTTCAGGATCTTTTTTTAATTTTAAGAATTTCGTGCGTCAGCCGCTTTGTTTGCCACTTTTGCCGATTCCATTAGGGTTAAAAACTTCTCATTTGCAGCATTGGATTTGCCATGAAGAGTACTATATTCAGCCCGAGATTCAATTTGATACTCAAAACAAAAAATTTACAGGCAATTTTCGGCAAGCAAGTCTAATTTCTCAAAAATGACTTTGTGATATAAATTAACGTTTATATCAATTTGAAGTGTGGTAGGAAGGCTTTTCTATATCATCATATTGTTCCCAACTATTTTTGGAAATGAATGACAAAGAAATGAAAAATCCTATCTCGTCAACTTTTTTTAGCGCCTTGGTTTATAAAAAAAATTTAAATTGTCAAAATCGAAACTTATATTCCGAGGCCCTTGGAAAGTCCTTTAAACTAAATATATATCTCTTTGAAATTGTGATCACCTTTTCCATGAAAGTGTTTTCTTTAATTTCATGCCACATTGCATAATATAGAATGCATGGCCACTGAATGGCAGAACAAACTTCACAGTAGGAAAAATAAGAAAAAAATTCAGTTTTTCAGGTTTGCGTGGACTGACTTTCTCGAACATAACCCCAAACATTTTTTTTTTAAAGGCTGGTAACGACCACTTTTGTTCACATATCCTTGCTATAAACTATATTTTGGATCATTCTAAACTGTTTTTAAGAAATCCTATCTTGGAAAGTTCACGAGTATCGAGCCACCATAATCAGAACAAGATAATCTATCTAAAACAACCATTTGGAAACTTTATCTTAAATATCCATCCAGTATGGATGTTGAAGAGAAATGAAGTATTGATTAATGATTATTTTACATTTGGATGATAGTAAGGGCAAAAAGCATATACAATCACGTATTTTATGAGACATACAATAGTCAATTACAAACTATTTTTACTATACAAGTAGAGTCAAGGAGGGTAAATCCGTTCACTTTTGTCTAAAACTGTCTTTCCAGGAATATGGGAATAGTTACAAAAATGAACTTAGTCCATTGGAAGGGGCATATATCGTGCTTTCTTCACTAGCCAAAAAAGACAAATATTCAAATAATTTTACTAAAACCATGGCAACGAAATTTGAAGGTTAGAGCACCTAAATACGACCACCCTGTTGGTAAATCTGTCCAGCAAGGGTGGTAAATCCATCCACAGGGAATTATACAGCACATAACTGTCATATCATATGATTTTTTTCAAGTTTTGCAATCTAACAATGATCACAAAGAATCGTCCGTCGATTTTGAAATAGTGGGGTACTTATTGCACTTAAAATAGAGGGATTAAATAAAAGAAGTACAGTTAACTATCAGCAATTTCAATTGACTGCCTCAATTACGATTTAAGAACTCTTTTTAACCCAATAAAGTGGTCTAATTGCTGAAACTAATTTCTTTCATCAGTGTTATTCCGTTTATAGGTATTAAAAATCATAAAAGTGCTTTTAAATCTCATTTGAAATGGGTGGGAGGATTTACAATCACCCAGTCAAGCCTGAATTGAAAATAATGATGGTAATTCGGTCCACTTTTATTTCCATTATATCACATGCCCAGGTGTTGCAATTAAGCTATTGAAAGAATCCTGCAAGAAAAATAAAATCCTACTTGTCATGCAAAACTTTTTTTCTTTTTCAAAACATTTTTTGTTGATTGAAATAGGCAAAGAGATGCCTACAAGAAATTCACAAAATGGCTGTGATGACGTCACAGGATTTCATTGTATTTTGTCCTCTGTTTTTAAATGAACCTGAAATATCATTAAGATGCTGCTAACATGTTAAATACGGCAAAATTAGTTGAAAAGGGAGTTTATATCTTGCATTTAAAACTCACACAACTGTAATAAATTTAATTTCATGCCCATAATAGGGGGTGGACGGAATTACCCCCCTGGACGGATTTAACATCCCTGACTCTAGAGTAAGGAATGGTAAATCCGTCCAGGAGGGTAATTCTGTCCGACCCTTAATATACTCTGGTTGGTTAATGTACTGTTGAGCTTTTTGAGGGCTGCACTGATATTCCTTCAAATTGTAATTGTAATTTTGTAATTGTAATTTATTTTGACTTCCAACAAAATCTTACAAAGTTGGAGGCTGGGCGCGCTTAGAAAAATGTCTGTAATTTGGCCCAGCCAAAGATAATATACATAAAGATGCGCAGCTTCAATACTTCCAATGGCAACCACAATTGTGACGTTACCTGTGCACATCCCCAGAGGGAGCAGTGAACAGAAGAGGTGACGTTACCTTGGTGAGCACAACAGGCAGCCTCACTTCAGTTTCTCTGAGCGTGCAGTCTGTAATTGACAGATCTGCCAATTTTGATACCACCTTGCTGATTAAAAAAATTAAATAAGTAAAAAAAAGGAGAAGCAATACAACATAAAATAATAGGAAAGGAAAAAAAACCAGTATAACAGCAACAATTACGGTAATAAGGTTATTATAAAAGGCAGTTCTGCCTATTTCATCCAAATTTTCGGCATAAGGCTTCCAAGAAAATATGTCAAGGAAAAAAAATTTCAGGGGGGATCACTCTATTTTTTTTATAGAAATAATGATATTTTTAGCCTAAAATCTAAAGAAAAAATTAAACAAAAGGCCGAGGGATGAATTTTGATGGTAGAAATGCAAATAAGGTGTCAAATGAAAGTAGAGAGGCAGCACTATGTGATGCTGAAGGCGCTTTTTAAAATTTTTAATTTTAATCCCTGTTTCATGGAGTTTTAGTTGAAACTGAGCCATTTTTGGCATCTTTATTGGGCAAAAAAGTACAGACCAAAATTCAAAAAAGCGCCTGATTGATCATATAGTGCTATTTCTCTGCTTTCATTTGACACCTTATTTGTGTTTCTACTATTAAAACTCATCCCTTGGCCTCTATTTGAGTGTTTTTATCAGATTTTAAGCTAAAAATAGCATTTTTTCCTATTAAAAGATGCAGTGACCCCCACGAAATTTTTTTTTCCGTGACATGTTTTTTATAGACTTCTGATGCCGAAAATTGGGGGTGAAACTGCACAAATTCCTTTAACTGAGCATCATTTAAGGGCATGTCAGTTCTCTCCAAAAAGGTGAGAAGTGTATTAACCAACCAGAGTAGGTATAAAATTAAATATATAGCAGTTGTGTGAGTTTTATAAGATATAGTCGTTCTTCAACTAATTTTGCCGTTTTTATTGTGTTAAAAGCATAATAATGATATTTCAGGTCCATTTAAAAACAGAAGACAAAATACAATGAAATCCTGTGATGTCATCACAGCCATTTTGAGTATTACTTGAAGGCATCTTGTTGCCCATTTCAATCAACAAAAACCGTTTTAAAGATAAAAAAATGTTTTGAATGAGAAGCAGAGTTGTTATTTTTCTTGAAGAATTTGTTAAATAACATATTTGCAATGCCTGAGAAGGTGCTACAATGAAAATAAAAGTGGACGGAATTACAATCATTATTTTTGAACTGGCTTGATTGGGGGATAGTAAATCCGTCCACCTACTTTAAATGGTCCTTAAAAGCACTTTTACGACTTTTAGTAAATACAAATGGCATAACACTGATTAAAGAAATTAGATTGAGCAATTACACTACTTGATTGGGTTAAAAGTGTTTTTTAATTGTGATTGAGGCAATCAATTGAAATTCTTGATAGTTAACTTTACTTCTGTTATTTGAATCTTCTATTATAAGTTTAATCAGCACCCAAATGTTCTAATATCGACAGAAATCATTTGTGAAAGTTTATAGATTGCAAAACTTGAAAAAATCATAAGATATGAAAGGTATGTGCAGCATAATGCCCTGTGGACGGATTTACCATAGTTTACTTTTTTCGGCTGCTAGTGATAGTACAACATATGCCCCTTCCAATGTGCTATTTTTTATTTTTGCATCTTATACCATTTTCCTTGAAATACAGTTTTAGCCAAAAGTGGACGGATTTACCCTCCTTGACTATATACATATAAAAAGAATGAGTTGTAGCCATTGAAGCAAATAATGCATGATACTGGAATGAATAGTTCATATTCATCACACTTAAAGGACAGCTTCTTTTTCATACTAAAAAAGTCAAGACACTCTATTTAATTTGTTGTAGCAATATATATAACTAGAAAAGCCCACTGGGTCACACACTGTTGAGATCTAAATTCACATGTTTATCTAAGTAAAATTATCAAGTGATAATCTGGTGACAGACGGGCATCACAATGTTTAAATGTGGGGTAATTGTCATGTTCATCAATTTTACCCCCTTGTCCTTGTTAATCATGTGATCTTCATGTGCATTGTCAGCTGGGTGACTTGATGCAGTGACCTGAGTTGACTACTTAATTGAGTCTACTTTAATATATAATTTAGCCAACATATTTTACTTGGATTAAAGCCCTTTCACAATGATGTAAAGGCAAGCAAGGAACTGCAGATTTGTGCACTGTTAAATCCGCCACATTTAGTATGCAAATGAACTGGAATTGGACTGCTGGTGACTGGTGGATGATTACTGGTTTCCAAAAAATCTGTCACGCCAAGTGCTCTTTATCTCAATGACGTCATGCCCTATTAAGGTTGCTAGGCAACTCAACGTAGCATAACAGAGCCTCATGATGGCGGACGGTTACCTGGTTACGACGCATGCGCATAACAGACTATCAACATGACGCTCAAGGCTGGATTTTCACTTCTGCTGCAGCACATGAAAAGATGGAAATAACAAATTTAGGGTCCGTTGAACTACCAAAAGTGCCTCTGGTGCCTCTTTGGGACAATGTAAGTACCCTGTGCGAATTTGGCAGTCGTAGGCCACCCAGATTCCTCAATCCTAAAGGTGAAAGATATGTGGCTCAAGAACATGAACTTTATTAAGATAGATACATTCTTCACTAAACTACTGCTGACTAACATAATTATTAAACTAGGAGTAGCATGAGTGTTCAGTGATATATGAAATTGAAAAGTTTGAATTAGAGAGTTGAGTTTCAAGTATGATAATTAAGGCACCCTTCAATTGCGGACCTCGTAAAACACGGCAATTACTTGTTGCTAATTTCAGAGTGTTACTGAGGGTAGATCACAAGTTTGTTCCTCTTTGATTTGTTTGACTGTTTCAGGACCAGCTGATGTGTCACGTTGAGGTAGGTCAGCTGACTTGACCGGTTCATGGGGTAAAAGATCACGAGAGGGTTCATTATCAGATGAAGAATAATCGACAGCACTGGTCAACAAAAAAAGATTTCCGTCTGCTACCTGAGGCAAAATACCCATATAAACCTAATTAGAGCATGCTAATTCCAAATCTGAAATCAAAATTGCCCCAGAACGTCTAGATTTTTAGTTATGGCAATGTCAATATTTGGCAAATAATCAAGCGCGAGAGCAATTCGCGTGTATAATGAATGAACTCTGCACTGTTGAATACTGGAAAGTGAGCATATCATAGTATTTGCATAAGTTATTTTAAGATGCTGAAACAATATATAACCAAAATATTTCAATCAGACAGGTCCAGATACAGTACAACCCAAAATAAAGTAAGAAAATTTTCTGTCAGAAGTCCTCTGTTTACTATTTTGCCCTCTTTTCTCCTCTCCACCCCAAATCTCCTTACAACTCCCTTTGACTCCTTACAACAACCTTATCCCACATTAAGAACTCTATTTAGACAGCCACCAATGTAAATGCATTTAGCAGAGGTGCAAAATATCAAGTGAATCCAACACAATAGGGGTGATTGATTTAAATTGGTTGTTTAAAAATGATTTTAATGTAATTTTAAAAGGTAGTTTCAAGTAGGTAAACGTAGGAAATGATTCAAAGGTAGTCAAAAGGTCTGAAAGGGTAAAGTAGTAGCTGATTCTTACTTCCTGCAGGGGTAATCATACTTTATTTCGGGTTGTACTGTACAAAATTTACGGGCGACAGGCTCCAGAAATGGAAGCTTTTTTTGCAAATTTGTTATTGTTCAATATATTCCCATTTGGAGATATGAAAATGGCTAATGTGCAACTCCTACTGATAAATTATAGTTTCTTGGTGTAAGAAAAACATATCTGAGTAATTTCTTATGATGATTGGATTTTTCATAAAGACTATGTAAAAAATTGATGGAAGATGAGATGCAATAAATTTAAAATCAAAGTGTTCTGGTTGGAAGGGCCAGGTAATGCAGATATAATTCCAAATACCACACTCTAATGCAACTACACTGCCCACAGAGCCAGCCTAAGCCACTGTGTTGACCAGTGCCTAAAATTTTGCATGGTTTTAACTGTTTTCCATACTGTTTTGCTCAAACCAACATTTTCTGTCAAGAAGAAATCAAATCACAGAGAATTAAATCATCAAATATACAACAATTTAAGTGGTTCACATAAGCCCTTCTTTAATGATGATCAAGCAGTCCCTTCAGAGTCTGAGCTGCTGGAGGTGGAGTATGATTTGACATAACTTTGGGCATATACATTCTCCTGAGCATTTAAAAATGGATGTTCAAAATCAGATTGGAAAAAGACTAACTGCTATAAATTATTTTCTAACCGGGTTAATGGAAAAAACATTGTCATGTTGTAACATAAGTTATTAACTTATGTTACAACATGACAATTTTTTTGCCATTAACCCGGTTCGAAGATTAGTTATAGCAGTTAACCACTTTAGTGACCCCATTCTGATATCTGAAACTCTTCAAATGTGTCACCTTGTAGGATCAAGCAATTGCTTGTTGCTAATTTCAGAATGCACTCTAAAAAAATTCTGACAAAATTGGTTTTTTAGATTAAAAATGGTTTTTTGAAAAACCAAATTTCAATGCAAAAAACCAACATTTTTTAGAGTGTGTTATAAGAGTAGATCACAGGTTGGTTCCCCATTTGTTTTGAAATCACAGAGCCTTTTGACACTCTTGATGTCAGAATGGGGTCACCTATTTCAGTTGGTCGGCAATATTGATTGAAAAGTCTTAAATTTTTGTGGCATGGATTGATTAAGTTGACCAACAGGGTTAGACTGAGAGTAATGGTATCCATCAGCTGTGCCTTTCATATATCCAAAAATAAAATGGAGGAAAATTTGACCTCATTTACCCACAGGAGTGGGTTTATGAAGAAGAAATTTCCTTTATCACCTATACTGATTCTAGCTATATATTAACAACAAAGCAGACCATCTTCCTCAGCTGTGCCTTATAATCACATTATGGTTTTTGACCATCCTATGTAGACAAAGCCTGAGAAATTTTCGCAGGATATCAAGCTAGTATGCATACAAACACGAGCTAATTTGTATATGCAGCAGCTTACTTTGTTCACCCCAAAGGAAAGTAGATCCAATAAATATCAATATAAATGGAGTTCCCATTGAATTTGTTGAACATTTTAACTACTTAGGCTTAGTGCTAGATAGACATATCCTGGAAATTCCACATCAACACAATATCCTGTAAAATCTCCAAAACAACTGACATAATGTGTTAGTCAAAAAAAATTTCTTCCACTTAATATATTGCTGACTCTTTATAATTGCCTCATTTTACCATATCTAAATCATGGCATATTAGTATGGGGAACACATGTATGCGCATAAAATTATGAAATTGCAAAAGAAATCTGTAAGAGTTACACGTATTACCAATTCTAAATACAATTCCCATACTGAGCGTATCTTTAAAAAGTTTGTCTTCAGGCTGGAAAATGGCATGTTGCCATACTATTTCAGATATAAGAAAGCAGACATTATTTACAATTACGATATGCATCGTTCTGTAAGAAATTGCTACATTTGTCACTCCATTGACAACCTGTTGTAATCTCTATTTTTGTGTTCTTTTGTACTTAGTGTATAGGCATTCTTCATGAATCATCTTGACCACACCACTCAAATTTCATTCTCTCAATTTCTCAAAAAATATTACATATTATTTAATGAAATGCTATTGAATTAGAGCACCGTGCGAGTCTGAGTCTGCAGCTCAAATGGTATAGACCAATATCCAGAGCAGTAATTCTGTGTACATTGTACAGCAGGGGGCTGTGGTGATGCACTGTGTTGGGATTGCTGTCATCAGAAAACAGAAGTAGAGCATTCAAAACTCTGTCACAGGTAGATGACTTGCCTTCTACTGAGGGCAGAGCATTTTGAGAAGTGGGTCAAGGTCTTAAAATGTGACCTTGATTTGACTGTAACCTCGATACTACTACTCTACCATCAAGCAGACGGATTCCTGAGGTCTGGACATCATTTACTGGGGAAAAAGTGACATTCCTATCTTCTCAGATTGTCTCTCATTTGTTCTCTTGAGAATGAAATTGAAACATTCCTTATAGGATAATTCTGTAACAAACACATGTTGCATATTCATCTGCATTCGATCTAATAATCTTACTTTGAGGAAGTTCCTCACAAATTGGTGGACCAATAATTAGCTGCAATGTGAAGGTGACAATTATCAATTTCAATTTCAATTTCAATTTCAATTTATTGACCACTAAAGCAAAGATGTACATCATCATGGCACATAAAAACATTGCAAAACATTTACTCAATCTTTAGGCAGTAATTTGCCTTCTTGATTGACAAGGCGTGCAATTTTTTATTGCTTTTTCAACTTCTATTTGCTTAGGTGAGATGCATACAAATAGAGAACTCAACTTCATCATGTATTATGCTTGTCACATTGTCGTTTTTGTTCTTATGAAGTTTCATTGGTTTTTTCGTTGTCTTATGCTTCCTTAATATTTATTCATGTATGTCATCTTTGTTTAAATTATCTGCCTTTCTCAGCACTCAGAGTCTCCACTCAGACCTCATTACAGGATCATTTTCTCATGATCAAACAAATACAAACAAAGATAAAATAAAGTAATAATAATGATTAATCAAAACAAAAAAAGTATTAGAGAATATCAAAATTGGGCTAAGCAGCGAAAAAGAAGAAGGGTGAAGCCTACCTTATCTAAGGTTCCATCTGCTTATCTATTTCTCAACACCAATCAATCAACCTGTCCATGTCTGTCTCTGTATCTGTCCGATTCTGTTGATCAATCTTCCCTTCTTCTTTGCTTCCTAGATGTATATTGGTATGTTTGTACCTCCATCCATCTTTTAGAAAAATTTTACATGACACATTTTTACCCATAATATTTCCCCTCACATTAATATTGAACCTTTCAACAGCACCTAGCTTTCACCATATATATATGTAAATATCAGTTCAAAATTGGCCTAAGTCAGACCTTTTTGGTACCATAGGAAGGCTCTTATGATAATACATGTGCTAAAAAAAATGTGAACTCCTAAAATAATTATAAACCCCTCAAAACCCCAACTCAACTTTTGCACAAATGGCCTAAGTCCTGTTAACTTAGGCCATTTGGACTTAGGCCAATTTCGTTATCAATTATTTTAGTGGATATCACCAATATTTTTCGGTCACAATTGTGAGTATTAATTTTATTGAAGTTGTTTCCTCGCATTTCATTCATAATTTTGTTGGAGAATTGCTTAATGACACAGCTACACCGCAAAAGAATTTTGGCCTAAGTCAGTTTTTGGCTGTTTGCCAAAATTGCCAAAAATGACTTAGGCCAATTTTGTTTTAGGCTGACGACATGTTATCTTATATTCGCGCAGCGACACGGCCAAAGGACGTTTCGCGAAGGGAATTGAGCACAAGAAAGGTTTCAAAAATCTGTGCAGTGATGATCTCAACATCAATGGTTGACAGCAGGAAATTAGGTTGAGTTGGTCCAGCTTCTTATCAATGATTTAGTTTCAAATTTAACAAAACATGACATATTCATATTCAAAAGTGTTTTAAAAATTCAATTTTCTCCATTGATATTCCCTGTATCTATAATTTTTATGGAATAGTTAATTATTAGCCATGAAAAGCTAAATTAAAGTATTAACATATGATTAATTTCATTTCAAAATAGACAACAAGAAAACATAACAAAATTGAAGTTATATAATCTTTGTCAAAGTTCTGATGATTATGTAACAGTGAGCAATTAAAGCTACATTGCATAAAGTTTTATAATCATACAAGACGGAATACACCAATGTCTGTGCTGGATAAAGAATGAATCAAAAATGGATTATCACATGTGAGCCCTATTTGTACTTCTGAATAATCTCCAATGTTTCAGTTTAAAAACTAGATCACTTCAATTGAACTGCTTCGTATTGTTGTATTTTTCTCTTTCAGTGAGATTAAACGCCGTAGAAACGGATGGATGAAATGTTGTTAAGTCTACTTGCCTTTTTCACGTTTTCTATCACCTTCAATTGCATTGAAATAAGAAATGCAGTTCATTAATGAGGATGCCTTGGCAAGCTTTTACCACTCTCAGACATCTTGGCTAATTGCTAATGTATGTTCCCAGTCAAATGGAGGTTGAATTTTTATGTGACAAATACCCTATGAGTGAATACACTTAATGCAAAAATTACAGGCGTATCAAATATTCTCAAAATCTTCAGAGATAGAACCAAAACTACATGGAAGCCTGGTGACTTGCTAATATTCTTCATGACCTTACAGTCAAACAAATCAATCCATAACTGAAGTAGGTGGCTCCACCCAGACACCAATAGTGTCAGAAAACCGTGTGATTTCATAATTAATGAGGAACCAACTTGTGATCTACCCTTAGTAACACACTGAAATTATAGCAACAAGTAATTGCCATGTTTCACAAGGTGTGCAATTTGAAGGGTGCTTTTATTATCACACTTGAAACTCAACTCTCTAATTCAAACTTTTCAAATTCATATATCACCGAACACTCAGTCATGCTACTCATAGTTTGATAGGTTTGTCAGTGGCGGTCTAGTGAAAAATGTATCATATAGCAAATTAAAAGATTGTTTCAACTTTTGTAGAATGAAAAAGAAGCTGTCTTGTAATTGCAATGAATATGAACTATTCATGAATAATTTGCATTTGAATGGTTACAACACATTCTTATTATATGTACAGAAGAGGCAAAATTGTTTGTCAGCGACTAATGTGTTATCAAATATTTGCCCAAACTATCAGTAAAATATAGTATAATCCAGCCTTCATTGCTCTTCAACATCTATACTTGTGGATACTTTAAATCAAATTTCCAAATAGTTTTATTTTTGTCTAGCTGCTTAAATAGATTATCTTGTTCTAATTGAGTTGGAGCAAACTTTGTTCCAATTTCGCAACATGTCTATCTCGAAATGTACTCACTGAATTGGTGTTATTTCAGTACTCTCCGCAAAAGCTGATTTCATTACATTTAATAATTATCTTCCATTACATTCTCATGACTTCCAAATTATCATTCATAATTGGCGATGCTCATTAATTCTGATAATTTGTCTCTAAGCAGAAGTTTGGTTTCAAATGAGTGGGTGTAAATTGTTTCCAATGTTACAACTCCTCAATTTTTGTATTAATTGTCTGGTTACGAATCTATAATATATTTTAATTTATCAGCTTAATCTGCAAGATACATGCTCTCTCATGTGGTTGTCAGATCATGCATATTTTTGTTATTTTTACAACAAATATCTTTACATATATCTGTTACAAACAAACATAGTCAACAATGAATTATGGATAAGTCTGGTTTCCTTTAATGCATCGATATAGGTTGTACAAGTTTGCTAATGAATCAGGAAATCATATTTCTTCTACGGTGTCATTATATTTCCAGATTTTTTGCTGAATGCTTTATTTTACGTAACAATTAGTTGTATGTCTTTCATTGACAAATCGACCAACTCATTTCAATGTAAAAGAATGTCTCATAGTGACTTTACGGACATTCACAAACAGCTACATCGGGCGACTGAAAGACCCTGGACATGTGCCAGACTCCCAGTCTTCTCATCTCTTCATCATACGGTGGTCACTAAAAATAAAATTTGGAACTCCCTCCATAAAGATGGAGGTTCAGCTGCCCGGCTGATCTTTGATATACCAGCGCCATAAAAGCAAGATAGCAAGTTTATTTGATAAATAGGTCTCTGGATGAAAATGAGGCATTTAAATGTGTAAGATCCAGTTTATTGAAATTACTTTTACATGTATAAGTCTTAGTTTAAATGTGTCATACAGGTACATTCCATGAACAGCATAGGTGCATGATAGCATCCAAGATTCAATGACTAAGTTCTGCATTCAATACAAAATGGAAATGTCTGAAAATTCTTTCAAGAACATCAAGTTTGTGCAAATACATTCATGTCAAAGTGCGCTTGTACAACAAATTTTACTCAAAATGTCCCTTGTCTCAATTAGGAGTCCTACAGGTGACCGAAATACTCCATGCCGACAGATGAGGAGTTCTGTTGTGGCCTGCCCTCACTTTAATCTCGTAAGTGGTGTTTGAGGACAGATCTTGAAGATTCACAAGATGGTTTGCAGTGGTTAGTTCTTTGGCTTCTTGTGTTCCCAGAATTATGTAACGAACTTGAAATGAATAAACCGAGTCTTCAACTGGTGGATATGGGTAATCCCAGGCTACAACAATTGTTGTCGGTGATGTGGCATGGGCTTTTATTCCCACGGGTGGCTTAGGTATTCCAATTGGCAGGTTGAACTCTTTTGTGCTGCCAGTAGCATAAGCTGGCTCCCCTTCTCCATACTGATTAAAAGCTCTAAGACTTATGATGTATTCAGTAGATGGTTGCAAGTTCCTGATTGAGTAAGATGTTTTATCTTTGCCGACCACTACATTATGTATGTCAGGGATACCATCCCCGTAACCGATAACATAACCAGTTATCCCAGAATCTGCCTTAGGACTACTCCAGAAGACCACGATACTGGTTAGAAACGGACGTAATCGCATCGACGTTGGCTTTTCAGGGAGTGCGGAATATTCATCATAATCATAATAATCATAATATTCCAATGGCTGTTCTCTTTTAAATAGTTCCGCAGTAACTTTATCTCCATTCGTGCTCCTGTCATTCACTTTAACATCATTTGGTTCTGATGTTTCAGAAATCCTCACTGTCTTTGCTGACACATCAGAAGATCTGTCAACCAGTTCAGAGCCCGAGGCACTGAGAATCATACATCCAATTATTGGAAGCAAGATATTACACTCCATCATTTTGCCCGAAGTGTGCAACCTCCAAGTACCTGACTGGTTTGTAGTGTGTGAAATGTGTTTATATACTATTTGTACTCTATTGTGACATGCTGACTTTGCATAATCTGCATTCTGTGTCACATGTTCACTGCAGACAAAAAGTGGAGCAATGTTATTCGATTGAAATTTAATATGGGTGCACAAATAATTACTTTGCTCTTTTGTTGTAGGCCTGCATGGAAACTGGAACAGAAACCAGGATAATTCGTGACAAAGGGACACATTTAAATAACAGCCCAGTTGACAGTTCCATGCCTGGAAATATTGGGTCATCATAGTAAATTTAGAATTAAAAAGATAAGAGTTACTTTGTTCTTGGTTATTGAAATATTTAAATACAGTAGATCATAATACCACAGTTATTGGAGCTGAAATGTCATAGATCAAATTTCAGTGTTGCAGAGCCGCCTTCCCCCACCCTGTCTGTCTCTATATACACTAAAAAATGTAGTGAGTTGGATTGCTCTATTCCATAAATGTCAGACCTTATTAATTTGTCATTTCAAAATTTGTCATACATAAAACAGATAATTCCCTCACCCCTAGTGACACATATAAAATGAATTAAGAATGCCATTGGGGATGTTTTGCTAAAACTTTTATAGCACTCTGACATCATGGCTAATTGCTAAAAGGTTCTCCTTATAGAGAGGACGACTCCTGATGGATTTTTGGAAAATTTGACATATAAGAAAATGTCTAATAAAAAAAATTAGAATATAACTGAGATAACTCTAAAGAATATTACATGGAATTCCCTCCCTCACAAACCCACCCATGTGGTTCAATAGGGTCACAATTTTCTCTCTAGTTTTAGATATATATATAGCAGCCTGATGAGGAGGCGACCATTTAATTTCCAAGGTGGGAGGGGGGGGGCTTGAAGTTTTCCTTTGCGGGAGATTAGTTATTTCACAGAAATGGTGGCCAAAATTATTTATTTCAAGCTCGAATTCCTCGAATGCCTATTCCTAAATCAAGCATCACCTATAAAGAAAGACCCCTACCAGAAATTACTTATTGCTATTAAATTGTGTCCCCCTAAAATGCCATTCTGTGTGATCTTTTCAGACAATAATATGTATCCGCACCATGCAAGCTGCAGACCTTCCAATCAATTTTGCAGCCAATTTCAATAGGTGACCCCCTTTAGGTTATCATCAGTGTCAAAAGGCCCTAATCAATGGGGAGACAACTAGTGATCTGTCCTTCATAACACTCTGAATTGGTAACAACTAAATTATGGGGTAATACAATGTGTGGAATTTGAAATAACCTTAATTATCATACTTGAAACTCAATTCTTTAATTCAAACTTTTGAAATTTGCCATTGAACTCAGTCACGCCATTCCCAATTCACGATTTTAGTTGGTGGTGTTTTATTGAAGAGGTTATTCTTTCGCTAATTAAGATGAAGGTTTGAAGTTTTGGAGAATTAGAGAAGTTCTCATTGCAGTTAACTTTTCCACAGATGTTTCCTTCAGATTGCTGGTACAGGTTGTCTGGTAGATACCTACTCAAGTGTATTTTAAATATTTGAATCAGTAGAATTTGTGTTAATGAATCAGAGTAAAAGTTGTTTTCACAATTTCGATTGTTTTTTACTGTTTTTTATTGTTGGTTTTCTAATATGATATGATGCTTTAACTATGCATCATAAATCATGAAGGTATATCATGCTTCAAATTATAAACTTTTTTTTAAAAGTTATAATACACTTTATGCAACTGAACTGCCAAATTTGAGTCGAAATGAGATTATAATAACCTTGCCCTATTATACAATGTTATTATTATTATTATAAATACTACATGCCCTCCAACATTTATATTAAATCAAACTATAAAATCAAGTTTGAGAAATGTTTTTGTCTGTTTTCTTACTAAAATATAGTTAACTTGGAGCAACCTTTAATAATATGCTACAATTTCTCAACATGTCATCTAGGTGCACTCTCTGCATAGCAAATATCAGGGAGCAAAGTTGAGATTGTGGGCTGACCATTTTAAAAGAGTAATATGGTAGAAAAAGAAGGAGATGTGTTAAATTGGGTCACGAACCATCATCTGTCTTACTTAAAAAAGATTTTGTCTTTGTGCACAATTTCTATCAAGAGTTTTGCTAAATACGGTCCCTTAAGCTTGAGCGGAAATTCCATTTTTTTCTGAAAAGAGCAAATATCAGAGTTGAGAATGTGGCATGATCTCATGAAGCTTCTTAGCAAAAGCAAATTACTTTGGCAAATAGAATTTCCTTCCAGCAAGCCTCCACCTTTTAGAAAATTCTGACAAAAAATAGGTAAAAGATGCTGAACAGTGAATCAGTAATATCACTCACCAGTGACTCATTTCTCTCACATCTGTAAACAATTCACTGAAGATTAAACCTGCTGTGGCATCATTACTACCCATCCAACAATTACTGCACATTCAATAAGTATGAGTTTCTCTGGCTAGTTTTCTCACTGTCTACGTAGCATTTTCAGCTTCTCTGATTGGACCCTGAGCAATAAAATGTCCTCCAAATGTGTTGGTTGAACGTAGAAAGCTATGAAATATGTATTATTCTGCTTCAGTGAGCACTGAGCCGTGGAGTTTGACAACCTAAATCAGATTAACTGGTAAATACAGACATTCATTGCTGGTTCTAGACACGTCAGCTGCAAATTAAATACGTTTTATGTCATTCAAATGGGTTTTGTGTCGTGTAATTCAGTGCCTCAGCCAATCACATGAACTGCATTTGCTACGTTTCACTATCCTTTCGCTGAAACTCATACTTCTTGGTATTGCAGTAAAGAGCAAGATGTGGAAATTCCATTCCTCGTTATATTTTCGTGGAATCTCAAGTTCTTTTCTTTGTTGTTGAAGTGTGATGTCAGAGATGACTGTTCTCTTGTACTGCAATCATTTTAAACTGGGTCAAGTTCCCCGGCTTCTTGCCAATGCGAATCCACCAAAACTGAGAGTCACATTTTCTGCACAGTGTCTGAGTTAAACCCCATGCAAGTTCAATATCACAGCCTGTCAGCCAATTGGCTGCCAGAAGAACTACATCACATAATCCATGTGTTTACAAAAATTGTCAAAGCCCTTTGTTTTAGCAAGGTCCATTGAAGTTAATAGTTGCGAAGTTGTAAGTTTACATATTAATCAAACAACTCTTGTGGGGATTATAATAGTAATCAGAGAGTCTCTGATTCAACATCAATATAAGGTGAAATATCTGGTAAGAAGCATAATTATAAAATTAAAACATGTATGAATCTATATATAGTCTTTTGTTATTTGGCAATTGCTGAGCATAGCCTACCAATACTCATTTTCCTTGTCTTAAATATGATGTATGAGTTTTTTTGGGGCAGGTTTAGGTTATGCAACATGAAGATAATCATAGAGGCAAGAAAAATCCCTGTATAGGTGGTAATCACAAAACCAAATTGGGTAAATTAAAGTCTCATATTTCATTTTGGCAGTAAGTTTTTGGCAAATAAAACAATCCATGATAAAGTCTAAGGTTTAATTTATGGTTGCCTTCTGCTGTGACGTCATCAGAATTGTTGGCTCCATGACATCACTGAAACAATGGTGACGTCACAACAGCAGCAATAAAAGCAGCTGAAGAAAATTGCATCTTGAGCTGTGTTGACAGCAATGTTATTCTAATTGGACTACCTCAAAACTAGGACTACAAGAAGCCAATACTTCCAAATAATTATGAAACTGTTTGGTCAAGGTGTCAGGAACAGAAGGAGACAAGCATTTTTGTCAAGAGTTTAATTATCAGCCAAAAACTCACTGCCACAAAAAATGACTGGACTTTAGTTATATGATACCAGTAATTTCATGTAGATTGGTGGATGAAACATTCACTTGCTCTAAGTTATCCATCCCTATCTTTTCAGAGAGTCTCTGATTATGTCTTGAGATTGCATTTGAAACATTCCTCTCAGATTCTCCCTCAAGCAACATGTTGCATGTTCTGACAAGTCAATTACGTTCTTCAGAATTTAAACTTTTTGAAAGTGTTTGCCAGGGGTGCCGGAAGGAAACGAAGGTGGCAGGGGCGGTTGGTCGAGAAAGGGCAAAATTTTGATGTAGCGCCAATAATAATTTTTAATATATACTTATAGATTCACTGTAAATCAAGGCCTAATAATGTTTTTTTCTTGGAGATGAAAAGGGCAACCTTGCCCCGCTTGCCCCTCTGCCCCCTCTGTTCCGACACCCTTCGAGTTTGCCAAGTAAGAATAATTCTGCAAACTTCGCCGACTAGTAATTTGGTGTATTTTCTGTGACTCCTTAAGAGGAGATTTCTCCTCCAACCAGCCCTGATTACAGAGTGTGACTAAGTTTGTCATTAGATCCAAATTATATGGTACTCCATATTTGATATTCACAAATCAAGCACATAGGAAATAAAAATATGTAATGAAAATTCAAATATTTGTATTTGTAGGCCTATTTTCGCAAGAATTCAAATTCAAATTCAAATTTATTGACCAATAGACAAATATTCATAAACATATTGAAACAGAAAATCAACGCAAGTTTGGTTGGCGGATGCCTCAAGGGCATATGTGCCATTACCAATACATAAATATTATACATGTATCAATCAGACTGTACCTGTCCCTCTGATTAAAAGCCTCCACATCGTGGAGGGACAGTCAGAAATGGGAGCACAGCTGAAACAAAACTAAAATCAGTGTGCCTGCCCAAGCCAAGTCAAGACTGATGGGAAGATTCTGAACTCTAATCAGGGGAATCTTTGCAGGTCTTATCAAAATCACACATCATACATTTTGACACAAAATAGCTCTCTTAAAGTTGCTGTAAACAGGCTTTTAATATGTCAAAAAAACTCAAAGTAATGATATGAAGTTGTGTATCTGGTATGTATCCCCCATGTAGCATGATAAAATTTGATGTATTGCTTATAATAGACGAAAGATGGTGACTTTATTATAGCCTGTGTAGAGGTACAGGTATAGATGGCGCCACATGTGGCACAAATGAAACAAATAACTGTCATTTGTCGTCTGTTAATATTCAAACTTATAACTGCCTCATACAAGTGGATACAGTCTGTTTGTCCAAAATGAATGAATAGTTGGATACTATGTATCATTATGAAGTGTCCCAGTGGGACTCACTTTCTATCTCCCCCCCTATGATTCTAATTCATGCTGAATTCTTCCAGACTGCAAGCTGCGCTTACAACTCATCCTAGGGAGCATACTGTATTTCATAAAAGGGAGCATTCAGTTATTTAAATAATTTTAATTGTTTTGGTAATAAATAAGGGATGGAGAAAGAAGCAGTCTGGTTCCAGACTGTGTATCAATAGTGACTAAGTTCATTTATATGCATAAAGAATATCAAGCAGTAAGAAAAATCAAATTAATATTTGAGAAACAGTTCTAGTTACAATAATAAGCCAGGAAGTTAAATTATTGCACTGCGCCAGCCCACCGCCAGGTGGCTATAGCAGTGCCCTTGTTTTCGTAGGCTTCCAGATTCGTCAACTAACATTTGATGCACATTTTATGTATGAGCTCCTGGTTCATTGACTTTTAAAGTTCTCCTTCACATGTATGTTCTGTATCTATCGTGAAGTTTTTCCCCCACATGTTTAGACTTGTGTTAGGGGGTTATTTGTGTCATATGCCAACTATTGTGCCTCCGACATTTCACAACTGTTCACTACTCAGCACATTGAGCATGCTTCTATACAGTAGGCCTGCAGGCTGCTGCACAATGCACCTGGTAAATCAGTTGCATGGGGTACAGTGAATCTACCAGGTCAACCAGGTTCTTTGGTTAAATAAAATGCACTGGTCAGACAAAAATGGGTACTTGAAAAAAGGTGCATGGCTAACATTGAAATGAAGGAAGGGAATACTTTGATTATAGAATTATCTAATCACATTTTGTAATATTGCTTAGCATGGTTATCCATAAACAAGGACCGGTGAAAATGGCTCCATTTCTAATGAGATTTCCATGCATTTAAGCTAGTGTACTGCCAGTACTGGCAATAATGGTGGTGGAGATCATGTGGAGACTACAACATGTCTTTTTCTGTTTTCTTTTCTGGCAAATTTAAGAAAAAAAATCCAAAATGCCCTATGGTTTTGCACATCAAAAACCAGGAAACATACACTGTAACCTAAATGGCACATACAAGTCTAAGTCCTCCAAGCTAAAGTGTGCCTTTGGGCAACTGTGGGAGTGCTTTTTAGGAGACCTGGTGCCTGAAAGCCCAATTTTGTCTCAAGACTATTGCATCCTGTAAAAAAATGTATAGTGTAGTATTTAGTATCCTAGGCTAGGCATATTTTGATAGAATACGTCTTACAGCTATGTAGAAGGTTATATAAACATTTATAAATGAATATCATTCTGATATTCGAAGGGATGCGTCATGTCGCTAACTCAGTATAGCGCAGTGCATCACTCAACGCTATGCGATTATGACATGTCTAGTTTAGGTAGCTTATGTAGAGAGACCATTATAGATATTCATAAGAAGATTTGTCCAACAAATTACATTGTTCAAGCAAACAATTAAATTTAAGGAGATTTCTCCTCCAACCAGCCCTGATCAGTGATTACAGAGAAAAGTTTCCAAATCGATGAACAGCGAGAGCTTCACCTTTCACAAAAACTTTGATTGGCTACTGAACAACAGTCCATATGAACCAAGCTGTTAGTCTCTTCCATCACCTAAGAATCACCTTTACCATATTTTATGTTTTTATACCACATGAATAGTGTGTGTGGAAATCAATTGTTGATTCTTATCATTTCTAATGAGCAGGGAGTGCAAGAAAAATCGCTCATGAAGAGAAACATATGGACCAACCTAGTATGTGTAGACTGACTAACTGCACAGAGCAGTGAAAAAAAAACAAGTAAGATTTATAGTAACATCAAAGAAAGAATCACCGCTAGATAATTATTTTGATTGTTGTTTGATTTGTCGGGACAGAGGCGGACAGACAAACTGCAGAACAATAGTCTGAGACAGACAGATATGTCAAATGTAAACACAAAATTGTATGTATGGACGAAAATATGATCGAAAAATTAGAACAACGGAAAGACCAAAAAAACTTCATAAAGACAAAAATGACTACGTGACAAGCATAATGGCAGAGTTCTTTCATTTTGTATGCACTGAACATCTGCTTACAGATGCAGAAATATCAGCATATGGCACGTCCTGTCAAACAAGATGGCAGTATAGCTGTATAATAGTTTAGACAAAAATAATTGGAGAAATAGTTTCTTCCTGAATCAGTCACTGAGTCATATGATGTGAAATTGTGAAGAGCATATTGTAAGTTCTAGGGTGCCTGCAGAAGAGGAGACAAATGTATTCAAATATCTTGTTTTTGTGTTACGTTTGGCCAATAAATTGGTCAGATGCGTTTTGCGACACCCCTATCAAATATACATCTTACAATTTTTACATGTAAGCATGAGAAAGTTGGTAAGGTAATTCAATTCAAGCAATGATAACTGTCTCAGCACACTATCAAAGTTTTATAGCATGATGATGATCACATTGACTCTGTCCAGTCCACTGATGATAAGGTTATTTCCAGAGGTAGGAAGGCCCATATTGACTGTACGATTCAGTTAAAAGTGAAGAGTCTTATCATTTATTCGTTTGGTGCCTTTGACTGTCAGAAATGTGCATTCTTTCAATTTCTGATTACCTACTTCGCATGTATCCGATTTCTGATGTAGATTTCGAATAAGGAGCGCCACTTTATTGGGATCTCATGACAAACTGTTGTCACACTCTGTAATCATGGCTAATGGCAGGGGAAATCTCCTTCTTTAAGAGTGACAGGAAATACAGATAATTACCAGTGAGAAGAGTTTGGGAAAGGATTCTGACTTGGCAGGCACCTTCATTCAGTTTAAACTCTGTAGAACGCTGGTGAGTCTTGGATCATGCAACCTGTAGCTTGAGTACCTTTGACCAAATTCAAAAATATTGGTTTCTAAATGAAAAGCACCATCTTAAGAAATATCCTAAACAGAAATTATTTATTTCAAGACTGTCTAAAGAAAATCAGTTAATTTCACCAAAAATAGGCAAGAAATATGTTATTTTAAATAAACTCTAAGCCCCTTCCTTGAGATCGAATGGTTGCCCCTTGGCAACATGGAATGCATCCTTGAGAACCATTTTCATATAGAGTTAAATGACACTCATAAAACTTGTCTCATGTCCAATTGACCTATTTTTACACCTCACTACATTACCAATAAGTTAAATAGTTCTAAATAGAGTAGCCATTTCAGTCATTGTGTTCCAATTTGAACTTGCTTAGATAGGTCACACCATCACAGGACCAGAACTCCATTAGTGGGGCAAGTTGAAGAGAGGGTGAGGATTGGTTGAGTATTGGTTGATTGCTTGGCTGATTGGTTGCAGCCAATTAGGTTGACATGCTTATCTATGGTCTCTCACACCCTAGTTGGCTTGGACCTTGATTAGGGCTTAGTTTACCATTACTCTAAATTGATGGAATTAAATGCTATTGATCCATGAAGATTGTTTACGGTGTCATGGTTTCATTATTAGAATATGCTATGAAAGTCACATGTACTGTTTCCATTATTAAAGTATTTCATAGTTTACTTCTCATAGACTGCTTGTCCTCTTCTTGCCCCATTATGGCAGTCTCCTTGATCACCTACAAATCATCATCATCCCTTTTTGTCTTTGTGGTTCGTGTATCATATGATATGTGGTTAGGGAATAAAATGAATCTTCAATCTCAAATCAAATATTTCATGAAACGCCAACCGAGATCAACCAACAAAATGCCAAGTAAGATCTGTGGATATCGATCAAAGGAAGGAAATTCAGACAGAGTGACTAATGTTTGATTTGTTGTGAGTTAAACATAGACAGAAGAAAATTTAATGCAAGACATCGTCTGAGACAGGCAGATATTAGAAAGGCAAAGACAAAATTGCACTTACATGTAAGGATGAATAAGATAGAAAAATGAGCACAGACAAGTACGATAGTGTTCTTTAATTTTGTATACACTTAACATTCTGCTTACAGACGCAGAAACAGCTAAAGAAAATGACATGCCTTATCACTGTCACACAAGGTAGCAATATAGCTGCGTAAATTTGAGACAAAAACATGTTGGTGTCTTGTCAAATCAGTCACTGAGTCATGTAATGTGAAATTTTGAAGTGCATATTGTCAGTTGCATAGTGCCTACAAAAAGAGGCCTCATGACAGGATACACCCCCCCCAAACCCTCTCATAAACTCGGCACCCTCAACTTAACCTCTTTTACCCTCAACTTACCCCTTTTCACTTCCGCCACCCTCAACTACCCTCAGCTTCCCTCAACTTAACTCAACTAAACTCAAGTAACCTCAACTAAACTCAACTTACATCAACTAAACTCGCCTCTCCTCAACTAAACTCGCCTGCCCTCAACTAAACTTGGCTGCCCTCAAGTAAACTCGGCTCCCCTCAAGTAAACTGGGCTGCCCTCAAATAAACTCGCCTCCCCTCAACTTAACTTGCCTCCCCTCATGTAAACTCACTCCCCTCAAGTAAACTCACCTCCCCTCAACTAAACTCGCTCCCCTCAAGTAAACTTGGCTGCCCTCAAGTAAACTCGCCTCCCCTCAACTAATCTCACCTCACCACGACTAAACTCACATCCCCTCGCCTCCCCCAAACAAACTCGTCTCCCCTCAACCAAATTCGCCATCCCTCAACTGTCCTCAGTTACCCAATGATAAAACAGTGGTAACCCCAGGGGGTTGAGGGTGTATCCTGTCATGAGGCCTAAAAAGGCTGGTGAAATGAAATCAGTCTGTTGTCCTTGGTTTACTTTGTTTGGCCCATCTATTGGTTCAGTTGAATTCTTCGACAACCCTATTAATTAACAGGCTCAGCACTCATACTGCTGATATTATATTCGGCCGAAGGCCGTTTCGCGAAGCAAAATTTAGCACAAGAAAGGTTTCCAAAATCTGTGCAGTGATGGTCTCAACATCAATGGTCGACAGCAGGAAATTAGGTCAAGTGGGACCAGCTTCTTATCAATGATTTAGTTTCGAATTTAACTAAACATGACATATTCATATTCAAAAGTGTCTTAAAAATTCAATTTTCTCCATTAATATTCACTGTTTCTATTTTTTTATGGAATAGTTCATTGTAAGCCTTGACAAGCTAAATTAAGCTATTAACATGTGATTCATTTCATTTCAAAACAGACAACAAGAAAACATAACAAAATTAAGGTTACATAATCTTTGTCAACTGATGATTATGTAACAGTGAGCAATGAATCTACATGCAGATCATGTTATTGTGGAGGTGGTCCCACCTCCACTTTGTAATCGAACGAGCTGTCAAAATGCTGGACATCTAGGCTCCAAACTTTTGCCCAGTTATTGAGTTTCCTGGACCAATTTAACCATCACAAAATGTCGGCATTGGCCTTTTATCTAATTAAACGTCACATGTGGGTACTCACGATGTTGTCCTTGCATCCTAACTTGAGTAAGCTTGCTTGCAATTTTCCACAAAAAGGACTCTCCAGATTCACTTTTGCATTGAAATTCGCACTGTCAGGGACAACCTAAATCGCGGGACCTGGGCGCGGAACAGGACGCGATCGCGGGACGATCTAAACAGTCTTGACAAGTTGCCAATTATAACTGTGACATAACTACATGTATATTGGGTTCACTCTCTCTGTAATCAACTGATCACAAGAACCTGCCAAATACAGACGTAATGGTGAGATTGATTTAAGTGCACTTTAACCTTTGATCACACCTTCTGTCATTTAATGGCCATTGAAGGTGCCTCCATTAATTGCATTTTTTAAAATCCTAATTCAGTGAATTGCACTCTCTGTAATCCATTGATTACAGAACTGCCAAATAAAGACTAGATTGTCACATTGAATTTAATTGCACTCCTTTGTTATTAAAATTTATGATTAAATGCCCTTTCATTTCATTTATCACGATGGGAATATACACTAGTGTTTAACAAATGATTTACAGTTTTAAGAACTATGAATTGATTTTTATAAAATTTCATTTTCGTGTGTTTATTTAGCAATCTGCCAACAAGTTAGTATATTCAATTTCTCAGAGGAAACCCAAGCTTCATCTTTGTTGTTGCAATGGCTCAACCACAGTAATATTTTATTTGACTTTGACAATGTGGCAAGTTGAAACAGCATTAAAAAGGCATATTTAGTTTATTTTTAACTGTTAGGTTTTTTGGGCAACACAATTTGGCCTACTAAGGAAAATAATGCACTGTAAATGTGGACTGTAATCTAGAATGTCATCCAATTGAAGGTGCCTTTATTGATTGCATTTAACCCATCATCAATGAATGACACTCACTCTCGTCTATTCATTACAACACCCTGCCACACATGATTAAATGAAATCAATTGAACTTCAAATGTCATCTTTTCAATAATTGCCCTTTGATTTGTGACATTTGACACGCAATTTAGCCAATTATATACTCTGATGCCAATTACCAACCACAGAATTGCTGAAGTGCCAATTACTGAATTATACACTGTAAGAAATGACCGTGTTTTTCTGGCTAAAATAACCGTAAATTTATTGTTATTTTACCAGTATTTTTTTAATACAGACTTTTTCCGGGAATTTACAGTTCTTTGTCAGTTACAAAATGGCTACAAGATAAATTTACTGCGACATGTCATTTAACATTCAGGTCACTTCGATGAACAATTGCTTCAACCGTTAATTTAGTGGCGACTTGTAATATGCAGACAAAACATTTGAATTGGCCAAACAATCAATACACCTGGTCACATTAGGAACTATAAACAAAAGATTGCATGGACTTCAACCACAGAACATGTGGTGCCATCTATAACATATGCTTTACACAGCTGTTAATCAAATTTAATTTATAACATATCTGAAGGTAAGGGAACATCCTCATTCATATGATCTTAAAGTTGTAATGTCTATATGTGACATTGACATTTGTGTGAGTCTTATGATGTGATCTAAAGAATGACACTATTAAAATCAAAATAACCCAAGCTCGGTCTGCATCAATTGAGCATACTTCGATAAACTTGACACCTGGTTCTTTTGGAAAATATCCATCCATTTTATGGTTTGTGAGTAAACTAATTGATGGACTTACTTCCCTGGCAAGAGATGAGCAAGGCCGAGCCTGGAGTCACTGACTCTCTCACTCTCTCAGCTGATTCCAGCTTCGATACATCCCTACAGCTATGCGACAGTTAAATCAAATACTATCCGTATTTTTACAGTGGATTCTACAGCCCCTTGCATTCTTTACATTCTATGTTTGACAGATGATATAACTGTAAAATATACTTTAAATAAACTGTTTTATATATGTACATTATACCGTAATATCACTTTGTTGAATCCGCAAAATTACAGTTCAATGTACCAATCTGCATTTTACGGTTCATTGTCCTGTTCAGGTTTATTAGTACTTTTACAGTTCTTAGACCTGGAACAAAGTTGCCAGTTAATTTAACGGTAAAATTTAACGGGAATTTTTTGCAGTGTAGCACTTTCATTACAGAAGTTGTGTATTGTAGGTGGACTTTAATTCTTTAATTATATTCTCTGTGTTATATGTACTCCCATGCTTATGAGGAAAATTAATAATCCAACTGCAACTATAAAAGGAGAGAGAGCCATCAAGGTGGTAATTTGAATCTAATTCCCCCTCCTCCCTCAAGAGTGAACATCTCTCCAAGTCTCTCAATGTTTTCGACAATTCTAGAGCAACAAATTAAGCAACTTTAAAGTATTCATTTGTTATGCACAGATAGCTGATTTGACACTGAAAGCGAAAATATCAATTAAGACACAAAAATGGTTTATGTCACTTTTTAAAAGATATTTCAAAAATTATGAAAAATATTGGCTATTGTAGGCACCATTTCTTGTCCAGGCTGTTTTTGCTGCAATCATGAGTAATTGACCAATTTCACTGATGGTTCTCCCAGTTAACACTAGGGGGAAAGTGGTGAATATTTAAATTCCATTGGCTAATAGCTTTCCCGCCCCTGCCTCTGATTGGTCCAGCCAAGGTGTCTCCAAGCTGGAGTATTTTTAGTGCATTTTGATGTGACTTCAAGCCATTCCATTATTTCAGTTTAAATTTTGAAAGTTGTGTTTTTGGATTTATAAATCTCCTGTGTGTGAAAAGCATGCTAAGAATTGTTGAATTGCCAAAAAGTTCACAACCAGAGGATGGAGTGCCATCCAAGTTGAAGGGCCACCTCCATTCATTCTGCTTCGCGATATGAAATCTAGTTGTTTTTGTTATCACTATTACATGATCATGTAATATCAACAATCTAGCATAGACTTTAATTTGGCAGCTTTCAGTGTAGTCTTCCTTTTTACCATTTAGCTGATTATATATCTATTCTATTCATTCTTAATCCTATTTATTTGCTATCCTATCTATCTATCTATCAATCTATCTATCTATCTATCTATCTATCTATCTATCTATCTATCTATCTATCTATCTATCTATCTATCTATCTATCTATCTATCTATCTATCTATCTATCTATCAATCTATCTATCTATCTATCTATCTATCTATCTATCTATCTATATATTCTATTTTTGATCTATTTATTTTTCTTATAGTTTCTAGTTTACCATATTTTCTGTATTAAAACCACACCCCTTTATAAAAGCCTACCCCCCCTCCAAAAGGAGCCAATTTTAATTTAAATTCCATTAAAAATGACTTTATCATGAGTTTTTAATTAAAAAAACTATTAATCGCCCTTGTCTTCATTACATCTGTCCACCGGGCGTTTAATACAGAAAATAGGGTAAATTTCTCTATATTTTTCTATATATCCGTCTTTAAATTTTTTTGAAACAGTACACAATTTTGGACCTCGTTAAGCTGCTTTCATTTCAGCTAAGATTTTACGGGGGGGGGGGGGGACCGCATTTGCCCAAATTACAAGGTCTGAAGTTTATTTAACACCACATCATATGAAATGGCCTGGAAATCATAAATTTGGTAATATTTTTTATTGAATCATCTGTCCATATTTTTAGCCTTTTTGCCCGAATCTTACAGTTCCAAAACTTTTTGGTGCGACCGCCCCCATAGGGCTATCGTGGTAAGTTTCAGCCTCACAAGAATAACAGTCATCATATTCTGGTAATGAAACCATGGTGGGGTAAACAATCTTCTAGATCGAAAGCATTTAATTCCACCAATTTAGAGTAATGGCAAACTAAGCCCTAATCAAGGCCCCAGCTAACTAGAGCGTGATAGACCATAGATAAGCATGTCAACCTAATTGGCTGCAACCAATCAGCCAAGCAGTGAACCAATACTCAACCAATCCTCACTCTGTCTTCAACTTGCCCCACTAATGGAGATCGGATCCTGTGATGTTATGACCTTTCTTGGGAAGTTGAAATTGGTACACAATCAACGAAATGCAAAACTAAATCTGAAAAATTGCTCAACAATAATTGACATCTCTTGTGACCTATCTGATAACACATCCACTTGCTCTATCTGATCTTTCCTTATCTCTTATTTTAGTCTTTAGAGTGCATTTGAAACATTCCTCACAGGTAGTTCCTCAAGATACATGTCACATGTTCCAACAAGTCATTCGCAAATTCAGAGAATTAAAACTTTTTGGAAAGTGCCTGCCAGGTCAGGATCCTTTCCCAAACTCTTCCCACCAGCAATTCACTGTATTTCCTGAGACTCTCTAAAAAGGAGATTTCTCTTTCTATTAGCCTTGCTAATGGAATGTGACCAGAGTTTGTCACGAGATCCCAATTAAGAAGAGCGCCTTGCTCAAAATCTACATAAGAAATAGGATGTTATGTGAATTAAGACACAAAAAATGTATATGATACACTCTCATTATTACCCCTCAGAGTCAGACAGATACCAAGTATATTTCATCTATAGCTAATGGGCTCTCTGCTTGATCAGTTAACTTATTAAATGCATGCAACTAATTGTTACACTTAATAGAATAATCAGCCCAATTTCGTGTTACAATATATGTGGACCTTGAGTAATAGAGTTCCTCAATTCAATTCCTTCAAATAATTGATTTCAAGCAATAAATGGAAATTAAGTAGTATTGTATGCAGCAGGCAGTTGTAAGATATATCCAAAGATGCATTGCCAGACAAATGTATGAGAAAGCAAGTTACAGAGTTAGCTAACAAATAAGATTAGTTTATATTTTTAAAGGAATATCCTAAAAAAAGGGGAAGTAGCAGAATCGGTAAGGCACCACTAAGAATTTATGAGTGGGAGGTCGGAACATTGCTAAAGGGGTATACTAACTTTTCATACGTGTTTCAAGGAGGGGACAAATTTTTGACAACATATCCAAGTGGGTATGAAATTAAACAATCAAAAATGCGACAAAACGCGCATACACTCAGTTTATCTGTGCATTTTTACTTACCAAGGTCCATGAATCTATCAGATTGACTGTCCAAGGGCACATGTTCAACTGTTACGAGGGGTGTTGAGAATGTTTGAGGCTTTTTTTATATGGATACTTATTTTAAATCTAGAACTATGAATTTTTCACAGGATGAAATTCTGCATATTTGGAATGGATTTCCATAATTTTGGACAATTTGGATATTTTTAAGTCATTCTGTGGTTGCCATGGAAACTGAAAGTTCAGCTGCTTGGGGCAGATAAAACTGAAACCACTAAAGCCAATGACTTTTGGCTGTGAGAGACCTCTCTCTATCACTTGCATTAGTGAGATTGACAGTATTTGACACAAGAAATATAATATTAGCCTTAAAAAATACTCCCAAGCCCACCAAAAGCATTCATTTATACACCTGACCCATTGAAGTAAGTGTTCCTCAAAGCCGTCCTAACAAAGTTTTGTGAAAGCATTTCAGTCATCCAAAGCCTTTTCTCCTCCAGTGCCTGAAACTATAGCCCCCCATGGACTAAAGTAAGGGAAAACCAGGACTTATGTAAAGCAGCTTGTCACTGGAATAGCTAGGATGGATAATGCTGTCCATTTTGGTCTCTTGTTCATACTAGTGACTCCATACTTTCACAAGTCCTTATGTAGTCAGTGAAACACACCTCTGCCTCCTGAATTTCCCTTGCCAAATCTGGCATGCAGGAATACTTTCCTACTTGGGTTCAGTGTAAGAATACACACATTCGGTGTGCTCGAAAGCATATTTAGAAGGTAATACCATATTTCTTGTGTCAAATATTGTCAGTCTCACAAATACAAGTGACAGAGAGAAGTCTCTCACAGTCACAATTTCTTGACATTCTTGGTTTCAGTGTTACCTGCCCAGTAAGCTGAACTTACAGTTTCCATGGCAACCACAGACTGACTTAAAAATGTGCAAATTGTCCAAAATTTTGGAAAGCCATTCCAACTATGCTGAATTTTAACCTGTGAAAAATTCATAGTTCTAAATTAAAAATAAGTATCCATATGAAAAAAAGCCTCAAACTTTCTGAACGCCCCTCGTTTGAATATTTTGTTTGTGTATTGCTTTGTATGTAGCCGTGATTTTAATTAATTTTCGTTTTTACATCAAATACAATTTGAAAGGTAAAGAAGATCAAGAAGCTGGGGTATTTGACCCGGTATGGGGTGTCGTCACAGCTCAGACTGATTTACAGAAAACCGCAATGCTGAGGAATACGGATGCAAGCTGTGACAATGGACTGACTAAGATAGATTTGCACAGAATAGCTATCTTTTTGAAGAAAAAGAAGACACGAAAAAATGCAAGAAACTCATAACAACATTTCATCCATCAATTTCTATGGCATTTAATCTCACTGAAAGAGAAAAATACAACAACACGAAGCAGTTCAATTGAAGTTTTCTAGTTTTTAAACTGAAACATTTAAGAACATTTAGAAGTGTAAGTAAGGCTCACATGTGAATTATTGACATGTGTCACACACTAGGTGCATCGGTGATAATCCATTATTGATCCCTTGTTAATCCAGCACAGACATTGGTGTATTTCATTTTATATCATTACAAAATTTATGCAATTAATTGCATTGATGCAAATGCTATACGTGCGAGTCTTCACACTCACTATCACTGCGACCAGCACCTAGTAAATTGCGCAGTTGCATTGGGGATTTGCTTGAGTTGTTAAAGCGCACCCTTAATCGAAACCCATTGAGATTTTCCTCCTTGATAATATCCTTACTCCGAGACTTTGGCAGGTCACGACCAGCTGACGTGTCACGTTGAGGTAGGTCAGCCGACTTGACCGGTTCATGGGGTAAAAGATCACGAGAGAGTTCATTATCAGATGAAGAATGATCAACAGTTGCTACAGTTTTGCCGTCAGTCTGTGTCCGGTTATTTCGAACTGTGGTTGGGGGAGTCCTTTGCAATCGACGTGTGCTGCTAGTGACAGCACGAAAGGCATTCCGGTCACGAGCCCTATTAGGGCAGAAGAGCTCGGTTAAGCCTCGCTTCATCTTGATATTGAAACAGCCATAAAGGATTGGGTTGACAGCACTGTTAAGTAGGGCCATTGTCTCTGCAAATGCGTACACAGCTTCAGGAATGTCGTAGGTATATTCGCTCCAAATGTGAATAAGGTGAACCACAAAGTAAGGCGTCCAGCAGGCAATGAAGCTGCAAATGATGCTCAGTGTCATCTTGATAGTCTTTATTTTGGCTCTGGGGATTGCTTTCTTGTCACCCATGGATTTGCGCAGGGATACACCCTCTCGCAATCCATTGGACTCTGTGCCTTGCCGCCAGACCACTTTGACAACATTGATGTAACAGAAAGAGATGAATATGGCTGGAATCACTAATATGTAGGCAGTCATGAAAGTGAAGTAGAGCTTTCGCTGCCACCAGGCCGTATATCCTCGGCTTTGGCATTTATAGACAATTTCACCATCAGGGTAAACCCCAATGGCCTTCTGCTTGAATATCAATAGCTGAGGGCTTGCAAACATAAAGGCCATGAGCCATGACACCACTATCATCTTACGAGCTCTGGAAGCTGTGTTGCCAAAACTGAGCGGTCGACAGATAGCCATGAATCGGTCAAAACTCATAGCTGCGAGGATGAAAGTAGTACTTGCTAGAGTCACTATCTGGGCGTAGAGTAAGATCTTGCAAGCCACAGCTCCCACCACCCAAGCACCTTCAAACACCACAAACAGTAACTCTGTGGTCATGGTGAATAGAAATACTGATAAGTCACCAATTGCAAGATTTACAATGAATATATTGACTCTGCTGTTGAGCTTGCGATAACGGCTGCAGGTCAGCACCAGGATAATGACCACATTACCTACGAATGTCATTAGCATAATTACTGTGAGCATGACAACCCGCTGAATAACTGCTGCCGTCCAGATTTCTTTATGGTAAAGTAACTTGAGATCATTGTGTGATGTTAGTGCGTGCCTTGTGCAATTAGGATTGAGGATAGCTAATCCAGGGTCCAAAATAGTTGTATTGGGACACAACGCCTCCGCAACACTTGTGGTAGCCATTTGTGACGTCATTGGCAGAGTGTGACGTCATTTATTTCCGAGTCTTTTCTTCTCATGCCTCCCTTTGGCCATTTTCTTATTTATACCTGCAATGAAAAGCAACACATTAGGACATTGAGGCATTCGAACGATAAAAGCATGACAAAAATATAGATCGATACAGGCTTTTTTGGCAGCATATAATAGTATTAATACTCCTGAGCTTGGAATGGGGCCCTCAATAGGAGCTGATGTGGCCAAGTGATGGAGACACTCTTTGTCAGTTCTTTTGAAACTATGGTCTGAAGACTCACACATGCATTTTGCCATGGTTTATGTACAACTTTCTCAATCGGTTTAGCCAACTACTAAATCTTGGAACCTAAAGAACCTTACTTTTATTTGTTGCTAAATTCAGAGCATTATTGATAATAGATGGCAATGGCAAGTTCTTTATTGATTATCAAGTCACAGGCATAGAGTCAGGCACGTGGACACCCTTTTGGTCTCCAAATACTAAGGCTTATCAGATAATTTTATTGTTTATGTTAACCCCTGGGATTCCATCTAATTTTGTCGTGAGAGTGCACTTGAAACATTCGTCCTAGGCCAATTGGAATGCACATGTTGCAAATCCCAGTACATCCAACCACATTCAACTGAATCTAACTTTCAGGAAGTAACTGCCAAGTCAGAGTCCTCTTTCAAATTGGTCTGCCTGTAATTAGCTGTATTTAGACAGTGACATTCATTCTCCTGTTGCTGTGATTACACGCACACAGATAACTGTTTGTCAGGAGACAAAGGTTAGTTCTTATTTGGAATAAGACAACATGTTGAAAATGGTAATGACTACTTAACAGATATATACATAAGCCTATATATCATAGGAATGCTAGGTGTAGTTGAAAGATTCAGCATCAATGTTAGGTGAAAGATCACTTAAGAAAGCATACAAATGTTATGTATTAATATGCATTGTCTGTTGTTATTTGGCGATTGCTGAGTATAGCCTGCCATCCGCATTTTCCTTGTCTCAAATACGATGTATGAGATTTTGGGGGAAGGTTTAGGTCATTCAGCATAAAGATAAACATAGAGTGCAGAGATTCCCTGTTAGTGGTAATCACAAAACCAAATTTGGCAAAATAATCCTTTCATACCAATAATTGACATCGAATAAGCAGGACCACCTAATTATTGCCCATGCTATGCTATGCATAGGGCGATTATGCTTTAGTGCTGAAATCTACTGAAGGGGTGAAACAACCAATGCTGTGGCCTCAACCAGCCCACTCTGGAAGTTCTTATCATATGCATAACACATTGATACCATTGTAGATGTGCACAACGGTTGGTATTTTCAGTTTAATTCAATATTAGAAAATTTACTATTATCAGTTTTAGAGGCTATCAAGGTCCAGAAAGCCTGCATTGTGGTGGCCATTTTCCCTTCCACAGGGTGAGTTTTAGTACACAGAATGGCCACTGCAAGCAGCAACTCATTCACATACATTACACAAGAGGGCAGCACCTGCAAGTCCTTTACCAGTTCCTCCCTTTGCACCACATTCTATTTCTGGGAAACTCAGCAATTCCTGCATCTCAGTATAGTTCATGCATCTTTCCAACTAATTATACAGGTAGCACGGGCTTATATTGTATCTATTTCATATTATTGTATTCTCTTCCCTCCAATCTACGGGCAACTTACTATATATTATATAAATCTGTTTTATATTTATGTAAATAAAATACTGGTTATAATATACACTCATGTAAACAAAAGATAAGACATATAGATAGATAGATAGATAGATAGATAGATAGATGCATGGATAGACGGATTGGCAGACAGATAGGATAGATGGATGGGATATACAGTAGGATAGGATAGATGGATAGTATAAACGGATAGGATAAACAGACAGGATAGATAGATAGATAGATGGAGGAATGGATTGACAGATGGATTGATGGATATATGGGTTGACAGACGGACAGGATAGACGGATGGGATAAACAGATAGGATAAACGGATAGGATAAACAGATGGGATAAACAGGTAGGATAAACGGGATAAACGGATAGGATATACGGGTGGGATAAACGGATAGGATAAACGAACGGGATAAACGGATAGGATAAACGGATAGGATAAATAGAAACTTAGATAGATAGATGAATGAATGGATCGACGGATGGATTGAATGATAGATAGACGGATGGATAGACAGATTGACAGACAGATAGGATAGATGGATAGGATAGATGGCTGGGATAAACAGATAGGATGGATGGATAGTATAAACGGATAGGATAAACAGACAGGTTAGATAGATAGATGTAGGAATGGATTGATGGATGGCTTAATGGATAGATGGGTTGACAGACGGATAGGATAGACGGATAGGATAAAGGATAGGATAAACGGATAGGATAAACAGGTAGGATAAACAGGTAGGATAAACGGGATAAACGGATAGGATAAACGGATTGGATAAACGGCTGGGATAAACAAATGGGATAAACGGATAGGATAAATGGATAGGATACACGGATAAGATAAATGGATAGGATAAACGGATAGGATAAACGGGATAAATGGGATAACGGATAGGATAAACGGATAGGATAAACGAATAGGATAAATGGATAGGATAACGAGTAGGATAAACAGATAGGATAAACAGATAAGGTAAACGGATAGGATAAACGGATAGGATAACAGATAGGATAAATGGATAGGATAACAGATAGGATAAACGGATAGGATAAACAGATAGGATAAATGGATAGGATAAACAGATAGGATAAACAGATAGGATAAACAGGATAAATGGGATGAACCAATGCTTATGGGGTACTGGATAAACGGATAGAATAACGGATAGGATTAATGGATAGGATAAACGGGCTAAACAGGATAACGGCTAAGATAAACGGATGGGATAAACGGATGGGATAAACGGATGGGATAAATGGATAGGATAAACGGATGGGATAAACGGATAGGATAAACGGATAGGATGAATGGATAGGATAAACAGATAGGATAAACGGATAGGATAAACGGGATAAATGGGATAAACAGGATAACGGATAGGATAAATGGATATGTTAAACGGATAGGGTCAACGGATAGGGTAATGGATAGGCTAAATGGATAGAATAAACGGATAGGATAAACTGATAGGATAAACTGATAGGATAAACAGATAGGATAAACAAATAGGATAAATAGATAAGATAAACAGGATAAATGGGATGCACCAGTGCTTATGGGGTACAGGATAAACGGACAGGATAAACGGACAGGATAAACGGATAGGATAAACGGATAGGATAAACAGATAGGATAAATAGATAGGATAAATGGATAGGATAAACGGGATAAACAGGATAACGGGTAGGATACACGGATAGGATAAACAGATATGATAAACGGAGAGGATAAATGGATAGGATAAATGGATAGGATAAACGAACGGGATAAACTGGCTAACGGATAGGATAAACATAGGATAAAACATGCGGGGCATGGGCGATGCTGTGCCATTATATGTGCTTGTTGGATTTCTTGGCAAGCTGTGGTCACACTCTCTGATGCTGGCTGAAGGAGGAGAAATCTTCTTCTTAAGGAGTCAATGAAAATATATCTGGTGGGCAAAGTTTGCAGAATGATTCTTACTTGGCAGACGCTTTCAAAAAGTTTAATTTTGAAGAACGCATATGAACTGTCAAAGGATGCAAGGCGTAGCTAGAGGAAGAACCTGAGAGGAATCTTACAACTGCACTCTCAAGACAAAATCAGAGACTCTCTGAAGAGATAGGGATGAATAACGTTGTAAAAACCAATGAAACTTCATGAAGACAAAAATGACTACGTGACAAGCATAATGGTGGAGTTCTTTCATTTTGTATGCACTGAACATCTGCTCACAGATGAAGAAACGGCTAGAGAAAATGGCACGTCCTATCAATGTCAAATAAGAAGGCAATATGCTTATTATATAACAGAAGGTTTGCACCATTTCGTTGTGCTCTATACATTCCTTCCATTCTGCATTAATCATGCTGTCTTTGCTCCAATATCTCTCTCTTGCTGCCTTCTTGACAGTGCAACATTTTATATCCGCTTTTAACCCCTACTACTCCTCCTGATGCTGCACCTGCACTGTGCACAGCTCTACTCCACTGATTGTTATGGTGGTAGTGGTTTTCCCTGGGCTCTGCAGGGCAGGCATGGCCAACTTTTCATGACTGACTACTAGGTGTAGATGATCTGAACAAAAGTTTAGACAAAATATCATTGGAGATGTAGTTTCTTCCTGAATCAGTCATTGAGTCGTATGGTGTGGGATTGTGAGAGCATATTGCCAGTTCTATAGCGCCTACAAAAGAACAAGCGAATGGAGTCAAGCATCCTGTTTTTGTGTTTTGCTTCACCAGTCAATTGGGTCAGTTGCATTCTGTGAAAACTCCTTCAAGTACACATCTTATAATTCTTACATGTACCGGTACATTATACAGCATGAGCCAGTTGGGGAGGAAGTTCCTTTCGATCAATGGTAACTGTCTCACCACATTATATATCAGCAGGTATTTTATAGCCTGGTGATGATAATCACTTTCTTTTACACTTTATGATGTGATGATATCCTGTTATAATGAATCTTATAAACCTATCAGATCACAGTGACTCTCTTCAGTCCACTGATGTTCTGGCGTAACAAGGATTTTTCCAGAGGGAGGGGGGACAGAGGGGAGGTCAGGTTCAGGTCTTTGAGGGGGGGGGGACAGTTGCAGAAAAGTTTATGCTTAAAGGTTGACATACTCTAATACTGGAAGCAGTACATGTGACTTTCATAGAAGAATGACAGACCAAACATAGAAATAGAAATTTATAGAATGCAGTAAAGTGTGTGGAGGTATAGCCTCAGGAAATTAATTAATTGGGAATTACCAAATATTTTCAATCCTCACAAGGCGGGGAGGGGGCAGGAAGGGGGGCACAGGGGCTACCCCCTCTGCCACTCCCCTTTGACCACTTGTCCTGATTTGTTTCAGGAGAAAAACTGGAATAACAAGATTTTGTACCTCGATCAGTCTCTTACATTTCAGCTAAGATTCTCTGGGTGGTAGGTTACAGCCGTTACAAGAATATCAGTCATCATATTCTAGCAATGACACCATGATTGCATAGACAATCTTCCAGATCAATAGCACTTAATTCCACCAATTTAGAGTAATGGTGAACTAAGCCCTAATCAAGGTCCAAGCCAACTAGTGCGTGATAGACCATAGATAAGCATGTCAACCTAATTGGCTGCAACCAATCAGCCAGACAGTCAACCAATACTCAACCAATCCCCACCCGGTCTTCAATTTGCCCCTCTGATGGAGTTCTGATCCTGTGATGGTGTGACCTATCTAAGAAAGTTCATATTGGTACACAGTGACTGAAATAGCTACTTGATTCATAGCTAAACCTATTGGTAATGTAGTGAGTTCACTGAGTTGAGAAAATAAGTAAATTGGATATACATGTGGAGATAGTTGCTATTGGGCAATTCCGTAAAGTCTGATTCACAGATTTGACACTTTAGCAGCTTGTTTAGCCCTACCATTATAGCTTAGCTATTTCATTGTTATCCAGGCATGAGGGCAGGTAATACGGGTATCAGACAAGCCATCAACCAAAGCTCCAGGTGTAACAGGAGTCGAGCTATGGCAAAATATCATGGTGTCATGCGTACACCGTTTGATGTACGTCCGACACCATGATTTTTGCTTTTTAGCTCAGCTCCTGTTTCACTTGTAGCTTTGTTTGGTGGCCTGTCTGATACCCCTGTTAGCTGGCCTCATCCCTGTTTAACAATGAAATAGCTGAGGTGTAATGGTAGGGCTACATAAGCTGCCAAAGTGTCAAATCTGAGAATCAGACTTTACGGAATTGCCCTATTGTAAATGTAGTGATTGGAGTAAATAAGTGAATGGGAGATTCATGTGGAGATTGCTGACTATTTTGGATTTATCTGAAGACATTTTGATATGTCATACTTCAGTATTCATTGTTTATCTTTGTTACACTGAACAACGCAAAGTGATTATCACCCATCTTTGTTATCTGCAATAAGATATGGAAGTTTTCTGAAACAATTTCTTTCCACCAATGAGACATAGGATGTGCTGTGATAAGCCAGAGCCACATAGAGGAGACTGGGGTAAACAGTGTCAGTTTAGATCCAAAGTAATTTGTCAAAAGAAACGAAAGCTTTAACGTGCAATGTGAAAATACTTCAGCCAGACTTGAGGCAAGTTTTAGGACAATCAGATCATCAGGAAGATGATTTTAGACATTTTTAAAAAGTAGGTTAAAACGTATAACTTGTTCCTCCTAGTTAATTCCAAGAAGACTTTGATTTCAACCTGTTTCTTAGATATTAGTCATAGATGGAAAAGGTTAGTGCAGCCCTCTAAGCTCAGTTCTGGCCGCTCATGAGGGTTGATTAATGAGACGGGAGAAAGAGTAGAAGTCAACAACATGTCACACATTTACCCCATGTAAGGAATCATTTACTTTCCCAGCACAGACACTGATACAAGGGGCCACCAATTTTTGAAACCTCTCATCCGAACGATATCCAGCTGAAATTTTTGTAATTAAAGTCCACTCCTGGTAAGTTACATGACCCGTCTAAAACAAAAGTTCAAAATGCTTCAAAGAATAGAATAACGGTTGTTTGGAGAGTGATATTAAGCTTTTAACACATGTTCTTCTACATCTAAGCTGCTTCACAACATATTCATTATTCAGACAAACTTAAAATGAAGAAAAGTAATGTAAAATCCCACATTATACCATTTGCAAAGATTACCTCAATTAAAACTGCTAAACCCAAAATGATTCTTTAGGCAACCTCTGATTTATTAGGGTAGCTTTCCCCAGCATTATATTTTGGCAGTATGTTTCATATTGGGTGGCATTGCCTCAGTTACTTGGCTGCAAACTGTCGGCACAACTTACCCCGGTCCCCCCCCCTCCATGGAATAGCTGACTTCTGAGGTGGTTTTACGGATTAGATATTCCCTATTTCAGCTGATTCGCTGCTGGGTCTGGCATTGATCTTCAATCAAGGGTTTCTTTTTTGATTGATGTTTTTCATCCCAATGGTCAACCTACTGCTTTGGCTGCATTGATTTGAGTAGACCTTATACAGGTATAAGACCTGAAAAAAAAGTCCTGCATATGCAAAAAGCAAGCTTATACTATAATTATGCATTGCATAACATTATTTAGCTTGTGAAATCGTTAAATTAATAATTTAAAAATATATTAAAACTTAAGTTCGAGGATGGATGAATGGGGCTTTACGTCCTATATCTATGCACGTGGTAGGCTAATTAGGACAGTAGGAGGACACAGCAACGAGGTGAAGGATGATTGAAACAACCGTCAAACATAGGCCCAGGTGCCCCAGCAAGAGCTGAATTGGAACCCTGGACCAGCGATTGGCAGTCCAGCACGCTACCACTAGACCAACCCTCCCCCTCTAAAGTTGGAGGAGGGCATTCTGAGAAGTAAATAGGCATACTGCAAGCAGATTTTTCTGGAGGTGAGCGATATTTGCCCAGATTTCATTATTCAGATTTCATATCTTGAGAACCATTGATTTCAGTAATGGTCCTTGCGTTATAAGTCTGCCACTTATGTGATCATGAAGTGGTAGCTATATTGTGGGGGTGCAGTCTCTCGTTGGGGTGCAAAGATCATTGAAAACATAGCATTTTGTGGGAAGAAGGCAGTCACACTAGGCAAGTTGGTCTGACAGCAGGTGGTCTTATAATGCGGAGACCATTGTATATAGGCCTATATATATGGTCATCTGTCCAAATGTTAAACTGCATCCCCAGTGTCATTGAGTTTTTCTGAGAGATTGAGGGGGCAGAACTTTTGAGTTTCGTGAACCTATAGACAGCTAGACAGACAGACAGACAAGCAACAGAACTTTATCCCATAATTGACTTCTCAAACCTAATTACTGCTATTTCAGTTTTACAAGTGGAAAACTTTATATTATTATCCTTCCAGAAAGTACGTAGAAAGTGATTTTTTTTGTAATGTTGAAGTGTGACGTCATATGGCAGTCCCCATAGGTTAGCATTGGAAATCAGGTGCTCCATATGAGATCACAGGTTGTTCAGCCAATCATGCTCACTCTGCATAGCATATCATATCAAATATGTCAGATGTGACATTTTCGTTGTCGTAATAAAATATAAAAAAAAAAGTATACAACATGTGGCTTCATGTCATGTGTGTAAAAATGAAACACTGCAAGTTGTGGCCAGCAGGGGCATTTATCTAGCAATGGCCTGGAACCATAACATGTGGTGAAAATGCAGTGCCCTGTAATGCAGTGCTCTGTAACATTTCCCGTCTCTTCCTATTCCTCAACCCTGAACAAAGAGCACACAAGAAAGATTGCTTGTGATTTCAATATAGTGATCACATACAGTGCCGCCTGTAAGTATGTGAAATGCATGACATTGTGCCATTGCATCAATGCTAAACATCCTCAGCCTAACTGCTTGTGGAGGCATGAATTTTCATCGGATGAAAGGGAAACAAAGTGGGTCATAAAGGCCGACGTGTGAGGCAAGTGGGATAAAAGCAGCAGCCCATTTTCTTCCCTGTAGTCGGAGTTAGGTATGGGTCAAAGTCTTTGATAAATAAGTGAACCACCATTCCCTATCTTTTAACATTGGGCCTGCGTTTCACTTACTTATCAAAGACTTTGACCCATACCTAACTCCAACTACAGCAAAGAAAATTGGCTGCTATTTTTATCCCGCATGCCTCACATATCGGCCTTTATGACCCAAAATGTTTTCCTCTCATCGGATGAGAATTCGTCCTTCCAGAAGCATTTTGATTAAGGATGTTTAACATTGATGCAATGGCACAATATCATGCGTTTCACTTACTTACAGGCGCCACTGTAGTTGATCCTTCTTCCCTCCTTTCCTCAGATGGGAGATTCCATCCAACAAAAAATGTGCAACATTGTATCCCTTTCTTGAGACACCCTATATCCGTGCAACTGGCATCAGACAGTAAACAAAATTTTTCAAATTCTACGTACTTTCTCGAAGGATAATAAGTGACTATTGGTATAAGGTTTCATTCATTTGAGCCTTACAATTTGTAAAGCAGGATGTCATGCAAATAACACCGACATCGTTGAAATATTCAGATTTGAATAATTAAGTAGTTAACTTAATTGCAAATGAACATTCTCCGGAAGAATGGATGGATGATTGGGGCTTTATGTCCTGCATTTATGCAATTGGTAGGCTAATTAGGACAGGAGGAGGACACGGTGATAAGGTGAAGGATGATTGAAACATCCATCCAACATAGGCCCATATGACCCGGCAAGTGCCGGATTCGAACCCTGGACCCAGCGATTGGCAGTCCAGCACGCTACCACCAACCCTTCCCCTGCCCAACATTCTCTCTGGAAGGTAATTCTTAGATGCATTTAGTATTTAGTCATTTGCATGTTTTGTTAGTCACCCCGGACAATTCAACTTCAGAAGTACCTGGTAATTCACAATGGTTGTAACTTCTGTATGTCGTGTGACGCTACATGAAAGGAGAATATTTCTGTAATTTTCGATGACAAGAGAATATAACAAATTACAGCAAATTATCACAAGATCTGTGCACTTTAAAATTCAGTTCTTAAACCAATAACATCATAAGGAGGTAGGAAAGAAGCAGGTTTACTATTGTTAAACTGATCAAAGGAAAGATCCATAACTGATGATAATACAATCAATGAAAGATGTGGATGATATTTTACGCTTTAAAAATGGTACAATATGCCAGAGGTATGAAACTACTCACCTTATAATGAAAAGCTTATATGGGTTTTAAATGTAAAAAACAAATCCTTATAACTGTCTCTCTGCTGATTGTGTTCTAGTCCCATAGCAGAATGATCAAATCATGTGAGGCACTATGTTCCAGTAATTATAGACTGATCACTTATGTAATCCTATTAAATCAATAGCATTTAATTCCATCAATTTAGAGTAATGGTAAACTAAGCCCTAATCAAGGCCCTAACCAACTGGGGCGTGATAGACCGTAGATAAGCATGTCAACCTAATTGGCTGCAGCCAATCAGCAACGCAGCCAACCAATACTCCGCTCGTGGGAGGTCTAATCATAACCCCTGTACATGATGCCCCTCTATGGTATCAATCCTGGGATTATCTCTAATTTCCCAGGGTTATATATATTTTTTGATTCGTTCACTCTTTAGAGATAATTATAACGTAAGTAAGTACAAATAATATGAATAAATGAAAATTAAGTTAAATGATAATCTTGATACATAATTATGTTGAAGATTAAAAAGAAAATTGAAAAATATGCATTAAATTAATGTGACCTGCTCCACCAAAAGGAGTTCAAAGTAGGCAATTCCTATTTTCCAGAGATCAGCAAAATGTGTGAAAAGGTCACATTATGATTTTTTTTTGGCTGTTGGCACCACGTTTTAGCAAAAGCCCTTTTCTTTGAATATTTTAGACCATTTTAACCAAAAACAGATTTTAAATTATCTAAATTGGGTGTTTTTCTTGATTTACTTAGTTCTTTTATTGCAATGATTTGAAATTCAAATGCCATTTTCTCAAAATTAAATGTTCCGTATATATCATCAATGTTTGAGGTGCCATATCTTTGGATTGGATGGAGATATCAAGACATATGAAACATCATTTTAAAGCCCAATGCCAGTAGAACAAAGTCATTTTCATTTTCACAATTGATTATGATAGGAGGCCGACTTTGAACCCATTTTGGTGGAACAGGTCACTAAATAGTCAGTACACAACCAATATAATGACAGCTCTCTTTTGGCAGGGTCCAAACAGATAGTTCTGTCATCAAAAATGTCCTTGATTGCTTGTGGTCTGAAAACGGGTATCTCTATAATCAGCTCATTTCAATAGTCCATATGGAGTTGGTTGGGGCATGAATTGAGCCACCAACTACTTTTCAGCTGCTGATCAATTCTTTAAAGAGGTAAATTATTGGAGCAATTGTGCAGTTAGAAAGGCCTGATGAGACAATGGGTGAAACAGGACTACCCAAACTGAGTCATGTTTATGACACTCTTCTCACCACCCTGCCACCTGGTGTTGCACAGCTCCAGTAATCAGTCATTGCTGAGGAAGGTGACAGATTGGTCACCGAAACTGTCCAGGTATGGAAATATTTTGGATGTGTTACATAAACATTTAAATCAAAGGCCTGATTTGATTCTCATTACCAGTAGTGACATAGCCTTCTCACCCAACAATCGGGAAAGAATCCCTCCCCCATCCCCACCCGTTTTTAAGATCTGACTGTAATTGTTGTTCTTCTCTTATTTTTTTTCAGACGCTATAAGCATCAGAAAGAAAAGGTCTTGCAAATAAGGCCTTCAAAACCATCAATCAATTTTTATCATCCGTGAGATGGACAAGCGTTTCAGAAGAAGAAAAATATCAGAATCTAAACTTTTTTTGGTCTATTGCTCTCTTTTGTAAGGCTTCCAACGGGAGGAATGTTACCAAGAACTGGCGTCCCTCCCCTTCTAATTTGGAGGACTAAAGAAGCAGTGTCATCCGATGATTTGAAGCGGAACTTCAAGCAAAACTAAATAAATCAGCAGGTCAATCCACTGATGAAGCCCTAACCATATGATTATGGTTGTCTGAGCCAAGGTCAGATTGGTACAAATTAACCAAAATTGGTTCTTGATTTGCGATTTTTCAGTCTATTTTGAGTAAGATAGCCTAATGGTTAGAGTGCTTGACTGCGAATCCACTAGCATTTGAGGATGCAGGTTCAAACAAGGGTACTGAACTCAATTGGATTGAGTTGGTTGCGGCGGGGAGGGTGGCCACTTGTGTAGGAAGGGAGCTCTCGTGTCAGGTGAGAGCAGTGACACCTCTTGTCAGACTCCACAAGAATGCATGGACAGCACAGGAGTTCCAAACAAGAATAGATCATTGGATGACATTTTGATGGCCTCAGTCTCGGTCTTGGAGGCTCATGCCACAGTCTCGGCAACGGATGTCCCGGTCTCCACTACATCACTGCTATGTAGCGAGTATCCTAGGTACTCATGCTAATCAAAATGGTAGTACATTATTAATTTTTCAAGAGTAGTATTACATTACAAGACCTAAATTGTTTTACCTTAAGACTTTCAGCATTGGTAACTGTGCAGTTCGGCCCTCCAAGACAAGTTCTTGGCATTCATGAGAGTTAATTGATGAGATGAGACAGAGGAATCCGCGTTTACTCCACAACATATTACACCATGTGCAGGGTCTTATACTAGTTAGGCCTGCATAGTAACTCATACAAGAGGAAAAGGGCTAGAGGCCAGCTGGGTCAATTTGGGTGGTAATCCGAAAACTCAATTTAGCCATAATGTACCATAATTGACCTCCCAGGTGGCCTGGAGGATAAGATATTCATTTAATGGGCTGATTCACAGCTGAGTCTGGATTGATTTACAATCAAGGCAGCTTTTTTTCTGAGGCGGTTTCAATGATTTTCTATAAATTGTTATTACCCTGAATTGGTGTCATTTCAGTGAAACTTAGAAAGTGCTCTTTTCACATTTTAAGAAGAAAATTATTCAAAAGAAAACTACTGCAATGTAACTGGCACAAGAGAGAGAGAGAGTAAACAGTACTCAAGCTTAAGAATTTGTGTTCAAGTGAAGTTCAGGCTGATTGAACCAATAGTTGTTGTGATTAGCCTCCTGATTTCCTGGAAAAAAAGTCATTGAAAAAGGTCAAAACCTTTGATGTGTATGCACAAGAAATGACAACATGGCCTTGAGAAGAAAGATATATACAAAAATAGTTGGACAGACATACAGATTAATCATTGAACTGATGGACAGATCTAGAGTGAATAGAGTGTATCTCTGCCTAATAAAGAGCAACGCATGCAGCAGGTGATCTTTGGGTGTTGTATAATAAAATTGTGGATACTTGACTATTCCCAACACGTCCAATCCTGAGAAATGTACGCAAGCTATTCGGACTGTATGCATACCAATGTGAGTTACTGTCTATGCACACTATTGCATCATAATAGAGTCGATACAGACCCAATTCTACAGAACTAATTTTGTCAACATTGTCTATCAGTGGCACTGTAGTGACAGACTACGTATGGATATCTGTTATCTGGAAACGGCTTTTCTGATACACAGAGAACGTGACAGCTTGACTGGAGGCTTCAACAACTCAGCCACCAGTAAATACTTACACTCTAAACACAGGGTGGTCAAAATGACAACTTTAGACTGGTAATTCCTGGTGCCTAAATCGACAACTCTTTGAGTCAAAAATACTAAAAGGTTGTCAATGTCACTAATATTGGATTAATAACATGTACCACTAGGGTAATCAAGGCTACCAGATGGTGATCAATGTGACTGCCTTTGGATCACTTGAAGAGTCAACATAGTTATTTTGATTATGATAGAATAGTCAAAATGTTTTTCCAGGAAGTCACAATCAATTTTTTCCTTCATTACTACCCTAAAGTAGTCATAAACTAGTCATAAACTAGTCACCTTGACAACCGAATGTTTAGAGTGTACATCCCCTGGCTCTGGGAACAGCTTTATAAGCATTTGGGTTGGTTGAGCTAATATTGATTTTAACTAGCCACGGAAAAAAGACCAATTGACAAATCATTGTATTCACTGCACAGCCACCTGGATCAGTTTTATGATGGCCAATGTTGGATGTAACCATATATCATGTACTATTACTTTTCTGAAGTTTTTGTTAAGGTGAAGTAAAAAATAGTGGTGGTTTGAGATGTCAAAAAATTAAAATGCATTACAGCAGTTTTATTATTTACACGATAAATAGGATGATATCATTGTGAAAAAAAACCACTGTTCGATTCATGATGTTAAAAAGGATGCTTGTCTCAAATTTCAGCTGATACATATTATGCACTCTATTTATAAACCTAAATCTGGACCACTAATTCTGTGTGCATTGTGTTTTCACTGGGACAATAGTGACAGACTATGCTAGCTTTACTGTCATCAAAAAACAGCTTTTCTGATACACAGACAACATGACAGCTTGACTGTCGGCTTCCAAAACTCATCCACCAGTAAATGCTACGTCCGCTAGCTCTGGGAACAGCGTAATCAGGGTTTGAGTTGCTTGAGCCAATGCTGATTTCAACTGGCACCACAGAATGAACTTCTTACAAATTTCTGTATTCGCAGTCTGATTCGCAGTAATGCCGTTTGGATCAGATTTATAGATCCATGCATGTTGGATGTATCCATATATATCATGTACTATTTAGATATGCCATATTCTTTCCAAAGGTTTTTGTTAAAGTGAATTCAAAATTAGTGGTGGTTTGAGATGTCAAAAGATTGAAATGCATTATGGCAGTTTTATTGTTTGTAGGATAAATAGGATCATGTCATAATGAAAATAGTAATGTCTGATCAAATTCACAAAAAAGCCATAACAGCCAACCATAAGCTAGATATTTCTAACCGCGACTTTTCAAAGCATCATTTTTTGACAATTTTGTAGTGAACTTTGACACAAAAGTGCCACCCTAAAGCCACATCCGATCTTATTGAAATTTTGCAGAGTGTTTCTATGGGCATAGGTACAATATGGCAAAAGTGCAAATGAATATTTCAATTTTTTCATTTTTAGGGGGCAGACGATGCACCCTAAGTGGCACTTTAGTGACAGACGACGTATGGATAACTGTAATCTGGAAACAGCTTTTCTGATACACAGAGGACGTGACAGCTTGACTGAAGGCCTAGATCAAAAATAATGAAGCCACTCAGCATATTTTCTGTAGGGGTCTCACAATTTGGGAATGGCTGTGTGTGACATCTTAATGGCACACTATTGCTCAAAGCACATTCTTGCGCCAATTTCCTGAAAATTTCACGACATTATGTCTCAAAGTTATTGAGATAGAATTGAATTAAATTGAAAAACAAAGCATTTTCCACTAATAAAACGGGACAAAAAATTGTTGACCGCTTGGATTCTTTCATTTTTACAGATTTGGAGGTATTTTAAGGCAAATTCTCAACACTATTTGGAATCTGTACATCCTCAGGCTTCCAAAATCAGTCAAATAAAGTATTTTTATTTACCTGTGTAGACATTATTGACCTATTTGGAGTCAGAGGTTGACTTCCAAAAATTAAGTCAAATTTGACACTTTCTGATCTGGGATGCTGTAGCATCCCTTTGACATGTGTCAGTTGAATCTTTTTTTGCCCTTGAGACCTAGTCTTATATCTGTTTACCCGTTTTGGAGCTTTTTGTGGTTGTGAAAATTTTAGTTCATTGAAAAATTCCAATGAATAGCAGGGTATTTGAATCTGTCGCAAGCGTAACACCCAGAATACTTTGTGGTGCCAAAGAGCAATAAAAGCTCCGTTTCAAATCTGGTTTGGCTTGTAATATTGCAAAATCTGTGAGGTTTTGAGAAACAATCAAGTAATCCAGGTCCGCAGCTGGTTTCTGTTGGTAAAATAAAAGATTTCTTATATGGGGCTTTATCGCAAGCATAACGCCATGGAAAAAATTGATCATATTTTCATGGTTTCCTTGTAAGGAGTAAAGCAATCATTCTAGTATAACTTGTAGTGATAATCAACACAATATTTCAGTATTTGGAGTATGTTCCAATGTTTAATTATCAAAATTTTGCTCTTTGCGAAGCTTTCCTTAAAAAATGAGGCAAATTTCTCCAAAAAGGCAATAACCAATACAAATTTCACTTTTATTTCGTAATTACTGTTATGCTTCATCCGGTTATTACTGATAATGCATATAAAACCGATTTGGGTGGAAATCTGTCAACTTTTTTAAGTTTCGTGTCACGTCATTGCTCAAATTGGGCTTTTTTACTGGTAAAAAGGCTAAAAAAACACGCTTCTATCATCATTTACTCTGTTCGTATTCACTTCAGTGGCACTTATTTGGTACCAACTCGAAGCCCACCTCCGGGCGCATAACACAGCATAGCTGAAATCATTTTAGAGGAAAATACACTCTTGATCAAAATGCTGGAATAATTTGGATTTTCAAGGTGTCAGGATTTCAAAGTTCTAGAATTGGTGATTGAATGTGTGGAATTGCAAAGATTTTTTCCTCAGACATTAGATTTATGTATAAATGATACAATTAACCGTTTTATTTGCTGAGAATTATTTGAAAACTTTCTTTGAGTGACCCGGAAAAATTGATCATTTTCAGAAAAAAAAAACATCAAAAATTGCATAGTGGCTCAACAACACAGACATAAAATTTCGACATACGCAAAAAATCTCAACTTAATCTTGATGTGTACAACCAATAAACATGACAATATCATGTTGAATGTCACATCCGTGACCTCAGCCTTCACTTAACTTGACATGGAGTCCGCCAAGCTGTTTTTTGCTTCTTTTTGACCGATATGGCCATTCTTCAGTGAAAGTCACTTGTACCTGGTCCAGAGTAGTTGGCTGGACCTCCATCTTGTGCACAGAATGGTCAAAGATGTCCCTATAATTTTATTTACGTTCATATCAGGTGAAGTTGCCAATAGCGACAAATTCACAATTTTCTCAATTTTCAAGGTTTAGAAGGATTTTTGGTGCCCTATCAGCTTGAGAATTGCCATAAATGAATAAAATTTTTCAACTGAAGTGTTCTCTACACTGAGGTACCATTTCCTCTTCCGGCAAACTTAGATAGGAGACTGTTGGGACGTTTCCATACCACACTACCAGACACAAATTTCCATCATAATGGATGATACACAAAACAAGCATTAAACTGCCACCCTGAGCCCTTGTGGCCATGAGACAGTTTTTGGACAGTATCTGGCCACCTTCCCATCACACAAAAATTGCTCCATAGGCTCTGTGAAACATGTGCTGGAACACATTGACTGAGGTGGAATTTACTTGAAAAATTCGTCAAAACATTCCAGCATTTTTGTAAAGAGTGTACACTTGTTGGAAGAGGAAATGATACCTCAGTGTAGAGAACACTTCAGTTGAAACATTTTATTCATTTATGGCAATACTCAAGCTTGTAGGGCACAACAAATCCTTCTAAACCTTGAAAATTGAGAAAATTGAGAATTTGCCATTATTGGCAACTTCACCTGATATGAACCTAAATAACATTATAGGGAAATCTTTGACCATTCTACGTGCAAGATTGAGACCTGTCCAGCCAACTACTCTGGACCAGGTGCAAGTGACTTTCACTGAAGAATGGCCATATCGGTCAAAAAGAAGCAAAAAACAGCTTGGCAGACTCCATGTCAAGTTAAGTGAAGGCTGAGGTCACGGATGTGACATTCAACATGATATTGTTATGTTTATTGGTTGCACACATCAAGATTAAGTTGAGATTTTTTGCGTATGTTGAAATTTTATATTTGTGTTGTTGAGTCGCTATGCGATTTTTGATGATTTTTTACTAAAAATTATCAATTTTTCCGAGTCACCCAAAGAAAGTTTTCAAATAATTCTCAGCAAATAAAAATGGTTTACGATATCATTTATACATAAATCTAATGTCTGAGGAAAAAATCTTTGCAATTCCACACATTCAATCACCAATTCTAGAACTTTGAAATCCTGACACCTTGAAAATCCAAATTATTCCAGCATTTTGATCAAGAGTGTATGTACATCTAAGGACAAAATATGTAAGTTTTTTTTTTAATATTGCTGCAAAATTTCCAAAAATACTGCATTCCTCATAAAATATTTGGTGAATTTGGATGAAAACTGCCTTGGAGACTTAAGAGTATATGACTTTTGCCATCCAACAAAAAAAAATCGATTTCCAATGAAGATAAGTTACCATTTAGTCTAGTTTTCATTTTCTGCTATGAAAATATTCAAAATAAAAATAAATTGAAATTTTGAAATACTAGGCTTTTATCAATTATTTCCACAAAGCACAGCAAAATGGTAAATATAATTTCTAGAATTTAGACATGTTTTGTACAATATTATGTGGTCATTAGATGTGCAGGGACATTTTAAAATTTTGATGGTCATGTCACACTTTGGCTTCATTATTTTTTAACTAGGCCTGAAGGCTTCCATCACTCATCCACCAGTAAATACTACGTCCCCTGGCTCTGGGCAGGCCCCCCCCCAAATGGATAAGTGGTCTACAGCTCTCTTTTGTAAAACTTCCAACTGGAGGAATGTTACCATGAACTGTCATCCCTCCCCCTTTAATTTGGAGGAATAAGGAAGCAGCGTCATCCGATGATTTGAAGCGGAACTTCAATCAACCAACAATCAAGCAAAACTTAATAAATCATCAGGTCAACCAACTGATGAAGCCCTAATTAACCATATGATTATGGTTGCCTGAGCCAAGGTCAGATTAGTACAAATTAACCAAAATTGGTTTTTGATTTGCGATTTTTAAGTCTATTTTGAGTAAGATAGTTCCTATAGTCTAATGGTTAGAGTGCTTGACTGCGAATCCACTGGCACTTGAGGACGCAGGTTCAAACCCCAGTACTGCAGCTCAATTGGAGTGAGTTGTTGGGACTTTGGCCGCCGGGAAGGGGAATCATTGTATGACATTTTGATGGTCTCGGACTCCGTCTTGAAAGCTCATGCCTCAGTCTCGCCCTCAGATGTCCCGGTCTCCACTTCATCACTGCTGTAGTGAGTATCCTAGGAAGCCATGCTTATTAAAATGGCAATTACTTTCAAGGTTAGTTATTACAAGACCTTTTTTTTTTACCTGAAGTCTTTCAGCAGTAGTAAGTATGCGCAGTTCAGCCCTCCAAGGCAAGTTCTTGGCATTCATTTAGTTAACGGAGGAGATGAGACAAAGAGAGGAATCCACGTTTACTCCACAACATGTTACACTATCTGCAAGATATTTTACTAGCCCAGCATAGTAATTCATACAACAGAAAAAGGGCTACAGGCCAGCAGGGTCAATTTGTGTGGAAATCTGAAGACTCAATTTAGCCATAATGTTCCATAATTGACCTCCCAGGTGGCCTGCTGGATAAGATATTCACTTACTGGGCTTATTCACAGCTGAGTCTTGGATTGATTTACAATCAAGGCAGCTTTTTTTTAAGCTGGTTCAATGATTTTCTATAAATAGTTATTACTGTGGATTGGCGTCGTTTCTGTGAAACTTAAAAAATTGTGTTTTCCACATCATTTTATGATGAAAATAATTCAAACAATAAAACTGTTGCAGTGTATCTGGCACACAAGTGAGAGAGAGCTTTTCATAAATTAGGAATGCAGATGTCCTGTTACTCGACAGACTAGGAACATGAATTGCTACGTAGTCCTGAGAGCAGAGATGTTCAAGACCAAGCAAAAAGTTATATAAACAGTACTCAAGCTTAAGAATTTGTGTTCAAATGAGGTTCAGGTTGATTGAATCAATAATGGTTGTGATCAGCCTCCTGATTTCAGAGTGGAAAAAAGCCATTGAAAAGGGTCAAAACCGCGTGTATGCACAAGAGATGACGATATGGACTTGAGAACAAAGATACAGAAATGACAAATGAAGGGATAGACAGACAGATCTGAAGTTAGTTTATCATTGTAATTTGTAACCAGATAATGAACAACACATGTATGCAGCAGGTGATCTTTGGGTTACGTATAATAACATTGTGGACACTTGACTATTCCCAACACGTCCAATCCTGAGAAATGTACACAAGCTATAAGAACTGTATGCATACCAATGTGAGTCAATGTTTATGCACACTGTGGCATCATATTAGAGTGTATATAGACCCAATTCTACAGAACTAATTTTGTTTATATTGTCCATCAGTGGCACTGTAGTGACAGACTGCACAGGGATTACTGTTATCAGGAAACAGCTTTTCTGATACGCAGAGAACGTGGCAGCCTCACTGAAGGCTTCAACAACTCATCCTCCAGTAAAAGCAACGTCCCCTGGCACTAGAAACAGCATATTCAAGGGTTGGGTTGCTTGAACCAATATACTGATTTAAACTAGCCACGAAGAAAAACCATTTGACAAAATCACTGTATTCACTCTAAAGCCACCTGGATCAGTTTTATTGAAGTAACGTAACATTTTCATTTTTACCCTTAAGTAGATCTATATATCATTCTACTGTAACATAAAATGACATTTTTGGTTCATGATTATGATTTTTCAGTGGTGCAGCAAGTTTACAAAGTAGAATCATCGAAAGAAAATGAAAATACTGTACATGTATAGGAAATAAAATCAAATGGCAATTATACACAAATTACCCAAGCTTCATGAAGTTTTCATTTGGATTTTCAGTTTGGTTTGATCGAAATAACTAAACTTGCCCTAGCTATACAAGACATCATTATATAGGATTTGGCGTGTAGAGTTGAATAAAGTGGCCAGTGTTGGATGTAACTGGCCTGCACTATTTCCTGTACTGTTCCAAAATTTTGTTTTCGGTGAAATATATGGATAGATATATATTATATAGATATGGTAATTGATGAGATTGAAAAGAGAGCAGGAGAAATAAGAATTAGTGATTGTAATAAATATATCTGAAAATCACAATGCATTATTGTAATACAAAGATGGAAACACGCTAGACCTGGTTATCTCACACAAAAGTTCCACTCTGAAGGATTGTGCTGTCAGTGATTTGCTCTCAGACCATAATTGTGTCCTTTTCAATATGGCAATTAAGAAAGGAAAAAGTGCTCAAAAGAATATCTCTTTTAGAAAGACACATGATATCAATCTAGTAAAATATAAGAAAGACATTGAAAACCACTTGTCACAAAAAGTACAGAAAGAACAGTCTTCGGAATACCTGTCAAAACTTGTGTCACTCTACAATTCCTCCAAGCAGATTCTTGACAAACATGCACCTGTTATTACTAAACAGGTAACATTGCGTAAACCAACTCCATTTACTAATGCAAATATCAAAAATCTGAAAACAGCAAAAAGAAAAGCAGAACGATCATGGAGGAGAACTGGGCTGGAAAAAGATTGGCAAGACTTCCAGTCGAAGCGAAATGCTTTAAATGACCATCTCAATCAGCTCAAATCTGATGATCTAAGAGCAAAGATAAAAAGTACCAAGGGAAATTCCAAAGCCACGTTCAAGATATTAAATTCCAACCTCAATAGGAAACAACAACTGCCTCTGCCCAATCATGAAAACAGCAAAGACCTAGCAAATGATTTCAACTCATTCTTTGATGACAAAATTAAGAAAATAAGGTCAAAACTGGACTCTTGCAACAACAGCACTGCAAGACTTAGTGTTGAAAACTTCACCGGCCATAAATTATTTCAGTTCAAGACCCTGACGAAAGCAGCTGTTAAGAAATTGATCAGAAATATGCCTGTCAAACACTGTCAACTAAACCCCGTACCTACATGGTTACTGCTGGAGTGTGTCGATGAATTTCTTCCAATTATAACCGAAATTGTCAACACATCACTAACTCTTGGGGAGATGCCCCTGGATGCACTTGTCAGGCCACTCTTGAAGAAAGGCAGTCTTGATCTCATAAAGCAGAACTACCGACCAGTGTCAAACTTGTCTTTCCTGGGAAAAATTATTGAAAGTGCAGTTATCGAACAATATATGGATCACCTAATTCGAAACAAACTTGATGATGACAAACAGTCAGCATATAAGCAGTTTCATAGCACAGAAACACTCCTCACAAAAATCCACAATGACATCATGGTGAATATGAGCAAAGGTGAAATAACCATGCTGGTACTGTTAGATTTATCAGCAGCCTTTGACACGATTGATCACACGATTGATCACAACAGATATGGTGTATGCAACTCAGCCCTCAACTGGTTCAAGTCATATATTTCCGAACGGTCACAGCCTGTCTTGATACATGACCAAGCACCAGAGAAGTTGCCACTCAAATTTGGAGTCCCCCAAGGTTCAAAACTTGGCCCAGTCTTATTCAATTCTTACATTGCTCCAGTGAGTGAAGTCGCTTCCCAAAACCAAATTGAGGACCAAAAGTATGCCGATGATGAGCAGCTCATTTTATCTTTCAAGCCAACATTCACAGAACAAGAAAATGCTGTCATGAAAATGGAGAAATGCATAACTGAAATCAGAAAATTTCTTCATGAAAACAAACTGTGTAACAATGGTAACAAAACAGAACTTCTCATGATTGGCACACCACACCAACTGAATAAACTCAGAGTGTCATCAATCAATGTTGAAAATGTTTCAATCAAAACAGCAGAGAATGTCAGGAACCTGGGCGTTATTTTTGACAAAAATATGACAATGGAGAAGCAAGTCAATAAAATGTGCCGAAATGCCTACTTTAATCTTCGAAACATCTCCAAACTTAGAAAGTCGATGAATAAAGATACCATTAAAACTGCCGTAAATGCTCTGGTCACACCACATCTGGACTATGGGAATGGCCTTTTGTGTGGCATTTCTCAATGTCTAGTGAACAAACTCCAGGTTGCCCAAAACTCAGCAGTTCGCCTCATAGAGAGATTGAAACGACAAGACAGTGTGGGATCACACAGAAAGCAACTTCACTGGCTGCCTATTCCTGCCAGAATTCAGTTTAAACTGATGACAACGACTTGGAAGGCACTAAACGGCCAAGCACCCTCGTATATACAACGACTGATCCAGCTGAAACCAAATGGAGACCGTAATCTGAGAAGTAACAGCAAGCGTTTGTTAACAGAAACAGAACAGGCTTCAAACAGTCAAAATAGATTTGTAGATCGAGCTTACTCCTTTGCAGCACCGAAACACTGGAACAAGTTGCCCGAGAGTGTTCGCACAACTGAGACCCTTGAGTGTTTCAGGAAAAACCTAAAAACCTACTTATTTAAAATGTTCTACAAATGATCCTTTTCTGCCCAAGTGCTTCTGAGAAGTTTACTGGAAGAGGCGCTATATAAACGATAAATCACTATTATTATTGTAATGTCAGTTTTGTTATATACAGGATAAAGAGTCTCATTTCACACAGAAAATTGCCCTATTCTGACCATACCTTTTTCCCAAGGAGGCCAAAGTGGCTTTTTCATTCATCATGATCAAAAAAAGGCTTTTTGTGAATGTCAAAGTACTCAAACGTGAACTTGTACACACACTATTTATACCTAAAGCTGGAGCACTAATTCTGTGTACATTGTATATGACTGGCACTATAGTGACAGACGATGCAAGGATTACTCTTATCAACGAACAGCTTTTCTGCTACACAGAAAACGTGACAGCTTGACTACAGGCTTCCAAAACTCATCCACCAGTAAATGCAATGTCCCTTCCCTTGGCTCCAAAAACAGCATATCCAGGGTTTGGGCAGCTTGAGCCAATGCTTATTTTGATTGGGCCCCAGAGAAAGAGTATTTTACGATTCACTGTAAAACCATCATTATAAATTGACAAATATTTGTAAGCATAATTATCATCATTTGAAAAAGAAAATTTCAATTTTGGAGAAAATGAAGGATCTGACATACATTCTTTAAATTGTGGAGATCACTGTCAGCATTATAATGGTGCCCTGACTGTCATATCTATGCTATCATTGGCAAGCCCATTGCAAGCAAATAATATCAATCCATGAATGGTTGATGGCCAACATTAATGTATCTGCTGTCTAAGGGGATTATTGTTGTACTACATGCAATGCACGTATAAACTTGTACGACCTGATCATTAAAATTTGCCATTTGCAAATACAGTGGACCATGCCTTATTAGAAGTATCATGGATATTTGACCATTCACAACAGGACCAAACCTTACTCTCCGAGTACAAAATGTAATCCATATGTACACAGTGTAACACAATTAAGCATACTACATCAGATATTGTAGACCTAAATCTAGAGCACTAATTCTGTGTACATTGTATATCAGGGGGACTGTAGTGATAGAGTACGTCGGGATTACTGTTATCGGGAAACAGCTTTTCCGATACACAGAGAACGTGACAACAAGATGGAAGGCTTTTGCGACTCAGTCAACAGTGAACAGAACTTGCTCTAGCTATAGAAAAGAGCAGTCTGTGGGATTCAGGGTTGGGGTTGATTAAGCCCATGTTGGTTGTGACTAGCCCAAAGGTTTCTAAAGTTTTTTTATTGATGTGGATGGAAAGTTTATAAAGGTCAGAGATACATTTTAAGTTGTGATGCACTACAGAAGTTTGAAGAAATTATTGTTACACCGCCCGCAGAAATACCATTTCGGAGTAGTGATTACTCATGATAACTGCTTAGAGTTTTACTCGGTGGGGAAATTATTTATTGTATGGAAACAGAAATACTGAGCAAGAAATTATTTATTTTAAAGACACTCTAAATCCCCCCTTGGGATTAAATGGTGGCGCCCTAATGAAAATAATTTAAGCCTGAGACGACAATAACTTTTGGTTTTTATGGACCTTTAATGAGATACAGCTCTTGACCATTTTATAGCCTATTTAACCCATGACTTTTATTTTTGACTGTTAAACCTTCAACAAATAGATCCTCCATAAATTAAATAAATGACGAGTGTTAATTCAGAGGCAAACCTGACACAAGTTACTTTCATATCAGTGAAATACAGTGTTATGGGGTTTTATTTATTTCCTGCAATAATTTTACCAGTGGTTTTTACATAATTTTAGTGTGATATCTTCACATCCTCTAAGTTGAGAGCAGCAGTTTGTAGTGATGTCATCAGCAGCCCATAGTGATGTCATGACATTAACAATCACTACCCATTGTTTGCATAACAACGTCAGATAATTTTGTGATGTCACAACTGCAGGATACTACATGGCCAAGAGCTGTATCTCCATGACGTCATCATGGTGATTGGAGATGCTGATTGTTGATTGGCCAGTTTTAGACGTCAGAAGTTGCGTCTATATCTTCCCTCTAAGTTGGCCAATCAGATGGCTCAGATTTGGTATCTTGCCGGCTAGACTGATATCTTCCCTCCAAATTGACCAAGGGCCTGTATCTTCTCTCTGTTTCAGGGAAGAGGGTTTGGCATCTTCCTCCCTCTGAAAATATCACCAAGGGGAAAAGGACTCGTATGAGCGAAAAAACATGCTTGGTCATGGGATGATCTACGGTATATTATAGAGTGCATCAAAATGTGGAATGCCAGCCATCCAAAAGCTTCTCTGCCACAAAACCCTTCATGATTGCGCACTTGACTTAATGAGTTGGCAACCAGGTACCGTTTGAAAACCATTTGAATATCGACATCTCAATCAATCTCTGCCTATTGATTTTTTTCATTATTGACCGAACAAAACCTGTCATTAGTGGCTATTAATATTGAAAAAGTAATCGCAGCACCTATAGGTGGAAGCAAAACTGGACAATGGCGATTGAGAACCACTGCATGCGATGGGAGTGGGCCATGCAATCAACCTGTATGTTCGAAGATAGATTTCTGATGAGTTCTCTATAGGAAATTGATTTGTAATCCATCCCGTAGGTGATGCATGAAGCTTACGAGTAACGTTAAACAAAATCTCCGATCAGGATGCATGTTCTTAATTCCATCGGAGAGCCTGAGGAGCCAATGGGGAATGCGCATGAGGCAAAATGAGGCAATGAGCATGATCAACGTGGCAACACAGATCTTCTAACAGAAGCTTACAGAAATGCACTTGAATGTTCTTTGCGAGGTCACTTTCCTATACTTGCCACGTTGTTTTAAAAACGATTTTGCTAGAAAAACTAAAGAAGCAGTCTAGTCAAAATCTGACATTTGGATAAAATCGGACATTCACTGCAAACTATGTAGAACCAGTAGCCTTCCAAAGCCATGCATGTTTTTCTCACTGTATGCATTTGACATATCTTTTATAGGGTTTCTACCCGAGTTTTCCTGCAAAAGCAGATTTATTACAGTTGGTCAGTCATAGTTGCGTAAAAGAGAAGACCATCATATTATTATCATACAGTGAAAAACGACTTTGTGACTCATTTTAGCCAATAAAGTTTCGTCATCAAACTTTTAACATGGGAATCATAGAGGCTGTGTGAGTAGTCATAATCAGGAGGAGGCCATTTCATTTGTCATAACTGATTTTAGCAAATAAATTAAATACATAATCTTTTTGTTTGTCAGACACCGACAAGCAGTACAAGTCTCCTAATTCCATTCGACAAGCCTGATAATTGATATATTCTTTGTCGTCCGCTTATTGCCTCAAATTTGACCGTCTGGGTGTTTGAGTCATTGTATAAGCCGGTTATTCACCATGGGATCGAGAATATGTGTCTATCACACCTCGGGCTAAAGCCCTAAGGTGATAAATCACCTATCCCCTCTCCTGTGGTAAATTACATAATATAATTGAATCAAATTAATATTGAAAGTACAAGTTTTAACATAAAAAATCATCAGCATTTTTTATTTTTATGATGAAACTGTCTTCTCTTTTCACATTTGAATGGCTGTAAGTTTGAAATGATAACTATTATAAGATCCTGTAAAAAATTGTCCAGGTCGATTCACGAGAATCTTAAGAAAGCCACATTCAAGTCACAATTCTCTCATCCAAAATCCCAAAGCTTTTAAAATGATGTGGAAGATAGTCAATGAACGTGCTCAGCATTCTTTTTGTGTTTATCACATCCTCCATATCAATGATTTGCAGCTGCTTTTAGTGAGTTTTGGTTTTCAATGAAGTACATTTAACAGATCTGTTGTTAGAGCTCAGTTACAATGATCAGTTTTCACTGTGTTGGTGTCTCTTACAAAAGATTGTCAAGAACACCACACAACCAATATTAATCTTATGTGGTCTCCATAGAAATAATGTGTGTATTAGGCAACCGTTTATAAGATATGGAACAGCCAAGGTATGGATACATGTACAGTGCCGCCTGTAAGTATGTGAAACGCATGACATTGTGCCATTGCATCAATGCTAAACATCCTCAGCCTAACTGCTTGTGGAGGCATGAATTTTCATCGGATGAAAGGGAAACAAAGTGGGTCATAAAGGCCGACGTGTGAGGCAAGTGGGATAAAAGTAGCAGCCCATTTTCTTCCCTGTAGTCGGAGTTAGGTATGGGTCAAAGTCTTTGATAAATAAGTGAACCACCATTCCCTATCTTTTAACATTGGGCCTACGTTTCACTTACTTATCAAAGACTTTGACCCATACCTAACTCCAACTACAGCAAAGAAAATTGGCTGCTATTTTTATCCCGCATGCCTCACATATCGGCCTTTATGACCCAAAATGTTTTCCTCTCATCGGATGAGAATTCGTCCTTCCAGAAGCATTTTGATTAAGGATGTTTAACATTGATGCAATGGCACAATATCATGCGTTTCACTTACTTACAGGCGGCACTGTACATGTATCGATGATTGGGGCTTTTTTATAGAAGCACTTGGTAGGCTAGGAAATTAGTAGGAACAGCTAAGGAAACTGCCAATCCTGTTCAACTCAATATATATAAATACCAAAGAGGTGTAAAAATGAGCACGGCTTTTGTCTTATCATTTAGAAAAATTTAGTGTGAACAGCAGCTGGGCAGATAGAAGTTTTTTCAGTTTTAGGCCTGCAAACATCTTAAGAGTGCACATATATATTATATCCTTATACAAATGAAACTGTATCATTGTCATTTGGTTACTATAATGATACAGGTTCAATCCAGAAAATAATTCACTGGTCTGCAACTGGATTCACTGATGGTGCAACACGAATCCGAATTGAAGAGTTACTTGACATTGTATAGTATTAGTACACGGCCTTATGTCATTTAGCGGTATTTTTTTAAAAGCCTAACAATCTTGTACTTTTTGGAAACCTGAGGAGTTGTAGTAACATTTTTTGCTGGATGCCAATTTTTCCCATGGCAACCAAAACAGGAATTTGTTACCATAGCAACCATGGTCAGTTTTTCTAAAAATTTAAGAATTTTCATATTTTATTAAAACCATGGTCCAGAACCAGAATCTAAGTATCAGGATTAATAAATGCACAAAATCGGATTTTTTTGGTCAAGTGACCTTTGACATCCAGGGTCGTTGTCATGGTAACAAATGCGACCAAAGGTCAAAATTCAAGGTTTTTTAATGTCAGCTGAACTTTACGGACCTCGCATTGCCCAAGTTACCATCAATTTCAACAATCGTTTGAGTCATTAGTGGAACCAGTATGTGTACTGTTTCTATACATATGCACATTACAGTGGTGGCCATGGAAACCAGGTTAGAAGCAAAACTTCAAAGTCATGTCTGCTCTGTAATGTCTAAATTGACTAATCGGGCAACTTTGATTTCACCAATGTACTATTTTATCACACCTGGGGTTGAGATATTTTTTTAAGTTTTGCATTTATTTAAGTTACTGAAATATTTTTTTGGCCTAAAGTTGGAATTGTCTCCTCCTGCTTCTTGTCTGTGGTTTCCATGGCAACCGTTTTTATATGTTGTGTTATTTTGGTAAAAATCTCCAAATTTCACCTTAAATGTGTATAAGAAACTGTCTGTTTTGTATGAAAAAATATTCTTGGATAAAAAGGGGTATATGTGATCACATGACCTCATCAATTAGAGATCCAGGTGATCTTGAAAGTGAGGCTCAAAGGTAAGAAATGTGTTATTACATTGACGTCAAAGTAAAAACATGACAAGTTATTGTCAGAAGGTCACCATCATTAGTTTGGTTGCAATGGCTGTAATTTTATTTTCTAGATATATCAGTTTCCAGAATTTCTGATTTTCAAAAAATATTGGTTGCCTTGGTAACCGGACTGAATGCACTTGAGACATATACAAGGATTCATTTTGCATAAACTAAAATTTACAAACATCATACTGGCAGATCCTAATCAATTTCATCAACAATTTGTGTATGAATATGCTACAACAGTATGTCTACTCTTTCAATAGATGTACAATTCTTTGGTAGCCATGGTAACCAGGTTATAGCCAGAACAACCAGGTATAGTTTAATTGACAATGTGACATATTGGGTTGCCTAAGATAAGATAATTCTCAAACTTTTCTGTCACTTATTTATGATATTCAGTTCTATTTTTCTTTTTTTAAATGTTGAGATTCTTCCAGTTCCTCACCATGGTAACCATGACAACAGTTTAGAAGAGTCTCATATTTTAGATAAAAATAAACAAATCTCAAAGTTTTACCAAAAAAGAAGCTGACAAGGGCCTGTACTTTAAATTAAAGAATTTATTGTCCAAGGAAAATTATCCATGCCATGATATCCTGTTGCCATGAATGTTGCTTTATAAATCAGAGATAATGTTTAGTTTAAAAATGAGGCTCATAGTCACTGATATACAAAAGAAAATATTAAAACAATAATGCTAATTAAGAAAAAAGGGCACGTGATGATTGTTACATTGGAAGAATTATTAGTACATTACTTATATTCAGCTGTTTGTGGCCATCAATGACCTTACAACAGGCCCTATTCATTGCATTGAAATGAGATGTCAATTTGTCATTGAGTAACTTGTGATTCAGTAGATTGCTTGTTCTGATAGCATTGAGAGTATAGGATACAAACTGAGCCTCATGTACTGCATGTGAGTCACAGAGAATAACATTACATTGATAGGGATATCACCTGAAGAGGGTCATCTCTTCTAGAATATTTGAGAAGAATGAGACTGTTCTTCTTACTTTTATTGTATATATTATATATCATCAGTGTTGTATTTTTTATTCACAACAATGTACTGGGTAATTGGTTGCCAATGCCATGGTATGCATTTGAGAGGCTCAATTGGTCTATTAAGAAATGGATAGATTGACTGATCTGGCACATCTTTAATACAACTTACAAAAATCAGTTCAAATTAAACAAGTTTTTTTTTTGGGCTAAAATTCTTTTTCAGGAAAATTAAAAATATAAAACAATTTCTATAACTGGTGAATATGTGTAATTTCTTGGTGAAGTTGAGCACTTGGGAAACATGAAAATCTGGTTAATGGTAATTTTGAGTTTGCTGGTTAAAAAATTGGGGGTGCCATTTTGTCACTGTTCCAACTTTTTAAGGACTCCAAATTTGTCGAATTAAGACACTCTGAATGCCATGTCAATGAAGAAATTTGATGTCAAAACTAAATCTAACAATCTTCAATTAGCTCCAAAAATCATAACCACAGCTGCTATAGTGCTCCAGTAGCGTACACAAGACTCATAATATCCAATAATGCCGGTTACTAGCTGAAAGTTTCAGTGAACAGTGGCTTTATTTATTGTGACAGGAAATGTGTCAATATTTTGGGGGGAAAGTATCTCCTTCATAACATTAATGTATGCATTGTATAGTCCTATCATGAATATTTTTCTATTCCTTTTGTAACAACAGTAAAGTACAAATAGCATTGGCGATGAGGTAAGTTCACATTAAGCATGCATAATAGTAATGTATTGAATTGACAGGTATGTCTTGACCGTTTCTTATATCAATTATTTTTAAATCCTTACACTTTCTGGAAGTCTGTGCCAAAGCAATGATGCCGGTTTTAAAAATGCTCTGTTCTTTACCCTACTTCCATTACTGTCTTTTGATCTTTTTTTGGTTTGGTATTCATGAGTTCATTCATCATTTTGAAGTACTGATGTGCTAGACCATTCACAGCTTACCAAATAGCAGTCATGAGTTTGAATTGGGATACTTCTTTCCTTTGCCAACAAATTTGACCTCTTTTTTAGTCCTTCAGTACGTCGAACAGCTGAGTTTTAGGAAGGCTGCTGGTCTAAGTTTTTGGCAACTTTGAGTTTGTCTGTCAATAGATTGAAAGAACCCTTGGTAAGACAGTCCATTGCTGTCAGGCCAAACCATTACTGGTATGTTTCATGTTGAGTCAGATTACATTGCTGTAGTAAAGGTGAGGGGTGATTCTCACATTGAACGCTGTTTTTATTGACATCTTGTTCAGTAACTTCCAACCAGTGATCTTGATTAAATGCTATGTTGTCTTGATGATAACAGACTTGCTTAATCCTAAAGAAACAGTTGGAAATTGATGAAAATTAGGAGTGAAATACTTATCTTTTCAAAACAGATATAATTATACACTTTTGGTTGATGACCCTCCTTTTTATTACAGCAGTCGGACAACACGATCTACATGTCAGATTTGACCTTCTCTGCTTGATACCATGATAATGTATGGTAAATTTAAAAAAGATTTTTTTTGAAGAATGGAACGAGAACATTTCTTTAACCCAACCGATCAGCCTCCCAAATGTTAGGTCTGGAAACAAGGTTCATGAACCACTTTTCTTTTTTACAGTTTAAAGCAGAAAACTTCAGCATTTGGCATTATTAGCCACATTCTAAAAGAATTAATTTTATACCAAGACTTAGGCTACATCATATTGGAGAAATTCGATTGGAAAATTTCAATGAAAAAGAACCAGGCCCACTGTTAGTGGGAAGAAGGCTACACTGTGCTGCACACATAGTTGTTTCTCAAGAAAGTAGGATGGATACTGGGCAGTGCCCTACTATTTTACACACATTTGTGACATCCATAAAATGGTTGAAGTCACCTCATGGTAATTTCGGAAAACAATTGTCTCAGTAAGAAAGGAAATCTTTAATTCACTGTTCAGCTTAAAAAAGATGTTTGACCCTAAATACACAGAAATAGTGGCAGAATATTTCACTAGGGCAGAATAATGATTCTTGGCCTTTTATTTGTCTGAAATTGTCTCTCATATGCATTCAGTCTGGTTACCGTGGCAACAAATAGTTCAATAATCAAATAATATGGAAATTGATATATCTACAAAATAGAATTAACAGTCATTGCTACCAAAATAATGATGGTGACCTACTGGCAAAAACTTGTTATTTTATTACTTCGCCGCCAATGTAACAATGCATTTCTTATATTTTGAACCTCACTTTCAAAATGACCTGGATCTCTAACTGTTGTGGTCATGTGATCACATATACCCCTTTTTATCCAAGAATATTTTTTCATATGAAAAAGACAATTTCTTATATATATTTGAGGTGAAATTTGGAGATTTTTACCAAAATAACACAACATGTAAAAACGGTTGCCATGGCAACCACAAACAAGAAGCAGGATGTGACAATTCCAACTTTAGGCCAAAAAAATATTTTTGAAACATAAATAAATGCAAAACTTTAAAAATATCTCACCCTAGGTTTGATAAAATAGTACATTGGTGATATCAAAGTTGCCCAATTAGCAAATTTACACGTCACTGAGCAGACATGACTTTGAAGTTTGGCTTCTTACCTGGTTTCCATGGCCACCAATGTAACGGGCATATGTATAGAAACAGTACACATACTGGTTCCACTAATGACTCCACTGATTGTTAAATTTGATGATAACCTGGGCAATGCCAGGTCCGTAAAATTCAGCTGAGATGAAAAAACCTTTAATTTTGACATTTGCTCACATTTGTTACCATGACAACGACCCTTGACCTAATAGGTCACCTGACCATAAAAAGTCCCTTTCAAGGAAGCATTAACCCTGATATTCTGATACTGGCCATTGACAATAATTATCTTGAAATATGAAGATTTGTCAATTTTTAAAAAAAATTGACCTTGGTTGCTATGGCAACAGATTTCACCTTTGATAACCATGGAAAAAATTGGCATCCAGCAAAAAAAGATAGCACAACACCCAAGGATTCCGAAAAGTATAGCATTGTTGTACATTTCAGAAAATACCACTACCCCCTTTTTTGTACCATAAGGCCGTGTACTATATAGCCATATGTATGTGTCATTCCAAGAGAGCTCGTGAATTGCTACTGAGGAACCAAATTGCTATTTGCTTCTCTAAATGACAATTTATATTCATTTTTATGTACTATGAACAAGAAAAACGAGTCTAGAATCTTGAATTATAAATGTTTACAAACAAACACTTTTTGGGGTATTTGTGCATATTTCGGAACGAGCTCTGACCTGTACCCAAGTCTCATGGATGCCTTGACAATCTTTAGCAGAATACTTCCTGTGTAATTCCAAGTGAAGTTTCAGTGGTTGGAAGGAATAATTTTATCAGTTTCACCTCAAATATATCTCTACGTTTGGATTTTATAGAGCCTGACAAGCAATTTAATTTCCATATCAATGCAAAAAAAGTTCGATTTTCTTGCCCGGTTTCTTAGAATCAATTTTTCTCAGAATGAATTTCTATTGGCTGTTAAAATTCATATATTTTAAAGACTTTTAAACATAAATGTCCAGGTACAATACTGATAGACAATACCAACGTAACATATTCTGAATTAAACCATTGTCTTGTTTCAGTTGCCTGCAGTCAAATGTCGAAAAAAACAATAGCTGGTTGTCAGATCTACCTATTAGTTTGTCTCTCCGTTACCACAAAATTAAAACTACAGGATTTATTGTTTTGATAGATCTACACATGACTATCAAATGGTGAAAACTATTATATCAGCTGAAGTAAAAAATACAAGCTGTCTTTGAAAAAAGACTAATTGTCAGAAGCCCATAAATGGTAGAAGTTGCAAGCTGTCATCCAGAGGCATTGTTAGTGTGACAAACAGCATATCTCATTTGTGTTAGCCTGCAGTTTAGTTTTAAAAGAAAGGTGCAAGTTATGTCCATGGATATCTTGACTATTTTCGAGACTGTCGGACCTTCATGAGCACAATTCAAAGCTACATATTTAGGCCTAAATCCTGTTATTTAATGACTTTTAAAAGACGATTGCCTTGTGCCAAGCATGTAGATATTTGAGAGAAAGTTGTGTTTTTTCTCAGTAAACGTTGCTTATCTTTAATCACATAATCACACAACAAACATCTTACTTTATCGGAATATTTTGCTCAATTAAGCATGACAATTTAGGGAAAGTTTGACACTTTTTGATTTGGTTTTAGGTCTGTAAACAATACAAGCAGTAGCCAACGAAAGTTATATAGTACACTTTAGATGCCCATCAAGTAATCAGTGTGAATAACAATATTTTCTGAAATGTTATTGCTTCATTGGGTCAAATGAAGGTCATGTATTAGTTTATTGGAAGGATCAAGTGTCTATGTTTTGACAACAAATTTCAAACTGTTTCCAAGGTTCTAAACATTGTAGAAAATTAGATTTCAAGACCTCTAGCTGGTAATTCATTTAGGCCAAAGAGCTGACTTTTTCTTATTTCATATCACCAAAAATAAACTTAAGACATTTTTCTTTCAAATAACTCACCTTACTCGTTTTTACTCCACATAGTAAATCCATTTATCCATGTTTACATCCAATTATTGATAATTCCATTATAATTCCATTATTTGTTGCTCCAGAGAAATGACCCTCACACCTCAGGTAGTATGCACGCTCCGTGAGTAAACTCCAAGTGATTGAGGCACAGCAGCTGGGATGCTGAGGAGAAAACCTAAGCCCCATCACATCCTACAACTGATGCGGCCCCACAGAGACCTCTAGCGGTGATGAGTGCAGTTTCAGCTGCTGCAGAAAGAAATCAGGCAAAGAAATTTACAGCTGGCCCAAGCCACCATCTCTAACCTATGTACCCTATGTCACAAGGATCACATAGTTATGACTAGCAGAATTGCCAGGCTGAGTTAGCTGACTGCTGTGTAGTTTTGCAAATACAGAATTGGTTCTGTAGAGCTGTATACAGTCCATTGGTAATGGCATAGCAAGTGACCCCAATTATTACCAGGGCACTATATTGATTTGGTGTTGTTATTTGTAAGGTAAAATAGACCAGCATTTTAGGAGAATAACATGGACAAACATGGTCTAGATACTGGACATAAAATTGAAGGTAGATATTAGGAAGGAAGGCTGGTCCCCTTTACATATTGATATTGCAAAATTTAAATAATTGTAATAGCTATGATGCTATATTGTTATGTGAAGGAATAAGCTAGTGTCTGAGTCTGAGTCTAGTGCAGCCCTCTAAGTCCAGTTTTAGTCAATCACAAGAGTTGATTGATGGAATTGGATAAATACAGAAAGAGAATAGTTCAAAGTCCTCAGCGTGTTACACATTTAACCCTTGTGAATGATATTTTACTTGCCAAACAGTGATATGAGTAGTCTGGGTGGCAGAGTGGTTAAGGTTCCCTGCCTGCTCCGCTGAAGTTCTTAATCTGCATGATTTTGAACCTCAAGTGGAGAACCTGAAATTTTCAATGGACCTTCATTCATTAGCAAAATTCCAGCTAGATGTAATTGGAATGAGATGTAAAATTAGTGACACCTTGTATCAGTGTATGTGCTGAGTTTGTAAAAGATCCCTCACATGAGGTAAATGCGTTACAATGTCATGTTGAGAACTCCTGCTCTCTTTCCCATCTCATCAATCAACCCCCTTGAGCACCCAGAACTGGGCTTAGAGGGCTGCACTTACCATATCTATCTATGTATCTGTCTGTCTGTCTATTTATCTGTCTATCTATCTATCCATCTATCTATCTATCTATCTATCTATAACTTTCAGTACATTTGCTTCTATACTTTACAACACAGAAAATAAATTCAATTTATACAATGTATATTTACAATGAAACCTGCATGAATTCCTAAACACACTAAAACATTGAAACAAAACTCTGAAAATGTACTAAACCTTTTGTGCCATAATGTCATGAGCCTCTTTTAACCATTCATTGTTTGTCATATTTTTTTGCCTCTCATATTTTTACTAACCTTATTTCACATTTTTACTGCTTGTTTCTGTCTTTTTATTGCACCGCATACTTCCTTGGGGACAGATATATCTATTCTCATAGCCACATTTCCTAAAGTACCTCATTTCAAAGAGCCGGTATGGGAATGTAACAAGTGTTACAAACCTGCCTCTCTTATATCTTTTCCAAACATGTGTTTATCTCACCCAGGAGGCTATTTTTAGCTCTTCTGCTCAAGACTTCTATAAGCATGTGAGTTGCCAACAGCACTGGGGGATAACAATGGGCATAGAACAATGGTGAACTTGATAAAATGTCCTTAAACACACTGAAAGACATATAGCATTATGATAACAGTTTTAAGGTTTTGTGTTTTTTTTTGCGTTAATTTTGCTATTTTTCCACTGATACCCTAAAGACTCGAATCAGATTATTTACTTCACAAACTACGTGTGATTAATTTCACTAACTTTCATAGTCAATTCATGTAGGCCTACATTCTTGATAAAATTTGAAAGATTGCATTATGCACAGCTGGGTCAGAATAGATAGACAGATAGATAGATATGGTAAGTGCAGCTCTCTAAGCCCAGTATTGGGTGCTCACAAGGGTTGATTGATCAGATGGGAGAGAGAGCGGGAGTCCTCAACATGTTAAGCATTTACCCCTTGTGAGGGTTTTTTTTTTTACTTGCGCAGCAAAGACGCTGATACAAGGGGTCATCAATTTAACATCTCATCCGCACGATATCCAGCTAGGATTTTTCACATGAAGGTTCGCTGAAAATTTCAGGTTCCTGACCGGGGTTGTAACCCATTCAGGCAAAGAACTTCAGCGGATCAGGTGGACGCCTTAAGCACTCAGCCACCAAGCTGCCTTCAGAATCAGATTGCTTTCCTCCATTATAAAGACCTAGTACCACCCCTGCTTAGGGGGAGGGCTGACTCAGATCACACTAGGCTGCCAATCACTGGGTCCTGGGTGCGATTCCTGATCTGGCTGGGTTACCTAGACTTATAAATGTTTGACAGCAGTTTCAATCATCCTTTACCTCATCGCTGCATCCTACTCTCAACTTGTTTAGCATACCAAGTGCGTCTAGATGCAGGACATACATTTAAGCCCCATGTCATCCTCCCATCCATCCATCTTTCAAGAATGATTCAATATTTCAACAGGGCATGTTGAACTTGAGTTTGTCAAACCTTGGTGTAATTAAGGCCTCACAATCCTTCCTCTGTCCTTGACTGCTTCAACTAAAACTAATTGATGGAATTCTACAATCCATAACAATGGCATTAATTCCTATTGATGTCATGGTACTCAGATTCCATCAGTAATTATCCCTTAATTAGTGTGACTACTTGAAATACCTGAATGACCCATAACAACTTAATACCATGAGCCAATTGACATCCCCTTAAATCAGATCTCTTGCTGATCGATTGGTATGCAATAATTAATTGCTTTCTTATTTCGATTGTTACATTAATTGGGGTAGTTAGTAGGGTGACCTTCATTGACATCATTGTTATATGGAATACCCTCCCGAGCAGCTACGTAAATCAAACCTTTTGCTACGTAATTATTTTGGTTAGAATCAAACGTTTGGCCAAACGACGTATGACAAAGGTAGGGCAAAGGTAATTTCCAAACGTTGCACTCAGATGGAAAACCATACGTAAGTTGCAACCTCAGTAAGAGGTTGGCAGATAGTTTGTTTTATAGTTTGGTCTAACGTTCGAGTCACACGTAAGTCATACCTTTGGTTGAGAGGTTGGAAGACAGTTTGGTTGTAACGTTTGGCTAAACGTGTCAGTCATACGTAAGTCTACCTTTGGTTGAGAGGTTTGAAGAATGTTTGACTATTACGTATGACCATACCTTTGATTCATAGGTTTGTTGAACATTCATTTGAGAGGTTTTTAAAACCTTAGACTATTACGTAAGTCATACCTTTGGTAAAGAGGTTTGAAGAATGTTTGACTATTACGTATGACCATACCTTTGATTCATAGGTTTGTTGAACATTCATTTGAGACGTTTTTACAACCTTAGACTATTACGTATGACCATACCTTTGATTCATAGGTTTATCAAAGGTATGGTCGCACATTTGGCAATACGTAAGTTCCAAGGTTTCTCCAACGTGTTTTTGATATGTATGGCCAACGTTTGAAAGTAATATTCAGGACAAACGTCTGATCATACGTATCTGCCAAAGGTTTGTTGAAGGTTTGCACAAAGTTGCAGAACCTAGGATCCTGATTCTCAGAGAGCCTTGTAGCGCCATCTATTCCATACCTATTCACAATCTATCTGGTAACTTGGAGAATATAAAAACTCCAACGGGATGCTTGCTGGTGATGATTGAATGAAGCCATGAAAAGATAGTAGATGCACCAGTGACAAAAATTTCAATATATATATCTGTTAACATGCAAAAGATTAGATTGGACAAAAAAATTTCCCAAGTACTGCTCAACCAAAAACGAGCAAGAGAGAATCAGTTGAGACCGGAGTTGAACTGAGCCTACTTGCAGCAAAATGCCACCTATCCAGCAGGCCAATTTGGATTGGGATTTTTCCAACTCTTCAGAGTTGCAGCATTAATCCCTTACAAGGTAAGTGAATATTCTCATTTATTTTAGTCCTTAAAACGGACTGGAGACTGCTTGGTAAAACAAGGAAGAAAAGTCTGCTAATTTTGGAGCCACCTTCAGCACTTGCTGCTTGGCTCTGCTCTCTCTATCTCTCTGTTTTTCTTTTCTCTTCACTGCTTTAATTTATGTTTTCTCTTTGCAGATCTCCAACCATCCATCCCCTCAAGACCTCCAAAAAAAAAAAAATCTTGAAATCTACCCCCCCCCCTAAAAAAAATCCTGCAATAAAATCATATGAGAGCATTCTTTATTCAACCAGAACGAGGGCCAATATTCAAGGGCTTTATTTAATTAAATTAATTTTTTTTTTTTTGAGGGGGAAGGGCAGGCAGGGTGGCTGGGTCCGCCTGAAGCAATGCGGCAGCCCCCCCGGGCCATCCAAGCGCGATGTTTTCATGGAATCCACACTCAAACTAGTCATATTTCACTAGACACAGTCCATTTAATTCCGAATTACAAGCGCTGTCAAGAAATCCACATGCTTCGCATCGCCAACTAGACCGGCTGATTCTGAAGCGATCACAACCTCCACAGTCCATCCGAAGGTTTAATTTGATCAATACACATCCTGTAATCGATATTCCATAGATAAATGCCGTGTTACGGTGGAATATATGATGTTCTGGACCGATAGAATCCCAATACACACAACCGTGGACAGCCATGGCGTCCTTCTAGTCGGATGTTTGCGCATGCGCAAGACACAGCGCGCTGGGCTGGCCTGCCACGCCTGACGCCCCAGAGGCGTATAACGACCGTTCCCTCAACGTGGGGGGTACGTTGAAGTCAGAGGTTGGATAAATACGCATTAATTACGATATAAACGTACATGGTAATCTCGTACCTAGTTGTCGACAAAATACGTAGTTTCTGAACGTTTGGTCCGATGTGAATTGGAGGTTTAATGCTTCCTTACACCAACGTTCCTCAAAGGAAATTGTCCACAAGGGTAGGCGTTTTACCATATAGGGATGGGGGGAGGGTTGGTCTAGTGGCATCATGCTAGGCTGCCAATCGCTGGGTACAGGGTTCGAATCTGGCTCTTGCTGGGTCAGCTGGGCCTATTTTGGACGGCTATTTCAGTCATCCTCCACCTCATTGCAGTGTCCTCCTCCTGTCCTAATTAGCCTAACAAGTGCACAAATACAAGACGTAATGCCACAATCCATCCATCCATTATTCTCCATATAAGTTACAATTATATACAATGCCGATATCTAGAAGACCTTTGGCAGAATTTTCCAAGAAAAGTACTATTTTGACGACATATGTGTTTGCAGAAAAATATTAATCTGTTGGTCTTTCACTGGAAAATAACATAAACAACAAGTAAAATGGAAATCTGAAGAACACAAAGATAGTTTAATCATTACAATCAAAGCGATTACTGTGTAAACTTACTGCCAATATCATAAAACCAAATATACCAGTTGAGGTGATTCCAAAAAAATATAACATTTCTAACCTATATAATTACACGCAGGTTTCAAATCTGTTATTCTGACTATATTTAAGAAATTAATTTACTCTTTGTTTGTCATTATAGCTGATGATGAGTTCCCTTAATACGTTTTTCAAAAGATTTATTAAATGAGTGCAACAGAAGGTACAATGTATTTGATTATTCATAGTCAAAAGAAAGCCTTATGCTGCACCATAGGTGATTTTATGTTGAGGAAAGTGTTTGACAGATTTGAATTATCTTCAGGGCCAGCAAAATTGTGACATTGCCATTGAAGATGTGGAACCATGTTGTTCAGCAAAGATTGAAAGAAACTGCTGAAGGGGTGCTTCCTTTGCTACCCTTCCCCACAGCAATGATCCACCCTAAGCTGATTCTGAGCAGCTCCTCTGGTTTGCATGATCCGCATTTTACACCACCCCTGCTATATATATTTATAGATCTCTAACCTTGAGAGCAACAAGTCTTGTTTATCACAGTAACTGCAAGTGAGTTTGCAACACCACAAGCTTCATGAGGAATAATCTCTTCTGGAATTTGTTATTATCCAATCAAGCATGGCCAGTGTAGCTGATGCTCTGAAATGTGGTGACCATGATAAAGTTAGAGAACTGTTGCAACGAGGATATGATCCAAATATACGTGAGTAATCTACAGCTCCTAATGTATAAATACTTAGTATTTACAATTGATGTCATATGCATGCAGAAGGCAACATAACTATATTTCTGTTTAATTGCTTTTGTTGATAGGAGATCTGCAGTGTTATACATGCTTTTCACACAAAGCAACATTTTTACTAGTGTTACATGGTCCATACAACAAGTTGTAATATAATAATATATTTCATGATCCTTTTTGTTAATTGGTTCATCAATCGACTATGCAAGACAGCATACAGCTACAATAATACAGCTTTCTGTCTTTTTTTCTTCTATTCAAACATCATAAATTAAAATTCATTGTGGTACTGAATCTGCAGTGCATGGTCATCATTTACAATGTAAATTCTTCTATTTTCTCAGAGTAAAATTATTGTCTTGCAAATTACAGATATTGAAAGTGGGACTTTCCTGTTAGAAGAAGCATCTCGAAATGGAAACTTAGAAATTGTTAAACTTCTCCTTGAGTTCGGTTCAGATCCGAATCTTTGTGGCTATGATAACGACAACATGACACCGCTTCACTTTGCTTCTGTGAATGGAAAACAGAAAATTTTAGAAGAACTATTGAATGCTGGGGCCAACACAGAAGCTACAGACAAACGTGGCTGGACATCTTTGCACAGGTAGGGGAACATGGGGACCGACGGGCCATGGGGACCGATGGGCCACCCTCTTAACTCCACATCAAAAACGTTTGATTCGATGTTATTTGCATTTTTAGTATTGTTTATCATGTTTATACATCCCATATTGATGACTGGTCGATAAGTTATAGCAGAAGCATTTAGTGGGCAAAACTAAATTTTGAACATCTAAAATTATTTTTTACTGATCCAGAAAAGTTTAATATTTCAAATGTGTGCAGACTCAAAGCAATTTTTTTCCTGTGATGATTTTCCCTATATATTGGTGGCAATTTACACATTTAATTTTTGGAACAAGAACCATTTTTCACCAAAATAGAGTGGTTTAAATATAGTGAAAGCTTTTGGGGACCGATGGGCCACCCAACATGGGGACCGATGGGCCACTATATCCAGAGATTCTCTATAGGTGGCGTACTGGCATGGGACTGGATATTAAAGTCTATTAGGGGGAAAAAGCACAATAGAGCTTCAGTTTGCATATATTCAAATGTTAAGTTTCAACTTGAAGGAATGCCCTCAAATTACAGTTATGGATTTGCCTCAGTACTGGCTTGAAACACAATATGATGGAAATTAGAAAATTAATATTCATAGATATTGCAAATTTTCAATTTAGTTAGTATTTGGGCAATAATAAACATAATAACCCTGCTACGCATTGATGTAATCTTGAGTGTAAATTAAATTTTTACCAAAATATAACCTACCCTATCAGCGTGCCTCGGCGGTCCAACGTCGGCCCGAAGCTGGTCCGATGCTACTGTCATCGGACTGACGCTGGGCCGATGTTGGACCGCCAAGGCATGCTGACAGGGTAATGAAGGGTAATTGATGAATTGTATTGCTTTGATTCCAGATTTCTCCTGCAGGTGGCATACTAGTACAGTGATCAATCAAAAATTTTGCTTTTGCCCTAAAAATCTAAATGGTCGACAGAAGTGATTAATTGATGGAGAAAAAATTAAATTATACTCATTTTTTAATGTTCATCAACAAATTTGAGGTGTTAGGCAAGATTTTGATGGTCAGGGCGATAGCCAGACTTCTGTATCGACCAAATATCAAATAATTGCTTTCTTCTTAATAACCAATGAACCAATCATTTTGGAATTCTCCGCTGCAGTTTCCAATACATCTGTTCATGTACTGCTAAAATATCGTCTCAATAGATTTAATATAACTATAAAAAAGTAACTGATGACATCGGTGAAAATTTAGCTTTTTTCCAAAGTGTAAAATCTGGGCGTATCTATATGTTTTCAATCTAAAAATTACCATATCCACTCAGATGGATCAACAAAACATCTTGAAACCAAATTTCGAATTCTTCCACCATCTTTCTTGACAGAAAATGTGTTTTCCCATCTTTCTTCATAGGTTGATCTACGTGAATCGTATATCAATTTTGTAGTGAATTACACCGGCTAAAAGGGCGCACAGTATTAATGCTGTATCTGAAGCAGATTTGCCTCCATGGTCAATAATTCGTCAAGCGGCCCATCGGTCCCCACTCTCCCCTATACATGTGAAGGCATTTTTGATTTGTCTGTATTACAGATGATTTCATTATTGTCATTATTGCAGACACTGTGCCTGAAAGTCTTTTTTTTGTAGGACCTGTTGTTCGATAAGGCAGAGTTATTTCAGAAGTTTTTTGATGTCACTTTTCCCAACAAAATGCATGTCCTTGAAAAAAATTTCCCATTCAGGCTCAACTGGTGTCTTCAATTATGAGATTTCATTCTGACCCTTTTTTTTACTTGTGATAAGATCAAGACTATTTTTGTTGTGAGGATTTGGTTCTTTGATCCGCAGCTTATTTGATTTCGATAATCTTGAATTTTGATAAGGACTTGCATGTATATGTCATGAACGCTTGTTTTTTTTAACATAAAATTGTACATAAAATTTGAACCAATTCTTTGAATCTTAAAACTAAGTTTCCGGTGGTATTCTTTGAGCAAATTTTAATCCAGTGTCAACTTTTTGTTGATGTCTGGCATTACAATTATGTAACCAATACTAATTAAACCTTAATTCATCTCTTTTGTGTACTAAATAAATAGTTTATCAATTAATTTTATTCATAACACATTTATAAATGTTAAAAAATTTACTTCAGGGCAGTCGAGAGAGGACACGTGAGTGCCGTTGAAACTCTTCTTAAGCATGGCGCAAATCCCGACTGTCGATGCGTCGATCCCAGAGTCAACATCTCACCTGGCCGAGAGAACATTTACCTTGGACATTGCCCCCTGATGACAGCCATCGAAATTGGTTCTCCTGAGACAGTGGAGTTGTTGCTAAAAACTAAAAAGGTAATTAAATTTATGACTGAAGTAATTTGAAAAGTAAGAAATGGTTTTGTGATATTTACGCATTGTGTGTACAGGGGCCAAATTCTAATTCCCCACTTTATCATATCTTAGTGTTACTTGTTTGTCAAAATGTATATTGCATAGCAGCACACCCTGGCTGTCATTCAAATTGGGTGCATAATTGTGCAATTAAATAATACTTCATCATATATTATAAGTGATTTTTTCATTCCCTTGAATATAGTCCACCTAGATGTCAGAAATGTGTCTTACATTGCCAAATGTCCTATCTGATCATGCTGATACAACCATTGCAATACTCAAATTGAACAAAATGTGGAAGTTCTGCATGTCACTAAATAAAAAGACATTGCAACAATAATGGAAGTTTCTATTTTTAGGTAAATGTCAACTATGTCATGGCTGGAACCTCCAATCTGGTGATGGGGCTGGTCAAATACAAGGATGATATAGTCGAAAAACTTTTGCGAGCTGGTGCAGATGCAAATTATTGCAATTCTACAGGGTGTACTCCATTATACTATGCATATGACGCAAAGTCCGTGGAACTGTTGCTGGACTACGGAGCTCATCCGGATGGATGCCAAGACTCCAGTTGCCGAAACAGACATAAGCGGACTCCTCTACTCTGGTTCATAGGTCACTTTTCAAAAGCAAAAAGCTCATCTTGTGCTCAACTATTAATTCATAGAGGATGCCACATAGATCTGAGAGAGAAACTGACCCAGAAGACTCCGTTAGACCTGGCTCTCGAGTGTCGACAACTTTCCATCGCCAAGGCACTTGTCATGTACGGCTGCCGTGTCTCCAAGGACAACCGTCAAACGTTCCAGTATATTAGTAGCTTTAGTAAAGACATTGATGACTTCTACAAGTTATGGTTGCTCAATCCTCAGCCTCTATCTCATATGTGCTGCCTCAGAATAAGAAAAAGTCTTCAAAGGGATTTTGTGAAGAAACTGGACAATATTACTCATCTAGAAATTCCCAAAGCACTAATTCGAAATATTACAATGCAAGACATTTATGAAGAAATTAAAGGTAGTTTATGACACCACTCCTCATTTGTTCTTATTTAAAGAAAAACATTAATTTTGTAATCTCTGGAAGAACAACACAGAAAACAGGAATACAAGAATAAGTCAGGTCAATCTGTTGTTAAAGGCAAGTTACGTTTATTTTACAATTAATTAAATTTCACTCTTTTGCAGCTTTGGTGCAGAAGTATGTTCGGTGTTCCTTGTGTGTTTCTAGTATTGATGTAGTTCTTGCTGCGCTGGTTGGTCAGGTAGGAGCGGACTTGTGCTACACTGGCGCCTGGATTGTTCGACAGGTAGATGGCAACTACGCCAGCGACATGTGGACACGCCATGGAAGTGCCAGACTTGGTCGCAAAACCCTTATCGCTGGTATTTGAAGCGGACTTGATGCTAGCTCCGGGTGCCAAGATATTGACGCAATTTCCCCACACTGTAAAAAAATAATTGTCAATTTACAGACATTTCGGGAAATTTTTTTTCCAGAACACTCTGTAAGTTCACAGAAAACATATGTGTGTGCATACTGGAATTTCAGTAATCATACAAGCTGTTTTGACAGTAATGATTGAGACTTTTCAGTAGGCTCACAGAATTACCAGTTATATATCAATGACTTGTGAAAGGTGTCACAAATACAGAAACTGAGATTGTTAGTTTAACTTTTTTTTGTCAGTTCATGAAAACGAATATTAATCTATAGTTTGGGTTTTATAAGCTCTATATATATTATTACTAATTTTAGTACAAGCACTGTAGGATTTTAAACAAAATTACTGAGCCAAGGACAAAAAAATCAGCAAAAAGACCTTGCAAAACCTTTAGAATCCATAAGATAGAAAATTATTTGTAGTCATAAGTTAGGTAGATAGATAGATAGATAGATAGATAGATAGATAGATAGATAGATAGATAGATAGATAGATAGATAGATAGATAGATAGATAGATAGATAGATAGATAGATAGATAGATAGATAGATAGATAAGATAGATAGATAAAAACTGATAGATAGATAGATAGATAGATAGATAGATAGATAGATAGATAGATAGATAGATAGATAGATAGATAGATAGATAGATAAAAACTGTTAGATAGATAGATAGATAGAAAGATAGATAGATAGATAGATAGAAAGATAGATAGATAGATAGATAGACAAACATATTGATAAAAACTTTTTTTAATGTCTGTATCGTTAATGTTGAAAATTGTTATTTTTTGCTGAAAATATGATAAAAACAATAATATAAAAAAAAGTCGAATATGATGCTGGAGGCACCTTTTTGAATTAAAATCCTTATCCATGGGGTCTTGGTGGGAACTGAGCCATTTTTGGCGTCTTACTGAGCAAGAAAAAAACACAGACCAAAATTTTTGTGCTTTTATTGACACCTTATTTGCATTTCTACTGTTAAAATCGATGTCTCGGCCTTTTTAGTGTTTTTATCCTACTTTAAGCTAAAAATAGCATTTTCCATTATTTAAAATAAAAATTTAACCTTTTAATTGAGCATCATTCAAAGGCATAGTATTGCATTGCGGTCCAAAAAAGTTCAGAATACATTAACCAACCACAGATGGATAGATAGATAGCTAGATAGATAGGAAGATAGGAAGATAGAAAGATAGATAGATAGATAGATAGATAGATAGATAGATAGATAGATAGATAGATAGATAGATAGACAGATAGATAGATAGAGAGATAGATGGATAGATAGATAGATAGATATCAATAATATATTGATGGGTTTCTTGAAGAAGGAGAGGTTGATTGAAATATTATTGGTTGACAGATGGTTGGATAGATAAATAGATAGAAAGGCGAATAGAAAGATAGATAGCCAGATAGATAGATAGATAGATATGGTAAATGCAGTTCTCTAAGCCCCGTTCTGGGCACTCACCAGGGTTGATTGATGAAGTAGAAAAGGGACAGTGAGAGCCCTAAACACATTTAGGCCTACCCCATCTGAGCGATCTTTTTCTTGCCAAGCACAGACACTGATACGAGGGGCCACCAAATTAACATCTCATCCAAACGACATCCAGCTGAGATTTTGCTCTTGACGGTTCACTTAACCCCAACTGCTGAATGAACTCATTTATAATAAAGCTTCTAAATAAGGGAAATAAAAATATCTTTTGTAAACAATATTTGTACAGACTTCCAGTGGAGCAAGAGACTGTAACCAATCAGTCAACTACCTTTGATGTTGCTCTTTAATTAATTCCTTGGTGGTTATGCAACCAACTTTTTAAAAGTTCTGATGGATTAGTTTGTGATACATCAAGCAAAAATTCATGGCAGAACCCCAAACATGTGGTGTCTACCCAGCGTAAGTAGTAGGTATAGTTGTTTGCAAAAGTACTATACAATTCATTTATTCACTGATGCTAAAATGTTTTAACAGACGTTAAAACTGAGGAAGAGCCCAAATCATTGATATGGAGAAAAAATTAAAGAGTAATATCATTGTCTGGAATAACTTGACATCAATCACAAATTTTGCAAAAACACATGGCTTCAAAATATATGCAGCTCATTTTCCAGTAGTGACATCAGCCTTGCCATTCTTCAGATGCATGATGATAATAGAAGGTATACGTTATCATGTAAAACTCAAGAAGCCAAATTTCTGACAGTACAGACATGCACACTGTTTGATGAGACTCACATGCTCCATATAGCATTTTTCGTTTCTTATGAAATCATCTTTCAGCACGATTAACATGTTTACATCTTTATAAATATACCTCAAAATGCAGAATCATACATTGAACATGTCACACAAAACTATTGTATCAGACTTTATTTCAAGAGACGTCTTGTAAGCTACTATGAATTCTGGTTATTTATACATTTCTTAAAAACTGCACTGTCAATAATCATGCGAAGTTCAAATCATCAATTGGAAGACAATAGGACTTAGGACAAAATTTTCATAAAATCTGTAAGGTTCATTTGTGTTGTAGTTATTCCTGGTCCGGGAGTAAAGTAAGTATCACATGTAGTTGCCATTCGCTGGATCCTGGATTCAATTTCCATACTGGATCTATGTTGACCAGCAATTACATTGTTCCTTTTGCCTTATTCCTACATCCTCTTCCAAGTACATAAATACAGGAGAAGAGGCCTTGATCATCCATTTCCATTGGCATTTCTGATGAACCTCTGAAAAGATAAATTATTGTAATTTATAACACTATAACACATATTCTACTCAACTACAATTATCTTACATATGAGTTACATGTTAACTCTTTGTTCTCTCATCAACCAACCCAATAATTGAAATAGGCCTGCCTTGACTCATACTTATAAAATAATAGTTTTGGTATTTAAGATATTAAACAGTGCTCTAAAACAATAGATTTATATTGACCCAAAGACTTAACAAATTAACCAGCAAATGTCTTTCATTTCTAAATAATTGCTTCTGCTTTTCAAAGATATCAGTCAGAAAGTCAATATGCAAGAGTATCCAAATTTGTACATGAGCAAATTTATGGATATACCAAATTTTCAATAACTCATAAAAAAAACCAGTTAAGTTGAAAAACAATTATAGTTTTGATGCCAAGTTTTCTTGTAAGACAAGGAGGCAGGGAACTAAGTTACAACAGCATTATAGGTCAAACATGCATTGTTTCTTATGTCTTTATTTTTAGTTTCCTCAGATTGGGGAGGTTAGGGCAAGTTGTCCAACTTTTTTTTAACATTTCCCCATGCATCATTTAGGCAGGTTTCAAGACAGATGACAAGGGACATGATCATAGTTATGCATACATAAAAAGTAGTGATTGTGGCACAACTTGTCCTGAATGTGCCAAGTGATTGACAAGGTGGCGTTCCTCCAAACTTATACTGATATATTTCTTGTAACTCAACAAAAATTGATGCTGTATACCCAAACAAAGCAAAATGTGGCAAACACTGGAATTATAAGTTTCTTTGGAAAGTCGAAATGAACATTCTTTTTAGTCTCAGTTATATCACATCATGCCTAAGGCAAGTTATATCCAATAGTGACAATATATGAGAAATAAAATAAGTTGCCAAAAATCCTAAAATGTCAGATAGGCCTACTACCTACCATCAGCAATAAGCTGGAGAACCATCACCAAATTGCCAATAATATTGTGCAAATGAGAAACATTATTGTCCATCCTCAGGACTTCCAAATTTTCGACAATAAAGTTAATTTTTGAAAGAAGCTTATTGCAGTATTATATTTACAAGGTTAAGTCATGTAACATAGTAATGGGCACAGAGTGTTATCGCCTTCTTTAGGTGTTTTGTTTTTTATTTCTCCCCAACATTGGGTGGAACAACTTACCCCAGTCTCCCCTTTGTTGATTGGTTACATACACATCTTTCGCATCATATTTCGAAGCTTTATTTAAGCACCTGCACCGACAAATTTACACTTGCATTATCACAAGGTAAATCTAACAAATTGCATTTACCTTACAAATATCTCTCTCCATAATAAAGAATTTATATCTTACCTTTCTCTGTTCTCAGGTGTTTGGATTGAGAAATACAAATGAGTTCCTTCATAACTTATTTCATTATCCTTCTTGTGTTTCTATTCAGAGGTGAGATTTTAAAACTGTGACAGAGATTTACAAATTGTGATACAACAACACCTCAGTAACAATGGATGAGGCATTTCACAGATATCTGTACATACACTGTTAGAAGCCAGTACTTGTACAGATAATTATGGAATTAAGCTGATTACAGAAATGTGTGCCAACAGAGCAAGAACTGTGAGCATTACTGAACTGGCAGTTATCCAACAGATTTTTCTGTAGCCTTACAGAATTTTCGGTACTTCTACGCAAAATTTTTAACAGTGCAGTTTGAGCTTCTGGCCAACATGTCGTCTTAAAGACGTCTTTTGTTGTTGATCCAACCGAGATGACCGATTTGACTCGAGCGGGACTCTTGATGCAAGCACTTTTCTGGTTGTTACCGGCTGATGTGATAACGGGAATTTTAGCGGAAACTGCACTTTCACAAGCGCTGTCGATAGAAGCTGTCGGGGGATAGCCAAGAGACATGCTAATTACTGCTCGGCCTTTGTGTTTCTTGGCATCATTGATAACCCAGTTGACTCCCTTGACAAAAGTGCTTGCACTTCCTCATCTATAACTTTGACTGCAACAGCTGTGGCTCCTTTTGCAACACCAGATTTGGCCCCAACTATAGTGCCTGCACAATGAGTTTCGTGTCCGTTTCCATCGCTGTTAGGACCTCCCACGGTGTTGGATCCGAAGACTGCTCTTCCCCCTTTGAATTCTTGATGAGAGGTCCGGATACTGGTGTCCAGTACGTAGACTCTGACACCAGATCCTCCAGTGGATTTGTGTCTGTAGCTTGCTTAATTGTAATCGGGAGCAGCCCGTGAAGAAATTCTACTCAGGCCGCAGGAAACGTTGCAAAATCACCCCTCTTGCCCCCGCTAGTCCACTTGCCCCCGCTAGTCCACTTGCCCCCGCTAGTCCACTTGCCCCCGCTAGTTCCCTTGCCCCCACTTACTCTCTCTAGCACCCCGCTTCTCCCCGCCTTTCCCCACATTCCCAGCATAAACCCTTTCTTACCCCCAATTCCCCCCCTTTTCACCCTTATTACCCCTAACAACATTTTCTTATGTTAGTGTTACCCCACGGACACCAGTCTCGTGACGATACTATGACATAAATATAGAGGATAAGAAAGGCACAGAGTCTGAAAAAAATGTACTTCAACTTTTCAATTTCATCATTTTGGTAAATAAATGGTAGCAGCAAGGAAAAAAAGTACCAGAATGGACAGCTGACAATATTTCCAGTTTCTCTTGGCGGTTCTTACAGCCGGATGCGTTGATCATTATGGAAAATAACTGCCTTGAAAGTGCACCAACATGCTCAAATTTAGTTCAGTCGCCATGAGCATAACGTCGCGAACGGAAGTAGATGTCTGCTGGCCAGCAGCCAACTAATTATGGTCTTGACGTCACAAAGGGAGCTCGCTAGACATGACGTCACCACTTGCAAGATGCTATAAATAGATCGTGCAAGGCCAGGGTGCTGTCTGGCTGGATCTGTTGCCCAACACAACAGGCCAAATGCACTGCACAGACTGCAGGTCACTGCAGAGCAGGATGGGCCAGTGTTTAATAGGCCTGCAAATGGCTGCACTTTGACCAGCCACATTGGCTGAGCCACCAGAGTAACAGTCGGGCTAACAGTCAGCTCAATAATGACTATCAAGGTCTATATGCCCTTGGCTTTGTAAATTGCCAGTCTCAAAAAAAAAATTGCCGGTCTCCAAAAAAACACCCTTTATCAATTTACAAGATTTCCCAATGCAGAGAAATTGTAAATTTATTGCAAGGATTGTGGAAATATTTACAATTTCGTGAAAATGTTCGAAAATTGTCGGGGAAATTTTTTATAAAATCATAGAAATTTTAAAGGTAAAAATGTGCATGTTTCATCTGAGATTAAACTATAAAAGCACAAATTTATCCCATTCACTTGGAAATTTCTTTGATTATCTCACATACTTCTGAGATTACCATAGAAAACATGAAACATTATAACAGTCTGGGAAATTACGATCACATGATGACAATTGCAATTCCAGCCAAGTTCTGGCCCTGACAGGATGATTGAGTGTGTGGGGTTGATCAGTTGGGTATTAAAAGGAAGTCTGATCTCTGTACACCCATCCTCATCACACAGCAGCATGACAGTAGCGGGACATATTCTATCTCATTTTGCGAGGTACCGCAAAGTCATCAGCAGCTGATGACAGTTTCCTAATTTCTCCGGAGCCTTCGGGTTCTTTTCCTCATTATGTAATGGATAAGCCTGCCAAAATTTATAGAGTTATAGGTTTTGCTTATTTGCCTTGCCAAGTGAAATACATAAAGATTCATCCTTTAACCCTTGTAGCCGCAATGGGGGCCTCGGAGGCCCCCCTGGGACTTTTGGCTTTCGTATCTCGCACAATATTTGGTCAATCGCATTCAGATTTCTATGTAATGCTAGTCCAACTAATTTAAAACAACATCCAGAAGTTGAAAATTTATCAATATTGAATTTGGTCACTGGCAAGAGTTTGACCATTTTTCCGACACAAAGCCGCAATGGGGGCCTCGCAGGTGCTTGTGACAATGTCTCTACTGCCATTGTGTCTAATATCAAAAAGTGCTTTTCAAAAGACTTTGGATATTCCAAATAGCACTATGAGGATATTTGAAAAGGTCAAATATCCCCCAAGACGCTATTTGGATATTTCATCAGGCCCTATTTCATCAGATGATATTCCATCTTAAGCTTTGGCTTACCGTATGGAGCTTTGGCAGACCGTATGGAGATTTGGCAGCTGCCAATTATTCTCCGGGTCCTATTTTTGGTTCTAAAATATCCAGCAGAGGGGGCTTCAACTTCAGAGGCCCTGGATACATGCTGCACTTCATTTACATTGAAGTGCCCTCTTTTGTTGTAGAAGAGATGGCAGTGCATGACAGCCCAAAGTTCTAACAAATAATGTCCAAATAGTTTCTAACTATGAGACACTATTTGGTCACTATTTGATGTAGAAGAGATGGCTGTCAATATACTATGACAAAGTTTCTAACATAGCACATTAGAACTTTTGGAAAAGTTCAGTAGAAAATGTGGCTTGGTTGCACTTTTTGGATATTTCATTAGGGATATTGGCAAAGCATGGTGAGGGGAGTAGATATTGTGACAAAGACCTATTTTAGTGTCTGGCATGCAAAAAGCAGCCCGATTTGCAAATTGGGCATGTAGATCTTTCGGCTGTAACAGCAGGCCCCCATCCTTGTGCTTGTCAATGAATTGTTGATGAATACTGCACCTGTGCTGCCACTTATAAAAGATCAAATTATGGTCAATACAGTCACTTTTGAATGTTTGGAGAGCTGATATTTGCCTGTCAGTCCATTTCAACATAATTAAAATGAAATATATTTGCATTTCGAGTAAAATTTGTATGAATTTACCAAAATCAGGTGACATTGACCTTTTAGTGATCTAAAACCTACAAAAATAGATTCAGCGTCATCAAAAACCCCTGCAGTGATGATTTTGTAAATGTAAGCTGGTATGATGAAAGTGCAGGACCTTTATTCTTACAAAAACTGGCTCGAAATGGACCCCTGAAGGAATGGATCTTGTAGGGCAAGAGCCAAAATGGCCATTTTCATTGCTCCTTTTCTCATCTGTCGCAATTTTTAGGCCACATAAGGTTTGTAATGAAATCAATAGGCAATCCGTTTCATTTACAGAACAGTTTGGCCTTAAAAAAACTTGAAAAATACTGAATATTCCAGAAATGAATCAAACTGGCACAAAATTGCGAAAATTGGATAGAAAATTATTTCATATTCTTAGCTATACGATTTAATTGGTTCCCAATTTCACTGCCACTATTCTTCAATTTGACTTAATTTAATGTACTTATGCTACTTTTAATGTAAAATGTTTAAACTTTTGTATATTTTTGAGTTGAGAAAGGGAGGGGGCCTCAGAGGCCCCCATTGCGACTTTGTGTACCTAAAATCGGTTGCGGCTACAAGGGTTAAAATGGGTAACAAATAAGCGAAAATGTCCAATTTTGTTGCTTGGAAGTGTCTACTATATAGGCCTACTAACAACTGGGTGGCAGAGTGGTTAAGGTGCCTGTCACTTCTCAGAGAGTATTTGCCTGCATTCAAAATTTCAGTGACCTTCATGAGCAAAATCGCAGCTGGATGTCGTTGGGATGAGACAATAAATTGTCCATGCTGGGCAAGTGAAGTATCCCTCACTTGGGGTAAATATGTAACATTTTGAGGACTCCCACTCTCTCCCCATCTCATCAATCACACCTCTCATGAGTGCCCAGAACTGGGCTAAGAGGGCTGCACTTACCATATCCATCTATTTAGTTATCTAGACCTACACTAAAATTATCTGATTTAAGTTCACCAGCTGCTAGTTGTATTTTACACAGAATCTACTGATCGAACATCTGCAAGTACAAATTTACTAATTTACTCTTTACAGCTCTCGCAATTGCTCTGAAGAAATACATTTTTTTCATAGTGTGGACCTATGATGTCAAAGCTGGAGACTCCATAGGAACCTATACAAATTTGGTGCAAGCTATGGTGTCACAGGTCAAACTGGCCAATAGCATTTCATGTAGACAACTTCATCATAGCCTTGCAATTATGTCATGGCCAGATGAGCCAATGATACCACTGCAAAAACTCAGGTGTTAAGTGGGAGGGGGGATTGTTTATTATTTGGTGATACCAAAAGTGCCTGAAATTCAACCAAGCATGGTTAAGAGGATAAATGGAAATTAATCACAGTTGTTCACTTACATGCTACTGATCTAAATTGGATTAGATGGAGCTGTCAAGTCAAGCATTTTGTTTACCGTTTGCAGTTTTGTTGGCGGCTCCTTTCAGTGTAAAACTACCAACAATTACTTTAATCCTATATTGTTTTACTGGTTACCATAGAGGTTTATTCACGATTGACCATATGGTCAAGACACAGATTCACAGCTTCAGGTGTTATCAACTGCCAGTTCACTTCACAGCTTCAATGCTTCTTTTGTATTTGACCACTTCTGGCTCAGGTTTGTTTCAGTCACAGAACAATGACAAACACAACATTTACTGACAATGGGATGATGGGCTTTGATGGGAATAGAGCTGAACATTTATTGTTTTAATCAATAACTGTATGATATGTCAGGGGGTGACCATGAGATTTACAGGAGGGGGCTTGGAGTTTTCCTTGAAGGGAGATTAAATTTATTTGTGGTAACTGGGACACTAATATTTTATTTCAAGCTCGGCCCATATCCAAAAATGTTTATTTTGAAATCAAACAACATCATGTCAAAAAATACCTGCATCAGAAATATTTATTTTTAGAGTGTCCAGGAAGAATTCTTGATTTTTAAAATACAAACCGGAGCTTGTAACACATGTAAAAAGTTCATATGAAATGACTTTCTCATTTTCATAATCACAGATGATAATATTTTATATCAGCGGCACATTGTGTGAACAAAAGATTACCTATATTTCACGTGAGGCAAAATGTGCAGGGATCAAATTTTGTTATTTTATGCCCTGTATTTTAGAAACAATTAAGTTACCTCATGGCAGGATACTACCCTTACACACTCACGGTGACTCCCCTAGCCTCAAATTCCCTAACCTAAACACCTTTTACCCTCACCTAGTCCAGTCTCTACAAGACTAGATTCAAGCAGCAATGAGCAGCATTGCTGAGTCTCTAGATTTCCAGTGACGACACAGGACGAGTGACCAGCTACAGCCAACCACGCAGGTCGTGTGACCAGCTACAGCTGACAGTGTAACCAGCTAAATGATACCCCTAAAAGGTACTCCCTTGTCAAGCCACACCGCCGTACTCTGAGAGTCTGCACCTAATCTCAAATAGGCCTACCCTCATCTTGCCTAAAATTCCCTCACCTAGCCTCAAATTCTATCAACTACCCTCGACTTCCCTTAACTTCCCTCAACTTCACTTAACTACCCTGGGCTCCCCTCAAATGTCCTCGGCTTGCCTCAACTGAACTCAGCTCACCTCAACTACCCTCAGCTTTACCCTCTTTCGTCTGTATCCTTCAACTACCCTTGGTTATAGATCCAACATAGGTTGCCCAGACAGGATAAAGAACTCAGGTCGCAGATGTTAGCCTAAATCTTAAGAAAGAGAGTTTTTTTAAAAATTAAGACTCTTTCAGGGAGATAACTATGATTTGGTCCCACATTTCTTTTAAATGTTGAATATCTAAGCAAGTTCTAATCCTTCAGTTCAGCAATCAGTCAAAGCCGAGCTGTTATTCACACTGTCTCTTGGTTGGATCCTCAAAGCAACCAGGCATGACTGTCTGCCAAACTATTTGTGGTCAAAAACAAAAGAGAGTTTTCAAACAGTGGTCAAATACAATGGGATTTCAATAACTGTGACACAACTCAAAAAGGTGTCTGGCCATATGGTCAATCGTGAATAAACCTCATAGTTCACAGGAGTTAATATGGAGACATAAGGATCAATTGACAGCTTTTGAGCAGAGTCCCCCCTCCCCAGGAGTAGTCCAACCTTGCACCTGAGTTGTTGTGATATTATTGGCTGCTCTGGCAATGATGTAACAGCAAGGCTATGATGAAACTGTCCACAATGGATGCTATTGGCCAGTTTGACCTATGGCATCATTGATTGCATCAATTTTGCATATCCTCTAGTGCTTGGCAAAGGAGTATCTACCTATGACATTATAGGTCAACTCTGGCACTGAGAAAAAAAAACTGAATTCTTCAGATCAATTGCTAGAGCTGTAATATCTTTTTTAAATTGTCCAAAGTGGCTAATTATTTTGTTAAATAACAATTTTGTAGGCATATAAGTCATGCGTTTACTGTTTACAATATTTCCAATTTATTTTTGCTATTTTTCTTTGCTTTAGGCCCAGTACAAACCTGTTAAACTTTACATGATGCTCCAGAAAAAATATTTTAAAAACAAGGGATTAACTGAGCTATCCCATAGCTGGGCCAGTATTTCCCCTTGATTGACACGCTGTTTACGCTTGCAACTAAAGCTGGCATGAATTGAATTGTGCCCATCACTGATCCCTATTTCATAATGTGTCAATCAAAATTCTCTGCATATTTTCAAAAATTTGAACAAAATTGTTAGTATAATGATTTTAAAAAATGTGAATAGGCCTACTTCTGATTGTGACAATCAAATGAGATATTGCCATTGTATGGAATGAACATATAAAACATTTTGTAGCATCACGCTTTCATAGGGATGCTGGTATGTGCAGTGAATTGGCTATTTCATTCTTCTTTCAAAATTTGATTTTGGGTACAATATTTTGTAAATATCTATTTATATTCTAACATATATAGTTCCCATTCTATAGGATTATTGTGTGGTTAGAAGAAAACGCCACCTTTCTAAGACCGATACATCCAGAGATGTTATAATTCCAGATTTCCTGATGAAACAGGTAAATCTTAATTAAGAGGTCATTGAGTTTAAGAAAGTCAGGTGAGAGACAAGGGGAGGTGCAACAACAGCATACCTGGATCATGTGAGAGCAACCGAAAGTCAGACGTTTTGTTTGTTGTGTCTTGAAAAATGGTTACATTTGCGTAACAATTAAAAGGTCGCTGACATTAATCTCTGTCTCTTTCAGTTTTGACCTCTGGCAAGTTAATCTAAAGGGGGGCTTGAGTTTTCTTTAATCAAATAATTTCTTGTTCATTTTTGCTGAAATAAATAAATCATTTTAGGGCAGTCTTTAAATAAATCATTTGTGGTGGGTGTATTTCTTAACATGGTCATGTTGGTTGATTTACAAAGGAATATTTGAGGGTTGGGGGCAGCTTGATATGCCTATTAGTCCAGCAGCTTATTGCTCAAAACAGGAAGTATTCTGCATTTTGTGATAAAGCTATGAAATTTGGAACACAGTCTAATATGGTCCCAAAGGTCATTTTAAAGATTGGAGGCATTCTGTATCACTGCTCTGGTTACCATGGCAACCATTTGTTTGGAGTGATCAATTTATGCAGATTTTTTTCATGAAAATTAATCATGCTGAGATAATAAGATGTATATTGGTACCAAAATGACCTTTAATGCAAGACATTAAAACTACCACTTATTTCCTTAACAATTATAAAAAATACAGAACTGGTTACCAAAGCAACAGGGATTATTTTGCTATATTGGGTTCCAATTTCAATTAATAGCATGGTACTTTCAAGACAATCCCCCAACAAACTTCACATAAGCTCTTATTGATCACTCACCATATTAAAGACAAATGTTAGGAATTTTGAAAAATATGTTAGATTAGGATGTTACCATGGCAATTCAGATATTTTTACAGATTTTCATGACAACCAATTTTGCACTTAAATATGTATTTGAATGAGCTGGAAATTGTCATTCATTCTCAGAGGACTAGAACTAAATTAAATTTATGAAATTTGAATAGGTTGCCATAGCAACTGCATGGATCCTATATATGAAAAATCCAACAGAGATGAACTGTGTATAGAAAATCTGCTCATTCGTTATGTTTTCATACAACATTATCAGTCAGGGAAATTACCAGCATATGAGGACAGTTGCAATTCCAGCCAAGTCCTGGCCCTGACAGGATGATTGAGTGTGTGGGGTTGATCAGTTGGGTCTCAGAAGAAAGTCTGATCTCTTTGCAGCCATCCTCACCACACAGCAGCATGTCAGTTGCGGGACTTAATTCTATCCAATTTCACGAAATACTGCAAAGTCATCAGCAGCTGATGACAATTTCCTAATTTCTCTGGAGCCTTCGGGTTCTTTTCCTCATTATGTAATGGATAGGTCTGCCAAAATTCATAGAGTTAGTTGACACTTTATGCCAAGTTTGGAAGTGATAGTTGCAGTAGTTCTTTTTAAATAGCCAGTCAAAGATGATTTTGAGCACTGCCAAAGTCATGGCTAGGCCATGACACTGTGAGAGTGTCATGGGAGGGTGATGACAGTGCTAGGGTGATTGTCATGTGGGGCTGAGGACATTGATTGTCATCAGCTGGTGATAATTTCCCTGACTGATTTTATACCTCTGTAGATAAGTGTAAGATATACCAATTTTTTCATTTTAAGGTAACACTGCGCAATCTATATGGATCAATAAGAAAATGGTATCTGGTCACAAATTGATCAGTAACAGTAAAAGGGTTTGGGCAAATTAATATGTATAAGGCCCTTATACCTTATTTGAAACAAGATGAAGCCTGTACTGTAACTCGAAGAATCACAAACAATTTAAGTAGCAGTTAAAATCTTCCACTCTGCACCAAAGACCCAATTCCCATACAAGGAATATGATTTCTGTGCATTGCCTGTGTTACTGACATGAGAGCACAGAGTCAAGCAGGTAGGGGAGACCGGGGCACGTTGGACAGCTTTTTTATATTTTGGCTATCAATCAAAAACTTCTCTAAATATTCGAAAAATCTTTTTACCGACTGACTTCTGAACATCTAAACTACCCTTATGCCAGACTAAGTTGATGTACCTTCTATAGTTGTGGTCCAACGTACCCGGACCTGGGGCACGTTGGACCAACATGTGGGGCACGTTGGACCACGGAATAAAAGTCTTGGAAAGTAGAAGAAAGTGAGCAAACACCACATTTTATTCTCACAGATCACAACACACACTTGTGTGTCATTGCAAAATGATTTATATTGGAATATTTACCCAGATAATTTTAATAAATCTTGTTTCAGCTAGAAGGGCTGGCAGATTAGCCAACTGAATTGATTTTACCCTCATATTGTACAAGAATGACTTAGGTGCTCTATTAATGTTAAACATTACACAGCTGTCATTTTGCTGATAATTTTTTGTCAGTCAATCCAATTTATAATGGTCCAACGTGCCCCGACCATGCTGGTCCAACCTGTCCCGTCCCAACCTCTTATGAAAATATGCATGTCTCGCTGACAAGGTTGAATGTGAACTTGGGAAACTTGTATCAAACTTTACTTAAGTAGTGATAGTTTCAATTTATGAGCCTCGTCTGGCTAGATCCCCCATATTTTAAGAAGGGTTACCTAGCCATCGAGACTTGAAAAAATCACTTTTTATACCAAAAATCAGGAAACCTGAAATAGAACTCACACTTTTCCTTCAATGCTCATGAAATTTTTTGGCTAAAAGGCAATACCACTAAAGGTCTCTTCATCGGGGATTTGGATAACTACGCATGTTTTATAAATGAAATATTGGCAAAGGTCCAACGTGCCCCGAGGTCCAACGTGCCCCGGTCTCCCCTACTAATTTTGAAAATGATTGCATTTCTTCTGACACAAAAAAAAACAGCAGGTGGATGCGATGCAGCAGAAAGAGGAGGATGGGACTCCTGGGGAAGGTTGCAGTACAGAATCAGAGTCATCTCACTGGCCAGAGTAATATGTCTCACAAATATAAGGTCTCTGTCTGCAATTTTGAATGTTCATATCAGACAACAACCAAATTTGCAAAAACAAGAGCATCTGATCTTGGCTTTTCTGCTGGTACAGTTTCTTTGGCAACCTGTGATGCAGTTAAATTTCAATACAGCATGGAATTCCGGGGGGTACTCACATTGAAGTCATATTACCAATGTGCCACTCAAAAGAAAGGGTTTTAAAGAGGATTTCCTGATAATAGGGTCATTTTTGGGGCCTGGAGAGCCTAACCATAGGGTACACTTCTCAATTGGACATCACACGATGGTGTTTTGCCTTTGAAATTGCAATCATGCGATGTCTTGCATTGATCTTTCAAGGGTTAGGTGTCATTTTAATGGCAATTTAGTTTTCACACCTTTTCTGATGACTTTTCCTCTTTGATGTCAATAAAACAGGCTATAGGACCTATATAACAGCCTGACCGTACGCTATGAAATTCAGGCTCTGAAAACGTACCTGACCATAAGGTATGACTTTCGTAACGCATGCCACACATTTGTATCAAAATTTGGCTGAGTACCGCATGGAATGCTTCCCCTGCAGGAGGCAACGTCATCTATTTGATGTTGTATGTCCAAGCAAAGTCCCCTGGATGAGGAAGTACTGGCATACTTACCAATACAAAGCTTGACTCAAGATATATCCTTGACTTGCTCCAAGAACTTTTAATATCCATATTCACTTTATTTTTGTCAACAAGCCACAATCTTAGCCAATGGGAAATCACTGAAGGAAACAATGAAACAGATGGGCAACTTGTCAACCCATTCATTGGTGTCAGTTTAAAACCGGTAGTTAGTTTTGCCTCAGAAATAGGAAATGCAGTGGTATGCATCTCATCAATAAACCTTCATGACTGCCCAGAAATTTAATGGCTTGCATTAACATATCTCAACTGAACCACAAGTATGGGATTCAGAATAAAGCTTTGAATTTGTTCAAATCCTACCTTTCACAAAGATGATAGTTAGTGACTAACAATAATATTGTTTCAAATAGACTAGGCCTCAAGTATTGAGTCCCACAAGGAGCAAAGCTAGGTCCATTCAACTCCTACATTGCACCATTCAGTGAAGATGGCAAAAGAAACAAACTTAAAGATGAGAAGTATACATGTAGTGGTGATCAAATAAATACTTTCTCGCAAACCAACCATGATGATCAAACTAATACTGTGAAGAAAATGGAGAAGTGCACCACAGAAATCAGAAACTTCTTTTGTAAAAACAATGGTGACAAAACTGAACTTCTAATAATTGGCACACGTCATCAAAGAAACTGAAGGTCTCGTCAACCAATGTAAACAACATTGAGATCAAAGCATCAGGCAGTGTTGAGAATCTTGGTGTGTTCTTTGACAAGGGGCAACAATGGATAAGCAAGTCAAAAAATATGTAGAAATGATTACTTTAATTTGAAAAACATCTCAAAGATTAGGAAAGCATTAGATAGGGACCCAACAAAAACTGCAGTTGATGCACTAGTTACTCCTCACCTAGATTACGGAAATGGATTGCTGCATGTTATCAGCAAAATCCTAGTGAAGAAACTTCAAGTTGCACAAAAATCTCTGGTCCATTTTATTGAATCATAAAAAAAAAAGTGTCACAGACTGTCAGAAAAACTTGCACTCGCCTCCAATTCCTGCAAAAATGGAACTTAAAATTCAGGCTACAATTTGGAAAGAACTAAAATGATCAAGCACAATTTGGCAAATTGCTATTGATGGCACCAAGTGTTAGTAAAGCATAAATTGCAACAAAATCCACTTCGTGCTTGGCATCAAAACAATATAAATACAAATTTCAAGCAGATCAAATTTACTTTCCAACAACATTACAAACAAGTCTCTACCATTAATATATCCTGACTTCTAATAATGCCTTTTGTGTGAAATTTTGGAAAAAAAAAAGATTTTGTATCATCAGTCCTGGATACCCGCTCTGTGGGTCATTAGCCCAAAAAAAAAATCAAAATTCTCAATAAAACCACATTTAGTACATATAAAAAATTAAGTTAAATTTCACCAGACTGCAAGATACAATTTATCACGTTTTTTATCATTTATTTCTAAATAAAGTGAGGAACAACATATTGATGTAGACAAGGGATCCTACCACACAGTAAATTGATACAAAAATGTATTTATGTAACACAGCGTCACTTTGAGAAATTATACAATACTTGCAAAACATCACCCAAAGATATTTTCCATACGCAGCAGAAACCTGAATCTATATCAGATTATAGCACACTTCCTGGCAAATCCAATGCAACAAACCAGAAGTTTCTAGCCCTAACATAGCTGGCACAAATGGCAAACGAAGCTGCCAATGTGCAAAATTATTAAAGAAAAAATAACAAGGAAGCAGCTGAACGGAGCTCAGCAGAGTGCTTTTGCCATGGTGACGTCACATATGCTACATGTAGAGGATGAGTAGCCAGTCATCTTGATAGATCAATCAATTTTAGATTATCAATTTGTGTGTTCAATTAGAAGTGGATGTAACACGACAATTTTGTTACTTTTTTTGACTGATAAATTGACTATAAAATTTAATACCAATACTTCAATTCGGGCAATATTTCAATCTGCTGGTTACCATGGCAACCAATGGCTTTTGGCCTAGGAAGTAGTATATACTAGTTGCATTGAGAGTTTTTGGCCTAAGATGTGGAAAAAAGGCATATGTCGGTTTTTCACTTCCTTTAAGATGTGTTGCTCATTAATTGCCTAAATTTGTATTTGGTTGCCATGGAAACATTTATTATTGTGTATGTATATGTGTATATATGTCTAAAGCTTCAATAATTTTTTTATTCAGGGTCCAAGCAAAATAGATATAGGGTTTTCCCCCTAAAAATATAGTGTCACAGCCACCCTAAATGGATTATTGTGTGATTATTGAACTGAATAACAAATTTGGTTACCATGGCAACCAGGGTAGCAATACAAAATGCCTCCAATCTTTAAAATATAGTTTAAGCCATCAGTTTCTCATGTGCCAAATTTCAGAGCTTTATCACAAAATGCAGAATGGTTTCCATAATCTGCCAGACTCTATGACCACTTTTGATTCCAGCTACTGCCCAGTCAATCACTTGGTCACAGATCTGTAGGCATATGCCTGTGTTTCAGGTCAGTTTCAACTTTCATTGTCTTTCAACATCTAAAATTGTTTGATCATAATATGGTCTTGACCTCCCCATGTGGGGCACATAGCTGGGAAATATTATAACGCCCCAATCATCCATCAAACTATTGCCATCCATTATGCTGATCAGTTTAGGGGGTGACCATTTAATAATCGGGTTGGGGTTTAGATTTTTCCTCAGCAGAAGATTTTTTTTTCACGCTGTTAAACGGCAGCCGTAATTATTCATTTCAAGAGCACAAAGTCCCCGAATATTCATTCCTTAATCAAGCATCGCTGCTTAAGAAAAGCCCACCCAGAAGTTATTTATTTCAAGACTGCCCAGAAAGAACTTATTTATTTTACCAAACTGGGCAAGAAATTACTTTAAAAAAACTCCAAGCCCCCACCCCCCCCCCCCCCTTGAGAGAAATGGTGGCCCCCTTACACAAAACCAGCTACATATAGCAGCCCTGAGATAGCAGCTTTGTGTCACGCTTGTCTGGACAGGCTATTTATAGCATCTGCAGAAGTGACGTCATGTCTTGCAAGCTCTCTGTTGTCAGCTTGTGACGTCGTGAACGAGTAATTAGTTGCCTGCGCACGGACAATATCCACTTCCGTTCGCGACGTTTGTCTCATGAAGAAAACATGCCGATTTTTTTCAGTTGTCAAAAGTTTAACGGCATGTTTGGATACCATTACATGAGCATCCTGGCATTAAAAGTACATGTGAGTCTTGGATATGTTGTTTACTGTCTATTACGACCTAACAGGTGTTGCAATAAGGTTTGTGTATCAATATTTTAGTCTGATGAAGTTCAGGTGCACTCAGTTTCTGTTTTTTGCCTTTCATATCCTCCTATATTTATGTCATAGTATCGTCACGAGACTGGTGTCCGTGTGTTACCCCATGGGGTAGGGGGGGGGTGTATCCTGTCATGAGGCCTTGGAAGTCATAAAATGACTATATATTTCAATTCTAAAAAATGATTTAAAAAAATACATAGCCGAGGGTAAAAATTAATGCGTAGCTCCTTCCCCAAAAAGGAGGTTGATCTGCCTAGCTCATCCAGGCACAACTCAAGCGTGCAAGGGAATCAGACGTGGCTCCTAGAGGTTTGCACTCATAATTACCAACCCCGGTGCTCTACTACTGAGCTGGGCTTGAAGCCAAAGGTCTAAAGGACATGCACATTTGTTGACAGGAATTCGGAAGGTGAAAAGTGAGAAGGATGCCATGAATAAAAATAACTCTTGCCATAGAAGCCTCCTCTCTGTTCAGCAGAATAACGGTCAGTGAGACCTGGCATGTCATGCATTTGAATAGAATAATGAAACAGGCTTCATGACCTCCATTTCAAAGGGTGGTATCCATATAGACTGAGAAGGAACACCCTTAGAAAAGTGAGACACAGCTAATTTGGAAATAAACAGCCGGCAGCACCATCTGATAGCTGCCCTTTTTCTAGAATGTGGATTTGTGGTCAGTTTGTTATTATGTTGGGCTACTTTTTGTTTGTTTTGTTATTGTCTGATTGCCATCAAAAATTTTACTCTTGAATACATTGTATAGCTGCCTTTAGCATAGCATGATTGATTATATAACTGAATGTGCGGAAGTCACACAACTTTTGTCTGGAAGAAACCGGGGCTATTTCTGAATATGCTAATGGCCTTGTCTACTTCCTTAGAGAGTGCTAATGACGAGTCTGACTCTGGTTTAGCTCAATGTGAATAGAAACTTAATGTCCAATGTAATTGGAACTATTTCTTGGCATCAGCAATGCTGCAGCACACAAAACTCACGTTGTACCAGGTGGCAGCAGTATGCAGTTCTCATTTCCACCAGACCGGATATTTTGTATAATGGTATCTGAGAAAATGTGCATGATCACAATAATTCAATTACTCAGTGAGCCCCAGGGTGATATCCCTGCACTGTTACATAATAAGCCAATTAATAGCCTCTTGTGCCTGCATGTCACCATAATTAACCTATCAAATTAAGGATGTTATACTCGCCCTGGACATGGTTGTGCTTTTGTGAAAAATATCCACCCAATCATGCAACACACAGGATCATAACAGCCAAATATTTCCAATTCAGTATTCTTTTGCTCCCTTTGGAGAAAAGCCCTCAGAGTTCAGCGTTGCTCAATGTAAATTGAGAGTGACAGGAAATGATGGCAACTTGGGAACGGCTGAGTGGTTATGGTTCCAACCTGTTCCACTGAAGGAGTTTATTGCATGGTTTTGAATGACTCAACAAAGCAAGTATAAGAGAATCAAACCTGACTCCTCCCAGAGGCTGGCACTCATAATTACCAACCCCGGTGCTCTACTACTGAGCTGGGCTTGAAACCGAAGGTCTAAAGGACATGCACATTTGTTGACAGGAACTTCTGGAAGGTGAAAAGTGAGAAGGATGCCATGAATAAAAATGACTTGTGCCATAGAAGTCTCCTGTCTGCTCAGCAGAATGACGTCCAGTGAGACCTGGGATGGCATGCATTTGAATAGAATAATGAAACAGGCTTCATGACCTCCATTCCAAAAGGTGGTATCCATATAGACTGAGAAGGAACAGCCTTACCTTTTTCTAGAATGTGGATTTGTGGTCAGTTTGTAATTATGTTGAGCTATTTTTGGTTAATTTTTGCTGGCACTCTTTACTCTAAAGAGTAGCCAGTATTGTCACTGAAATCCTGAGATATCTTGTCGGCTAACTTTCTGCTGCCTACTCTCTTCATACTTAATGCCACTTACAATGCATCCAGTAATGGGCCTACACATGAAGCATTCAACTTTTGGTTCATGCTAATCCCATAATAAAGTCTCCAGTAAGGGAAATCCATTCAATAAAATGCTCCAGAAACGATTGACGTCAATTTCGTCATACAACCCCCCCCCCCCCCCCAACAAGGAGGTGCCCCAAACAGGGAATCCCTGGCCACAAGTGGGCTGAGTGTGCAGTCAACCGTGACATGTGGATTGATCCTGATTGTTTACCAATTGGGGCCGATAACCTGAATTTTTGTAGCACAAATTAATTAGTTGTTACATTTTTTATTTTTTTAAATATGACCATTGTTAATATTTTGCTAAATAAAGTGAAATTTATACAAAACACATTATACTGTGGCAAACTGAAGAAGCACATCAGTACATTAGCAATGCCTTTATATTAATCCAGGCTACAAATTATTTGGTAATCTGCCAAGTATCATTGGATATTCATTGATATCTATGATTTCCTCATAACAATTCAGACGAGCCTTCTCCTTCAGGTGAAAAACTTATTTTTCAAACTTTGTGCATGGGAATTTAGAAAATAGACTAAATTTAAGGTATATAGATAGATCTAGCTATGCCTAATTCAGCCCAGATATATGGGCCAAGATAGAAAGGTGGCCTAGGCATATGACCTGATCGTTAGTAAATTTGAAAGTTTGATATAGATGGGTCATTCCATGGAAAATAGGGAAATTATAAGACTGATTTTGGGGGATTATCGAACATTGCCTATCGGTTTTCTTGAAACGCAGAATTTTGGTATTAAAATTTTAGCTGAATATTTTGCAGGTTGAAATTCAGTTTGTTGACCCATAAGCGTCTGACGACAGCTGGAAAGTTCCAAAAACTTAAAATTTATCATTTCTGTTACGATACAATTTCTGTGTGATGTACCATGTACATATGAACCTGCATGTTTCAATCATTTATTAAAGAAATAGTCAAGTGTCCCATATTCACTATATTTTGGTTCTCTATGCATGACTTCAGTTTTTGCTTATATTTGAGGTAAATGAAAATTGAAAAGTAACAGAAATGATGCTAAGTCTAGCCCTTAAAGCACTAAATCCACATTGGTATCTTATAAAAATGAGACAAAACCATCTTTACTCCAAAGCACTATTGGAACACTGTTAGATAAGCCAATTCATGTCCAGATCAGAGCAATACATAAAGCTACACGACGGTTTAACTAACTATAATCGTAACATGAATGATGTTTTGTAACACAAATGATGATATTGTAACACAAATGTTGTTAACTTGGAAAAATAGCCTTATCTTTGACTGTACACGATTAAATTCAAATCAAATTTCATCATAATCATTACAGCAAATGCATAAAATGGTTCAATGCCAATTGTGCATTTTCATACATCCTCTGTCTACATTTAAAGCACTCGACTCATTTCTTGAATATTCTGCTATTGCCGTGTTGTGGCCTCACCAAAATGTTCTATAAAAGGCAATTGATTACTTTGTATGGAACTTATTTTTAATCCTTAATTGTTTTTAATCTCTGTCCAGTTATGTTATTTCTATGCATGGGTAATGTAGGCATGGCATCATTTCTGTTACGATATTGTCATTCCTGTTACATTTGAAGTGTAAAATGTAACAGAAATGATGCGTAACAGAAATGATATTTTTTCATTCAAACATCAATAGCAGCATTGAAACAAATGGATTTTAAACCATCTACTCGCCAGTTGATCATGACCATGTAGCCCACTCAGTACATGGTTGCCCATTTGCTCAACATGTTTTATATATACGAAACATGCGTAACAGCGATGATCCTTCAAAAACCTACTCAACAACAATTATTTTGATGACAACTGTCAGACCATTTTTGGTGATACTGATCCAAATGAAAGTTTTCTTGTGGAAAGAGCTTGCAAGTGCTGACACTTGGGGGTTATTACTTGAAGTGTAGGATCAACTGGGCTGTGCCAATTGCAACAGAAATGAAACGTAACAGAAATGATGCAAAATAAGAAGACACATTTTCGGTGAAAAATTTTAAAGCTAAATTTAGCGCTACAGCTAAATATTAACATTGGGTGTTTCTGCTTAGCCAATGCAATAATTGAATGAACTGAGTGCCTTGTTACAGACCTTTTTGAAGATATGTATGCCATTTAAACTTGGAAATGGAAAAAAAAGACATTCATTTTGTGACAACTCAGCCAAAAATGGGACAGTGCATATTTTCCACATGCAGCTTTATTGAGAATTTGGGTTTATCATTTCATCTTGTAGGTATAATTGAGGCTACAAGCTAATTAAATAGACCTCAATCCCTTCAGGAGCACAATGAGATTGCTTTAAATAGAGAGGACTCACTGTTTTCCGTGGAATGGCCCAGATAGTAAAATAAATACATTCAGAAATGGACAGGTGTAGGCACAAACAGAGCAACAGTGGAGTGCCGGTTTGAAGTGCCCTGGGCACGTTACGTTTAAATATGGCTGGATTTAGCACAGCATGATTGATTATATAACTGAATGTGAGGAAGTCACACAACTTTTGTCTGGAAGAAACCCGGAATATTTCTGAGTGGGCTGATGGTCTTGTCTACTTCCTTAGAGAGTGCCAATGTCGAGTCTGACTCTGGTTTACCTCAATGTTGAATAGAAACTTTGTGAACGTCCAATGTAATTGGAACTATTTCTTGGCATCAGCAATGCTGCAGCACACATAACTCATCTTGTACCAGGTGGCAGCATCATGCAGTTCTCATTTCCACCAGACCGGATATTTTGTATAACGGTATCTGAGAAAATTTGCATGATCACAATAATTCAATTACGCCGTGAGCTCCAGGGTGATATCCCTGCACTGCTACATAATAAGCCAATTAATAGCCTTTTGTGCCTGAATGTCACCATAATTAACCTATCAAATTAAGGATGTTATACTAGCAATAGCAATAGTTGTGCTTCTGTGAAAAATATCTATCCAATCATGCAACACACTAAAGGTCATAACAGGCGAATGTCTCCTTCTCAGTATTCTCTTGCCCTTTTGGGAGAAAGGTCCTTAGAGTTCAGCCTTGGTCAATCTAAATGGAGAGTGACAGGATATATAATGGTTACTGGGAGTGGCTGAGTGATTCTGGTTCGATCCCGCTCCTGTAAAAGTCTTAACCTGCATGGGTTTGAACCCTAGATGCACGAGGAACCTGAAATTTTCAGTGGTGGACCTTCAAGATCAAAATCCCAGTTGGATGCTGTTCAGATGACACTTAAAATAGGCAGCCCCTTGCATCCATATCTATACTTGGTAAGTAAAAGATACATCATATGGGGGTAAATGTGTAACATGTCGAGAGCTACCGCTTTCTTTTCCATCTCATCTATCAACCCTCTTGAACCCCCAGAACTGGTCTTAGAGGGATGCACTTACTATACATGCTTTATATATCTATATCTATCGGATAGCCTCCGTCTATTGGACTGCCTTACCCTTGAGTCTTTTGTCGACTTATAAAAGAAGTGAAATGGGTTGCTTTTGGGGAAGCAATTAAATTCTGTGAGTTTTCTGGCTACCACAAGCCCTAGAGCAAGAGACAGGGCTTTATGGCTTGATTGAACTTCAATGGGTACATTTCAATTTGATTTGAAAAACACAGACATACATGTATCGATGATTATGTTACAACATATGCTTTAAAAATCAAGTACCATTATTAAAAATTGAAACAGTATGAAATTTAATCAATTTACCAGTGTAAATCTGATGAAGAATCTGATGTCTTCTGTTGCTTTCAAAGTTATATAAATCAAGAAAAAAAAAACACATCTCACTCAGAAGATCTTGTAAACATTTCTACATTTGACAGTAAAAAGTGCAATGTCTGGCAAAATCATGGTTACTGTCAGCAACTTGTACAAAAATCAGTGGTCGAAATAAGCGGTGGTCAAGGGGGTTTTGACCCCTAAATGCTCATGTAACCCCCTCAAATACATTTTTCAAAAGGACCCAGAGGGGGTCCTGAAAAAACCCCTCCAAATACTGAAAGTGTGCTGAGGAGTGAGGATGAACAGCAAGTAAAGCAAAATCAGCAAACAACACCCTCTTGTGATTTAAATATACATTTGCAATAGGGTATTCACAACTAACTTTCTGAGATAAAGTATACCTTTAAAAAGGCCAGAATTCATTTTTAGAGCATCTGAAACTCTTCAGCTTTAGGGCGCCTCTGGAGGCCCGCGGACTACCAGCTAAAAGGGCTTCAACCCTTCAGGCCTTTGCAACTGAGAGACCCCCCAAATAACATGACTTATTTCGACCACTGACAAAAATGAAGGGGGAGAGTAAGCTAAGTGTTATGTCAAAATGAACCTGAGACGGAAATATACAAAAATATAGTTCATCCTTTATTTTGATACTAAATTTATGGAACCTGTTGAGTGTTGACGTATTTATATATACTCTAAAATTTGAAATTTTGAGTCAGCTTAATAAATGCATTGAGTGAGACGGCTGCACAATTCCTTTGTGCTAACATGGCCTGTTGTTTTAAGCTGTGATAACATACAGGTCATCTTAAGTGAAAACAACAAGCTTTGTTAGATCAGAGGAAATGTGCAACCATCTCTTTCTTGAAATCATTTTAGCTGAAAGTGTACTCTTCTTTATACTGATTTAAGCCTGTTTACCAATGGCAGCCATTTTCCTCCAAGACCTGCTACTTTTTATCATCAAAATTGATAATGCAGTATTACTTAAGACCAGCAAAAGAAGTCGCAGAAAACTGTGACTGGCACATAGTGAAGCAAATGTGATAAATGGTTCCATCCAAGCTAATAAGTAAGAGGATTCTTATCAGTTGATAACAGAGCTATTCACCCACCATCTCGGCCTAATTCAATCTTTCATCATTCTACTGCATTTATCTATTGTGGTCATCCATCATGATTCATCCATCATATTCCCCATTCCTTTGAATTATCTACAGTGCCACCTGTAAGTAAGTGAAACACATGCAATTGTGCCATTGCATCGATGCTAAACATCCACAGCAAAACTGCTTATGGAAGCGTGAATACCCATCTAATGAGAGGAGAACATATTGGGTCATAAATGCCGATATGTGAGGCATGTGGGATAACAATGGCAGCCAATTGTCTCTGCTGTAGTCGGAGTTAGGTATTGGTCAAAGTCTTGGATAAGTAAGTGAACCACCCTTGACCCATATACTCCAACTATAGCAAAGAAAATTGACTGCAATTGCTATCCCACATGCCTCACATATCGGCCTTTATGACTCAATATATGTTTTCCTCTCATCGGATAAGAATTCATGCTTCCATGAGCAGTTTTGCTGAGGATGTTTAGCATTGATGCAATGGCACCATTTTTAAAATGTGTTTCACTTACTTACAGGCAGCACTGTATGAGGTTGAAGGGAATTTTTTTCCATCCAAACTGGTTATTTATAATGACATATCATTATAATTTATATATAGATCCAACATGGTATTGTATGATGGCTGACTACATTTAGACTTATACAACTGCAATTTGTTGACAAAAAAATTTAGTGATGTGATTGTTTGGAAAAAAATTTTATGGATTTTCCACAATTTTCCACAAATTGACCTTTTATAACGCTCTGCTGTCTTGGAAACTTTGAAGAATTTTTTGGAGAATCTCTGGGAGCCTACTAGCCTATCTGCAGATGCTGTTGTTATGTTTTTGGGAGAAAGACATGACTTGCTGTGCTACTGATGTCTGTAATTTCCACTGCCGGTGGACATGCCCCCAGTTGTCATGACAGGAGCGAATGATGATGGATTACTCTCTCTTAGACATGCAACTCTGGGTACAATTGAATTATAGCCTATCTGCAAATGATACCCATGGGCAAGCCATTGGTTTCTGGAAGCTGACAGTAAGTAAATGCAAACTGAGAGAGGCTTTCTTCATACAGTATGGCAACAATTATTTTTGAGGCTCTTTCATGTACAGTACAACTCAATAAATTTTCCAAGCAGTTGCTCACACTTGCATGCAAGTCCAAAAACTTTTCATGCACTTCTTGGCCTTTCTATTCTCCAGCTCATCCTTCCTAAATTTGAAAAGGGCCGCGCACCTTTTTACTACTATGTTTTTTAAAAATCACTGAATGTAGCAGTCTTTTGCTATAATTATATGCCTCGTTTTGGCATCAAATTTAAGGCCCTTTATACTAATTTGTTTCTATGGAATGACAGGCATGAGCACACAGAGGGTCAAAGGTCATGACTGGAGGGTGCACTCTAAAAAATGTCGGGACAAAATTGTTTTTTTAGATTCAAAATGGTTTTTTGAAAAACCAAATTTCAATGCAAAACCAACATGGATTTTTAAAAAAATCCATGTTGGTTTTTTGCATTGAAATTTGGTTTTTCAAAAAAACATTTTGAATCTAAAAAACCAATTTAGTCTGAAATTTTTTAGAGTGTGTGTATGGGTGAGAACCAATATGGGAAAATGTATTGCTTCGTACTGTATGTATTTAAGTATGAAGTTCATCAAAGAAAAATTCCCATGTTGAATGGTGTTTCTCATGTAGTTCCCTGGATTTTTGCATACAAATTATCCTTTAGTTAGCTAGCACAAGATGTGTATATAGATTTACGTATGTCAGTGGCATCCCTATGGGGGGGCACGGGCCCCCCCTATTGGAGTAGTGCCCCCCTGGTGCCCCCCATATGAACTTTCCAACTCTGGCTAAAATTTACAATCAGTATGGTGGAGCATTGCGTGCCCCCCCAGGTGCCCCCCCGCTCGAGACCTCCCAGTTATATGTACTCATCACGCAGACACAATTTTTGTCTTGTCTGTTTTACATACTTTTTTACAGTGTGTTTGTGACTTTGTGTTGTTTTGAAGAAGCCAAGATCATTGAGGGTCACAAATACCACCAGGTCAGCAATTACCAAGACAGGTTGTATTGACAGACTGCGATCCAATTGCTGTGCTGATGAATTACTTGACAAGTCCATGTGTCACAGCCTACGCTCGGATTCAGCCTGGCAATGATTGGTCTCACCAGTGTTGGAGGTCTCGGGACCATATTTTGATTTCAAAACCTTGGCCCATGGATGATGATGGATGGATGATTGGGGCTTTACGTCCTGTATTTATGCACTTGGTAGGCTAAGTAGGACAGGAGGAGGACTCAGCAATGAGGTGAAGGATGATTGAAACAGCCGTCCAACTTAGGCCCAGGTGACCCGACAAGTGCTGGATTCAAAACCTGGACCAAGCAATTGGCAGCCCAGCACACTACCACTAGACCAACCCTCTCCCCCCCCCCAAATCCTTGACCCAGATCTCGGGTGACTTTGGGCCAGTGTTGGATGCTCTGGGACCACATTTTGATGGCCTCAGTTTCGGTCTCGGAGTTCACGCCTCGTTCTTGGTCTCGACCTCAGATGCTGCGACGACAACGTTGGGTCTCACTGATGTGGCTATGGAGGGGGGGGGAGGTTTAGCTAAGTGGAAACTGGGCTGCCAGTTGCTAGATCCAGGTTTTAAACCAGCTCTTGTCGGGGCACTTTATTTATGTTGGTAAACTGAAGTTTAAACCGTCCTTCGCCTGACTGCTGTGTCCTCCTGTCTTAATTAACCTATCAAATGCAAAAATACAGGACGTAAAGCCCCAATCGCCCATCCATAATGCAGCTAAGACGGCAACCATTAGTTATTAAGAGGGGGCTTGGAATTTTCCTTGACGGGAAATGATTTTTTCACAGAAAGACTGCTCGTAATATGATTTACCACCAAAACTATAGGCAGGCACCTTTGTGGCATTTAAGATCTTCCTTTTACACCTGTGTTTTTCATGACAACTTTTAAAAACAACACACATTTCATAACCCCTCTTAGCGGGGCAGGTATTTAAAAAAATAGTGCATTAATACATAGAAGCATGAAACTTGGCTCACACTTAAAAAACATCTATATGAGTATATTTGGATAGGCAGCCACCTCAAATTTAGCATAGGCGGCTACTGGCAGCCATTTTCCAAAATGGCGACCAATGCTTCCCCTTTTTTTTGGTAGAAATTTTGATTCAAATGCTGGATTTCGCGGTTACGCATGGTTAAGCCAATTCTTTATAAATCTCAAAATTAGTTACATATTTGAATTCCTTGCAAGAAGAGTTTTCAAATGAGTACCCACGTCAATGGGTTTCGAAAATTTAGTGTGAAAATGGAAAAAATTGAAATAAAATGTTTTTTGAAGATTTCAGTTTTAGGTTCATTTTGACAAAAAATCCATGAAAACTGTTGATGCTACCATTCATTTAAAAGCTCTTTTATATGTAGTCTGATTAAATATCAATTGAGATCTCACGAAAATATGGGAAACCACGAAAGTGGTGCATTTTCTTTAACAGTTCTGACAAAATGGACCCTGGCCACCCTAAAATTCCTTAGTTTGATTCACAAATCTATTGAAAATGTCTTTTAGATCTGTAGAAGTAATAATTAGCAGTGTTTCCATACAGTCAAACTACAGGCACTTCATAGAAGCAGAAAAATGATAAAATTAGCTGCCACTTTGGAAAATGGCTGCCATAGGTCAACCAGGTCAAATCTGAAGTGGCTCCCTATATTAAATATTTTATTTAAGATGTTTTTAACTGTGTGCCAAGTTTCATGCTTCTATGTATGGGGCCAGGGTTAGAATCCAGCTCTGGCCGGGTCATCTAGGCCTATGTTGGATGGCTGTTTCAGTCTACCTTTGCTTCATTGCTGTGTCCTCCTCCTGTTCTAATTAGCCTACCATGCAATTTCAAAAATACAGGACGTAAAGCGCAAATCATCCATCCATCCATAATGAAACTAAGCAGAAATATTAGTTATTAAGAGGAGGCTTGGAATTTTTACTTGACGGGAATTTTTATTATATTTTTTTCACAAATAAACTGCACACATTTTTTTCTCCACCAAAGTGGTCGGGCACATTTGTGGCATTTAAGATCTTCTTTTTACACCTGTGTCATTAGATCATAGAAATACATAGAACGGACATGAGGCTGTATGATGCCACCTCAAGTTGAGGTCACCAAATCCGCCATATTGGAACTGCCCTGAGACATGATGTCACAATAGAATAATTATGATGTGACGTCATGCCATTGTTATAAGTGACATCACAGTTATTGGTGACGTCACAGTCCATTGTGCCAGTATTCAGGGCAGTTCCAAGATGGTGGATTTGGTTGCTTCATCTGCCAGAGCCTCATGTCCCTTCTATGTATTTCTATGCATTAGATACAAGATACAAAGATACAAATTTTGTTTATTCTCGGAGAGGTACAACAAGTAACATTAGCTGGAGAGCTATTTAGTCCGAGACTACATAAAATTGATAAAATGCAATATATAACAATTAAAATGGAGATAAAATTGAAAGTCTTTGTATAGATACAAAGACTTTCAATTTTGTCATTCATGACAACTTTTGAAAACAACACACATTAAATTTTTTTATAATACCTGTGTCCTCCACACTTCAGTCCAAAATTGTTTCCATTTTGTGAAGAGATAAATTTCCAATTGACATTCAATGACACATGCATATCGCCTTTCAATGAAAAACGAAGATTTCCAGTCTGTGTGTCCGTTATGAGATGAGTAGTAACGTAACTGTGGTATAAATATTGTATGCGAATTATGCCTCTCCATCACCAAGCAAAGGTTATGTAGTACCAGATAATGTGTCATCTGGTAGGTTTCCCCAAAGACAAAAATAGCCTACATATTTTTCTTTGTGCCACCAACATGAAGTCATTGTCATAATCCTCATAGGGAGACCGACCTATTGATTAATTCAGCAGTTCGACTCCATTTCTTTGTGCCCGAGGAGGGTCAACTAAATGGCTGTAAAATAATTCATCATTGATGACATCCTCTTCTTTCATTTCCCTAGTTGTTAACAAAGCACAGTGTCTGTAATGTCAAGAACACAACTTCTCCTTGGCTAGGAGGGGCAGGGGGGGGCAAGGTTGCCCTTTTGATCTCAAAGAAAAAACATTATAAGGCCTTAATTTACAGTGTATTTAGGCAAAAATTTATAAGCATTAATTCAAAATTAGTATTGCCGCTACATTAAATTTTTGTCATGCGAAATAAATTTGCCCTTTCATGACTGACTGTCCCTGCCGCCCTCTTTCCTTCCGGCACCCTTGGTTCGACTCATTGGAAAATTGAAAAAGCATGACAGTGTAAGCCAGCATAGGAAGCAACTACGTTGGCTGCCAATCCCGGCCAGAATACAATTCAAACTCATATTAGCAACTTGGAAAGCATTAAATGGATAAGCTCCCTTGTATTTTCAAAATATGATTCAGCCAAAATCTGAAAGAAATTGTAATCTGAGAAGCAATAACAAAATACTCTTATGCTACATTCTCACGGCAGCTCCCGGAGAACTATATGAATCGGCGTCGAAGTATTTTCAGGAAAGACGGAAAAATATTTCCTCTTTTTACGTATCGCGCAGGGGCATTTTAGGTTCCCGCCGGATATTTTTTGATTGCGCGCCGTCGAGAAACCTGCTCCTTACCGTCACTTCAAATCGCCACGGAGCAGAAAAAAAAGTTTCAACCAGTACAAATTTTCTAAAAATCCGCGGCGGAGCAGACCAGAAAAATTGTTCGACGCCGCGATCAGAAAAGCAAGACCGCGTCGAAGTTTTCGCGCCACTGAGGGGTAATAACTTTCCCGCGGATTTGTAAAACGAGTGGGATTCTCTGCGTGGCGCCAAAAAGGTCGACCCCGCGGTTCTTCTGCACTCCGCCGTCAAGGAAAATGCTCCGGGACGTGTGCAAAACCTTCGCGCCGTTGTCTGGACCCCCTCCAGGAGCAGACAGAGTGGCGCCACAGGGGCTATTTTTAGCAAAATCCTTTGTCCGCGGGGTACTGAAAGCATCGCGGCGTCGACCTTTCGTGCCACGGCGCGAATGGGGGGTCAGCCTTGGAGACGCACTGGCACGCGCCTCGCATATAAATAGAAGAGCAGCCACTAGAGCACCATAACCACTCTGAACTTCAAGACGAACGCATCTATACTCCATGACACTCTGCTTCACAGCCTACTGAATTGCTGCTTCATTGCTGAATTGCTGCTTCATTGCTGATTGATCCTGCTTCATTGCTGATTCATCCTGCTTCATTTCTGATTGATCCTGCTTCAAGATGGGACCCAAAGGAAGAGGGAAGAAGACCTTGAGGGCACCAACCAAGGGCAACATTCAAGCCAGCACTCCACTGACCACTCCATCTTCAACTCCAGTTGGTTCACCAGCTCCTTTCCTAGACTACGCAGCTGTTACATTGTCTCCAAGCATGTTCAGCTTGCCGGACAGCATCGTGGCAGTGACCACTGCTACATCAACAGTGACCAGTGAGACCATCTTCGAGGGCGCCCCACCACCCAAAGTGCTGCAACAACAAGCTGATGAGGAGGATAAGGATGATGATGATGATGAAGATGAAGATCAAGTCCTGGCCAAGCTTGCTGCTGCTGTCAAATCTCCAACCAAGCGTGGCAGGCCTGCCACTGCTGCTGCAGTCAAGAAGAAGCGTCCCAAGTCTGCTGATGCTGATGTCAAGTCTCCAACCAAGCGTGGCAGGGCTGCTGATGCTGCTGCTTCTGTCAAGTCTCCAACCAAGCGCACCCAGTCGGCTGATGCTGTTGTCTTCAAGTCTCCCACCAAGACTGCTCCAAGGGGAAGGCCTCGCACTCCTGGCAAGTCTCCTTCAGCCAAGCGTCAAGCCACCTCCAAGTCTCCAGCCAAGTCTCCAGCCAAGTCTCCAGCCAAGTCTCCAGCCAAGTCTCCAGCCAAGTCTCCAGCCAAGTCTCCAGCCAAGCCTCCAGTCAAGCCTCCAGTCAAGCCTGTCACTCCAGCCCAGACCCGAGCCAAGACTGCAGTCCAGCCTCCACCTCCACCTCCAGATGATACTCCTGCTGATGATGATGATGATGACTCCGTACCAAATCTGAAAGCTGCAATCCACCAGCAGACCCTGCAGTCCGAGTACGATGCCACCACAGAGGAAGATACTCCCAAGAAGACTGCTGCCAAGTCCAAGGGCAACAAGGGGAAGAACCAGGCGACGGAAGATTCTGACAACACTGGATCTGAGGTTGAGCTGATCCAGGACTCCGATGGCCAGTTTGTCCACAAGGAGAAGAAGAAGGGCTACAGAAAGAAAAACTCCAGGGACCTACTGGGCATCACAGAAGAGCAGGACAATGAGCTGATCGACTGGTACCGGGAGAACAAGAACCTGTACTCCAAGGGTTCCACCACGTTCAAGAGTGGACAGAAGGACAGACTGGATACAGAGAAAGCAGCAGAACTTACATTGCTAGTGGGGAAAGAAATCACAGCAGCTAAAGTCAACAAATGGAGGAGCAACATCAGGACTGCCTTCGGAAAGATGATCAGACCTCAAGCTTCTGGAGCTGGCAGAAAGAAGATGTCCAACCGAGACAAGTACATCCTGGCGAAGTGCGAATTCCTGAGGGCCTCCATCATTCCGAAGGGTGCCGTGGAAATCTCCAGCTTCACTGGACCAGGAGGAAGTCACCGCCTGTCGTCCGATTCTGATGCCCCCATGGACTACAATCCTATGCCCGATCTGGATGACAGCTTGCCAGCCAGCCAGCAGCAGTCGTCCCAGGAGATGTCCCAGCAGTCCCTCCAGCCGTCCCAGCCGCAGTCCCAGGTCTTCCCAGGACGAAAGCCATCCAAGAAGAGGAAGGACACAGACCAGGAGATGGCCTCTGCCCTCACTTCAATTGCTGGTCACTACACTTCGGACAGGCCCAGGAAAGCAGCACCACCTCAGCCGGCAGGACCATTCTGTGACATGTGCCCACAAACTGCTCACAGGCTGGATCCAGAAGTACACCAGTTGCAGAACATTTGCAGGAGTATCTTCACATCTGGGAAGAACATGAACCGTGCCCTGAGACTTCGCCTCCTGCACTCCTTGAGCCAGACGGACAACACTTTGTACAGACGGCCGTCAAAGATAAAATCCTGATGATGCAGCAAGAGAATGTGGAGATGATCCTAGGGCAGCAGCAGCAGCAATACATCCCTCCTCCTGGTCCTGCTCCATCCTTTGTCAACCAGGACTTGCAGCAGCCTCCAACAACTCAGCAGCAGCCCCAGCAAACAAGGCCTTCGACAAGTCTTCAGATGCAGTCCCAGCCTCCACGCCAGCAGTTGCAGTCCCAGGCAAGCAGCAGCAGCCAGTTCCAGTCCCTGCAGCCAATTCGAAGCCAGACTCCAGCCCTGCAGCAGTCATCTTTAAGCTTCACCCAGCTGATGCTTGACAGCCCCCAGAAGCTTGGCTTCCCCGGACCCTCTTTTGGCCAGCAGCAGAAGCCACTACAGCATCAGCCACTACAGCAGCAGCAGCAGCCTCTACAGCTGCATCAGCCACTACAGCAGCAGCAGCAGTCTCTACAGCAGCAGCAGCCACCACTACAGCAGCAGTCTCTACAGCAGCAACAGCAGTCTCAGCAGCAGCAGCAGCAGTCTCTACAGCAGCAGCATGAGTCTCTACAGCAGCAGCAGCAGCCGACACTTGTCCACCAGCAGCAACATCAAACTCCATTGTCGTTCCACTGGAGCCAGGTCAACCTGCCCTCTCCAAGGAAGTGATGCCTGTTCAAGTCATCTGAAAAAATTTAAAAAAAACAACCCAGGCCCTTTTAAGGGCCACCAAATCCTCCCAAAAGAGCTGGCCACGTACACATCTTATGTTGACTAAAAAAACTCTTGCGATGACAAACAAGAGCAAAAATGAAAAGAGCCCCCAAAAAAAAGTTGACAAATTCCCCCAAAAAAAATCCTGTCCTGGCCCTTGTAAATTTTAAACACCTTCATAAAAGCAAGGTGCTATTTCTCTTCTTTTTTTTTTTGGCCCATTTTCACTTTCTGCTCCACCAGTACATGTGGCATTTCTGCTTTCTTAATTAAAGTTTTTTCACCACTTTAATTAATATAGATAGATAGATAGATATATAGATAGATAGATAGATAGTCAGATAGATAGTCAGATAGATAGATAGATAGATAGATAGATAGATAGATAGATAGCCAGATAGATAGACAGATAGATAGATAGACAGATAGATAGGCAGATAGATAGGCAGATAGATAGCTAGATAGAAGAAAATATTTGCACGTCGCATATACACTGCAGCAAAGAAAAACGAGTGATCGTCATTTTGCAGTGATGACACTTGGATAGATAGATAGATAGATAGATAGATAGATATACAGATAGATAGATAGATAGATAGATAGATAGATAGATAGATGGAACACAATGCTCGTTACATATATACACTGCAGAAAACAAAAGCAGTTATCGTCACTTCGCAGGGATTGCACTTGGATAGATAGACAGATAGATAGATAGATAGATAGGCAGATAGATAGACAGATAGATAGGCAGATAGATAGACAGATAGATAGGCAGATAGATAGCTAGATAGATAGGCAGATAGACAGCTAGATAGAAGAAAATATTTGCACGTCTCATACACACTGCAGCAAAGAAAAATGAGAGATCATCATTTTGCAGTGATGACACTTGGATAGATAGATAGATAGATAGATAGATAGGCACATAGATAGACAGATAGATAGGCAGATAGATAGGCAGATAGATAGCTAGATAGATAGGCAGATAGATAGCTAGATAGATAGGCAGATAGATAGATAGATAGATAGATAGATAGATAGATAGATAGATAGATAGATAGATAGATAGATAGATAGATAGATAGATAGATAGATATATAGATAGATGGAACACAATGCTCGACTCTGCTCGTTACATCTATATATATGCAGGGATTGCACTTGCATAGATAGATAGATAGATAGATAGACAGATAGACAGATAGACAGCTAGACAGATAGATAGATAGATAGATAGATAGACAGATAGATAACTAAATAGACAGATTGATAGACAGGAAGTGAAAATGATTTAAATGGGTTGTACAGATGCAAACCTAAAAATGTGCTATTTTATGTACGTCACAAAAAATTTAGTTGTTGTAGGGAGGGATTTTTTTTGGGAGGGGGGGGTTGTCAACATAAAGATGTGTACAAGGCCTGCTCTTTCTGGAGGAAGTGGTAAGCCCTTACAAGGGCTGGGTTAATCTGTGGTTTTTTAAGGGGGGCATTGAATTGCTGTTGCTGCTGCTGCTGCTTCTCTGCTTCATCTTCAAATTCTTTCCATCTGCCAGGGGACACTTCCTGCTGGGCTGTTCACGTAGTATCGTAGGTAGTCTCGGTACTGCTTGGCTTGTCTGGTGGCATTTCCATATGCTGGAGCGAATCCAAGGTCATGCAAGGGTCTTCCTCTCCACTGTCCTTCAGTGACGTCATGGGTTGCAGGATCTTCTCTGTCGATTACGTCGTTGTCCATGGCTCGATGAATTCCTACTCTGTCTCGCAGAAGATTGTGTAGAGTGCAGGCTGCCAGAGTAATGGCTGCCATTCCGCCGGGATTCTGGGGCATTGTAGTAAGGAAGCATCTGAACCTGTGGGGCAGGATACCGAAGGCATTCTCCACCACTCTCCTGGCTCTTGAAATTCTGTAGTTGTAGACTCTGGAGGGGATGTCAAGGTTTCTTCTTGGAACAGGCTTCAACAACCAGCTCTTCAGGGGGAAGGCCTCATCTCCAACGATGAAGTATGGAAAAGGATTCCCAACTGTGCCAGGTAGAGGTTCAGCGGGGGGTAGCCCAAGTCCTTCTTCTTCCAGCAGGTCCCTCAGCCTTGCGTCCAGGAAGACTCCTCCATCCGATGAGCTTCCTTGGCATCCAGCCTGCACGTAGAGGAACTTGTAGTCAGAATCCACCAAAGCCATAAGCACAATGGAATGGAAGCCCTTGTAGTTGAAGTAGACTGACCCAGCTTTCCGAGGACATCTGATGCCAATATGCTTCCCATCCAGTGCTCCGATGCAATGGGGCATGTTCCACCTCTTCTCGAAGCCCTTGGCAACTTCCTTCCAGGATGCTGGATCCATTGGCAGGGTCAGCAGATGTTCGTAAGCTCGCATGATGGCAATGCAGACACTGGGGATAAAATTGCAGATGGTGTTGGGAAACCGTAGGCCAAGGGCTTGTAGCTCTCTCCTGTCGCCATGTACCGCAGGGTGACTGCCAACTTCAATCCACGTTCCAGAGCCCTCCTCATGTTGGTGTCTTGTTTTGTAATTGCAGGAGCCACAGCAGCCAGGACTTCAGCAAAAATTTCAGGAGGCATTCTGCAGAAGTTGTAGTAGCCAGAGACATCATTGTTGGCCAATTCAGGCAGCAGCTGGTAGAAATGGCCATGTTGTTCCCTCTGCAGCAGCCAATTCCGAATCCACCATCTCTTCATCCTCCTCCTCCTCCTCATTCTTCTTGGATAACAGCAGCAACAACAGCAACGTCAAGGTCTTCCCCAGCATCTTCATCAGCCATCATGTCTGTCCAGCATCCAGGAGTGTCCTCATCAAAGGTCAAGCAGCAAGTGAAGCAAGGCGGCCCTCTGCGGCCCTTTTTATTGGCTTTCGCAGCGCCCTCCTCCGCCGTGGTGCCCTTGACAACGGCGGCATGCTTTTCATTCCCGGCAATATGCCCTCGGGCCTACAGACATCCCCGTGGAGTACAAAACCATTCCCGCAGTCGTAAAAGCAATCCCCGGCGCTGTGAAAATATAGTCCGCCGCGGTGAAATAGGTTCCCTGAGGGGCAGTTATAGGTTCCCTGCGGGGTACTTTTTATATCACGGGGCGATATAAAAGTATCCCGCAGGAGGAGGAAATTTCTTTCCCCCCGGCGAACTTTTGGTGACGGCGTACAACTTTTCTTCCCCGCAGGGAACAAAAAGAACCCCGCCGTGCCTTTCGTTGCATGGTTATCGATTAGCCTTAATTGATTACATAATTGCCCTTCGCGCCGTCCTAACTCAAAATCTTGCAAGAAATCGTCTGCCTCTGCGCCGCCGTCAATAAAAAGCTTACCGTCATCTCCCGTGAGACTGTGGCATTAAATGAACCAACTTCTTAGAACAAAAACAAATACGAAGACAGAGCTTGTTCATATGCCGCTCCAAAACTGTAGAACCAACTCCCTGAGAATGTCAAGGCCTCCAAGACACTTGATGGTTTCAAAAGAAATCTTAAAACTAACCTATTTGAGAGTTTCTACAAATAGATCCTTCATGCACAATAGGGAACTACACCAGTTCGATAAATACCGGCCGTACCGGTACAGTCTGGACGTTTCCCGAACTGGTTTTCAAAGCAGCACTTTCGGTCCGGTTCATTATGCCATATCCAGCTAAGACTACGAGGGGTTTTCCAAAATTTCTGTGCAACTTGCCATAACTTATGCAATATTTAATACAAAAACATGATATTTGGTTCAGATAATATTGAAGCAATTTGCAAATGATCCTCAAAAAATCAGATCAAAGAAGCAAAAATAAATGGTTAATTTGTTACCATGGAAACCAGAAGTCATGAAATGCGGCCCAGGGCACTTTTAGAGACACATATTCATTATATCTTGTCAAAAATTTAATTTTTACCAGGGATACAGAACAAGAAAACTATTAAGAATAATCCCTAACATTTCCCAAATTCTTAAAATAATAAACTTGACACTGAGTACATTTCCTCTAACCTTATATCCCTTAAAAAATCAATGCCTCATAGTCCTCATATTGAGATCACTGTTGGTGTTTCGCAGACTTTTGTACTTTACGATGGGTTTTCCATAAGTTCTGTCCAACCTGTCGTAACTTTTACTAGATTTTATACAGAAACATGATATTTGGGTCAGTTGATATTGAAGTGATTTGCAAATGATCCCCCAAAAAATCAGATCTTAGAAGTAAAAATAAATTGTTGATTAGTTGCTATACCCTATCAGCATGCCTCGGCGGTCCAACGTCGGCCCGAAGCTGGTCCGTCGCTGCTGACATTGGACTGACGCTGGGCCGACGTTGGACCGCCAAGGCACGCTGACAGGGTATGGAAACCATAAGTCATGAAATGCGGCTGAGATCTTGCCAACGGACACATACTTGATATTTCTTGTCAAAATATGTAATTATTACAAGAGATACAGAATAGAATATATTCAAAATATTCATAGCTATTTCACAAGTCCCTAGACTTACGACTGGAACCCTGTAAATATATTATTTCATACTTTCTAACCATGTCTAAATAAGAACTCTCAGTCTTCGTGTTAAGGTCGGTTTTGGCATTGTCCATTCTTCTTTTCTTAGGTTTTCCGATCTGCGTTCTCTTCATTCAGAAAAAAAATTAACAGGCTTCATTTGGTTCTGTCACTCATACATTCTTCCTTGCATGTATGTGTATGATAAAAGGTTCTTACTTTCTCTGCTAGTTTTTATCCAATTAAATTGAAAAAATACAACAGGTATGTTACCGTATGTATGACGTCATTCATACCCAAAAAATCGCTCATCTCATAAAAAATGAAAAAGTACATAAGGGATGGCAAAGTAACTGGGATGTGACAATAACACCATTTTCCATTGTTATTAATGATTTTACAATTAACTGATTGTATTTCAAGAAAAAAATTATAAATATACTCTAATTCAATAAGTCAAGACAGAGATAATGCAAGCAGGTATTCAATTAGTTTTTAGTTTGCACTACAAAGTCTGGGCCGCATTTCGTGACTTCTGGTTTCCAAGGCAACAGATTAGGCATTTATTTTTATTTATATGACCTGGTTTTTTGGGTGTTATTCGCAAATTACGTCAGTGTTATCTGAACCAAAAATCATGTTACTACAGCAAATCTAGCAAAATTTATGACTAGTTGGTCAGAACTTTTGGAAAACCCCTCGTATAGTCATTTATTGCTGAGATTTGAGAGAAAATGTCCACAAAATCTTATCATGAACTGAACTCGAGAAAGTCGTCATGTTGACGTCCGCTCTAGTGCGAGGTCAACTTTCCGGGCCAAAAATTCAGTTTTCGGCAAGCAGATTTCTCTAAAATGCGGATCGGCCCGAATTTGCGGACCGACGGTACGAATCGTGTATCGATCAAGTGTATCGATGATACGTACCGTATCGATTGTATAGACCCCTTTTGCACAAGCACTAGTGAGCAGATTACTGGAATTAGTGCTCTACAAATGCCTATTATTATTATTATTATTATTATTATTATTATTACCAGTCAACCGAAACTAATATTTCCACACGTGGGAGACCATGCACAGAGCTCAAAACCTAGCCCTCAGTTTGGAAAATTAAATGGCCACAAAATGATGGTGGAAATATTCTAGAACACTTTCTGCCAACTTTCTTGGGAACACTTTCTGCCAACTTTCTTAGGCAGAATCCAACTATAACAGATGAATGAACAAGAAGTGCTGCATTTTGTTGGTGTTGGCATGAAATTTTAAATTTTAAACAAATAATTGCCAAATAGTACACAAAAACACAAAATTGTGATACCTTGGAACAATTTTGACCTCTCATATGATATATATAATCAAAGCATGTTTCTAGAGATACAGTGCCGCCTGTACGTAAGTGAAATGCATGAAATGGAGCCATTGCATCAATGCTAAACATCCTCAGCTGGACGGCTTGTGGAAGTAGGGGAGAGCGGGGCACAGTGAGACACTTTTTTTTTTTTCAAGTGTTCCGAAATGTTGGCAGTAACGAGTTAAATGAGATCAGGTCCACATTATAGGTAATGACGTTGGGTATATTGTCCAGTAGTTTCAGGTTCCTACCTTTTACAGGTTTGGAGAAATTTTGAGTTGCGTCCATGACAGCAGGCGGGGCACAGTGAGACAGGACATCTGCTGCCATAACCGCCGATCCACGGGACCTGCGGAATTGTTCTATCAATTGTTGCTATAGAAACTACTGTACTCTTATAAAAGCAGCTGGCTAGATGATTTTTTAGGTCCAAAATATTGAAATTCCACTCTCGCTATGCTGTGTAGGCATTCCGGATATAGGTCAGACTCTCACTTACTCACTTTTTGTACTATACAAAAGAGGGTTGATCTGTAAACAGTACCAGCTAGACGCTACGGGCTTTATCTCACTGTGCCCGCCGTCTCACTGTGCCCCGCTCTCCCCTATATTAGGGTGCGGCTGGTGCCCCAAAGTTGTCAGATCCCACTGTACCATTTTTTGGTACTGTGTCTTGGTCCAGAAAACATTTCTGGAAAGTTTCATGGAAATCAGAAAATGCTTAACTTGAGCACAATCCACTTGTAATTAATCTTTAAAAGCTCAAACCGCGGTATTACATTGCTTTGTCAATATGAGTCATACATTAAAATAAGCTGTATGGTTGAACTGCCCTCAATTAGAGCTTCATTTTGAATACCAACTTTAATGGTCTTGGAAAATTTTACGCCATGAAACAAATCTATAATTCAAGGTTTGTTTGAGAAATAATTTGCAAATTATATAAAGACGAAGATTTGATGTTAATCCGGTTAATATTGCATGGCATAAAGTGTCAAAGGCACTATTTTGACATTTTGAAGAAATTTGATTATAATTGGATATTTTGGTGCACTGGTGTAAGAAGTTTTACTATTATTTGTAAAATCTCAAACTACACAATAAGGCAAGCAAATTGAGTGTGGCTAAAATCGGCCCATGCCTGCCTAACCCAATATCTTTATACATACACAGTGAAACTTCACAGAAATGTCTCTCAGATCAAACCACAATACCAAAAAAAGGTACAGGGGGCTCCTCCAAAATTTTCCGATTTGATGGGCAACAGCCACACCCTACGGCCTATATATTTTCATCCGATGAGAAAAAAACATATTGGGTCATAAAGGCCGATATGTGAGGCATGTGGAATGACAATGCTGTTTTACAATGGAGGCCAATTTTAGATATGGGTCAAAGTCTTTGATAAGTAAGTGAAACACAGGCCCAATGCAACTTAATAGGGAAGGGTTAGCCCTGGACCCCTGGGGACAGGGGCATGGATCCTCCCATTGGAAAATCATGAGATTTGAAAGACATGGTTAGTGAGAATCAAGATATCTCAAAAAGTATGTAAAGTGTGTTAATTTCAATCACACCATCCGAAAGTATGCAAAATTTCCTACTGACGGCATTCCATATCTCTGCATGTTAAAATACATGGACACTCACCCTGTGAAGTTCAAGAAATTATTATTTTCTTTATACATTGAACAAATGGCGTCTTCTCATTGGGTGAGAGAGTCATGTCATAACAAAAGTTTGTGATGTCAGAGGTAATTTTAGTGACATCACAATGGTGACATCACACACAAAAATGAGGCTGATGGCTGTCTCTCAATTTTCTTTGGCATTTCTCTAATTTAAAAGTTATTTTTACCATACCAGTCACTGTGAAAATGCTGTCAAACCCATTGCCGTCAGTAGTAAAATATGTTGGCTGCCCAAATCCAAAATTTCATCATATTTGGGTAACAATTGTCTAATTCAGAAAGATTCTCCCAACACCATGTCAATATCTCATGATTTTGTATGGGATGACCTATGACCCATGCTCACGCATTGGTCCTCAGTAGGGCTAGGGAAGGGTGGTTCACATACTTATCAAAGACTTTGATCCATACCTAACTCTTGACTACAGCAGAGAAAATTGGCTGCCATTGTTATCCCACATGCCTCACTCATCAGCCTTTATGACCCAATTATGTTTTTCTCTCAGCGGAGGACAATTCATGCTTCACAAGCAGTTCCGTTGAGGATGTCTACCATTGATGCAATGGCACAAAATCATGTGTTTTCACTTACTTACAGGCGGCACTGTAATTCCCAACTGACAATGCATATAAACCTGGGAAACTGACGCACGTGACATAACTGACAGTTATCACGTGCTTTTTTCACATGAGAAAAACTGTCACATTTTAACAGGATAAACATGTGATGACTGTCACCAGAATATCACTTGGCTATTGTCATCACATACTAAGTGAGAGTTGTTACATGATTTTTTGTCATTTCCTCTCATTTTCACTGCATAAACACATGACTACCATCAGATTATCACATGATAATTTTCCTCAGACAAACATGTGAATACCCCCTCCCCCCAAGTTATGCATGTGAGAATTTTCATGACATAACAAGAGTTATCAGGTGGTTTGTTCATGTGGAGGAATTTCCAAAAAAAAACATTTATGGGATGACACATGAAGACCATCAACCAGATTATCATGTGATGATTTCCCCAGTTAAACACATGCATTTGTGCCTGAAGTTTACAACAGGACACCACGTGGTAAAGATACCCCCAAAGATGAATGTGTTAAGTGGTGAAAATACACATCTGATTTATAGATGGAGCCAATCGAGAAACACAGAGCTAGAGCTCTGTTTACCGAGTTATGCACACGGGTGACTTCAAGTTTAAACTAACTTAGCAAAAGATTATAATTTCTAATTCTGCATGGGATTTTGTGGTGACAAAACACCCCAGAAAATCACGTGGCTAACCGGTGAAGATATGCACCAGAAAATCATGTGGTTAACTGAAGATTCCCCCCAGAAAATCACATGGTTAAGTGACACTTAAACACAGCCTTCTCGCATGGCAGAGATGCGCGTTTTGAAGAGCATAAGCAGCACTATGAGTGTTGACCATCTTTCTCCAGAAAATTCGTGGGTGTTCAGAACCATTAAAATCACAAAACCACATCAATCACATTCACAAGCACACATCGAAATAGATGAGCTTTGTTAGATGAAATTCACATGCCAAAGACGTGGCATTTTAATGATTATACATTTGCAAGAACTAGGCCTAATACATTTGTGATTAATAGGCTGAATAAACAACAAAATCCAATATCAAATTCCATGCAGACTTCTCAGAATGACACAGCTTCTACCGAGCAACCGTTTGATGAAAATCCTGGTACTTGTAAAAGACTCATTATTTTAATAAGCACAATTTGCAGCATTACCTTTTGATGACATTCACATGCTATATAATAGAGATACAGAGCATTTTAATAAGTTCAATTTAAAATAATTAGTCCGCAAGTATTTTGAAAGACAAATTTTTATTATAAAAGAACAATCCAATTACAAATAACCTAATTTTTTGCAATAAATACAGTAAACACACCTACTATTCAAACCTTCACATGACATTTTAAAGAAAAAACTTGATTTATCACATAATTATCATGCCATTCAGTAAGAAAGTTTCTCCAACAAATAAGTTTATCCGAGATATGTCACCGCGAGAAAAATTACATCTGTACATTTTTCTTTTCCTAATTCTCTATTGGCCCGTCATGTCACATCTGGAATTCTCTGAAAAAAAAACAACACATTTTAACAGGATTTATTTAGAAATTATGTTGTGTTAATAATTGTGCCATACAGATAGTGGTTGGTGAGACCAACATATTGAGCAGAACATTTGCATAATTGCCCTACTATATAAACAAACTAGAACAAAACTTTCCAAACAGTTTTGACAGCAGTTATATTCCAATGGAATTAGCTCCGAACAGAACTACCAAGACGGGCAGATCCAAATATTCTTCAAAAGGGGGGCACGGCAAACATTGGAGTGTCCGAATCTAATTTTTTCCAGATAGCAATGTGTAGGATTTATCAGATGACTCTGCCTTTGCTAGGCCTGTCATCCACTGACTCAAAGTGTGGACTTTTTTCATAGTTACTATGGCATTATTTCAAGTACTCTGAATCAAGTTACCATGAATAATAAGTCATCAGTGTAGTCTTTGTGATTTCCACAGAGGTATACTACCTATCATTTTGAAGGTCTTGGAGAGATCTATCTGATGCTGTAAGAACCGCATTTCTACAGTTTACATTAGTGAGTAAAACGACGAAATTGGCCTCATTTGCATAACATGTGTGAGGGCCTGTTCATTGGCCAGCTTTGGGGGTGTGTCTGACTTTATCACTGAAGGCTTTGCTGAAGTGCAAAACCCATTATAATGTCATTGACCAGTAATGTCACAATTGACCAGTATAATGCAGTTGCGAAGGGGCAACTGCATTCAAAATTTGGGCCGATGGGTAAATAAACATTATTTAATCAATGGTTTCCACACATTTTAAAATTTTCATTGATTGTGAAATCCGGGCTAATGTCGCTCAGCCCTTCCCCCCAAAAAATAATATTGACATTTGTAAACCTGTCAAAAATTAATCTAAAAACTAGTAGACGTAACCGCGAGCGGTAACAAAACTTCACCTACTGTGGTACCAGTAACTCGAACAGACACAAGTAGATGAGCAAGTAAAAGGTACATGGAAAAGTACACAGGAATCATACATAATTATGTAACATGCATACAGACAAGAATACAAGAATTTCTCCTGTACATTAAGTGCGTGCAAGCATGCACAGAAAAACGAGTACATAAACCAGTACATAAACCAGTACACGAACCAGTGCATGAACCACACATGAACCAGTACATGAACCAGTACATCAACCAGTATATGAACCAGTACATGAACCAGTACATGAACCAGTACATGAACCAGTACATGAACCAGTACATGAACCAGTACATGAACCAGTACATGAACCAGTACATGAACCAGTACAGTCCAACTCACAGAACACTTGCCTGTGTACTGATTGTCACTGATTGATTTACCTAGTTTCGTCTCGTTTTCGTGTGGATTCGTGACCCCCTGGTGTGATTTCATTGACCATGTTCACTCTTAATAGGCAGTAGTATAGCTACAAGTAGCTACTGTATATTCCATGTTGCATATTGGGTCCTTTAAGAACACATGTGCTCAGCCTCAGCCATTTATCAACTGTCAACCAGCTCCTGAGCTAGCCTCCTTGATTGCCTTTAAAAGGAACCATCTGGAAAAGGGGTATAATGCTCATATTGCTAATATGTCTCTCTTTTTCTATCTATACATGTATCTATGTATCTATTTATGTATGTATCTATCTATCTATCTATTTGTTGCAAAAATGTCTGTTAATAAAACCTTTGAAGCTTATATCAGGCCAAGTATATATTAATGTCTTGTAGTTTTATCTTTAAGAAATACATTTATCAGCAGACAAGCCACTGTACCCCTGGTTTCTGATTCTCAAACTCTCGGCAATTGACAACCTTTCTTGTTGCCACCCTCCCTCCCAGTCCAATGAAGCAGACTGACGTGGGGTAGTGGATTTGGCAAACATCCCTCCTGGGCAAGTGGTGTCCCAAATGACCCTTCCCCCCCCCCCCCCCCTCCTTGAGTTGAAGCCCTGCAAAATGTGCATCTCTTGGTGATGAGATTTTAGCTTTGGAGTAAATAATAGCCTATGCAACGAGAACTGAACAATTTGGAAGATGTAAACATTTAGATATTAGTGCAATCTGATTGAAGTGAATCACTCCAAACCATTAATGTACATCATATTTGGGTACAAGAAGAAAGGAAGAAGGAAGGAAAAAGGAAGGAAGAAGGAAGGAAGAAGGAAGGAAGAAGGAAGGAATACAAGAGAGAAAAGGAAAGGGAAGGAAGGAAAATTAAAGAAGAAAGGAATGAGAAGAAGGAAGGAGGAGAAGGTAAAGACTGGAGAACAAAGCAAGGAGAAAAAAGCCAGGAGAATGAAGCAAAAAGAAGGAAACGAGGTGAAGGAAGCAAGAAGGCGGAAGCAAGGAGAAGGAAGGAATGAGTTCTATTGAGGTTAACTTTGATATAGGCCTCATCAGGGCTGTTAATCAGTACTTTTCGAAGTACTTAAGTCCAGTACAGTACTTTTCAAATGTTCCCAGTACCCAGTACAGTACCCAGTACTTTTTTTATCACTGTACTTAATTCCAGTACCCAGTACTTTTGAAAGTACTTAAGTCCAGTACCCAGTACTTTTTGATGTCTCACACATTGAATCACAATTGTCGAAAACAAAATTGCATCTTTTTCAAAATATAGTGAAAAATAACACCATCATCTGATCATACACTTTATCAATATTGTTTACCAGCAATGATACTCATCCTGTATAAAAAATCTTGCCAGATAAATTATAGATTAAATAAACCGACAAAAAGTTGTGTTTCTTTTTCAAGCAAATGGGGATATTCATGGAATACAGTTTCATTGGACAGATAGATAGATCTATAGATAGATAGATGGATAGATGGATAGATGGATAGATGGATAGACGGATGGATGGATGGATTGATGATTGGGGCTTTACATCCTGTATTTATGCACTTGGTAGGCTAATTGGGACAGGCGGAGTACACGGCAATGAGGCTATAAGGATAGATAGATAGATAGGTAGATTGGATAGATAGATAGATAGATAGATAGATAGATAGATAGATAGATAGATAGCAAGATAGATAGACAGATAGATAGAAAGATAGATAGACAGAAAGATAGATAGATAGATAGATAGATAGATAGATAGATAGATAGAAAGTGGGAACTTCATTAATAATATTGCAAAAAAAGGGCAACTTGGATCTGCCCCAGACTGTGATATTTTTAATGCTTGTCAAATTAAGGAACTAGTCAGAATAAGATATTCAGATTTTAATCACTGGGTCTTTATTAGACACCCAGAAAATTAATGAGGTTATTGGGTATTAATGAATAAAATATTTATTATTATTGATCAAATTAGTTTTGAAACATTGATATTTAATTGACACAGATTAGGCCAATGTTTAAGCAAGCAATGGATGAAAATTTACATTCTATTGTGAAGTTCCCTGTCCAATTGTAAAGAGGGTAATTCTCACACCTGTGTACAAGGTCAGGTACATGCAGTGACCCAATTTCTTTGCTAAAGACAATAGACCAATGCATTCACACATACATGCCTCAATGAACATGGAAAACCCCTCCAAAAGATGGCATTGAAATTGATTGAATATTAATGAATTTATGCATGTATACAGCATACTTTAAAAATGATGCATCATGAAATAAAAGTTATTTCTCAAATTTTCATAACTTTTGAAAGGTTAACCAAACAAATTCAGTTGGTGAAACAGAATTAATACATTATGGATAAATTATTTCTTGATAATCAAAGTAACTTTACCTATATTAAAATGAAAATTATATAAATGTTGCTCACATATTTACTGCAGAACTGAGATGCTAGTTCAGCAAGTTGGATTACTCAGATAGTGACTCTGTCATGTCCTGTCTGATTGCAATCACACTTCTAATTTTCTTTGACTGGTTTAAGTATGAGTTCTTCAATAGCATAAACTGAAATTGACTAATTGCTATAGTTAGAACTGCACTATCCAATTGCTATATATCTGCATTATCCAATGAAACTGTATTCCATATATATCTCTTCTAAGAGCCAAAATAAATAATTATTTTTTAATTATTTATTATATAAATTCAATTACTGAAAAGTATTATTTTTATAAAGTAACATTTATTACAGACTACATGAAATTTATGATTTATGAAATGTCATTTATTCACAAAATATTGCCACTTCACTCAACATGGCTAATAAGCTGTCATGTTGGCTTTTTTTTCACTGAAAGTACTTAAATGTACTTAAAAAGTACTTAAAATTTCAAGTACTTTTTGGAAAGTACTGGGTACCAGTACAGTACTTTTGGGTTCAGTACTTCCAGTACCCAGTACTTTCCAAGTACTCAAGAAATTGTACTTAAGTACAGAAGTACTTAAGTACTCAAGTACTTGTTAACAGCCCTGGGCCTGATGCAGCAATACACTGTATGTTTTAGGCCTATTGCTGTGTAAATTCAGGAGGGGGGAGGAGTAGGCAGGGTGCAATACGCACATTTGGCTGGCCAGACTTGACTGGCCAGTGCCACCCACTGGCTGCCTTGCGAGGCTGCCCTGCTGTGCCATGCCCCCCTCCAAAATGTCTGGTAAATTAGCTTAACTCCACTGGATAAACACATTGATAGCTATGTGCATTTACAGGCAAATCAACTTACAGATAAAGAGATTTATACATATAGATAGGTACATAGATAGGTCCATAAATACAAAGATACATTGATAAACAGACACACATAATGAATTGACATCAGATACATATAAAATGATACAGTATATACATATATACATTATACATAGGTACACTGATACACAGATAGATAGATCTATGTAGATATTAATTTAGAATAGAATAGAATAAAAAGATATGAGATTATATTAGAGGAGAGGACTGTGTGTGTTGTGTATTCGCTGGCTCTGCAGGGAAAAACATGAAATTTTCAGAATCCGGCGATCTTTAAAACCGTCATAGCTACGACAAAATGTTCAAAGATGAAAACTAGAGGAGAATTTGGCCTTTTCAAATCTGTTAACAGATTCTCTGTATCTTAATTAGAACCGGAGTAACGCAGATTGAAACTATGGTACAATTCAGGAATATGAACTGTAGAAATACCTGAAAAAATGCAGTTTTTAACTTAAAATCACTGTATAACCAAAATGGTTCAATGAAAACATACATAATTTGCCAGGATTGTGTAAACAGATGTTACAAATAGGTCCAGGCAGGTTGATAAAAAAAGGATGATTCCTTCCTTGTCAATATAATGATCTATCGTGAAAATTCGACAAAAAACATGAAATTTTCATGGTCGGGCGATCTTTTTAACCGGCGGAGCTATGACAAAATAAAAACTAGAGGAAAATATGGGCTTTCCAAATCTGTTTTCAGATTCTCTCTATCTTAATTAGAACCGGAGCTGCGGCCGTTTAAAATGAGGCTATCTTTGAGAAATGTGAAAAAAAATCATAAATTATTCGCTCGTTTTTTGACCTTTTGACCTTTACTGTGCAACATAGGTCAATCCGAGGACCTTGTAAATTTACAAGAAGCCTCTAGAGTATTGTAGCAAGTGTGTCTACCATTTTTGTAACAATATCTAGACTCTTTCTTTGTTAAAAAATATGAAATGTCAAAAATGTAAAATTTTTTGACATGTTTGACCTTGAGTTTGACCTTGAAAAACATTTTCTAGGTCAAAATAAATATGATTTTCATAATGGCATTGTATAAAAAAGGGGGGGTCAGCCATGCATTGTAACCCTGTACAATCAATATTTCCTTGTCAAAACGCGGAAATGTGTCATTTTTTAACCTTTGTCGGTTAGCAATATTAAAAAATTTTTCATAAATCCGGCGAAGGAGGTACTAAAATAATGATTAGATATTATGAATAAACAGGCCAATGTTCATCTGTCACCTGTGAATCACGCTGATATCTTAAAAAGCACATGGTAAAAAAAATTGTTGAAAATGGCAACTTTTCAAACTTTTCGGGTCAAATGACCCTGAAAAATGAGGTCAAGGTCAAATTTAAAGGTCAGTATGGGCTTATTAGGTGAATGTTTGGGGGGTTTACTATGACATGTTATGAGCTAACATCGATATTTCAAGGTAAAATTCTCAAGGTCACCGGTTTTGGTGACGCGGTATGACTTTAAAGTTACGTAACTCAAGAACCGGTACTGACGATGAAAAATAAAGGGTCGGGCAGATGTCCCGTGACTTTGAGCACGTTTTGGCACCATCGGTATGACTCTACGACTTACGGATTCTGAGATCCCGCGATAGACCTCAAACCATAACCAGAACCGCAAGCGGTTTCAACGCTCGTCTGTTAATGTGAAATCTATCAATGTGTGCCAGATTATCACCCACAGGCCAATACCTAATTTCATAACACGAAGCGATATTTTAAGGTTACAATGTAAAGGGCAGTTCAAGAAGAAAGATGGCTGCGAAAATTGGCCACCACAAAATGGCCACGATCTTGGATTTCTCAAAATTTCCCGATCAATACTCATAGGCCAATACCTGTACCGAATTTCATGACTCTTAGTGAAATATTGAAATCACAATGGGCAGGTCAAGAATGAAGAAAGATGGCTGCCAAAATGGCTGTCACAAAATGGCCGCCATCTTGGATTTCTCAACATTTGGCCAATCAATACCCACAAACCCATACCTGTACCAAATTTCATTACTCTAAGCGAAATATTGAGTTCACAATGGGCAGCTCAAGAAATGAAGAAAGATGGCTGCCAAAATAGCCACCACAAAATGGCCACCATCTTGGATTTCTCAACATGTTCCCAATTGATACCCACAGGCCCACACCTGTACCAAATTTCATAACTCTAAGCGAAATATTGAGGTCACTATGGGCAGTTCAAGAAATGAAGAAAGATGGCTGCCAAAATGGCAGCCATCTTGGATTTCTCGACATGTTCCTGATTCATACCCACAGGCCAATACCTGTACCAAATTTCATAACTGTAAGTGAAATATTAAGGTCACAATGAGCAGTTCAAGAATGAAGAAAGATGGCTGCCAAAATGGCCGCCTGAAAATAGTCACCATCTTTGATTTCTTGACATGTTCCCGATCCATACCCAGAGGCCCATACCTGTACCAAATTTCATAACTGTATGTGAAATATTAAGGTCACAATGGGCAGTTCAAGAATGAAGAAAGATGGCTGCCAAAATGGCCGCCACAAAATGGCAGCCATCTTGGATTTCTCGACATTTTCCCGATCCATATCCATAGCCCCATACCTGTACCAAATTTCATAACTCTAAGTTGAAAACTAAGGTCACAAATGGACACTTACAAAAACTTTAACCGGGACAACGAGGACGACGACGCCGACGCCGATCGAGTGACGACAATAGCTCTTCGTTTTCAAAGAAAACAGACGAGCTAAAAATGGACTTTGTACAATGTGACCTTGACCTACTTTCATGAAAGTAGGTCAGACTGTGAAGAAAGTGTCTGGGACCTTACCATGTGCAGGAAAACGAAAACCGGTAATAACCAGATGAGGTACATGCATTTCAAATATTTCAAAATCCGACTTTAAAAGGCTCTGTGACCTTGAAAAATAGGTCAAGGTCAAATATTTTAAAAAACGCGTTGTTAGATTATTGTAGGCTATGTACATGAATTTTTTGAAAACTCTCCGATGAGTTTGAATAAATAATAAATAATAAATTCTACCGATTACAAGAAACTTCACCTATGTGTAGGTGAAGTTTAATAAATGATTGTCCACTCCATTTTTGTTCTCCAAAAATCCATCCATAATTCAAATAATCAATTTCGTGTTGCCTGATAGCAATTTTTTTAGGTCATTTTCATTGGTACTTACAGTTTCCTTCCTGTTTCACATCTTTGCTCCTAGCCGCTTCATTATATCTCTATTGATGTCGCTCTGAAATCAATTACAAAAGAAAAATTTTATTATTATATATATACATTGAGTGAAATGAAACATATTTTTATGATTTCTCTTGAAACGAAATTATGTTCAACAAACAGTATAATAACAAAAATGTCTGAATATTTGGAATTATCAATTATAATGGATGATGGCGGAGTGCATTTATGACAGCGTAAGTGTAAATTATTTATGAGATAAAATTGTCAAGATCAATTATAATGGATGATGGCGGAGTGCATTTATGACAGTATAAGTGTAAATTATTTATGAGGTAAAATTGTCAAGATCAATTATAATGGATGATGGCAGAGTGCATTTATGACAGTATAAGTGTAAATTATTTATGAGATAAAATTGTCAAGAAAAAAACACTGGATTCCAATAATGGGACTTCATGGTCCCAAATTTTTTACACAAGTAATTAGAGCGACTAACTCGTCCCAAAATTGCATCATGAACTGATAATAATTTCTGCAGAATTAGCATAAAAGTAGCAATTTACCTGTACAAAACACTGTTCTTTTGAAAATCTGACATCTTCATAACTCTAAGCGAAATTTTGAAAATCTGACATCTTCGGAATAATGTTAGTGCTAATGGGCAAGATTTTCTCAGCAGCTGCTCAGGAAGGTACTGTCTCCTCTTACAATGATGCTGGAAAAAAGAAATGTGATCAATACTATATTACACAATAACTGATTATTTGACACTTAATGAAGATGACTTTAGTTATGTAATGATTTCTTATTGACCGGTTTTGAAATTTAAAAAATCCTAGTTTTAAAATAATTTAATTTAGCTTTTCATGGCTAAAATAAATTATTCACGCAAAATGAGAAGTACAGGTTTTTATTTGAAAATAAGTATTGGAATTTTGAGACATTTTTGAAGATTTTCTGGCATGTTTATTTTAGTACGAAACTAAATTTTTGATAAGAAGCTGGGACCATTCAACCTAATTTCCTGCCTTTGACCCTTGATGCTGAGGCCATCACTACACAGATTTTGGATGTTTCTTGTGCTCAGTTCGCCTTCAGCCATTTCGATGCGCGAATATTAATTCTTTAAATTGACTAACATCACAGCCGTTGTAGCGTCAGCTGTCAGGTGTGACTTAAAATCGAGGCAACGTGTGTGACCAGTATATATGCTGGGCAAGTGAATTTTCCAATGCTGTTAAGTGACCAGTGCCACATGCATGCATATATGACACCAATCTCACAACATGAAATCAATAAATCTGTGTTCTTCTGATTAAAATCAATACCCAAGCAAAGTAATTATTATCGTTTTCATAGCTGTGTGTTTTTCTAATTTGTACTTTGCTTTATCTCAAAACTGTGATGTCACAGATTTAGTTGCATAACTTTGTATATTACAATCACATATTTCAAGAAACTGACTGAATGCATTGACACATGGATTATGTATGTTTAGCTTGTTTGGCTTTGATACCTGCATGTTAACTTCAATCAACCATAACTGAGTCAAACAGACTACTTATCCTCAAAGAGACTTAAGGACCTTTCAGAATTATGACTGGGGGAGGGGGGAAGGGAATTTTGCCAGAACTTCCCGTAAAAGTTTGATACCCCCCTTGAATTTCATTCAGATTTTTAGTACCCCACTCTTAGGTTTCATGCATATTTTTACTATCCCCCCTCAACATACAAAGCAATACACACATTTATATACTGTTATACTTGTGCCCTTGGACAGTCACATGTACAGATTTGCGTATTTTTGCAGATAAGAAGCGCCAATAAACTTAGTGTATGTGCATTTTGGACATATACTTAGTGTATGTGCATTTTTGACCTTTTTGTTTTTCTAATTTCTTACCCCCCTTGGACATGTTGTCAAAAAATAGTACCCCGCTGGAAACATGTCTGAAAAGTTGGTGCCCCCTTAGTTAAAACTCCCACCTCCCCTAGCCATAAATTCTGAATGGTCCCTCAACATGACTGACAACAAATTTCTAGAAAGTCATTTGAAATTGTGATAACTAGTGTCTTGTGAAAAACAATGACACGTTTTGTTTGCAAAATATTGAGACTCTTCTTGTCAGGTGTAACACTTGGCTTAGACAAATGTTGTTTGTTGTGGTTGTACACAAACGATAACATTGACCGACAGTTTCAAATTCCTTTGTCATAAACCGTGATGTCAAACTTTAAACTGAGTGTCACAGGTTGAAGATCAGACCAATCACATTCACCGATACCCTCTGATGTCACGGTTTAACTTCAAAACGAAGTTTTCAGAAAAACACACAGCTATGAAAACGATAATAAACAAACTTTAATCTGTGTGATTGCTAATCCAAGTCACAAACAGGCTGTGGACACGAAACTTGCACCATTGGACACATTTTTGATTTGGTTGAAAATGAAAGATTGAGCCAATTGACGATAAATTCTTATTAACAGGGCTGAGAAACAAGACAATAAAAAGATTTTAATGAAATTTCCCTCATACTATCTGCCAGCATTAATTAATCAAACATTGCCACCAGAAATTTTAAATGCCTGAAAAAAAGCTCCTTTTGCGTTTTTGTCAGGCCTAGGTGAAAGGCAGAAGTAAGCAAATTAGGCTTCATAGAATTTAGCTGCATTTTCTGGGCATGCGGCAGTCAACAAAAGTGTCTGTGCCAAACTTTTCGAACCCAGATTCACTGAAGTCAGGCACCATGACTTGACTTGAGTGCTTGGTGACTTGATTTGTGTTACTTTCATGACTTGGAAAATTACCATGACTTCACACCTTCAAGACTTGACTAACTCTAATGGCTTATTTTCTTTTCTTTTCTTTTTCAAAGTTGCAGGTCATGCGTTGCAAAGTGCCGGCTTAACGTGAGAGTTAAACTAAAACTCAAATAAAGTTCAATGTGTTCATATAAATAAAGCTAACTGAACAAAAACATGAAATGTCCAGTAATTAAATTCTATCAATTTTAGTAACTGAATCCATTTAAAGTTATCATTTTTGTTTTAAATGGGCAGAAAAAAAGAATTTGTGTCTGAAAAGGCAGTGAACTTTACACAGGTCTCTGAATATCTATGTATTCTGGAATCTCACAATCTTAAATTCCTAAATCACAAATTACCTGCAGGCTGCAGTTATAAAGTAGAAATGTTTGTGTTATTCCCTCTTCTCCTGTGCTGGAAAAAAAGGAAAAACAATTGGTTAATTCTATGTTATTGAATATTGGCAATCAATACTCAGGTTACCGAGATTATCAGAAGTGGGATGAGGGTGTTAACGGCAACTGATCTGTCTCCTGGTTAGTATCTCTAGTAAAATATGTGTCATATTGCATCAGGGGGCATCTGCTGTATGGTAAGGGATTATTCAGAATTTAGATTTTTCCCCCATTATTTTAGTCGGCCAAAACCAATTTTCGAGGTCAAAAATGTAAAAATCCGCAATCGCGAAAAGCACAGCCCAGAATTCTCAATTTTTCAGGAGGAGTCAGAACCCTGCAACCCCCCCCCCCACGTTGTAAATTCTGAAAGGTCCCTTAATACGGTGTTTATCGCGGTACACAGCACTTTAAATCTACATTCTACAAAGTTGTAAATTACCTGCATTTTCTCCTGATTGCTGATGAACCTGAAGCATGTTGGAATTAGAGACTTGAAGCATACACGATTTTCTGTCCCATCATCCTGACTTCACATGCTGCAAAAGAAAAGTAGCCATTTTCATGTTCACAGAAAGCAAACTTTTCGCATAAATACAAGCTGGCTTACTACGGCCCAATTAGCTATGATTACTTAATGCAAGGCTCATCTGTTTTTCTTTACAATGAGCAGATGAGTGGATATTTTCAGACAATTTTAACCATTTATAAAAGGCTCGCATCTATTAAAATTTCAAGAGAGTGAGTGAGTTTGTGTTTTATGCCCCATCACTTATAAAATTTTAAATACAAGAGTCTAATGATTATAAAGGTAATTGTGAACTTACTATAACAGAAACATAATGAAACAAATGCTAATATATAGCAAACATAAATTAATTTTCGCAAAATGTTGCTCTCATTTTGTTTGGCCCAGATAAATGAAGTTTTACAGACATATTGTGATAAACAAAAATAACCCAAAATCAATATTTTCACACAATTCTTATCGATTTAACCACAAAAATGACAATTTTGGTTAGAGAATCCAGTATTTGATATCATTTACGTTTAAAAAAGCACGTATTTGTCGTGATTGACGCTGCCCAATTATCAGGATTATCGCAATGAATATAATTTACCATTACAATATATTGTGATATTATTGTGGTGTTACACATGAAATAATGCCCAGCCCTAATATTCATTATCAAATCTGATACATCAGGTTGAAATTAATGCAGTCGAATTTTGATATTTTCAAACATGACGTGCAATAGGAATGTCACCATCGAGGAGTGACACAGATCTTAGAGTTTGGGATTTTGGTATTGCACTAATGATAAAAATCAGTGATGTTATAGTGCAATTCTGTATCGCGAGTATCGTAAATATCATGACAAGCCCATGTGCAATAAACACATAAACTTTTTTTTTAACCCAACAACACGTAAAGTTGTATCCAAGCTTCTTGGTCGCCATAAAGTATCCAGGCTGATTTCATGATCTGAAATAAATGAAACATCTGGGCTGTGATCAAAACCTCCGAGTCCTTACCCTTACAATCTTGACATGTTCCTCTTTCATGAACTTGGTTTTCAACATGAAGTGATCCTTTTGCAGACATTCCACCAGTCTTCTCTGTTCCAGCACAAATGAAAGATGCTCAGAATGCAGCTGAACCAGTTGCAAAATCTGAAGAGAAATAGAACATGTAGAAAGTTATTATTGAAGACTATACCATTTGCTAATTCTCAGAAATGCATGGAGTTGTCACTATACCTACAGCAAAATTTGTGTCAAGTAACCGCAGCTTGAATGTATCACGATTATCGTAATACTGCGGTGAAAACTTTGCATGTCTGAAAACAATTTTGAGCTCTTTCAACACGACTTTGGGGTTCAACAAAGTGATGTAACTTTATGCAAACTGCTGGGGCCGAAATTCAGGCTTAGAAATAGATTGCAACATGGCAGAAGAACATCGCTGCAAGAAGATAAACAATTTCTCCAAAAATATATTAAAATCAAGGGACTAAAGACCAGAATGTATGTATATTTCACTGAAACCGCCAGTTTATGATATACCGGTATCAGAAATGACCACGGTAACTTTTACCGCCATGTTTTAATACCATGGTAATCGTGAATACAGGTAATCATGACAACTCCACACGGTATGCCATGGATATACGACTAGGGCTTTACATCCGGTATTTATGCACTTGGTAGGCTAATTAGGATAGGGGGAGGACACAGCAATGAGGCGAAGGATGATTGAAGCAGCCGTCCAACATAGGCCCAGGTGACTGAGGTGACCCTGCACGAGCTAGATTCAAACCCTGGACCCAGCGATTGGCAGCCCAGCACGCTACCACTAGACCAAATACCCCCCCCCACCCTGGACCCAGCGATTGGCAGCCCAGCACGCTACCACTAGACCAAATACCCCCCCCCCCCCCGATGGGATGCCATGAAATAGCATCTGTACTCTATACTAAGACGCTATTTCAAGTTAACCTAAATTTGGTTTTGATGAACCCAATATGTGGTAAAATTATTAAAATGGCAGTTAATTTGAAAGACAATGGACAATGCAGCAATTCATTACGTTAATAACTTAAAGCATCATGTTGTGATTTTGACAACCTTCATGGATAAGTGTAAAACGCAGACCATGCAGATTTTACAGACAAGGCATTAGACAAATAAACGAGGTATTAGGAGGAGCATTGCTTGTTTAACTTGCATAACAGACTTTGTCTGCAAGTTATGTTGACCAGTAGTGCTCAGTGTATCGTGAGCTGAGAGTCGATACGATATAAATCATGAATTCATGATACATGATGATGTCATTGCGATATGTATAGATTTACAGGCATTTATTCGGAATTCAACAAACTTCTTCTTGTAACTGTTTTCAGTGAACTTCCAGCCGTTATGTTGGGGGGCGGGAGAGTTGGTCTAGTGGTGGCGTGTTGGACTGCCAATCGCTGGGTTCAGGGTTCGAATCAAGCTCTTGCCGGGTCACCTGGGCCTATGTTGGATCATGGATGGCAGTTTCAATCATCCTTCACCTCATTGCCATGTCCTCCTCCTGTCCTAACTAGCCTACCAAGTACATAAATAAAGGACGTAGAGCCCAAGTTATCCATTGAGCCGTTATATCGCATTTTGGCATAGCGTCGCAAAACGGCTGCTTACGACATTCCACCATTTTGCGGCAAACCAAATGTGATGATTCGGCGTAGACTTTTACACAACATGGATTTTAAGCAATTTTGGCAATAAACAAACATTGAATGTTTGGCTTGAAAAATAACCGGCATAATGCCATGCGATATGTCGGTGCACATATCAATGTAGAAAAACTTAAGCTTAAACCACAGACTGGCCACCAAAATGTCTAGTCCGCAGGGTCCGCATTTACCATTGAATAAACTGTTGTTGAGATTTTCAATAAAATGTGCAAAAATCAAACAACAGTTTTTACTAGCGAATAACTCACATATATGTGTAGCTGTTCCCAAGTATCCTGGTTGCAGTCCCATGGTTACTCAATTCCATTTCATGACATGATCTGAAATAAATTAGTAATGAGCTGTCATGACAAGTCAATTGACAAGCTGCGAAAAATCATGCACAAATTTATAACATTCTTCATGACCTTTCTTCTCCCCCCCCCCAATGTTATCGGAAAGCAGTTTTCAGCTTCTAATTTACAATTTGTAGATCAAACACAAGGACAACCACCTGCAGTTGGAGAAATTTGGCAAAAATTTTTAGCCACAAATGCTCAAGTTTGACATCCTCTAACAGGGTAGTGCTCGAAAAACAGAGGCAAAATTTGGAGGTTCAAATTAGCCTATTAGGACTAGTCCCTGGGCTTTTACAGTTGTCATAAAACATAATATTTAGCAGAATAGGGCAAGCCATAACATTGTGAAATATCATAATGACTCCATTAGGGGACGGCCAGATGATTCTTATAAACATGAGTTTTCGCTCATTTCAGCTTTAGCATGTTTAGATGAGATTGTGTTGATGATCGAGGCGCGCGGCGCAATTAAATACACAAATCTGAAATTCTGACACAAATTTTTGACAGGAAGTTTCTCAACTTCCATGCAGGATTTGGACCATTAAAATCATTCTGAGGGGACAATTAGTAGACTTCGAATAAGCATTAAGGTCTAATCTGCCAGACTGTGAAGTATGAGCACAAATGGCCAATTATAAATGTGACTCTACTGCATTTTAAAATGAGTTGTTTAACCGCAAATTTGATAAATTTGACGGAAATGATCACAGAAAGTTTCAATATTCAGCGGATCATTAAGACCCCTCATAGTACAGCTAGAGGACAAATTGAGACTGTCAAATATCTAATAGGTGGTCATCTTCAAGATTTTCAAATATCAGACAGATTGGAAAACAATAGCTATGGTTTGCCAGCATTTTAAAATGTGTTGTTTTACCGAAAATTCAAGAAATCTGACGGAAATGATCACAGAATGTTTCCAACTTCAGGGCTTCATTTAGACCATTTAAAGCACAATTGGAGGAAAATTTCAAACTGCCGAATAACTAATAGGTCCTCATCTTTAATAATTCCGAGTATAAGACAGATTGGATGAAAAAATTAGTTTCTGGAGCATTTTAAAAATATTCCATTTTACCGCAAATCGGAAAAATCGGGAAAACGGGGAAAATGTCCTGAATTCCCCAGTATTCTACAACTTGTTTTCTTTTAGATGAGACTATGCTGAGGAGAATATCTTAAAGAGAAGATGATTAAATTAGCTTATTACAAAATGATGTTTACCGCAAATTTTCAGGTCATGTTGATGGCTTCCTCCAGCATCAAAATCCACAAATAAACCATGCTGGCTTTCGAGTGACCCATCGCAACTCACGTGAGGAATATCTCACATCCGTACAGATAATTAGAATCACAATAAAATTTAGCACAAAATAAATCCAGGTTTCATGGTAATCCGTCATTAGTTTGCTCTGAGTCCAGCTTTGAAATCAGGTGTAACTTTCAAACTTCAAGACAATCTTCCATTTTTGAAACTGGAGCGTAAAATGGGTCACATGACAGCTACTCAGCCTGTGATTGGTTGATACGCCTGATCATTCTGGATCATTTGGCTCTTCCAATAAATGAATTGACGGAAAACCCCGTCGACAATAAGGCTTGTTTCCATTAAAATGGAAAGATATTTTGCAAAGAAAAAATAATAATCACCCATTCCATGTAGATAAATAATTTAGGTTGCATATGAACTAACTTATAGGTCAGTTAATGTTGGTCTACATAGGGGCCCACCTCAAAATGTAAACATGTTCGGTTTAATCTGATTAGGGTAGAAATATTAGTTAATTAGTATGCTTTCATTGGCGTTATATCTTATAATCTTGAAATTTAAATTGGAACTGTTGTTTTTAGTTTTACATTTTGATGATATAAAATGACCATAAAAAAAACTTATGAGATGCACAAGTAAGGGGATGACCATTTAATTTGCAGGGGAGGTTTGGACTTTTCCTCTGCGTGAAATTAATTTTGCGGTAATGATAGCAGCAATTTTTACTTCGAGCGCACAAAGTCCTCAAACATTCATTCCTAAATCAAGCAAGACAAATAAAGGAATGGAATAAGTCATTGAAACTTCTTTTGTCTTCTTCGGTTGTAGATTTTTACATAACTAGCGAGCTCATTTACATTGGACTAAAAGACGTCATTGGTGACAACAAACTCAGTAGGCCTAGCTACAAATGGATTCGGAACAATTCTACCTTGGCCTATTCTGACTTCAACCAAAATTCAAGACCCAAAGAGCCTTCAAAAGCATCCCAAAGGTGTGTCGCCCTCCTTACCGCATCTTCCTTCGTCTGGCATGATGTCGAATGTTACAGAACCTATTCCGCATTGTGTGAAACGGTGAGTTTTAGATGAATGAATGATGAGCAGTGTCATACTTTCTATAGGCTGATTTTGCTGTCATCCATCTGCTGCACAGTTCAAACTTGAATTCAACGTCAGCAGTCCCTTATCACATGAGACTGTTCACTATTTATGATTAGGGTGGAGCAGTTTTTCGGAAGTTGTTGAAAAATTCATACTCCTTTCCTTAGAGTTCAATGCTTCTGTGATTAAAGACTGGCACTAGCATAAGACCCGTGAAGAAAAGAGGGGGAGGGGCAAATAAGAGTTGTTTTCTACAGATGCTGCATGTTAGGTGTTACAGTCCTCGTCATACTTACGTGGAATCTCAAATTCTTTTCTATGCTGTTGAACTGTGATGTCAGAGATGACTCTATTCTAGCATTGCAATATATGTAAATTAACTACAAGCTGTGATGTCATTTCAAACTGGGTCAGATTCCCCAGCTTCTGGCCAATGATGATCCTCCTGAACTGAGTGTCACAGTTTCAATACAGTGTCAGTGTAAGAATTTTATCTAGGATTCCCCCTACAACCACGTCATCACAGCTTGATAGCCAATGGGCTGACAGTAAACTATGCATCACAGTTCAAACATTGATATATTGAAGGAAGCATTACATTTGTGATCCCATGATCGATCTCTGGTAATCACCAGTCTATTCCTACCAAATGGCAGCTTTGTGAGCATTCACAGAAGACAACTGTTATAATCCCCGCATAGTTGTTTGATTCATCTACAAACTTGCTAACTTACAACTTTAAACTTTGATGGAAGTTGGTATGAACAGAAGGCTTTGACAATTTGTTTTTAAACACATGACTTATGTTATGTATATTTGTTCTGGCAGCCCATTGGCTGAGAGGCTGTGATGTCAAACTTGCATGGGTTTTTCCCAGAGCCAATTTTCACTCGGACACTGAGTTGAAACATCACTTCTTTTTCTGTGACTGTAATTTTGAACCTGAAATCTAGCTAAGGACCTAGTAAAGAGTGCAGAAAAGGTGTTTGCACTTTTTCATAACTAGGCAATCAGTAGTTTTGTTGGAGTAGCGTAAGGGGTCCGTGAATTAATAGTATGATATACAATAAAAATTGAATACCGCCTCCCCCATTTTTTGACCCCTCAGGCAAAAGTTTCCGAAAAACTCCCAACCCTTGGACTGATCCATTACCACTGAAACTAGATATATCTCTGGCTTAATATCTCGCTATAGTCTTACAATGGTCTTCTTTTCCCCTTTCAGACGCATGACTGGTACTACTATTAAGAACGTCAATCGAAGGAAATTCCAACTATAATTTGATAATTCAAAAACAGAGAGAGAGCTTTTTTTTATTGAAACATCATGAATTTATACCATTGACAGCAACAGCATGCTCATTTGAGATTTTCAGCACTTTCAACTTTCACATATTAACCTTATGTCATATTTAAGACGACATTCAAGGTGTTGGCCATAGTCAACATTAATAACCTGCTCTACCCATACCAAAATGAGTTCAAAGTTGTTAATCTAGATTTCCCAGAAATGAGTAAAATGTGACAAAAAGTCAAGCACATGAATGCCAATAATACCCTATAGACAATATAAGCATATGCAATTCAAATTTAGAGATCACAGAAGCAGAGCCATTTTGCAAATAACACGCAGATAATGGTGCAAATGCAATAGTTGACCTTGTACATCTCAGTTATTTTGATAATGTTCTGGCATGCACAGTATTTTCTCTGTTACAGTATTTGCATATTGTGAAGCAATACAAAACCAGTGGGAGCCTATTCCAAAGTCACATGACAAATTCCAATTAGAATACAACCATAGCAGTGATCACAAACTGTTATACATTGTTTGTTACTATGTGTGTTTTTAGCAGTTAGACATGAGATAAAAATACGTAAGAATCTGCATTTTATAGAACTAACAACACCCAACAATAACTGTGAATTTTGAGAAAATGTTTTTCATAGTCAACTGTCAAATTTGACAGAATCTGTGACAAATATATCAAAACACACATGTCCAGGGCATTTCTTGGACTTGTCATATGCCAGTATATGGATGGATTAAATCGATTTACAAGCCCTGATTTACCATGTCTGTCAATGACTGGTACTTCCGCTAATGCAAGTCACATTTTGGTGTTGAAGTCTCTGCCTGCAGTAGCGACATTTTTCTGAATTTTATTATCCAGAGTGCATAAATTTCAGTAGTATTTATTTGATTACTGGCCCAATTTTTTTTTTACCAGTTCATTTTGAGATCTATAAGAATATTTGCTCTACATGTATGATACCGGATTGTGTGAAATGTGGAATTGGCCTCATATTTGCATAACATGAGTGAAGGCTTGTTCATTGGCCAGCTTTGGAGGAGTGTCTGACCTATTCGATGAAAACTGTGCTGAGTGCCTGGGTGGAACCAGCTTCTTTTTTCATGTGCTGAGCAAACTTTATTTTCCAGTGTCATGTGCTGAACCAATTATTCTTAAGTCCAGAGCATCCCCCCCTGCCGTCATCTATTATTTGGTCAGCCCCAAAGGGACACCACTTTAACAGTTTGAGATCACTAATCTGTAAGTTATCTAACAATATTTGTCAACCACTGAACCTTGACAAGTCTATACGAGACTAAAACTCAGTTGGTGAAAGGGACTTCACTAAACCAGGTTTAAGGCTGTTAAGACCGGCTAACTATGAAAACCATGTTGGTGAAAATGGCCCCTTGAGATTGTATTAAATTTTGTGTGGCTAAAGACAACAAGCGTGCAATTCACGAGGACATCTAACTTCTCGAGTCTTGAGTTATGCAATTCATATCCATGGGCCTGTACATGCAATAGCAGGGCAGATTTGTCATGAATAGGGAAGAAATATTGCAATTATACATAGAAGCATGAAACTTGGCAGACAGTTAAAAAACATTTTAAAGAAAATATTTAGATAGGGAGCCACTTCAGATTTTACCTGGTTGACCAATGGCAGCCATTTTCCAAAATGGCAGCTAATTTTCTCATTTTCCTGCTTTCTGTGAAGTGCCTAAAGTTTGACTGTATGAAAACAGTGTTCACTATTCCTTCTAAAGATCTAAAAAACATCATCAATTGATTTGTGAATGGAACTAAAGAATTTTAGGGTGGTCAGGGTCCATTTTGTCAGAACTGTTGAAGAAAATGCAGCATTTTCGCGGTTTCCCATATTTTCGTGGGATCTCAATTGATATTTAATCAGACTACATATTTGAATTCCTTGCAAAAAGAGCTTTCAAATGAATGTTAGCTTCAATATTTTTCGTGAATTTTTTGTCAGGATTAAACTAAAACCGAAATCTTCAAAAAACATTATATTTTAATTTTTTCTATTTTCATACCAAATTTTCAAAACCCATTGATGCGGGTACTCATTTGAAAGGTCTTTTTGCAAGGAATTCAAATATGTAATTAATTTTGAGATTTATTAAGAATTGGCGTAACCATACGTATCTGCGTAATCCAGCATTTGAATCAATATTTCCACCAAAATGGATTCCAAAAAGCGTGAAAATAGTCCAGGCTACAAAAAAATTTGACAGTAATGTACTGAATACCTAGAGAAGGAATAAAAACACAATTTGCATGTACTATATTTGTAGGAACTATACAGAAAGCAGCAAAATAGAAGAATTGGACGCCATTTTGGAAAATGGCTGCCAGTAGCCACCTAAGCTAAATTTGAGGTGGCTCCCTATCCAAATATATTCATATAGATGTTTTTTAAGTGTGCGCCAAGTTTCATGCTTCTATGTATAAATGCATACATACCTGCCTCGCTACAAGTTAAACAATGGCTTATTAAACGATTCATGAATATGCCAGTCAATGCCGTGGCCTAGCGGATAAGGTGCTCGTCTGGCAACTGAGACGATGCAAGTTCGAATCCCAACCATGGCATGGAGGAACTGAGCAGATCCTCCGTAACTCTTTGCTTCACTTCACCCAGGTGTTGTAAATGGGTACTTGGCTATAGGCAGTGATGGCGATTTTAGAGTGACTTAGCATCGTTTCCCTGGAAACTACTGCCTGGCTGCATACTCCCCGAGGAGTTGAGAAAGGCTCGTGCTTGAACAGGCCTGCCAAGGGTGTAATTGTAAAGTCTGTTGTGACTGACTTCGTAGGTGCAATGGACTATAAAAAAGTATACATTTACATTTACATTTCCAAAAGTATTGCTTTTACAAGGAAAAAAAGAACATTTTGAAAATGTGCAAAATAAAGAATGAATGGAGGTGAGTCTTCAGTTCTTCTCGAAATCTTGGATAATGTATTTTACAAATGATTTTCTTACAAAAGGATTCTCGTTTTGGCAGTGTCATGAAAATTTTGTCATAAATGTAAAAGTTTAAAGAACCAAGCAGGGATTTTTCCCGAAAGGACTAAAAATTAAGGGCTGCTTCCTTAAAAGTGCCTAAGCTTAAGGAAGGCCCTAAAAGCTGTCTATAGGTTGCCTAGACCCACGAAGCAGTCCATAGACAGGATCATCTGTATAACGTTATCTCTCAAATGAGACTAAAACAAACAGAATGAGCTAACCGACTACGATGTTTTGTGTTGTTTAGAATATTTCATGGATGGTCAGTCAGTAGGCAACAGCTATTTATTCTACATGTACATGTACATGGCTGAATGCAAGCTTTTACACTGGCCATGCAATTCATATATAAAATCACCTACGCAAGATCTATACATAGATAGACAGATAGGTAGAGAGATAGATGGCAGGTCTGCCCAATTTAAATCAAGGCGATTTAAATATTGATTTTTAGAAATCATGACTTCTTTAAAGAAATAAAGATCGCAACCCTAGAAAGATAGGCAGATAGTCATAAGGTAAAAAGGAAGATAGATAGAGAGGAACATAGACAGATAGACGGATTGATAGATCTATAAAGAAACCGATAGAAACAACGCGGAAAAATATAATTTGGCAGATGAAGAAGATAAGATAGATAGGTGTTAGATAGATAGGTGGAGGTATACCCAAGTACCAGAGTAGGAGAGAAATTAGTGGACAGGGTCGTAGCCTAGGCTGAATGATCCTAGGGGGGGCAGAGTCTGATCCAGAGGCATGCACGCCCCAGAAATCCACAGAAAAATTGACATTTTAGCATTAAAAAAAAAAGTCTGCTGAATTCTAGGAGGGGTGCGGATAGCATCTGGGTGGCAGAGTGGTTAAGGTGACCACCTTCTCTGATGAAGATCTTTGCCTGTTAGCAAACCAGAATTTTTTTTCATTAGCAAACCCAGCTGAATGTTGCTCCAATGAGACGTTCAATTGGTGTCCCCTTGGATCAGTCTCTGTGCTGGGTAAGTAAAAGATCCCTCACATGGGGTAAATGTGTAACATGTTGTTGAGGACTCCTGCCCTCTCTCAACAATCAACACTGGTGAGGGCTGCATGTACCATATCTATCTATCTATCTATCTATCTATATCTAATAATATTTTCAATAAATAAATAATGAATAAATAAGAGTCACACAATTGCCAATTAATCAACCAACTAATCTATCTATCTATCTATCTTTCTATCTATCTATCTTCTATCTATCTATCTATCTATCTATCTATCTATCTACCTATCTATCTCTCTATCTATCTGTCCACATATTTTTCTATGTGTATTGATTGTTTCATCTGTCTGTCCATTTATCTACATTTAATTGTAGTGTATTTCAATGGATAAAGATGTTGTAATCTGAATGTTTGCTGTTATAACAAGTTATCCACCCATGAGCATGCATAGTGCATCTTTAGGGAGTTTTTAGGGCCTTCCCTTAGCTTAGTACCTCTGAAGGCACTTTTAAGGGACCCTCCCTAAATTTTTAGTCCCTTCGGGAAATATCCCTAGTAGGATACTGATAATTACAGTCCTTGTCATACTTACTCGGAATCTCAAGTTTTTTTCTGTGCTGTTGAACTGTGATGTAAGAGATGATTTTATTCTAGCATTGCCATATATGTAAATTTAAAGCTACAAGCTGTGATGTAATTTCAAACTTGGTCAGATTCCCCAGCTTCTAGCCAATTGATGTTGATCCTCCTGAACTGAGCGTCACAGTTTCAACACAGTGTCCGAGTAAGAATTTTTCAGGGATAGCCCCTTCAACCACGTCATCACAGCTTGATAGTCAATGGGCTAACAGTAAACACAGTTCAAACATTGATATATTGAAGATAGCATTTTGTTGGATTCGCATTGGCTAGAAGCTGGGGAATCTGACCCAGTTTAAAATGACATCACAGCTTGAAGTTAATTTAAACATATTGCAATGCTAGAATAGTGTCATCTCTGACATCATAGTTCAACAGCACAGAAAAGAACTTGAGATTCCACATAAGTATGACAAGGACTGTAATCTTATTATTATGACAAACAAAAACTTAGCGATGTAAAACAGTTCTGTAATCCCCTCCTTGGAAGCTCCACCAAACCTTTAGAAGGGGCCTTAGTTCTTAGTAGCCAGCTATGTTCCCTGAGCCAGAAAAACTTCACTAAGTAAGATGATACAGAAAATTATTGTCGACAGCGGTGGCATGTCTATGGGGGGGGGGGGGCACGGGGGTGCCCCCCAGGTTCCCCACATGAACTTCTTAACTTTGGCTAAAATATCCAGTTAGCATAGTCTGTGCCCCCCCCAGAGAATCGCATACATCTCCCCCCCCCCGCTTGAGACCCCCTAATTACCCCACTGGTCAACAAGTCAGATAAGAACTGACAGCCACTCAGCGTATGAAGCAAATTCTACGTTCGGAAGAAGCAACAAAAGTGTGATCAAATTGACTCTTTTGTAGAAATTCCAACAGAAAAACTGATTCATATGGCGAGGATGTGCCTGTACAGCCATGTGCAAAAGAGCAGTATACTGAAAAAAGTGAATAATGTTAAAAATCCTCGTAACAAGGAGGTCTAAGTCCAGAATAGCTACTAAATTAAACTAAACTAAACTCATATTACTCCTGAAACTCACAATCATAGATGACATTGATTTTTTCTCAAGAATCAAACCATGACGAAAAATTTGATTTGATTTTGTACGGTGTTTAATGCCTTCATTTCACACTCGGTATAAAATCATAAATTCTTCAACGTGTTTGATTCTAAATTGAAAAAGTAACGTTCCTTTTGAATTTGAATGTCGGGAAATAATCCAAATTTTTCAGTGCACTCCCATTACTTTGCACATAATTGCATCAGTTGCGCACCAGTAGCACAGTGCATTTTTCAACAAAGTAACTGAGAAACCAAATGGTCATTGCAAAATTGGTGTCACTCTTAAGACCAAATTTTCCAGAGAGAGAATCTTATTCCATATTATGAAATTAGCTGTCCTAATGTGAAGTTTTTTGTGCTTTTCTACAATTTTCTATATATATTTATAAAATATGGAGCATTACGAATAATGGTTTGAGGTAGTTCCCTTCACCCCAGGTCTCCCAGTCGGAAATCCTTTAAAAATCCTCTGCTGAGTATTACCTGCAAAGAATGAGTCGTCCAACATCGCCTTACTGCTTTGTTGCTCTGGCAATACAGAATATTATATAGTGTGTCTTGAGACATAATATAATGTAACCATTCCTTCAAATTTTGATCAAATAAGAATGGATTGGCAGCGATATTGAATAATTATGCAATCGACTTCAGACTTCAGTGAGTCTGGTTATTCAATAGATTAATTATTGCTCTGATAATGTAACTATGGCTGGAGAACCTGACAACTAAACAATTGTTACACATTTTATAATAGATTTAGAGATTATTGTACCAAAGATTATGTACCTAATCTAGGCTTATCTGGGGCCTATAAGTATACATGGAGTGCTAAGTTCCTTGACTGGTCTTTCTTCTGAAGTCTCTGGTCAAGAATCACTGGTTCATGCTGGTGCTTCCATTCTGAAGAAGAGTTAATAAGAAAGGTTAGTGGTTTTGACATTATTTTTAACTTTAACTCTTTGAGAATTTGCATAATATTATTTTGTTTCAGTCGAAAAAATCACAAGTATATATTGAGTTATGTGTGGGCCTCAATGATATCACAACAACTCCATCCATAGTTATAAAAGATCCATCCTATGAAATAAACTTTCAATTTGCTATAGGGTATTTTTTCAAAAAGGGTTTGTTTACATTTTTAAAGGAATTAATCTTCATATATTGAGCTTAGAATGGCAGTTTAGTACATTTAGCAGTTAAAATAGGTTTAATATGACTCTAATCTCATCTTTCTCTTGGACATCATTTAGATCTCATATATATACTAGCTTTAATTAAAGGAATTTATCTTCAAACTTAAGGCTTATAATGGCAATTACAAAATTTCAATAGTCAGAATAACTTAAATGTGATTCTAATCTTCATTTTAAGGTACTTTTAAAGGGAGACAATATATAGCTTTTTAAAGCTATATATTGTAAAGGTAACTTTATTTGATCAAATATTTCAACAGAGTCAATGCATCAGCTAAATGGTTTGGGTGGCGAGGGGTGAAATTGAGCACTGAAGTGTGTAGAACAGTGTGCTTTTCCTAGGGGATTGGATTTTGGAAATTTATTGGGTCTTGTATGAAGCATTCAACCATGTCAGGGATAAATATATAAAGTGGACACATTTAAAGGGTTGACTTTATATACTGCATTACCAAGGAACAGGTAGGTTCTTCACTGTACCTTCTGTAAATATCAATTTATATAATCTCGTCTTTAATATTCAACATTGACTACCTACTTTTTTTTTGCACATATTAATTAAGATTGGCATCCTTAAACATTTTTTAAAAATAGATTTCTGACTAAATTTGTAATGTCTTATAATACCAGATTTTTTGGAGCCCAATGGAAATAAGCTATGAAGCCTTCGCGGGCCATCCTAACATTTTCATCACTGTACAAATGCTGTATAACTTCATTCCCATTTCATTTGGCCATTTCTGGTTATTTCATAGCATGTTGCTCATTCGTTGTATATGCACTGATGAATTTTTTAACAAATCAAATCAAAATCAAGCATAATATTATGTTAATTTACTCAGTATATAGGCCCATCCAGCAACTAATCCAGTTTAGCTACATAATTTTGTGCAATTGATTCTTATAGAACTTTTCAGTAGGATACAAAAGTTTTGTTTAGGAAAAGCAATCCTACTGCTGTCCTTCAGTGTTAAAATTTAACTTAAGTATCAGTCAAGGAAATCTGTATGTGCATTCTATTTAGCATTTATAATTAAGAAAAAAGACTAATCGACTTTAATTGAACATTGCGATATCTAGTTTGTATCAAGCTGTTTATATGATAACATATTAATAAAAAGTTTCTTTGAGATCAGAAATTCGGAAAAGTAGGATATATGTTTATTGAGGACAATTCTTGATTTTTATTAATGCAAATTAAAGAATTCCAGCCTTTAAAAACGCTGTGAAATTGATAAATTCAGTGAACAAATCCAAGCAAAACTTGATAAAATAGGATACATTATGAGGTTATACCATGGGTAGGTGCAGTACATCCCCGGTATACTCCCCAAGACCCCAGTATATTCCTGAGACCCGAAGTGTCGAGGGAATATACTAGGGTCGAGGGGAGTATACCAGGGATGTACTGCACCTACCCATGGTATTTATCCCATGTTTAGGCACATTTTTGAGATATAGAATAAAAAACGGTCATCGAACTAAATAAAAAAACATCGATTCAAATCTATGATTTTACGATTGAACTGAAAGTTCTCGTTTCACTTATGATTTTTATTTGGCATCAGTTTTTTAGATATCGTCTTGAAATTTTGGATTTGTAATCTATACTATATTTTCAAAATACTGTGAGAATATGATGTATCTTCATTGATTAGATCCAGAGAAATGAAATAAAACGGCAGTGCAAGGCGGAAATATGTTTCTAAAATCAAGGATCCATATAGCTGAAACAATACCAGTCAACAGAATTTAACATTATTACTTTGTCATATAATGTTAAATATTGTCTAAAACAATAAAACAAAATAAAAAGGGGTCCTCATCCCGATGGAAATTCATATAAATCACTATTTGTACTACAAAGTCACTTTGAAAAAAGTAAACAAGTTTACCGAAAATCACATTGGAAAATTATCTATAACAGACGGAATATCGAAACTATGACACCCCACACCAGCTTTTTTCTGTGCTTCTAATGCTTTAATCCATGTGTCTGTAACCCCATTAGATCCTTCTCAAATTGAAAAAAACTGATCATTTTCGTGTTTTGTCAAAATTGCAAGAAAAGATGCTGAGCTACAGCAGAGATTGTGACGCTATAACAAAACAACCCAAGTCAGGGTCACTGAGTAACAATATCACGAGCTGTTGTGTGAATTAATATCACTCGAGCCCGCAGGGCGAGAGTGATATTAATTCACACAACAGCTCGTGATATTGTACGAAGCGCCCTGACGCGTGGTTGTTTTGTTTTTATCACCTGGTTTTACCTAAGATTTTCAGTTATAAAGAGGGACTATTTTCTGCCATTACAAAAATGTGACGTCACCATGGAGCAACAATGGACATGACGTCACAATCCCATTATTCTGGACCTTGTTTGGTTTGTGACATCATCAGGCAGCTGAAATGCTGGTGATGTCATAACCATTGTTAAAAAATATCGCCCTTGAAGGGTGGTATATTTTACAATATCATAGACCCTGATATTTTGACTGTAAACAGTGATATTCACAGCCAACCAGGTGATAATATACCAGATTTGTGGGGGTGTGTCTGAATACTGCTCTCTGATTGGTTGTTTTCAGTATATTCCCTGTAATTACAGGGAAAAAACGTCGTATACAGGTCAGGTGACCATATACTGCTTTTTCTCCCCGATACTGACTTTTTCCCTGCTGTATTGCCCAGGGAAAAACACAGTATCGGGGAGAAAATGTGCTTAGACATGGGATAATTGGAGTTATAGTTAAGGTATCATTTTCATTGTTAAATTTGTCACTTCTCAGTGATTCGTATGGAAATAAATAGTGTATAGACTAAGCTATCAATTTAATTGTCATATACTTTGATACTTCAAACAGCCCTTTAAGGTAGATATTGTTATTGTTAGTTTTGTCACGATTCAATGATTCAGTGGTAATGATAGTTAATACATGTATATTGGCCTTAAACTTCAGAAAAGGTCAGAAATGGTCAGTTGGTCAACCATTAACTTCAATTACCCAGATTTAAAGTCATTAAAGGTGCATGATCCTTAAATCTGTTTTTCAAAAGACTGAATTAAATATGTACACCTCTGAAAAGATTTCGAAATATATGATTTTCTTTCATGTTTGGTCAGTTTACCCTCCACATTGAAATCATTTCAATTTCGTCAAATGTTCATAACTTCAAGAAAGTGGTTGTATACCTCTTATTTAATCATTTTCTTCAGTCATTTTCATCAAATCTTAGAAAATCAGCCAATTGAAATTAAATTTTATAGAGAAGAACACTACATACCTCAATAGATGTGACATTTGTATGTAATGGATTAGAGTCAAGGATGGTAATTCCGTCCACTTTTGGCTGAAACTGCATTTCTAGGACAATCGGAATATATACAGAAATATAATTTAGTCCATTGGAAGGAACACATTCCTAACTGTCGTTAGCAGCCAAAAAAGTCAAATATTCAAATAATTCTTACCAAAACCATGGCAACAAGCATTGAAGGTCAGGTGTTCTAAATCCTTCCAGTGTGCTGCTAAATCCGTCCAGCAAGGATGGTAAATCCGTCCACAGGGCATAATTCAGCCCATACCTATCATATTTTGTTATTTCTTTCAGTTTTGCAATTTATTAACTTTCACAAACGTTTTGTGTTGATTTTAGAGTAATAGGACAAGGACAGCACGATAAATACAATAATTAAAAAATATAGATCACTTGTATATTGCAAGAATTTCAATTGACCGCCTCAATTACATTTAAAGTACCCTTGTAACCTCAAAAAAGTGGTATAATTGCTCCAATCTACTTTCTGTAATCAATGGTATACCATTTATGAATATTAAAAGTCATAAAAGTGCTCTAAAATATATTTGATGAAGGTGGACGGATTTGCAAAGCCCCAATCAAGCCAGGTCTAAAATAATGATGGTTATTCCATCCACTTTTATTTCCATTTAATTTCCTTTTAAAATTTCACAATTGTGTAATTCAACAAATTCTTCAAAAAATAATTGAATTTTACGTCATATTCAATAATTTTTTACCTAAAATATAATTTTTGTTGATTGGAATATGCATACAAGGTTATGGCCACCAAGTCTTAAAATATGTGTGATGATGTCACAGGATTTGATTGTTTTCACTCCACACGGTTAAAATAGGCTTGAAATATTACTTAAATATTTGTCAAAACAATAAAAACGGCAAAATTAGTCTTAAAACAACTTTCTCTTCATTTTAAAACTCAAACAACTGTAACAAGTATATTATTTACACATAGGAGGGGGTGGACGGATTTACCCTCCTGGACGGATTTACCATCCTTGACTCTAGTTGTTGATCTGACACGGAATAATGTGCATTTGATACTTAAGTATCGATGAACTTTAATAAAGGTAAAAAGGACTGTTTTAAAGTTTCATAGTTCAAAATCTATGACTGTTGAACTACTAGAATACATCCCTTTAACTTTAATTTTTCTTAAATTGATGCTATAAATAATCATATACAAGGCTCAAGCTTTCTTTGCGTTCTGTAAAAAAGCTACCCCAGAATGGTCCAGGTACCTGATTTTAGAAAATGTGAACCCTCAAAGTGAAAACTCAAAACAAAATCTAGCTTACATGTTTTAAAATTGCTTTCATGACTGTTTAGCTTTAGATTACGCCTTATGTACACATGCATCTCACGAAACAAACGACGCCTTTTCTTTTTAAATGAATTTATTTGTTTTTTTTATTTTTATTTCCAGGTCATCATGAAGGTCAGCCTACTAACGACCTTGACCTTGGCATTCTGCCTCACACTCCCACAATGCTTTGCAACTCAAAAAGAAGGTATACTAATTTTACACTCTTTTGTTGTTTGTTTGTTTTTTTTTTTTTGAAGAAGAAGGTTTATTCAGCAGATGTCTTCATTACACTAACATTGAAAGGTGCTTCCTCACCTGTGCATGATCATGGGGGCAGTGGTAATGTGCTACGTTGCCAATCGCTGGGTCCCGGGTTCAAATCCATCTGAGCCCAGGTTGGACGGAAGTTTCTATCATCCTTAGCCTCATTGCCATGTCCCTCTTATACTACTTAGTATACACTATCAAGCGCACAAATGCAGGCCATATATCACAATTATCCGTCCCCAACTTTGATCAGGCCACTTTTCATGCTCAAAATATAACTAGACTTTTTGGTGTTGCCTCTTGTGACCAGGGGACATTCTATTTTAAAAAGGTAAGAAAGGGACAAGCCAAGATGTAAGTGCAATGATTGTTTACTTTGTAGTTTTAATCTCTAAGTTAACATATGTTTTTTACTATTTTATTAAAGTTTCCCTGAATGATAAAATTCTTTGCTCACAGTTGATTTCATATTTGTAGACATTATTGCAATATTGGCAGAAAATACATCATTTTTCCTACAATTTTCATTGGTTGAGAGATGGTATGACACCACTCTCTCCTGAAAAGTGACATAGCGTTTTACATGGGTGACCATGGCGTTCTTATCAATTGATCTCCTCAATGGAACTGACTCTAGCTGTTTCAAGTATGAATTTCTGTTTGTGTTTCGCAAATTTTTAGTACACACATTCTCAAAGTCCAATAAAACATTATTGTTTGTTTCATTTCATTTATATATAGCTTCTTATGTAGGCCTTCTGCAACATAATTATATATCATTTATTTTTCAGAATTGCTTGAGGTTCTAAGAGAACTCAAAGATGAGGGAAAAGACCAAAACCATTTGAAACCGATCCCGCCAATACCAGATCAGGCAGGTGATCAACGTAAGTACAAAGAATTATTCACTAATAAATTAATAATGTCAATTATTAAGCTGCACCCCCAGATCATCATATGCCTGTATTTTAAATCAGTATAGAAGGGATGTCCTGTGCATCGGACTTCGATATGAAATATTCAATAGATACCTCCTGGAGATTTTGACCAATTTTGACATCCGAGTTATATTTCTTCGGAAGGTCCAAACTTTATGCAGAAAATCAAATCTCATAAAATCTCCATTTTGTAAGTCAAAAAATTATGACCACTTATATATTTCTTTTTTAGCGACAAAGAGACTTTTAGACCCAGAGGCTTGTGGAGATTATGCGGCTCTCAAGACGGACGCCACTGGAACCATCGACTTTCCTCCGGGAAACCACAGATATTCTTTTCTTGCCAGCTGCGCTTGGGCTATTGTGGCAATGCCAGGATTACCTGCATCTTCTGTAAGTATCTAGTATATCTATGGGGGGGATTGCTCTAGTGGTAGCATGCTAGGCTGCCAATCGCTGGGTCCAGGGTTCAAATCCAGCTCTTGCCGGGTCACCTGGGCCAATGTTGGATGGCTGTTTCAATCATCATTTGCCTCATTGCCATGTCCTCCTCCTGTCCTAATTAGCCTGCCTAGTGCATAGGTACAGGACGTAAAGCTCCAATCATCCATCCATCCAACTAATATATTTATGCTAGTGTTTGCTCATTTCTCAGCCAGCGTATAAAGGGGGATACTGAGAAAACAACAATACCCAAACTGGGTCCAATTTCCACTTTTAAAAGATGTGCTGGCCAGGGCTAGTGTGGTGGACCAGGGCTGGAAGTCATAGGGACAGGTTGTCATACCACTGGTTGTCACACTGAGGAGTTTATACATAGTTATAGGCACATTTGTAAGTTTTAATGAATCAACTCTGTCTAATAATTGGTATTTTTGCAGCTGTTAATTAGAACTATATATATTGTATACAAAGACCTCAAAGTTTTTGCTACATGTGACACCTGCCCCAGGACAGGCAGTGTGACAACCTGCTAAGGACTGTGACCTCTAGCTCTGGTATCCTCTACCACTATGGAACCAGCGCAATTGGTTGAATTGGACCTGAAAATGACCAAATATTCATTACATCTGCGTTTTAAAGTCCCATGGGCTCGGACTGGATGTGCTGTACACAGTGGCTGCGGTGGCGCAGGTGAGCTGTGTATGTGGAAGCAAAGGAGTGGGTCTGCGCGGGTTGGCAACAGGGCTCCCACCCACAGTCGGTTGGCGTCGCCCCACCGTACATACTGGCTTAGGGCCAGTCATGATATTTGGGCCTCAGCCTGACTGCTTTTTGAGGTTTTTTTTTTTTTTAGGTGAACATTTTGATGAAAATTTGGATGAGAGTGATTGATACACAGTAATGGGCTGCGTCTGCGCAGTTTTTTGCCCAGTGCCCATTTCCATACATATATATATATTCATTCCACACTCTAAAAAAATTCAGACAAAATTGGTTTTTTAGATTCAAAATGGTTTTTTGAAAAACCAAATTTCAATACAAAATCCAAGTTGGTTTTTTGCATTGAAATTTGGTTTTTTTTAAAAATCCAAGTTGGTTTTTTGCATTGAAATTTGGTTTTTCAAAAAACCATTTTGAATCTAAAAAACCAATTTTGTCCTGACATTTTTTAGAGTGCATTTTACAGACTTTTTTCACGCTGACATATTTTGACCTTTTCCAGGTTTCCATAACCTTCACCTACATGAACATAGAGGAAACCTACCCGTGTGATGACTACATTCAAATCTATTCCCTGAAGGAGGCTGGTGGAACATATGATTCAACCCCCATTACCAATAAAATATGTCCCGTATCCCTCGCGAACATGCAACAAACGACTTTCACGACAACAGAAGACGGCTTTTACATCGACTTTGGATCCGATTGGTGGGATAATCGAAGAGGTAGTTTTACACATTAAGGCCAGACATAATTGATCTTTAGCTTCTCTGATCTTGTTGAGGTACTTCTTCTGGGGTCTGTTGGTAGAACGAAATAAGTATAGGTTATACAACGAATTTGAGGTGTATAACCCCTGAAATGTTAGTTATACACCGAAAATGAGTTGTATAAGCGACTTATACTCCATATATGATTTGTAACTAAATTTTGTTGCTTTGTTGTCATTTTTAGGTGCGTTGTTTACAAAAAATGTATTACAACAGCCTAACTTAATCCCCAACAGTGGTATAACTAACAAATCCGTTGGTTATACCACGGCAAAAGACAATAGAAAACTGTCTTGGTGGAGTATAAAAGAAGGTTAAATCTCACATTTTTATAATGTCAATCTGATAAAAATTCTGGTTACGCTCAATTTTTTTTCCGTAGGCAGAAAATCTGTTGGGTCGGGCGATCCGAGAAGCTAAAAATTAAAAAAGTCTGACCTAACTTATTTGAAAGCATGCACTGTAAATAAGTTTAAAATAGACAAAATTAACATAAGTGGTGACCGTCCAAACTATTGTCAATATCAGAAAATAGTTTTATGTGTAACTGCCAAGGAAGGTACGCATCCTGGACAAACTTAAAAAAAAAAAAAAGCAATTTGCTCACAGAAATGACGAAAATCAAAATAGCTTTTGTCTTATTTTGGACAAAGAGTTTGGACGAACACCAGCTAATGTTTGCTTTGTCTGTTTTAAACAAACTTATTTTTTTCTTTGTGTATTAAGGAAATTCATTCCTGGTACAGGAAAGGTCAAGTGCTTAGATACAGTCCAATAATAAATGAGCACATCATTCTTTTTCTGCATAGGATGTACAACTTGAATTCACACCTCATTTTACATAATTTTAATGAGTTATTTAGTTACCACATTATTTCATTGTTTTTGTGAAAGTAATGACTGGCAATTGATTTCATTTCAGGATTCATTCTGAACTGGCAAATCGATTATTCTGGAACTGGTAAGAAAAGCTTCATGATTGCTTCTCAAAGGCATCAAGAAATTGAAAGATTTTTAAAATATTGCATTTTCTCTGTCCAAATTCATTGACTCACTGTGCCCCGTGATTCACTGTATCCCACCTCCCCTAATGCAACAATCCAGGTCAACAATGGTTCATCCCTGAATTACACTCTAAACAATTTCAGACAAAATCGGTTTTTCAAAAAACCATTTTGAATCTAAAAAACCAATTTTTTCCCGACATTTTTTAGAGTGTATGATATCAAACCTACACCCAACTCTGCACATAAATTTCATACTTAAAATTTATTAAGAGATTGTACTCTCTATACAATACACGAAAAAGAGGCAGCAAGAATTCATATGCGTCATAGTCTGACAGGCCTCATGACAGCATACACTCACCACCCTATGGGGTAACACTAACGTAAGAAAATGTTATTAGGGGTATTTAGGGGGGGGGGGAATTGGAGAAAAGGAAGAGGTTACGCGGGGGGGGGGATAGAGGGGGTAAATGCAGGTTATGCTTAGTTCTCACGAGAGTGGTTAAGTGACGGCGAAGTTGTAGAGGTGCCAGGAACTCAAGTTTCGCCAACTTTTGGCGTTTCGAGCCATTTTTGGACAATTATATAATCAATTAGGGATTATAAGTCGTGGTTGATGGCTCCTATTACGACGAGGCTTTAGTTTTCTACGCCGAATGGCTCGTAATTTCTGACAAGGCAAGAAGAGACTTGTGTCGGCGAGTTGTGAGGAGCCTCGGTGCAGTTCCATTGCTTCAATGTTAAACTAGATTCGCCCAAGGAGTCTCTTTCTTCGCCCAATCTGCCTCTAACTTCGCACTAGCATCCTCTTACTTCGCCCTAATCTTCAATTACGCCCAAGCAAATACCTGTTACGGTGAAGTAAGTAGCTGTTTCGGCGTTTCAACAGCTTGTTTGCGTCGGCGAGTTGTTCTCTTTTTTCGCCGAAGTTCCATTGACTCAATGATAAGTAGCCTCGCCCAAGCACTCTCTAGATTCGCCCAATCTGCCTGTAACTTCGCCCAAGCTGTCTCTACCTTCGCCCAATCATTTTGGGGGTCTTTCTGGTCTTTTGCATCGTGGCTTCTTCCTTCGTAAAGATTCAACCGGTTGAATCTTTCGTGAAGCAAGTTCTTGCTTCACTAACCTGTCACGTGACTTCTAGGAACTTTTGGCGAGGAAGTTTAAGATGCGCCGTAGACGAGAATATCGTCGCCGAATTGTTGAATGTAGTTTGAAAACCTCCCTCTTTCCTGGAAAAGCAAGAAGCGCCGCGACAAGAACCCTCTGTTACGTCTCCGTGTGATCTAGGCATAAGTGGGGGCTAGTAGGAGGCAAATGGGGTAAGCAGGGTCAGGAGGCATGTGGGGGGTAAACAGGGGGAAGGGGGCAAGCGGGGCATTAAGGGGGAAATTGGTGGGTAAGTGGGGGTAAGTGGGGGGTAAGTTGGGGCTAGCGGTGGGCATTAGGGAAAAGTGGGTAGGAAAAGGGGGAAGCAGGGAGCAAAGCAGGATGAGACGTATGGGAATAACAAAAGGGAGCAGGGGGCATATCCTGTCATGAGGCTTACTGACAGGCAACCGCCCCTGGGTCGAACAACCACCCTGAAAGTTGAAACTGACACATCAAAGCCTCTGTTTTAAAATGGAATAGAGATCCAAAGTTGGGAGTTTAAATATAAAAGAACTGAATTTAGTCATTCATGACCATGAATTCTGCCAGTCTCTTCGCAGCTAGCGATGTTCATCAATGAAGGGACTGCCGGTCAGTCTGCCGACACCTCATCCTATTAAATTCTTTACAGGTGGCGGATCAACTTTTGGACCAACTGATGGTCCAACTGATGGTCCAACTGACGGCCCAACTGGTGGTTCAACTGGTGGTTCAACTGGTGGTTCAACTGGTGGATCAACTGGGGGATCAACTGACGGCCCAACTGGTGGTTCAAATAGCGGATCAAATGGTGGATCAAGCGGGGGAACTTTCGGTAAGACAAAACTTCAAATAAATATTATTTGTAATCTTATTACATATTCAGTGTCAAAAAATATGATAAAATTTGCAACTACATTTATTGAAGTATAGAACTATAGATCGATCTGAACCTGTGTTGCCACTATGTGTCTCCTGAAATAATTGATAATGCTGGACATGGCTGGCTAAAATCAATAACCCCAGATTCATTCGAACCTGAAAATGACCCACCGGAAAATTTAACATAATATTATATATACATATATTTTTTTGTTGTTAAATCTGTTCGCTTTTCTAATGTTCATTTCGTTTCTCTTTTTTAGATGTGAGCAACCTCAGCTGTAACTTTGACAGTGGGAGCTTGTGTGGATGGAGCACAGTGAGCAGTGACCCTCTTTCTTGGATTGCCCAACTGGCAAGCAGTTCTCGTTGGCAAAGTTATGGAAAGGTGGACCACACTACTGGAACAGGTTCAGGTAGTGATAATCTGCCAAAGTTACAGCGAAACACTTTGATATAGAATTAAAGTGGACTGTGGCACTGTGAAAATGGCACTTTGTGTGTCATCATGCTGATGATTTGTCATGATCAAAAGGCTTACTCTTGAGTCATGAGTCACGAAGTGCCATTTTCACAGTGTCACAGTCCACTTTAATTCTATATCAAAGTGTTTCGCTGTGATAAATATTACACCCAGGAAATTTGACATGGAAAAAGAGTGGACTATTGCACTGTGAAAATGGAACTTTGTGACTCATGATAGCTGATGAAGTGTCATCTTCTCTACATTCAATATGGGAAACATAGAGGCTGTTTGATTAGTCATGATCAAGAGAAGGCCATTTGATTTGTCATAACTGGTTTAAGAGTAATTTGAATAAAACTCAGATGCATAATCCTTTCGTTTGCTTGTCACCAACAAGCGGGATTAGTCTCCTCAAATCAAATTAACATTGAAAGTATTGGGTATGATCATGACAAATCATCAGCATGATGACACACGAAGTGCCATTTTCACAGTGCAGCAGTTCACTCTTTTTGCATATCAAATTTCCTGGCTGTAAATATTGCATTATGAGGATATCCATGGGTAGACGCAGTAAATCACCAGTATATTCCCCATAACTGGATTGACCATAAAATAATTATCCCCAGATTATATTTATTCCCAGATTATATTTATTCCCAGATTATATTTATTCCCAGATTATATTTATTCCCAGATTATATTTATTCCCAGATTATATTTATTCCCAGATTATATTTATTCCCAGATTATATTTATTCCCAGATTATATTTATTCCCAGATTATATTTATTCCCAGATTATATTTATTCCCAGATTATATTTATTCCCAGATTATATTTATTCCCAGATTATATTTATTCCCAGACTATATTTATTCCCAGACTATATTGCCTTGGCTGTAACTGTTCTAAAGGCGGTTAATGAAACTTTTTCTTGAGGGTGCCCTGCCTCAAATTCTCTGTCAATCCATTAGCTTTTCCATTTCATATGACATAAAAACAGAAAAATTATGTTAATCAAAAATATGTTATTACAGGATATTACGCATACCTCTTTACTAATGATGGTTACCAGGGAAGCAAAGGCAGCTTGACCTCTCCTGTCCTTTCCGCTGGACCTTCTACTGGCCGCTGCTTGACCTTCTATTACAACATGTTGCAGACAGATGGTGTTTTCAAGGTCATTATGAAATATGATGGTAAGTTAGGCCTGCAATTTGACATTAAAGAGGATATCAAATCAGTTTATTTAACACTCAAAAAGTACCAAATTGAAATTTGGGTAGCTTTTAACAATTTGCATTTTTACGTCATATGATAAAAAGACACATCGGTTTCACTGATATGTACAAACTTTATCACTTTATTGTGTGACTCTTTTTAAAATAAATATCAGAGCTGAGTCAGTAGGATTTAGCACATTTCTGTACATTTTTTTATTGAACAAATAACGAATATACATTTAAGCATGTGCATTCAAGCTACCTTATATAATGGTGAAATTATTGCATCAACTTTTAAAATAATTAATCTGAATAAAACTTCATTTGTTCTGCTCCTGTTAGATGGTAGGACACAGACAGTCCTTCAGAGAGATGGAAGCCAAGGAGATGCTTGGCTTAAAGGAACAGTATCTCTGCTGAGTAAGCGACCATACTCCGTAATCTTCGAGCACTCCAGAGGAAGCAAAAATGTGGAGACAGGATTGGCCATAGATGATGTTGTCGTTACTGACCAGCAGTGTCGTAAGTAACTTACAACAAACTTTATTTTTCTCTTTTATATCATAGGCCTAATTGGCTGCGGGCCTCGGAGAGTTGGAGACCCCCCCCCAAACTCCCTTTTCTTATTCCCGCAATAGCAGTATACTCCCATTTTACCCTCGATTTCCCCGCCGCGATAGTCCCCTCTTGCTCCCCACTTGACTCCCGCTTCCCCTCACTTGCCCCCCACTTCCCCCACTCATCCCCAAATTGCCCCCGCTTCCCCCACATACCCCCACTTGCTCCTCGCTATCTTTTCTGTGCCCAGTAAATATTGAAATGAGTCTTCACATTACCTTTTCAGCTTCTCGTCTGAACTCCTGCGGTACAAACATCTATGGCAGCAAAAAGAAGAGGGATTTGCGATCTCTTCTTAAAGCTCTATATGAAGAAGAGAAAAAGGAGAGGAATGAAGAGAAGAAGGAGCAGAAGGAAGAGTTGAAGACAGAGAAGAAGGAGAAGGAAGAGAAACTGCAGGAAAGAATCATCGGAGGACAAGCATCAAGGAAAGGTAAAGACTGGGAAGACTATCCAAATTTGTACAGCATTTGGTAAATTTCTTTTGAAGTTGCACTCTATCCCTTATACCACATATTTGATTTGTTAATTATCAACATATCCCTTGGTTTATGCAATTAGTAAAATTGGGCTAAAATAACTGCAGTAATCAAACATACAATATCCAGGGCAGTATTAGCGCATTTCTGGGCCCGAGGCAAACTGTTTCTAGTGGGCCCCCCTTGCGCCCCAAAAATGCTCTAGATTCTGAAAAGTACATTCGCGCGCCAGTTACCCGATGCACTTTCTTCACTGTCGCAACTCTTTTAAGCTTCTTCATGGGCCCCCCTGAGGTCATGGGCCCGGGGCAACTGCCCCGTTTGCCCATAGGTTAATACAGCCCTGACAATATGGCTGATCAAGATATGATCTGTAGACTGAAGGGCCCAAAACAATTCCAGTCATTTAGCAACACAAGCCTTATCTATATCCCTTACTAAAATTGCTTCCCATGCATCCTTTGTCACGCAGGATCTCAGCTGTGACTGATCTCACATACACAATCTTCTATCAAACCTTTCCTATATACCTGCTCTGTGTTTTCAATGTCTCGAAACTATTATAAATGCCACCATTTTAATTTACTAGGAACTCCAAGTTTCCTATCTTTTAGCATTGAGCCCCCAAACCTCCCCACTTTGCGTAAATGGATGGGTAAAGAAGGACAACAGTATGGATCAAAGAAGATATTGGTGATTGCTTTGAAGACAAGACATTATATATGCATGGGAGGACAAGAGGGATGGAGACAACATAGATGGATGATTCAGCCTTCCTGCATTTATACACCACATAGTACAAAGGTTACTTGGGACAGGGGGTATACACTTAGATGAGGCACTAGACCATCAAAACTATAGGAGCGTGTGGCCTTCAGGATTAGACATTTTGTTTAAATTCACCAATCACCATCAACAATTATTAGTCAGATCATTCGATCAAAACCTAACAACAATGTAGAAGGAAGTAAGGAAGGAATGGATGAAGGAATTAAGGAATTCAGAAGGGAATATATAAGGAAGGAATTATACAAGGGAATAGGGAAGGAATTAAGGAAAGGGGGGATGTATGAATGAAGGAAGCAAGGAAGGAATGAATGCTTAAAGGAAAAAAGGCATGAAAGAAGTAAAAAAGGTAAAAAAACCAAGAAGTCAGGTCTAAAAATACGAAAGAAGTGGTGAACATGACGAACACTATATGCGGGAACAATTGCAGGGTTAAGGGGGCCACCGTTTAATCTCAAAGTGGGGCTTGCAGTTTTTTTTACATAAATAATTTGTTGTTTAGTTTTGGTGAAATAAATAAATTCTCTTCAGGCAGTCTTGAAATAAATGATTTCTGGTGGGGGTTTTTCTTAAAAAGGTGTTGCTTGATTTGGGAATGAATCTTCGGGGACTTCGTGCTTGAAATAAATTATCACTGCCGCTATATTACGCTGAAATAAATCATTTCCCGCCAAGGACAACTCTAAGCCCCCCCCCCAATGGAAATTAAATGGCCCCAAACAGGGACAACACTTTGACAAAGAATATGGAAGATTACTTTGACGACCAGTAAGAAAAATATTTACAAAGCAAAATAAAAAAGAACACTATCGGACGACAAGAGGAATGGAGAGCAGATGGACGCATGATTGGGCCTTTGCACGATTGAAACTTTTTTTTCACAAGTATTACACAGATCATGTTGACATATACACACAACTCCTGATTGAATAAATTAACAATACAATGTCAATGCACCCTCTACCCGTCTTTAGACGGGTACACTGCTAGTGATTATACTGAAATTGCAAGTGTACCTTTTTTTCTACAGGTGAATTTCCTTGGATTGCCCACATCAGGATTTTCTCAGGGGGAGTAGAATCTGGAAGTTACTCACAGGTTAGTGATGAGAAGTTGACGACAAAATTGTCTAAATCTACAATATAACAATGGTAGAAAATGTAGGGTGAAAAGTAAAAATGGTCATTACATTAATAATATATATATGGATGGATTATAAGACCTATACAGACATTGCTGATCATTTTGGGGTAATTGCTGAACATTTTGGAGTAATTGACTCTTGAAAGTAATAGCAATTTAAAACTAAGCAAGTATCAATTCTAATTTTAGAAAATGATGAAGTTGCTTTAAAACAAGTGTAATTACATTGTCTGTTTGACTTCAGTGTGGAGGCAGCATAATCGATGAAGAGTGGATTCTGACTGCAGCTCATTGCTTTGAAAGTAACGGGTAAGTGCACTCTTCCACAGTTGGATTTGGGGGAGAGTTGGTTCAGTGGTGGAATGTTTGGCTATCGCTGGGTCCAGGGTTGGAATCCAGCTCTTGCTGGGTCATCTTGGCTGTTCCAATCATACTTAATTTCATTGCCATGTCCTCCTCTTGTTCTAATTAGCCCCACCAAATTATAAATACAGGAAGTAAAGCCTCAATCATCCATCCATATATTGGATATTGTCTTAGTAGGTCGACTCACAGATATGCAAACAGTGGTGGATCCTATTTCATTAATGAAGGTTTTGGTAGATTTTGTTTCTGCAAATTAATCCTCAATTCTTCAAAGATCAGGGGATTATTTTGGCAATATAGTTACAACTCTTGAACACCATTGCCTTGGGTCTTACCAGCACATAGGCAAACTCTGCAGTGTAGTTTTTTGGCATTAGTTATTTTGTGTCAACTTCACTTGTCTTTCTCTAAAATCCACAGATACACCACGACTGATCCAGAAAAAGTCCGCATTTACCTCGGGGAGCACAATACGCACTACGGAGAGGTAGAAGAATCTCAGTTTGTGCTGATTCCGGAAACAGTTATCATCCATCCAGATAGAAATGCCAACGGTATGTATGATAGTTCTCTCAATAAATAAAAAATATAATGACATACGATTAATGACTGAACTACATTTTGTACTGGTTATTATATATGGTGAAATAAAAAAAAATTCAAAATTCAAAAACTGTGGAGAAAAAAACATCAAATCAACTTTTTCAAAATTTTACTCTCTTTGTGAATAGGACTTTTCATATGAATATATTGCTACTTAAAAAAATCCATGTTGGTTTTTAGCATTGATATTTGGTTTTTCAAAAAACCATTTTGAATCTAAAAAACCAATTTTGTCTGAAATTTTTTAGAGTGTAGTTACATTTTCAAACACACACATCATTTCAGCAAACGGGATGGCTGGCCACCAAAATGACCTGACCCTCCTCAAACTGAAGTATAAGCTGACCTTCACGGACAACGTTAATGCTGTCTGTCTTCCTGACAGCGTTTTTGCTGCGGGCACAAGCTGTATCGCTGCTGGATGGGGATTGGCTGAGACCGGACGTGAGTACTGCAAATGGATCTTCCCACTTATTCTCCTCAATTGTTCTGTTGTCACTTGTTACCGACAGGTGCGACAATGAGGCTCTGAATGGTTTTTTTTTTAAATCCTGTCCCGTGTCCATTTTACACTCTCAACAAAAAGTTTTATATGGAAACTTTAAGGGTTCTATAAGCTGGTGTAGATAAGGAACCATACAAGGTTCATTACACAGCTTTTAGATAAGTTCCAATAGAAAACAAAAACAACATTTAGATAATCCAGCTGCACTGAACTCCCTCAATGAAACCCCTTTCTCTCAAGTTGGGAGAATAGGGTCCTATCATAGGGCCTTCCCACCAATTGAACCTTTTCAAATTCAGTTGAACCCTTAAAAATTTAGAACCTTTTTTGGCTGTGGGTTCTTTATATATTCCATCAAGAACCTTTTGCATTAAGAGTGTACTTTTGAATTCCCTGTCCTTTTTAATTTTTTCCTTATTGCATTTTGGCTTCCCTATCTCTCAGTTTTGAATGGGGTTTTATGACCCCCATGTCTCTTGGTCATTTTACTTTTGAATTCCCTGTCCCCCATAGCCCTCCACCCATCCAGAGCCTTGATAACATGGGGTAAATTGGCCAAATTGAGACACTTTTGTTGACTTTACAACCTCAATTAACCACATCATACAAAATTTAATGTAATTGCAGAAACCAGTAAGCAACTTCTTCACTTGAGCAAGGTCATTGAAAGCGACAGCAGCTGCTCGTACCCCATCACTGAGGACATGATCTGTGCTATTGCGCCCTCTGGTGTAAGTGACGTGTGTCAAGGAGACTCGGGAGGCCCTCTGGTGTGTAAACGATCAAACCAATACGAACTCGCTGGCGCAGTCTCTTTCGGTGATGCATGTGCAAATATGCAAAGGACATCTGGAGTTTATGCTGATATTTACTACTTCATGCCATGGATCAAGTCAACAATCAACTAATGCGAAAATTGTGATAAATGTCACTCTTAATATGATAGTTAATGGGTGATGATTAATTTCTCAGGGAACACTCAATATTTACTTGTCAACTAAGCATTATAATATTTTGTTTAGATACAATACAAAATAATGTTGTTTGTTAGCATTTTTTTTATATAAAACCGTAATAAAGTTGATCTTTATTAATGTATATTTGTTGTGGTTCTTACTTTCTTGATTTACAGAATCTTATGTTTACTCTAAAAGTGAAGACCTTTTTCCTATATCCAGAAAGTTTGGCACCATTAAAACTTAATTCCTCTCATGCCAGAATCATCAATCATACTCTCAGGAATTTTTAACAGAATAATAATAGATTTCTGGTCGACATGAAGTATGTAAACAAATTTGAATTTTTGAGTTGATCATAAATCAGCCAACACCTTTATTAACAATCAGCTCAAAAAAATCAAATTTTTTTGCAAGCTACAGTTCTACGTACATGTATAATCATAAATATGCCTACATCTAATGATCTTCAGCAGAACTATAAAAGTCGAGCATCGCGGCGCTGCAAAGAATGTCCTATTGTAGGTCCGTTTGTCTCCCATTGGAAAATCCTTAAAAAATGCTCTGTGCAGAACCATGGATGAATTTGCAACTTCTTGTCAAAAACTTACTGAACACCCCTCGTATGTTCCTCTTCACTACTCAATCATACTTGTGGGAGAAGCAACCCTGGGAGAAACAAGACCTTAATGTGGATCAATCAGCAAGTGGCCGGAAATAATGCTCGCCTGGGAAGCTGCGACCTGAATCATTACATTTTCACCTCAGATGTCTTGTTCTTGACACAGGTTCAGCAAAGTAAAGGAAATGACTTTTGACCTCCCAAGCCAATTTACACTGGTTTCCCAGCAACAGTGATTTAGAGAGCAGAGGGACTATCACCTTGTGCCATTTTATGGCTTGATTAAAACCTCAATGGACATTTTCCATCTCATCAGGAAAGCACCGACATGTCCTTCATTTCTAATTAGCATGCTCAAGCAATGGGAAGCAATTATAGTATCACATGATGAAAAATTGTCAATAAGATTAGGACAACCGTTATATCAAAATATCATCTGCCTTCATAAATCAATATAAATAAATGCCAAAGTCTCAGATTTAGAAATAATTTTTTAGATACATATATTTAGCTTGTTTAAAGAATACAAGATAGTTGCATGTCATTAGGGTCACCCTTTTCTTATATCAAAATAAAGCATCAATATCTTCAAGTTGAACACTTGCCGTGAGCCAGATTTGAGTCAACTATAAAAACACCAATATATATATATCATATTCAATATAAAGCCAGTCAGAAAGCGTCATCAAGATTTAATATAGTCAGCTAACTTCTAATCAACCAAGCACTTCATCTTATTCTCTCAAAGAAGATTTAGATGGAGACTCAGGCATTTAATGGCACGCAAAAGAGATATGAGAAGGATATCTTACCAATTGACTCAAAACATACAAAATGGCTATGTTTTCTGTGACATTGATTGACTTGCCAGCTAACACTGAGTGAAAGAGAAATGTCCATGGTTCCACCCAGGCTGATAAATGATAGCTTCCTTATCAGTTGATCCCACAGCTATTCACCCGCCATCTTGGCCTAATTCAATCTTTCATCTTTGTGCTGCATTTATCTATTGCGGTCATCCATCTTGATTCATCCATCATATTCAACAATTCATAAATATATCATAACTTGTGTCCATTTCAACTCTCATAAAATATATATTTTTTTATTCATATAATTTGAACAGAACTTTCTCATTTATGCTGGGGATGCGAAACTGCATTCTTTTCTTCTCATTGCATTGTTATTATAATAAGACCAAATGGGTATGGTGGTATTTTGATATGTACTCCACTAGTTGAAGATATCCTGAGTCCTCTGTACCCAAGAGTGCGGCACAACGAGTGGGTACAGAGGACTCAGGAGTACATATCGAAATACCACCATACAACCTTTTGGTCTTATTTATACCCCATATTTTAACTCAAAAGAAAGCTGAAATTCACTCTGATGATCAATACTCAACAGTGGCCTCAGCCAATGAGAGCACAGATAACAGCTCAACTGATGATGTCACAATGTTGTGACGTCACCATGTCCATGAGGTCACAATGGCAAACAATGCAATGACATCATCAACAATGATCAAACCATTGAGTATACAACAAACCACTGAGTATACAACGCAATACCACATGGGATATATCCACTGCTTTTTCATGTGGTATTGTAAACATTATGGGGTATAATATTATATGCATATACTGGTTTATAATGCAACATGTCATTCATCATTGGTTCAAACAGAAGTTCCAAGGAAGTCATTTGTATGTAAGATTGTAGAATAACTGGATCATGGGAGTTTCTGGGAAGCACAACAAGATGTGGACATATAAATGAATGAGTTTGCTGTGTCACACTATATTATGGTTTTTCGGTTACATCCTCACATCGCATGACATTGGTACGAAGGTTGGATGTCTAATCATCATATCTTCTTTCTTTGACCTCAAACTTTCAACACTATCGCACTAACATTTGAGTTAAAACTCAGGTGACACGGCCACCCCAGTTGCCAGCTATAAACGTCTATCACAGGCATGTCACTCACCCAAGCTATCCACCTATCCTACATTTTTGCGCTAATATTTCACATGGGAGCCCACAACTATCTAACTCCTCTCTCATTTCCGTTTGCCAACTCCACCACCAATCTCCCACCAGGAGTGCATGAAACAGCATATTCTCATATTTTACTCCTCCCCAGAGGGAGCCACTTCTCATAACCATTTTCCCACAGGTGGCAGCACTTATGTTCATCTGTTTTTGCCTGCAGCCACCCCAAACCTTACGCAACAGGCAGGCTGTCCCTATGTTATCATTCATCCACTCGCCTCATAACCTGGCTGTAACAAGTCTTATGATGCTCTCTTAAGTACGTGCCACCTACCACCATGAATTCCTCCTGCTACAACTCGGGCTGTAAGCTCTCACACAGGCCTCCAGCTAATATCTCCTTGCCATCTACACAAACATGTCAACAATTACCCACTTTATAAATGCCTCCACATCACTCTAAACACCATGTGTTCCTCAAATATTCCCGTATTTTAACATGACCACGTAGCCATGCAGCCTCACTTCACAATAATGCATTGTCAAACTTTTTCCACTAATGGGCATTTTCTAGTACTATACATACCTCTTGCAAAGGATCAAATGTGTCTGAAATAACAAAATGTAAAATTGATGTCACTGATAAACAATCATATACATTGTTACTGACTTGTAAATAGTCAGTAAAACAAAATGTAAGTTCACTGCAATGACAGGACAAGCTGTCTGTGGCATTAAGAGCTTGGTTCCCACTTTATCAGCTCAAATTATCACTGTCAAATCATGCATTTCAAACATATTTCAATGTCATACCTTGGCAGTGGAAATGTTTATGCCGTGAAAATGATGAAATATCTCTGGTTAATTCATCTCAAGATTTGTCCCAAATTTGGCAACAGCAAACATACAGTGTAGCCCATTTCACTATATTCAAGCGCACCCTGGAGACACCACAACCCTGCGGAAACAAGACCTTTGGTGCGGATCAGTCAGAAAGCGGCGGAAAATAACACATGCCTGGGAAGCTGCGACTGAATCATTAGGCCAAACTTTAAAAATTTTTAGCTTCTCGGCTCGACCCAACAGATTTTCTGCCTACGGAAAAAAAATTGAGCATAACCAGAATTTTATCAACTTGACATTAAAGGATTTGAGATTTCACCTTCTTTTGTTTTCGTTCAACCGACGACCCTAGAAATAGTGCCTCAAGAAGATCCGAGAAGCTAAAGATCAAATATGTTTGGCCTTACATTGCCAAATTGAATGTCTTCTTCTTGCAACAAGTTCAGCAGATTCAGGAAATGACCTTTGACATCCCAAGCCAATTTCCATTGGTTTCCCAGCAACAATGACTTAGAGAGCAGAGGGGCTAGCACCTTGTGCCATTTTATGGCTTGATTAAACCTCAATGTCTCCATCAAATCAGATTAGGATTGAGATGTTCTTCATTCCAGAAGAGCATGTTTCAGTAATGTAGAGACTTCAGGTTGCAATTATAGCATGGCATGATAGAAATTGCCAGTTCCGCAGCATTTATCTATTGTTGTTATTCAGGAAAGTAGAGGAAAGCTCCTGTCCATCTGCCTGTAAACAGGAAAAATGAAATAGAGGTTGCTGACACAGCTAAGGGGGCCACTAGGGTGGTCCAAAAAACTTTTTTTGTCAATATCAATTCGCATACCCTCCTTTTTTGTGAGAAATGGTGCAAAAACAATGCAGCTTAAATTTTATGAAAATCCAACAAGAGGAAGGGGTCCCCCAAAGGCCTTAAAGTTTCAATGTTTTTTAAATTTTCGACCATTTTCGCCAATCCGCGGTTCTCTATAACTTCGTCAATATTAGTCATATAACATTCTAATTGCCAAGGTTGGAAAGGTCTCAAAAGGACCTTCAATTTGCATACAACATCAATGGTCTAGGACGATATCTTGATTCCCATTAGCCCTTCAGCCTGCACTCTTTAGAATGAAAATGACGCAGATTGTCTAATCTTGTTAAAAAATGACTTTGGAATTTTTTTCAATGATAATTACAGTGATTTGCATGCTCTTAGTTCCAGAATGACCAAATACAAAAAACATTTTGATTTTTACCATTGGAGTGCCTGGCTTGTGAGTGATGAAGTTTTAATGTTAACGTTAGTTGAAAACTCGTAAAATGTGAGATGGGGTCTCTTGCATTTCATATAATATCTTCGTCAGAATTTATTGCAGGGCAACATGGGTGGTACCAAATGAAAGAAAATACTCCTAGCATTCTCATGGTGCCAATGATGTTGTCCTATATTTAATTCTTGTGAAGTTACAATATGAAATATAACAGCCCCTCCATGAATTGTTTCAATAATTCAGACAAAATTTTGCATTAAAACTTCCAAGCTTATAAAGCGGGATTTTCCATGACCAAAAATTTAAAAAATATTTTATTTGCTTGTCCTGGAACTTGAAGAATGTGAATCACAGTGATTATTAGTGAAAAAAAAATCAAAAGCCTTTTTTTAAGAGGATTAGACAGTCAGGAAAATTTTCATTCAGAAAAGTGCAGGCTGAAGAGTCAATGGGAGTCAAGATATCGTCCTAGACTATTGATATTGGTATTCAAAATGTAGGTCGTCTTGAGAGCTTTCCAACCATGGCGATAACAATGCTGTATGCCTAATACTGACGAAGTTATAGAGAACCGCGGATTGGCGAAAATGGTCAAAAATTAAAAAAACATTGAAACTTTAAGGCATTTAGGGGACCGCTTCCGCTTGTTGGATTTCCCTAAAATCTCACCTGCATCTGTTTTATACCTAACCTCATCAAATAAGAGGGTATGCGATGTGAAATTCCCAAAATAATTTTTTCCCATCTAAAAATTAACCACCCTAGGGGCCACCATTTAATCTTAAGGGGGGCTTGGAGTTGTTTCTTTTTAATAAATAATTTCTTGATCAGTCTTGGTGAATTAAATAAAATTCTTTTTGATCAGTCTTGAAATGAATAACTTCCGGAGAATGTAAATATTTCTTGCTTGATTGGGGAATGAATATTTGGGGCCAATGCGCTTGAAATGAATAATTATTGTCGGCATTGTCGTGAAAAATAATAATTCACAGCCAAGGAAAACTCCATCTCCCCAATTATTAAATGGTTGCCCCCTAAAGGTAGTTTTTTGTTCCATTGGCTACTGAAGATTTTACAACCAATAAATGTCAACGAACAATTCAGAAGATCGACCCCAGCATGAAACCATGCTCGTATGTAGTAGTCACGCATTTCAATGGAAAATGAAACAGGGTTAGTGATAAAGGTTTCCATATTTGGTGCACATTATTAAAGCACTTTGATTATGTGATAGAGTGCATGTAATAGGATAAGTGGAATTGGTTTATCCTAAATGCAAGTTCTTTGATCTTTAAGACAGGAATTACAAAGTAAATCGGGACAAAAATGACATCATGGCTGTCTTGTTGAACATAAAAATCAACAAATACAAATATTCATTTTTCTGACAAATACTAATATTCAGTAATGTTTATCTAAATATATATTTAGTTTGTTATTATCGTTTTCATAGTTATGTGTTTTTTTGAAAATCGTTCTGCAGTTAAACCGTGACATCATCGGGCATCTGTCAATGTGATTGGTCTAACCTTCAATCTGTGACATATCAGTTCAGCGTTTGACATCACAGTTAATGACGAAGGAATTTAAAACTGCCAGGCAATGTTACTATATGTGTATAACCACAACAAACAATGCATGTCTAAGCTGAGTGTTGCACCTCACCAAAAGAGTTTCATTGTTTTCCAAACAAAATTTGTTGCTGTTTTTCACAAGACACCAGTCATCACAATTTCAAACAACTTTTGTTGTCAGTAATTGTAACTCGCCCTTGAGGTTAAGTAGTCTGTTTGGTTCAGTTACAGTTATTTGAAGCATCTTTCAGCCAGGGCAAGCAAACATACATCATCCATGTGTCAATACACTTCGTCGGTTTCCTGAAACCTGTGTTTGTAATAAACGAGATTATTCAAATTAATCTCTGATATCACAGTTTTGGAATGAAGCAAATTGCAAACTGGAAAAACATGTAGCTATGAAAACGATAATAATAGGATACAAGATAATTGGATAAATAGAGTTATATTTTTCTTGTATTCAAATGTACCATCACTCAAGCTGAACATTTGCCATAACAAAACATAAGATGACAATTTATTGTCATTCATATATCACATATTGAAATTCCTTGTGGGGAGAGCAGAATAACTATTTCACTATTAAGCAATTTTTGTAGTGACATGACCCATCATTTGAGAAAATTGTAAAGAGAGGGGAGAAAGAACGCCTGCTCATGATCAGGAGGTCTGGCTTCACAATTTTCAACTTCACATACTCTGTCCTGATTTCGAGGTAGCTATTTATCCAAGGTATTAGCTTACTGTTTACATAAGCCATGAGTCAATCATCAAATTTTAGCAAACTAGAGACACCAATATATCATCATCAGTAAGAAGCAAAGCAGAGAGTGCCGTCAAGGTTTAATAATACATGAATTATAGGATCCAAGCTTCTGATCAATCAAGTACTCAATCTTAGGAGGTTTAGATTGGGGCTGAGGCATAACTACGTCGTAGGAAAATTATGTGAGACTTGTCAATAGACTGGAAACGTACTAACAAAAAAGCTATTTAGGGTTTCTGTGATTTCCACTGATTCTGCAGCTGCCTCCGAACAAAAGAGAAATGATCAATGGATCCACTCAGGCTGATAAGTGATAGGCTATAGATATTTACCAGCCATCTTGGCCTAATTCAATCTTTCATCGTTCTGCTGCATTTATCTACAGCAGTCATCCATCATGATTCATCCATCATATTCTACCATTCATAACTTTCTTAACCGGTCATAATGTTAATATTATCCATTACAGTTCTCAAGTGTAATTTCACTGAGAAGCTTCAATGCATCTAACAGATATATATACATATAACTTCAAGAATTAATAATTCTAGAAATGTGAAGACGACAATTTAATTGACCTTTTATTTTTCTTCTTCCACTGATATCTAATGGTTTGAGTTACTGATTCAGACAGTTGGTACAGGGGCGGACTGGTGGCATTCCGTGGCAAAATAAGTCAATAGGGCCCTAAATACTTACATGTAGTAGGCAGGTTTCTGTGACTCTTTTCTCTTTTCTGCGACTGCCGTGCCCGAGGGGGGGTACTTCGCGGACTTTTCCGTAGGTATGCGCCACGGCGATTTTGAAAACCAGAACCATTTTAATCCGGAAACTAACGCCAAAACCACAAACCATTTTAATCTTTTTATGAAAATATCCACAACCAAATTTAATCTTCATGGTTTTTATACCATTGCAATCGTCTTTTCAAGCTTATTCTAACAGTAACAAACATGTTGGGGGTGCAAAAAAGCAACCAAATTAATCTGAATTCCTAAAAAACCAAGAAAATTTTAATCCTCGAAGGCCAAAAAACCTAAACCATCCAGTGGCGCCTCTATATACACCCCTTCATAGTGAGAACCCCCCTTCCCCCCGGGGAAAGTGTCAGATTGCAGCATTTGCGTATAGGAGATAGGAGAGGTGATCCATTCAGGGGAGCGGGGGGCAGCCCATAAATTGGGTCAAAGGGACTTTCTGCCCAAATTTTCCAGATCTTTACCCGAATTTAATGTCAATTTAACCGGCCAAGCATCCTGAATGGCCATTCTGTTCTGATGCAGATCAGCAGATAGAAACATAAAGGCCCTAATTGTGCCATGACCATTTAGCCTACAAGCTCTGAATGACAAGTGAGGGGAGGCATTGTCCTCCTAAACTCCAACAATGTGAAGACTGTGTTCCCAATGTATTTTCTTTGCTTGCTAAATTGATTTCATTCAATGGCAGCTACCCCTTATTTCCTGAGGTAGGTTGCAGAATTTGCAAGGCAGTTTTCAGTCTCTCTGTGTATTTTTGTTTGAAGGGCAGTCTTCTCATTGCATGTAACACAATAACTGTGTGCTGTGTACAAGGTATATGTTGTACATCTAAAGACATTGATTCAACTGAATAAATGTATGTATGTATGGCATTGTACATGATGACACCGTACATAATGCAAAACGTCTTTAAAGAAATGTATTCAATGAAAAGATAAACATAGAGATGTTTTGGCATCAAATATATGCAGCTTCTTTATCATTGCTTTTCCTTGCCGACTAGCATGTTTTTCTGTTTTATTGAGAGTAATTTCAAGTAGCTAGTACTGCTTGGAAATATTTTCCAGTCACGTCTTTGACCCCCTTTTGGTGGCGTGTCCCTATAAAATGTAAAATTTCCCACGATTTTTACTCTAAATTGCTAAGTCGGATCCAAAGAACAATAGGACCCTTAACAAACTATTTATCAAATTGACGTCATTAAACAAGCTATCGACTGATGCAATTTCCAAAGAAATAAAGATAAATATTGAAAAACATAATAAGCTCTACAAGCACGACGAAAGTGAATGTACACTTTCCCGTGCTACAAGCCATAAATAATTTTTTGGTCAGTCTAGGAATAAATAACTTCCGGAGAGTGTATATATTTCTCGCTTGAATGGGGGAATGAATATTTGGGGCCAAGCCCTTGAAATGAATAATTATGGTCAGTGTTGCCATGAAAAAAAAAAGCCCAGCTAAGGAAAACTACAACTCCCCGATCATTAAATGGTCGCCCCTAAGGCATTTGTTTGTTCCATTGGCTTCGGAAAACATTACAAAACAGTTCTAACTAATAAATGTCAACAAACAATTCAGAAGAACTACCCCAGTATGAAGCCACACATGTAGTAGTCAGGCACTTAATGGGCAATGAAACAGGGTTGGTGACAAAGGTTACCATATTTGGTGCACAATATTAAAGCACTTTGATTGTGTGATAGAGTGCATGTAATAGGATAAGAGGAATCGGTTTATCCTAAATGCAAGCTCTTTGATCTTTCAGATCAAGATAGGATTTGAGCTCTTGAGGATCAAGCTTGAATTAAGAGGTAAACCTCTGCACTGTTGCGAAATGAGTACATTAAAAGCTTTTGATCATTTTATGTTTCTCTTGTTGCCAAGCTAAGCAGGGTGTATTATTATCCAATCAAATCACACAAACCTCATGCAATTCAAAGGCGATGGATGTGTTCTTGCCATGCATGTTTGTTCAATGAAATAACATAATACACGATTGACTCCGGGATTATTTTCCAGACATCTGCTTTGACTTTAATATTCAATTGCCAGAAGATACATTGTATGACAGCTTGAAAATGTTGATTTCGAAATGATCCCCTTAAATGAGGGCTACGATTGGTCCTTTTAATTTTTATGTATTTTAAATGTGTTTTTTTTTCTATTTATTTTGCTCTCTATTTTAGTTTTGCCTTTTAAATTTTTTTTTTATAGTAATTTATTTTATATTTACATTATTGCATAGTCATATTTATTTTTCATTTACTCTACTAATATTCTCACTAGCTGGAGGACATTATTGTAAATAAGTATTTATACTTAATATGTTTTCAAGACCATCGCGAAATAAAGTGTATCTATCTATCATCTATCTATCTATCTTAAATATATGCAATGCATGATTAATGTCTTTCTATAACTATAAATCAGACAGAAGGGGGAATTCCTGTATAATTAATTTGCAAAAAAAAAGCTAAAAACACCTATATACCATAATCAGTGTAAAAAGAGCAAAGCAGATAGTGCCTTCAAGATTTAATAATATTATAGGATGCAAAGTTCTAATCAATCAAGTACTCAATCATAGGATATTTAGATTGGGGCTCAGGCATTTCTATGTCGTAAAACATATTATGTGAGACTGGTCAATGGACATGAGACATACAAACAAAAAAGCTATTCAGGGTGTTCTGTGATATCGACTGACTCGACAGCTGACACTGAACAAAAGAAAAATGATCAATGGTTCCATTCGGGCTGGTAAGTGATAGGCTCCTAGTCAGTTGATCCCAGAGATATTTACCAAACATCTTAGCCTAATTCAATCTTTCATCGTTCTGCTGCATTTATCTATTGCAGTCATCCATCATGATTCATCCATCATATTCTACCATATTCATAACTTTCCTAACCAGTCATAATGTTAATATTATCCATACAGTTATATAACTTCACTTCGAAGCTTCCATGCATCTAGCAGATATATCTGGAGGAAACTTTAATATTTCTGATGACTTTTTATGTTCTGCAGCTGATATCTTATGGTTTGAGTTACTTATTCAGACAGTTGGTGTTACATAAAATGTAGTCTCAGTCTTGCCTTTGCTTAGGACAATTAAAGGATTATAGTCAGATTCTGGTATTTAAATAGGATATATTAGGGGCGTTTTTATATGGATACTTATGTTCCATCTGGAACTATGCATTTTTGACAGGATAAAATTCAGCAGTTTTGGAGTGGATTTCCAAAATTTTGGACAATGTGGACATCTTTAAGTCATTCTGTGGTTGCCATGGAAACAGAAATTTCAGTTAGGTGGTGCATGTAATACGGAGATCAGGAAAGTCAATGAATTGTGGTTGAAAGAGACCTCGTTCTCCCTCTTGTATTAGTGAGTTCGACAATAATTAGCTTTTATGAATACTCGCAAGTACATCAAAAGCATTAATTCATACACCTGACCCATCAAAATAGATGTTCCTTGAAGCCCTCCAGACAAAGTTTTGCGAAAGCATTTCAATAATCCAAAGCCGTTTCACCTCCGTTGCCTGAAGCTATAGCCCCAAGTGACTAAAGTGATGGAAGACCAGGATATGTAAAGCTATATGTCACAGGAATAGCTGGGATGGACAATGTTGTCCCTTTATGTCTCTTGTTCATACCAGTGAATCCATGCTTTGTCATAAGTCCTGATGTAGTTAAGGATCCACATCCTGCCGCCTTAATCTCTTTTGCCAACTCATGCATGCAAGAGTGCTTTCCCATAAGGGTTAAATGTAAGTCTATGACTGTTTGTTTCAAGGTTTGTGTGACTCCTTGGTCTCTGCCATATCAGGAAAGTGTCTCACAGAGTAGACATAGGATATGTGATCCACTTAGAAAGGGGGGGGGGGGGGGTTGGGGGTAGCCCATCATTGGGTCAATGGGGCTTTCTGCCCAAATTTTCCAGATCTTTGCCTGAATTCAATGTCAATTTAACCGGCCAAGCATCCTGAATGGCCATTCTGTTCTGATGCAGATCAGCAGATAGAAACATAAAGGCCCTAATTGTGCCATGACCATTTAGCCTACAAGCTCTGAATGACAAGTGAGGGGAGGCATTGTCCTCCTAAATTGTCCAACAAATGTGCAGACTTAGTTTGCAATATATTTTCTTTGCTCGCTAAATTTATTTCATTCTATGGCAGCTACCACTTTATTTGCTGAGGTTCGTTGTATAATTTGCAAGAGAGTTTTCTGTCTCTCTTTGTTTTGTTTTTTTTGTTGGAAAGACTTCTCATTGCATGTTTGTAACATAGTATGTGTGTATGCAGTGTACATTGTTCAAGGTGCATGCTGTACATCTATAGACAGTGTTTCAACTGAACAAAAGTATATAATGTAAAATGCCATTCATCTCTGGTTAAAACCGAAGTTCAAAGGAACAGATTTGTATGCAAGACGTTGACATAACAGGATCATAATCATATTTCCAGGAAGCCAAGCAGGGTTTTGCATGCATCAAAGTGAATGAGCTGTCTCCAACTATCTATCTATATACATTGCATGTATATCCTCACATTGCACATGATGTTGCTTCAAAGTTTTGACGTTTTCTTCACTCACTGTAAAATTTAAAATGTTGACTCAGCTTGAATGATTCAGCAAGGTGGTTGCACAATTCCTTTGAGCTAAGACAGTTTGTTGGTTTTTGTAATGATAATCTGTCTGTTATAATAACTTAAAACAACTAAAACAAGCTATGAGCTCACAGGAATGGTGCAACCATGCCACTCAATCATTTGTATCTCTTTGCAGATCAGCAGCCCATTTGAAACATTTTAACTTGCCAAATGGCTTTTCCAAGTCATTATTATCGTTTTCATAGCTCCAAAATTTAGGAAATCCATTCCAAAACTGTTGAATTTATTGTGTAAAACATTCATATAGCTCTATTTTGAAAACAAGTGTCCATATTGAAAAAAAGCCATGAACTTTCTGAGCGACCCTCGTATATGTGTGGGCCAACTTAGAAATCAAAATGGTTGTATAAGATAGTTGCTTGGGAGACTCTCTGCAGACTCCAGGAATTTGTCCATGGATAATGACCCATGCATGACCTCCAAAAGCAAATTCAAAGAGTCACAAAATAAACTAGCACTGAAGAAGCAATGTGAGGAAAAAGCAGCATGATGTTAGTGACTGGCTATACTGGCAAGCGACCCATTTCAATTACAATTACATTTCATTTACTGTATTCCATAGGCCTTGGTGGTCAACCAGTTTGCCCAAATTACCCCAAAAAATTGTAATTCACAAAATTTTCTGCCAGAAACTCGAAACTCCCTAAAAATTGCTTTTCAAAATATTTTTGAGGGGCTCCTACGCCTATGCTGAAGGTCTATTATTCACTCTCTTTGAATTATTACTTGAATAGCCTATAGCCTTTGACTTAGGTTCAATATGGTCATGTGTGTAACCCTGAGCAGCATCCAAGAGCAAATTCCATTGGCCTCCTAGCAACTTAGTGTCAAGGAGCAGGTGAACAGCACATCATGGCTTGATTAAACCTCAATGGACACATTTTCATCACACTTAGGACACCTTTGGTATGCCCTAATCACCATAGCAGCTCCTTCACAATGCTCAAGAGAGTCTGTGTAGCCAGGGTGACCAATGAGAATGTGATTTTCTCTTAAGAATTTGGAAGAAAAATATTGTATTCATCAGGCAAAAAACAAGTTGGTAGGTAGAATACGTAGATATGCAAGACAACATGACAGTACTGATACTGCCCCTCTGACGTGAAACCTCATTCTGGGACATGCCAGCCGCCAGCATCCCAACTGCTCAGCCTCATTGCTCAATGGAGAGTCTACCCAATTAAAGTCTGTTAGCGTACCCCAACTAAGAAAATATCAAGGGACTTTTCTAAGTGCTTTTTGTGTGAAATTAAGGGCAACTGATTTAAAGGATTAGTCTAATTACTGCATTTCATGACATGTACCAGTGCAGAGCCAATGACCCGTTACAAGAATATGTAAACATGACTAATTGGTCATTGTTAATGTCCAAAACATTGAACATGCTAAAATTAAGTTTGAAGAAGTTTTTCTTTGAATTTTATCAAATTGAGGAGTGATAACTTATTTTTGTCCTTCAGTTAAATGTCTTATAAATGAAAGTCACCTTGAATTCATGTTTCATGTGCGTATTACGAGGGGTTTTCCATAAGTTCTGTCCAACTTGTCATAACTTTTGATATATATTACACAAACACATGAATTTTGGGTCAGATAATATTGAGGTAATTTGCAAATGATTTGCAAAATATCAGATTTTAGAAATGATAATAAATGGTTGTTTTGTTGCCATGGAAACACGAAGACATGGAATGCGGCCCAGATTTTGCAGTAATTTCTTTATGTTAGCTTAACACCTGTCCAGTGTAACTGGCTTCACTCACTGAATCGAGTAATATCAATAATTTTTTTCACATTAAAAGCTATGACCTTATTGCAAAGCACTAAATAACAATAGAAACAATGTTATTAAACATATTTTAGTCCCTTAACTCTTCATGATTCAGCATTGTCCATTTTCCGTGAGATGAGAAACTTTATGATTGGTGAATGAGATAACAAGACATGAATGAAATTCATATAATTTGCTTTCAAAATCTGAATGAGAGAGACACAACCTTCTTAAATATATATAAAAGGAAGATTGAATGACAAATAAAACCATATAAACTTCATAGAGGCTCTTTTGAAGGAATAGAAGACACATCAGGAAATCCTAGAACCAGAAAACTTCTAAACTGTCCAAAATCGGAAGACTTAAAGACTGCTTTTCAAATGGATTGAGTGCATGGAGAAACACATTATGTACCAAATTAATCACTTAGAGAAGTTGTGAAATGATGATGTGTGTTTTCCACATGTTTTCATTTGAAAATTTCTCAAAATAATTCAATTTTTTGACAAGATATTTGTGTTTCTGCCTGTTTTTATGCTCTGGGCCGCATTTCAAGACTTCTGGTTTCCATGGCAACAAAATTAGCAATTATTTTTATTTCTATAATCTGATTTTTTGGGTATAAATTGCAAATTACCTCAGGTTTAACTGACCAAAATATCATGTGCCTGCATAAAATATTGCTGAAGTTATGGCCTGTTGGACAGAACTTATGGAAAACCCCTCGTAGTTTCACACATTTCACAGCATTGTCTTGACTCGTGCAAACCTCAAATCAACTCAAAATGATTTGCAACTGTCACCACTCCCATCAGTCAGACAAATCGATGTGCCGTTTAACTCCCAAAGAGGTTGACACTCGACTCAAGTTTCCAAGTTTACACTAATTACAGTCTTAAAGTTTGAAAGCACTGGGGCTATAAATGTCACTTAAGTAAGTGAAATATATTGAGAAAATCTGACATGTTCCTGCATTACAACAAAAAGAAGGATCGTTTAGAGGTATACATGTTTATCACTGCATGCAGCTGTGTAAAGTTTTTAATTGTGCATTCTACTGTATAGTCAATTAAATTTATTAATTTATTTTATTTGTCATTAAATGACAAGACTTAGTGTCATGCACATTTAGGACGAAACTACGGTAGCCGGTCAGTGCCACTTGTTTTCTAACTTTTTTTGCATTATTTTGCAAAAAGTTTTGGTTGTTTCGCAAAAGTTTTGGCTATTACGCAAAAAGTTTTGGTTATTTTGCAAAGCTTTTGCATTATTTCACAAAAAGTTTTGGTTATTTTGCAAAACTTTTGCCAAATATCCTGAATGGCCCTAACTATGCCACAACCATTATCACTATACATGTACATGCCTTGAATTGCGATAAGGATGCCATTGTTCCCCTACAATGTCCTACAAAGATGCTCTGACCTTGTTTCTAATGACTCTTCATGACTTAGTGAGTAAATTTTGATGTCAGATAGTTATTACTTTATTTTCTGGGTTAAGTTCTTCATTGTAGAATTTACAAATAGGTTTTCTCATTTCCTGCATTAGGCATCAGGGTTGCAGAGTGGTTGGCTTTCCTGTCTGCTGAAGGTCTTTCTCTTTCCCATCCTATAAATCAACCCTTGTGAGTGCCCAGAACCTGGCTTAGAGGACTGCACTTGCCATATCGATTGATCTATCTGTCAATCTAATGATATATGGAAAGTAAATAGGTGTGCAGTGTACTGTACCTGCATAATGTAGGGTCTCAGTATGTCACCTTACATAGTGTTATTTGAAGTGTCATTCATCTCTGGAAGTTCAAAGCAACCAATCTTTATACAAGATAGTGAAATAATAGGATCATGTGTGTTTCCAGGAAGCCAAGCAGCATGTGGCACACATCAAAATGAATAAGCTGTCTTGCACAATAAGCCTGGGCTAATATAGCTCATGCCTTAAGCTCTCACAATGTGAATGACATTGCTTCAAAGGTTGGATGTCTTCTTCTTCTGATCTTGAATACGAAACTTTTACAATAGGAATGGGGTTTTCATTGACAAACAGCAACTAAATAAGACTGCAGTCTTATTCAGTTGCTGTTTCTCAATGAAGACCCCATTCTTAAGCACAAGGTCATAAAGTATGCAGATTGAATATCCAAAGCAGAATATTTCCGCATTGGTACTCAGTTTCACCCTAGGGTTTCCATTGGTGAACACTAAGCAAATAATTATGAAATAAATCAGAAATAGGAATGGCTGACTAAGATTGTTGCCCGGAAGAATGCGGTCTAGAATTTGACAATGGTTCAAGATGGTCAAGAGAACAACTCTAAGCCTAATATTCACATTCTCATTAGATTATCACTTGGATGACCTTGGTCATGACCTAGTTCAATATGGTCAAGAAAATAACCCTTGGCATCCAGGGTCATTGGCCTCCTAGCAGCTCAGTGTCAAGGAGCAGGTGAACTACATGTTGTGGCTTGATTAAACCTCAATGGACACATTTTCATCACACTTAGGAAACCATTGGTATGCCTCAATTATCAGGTACACCTTCCATTGCTATGCTCAAGAGAGTTCGATTGTTGCCTGGATCACCAATGCTAACATGATTAATATGTAAATGGCACAGCCACGAATCGCGCAGCACTTAAAAAGTTTTGGTAGTGTTACCATAATTTTCATATTTATTTCATACTCAATGTATGAAAGGCAGTTATGTAACAGTTTCAAAAAAGACATATATAGAAAGACAGAGAGGAATAGATAGATAGATAGATAGATAGATAGATAGATAGATAGATAGATAGATAATCCACTAAATAGTAAAAAGGCAAACAACACTGAAAGCTACCAAATTTAAAAGTCTATGTTAGATTGTTGATATCACATAATAGTATTAAGAAAACAATAACATGATTGCCATTGATTGGCATGTAGATTAATTGCTCACTGTTACATAATCATCAGTTTATAATGATTATGCAACTTTAATTTTGTTAGGTTTTCTGGTTGTCTGTTTTGAAATTAACTGAATCACATGTAAATAATTTAATTTAGCTTGTCAAGGCTAATAATTAACTATTCCATAAAAAATTATAGGTACAGGGAATATTACTGGAGAAAATTGAATTTTTAAGACACTTTTGAAGGTGAATATGTCATGTTAAATTTGAAACTAAATCATTGATAAGAAGCTGGACCCACTTGACACTGATACGTCAAAATAGTGCTGTGAACCACCCTAAAGATATAAGCTGAGTGATATTTATGCTTCCTGTGCAGTACAACCCTAAATAAAGTATGAATTACCGTTCTTACATATTGAAGCTATAAGATAGGTATGCAGTGTAGGGCTGTAGGCCCTACTGTATGTACTTTCATGCATGTCCAGGGTCTCAAATTAACAAAGCATATGACATTACAGTTGTAATGGAAAGTGTCATTCATCCTTGGTTCAAACAGAATTTCAAAGGAACCAATATGTATGTAAAATAACAGGATCATATATGTTTCGAAGAAGCCGAACAGGATTTGGCACACATTCAAAAGAATGAGCTGTCTTGCACAATAAGCCTAACATAGTTCATGTCATAAATTCTCACAATGTCCATGACATTGATGACAAGGTACACTGTCGGATGTCTTCATCTTTTGTAATTACAATTCCCTTAGAATTGTGTGTATTTGCAATCCTTTGTTCTAAAATCATCGCAAATAAAGCAGACACAAAGACCCAACATTTCGATCTTGGGAAATATTACAAAAGCATACATGTATAAAGGTTGAAATTGATATATGAAGAGAATTCAATGACAAAGATGAAGTAGATCTATTCCAAAAATATGCATCTACTGGAAATTGATCAGTTAGCAAATTCCATGGAGCTTATAAGAGGCTATTTAGACGAGACAGGGTGGCGTTCACTGATTTATAGATAACCTGGGAATAAGTGGCAACAATTAAACTGACATTAAGCAAGGCATTAACGTTGAATGTTTCATGGCAAACATGTACGAGTATATTTATTGGACTGACAGTAATATGTACCTTAACAGACATCATCACTGACATATCTCAATGCTATTCTGCAACAGGAATAGGGCTTTCTTTAACAAACATCAATCAAATTAGACTGTAGGCACAAGGTAATGAAAACATGCAAAATGAGTATCCAAAGAAGAAGATATCCTCCTTGGTATTTAATTGCACCCTAAGGAGTTAAAACACTGAGCGAGCAAATGTAAGATTTGTTATCAGAAAAAAGGAAATGCTGACTAAGATGGTTTCTTGGGAGATTGCCACCGAGAATTTGGCCAAAGCTCAAGATGGTCAAGAGAACCACTCTAAGCCTAATTTTTCCACATTCTCATTAGATTATCACTTGGATAACCTTGCCCGTGACCCCAATTCAATATGGCCGAGAGAATAACCCTTGGCATCCAGGATCATTGGCCTCCTGGTAGCTCAGTGTCAAAGAGCAGGTGAACTACATGCTGTGGCTTGATTAAACCTCAATGGACACATTTTCATCACACTTAGGAAACCATTGGTATGTCTTAATCACCAAGTCTCTTCACAATGTGAACAAAAAAGTCTTTTTGTAACCTGCCTCAGTATTAGGAACCATTGGTATGCCTTAACAACACCTAGCAGCTCCTTCACAATGTCCTGTGTAGCAACAATGACCAATGGAAATGTGAACTTCAGCGAAGATAAAATGCATGAAATTCATTAAACAAGACACAAATGGTGCTTTATTGGTCAGTTGAATCACAGACAGGTGTAACAGCATGACAACACTAATTATACCAATTGGCGCCTCTGTCCGCCAATCATAAGCCTGTATTCACTTAAATAAATCCCATAGTCTTTGTTGTCCACATATCGTCTCAAGTTTGAGTGTATGAGTGCTCTTCTCACGGTATAAGCCAGCTAATAACTACAGGAGAGCGGCCTTCATATACATTTTGCCTATACTGCTTATTTGTGGCTCTCAATCAGAAAGAAGAATGGCTGACTAAGATGGTTGCTTGGGAGAATGTCTCTTGGAATTTGACCTTTGTTCAAGGACCACGGTGTTCTGTATAATTACCCTTGGCCTCCAGAATCAAATTCCATTGGCCCCCAAACAACAGGCATGAAAGAAGCTGCACAAGGAGATCAACATGTTTGTGCTTGATTTAACCTGATTTAACATATTTCAATCATACTTGTAAACCATTTTTGCTTTCCTTCATTCGAATAATACTATTACAGAGATAGCCTTAATCATAACCCTGGCTGGTCCCTGGTTCAGTTTGGGCAAAAGAATGACCTTGGGCACCTCGTATCAAATTCCATCGGCTTCCGCGCAGCTTAGTGTCAAGGAGCTCATGAGTAGCACATTTTGGCTTAATTAAACCTCAATGGACACATTTTTATCACACTAAGGAAACCCTTGGTATGCCTTAAATAATTATTATCACTAACACCCTCCTTTGCTACGCTCAAGACTCAAGAGAGTTGGTTTGTTGCCAGGGTCAATAGTAGTATGGATTTCATTTCAGAACCTAAAAGAAAAGCATGGAATTCATCAGACAAAACACAACATAATAAGGTGAATTATAAAATAAATATGTGTAACCGCATGACAGCGCTTCAATGTTGTCAATACTTAATCAGTACTGGTGACATTTTACATAATGTACAGTTCATGTCATGATAGTGAAAGCCTGGCTACATGGAATTTTCTCCATGAAAACAAGCTTTGTAACAATGGAGAAAAAACAGAACTACTGCTCATTGGAAGTCCACACCAACTTAATAAACTCCAAGTATCATCAATCCATGTTGACAATGTCAAAGTTAGTGCAGCAGATCATGTAAGAAATCTAGGTGTCATCTTTGACAAAAACATGACCATGGAAAAACAAGTCAACAAAATGTGCTGGAATGCCTATTTCAATAAGAGAAATATCTCAAAAATGAGGAAGTCATTGGACAAGGAAACTTGCAAAACAGTAGTCAATGCTCTTGTGACTCCTCACCTTCACTATGGAAATGGTCTTCTATATGGATCTTCAAGACGTTTTATAAACAAACTTCAAGTGGCCCAAAACTCAGCAGTTCGACTCATTCAAAAATTAAAAAATCATGACAGTGTAAGCCAGCATAGGAAACTGCTACACTGGCTACCAATTCCAGCTAGAATACAATTCAAACTCATGTTAACAACTTGGAAAGCAGTCAATGGACAAGCTCCTTTGTATATTCAAAATCTGATTCAGCCAAAATCTGAATGAAACTTCAATCTGAGAAGCAATAACAAAATGCTCTTATATGAACCAACCTCCTACAATAAAAACAAATATGAAGACAGAGCCTTTTCGCATAGTGCTCCAAAATATGGAACCAACTCCCAGAGATTGTCAAGGCCTCAAGATAAATCTTAAAACTCATCTGTTTAAGAGTTTCTACAAATAAATCCATCATGCACAAAAGCTACTAAGCAGTTTTAAACTGGAATTGGCGCATTATAAATGTCTATTATTAATATTATTATTACATAATACAGTAGGTTCCAAATTATTACGCAAGTTGGTTTTTTTATGATATCTCAAAAACAACAAAACTCATTTTAAAATCCTTCTCACATAACAATTAGTGTTCCATGAAGGCAATATCCTGTCAGTTTTTTCCAATTCTGGTGAGGAGCTACGCCACAGTGCACCATATACCCTGTTTTTCGATGTCCCAAATTATTATATAAATGTAAAAAAAATGATCTAAAAGTACCAAAATTATCTATTAATCCTCTAAACACTTACCTTTTAATGTTTAATGAAAAAAGGAACCTTCTTTTCAAAAATGGTTGTTTTCTCGACCAAGAAATCAATACAAAACCTCTTCATTGGAATAACATTGAAATGACCATTTTTCTTGAATATTTTTTTCCATTGAATTAGCATTGCCGTCAATGCAAGCCCAATCTCCATCATTTTCATTTAAGGAAATTTTTCATGTTATTGGTCAAAATAGCTTCTCTTTAATTTTTGGAAGAGTTCAAACCTAAGGAACCCAGAGAGAGAGTTTCATATTGTGAAAAAAAAATCGTTTTCGTGGAGAAGCTTTTTAATGCAAGAAGTTAGTAATTTCAATGTTATTTCAATGCAGGAGAATATTATGGATTTCTTCGTTATTGAAGTAACAATTTTTGAAATGAAGGTTCTATTTTTCATTAAACATTAAGTGGAAAGTGTTTAGAAGAATTAAAAGATCATTTTGGTACTTTTGATCACTTTTTCTTACATTTCCAAAATAATTTGGGAAATTGAAAAACAGGGTATATGGTGCTCTGTGGCATAACCCCTCACTGAACCAGCAGAATTGGACAAAACTTACAGGATATTGCCTTCATGGAACACAAATTGTAATGTGGGAAGGATTTTAAAATATGTTGAGTTGTTTTTGAGATATCATAAAAAAACAACTTGCATAATAATTTGGAACCTACTGTAAAGGCAGCATGCATCAAACCAGTGATTTGAATCACCTTAAAGATATAAGCTGAGTTCAGTGTCTCACACTTCAGAGCATTATCATGACACATGTAAACCACAAACCAACACCGAAAGGATCAGCAACTGTCAGCAGGCCATCAGTATGACAAATGGATGTGCATAAAATTCATCAAGAGGTTGACACTCTTCTAAATCTCCCAGTTTCCTGGCTTGGAGTCTTAAAGCTTGAAAGCACTGCGGCTATAAATGTCACTCGGTGAAATCTATTGACACTTTTCCGCATCACTACAAAAAGCAGCATCGTTTAGAGCTCCATGTTTGTCACTGCATTAATTGCATCTGACTGCAGTGAAGTCTTGTAAACATTGTAAAGAAATGTTCTCTGCTCAAAGTGCTTTCTTGGTCAGTCTTTGCTTGTGCAATTCAAGAGCAAGGTCCATTACATTAAGTAGTTGCAAGTCGACAAAACACATTTCCAGCATCCTTTTAACAGCCAAAAGGAACCACCAGTATTTTTACTAAGTCTATTTGAGCAGATATAGGTATTGCTTGAAAGGTAACCTCAATCCATCTGAACCTCCCAAGCATCCTGAATGGCCTTTCTGTTCAAATGCAGATTAACCGTTTGTAACATAAAAGCCCTAACTATGCCACAACCATTATCACTACACCTGTCCTGAATTCTGACAACTAATGTCATTGTTCTCCTACTGTGTTCTACAAAGATGCTCAGACCTTGTTTCCAACGTCTTTTCATGAGTCACTAATTTCATTTTCTCCTCACAGAGCTATCTCTTTATTTCCTGTACTGGGCCAAATTTCAACATTGTATAATATGCAAACAGCTTTTCTGCTTTCCTGCATTATATGGAAAGTATTATACGACAATTATGACACAAATGCAGGGTCTCAGTTTATGTCAATACAATTGTAATATGAAGGGTCCTTCATCTCTGGTTCAAACAAAAATTCAAAGCAACCAATCTATATGGCAGATAGCAAAATAATGGGATTATAATGTATCCAGATAGCCAGGCAGGATGCGACGCACATCAAAATGAATGAGCTGTCTCATATCACAATTTATTTCTTAAATTTTCACGCTCTCCATGACATTGCTTCCACCATTGGATGACATCATTTTTGATCCTCAGATGTCACCTTGTAAACCCCTTGCGGTTTAGTTTTGAAATTGTAATACGATTTTTGATACCCATATTTATGTTACATTTCTTCCGCAAAAAGTGATTTTGTGATATTGTCTGGAATTACCACATTTACCAATGGTGGCAATGGAATGTTGAATCTGAAAACATGAAAGGATAAAGCCAATTTTTAGAATAAAGATATGAGACTCTGCACAAGATTTAGAATTGTTTGAAGATCTGATAGAATTGTTACAGAGCCAAGGTTGTCTTTGCAATTCCCTCAGAATTTAGCATTTTTTTTAAGCCTTTGTCCTTTTGCCTTGCTCCTAAGTCGTCAAAAATTTGAGGACAGAGATGGACCCCGAGCTGTTTGATCTTGGGAAATATAACAAAGGCATACATAAATATGAAAAGTGGTATGAAGATAATTCAAAGACAAAGATGAAGAAAAAAATGCATTTGTGGGAAATTGGCTTATCAGCAAACTGAAGGGTGCATCCTCTTGAAAGTTACGCACCCATGGAGTTACAAAAGGCTTTCTGGATGAGACAAGATAGCATTCACTGATTAAAAGGTAATCTTGGAATTAGTTGAAACAGTTGAACACCCAAGCTTACAATACTGAATGTTTCATGGCAAGCATTAATTAGACCGTTTGATTCTATTGATCAGATAAATATGTACCTTAGCAGACGTCTTAGCAGGTGAATCTCAATTCTATTCATGCAACAGGAATAGGTCTTTCTCTGACAAATGACATCCAAATCAGACCGTAAGCACAAGTCTGTATCGCCATTCATATTGTCCCAGTTTGCTTACTGCAGAATGACCAAATAGTATATAGTCTTCTTGACATCCAATTGACCCCTACTGATAAACAACACTGAGCAAATGCAATGTAGGAGCTTATTTGTGGCTCTTAATCAGAAAGAAGAATGGCTGACTAATATGGTTGCTTGGGAGACTGTCTTTGGGAATGTGACCTTGGTTCAAGGACCAAGGTGTTCTAGAGAATATCCTTGGCCTCCTTGGCCTCCAGAATCAAAATTCCATTGGTCATGTACCAAACAACAGGCATCGAAGAAGCTGCACAAGATCAACATGTTTGGGCTTGATTTAACCTGATATAACATATTTCAGTCATACTCTTGTTTCATTCAATGTAGGCTAATTATCACATAATCATAGATAACCTTACTCATGACCCTGGATGGTCTCTGGTCAAGTCTGGGCAAAAGGATTACCCTTGACACCTTGGAAAAACATCCATTGGCCTCCTAGCAGCTCAGTGTTAAGAGCACATGAACGGCACATTTTGGCTTGATTAAACTTCAATGGATACATTTTCATCACTGTTAGGAAAGCGTTGGTATTCCTTGATCACTACCAATGACATCTTCCTTCGCAATGCCCGTTAGAGTTTGTTTGTAGCCAGGGTTACTGGTAATGTAATTTTTTCTTGAGAATCTAGATGAAGAACATGGAAGTTATCAGACAAAACACAAATTTGTTAGGTCGAATCAGAGATGTGTGTAACAGTGTGACAACACTGATAGATATATCGTCATTCCAGGTTAAATTTTAGATAAATTTGTCATTTTGGTGAAACATACAACATAAATACACACAAGTGGCTTCTGTATTTGCAATGGATGTGCCAGGGTAACACAATCCACATCATTATAAAGACTCTCGCAAGCAACAAACCAACACACAAGGATCTGCAACAGTCAGTGCTCCCATTACCATGACAAATTGATGAGCATAAAATGTATCAAGAAGTTGAAACTCTTCTAAGTCGCCCGCCTTCCTGGTTCCGAGTCTTAAAGCTTGAAAGCACTGGGGCTATAAATGTCACTAAATGAAATCTATTGACACTTTTCTGCATCAATTCAAAAAAGCAACATTATTTAGAGCTGCGTTTTTGTCACTGCATCAATTGCATTTGACTGCAATTAAAAGCTTTTAAAAGAAATATTCACGGCTCAACATGCTTTCTAAGTCATATTTTATATATACAATTCAATAAATAAGATTATTGCAGGTCTTGCAAATTTAGGGGGAGACATAACCCATCTTAATCAGCCAGAAGGAGTCACTCAAAATATGCTCGAAACTCGGTATTATCATATTATATCACATTGATTTTAAAATACCTTATATTTTTGCATAGCAGGGAATTCTTATATAGGATGTGTAGACATCTTTCTTGACCTTGAAAAACTTCAATATGAAGTTATGAACTTATCCTTAGGAATCCCTGCAAAGGCAATAACACTTTCTGAAATAACAGATTTACAAATGGTGTCAGTGAAACAGAATCTTAAAAAGGGTTTCTTTTTCAGTGTTAAGAAATAAAATTTGCACAACTGCCAAAATGTGTTTGAAGTTCTGAGGGAATTGTAACAGAGCGATGTCATTGCAATTCTCTCAGAACTTTGCTTGCAATGCATTTAACCTTTTGCAATTTTTCCGGACTCATCTGAAATTTAAGAACGCAGAAAAAACTCATAACTTTTGATCTTCAGAAGGATTATGAAGGCATAAAGATCGGAAATGGAACAAGGAGAATTTGAAGGCAAAAAAACCTAAATATTGTTATACCGGAAACTAAAGCCCAGCAAGTCAGCAAACAAAGCTACTTTTTTCTTGAATTGATTACCAAGTTTACAGAAGAATTTTTGGAAAGCAGACCTTACTTCGGATTACCATAGGAGTTGAACCTTAGTGAATTAAAAGTGATGCTGTTATACCAATACAATGCCTCATGTTATTTTAAACTGTTTCATTCTGCTTTTCTGACTGCAGTTCTAATAGTGCATTAATTGACATCATCGTACGTTGTTACTGCATTAGGACGAAATTTGTTCTAATGGAATTATGCAATTAGTTCTGATAAATAGCTTTCAAATCAGGCAGCAAGTACAATGTCATGGCACTGTAGATATTGTCCCCAGTTGACCTACTGCAGTTGATATTCTTGTCGATATTCGATTACACTTCAGGGAGAAACAGGCTCAATCCCAGTTAAACGGGCAAATTCCAAAAATAAAGAATGTTCAAAGAATATTGGCTGTCATTTCTAGTAAAATCATTTTATAATTTTGAAATTTAGCAGTGATTTAGAATACTACTATAGAAATTTAGTCATATACAATATACATCTAATATGTAATAGGAACTGGGGTAAATTCCATGTTGAATGGCCGAAAAACGGGAAAAAGGCATGTCCAATGGCTGTGTGATTTCATATAATATGAAGCTGTGGCACTATTTTTGCTGGTATTGACTTGAGAAATGAATGGAGATGTGCCTAACAATAATGTCCTCCAAACAAAAAAATTCATAACTCATTTTGAAATTTATAAATACGTTTTCAAGGTTATTTTTGAAAAGTCACATTATTCTTGTAAATTACGCTACCAAGATTCAAGGCCCCTTTAATCATGTTAATATTTGCCAATTCTCAAATTTAAGAACGTCATTGCCAAGTTTCAAAAGTCTAGTTTTTGGTGCAATTTACGGTTTTGAAATATATAAAAAACTCTCTTCACGGGAGGCCAAAGAAGGTCGAAAAGTGATTTTGTCGTTTTTAGATGTAAATTACGTTACCATAGCCTACAGAAAGACCAATAGAGATAGAAAAACAATTACTTTTTATTTTTGTAGGCCCTTGATGCCTGAGATCATCTGGTAAATTTCATGAATTTGTGATGATTATTTTTGCACTGAGAAGGGAAAAAGTGTCAAAATTTGTGTAAATTTGTTCTAAACAGTGTAAATTACGTTACCATTTCTCATTTTAACCTGTAAAATTGCATTGGAAAGTTGAAAAATAAATGTTAAGATTAGTGAAGGATATTCCAGAAACTGTACCTCTTGACAATGTATAAAAGATATTGAGCAAAAATTTCCGTTTCCATAATGGTCACTTTCTCACTTTTTTTGGACGGGAATTTGCCCGTTTAACTGGGATTGAGCCAACATCCCCCAGCTGAAATACCTCTGTGTGCTCAATTAGAAAGGGAAATGACTGTAAATGATGCTGGAAGACTGTCTTGGGAATTTTCACTTGGATTGCCTTTCCCTTGACCCTGGTCCAGTGTGGTCAATACAATGAAGTACTCTTGGCCTCCAGAAGCTAATCACGTTGGCCTCCTAGCTGCTGAGTGTCAAGGAGCAGGTAAACAGCACATTATAGCTTGATTAAATCTCAAAGGACACATTTTCATAACACTTAAGCAACCATTGGTGTGTCTTAATCACTACGAACAAGTCCCTTCACAATGTGAACGAAAGTCAGTTTGCAACCTGCCTCACAAAAGAAACATAGCTTCAACGAAAGATGCATGAATGTTTGGGGCTTTATGCTCTGTATTTATGCATTTGGTAGGCTTATCAGGACAAGAGGAGGACACAGCAATGAAATAAAGGATGATTGAAACTGTTGTCCAACATTAATCAAGGTGACCCGGCCAGAGAAAATATCAAACCGATGTTTCCCCCCCCCCCCATAGTAACACCATTGCATTCACCTAGTAAAATAGCCTTGCAGCAAATGATTGGCACCACAGCTAATCCTGAGTCAAAGAGAAAGATAAATACATACATACAGCTGTTCTCGCTGATAAATGATAGGCTCCTTATCAGCTGATCACAGGAGTATTCATCATCACTCTCTTTGGCCTAATTCAATCTTTCATCAGAGGCATTCTATTTGTGGTCCTCAATCATGGTCTGCATCCATCATATTGAGTAATTCATTGCTCCTTTGGTGTTTTTACGCAGTTGTTTGAAGCTAAGCAAATCTTTTACAAATTTGTATAGGTTATTCACCACAGGAGAGGGAATATGTGATTTATCACCCGAGGGCTTTAGCCCGAGGTGTGATAAACACATATTCCTGATCCCATGGTGAATAACTGGCTTATACCGTGAGACAAACACTCAAACATGATAGGATAACTGGACAACAAAGAATATAGGAATTATTTCCCTGTAATGCTGGCATGTGATTGGCTGACAGAGGTGTCAAATGGTATAATGTATATTATATACAGTGACGGCTGTCAGTTCAGCCTGTCAATTTAGCTCTTATAAAACTGCACTCTAAGAACAGTGTTTTAAATTTAAACACCAGTAAACGCGTCTTTTGCTAAACATCTAATATTTTGTGTCTTGAAATAAAACACCTACTTAGTGAAACACTTATATTTCTAAACACATGGCATTTTGTGTTTAAATATGAAACACTTTGTGAGCTAAACATGTCTCCTTCTAAACACCTCATATTTGGTGTTTAGAAATAAAACACTTTCTGGGGTAAACATGTTTAGCATGTTGGTGTTTAGCATGTAAACACCTGACCTATATGTAGAGCCTCATTCTGAGAAGATGCAGGTCAACTTTGAAATTAACTGTCATTAGACTGAAGTGGACCTCAGGAGATGCAGCTTGCTCCTACATGGGATGGACTGGAGACACTCTCAGGACTTAATATCTGGCTTTTTAACTGGTAAGTGTTTTGTTTTAAATACACATACATATCCACAACAGTTTTAGGATGTTCAATATGTTGCTGAACACTATTTGAAGGGAGAAACAGAGTACAATCTTTTAGCTGATCAATGTGCATGGTGTTTACAATGCTAAGTTCATCACATAACTTTATACAGTTTATGCAGACTGTTAGAATGCAGTGTACATTATTGTGGCCAGATATACTGATGTCAGGAAATACATCTTGAGCACTAGTTATGTTGGTTCTATGGTATTGTGGACCCATGGATAAATCAAGGCTAAATGATCAGCTGCAGCAGCCATCTTGCCTGCCTCACAGGAGGGGCAGGATTGGCTGTAACCCCTCATGGGATAGTCATGTTTTTCCCTAATTAAAAAATAAGCTCCATAATAACATACAAATCAGAAACTTGATTTTAGTTCTTCTAAAATAAATTAATTATTATCACAGTTATTGAAAAAAAAAATCTTTTTTTATTATTATTTTATTCATCGTACAAGAGTACAAAATTATTATTTTTAAAATACATCTTGCTATTCTGATAAATGTGTTCTATTTGCAGAGTTGCAAGATGACCGAGATTCAACACGAGATCCACTGAAGAATACAACCCCATGCCTTGTGGATACAATTGCCCTCATCATTATCACCAGAGACTGCGGATTTACATCTGGAGAGTCAGCAAATACCTGCTTAAGTGTGACCAGTGACTTTCACAAGAGGATCGGAAATTATCCACAAAGAAAAACTGGACTTTATCAAAGACTTATGACATGTTGTTATGCCTGCAATTTACCTTTTATTTTGACTTTTGACATCGATGAATGACAATGGACACTATGTTATGCTGATTTATCAATTATCATTCAGCAGAGAAATTAAGAAAGATATTTATAAAAAATTTATTTTCAAGAACTGTTATTTCAAAAGTGTATACATGTTTCATTATTGTGATTGCTTGTAAGCCAATGTTGACCTTATGTTTATTCTAATAAACTTTCAAACTTATTTCAGTGTGAAAAATGTATAATCTAAACACAAAAATGGATGACATGTTTAAATTCTAAACATGTTTAAGACCTAAGCACATTCAAGAGCTAAATTTCAGAATATCTAAACGCGTTTAGAGGCTAAACATGTTTACATTCCAAACACATATTGCCTAAACACAATGATTCTAAACATGTTTAGATGTTGACGCGTAAAAAAAGTGGGGACAAATTTTGTGTTTAGTATTGTGTTTTACATCTAAACACTATTCTTAGAGTGTGATTTTGCATTGGTCTCAAAAGTGGCCGACTGCATCATGCCTGCACACAAAGTTCAGGACCAGGCTTAAAGCATGAAATAAAAAGCAACTTCTAAATCCATGCTTATGATTTCTGCTGTAATAAGTTACTGAATCTCTCAGAAGCAAGTGTTGCAATTTACAAGTAATTTTTCCATATATGAGGAATTCAATTTGACAGGCAGAGACAAACATAAACCAGGCTTTTTCTTTCTGACAGACAGCGATAAACAGTCTTTTCTGAAAAACAAAAATATCTTGAAAAGTAGTTGTCCTCTGTGAACACCAATAAATAAACTATCACACAACTTCAGCACAACAAAAGCCATCAAAGGATTCTTCTTTGTATTTTAGCAATAAGTATTGCATGATGCTGCTGTTGGCTACGAAGAACGAATGAATGGTTTTGACAGCTATCATAACTAGAAATAAGGCAGCCAACAGAAATTCTTCTAGTTTTCTGACAAGTGAATGATGGATTACAGTGACTTGGACACGCAACTCTTGGAGCAGTAATTGAATTAGGGCATATTTACTAGAAACCAAATAGGGCTTTTTGTGGAACTGGCGAGTCGTTCTGACATTGATTGTTACAAGAAATAATAGCCAAGCACGCTCCTAAATACGTCTTTTAGATCAGGTTGCTTTTGACACTAAAGGAGAATCAATTCCCAGCAACATGATTTCTCAATGGTGTTTCAGTTTTGGGCATTTCAACAGCATTGTCCATTACACCATTAATGTTCTATCAACATGAGTTCACCCTGCCAGCTTTTGCAACAAAGGCACTGAAATAAAATAACATGCAATGCATGCACTGTGTCCTCGAGCAATTTTTAACCCTTAATTATAACTCAATGGGATATGATCATTACATTGACCCCCTCAATAAATTGTTAAAAGTTACATTCTATCTATCTATCAATCTATCAATCTATCTATCAATCTATCTATCTATCTATCTATCTATCTATCTATCTATCTATCTATCATCTATCTATCTATCTATCTATCTATCAATCTATCAATCTGTCTGTCTATATGTCTATCTGTCTGTCTATCTTTAGTAATTGGCTGAAGCATAAATCTGAGGTTGTGGTGTGCCCCAAGTGCTATGGCTCAGGGCAGAAGGGCCAAAGGGAAGAAGATAAGTTGCTTCTCAGAAATCTCCTGTACAGCAAAGAGGATTTTGGGGGATTAAAGTCAACTATTCAAAGCAGTGAGACGTAAGACTTAAGCCAGGGCATCTTTGGCAGCAGTGTACTTACACGCAAATGGCAGCAAGCACATCCTCCTTTCCTGTGTAATGCCTAAAAGATTCTTAGGAGAGTAACTATTCACCACATTATAATATGTGTCTACAATAAAAGGGAACAAAAAAGAAGGGTTTATCTTTGAAAGAAGCAATTCAGTTGCTTCAGATCGCTGGAGTATCCGAGAAACAAAACAGCAGCGAAAGTTGTTCCAAGCTGTTTGATGGCAAGGTGTTGTTGTTTTTGCACAAACTATGTCTGCTTTTGATTGCAAAAATTCTGGGGTTGCTGCAGTATGTGACCAGAATTGCTGTTGCAGGCAGAACTTTTTCCATTTTCCTGCAGGAAGAAAATAAACGATTGCTGTGTTCAAATAAGCCATATTTTCAGGAAAAGAATTTGGACTTCTTGGCTAATGGGAAAGGTAAACTGCACGCGTGGGTCCGCATTAGTGTTACAGGAAACAATGACCAATCAATTAAAGCTTACGTTGCTCAGTGCCTGAAACTGACCGAATACCACCAGCTGCAATTGATACAAATATATGGTATAGGTTATAAATTTCCTCTCTGTAGGCTATTACAATTTAGCTGTCGGGCCAAATCATAGAAATTTTAGTTAGTTGCAAAAGATGTGTTGGGCCGTTCTATCAAAATCACATATTTTGTGCTCTTTTCACATCTCATTTATGGGCCATAACTGAGATGTAACTGAAATTTAAAGAGAAACCAAAGTGCAAAGGCAATAGAGCAGTCATGACTATGTAATTTTGTGAAGACTCGATAACTTAGTTGTGTCTTGGATTGTTCATTCGCAGTTATTGCCAACCTATGCGGATGTCTGAGTGACTCTCAAAAGTTATATGAAAAGGATGAACTTGAGTAGTGTTTTAGATGTCTTCTAGCATCTTGATGGCCCTCCTAAATAAGTAATGACATCTTATTTCCTCAGACTCCTCTATGAACAGTCCTCAAAAATTCGTTCTGAGACATATAGAAGCTCTTGAAGACGCATCAGACCTGGTAGACTGATGGTGCCTGGACAATTTTTGAGTACCGTAATATGGGGTGAATCGGGACAAGCCAGGAAATAATTTTTATCTTCAAAAATCAACAACTTCTACTTGTTACAGGGACTTGATTTTTGGCACGTTTTTAGTATATATTCCAATGGTGATTCATATAGATTTTCATGATTCTACCTGCAGGCGGCAATGAGCTGCAGCACCTCAAACATTGCCCTGCAGTATTTACATTTTCACATACTGGTCAAAACTTTGCTTGTACCATAAAAACTATATAAGCTACAGACACAAAATCTTCACAAAACTTCAAGTATATAGTTGTGGCCAATTGCAGAAAAAATCATAAACTTAGGTACATTTGCACTGACTATATTGAACAGGCAATAATGCACTTTCAGTTTCAGAGTTATTTTAGTGTTATTTTCAACCCCCAGTAATAACTCAAGAAACGAAATCAGCGATATAATGTTATAAATATAATGTTGGACGGGGTACTACAATGCTGCAAAATTATTTTTATCTTGTAGAAATGCTGTAAAAGTGTCAAACTCTACAAAATTGTGATAAATATGCACTTTTGGAACCTGTTAAAAAATGATATGATATAACATCAAATAAAAGTAGGAATAATAAAGATTTTACAGTCCAAATCAATTTAAACAGTTTTAAGAGACCAAAAGAGTTGCTGAGATGTGATATTTAGTCTGTTTTGTCCTGGGTTCAGATCCAAGTTAATGGCAGAATTACAGAGCTTGCCAAAAAAACCATACTAATTTTCAATCCAGCATATTTTCATGCATTTTGGGTTTAAATTGTTGAAATTGGCATCATTTGTTGTAGATTTAGTCCAAGATTATTCATCACTTGTAAAATTAGCAGATAACTACATTTTTGTCAATTTACAGTGATTTATTACATTTTGTTAAAAACTGACTATTTTGCACTTATTAGACTTAAAATTTTACTAAGAGTGACTTTTTGGGGTGCTAAACATGTTTTCTAATGTTTATTAACAAGTATAAATCAATTAAACAGGGTAGGGAGAACAAGTTATTTAGATAAGTCACTGTCCCGATTCACGCCAAAGTGAGGGGTGAATTGGGTCAGTGGTTTTCTGGGCCCTGATCCTTGGAAATTGAAGATATCAATTGGAGCTCATAGGGATAATTAGACCTTTTGGTCGGACACAATTTAACACCATATTTTGATTTCTGGGTTGATTTGTCTCCATTCTATAGCAAAAAAACGACCAAAACTGTCCCAATTCACCCCATATTACGGTATAGACTCTTTGCATCCCATTAAGATTACCAGTGAGAGAACTCAAAAATACTTCATAAATTTTATCATTTGAGGCATGAATTTTAGTAGCAAAGAGCAGAAAGCCATTATTTCAATCATGCTCCTGCAAACTACTATGACAATGATGAACATATATATTGTATTGCACTTTTTTTTCTCTCTCACTTTCTTGATGGATTTTTTTTTTTGTTCTTCTTGGTGAAGATTGGTCCTGGTGATGATCACCTGCCCCATGCTTAGCCTCCTTATGATACATGTATATAACCTCTTCCTTTAATGATCTGCCGTTTCAGATTAGTATGCATTTTGTGTAAGGTTAATGAGTTATAGATAATTATGTCAAATAAAGTTCACCAGCAGCAATTGCAAAGACTGATTACATTGTTCATTAACAGTCTGAAGGCCATGATAAGCAACAATGTCTTGTTTGGCAGCTGCTTAGGTGGTATATGTATAACAAGTTGAGGACTCTGGCTCTCTCTCCCACCTCATCAATCAATCCTGAAAGCTCATACACATTAGTCAAAGAAATTTAACAACAAAAAAAGAAAATAAATTATTTTGATAATTGCCATCAAACTTAAGTACAAGCAAATGTGTGTAGACGTGTGTTATCTTTTTATCTTTTTTAAAATGTTTATTTCTTTTGTAAACTATGACAAGGGTGGCCATCAGCTGGCGGTGCAAAAAGCACCATTAGGTGGTCTCCTTGCTCTATTGATGTTCATATATCGATTTAACTTATATATTGTCAACAACACCAGGAGCAAATAAATAAATATCAATCAATAAATCAACCCTCGTGAACACCAAGAATTGGGCTTAGAGGGCTTCACGTACCATAGGCTATACAGTGGTATCTGCGTTGTAAGACTTTCTGTTGTAAGACCGACCTGCCTTATGTGACCACCTTCCTCCTGCACTAAGTAGTATTTTTAATGCTTTTGCACCCCGATGAGAGACTGCACTCCCACGAGAGACCACTTCATGACCGCAGAAGGGGCGGTCTTATAATGCAGGGACCACTTTATATCCATTTGCAAGTCAGGCGCCATGACCTGTGGTGCGACAATGCCTTCTATTGTGACGTTAGAGTACAAATTAGCAAAAATCTATTCTTCTACATCAATAAGAGAAAAACATAGTACTCACCATATATTTCTGTGCTGTAACCACCTCTCTTCTAATCTCTCAATGTGACTCAATGCAATAATGAGCTGTGGTTGCGCTGTGACTGATGCCGATCTTGTTGTGCAGGAAGTCAGGTGTAGAAAAGAGAACAGGATGAGGGGATCAGATGACATTGAGAAGGTAGCAGGAAATTACGCACACCTACGATGTAACACAATATATGAGGCGTTTCACAGAGGCAGATTTTTTCAATGCCATAAAATGCATAGAATCACATCGGTATCATTCACTGCACCAAGTAAAGAGTTTAAAAATCAGAAAGGAGAATTTTTTCGATAAAACACTAGAAAAACCGGAATTTTCTTGTGATCTTTTTTCTCATCGCAGTGAAAAAATGTGGGCATATACAAATAACGCTTGGTAGAGAAGAACACCAGTGAAGTCTAGTACCACCAATCCGCCAAGACCATTTCTGTCACTTTATACAATATGTGACCTGCTCCACCAAAATGAGTTCAAAGTAGGCGTTATATATTTCTCAGAAATGAGCAAAATGTGTCAAAAGGTCACATTTTGATGTTTTTTAGCTGTTGGTACCACGTTTTAGCAAAAGTAATTTTCTTTGAATATTTAAGACCATTTAACCAAAAAATTGATTTTAAATTATCTAAATTGTGTGTCCCTGTTGATTTTTTTAGTTCTTTCATTGTAATGGCGGGAATTTCAAATGCCATTTTCTCAAAGTTTGATGTTTCGTATCATCGATGTTTGAGGTGCCATATCTTTGGATTGGATGGAGATATCAAAACATACTAAACATCATTTTAAAGCTTAATTCCAGAAGAATAAAGTTATTTTCATACCTAGATATGATAGGAGGCCGACTTTGAACCCATTTTGGTGGAGCAGGTCACATATATATATTGACAACTGTCAGGCAGTGCTCCATGACTGTCATACGCATTTGTTTTGGAGCATTGAGGCTTTTTGGTGATGTCTCTCAATATTGGCAGTTCTCTCTTACTCAAAATGACAATGACACACAGAACTTGCATAGAGGCATGGATTTTGACCTGGGTGATTTTTGGTATTTGCAGGCCAAGAAAGTTTGAAGCATGGTCAAACTTTTTCCAATAATCATTCATAAGACAGTCTCTCTTCTGTCACTGTACTTCCGCCTCACAACACGGTTCAGTCAAGAGTACACAGTGTGTCACAAAGTTGTGGTCTTCCACTCTAGTGCACAAAAACAACTGCCTTTCAACTCCAATACAGAACTACAGTCAGTCTCAGTTGTAAATGTCTCTTTTGCCTCTTAGACTTAAATCTTAAATCTGCTGTTGTTTCGAGCCTCGTATCCTATTTTATCAACAGTCGTGCTTTACCCTCACCCCAAGATTCAGCCAAGTATACAAAGTCGGTCAGTCAGTTATGGTCTTCTATTCTCATGAATAAAGGACAACGTCTTCTGCTTTTCAGCTCAAATGCACAATTATAGTCAGTCTCAGTTCTCAATATCTCATTGTCTCTTAGATTAAAAAGTTTTATCTAATTGTTGTTTCTACTGTAGAAAGGAAACATGTTTATGATAAGGTGAAATATGGATGGATAGATGATTTGGGCTTTATGTCCTATATTTATGCACTTGGTAGGCTAGTTAGCTAAGACATGGCAATGAGGCAAAGGACAGTTGAAGCAGCGGCCCTCTAACATAGGCCCAGGTGACCCTGCAAGAGCTGGATTCAAATCCTGGAGCCAGCGATTGGTAGCATAGCACACAACTAGTAGACCAACTGTATTCCCAGTTGCAATATGCAAAGGCCATAGATCTAATAGTCACAAAATAAACCAGCAAATAATTTGACAATTACACAGCCTTGTCAGAAAGAGCAGTGATTTATCTCTTCTACTTTGCAGAAAGCAAATTCCGTTCTGCCTTGCTATTACTGTTGACAGTGAAATGTGGAAACTGTCAATTAATTTCTATCATTCTCATCATTCTAGATCTAACAACTCCATATTTCTAGATGTGTGATGACGACCATAATTCCATCTTTATTTGAAAAGATTTGTCTTGTAATGATTGACAAATCCTGTCTTATCTTATGAAGCAAGTCTGAATTTGCCTTTCCTTCGTAAATTTGTCGCTACACGCAGAGAACATCTCAGAGCTGTTGTTTTTTTTTGTTAATTGAGGGCATTCTAAACTAGAAATATGAGATGTTTGGCTTTGCACAACTTATTTTAATTTAATATACTTTTCATACATATATACATGCACTTGTTCCAAGAAACATAGTCATTGTTGTGCGACACAAAATTATTTATTTCAATTTCAATTTTTCAACTTAAATCATTTTATTTGCACTTTACATATTCAATTGCAGCATTCACGAGATACAAGTTCCCCCATTGAATGAGGCTACACCTCCTGGATTAATGACAAAGAAACTCATGAATGCTGAATACATTTAGGACATTATGACGAGCCACATTATCTCGCTGCACTTGTCATGACATAATGGCAAGTGCCAATGTGGATTAGGGCTGGCCCTTTTTCAACTTTTTTTGAAAAGTCCTGCTCCATCATTCTAATATGAGGCCTTTAGGTCTTAGAAACCACCTCATACCAAAATTTTGCAGATTTGATGAAAAAAACCCAGGCCCCTGGGCCATTTTAGAAATTACGTTTTAGACAATAAGAAAAAACGCAAAAATACCTCTATCTTGAGAACTAAAGCAGCTAGAGACATGATATTGACACCAAAATCTCCGGAATACCCACATTTATATTCATCATCAATACATTTTAGGGCCCTAAACCCAATACTTTTTGAGTAATTTGCAAAAAACCATATTTTTGCCTTTATTTTTATGAAAATCGTCAGCAAAAATACAATTAATTGTGTAAATCATTGATGACAGGTACCTGCTGTGCCTCTGTCTATCTCCAGTATATATTATGTAATATGAGCCTTTATTTTTGTTGTTACTAGTACAAAAATGCTATCAATTAGCTATTGTGAATGAGTATTACATGCATTATTTACATCAAACCACTGCCTCGTTAGAGCAAGTCACTCAAAAAGTAAGAGGAGTTGCATTCTTACAAAAGTTACAAAAGGATCTGCCCTTACTGTAATTTGTGTCCGATATGCTGCTGGAGCAGCTCTGGCTGTTATCAGAAATTATGTGTGTAAGTGTCTGTAAAATAATTGGTTATTTAAAGGAGGTGGGTCAAAATTTGAAAACGGTGAAATTTCAGTCAGTCAAAAAGTTGATTTGAAAGCTGGTTTAAAGGAGCTCCTTTCGATTTATTTGTCTAGGTAAAACAATTACCTTTCATTGTACCTTGATGTCCAAGGGTCAGGAAGCACAGTTTTTATGTGCAGTGGAGGTAAATACCAGGGTCCTGCTTTTAGGCGTCATTAACATCACGCTGTAAAAACCCCCTATATTTCTCAAAATTAACACAATCATACCACCTGCACTAATGCAGAGGTAGTATGAGGTCCAGACAGAACAATCATATCAAAAAAAGAGTACTGCTATCTGCCTGACAACAACCACAATCAAAATAAATGGCAAATAATTACATTTTTCATTTTTTCTACACTTCCATTAAGTTTTTCTTTCACACTACTTGATTTCAGCACACCAAACTCTATTTAGTTACTAAATTGTACACATGCCAAATGATTCCTGCGAAAAAAGATCCTGTGTAACACTTTTTAAACTTCAAATCAAGCAATAAACGCCCCAAAATTAGCTATTTTTGACCTGTGAATTGTGACGTTAATGACAAAATATGACGCTTGTGACACTAATGGCTGGTAAATTACTCCTGAGCCTCTTACTTGTGCATATAAGTTAGTAATATCATAAGTGCAAAAATTATTGGAAAAATGTAAGAAATGTTATTGTTTTTATATGTATGCTGCACCCAGGAAGCTTACTGAAGTGGTATACTGCTGCAACTGTGCAAATAAATCAGGACTTCCAAAATGCATGTGACGTCACATCTGCCAATGACCAGTGTCACTTCCATTGGGATTCTAGAGTGATAGCGCTAAAAATGCCATTAGAATCACACATAGTTTATTAAAACCATGTTCGTTAATGACATGTGACGTTAATGACAATTTTAAACTAATATTTCCTTGAACCAGTGAATACATTATGTGATGCCAATCTTGGCTTACATTAAGACTTGTGTACACCAAAGCAAGTTCCACAGTGATTTCTGTCCAGATATACATTGCCAAAATTAGCCAGGAGGGCGTTTGTTAATGACAAATCAAGGTAGGACAACTGATATTTTGGTATAAATAGTGTAATTATCTATATTATGTGCAGTTTATGGACTTGCAGCTGATTCAGTAAGCTGCTAGGGTTCCTAAAGATCATCAAAATTGAAGTGGTATAAAAAAATGTTTGTCGGTTGATTTTTTATGAGAAAAATCACTGGGTGTGATGTTAATGACATGACATTGGAGACAGAGACACAAGAGCCCCCTGTTGTTGGGTAACAATATCAGTCAAGCCACTGGTTTTAGAATTTGAAAGGGTGTTGGTCAAGGTTCAATTTGAGGTGCAAATGAGGTGGATTAAGGTAACAAGGAAAATTATTTGAGGTGATTTGTGAAGGAAAATGCTAGTGGGGACAGGCCATTTTCAGGGGTGTAGGGCACTTTCAATCAATTTTTGAAAGGGATAAAAGTTGTGTGCCACACATTTTCCGTGCCAAATTTTTTGCTGATATGTTGCTCTAAAACAAATGACCACCACGAACCTTGCATGTACATTTATGTCTGTGTCAATTGCTCTAAGACACTGGAGACAAGAATTTCAGCTTTACCAAATTTTGACCCAGGTATGCTTAGTGGGTGGTTTACTCATGACTCAGGAGTCTGCCTTCATCGGCAGTGAACAACAAGAATTGGCACATTTTGTGGACCGGCAACAATGAGATGGAACTTGAGAAGGGTAAATTAGTGCAATACATAATCAAAGATGTAATACTGTATGCTATTAGTCTTTTGAAGTTGTTCTTGTGGTTCATTAATTCCTCCTTCTGAAAACTAAGGAATGGACTGACCAACCATAAATATTTAGAAAATGTTTTATTTAAGATTCTTAGAAATGTCAAGAAATATGAAGCCAATGAACCCATAATGAATGAGAATAAAACAAATTGTTATCTGTGGTGGATAATACAGTGGATGCCATTAGGTATTTTAGCATAGACTACAAACTCAAAAACATTTAACAGGGTCAATGGCAAATAAATTCAGAGAGACTAAATTGACAAAAGATTCAACAACACTCTTTGTTTCATATGAGATAATCCAAGGCATGAGTACATATGGTGATGGCATAACTGAAGATAATTGATTAAAGATCAAGTGGGTCCCAATGAATGGTAATTTTAAAAAGGGTGCACTCAGCCATGAGACACTGTCTGTCATTGATAAAGCAATTATTATATCATAGATGTTCACAAGAAAAGAGAATAAAAAATTTGCCAACAAAAGAAATATTTAACAATCCAGCCAAAAAGTGGCTTGTGACTGTGAATCAGCTCTCTGTTTATCAATGCTTGGCATTGTTTTGTCATAAAATTCAAAAGCTTTAAATACTGAATGAAAAATATCCTAACCACAATGGGCAATCAGCATTATACCATACTTGTAGACTGTAGAGTCAGTGCAGAAACTCAACAGTTTTAGAATATTATTGTGCATGCAAATTCTATCATAGGAAAGATATACATTATTCATTTATGGGGAATAGTTCAAACATTTTCAATTAGAAAATTAAAATGTAGACCTATGTTACACCTGCAAGCTGCATTAAGTTACCCTTTTCAAGTCCCATATCAAATTGCCGGTCACCGAAATGTGTCACTGTTAGTTTTTCACTGCCAATGATGGTAGACCCCTGAGTATACCATCCACTAAGCATACCTCCTTTAAATAACCAATTATTTTACAGACACTTACACACATAATTTCTGATAACAGCTAGAGCTGCTTCAGTAGCATATCAGACATAAATTACAGTAAGGGCAGATCCTTTGTAACTTTAGGAAGAATGCAACTCCTCTTACTTTTTGAGCGACTTGGTTAAACGAGGCAGTGGTTTGATGTAAATAATGCATGTAATACTCATTCACAATAACTAATTGATAGCATTTTTGTACTAGTAACAACAAAAATAAAGGCTCATATTACATAATATATACTGGAGATAGACAGAGGCACAACAGGTACCTATCTTTGATGATTTACACAATTAATTGAATTTTTGCTGACGATTTTCATGAAAATAAAGGCAAAAATATGGTTTTTTGCCAATTACTCAAAAAGTATTGGGTTTAGGGCCCTAAAATGTATTGATGATGAATATAAATATGGGTATTCCGGAGATTTTGGTGTCAATATCATGTCTCTAGCTGCTTTAGTTCTCAAGATAGAGGGTATTTTTGCGTTTTTTCTTATTGTCTAAAACGTAATTTCTAAAATGGCCCAGGGGCCTGGGTTTTTTTCATCAAATTTGCAAAATTTTGGTATGAGGTGGTTTCTAAGACCTAAAGGCCTCATATTAGAATGATGGAGCAGGACTTTTCAAAAAAAGTTGAAAAAGGGCCAGCCCTAGTGTGCAATCATTACACATACCTTTGTGTTTGCTGATTCATTTCCTATAGAAGGACTGTCGTACTGATCTTGCCAAAAAGCCAAGCAAATGTGATCTGGTTATCTAACTGCCTTACACACAAATACAGTACTTCCTTTGGACTTTCCTTTACTCTGATGAATGATATAAATAAGCTACACAGTCACAGGATGATAAAGTTGCGATACATTATGGAGCAAAGCAGCAGCAATTTTGATCTCCAAATATATTTATTCACTAGCCTTCTTCTTCAAAAAGGCAAAATGATCTTGCATACCATACATTGGATGCTTCAGGAATTTCCACAGCACCATTCACTCATGAAAACACAAAGATTTGCTTCATCCTGCATGTTCCATTGTTTGTTCACAGTATATTTCAAAACAATGCATCCTTGGAGAGATGAAAGGTGTTTGTTTGTTTGTGTTTTACGCCTCTGCAGCACCTTAGTGGGCTATATCAAGGCAAGCGATCGCCGTATGATGATGAGATGAGAAGACTGTGAGTCTGGCACATACCCTATTAATTCAGGGATGCCCAGGGTCTTTCAGTTGCCCCAGCATTGAACACTGGATACAACCCGCCTCCATTTGATGTCCCATGGGCTCGAACTAAAGTGAGTTCCCGGTCTGAGATTTGAACCCACACCCTAAAGCCAGTTGACATGGAGAGATGAAGAATTCTGACACTTTCACAAAGTTCAATTTCACTTATTTTAAGCATGCTGAAAGTTTGAAAAATTTCTAAAATGTAGATTTTCCCTTAGGTTTCATCATTCAGTTTAGGGTTAATATGAAACTGGAAATTTATTATTCACATGTGTACTATCATGACACTCCATGTCAGCCCATTCATTTCCTTTATAGAATGTCCAACCTGTCTTACGGGAAAGCCATACCATGATATCCTATTATCTAACTGCCTTACACACAAAGACTTGATATAATGAATGATATAAATACATTGTATGGTGATAAGATGATGCAATTATATGTCTTTGCAATACATAGTACCGCCAGGAAAAGGAGGAAATTTAGATCTCATCATATCTTATATTGACCAGCCATCTTCTGGCTGCTACCGTTTTTAGTCATAATTTTTCGCTACAACATAAGCAAGAATCGTTTTTCAGAATAGGTGTTTGCATACATTTTACAAAAATAAACTCTGACTTCTTTTAAAACAAGTGCAAGAGGGAAATAGGAAATGCTGGAATTATTTTCCTTCTGCAGTGTAAGTTTTAATTCTGTGAAAATTAGAAATGCTCATATGCATGTGGCTAAGGTCAGCAGGACCACCATTTCGGTATTTTCACACAAAACAATTATTTCCTCGAGATAATCTGCCCATTAACAGCGGTTCAAAATTTAGTAACTCAAGCTATGAAATAGTTGCTCTAGAAATATTCTGCAATACTTCTCAGTATGCAATAGTTCCTCCTGAAGCTAGTATATCTTGTCTGCCAGATTGTGGATGATATCATGCATAACAGAAAATTTGGTTGCCAAATCATATGGCATCGTGGTAACGAAGGCAGGAAATGATGCTTGCCTCATAAATGAGTTGTCACACAATGCGAGAACTGGATTGGCTGCTCATTGTATTGTTAATGGTGACTGCGATTATTCAGAAATGTTTTCTGGGTCAATTCACACTAGCCCTGAGACCCTGCCTGCAGCGCAAGGGTCATGAATCACTATATAGTAAAAACTTAAGATTTCAGCGTACCCCTCAGGAGAATGAGAATGGTGTCATTGTCATAGCTCTATTGGTCATTGCAATTATCTCACAATAATCTCCATATCTTTAGCAGCTGATAGCACATCATTTCAGCCCAGAATGTCATCATATACATTGTTGACAATAGTTTTAAATGTTCTAGGCCACACAAAAACTGCCTCCTCAAGAAAATAAAATGGCTGCTCCACAGTGATTGGTCTAAACAGAGCAGCAGCACTGTTATGATGTCATAAACACTGGTGATGTCACAATCTCTGGTGATGTCATAGCGATTGTGTAAACAATCATGTTGTGACATCACCATGAGCTGTCAGCCCATCACACAGTTTCGTTGCAATGTATAATAAAAAATCATTAAGCACCCTGTTCAGTCCTGTTTATTTATTTTTAGCCATTTCATCCATGCACATCCAAAGTTGGCAAACAGTGGTTCACATGAGCAATAGCCACATTTTTTTGTATTAATTGTAGCCTACTTAGATTTTCTCAAAATTCAACAGCTGCCAAACATTCCATGCTCCTCATTCATTGCCCCCTTGGGAGATACAAACAACACTAGGAGACGCCAACATCAGTTCAGTGATGCTCAATCAGACGGGAGATGCTCAATCAAGCAGAGAATGACCGGAAATGATGGTTGCCAGGGCGACTGTCATGTGAATCATTAGATTGTCACTTGGATTGCTTTGCCCTTGATGTTGGTCCAGTGTGGTCAAGAGAATGACCCTTGGCCTCCACAAGCAAATTCCTTTAGGCTCTCAGCCACTCATGCCAGGGAGCAACACCAGGCTTTGATAAACCCCAAATGGACACATTTTCATCACATTTAGGAAACATAAAGTAACCTTTGACATTTTTATGTCCCATCGTCAAAGCTTGGTTTAACCAACTAGATAATGACACATTCATCGATTAAGCATGTTGAGATAGATACATATTGTAAACGCTATAACATCCCATATAATGCATTTTGCAATTTTTCTCTTTGACAAATTTAGACTTTATCACCAACAAAGTAACACACAGCTACAGTGTCATTTCTAATTTATGGATCAGGAAAAATCTCTGAAAACTTCAGTTGTAGGGCAAAGCTGACAATTTTCATTGATATCTTGGAAAAAAAATATAAGAATCCTGAGAAGAAACACAAGGCACAAACCAATCTAAGCCTCCTGTAGCTACCAGAATGGTCTTTTAGTTTCTTTATCCACCAACAGCTTGTAACATAAAGGCTTTGACCACACCCAACTACGTGTCCTGCCTTCTTGTTGAGGACTTCCCTGGCCTCCCATAAAGACACATTGACCTTGTGACCAATGAGTTTCACATCCTACTGTTTCTGACAAATTTGCTACAACCATCTCTATTGTTTACCCTGTTACTTCAAGTCACATTTCTACCAGGAATTTAAAATAGCTTGGAAAATATGTAAAACAGTTTTAGGTTGATGAGAGAAAATATGCAAAACAGTTTTCTATTGATAAGACAAAAAATGCAAACAGTTTTCTATTGATCGGAGAAAATGATTCAAAACAGTTTACTGTTGATTAGAGAAAATATGCAAAACAGTTTTCTATCGATTAGAGAAAATATGCAAAACAGTTTTCTATTGATTAGAGAAATATGCAAAACAGTTTTCTATTGATTAGACATTCTTGTACATATTTTTGACTGTAACTGTACAACACCCAGGTCATTTGTTGGATTACCATTCAGATCATATCATCTTACAAACTTGAAACATGTAATGTTGCTATCAGTTTTGTTGTGGGAGGGGAAATATGAAAACTTCAAAAATCAATTCAAGTTTGAGTACTTTGAAAAAAAAAACCAATGTCACAAGTTTTTGCTTCTTAGAAATTCCACACAACACAAGTTTTTGTTCTTAGCAATTCCATGCAGATGCTGTCGTTTTCAAGATGCCTGGATTGACTGATACAATTGCTAGGATTACTGCCAAAATGTCTGGAATTACTGTTTCTGTGGCAGAACTTTTTCTTGTTTTGCTGAAGAGAAAATGACTGATGGCTATGTCCTAGACATGCAACCATGGGCATAACTGAATAAAACTGTATTTGGAAGACAGGGAATGAGCCATCTAAAAGAATGGGAGAGTCAAACTGCAACCCACATTGATGTTGTACAAAACAATGACCAATCAGCTACAACATACATGAATAAGGCTGAAAACAAATATAGGCAATGTTATTGGAGGTGATTAAAAGTGGCCATATAATGTAGTCTTAACAAATAAAACAGTTGCTTTATTTATAGGAAACTTCTGCAATATATGGATCCATAAAGTTAAGAAATAAGTAATGAAATAAACAACATGGTAATAGTATTGAAATTTGATTTTACATCTTTGCTTTCACATGTGACACAACAAATTGTTGTTCAACAGTCCAGTCAGTTATTTGAAAAACTTTAAGATCGAACAAATTGCAAAGTACTGCAGCGATGGCCTCTTTGAACCTTTTAGACATTTTTTGTCCAGGCCCCAGAGAGTTAAGAGTTTTCATTTTTCTTGAAATGGTTTGGATTGCATGGCTGGCAAACTGCTACAAAGGTAAGGAAAATTGGATAAAATGAAATCCTGTATTTTTCTACAGGCCTGATTGGATATGCATGAGTGCACAAAGACACAAAAGATGCTTTTCAAAAAGACACAAATTCAAATTGCAAAAAGGGAATCCAATTTTTACTTCCATGAATAATGTCTCTTTTGATTACCGACTTTAATGTGGTACTCCGAGGCTGTGTCTTGATCAAGATGTCACATTTCGAATATGTGATTGGCTTTTCTGTTTCAGTCTCTTCTCTGATATACATTGTACAGCTTATGAGGATGCAGGAATATACACTATGAAGACCCATGAATTACATTCGAGGCTGTGACCTTCTCTCTTCTCATTTCGCCATTCAGCGTAATGCAATGATTGGCAGTTGCTGCATTGTGACTGATGTCAATCTTGTTGTGACGGAAGTCAGGGTGTTTAGGAATACAGGATTAGGGGATCAGATGACATTGTGGAAGGTATAGCAGGAAATGACACAAACTTCTTATGAGATATTGCTCAATGGTTGACTTCAGCAATACCATGAGTACAATCACATCAACTACTACACTCTGGACAAAAGAGAGTTCATAAATTGAAAAAAGGACAGCTTGAATAAAATCATATCAATCATCAAAGAAACATCATACACATAATTACCTGCACGTAAACAAATAATATTAAAATGTACAGTGGGATTTCCAATTCAATTATTTGGCTTGCGTAACAAATAACTGTTTAACTCAACCAGTTACAGTAGTTAACTGGCTGTAAGGGGACAACCTTTTGATGTCAAGGGATGGGGCTTGGAGTTATTTTAAACAAATGATTTCTTGCTCAATTTTGGTTAAATGAATAAATTCTGTTTTGACCTGTCTTGAAATAAATAATTTCTGGTGGAGGTTTTTCTTAACAGGGTGGTGCTTGATTAGGAATGAATATTCGGCATCTTAGCAAGCTCAAAATAAATAATCACTGCTTCTGTTACCATGAAATAAATAATAACCCACCAAGGAAAACTCCAAGCCACCCCCCTGAAAACAAATGGTTGCCCCTCTAACTGTTCACTTTTGGCAGTTTGGTGCAATCAGAAACTTAATTGAAATATGGCTCAAAACAATGGCGCAGCATCAAATCTATACTTTCCACAGATTTTTGTAGCTGTTCATCTACGTTGTCTTTTTTTTTAAAAATGGAAAAGGAAACTTGGGGACCTTTTACATTATCCATCAAACAGTCAAACAATTATTTGAAAACAATCATTTTTGAAAATCAGTTTTTCACATTGCTCGTTAAATTTGAGAATTACTGTTGAAATGGGTTTTATTAGCAATCATCTATTGAAATCCCTGATATAATGGATATCATACATTCAAGAGCAGTAGCAGGATTTGTCCCTGATTTTCAAGCAGCCAAACATTTCTTGTTCAGTGGTATGAAATCGGGCAACTTCCATCAGCTTCTGTGTTTTTGCACAGTTATTGTTAACCTTTGTGGATGTCTCAGTGGCTCTTCAAAAGTTATGTTATTAAAAAAGGATGAAACTTGGATAGTCTTTTAGATGTCTTCTAGCATCTTGATGGCATACTTTTAAAAATAACTAATGATATCTTATCTCCTTTAGCATTTGGCACAGTCCATAAAAATATCTTTGAAGACCATTAGGAGCTCTTGATGACACATCAGAGAAGGTAGACTAACGGTGCCTAAACAACTTTGGAAGTTAGACATGTCTATTTCTCTTTGCATCCAACGAAGATTCCCAGTGAGATCTCAATAATACTTCATAAATGGTATAAATGGTTTGAGGCAACAGGCAGAATGCAATTATTTGTGTTGTAAAATCTAAACTTCAGAAACAATATTTCATGGACCAAGACATTGATACAATGTTGTAGAAATGTATGAGTGTATCGAGACTCATAGGCAAAATTCCAATTTTCGATAGAGATCCTTTTTTTCATGAATAATATATTTTACCATTACAGATTCGAACGAGCAACTCCAAGGATGTTAAACAGAAACAAGATATGGCGATGAGGCATGCAATTTGTCAATCTTGCTCCTGAAAACTATACCCTGACATTATGAATACATCAATGCAGTGTATGGCAATTTCTTTTTTTTTCTGGTTCTTGTTTTTTTGTTGGATTTTTTTAGTTCTACTTGATTAATAGTGATTCTTTTGACAATTACCCGCTACACAAGAACCTAATTGTGATATGAAACGTCTTCCTTCTATATCAAGTGTTACTCTACTATTCAAACTCATTCAGTAAGATAGCAGATTTTACCCTCTTCCTCCACGAACAATCACTTGACACATATCGATGAGAGCCTTGTGTTGTCAAGATATGATTAAGTAAGGTCAGCAGCTTTAATTCAAGCAAACTACATGGTCCAAACATGATGTGAAGACCATTATAAGCAATAATGTCTTGTTTGCAACTTGCAAGTAAGGTGCCATGACCTGCGGGGCAATAATGTCTTCTATTATGATGTATAAAAAATGTATTCTCTACATCAATACCAGAAAATGCAACATCATACATTTCTGTGCTGTAACCTTCTCTCTTCTAATCTCTCAATGTGACTGAATGCAATAATGAGCTGTGGTTGCACTGTGACTGATGCGAATCTTGTTGTGCAGGAAGTCAGTTGTAGGAAAGAGAATAGGATTAGGAGATCAGATGACATTGGGAAGGTAGCAGGAAATTACACACACCTACGATGTAACATAATATATGAGGCGTTTCACAGAGGCAGATTTTTGCAATACCATAAAATGAATAGAATCACATCGGTATCATTCACTGGACCAAGTAAAGAGTTAAAAAAAAAAAAAGTATAATTTTTTTGATAAAAGAGAAGAGAAACTGGAACTTTCTTGCGATATTTTTCTCATCGCAGTGAAAAAATGTTGGTGCATACAAATAACGCTTGGTAGAGAAGAACACCAGTTAAGTCTAGTACCACCCAACCGCCAAGACCATTTCTGTCACTTTATACAATATATATATTGACAACTGTCAGGCAGTGCTCCATCACTGTCATACACATTTGCTTCTCTCAACATTGGCAGTTCTCTCTTACTCAAAATGACAATGACACACAGAACTTGCATAGAAGCATGGATTTTGATTTGTGTGATTTTTGGTATGTGCAAGCCAAGAAAGTTTGAAGCATGGTCAATTTTTTTCCAATAATCATTGATTTTTGCAAGACAGTCTTTCCGCAGTTACTGTACTTCTGCCTCACAACAGGGCTCAGTCAAGAGTACACAGTATGTCACAAAGTTGCGGTCTTCTACTCCAGTGCACAAAAACAACTGCATTTCAGCTCCAATGCACAATTACAGTCAGTCCTAGTTGTAAATGTCTCTTTTGCCTCTTAGACTAAAATCTCAAATCTGTTGCTGTTTTGGGCCTTGTAGCCTATTTTATCAACAGTCGTTGCAAGATTCAGCCAAGTATACAAAGTCAGTCACTCAGTTATAGTCTTCTACTCTCATGCGTAAAGACAATGACTACTGCTTTTCATCTCAAATGCACAATTACGGTGAGTCAGTCTCAGTGCTCTATATCTCTTTGTCTCTTAGATTAAAAAGTTTTATCTAACTGTTTTTTCTGCTGTAGAATGGAAACACATTTATGATAAGGTGTAATATGGATGGATGGATGATTGGGGTTTTACGCCCTGTATTTATGCTCTTGATAGGCTAATTACAATGTAGGTCGATACTAACCCTCTCCCAAGTTACGATAAGGAAAGGCTATCTAATAGTCACAAAATAGACAAGCAAAAAAATTTACAATTACATAGCCTTGTCAGATAGAGCTGTGATTTGTGTCTTCTATGCATTACAGAAAGCAAATTCCGTTCTGCCTTGTTATTACTGATGACAGTGAGATGTGGAAACTGACAATTAATTTCTATCATTCTCATCATTCTAGATCTAACAACTCCATATTTCTAGACTTGTGATGACAACCATAATAATTCCAATTTTTTTTGGAAAGACCTGTCTCGTAATGATTGAAAAATCTTGTCTAATCTTATGGAGCAAGTCTGAAATTTGTCGCTATAGAGAATCCAACAGTGTTTTTTTTTAGGGCATTGCAAACTGGAAGCATGGAATGTTTGGCTTTGTATAACTTATTTAATTCAATATACGTACGTACATATATGTGCATTTCTCTTTTCGTGAAATATGGTCATTGTCGTATGACACAAAATGATTTCACATATCGAACAACAGCATCCACGATAAACAAGTTCCCCGTGGAATGTGGTTGAATAACCGGGCATTGTTCAGGCGCTACTTGATTAATGGCAAGGAAACTCATGCTGAATACAGAGGACATTATCATGAGCTACATTATTTTGCAATTTAACATTTGTAAGAAATATGACTCTTTTCATTAATTCAGATAGAAATCACTTTATGTCTTTGCTTTTAAGGTTGAGAACTTTTTGCTTTGAACTATAAGAGGCAGGGTGCATGTTTTTTTTGACGAATGGTCAAAAACCCACATTTGTGGTCACAAAAAGATCAAAGCTTCAAAAGTAGCATCCAAACCTGACTTGTGTATGTCACTTTACTGTTTCATCTTTTCTACAAACATTAACATGCCAAGCACAGTAAAGATACATAGTAAAGCAAAAATAGATTTATAAAGTTATATTGAAGAAATCACACCACATAAAACCTTCTTTGATGCTGCACAGAGAAAGGCAGATTAATATTCAACTGTTTGCAATCATTACACATACCTTTGTGTTTGCTGATTCATTTCCTATAGAAGGACTGTCGTACTGATCTTGCCAAAAAGCCAAGCACATGGAATCCGGTTGTCTAACTGCCTTACACACAAATACTTCCTTTGGACTTTCCTTTACGCTGATGAATGATATAAATAAGCTACACAGTCACAAGATGATAAAGTTGCGATACATTATGGAGCAAAGCAGGAGCAATTTTGATCTCCAAATATATTTATTCACTAGCCTTCCTCTTCAAAATAAGTCTGTCCACCTCAATTAACATGTGTGTGGGGGAAATGCTTGGCAACTGAATAGTTTCTATGGTTAAAGATTAAGATGTGCATTATAACACACAAATGTGCATCCTAAAACTAGTATGTCTTGGCAACCAAATTATTGCTTTACATTTTCTCTTTTGAATGGGTCAGTCACTGTGTTTTATTGTGACCAAACAGAGCTCACAAAGCATTTTTGAACTTTGCCAAGAGAACTAACTCTCTTGGCAAGGTAATGTTCTCCTGTTTCCAAACAATGAACTTATATTTGTACAATTTCCCAATATCAAACTACATAGACCTTTGATTCAAAATCCACACAATCATTTTTCAAAGTAAAAGGCAAAATGTTTTCGCATACAATTGGTGCTGCAGGAATTGCCATAGCTCACTTGTGGAACACAAAGAGTTGCTTTATCCTGCATGTTCAATTGGTCATGGGTACCAAAAACAATGCATCCGTGGAAGGATGAAATGATTCGGTCACTTTCAAAAAGTTCAATATCACTCGGCTTTTGCAAGCATAATGTTTGCAAAATTTCCAAAATGTTTCATCATGCAGTTTAGGGTTAATATGAAACTGGGAAAGTTATTCACATGTGCACTATCATGACACTCCATGTCAGCCCATTCATTTCCTTTATAGAATGTCCAACCTGTCTTACGGGAAAGCCATACCATGATATCCTATTATCTAACTGCCTTACACACAAAGACTTCCTTTGAACTTTCCTTTGCGCTGATGAATGATATAAATACATTGTATGGTGATAAGATGATGCAATTATATGTCTTTGCAATACATAGTATCGCCAGGAAACAGAAGAAATTTAGATCTCATCATGTCTTATATTGAGCAGCCATCTTCTGGCTGCTTCCGTTTTTAGTCATAATTTTTTGCTACAACATAAGCAAGAATTGTTTTTCAGAATAGGTGTTTGCATACATTTTACAAAAATAAACTCTGACTTCTTTTAAAACAAGTGCAAGAGGGAAATAGGAAATGCTGGAATTATTTTCCTTCTGCAGTGTAAGTTTTAATTCTGTGAAAATTAGAAATGCTCATATGCATGTGGCTAAATCAGGTCAGCAGGACCACTATTTCGGTATTTTCACACAAAACAATTATTTCCTCGAGATAATCTGCCCATTAACAGCGGTTCAAAATTTAGTAACTCAAGCTATGAAATAGTTGCTCTAGAAATATTCTGCAATACTTCTCAGTATGCAATAGTTCCTCCTGAAGCTAGTATATCTTGTCTGCCAGATTGTGGATGACATCATGCACAACAGAAAATTTGGTTGCCAAATCATATGGCATCGTGGTAACGAAGGCAGGAAATGATGCTTGCCTCATAAATGAGTTGTCACACAATGCGAGAACTGGATTGGCTGCTCATTGTATTGTTAATGGTGACTGCGATTATTCAGAAATGTTTTCTGGGTCAATTCACACTAGCCCTGAGACCCTGCCTGCAGCGCAAGGGTCATGAATCACTATATAGTAAAAACTTAAGATTTCAGCCTACCCCTCAGGAGAATCAGAATGGTGTCATTGTCATAGCTCTATTGGTCATTGCAATTATCTCACAATAATCTCCATATCTTTAGCAGCTGATAGCACATCATTTCAGCCCAGAATGTCATCCTATACATTATAGACAATAGTTTTAAATGTTCTAGGCCACACAAAAAACTGCCTCCTCAAGAAAATAAAATGGATGCTCCACAGTGATTGGTCTAAACAGAGCAGCAGCGCTGTTATGATGTCATAAACACTGGTGATGTCACAATCATTGGTGATGTCATAGCGATTGTGTAAACAATCATGTTGTGACATCACCATGAGCTGTCAGCCCATCACACAGTTTCGTTGCAATGTATAATAAAAAATCATTAAGCACCCTGTTCAATCCTGTTTATTTTTTTTAGCCATTTCATCCATGCACATCCAAGGCTGGCAAACAGTGGTTCACATGTGAAGTTTCTTGGTAAATCTTGAGCAATAGCCACATTTTTTTGTATTAATTGTAGCCTACTTAGATTTTCTCAAAATTCAACAGCTGCCAAACATTCCATGCTCCTCATTCATTGCCCCCTTGGGAGATACAAACAACACTAGGAGACGCCAACATCAGTTCAGTGATGCTCAATCAGACGGGAGATGCTCAATCAAGCAGAGAATGACCGGAAATGATGGTTGCCAGGGCGACTGTCATGTGAGTCATCAGATTGTCACTTGGATTGCTTTGCCCTTGATGATGGTCAAGTGTGGTCAAGAGAATGACCCTTGGCCTCCAGCAGCAAATTCCAATAGCCTCCCAGCAACTCCAGCCGGGGGACAATGCTGCCTATAGGCTTTAATAAACACTCAATGGACGCATTGTCATCACATTTAGGAAACATAAAGCAACCTTTGACACTTTTATGTCCCATTGTCAAAACTTGGTTAATACAACTGGAAAATGACACTACATGTTCATCTATTAAACACGTTGTTGATATAGATTAAAATAATTTTGCCTCTCGATCACAGCATTTATCCAAATGCTATAACGTCCCACATAATGCATTTTGCTATTTTTCTCTCTGTCAAATTTATACTTTTTCACCAACAAAGTAACACACAGCTACAGTGTCATTTCTAATTTATGGATCAGGAAAAATCTCTGAAAACTTCAGTTGTAGGGCAAAGCTGACAATTTTCATTGATATCTTGGAAAAAATGTAAGAATCCTGAGAAGAAACACAAGGCACAAACCAATCTAAGCCTCCTGTAGCTACCAGAATGGTCTTTTAGTTTCTTTATCCACCAACAGCTTGTAACATAAAGGCTTTGACCACACCCAACTACGTGTCCTGCCTTCTTGTTGAGGACTTCCCTGGCCTCCCATAAAGACACATTGACCTTGTGACCAATGAGTTTCACATCCTACTGTTTCTGACAAATTTGCTACAACCATTTCTATTGTTTACCCAGTTACTTCAAGTCACATTTCTACCAGGAATTTAAAATAGCTTGGAAAATATGCAAAACAGTTTTAGGTCGATGAGAGAAAATATGGAAAACAAAACAGTTTTCTATTGATAAGACAAAAAATGCAAACAGTTTCGTATTGGTTAGAGAAAAAATGCAAAACAGTTTTCTATTGATTAGAGAAAATATGCTAAACAGTTTTCTTTTGATTAGAGAAAATATGCAAAACAGTTTTCTATTGATCAGAGAAAATATACAAAACAGTTTACTATTGATTAGACGTTCTAGGCCATATTCTTGACTGTAACTGTCCAACATCAGGTCATTTGTTGGATTACCATTCACTTATCAATACAACTAGTGCAAATCTTGATCACAAATTTTATTTAAAAATTGTTGGAACATTAGGAAATTGCATTAGAAATGTGGAAAGAAACACATAGTTAATCGCAAGATTGAATACTGAATCTGTTTTCATGGCTGAGTCACAACAAAATTGATTATACATCTGCTCTATTCAAGCAAGCTGACATTGTCAGATCATCTCATAGACTTGACATATGTAATGTTGCGATCAGGTACTTGAATATGAATTGGATGGCTGAATCGTTGTTCTTCTGCAAGATCATGCTGCATGCATAGGGTCACAATACATAGGTCTTCCCCAAATTGGCTATGGCACCCTTGAGATAGTACACTGCAGCTCAATCATCTGGTGGTTTGGGGAGCAAATAAAATGTACACGGAAACATTGAAAGTCAATTTAACTTTGCTGATTGTTTGAGTACTTTGTGGAAACAACAACACCAGACACTTTTGCTTCTCAGCAATTGCATGCAGATGTTGTGTTCAAGATGCTGGGATTGGCTAGTTCAATTGCTAGGATTGACTGATCCAATTGCTAGGATTACTGCCACAATGACTGGAATTAGTGTTTCTGTGGCAGAACTTTTTCCTGTTTTGCTGACAAGTGTAAATGATTGATCGCTGTGCCCTGGACATGCAACCATGGGCATTACTAAATGAGACTGTATTTGCAAGACTGGGAATTGGCCATCTACAAGAATGGGAGATTCAAACTGGAACCCGCATTGATGTTGTATAAAAGAAATGATCAATCAGCTAAAAAATATGCGTATGAATAAGGCTCAAGCCAAATTAGAGCAATTTGACTGTTCTAGGATTCCAAACAGTTGCAAAAATCACAACTGATTTTGACAGCATAGTATAGAAATAATAATGATAATATATTTGTGCTTTTTCATAATTATGACACAACAAATAGTTGTTTTACAGTTATTTGCAAGGATATTAAGGATGGAGGTAAGGATGATTAGGGCTTTACATCCCAACAAGACAGGAGAAGGACACAGCAATGAGGTGATGGATGATTGAAACGTCCGGAAGTATTTTTTCAGGCCCCAGACGGTTTGGAATAGTTCTTTTTCTTTAAATGTTTTAGATTGCAAGGATTGTCAGCTACCTGGTAAGGAAAATGGGATAAAATGAAATCCTGCATTTTTCGACAGACCTTATTGGATATGCATGAGAGAGCAAAGACACAAAGATGCTTCTCACAAAGACACGATTTCGAATCGCAAAAAGGGAATCCAATTTTTACTTCCCTGAATAATGTGTCTTTTGATTACCGACTTTAATGTGGTACTCCGAAAAGAGGCGTAGATTTTTGATAATTCTGGGGGGGGGATAATATTTCAGCAGCGCAAATTTTGCGCGAAGCCTAACAGGCCGATGGTCCCCCGGTGATTGGTTTCGGCAACAACTTTTTAGTGCCCAAAAGTAAATATATTTAAGATTATCCAAGGTTATTTCTGAGACTTCTTTTTTCCAGACGAGAGGCAACTGGAATCATAGAAAAGTTTGATAATATGACTGATAATTGTCTACACGACAAGTGGTATAATCTTTTGAAATTCCAGGGGGGGATAATTATATGATCATGCTCCCCAATCCCCCCCTAACCCCAGGATCTAGGCTCCTGACTCCGAGGCTGTGTCTTAATCAAGATGTCACATTTTGAATATGCGATTGGCTTGTCATTTTCGGTCTTTTTTCTGAAATGCTATTTATGAGGATACAGGAACACAGGAAGACCCATGAATTATATTCGAGGCTGTGACCTTCTCTCTTCTCATTTCGCCATTCAGCGTAATGCAATGATTTGCAGTTGCTGCATTGTGACTGATGTCAATCTTGTTGTGACGGAAGTCAGGGTGTTTAGGAATACAGGATTAGGGGATCAGATGACATTGTGGAAGGTATAGCAGGAAATGACACAAACTTCTTATGAGATATTGCTCAATGGTTGACTTCAGCAATACCATGGGAACAATCACATCAAGTACACTTAGGACCTTATTCAGAATAAGAGTTTAGGAAGTGGGAAAAAAAAGAACTGTTTGAATAAACTCTTATCGGTATAGAAACATTATAAACCTATATATGATACATGTAACTGTTACAGATATTAAGTTGTCAATAAAAGTAAATATATACATTGCATATAAACAAACAATATCAAGTATCAAAAAATAAGTCTGACATATTTGGGAGATTGTCAAAAATAAATAAAGTAATTGGACTGGTTTTCAGATTTATTACTTTCAATACACCGATAGCAAACATTACACTTTTAACACTTTTGTCCGGTACATGTATATGTATACAGCAAGTGTAGTTCTAAGTACTTTTTCTTCATGGCAATGTCATCTTGCAAACCATGGTGCAATAGCTCATATATTAGGTTTGTGTCATTTCCTGCTACCTTCCACAAAGTCATCTGATCCTTCAATCCTATTCACCAATAAATCCTAACTTCCTTTGTAAACAACAAGATCAGCATCAGTCCTATTGTTGGGGGGGGGGTTGTTCGATCTAGTGGTAGCGTGCTGGACTGCTAATCGCTGGGTCCAGGGTTGGAATCCAGCTGTTGCCGGATCACCTGGGCCTATGTTGGACGGCTGTTTCAATCATCCTTCACCTCATTACCGTGTCCTCCTCCTGTCCTAATAATGTAATTGGCCTACGAAGTGCATAAATACAGGACGTAAACCCCCAATAATTCATCCATACATCAGTCATATTGCAGCAAGAGCACATCATCCCATTAAGGCACACGGGGATATGAGACAAGAGAAGGTCACAACCCTTCGATATGTATGTACATTGTAAAAAGTGGTGTCATTATATTATGACATATCTAAGAAGCATGTCATGCTATTCACTGACACCACAACAATTAATTTGTTCAGGGACCGTTCAGAATTTATGACTGGGGGGGTGGGAGTTTTGCCCGTCAATAATTGATACCCCCCCCTTGAGTTTCACGCGTATTTTTAGTACCCCCCCTTGACGTACAAAGTAATATACACATATATACTGTTATACATGGCCACGCATATAGATTCGCGTCATTTCGCGGACTTTTGCGCGTAAAAAAGCCCAAATAAGATTAGTTTTTGCGGGTTTTTTAACATTTTTTCTTTGTTAATATTTCTTACCCCCCCTTGAAAGTGTTGTCAAAATTAATACCCCCCCATTGAAACACGTGTGAAAAGTTAGTACATCCTCGGCCAAAACTCCCACCCCCCCCAGTCATAAATTCTGAACGGTCCCTTATACGCCGATGCTAATCAGGACAGGAGGGGATTAATAATAATTGGTAGTAGTATGATTGAAATTGCTTCCAACTTAGGTCCAAGTTATAGGGTACATGTAGTCACCACAAGGTTCCGTAACTATCCACTTTCCAAAGAATATGGTACATACAAAATATATACCGGAAAAGTACTTGAGAAACAAAAAATAGTGGAATGACATATTGTGAATGTAATGGCATATTTTGTTCGGGATAAGAACCTTGGAAGTATATCATCAAAGTGTGTAATTAAGCTATTATATTATTCATGAAAGAAAAAATTGGATCGCCTTTGCAATTTGGATTCTTGTCCTGTTGAAAAATGTCTGATAGTCTTTGCGCACTCATGCATTTCTTATTTGATGTGATTCGATGTTGATGAGATTGGTCCCTGAAATCTTCAACACAGACAGTCTAATATATGTTGCATGAATTCAAATGTGAAATGTCTGAACTGCAAATGAGCTATAACAGATTATGAACAGAGAGAAAGATAATTGTGTACATGCCTTATGGGTTTAAGAACTTGTAACCATAAAATCACATTCTTTCAGATGAACTTGTAAGCCAGTGTTAAAATTAGGAGCTCTTCTTTTTCTTTTGCCTTTTTTATGGGGGATTCTAAAAGACAGCAGCAGGACAGGTTAAAATAATTATGACTTGTATTTAAGGACTCAGTCTGCATGATCCATGGAAGATTGCCGAATGACTATTTATAATTGGCTTGCATCCGTTACATTTTTACCTTTTATTTTTCCTGAGAGTTCACTTTAATGCAGATGGAGGTTATTTACAGTCCTTGTCATACTTACGTGGAATCTCAAGTTTTTTTCTATGCTGTTGAACTGGGATGTCAGAGATGACTCTATTCTAGCATTGCAATATATGTAAATTAACTACAAGCTGTGATGTCATTTCAAACTGGGTCAGATTCCCCCTCTTCTAGCCAATTTTGATCCTCCTGAACTGAGCGTCACAGTTTCAACACAGTGTCAGAGTAAGAGTTTTATCAGGGATAGCCCCTACAACTACGTCATCACAGCTTGATAGCCAATGGGCTGACAGTAAACTACGCATCACAGTTCAAACATTGACATATTGAAGGAAGCATTACATTTGTGATCCCAATGATTTATCACAGCAATCACCAGTCTAATCCTACCAAATGGCAGCTTTGTGAGCATTCACAGTAGACAACTGTTATAATCCCCATAGAATTGTATGATTAATCTGCAAACTTTCTAACTTACAACTTTAAACTTCGATGGAAGTTGGTATAAACAGAAGGCTTTGACAATTCATTTGTAAACACATGGCTTATGTTATGTACATTTGTTCTGGCAGCTCATTGACTGAGAGGCTGTGATGTCAAACTAGCATGGGTTTTCACAGACCCAGTTTTCACTCTGACACTGAGTTGAAAGTTCTGTGATGCTCAGTTTGGTGGATTCACATTGATGAGAAGCTGGGGAATGTGACCGAGTTTGAAATTGACTTCACAGCTTGTAGTTAATTTACATATATTGCAATGCAAGAATAGTGTCATCTCTGACATCACAGTTCAACACCATAGAAAAGAACTTGATATTCCACGTAAGTATGACAAGGACTGAAAATGAATAGATGACGGGTGCTTCAAAATGCCCGGCATTCATGCACTCGGTTGCCAAATTAGGACAGGAGGACACAGCTATGATAATATGTCTGAAATAAAAAAAACAAACATTTATGTACCATCTCACTATAGAAATGCAATGGAAAATTTACTCTGACCTAGACAGCACTGATCATGCCCTGAAGTAACCCAGTTCCAAATGAGCATGCTCAGACCTAATGAGCATGTGCAGAAGGCAATAACAGCGGGGAGGGTTGGTCTAGTGGTAGCGTGCTGTACTGCCAATCGCTGGGTCCCGGGTTCGAAACTAGCTGTTGCCGGGTCACCTGTGCCTATGTTGGACGACTGTTTCAATCATCATTCACCTCATTGCCGTGTCCTCTTCCTGTCCTAATTAGCTACCAAGTGCATAAACACAGGACGTAAAGCTCCGAACATCCATCCATCCATCCATCAGGCAATAACAAATGGTGATTCAAATTTTCAAGGCCAGTTTTCACTATGAGCTACGTTGGGTTCACTGATCAGACATGGTTTTTATGAATCCACACATTTTTAGAAATTTTTTGATGTGTGTCTGATCAGTGAACGTTATGTGGCTCATCTTTGGATCAAATTTTACCATGAATGATAAGGACAGTTTTCATAGCTCATCTCAAGTTTTCAGAATGAAGGCAATAATGTATGAAATTGTATCTGTGTCCTGCTGAAGGATAATCTACTTGTTTTTTATGCATAGATTTCGTGAAATAAGTCATCTAACATAGTGGCAATCATTGGCCAAAACACCTACAGTGCTCTGCTGAGAATATGGCAACTTTCATCACTTCCAGTGATATTGTGCAAATTTGTTTTCTGCCCTATTTGTCTGTTTTAGCTGATTGGTCATTGTTTCTCGCAACATCAATGTGGCAGCCCGTTTGACTGGCCCATTCTTCTAGATGTCCAATTTCCTGTCCAGCAAATGTAGCCTTATTCAATTATGCCCATGGTTGCATGTCCAGGACACAACGATCGATCATTTACCCAAATCAGGAAAACAGGAAAAGTTCTTCTTTAAGCAGTAATTTCAATCATTATAGCAGTCAAGGCAGTCATTTCTTGCACGCAAAACAACAGCGTCTGCAATTGAGAAGTAACAAAAACTTCTGGTGTTGTTGTTTTCTCAAGTACTCAAACAGTCCGTCAATTCAATTGACTTTTCAAAGATAAATGTCCATGTATCCCCTCCCCAGTCCTGCCCCCATGTGATTGAGCTGCGCAGAACTATTGTTTTCTTCCTGCTTGTCTCTCAAGTATTTTTATTGGTCAGCAGCAATGAACAACAAACACAGATAGTTAAAGTTCACCAATTTAATAAGACAACAAAGATATTCAAATTTACTCCAAATTAAGTATTTGTGACTTAGAGTAATTTTATGCCACTTATCTGTATTAGCCTTTGGCCAAATGTCCATAGAAGGTTCTAGAATCCAGATGTCATCTCGTATTTCCAATAGTCCAATAATATCCATGTGAACCATAATCTGCGGAAATATTGTCCGTGTAAAAATAATGAAGTCCTGATTCTCTGTCCAGTGTAATACGGTTTAATATCGAGGGTAACAAATGTTACATAACAACCATGCAATGTTAATATAAACAATTATGCACAGTAGCAAATGATCGTAAACAATGATATACAAAAGTACATGAAATATACAGTATGATTGACATAAAATACACATACCATTATGATTGTAATATTTATATGATAACAATAACATACACAGTAGGAATGATACAAAACATCATACTGTATTTGCAGTATGTACCAAATTTTCCATACATCACAGTATGCAATTTATTACCAAGAATGCATTTGGGGAAAATTTTAGCTCTGTGTGTTTTGATCTTGTGCATGTTCGTGGGACTCATTGGGTAAAACAGCCAAAGTGCTTTGCTGAGAATATTTTGCTTTCCATCACTTCCAGTGACATATGCATTGCAATAATTTGTTTTCACTATTTTTGTGTTTTAGCTGATTGGTCAGTGTCTCTCACAACATCTATACAAGTGCCGGTTTCAGGCGGTTTGACTGCCCCATTCTTCCCGATGTCCAAATTTGTGTCCAGCCACTGTAGCCTTATTCCACTATGCCCATGGTTGCATGTACAGGACAGAACGATCGATCTTCTGCTCACGTCAGCAAAACAGGAAAAAGTTCTTCTTGCAGCAGTAATTGTAGTCATTGCAGTAGTCAAAGCAATAATTTCAGAGCTGGAATTGTCTATGTATTTGCGAAAAATTTAAGATTATTTCAGTAAGCTTGCATGAGCAGATCAATGCAACAATTTTCTGTGACTCAGGCATGACAGAAAACTGGTTTGCATGCAATTCATATTCCAAGCTAATTCCATATTTGATGAATTTGATTTATAAACCTGACTAATAATGACAATGGCAAACAAAGAGAGGTCTGGTTATCAGAGATTGAAAAATACCAGCGACGCAAGAAGGTCACTAAAACCAGGTCTAAGCTTCTTTGTTAGGGGACAGAGAAATACTCATCAAGAATGCAGAGCACGTTGAGATGGTGGTTGGGCGTGGTTAAAGCCTTTATGTTACAAGTTGTTGGTGGATAAAGGAACTAAAAGACCATTCAGGAAGCAACAGAAGGTTTAGATTGGCTAAAATCTGCATCCTGGTATTTCAGCTGCAAACCCTGAGAATTTGGCTCCATTAGGGTCTAATACAAAAGTACAAATCATAAATTGTTTGGCTATAAAATCTGGCAAAAAGTCAAATAAACCTCAATCTGAAGGAGGACATGGGCAAGCAAGTGAGGTCAAAGGAGGGGGGGTGCCAGGAAATATTGGTGTTGAAGGTAGGAGTGTCAAAATGTCATGAAGGAGATAGTTAGACCTTGAGGAATCACAACTTAAGCAAATAAATCCATGAAAATGAAGCATTATTGTCATTTTGGATCATCTAATATTCACAACCTAGCATAAAGATGTCAAAGGTTACTTCATGTTTCCCAAATGTGATGTAAATGTGTCCATTTAGGGTTTATCAAAGCCTGGCGTTGCTCCCTGGCATGAGTGGCCAAGAGCCCAACGGAATTTGCTGGAAGCCAAGGGTCATTCTCTTGACCACGCTGGACCAACATCAACGGGGAAAAAATCCATGCGACAATCAAACAATTCACATGACAGTTGCCTTGGCAACCACCGTTTCCGCTCATTCTCTGCCTGATTGAGCATCTCCCGCCTGACTGAGCATCAGCAAAGTGAGGTTTGTGTCTCCTGGTGGAATTTGTATCTCCCAAGGGAGCAACAATGTTACTGAATGGGCAACAAGAAATGTTTAGTGGCTGGCAAATTGGGGACAAATCCCATCGTCATCACTTCAGTTGAATTTTTAAGCAAAGTTAATCAAGGTGAGAAGAGTGCCACCTCAATATACTGTGGGGCAAAGAAGAGCCTATTGGTTAATCCCAAGTACAATGAGTACACAAGTCTTCTGTTAATTAACTCATTAATATCAAATCGACTCACTCAGCATACTAAAAGAGTTATGAATAAAAGTTAATGACATCATCAAATCCTCATAAGAAGTCAAACAAGCAAAGCTGCCAGAATGGATACTCATCATTGGCCTAAGATTCAGTCTGAAGGTGAAAGTAGGAGTGTCAAAATGTCATGAAGGAGATAGTTAGTTAGACCTGGAGAAATCATGTACTCGCAACTATAGCAAATCGATCTGTGATTTGTATGAACATGAAGAATTATCATCATTTTGGATCATCTAATATTCAACAACCTAGCATAAAGATGTCGAAAGTCATTTTATGTTTCCTAAATGTGATGAAAATGTGTCCATTTAGGGTTATCAAAGCCCAGCATTTCTCCCTGACATAGCTTGCTTGGATGCTAATGGAATTTGCTACTGGAGGCCAAGGGTCATCTCTTGACCACACTGCACCAACATCAAGCAATCCAAGTGACAATCTAATGATTCACAGAACAGTCACCCGGGCAACCATCATTTCCGGTCATTCTCCCACCTGATTGAGCATCTCCTGCCTGATTGAGCATCAGCAAGGTGAGGTTTGTGTCTCCTGGTGGAATTTGTATCTCCCAAGGGAGCAATAATATTATTGAATAGGCAACAAGGAATGTTTGGCTGCTGGCGAATCCGGGACAAATCCCAGTGTCATCTCGTTAGTTGCATTTGTAGGTAGGCCTGTAGCTAATCAAGGCAAAAGTGCCACCTCAATATACTGTGGGGCAAAGAAGTCTTTTTGGTTAATCCTAAGTACAATGAGTACACAAGTCTAGAGGCAGTAGTCATCTCACCTTCAGAACTCAAGACCCTGGAAGACTTCTACAGACAATTATATATTACGACAAATACAAGCTCTACCAACAAACACGGCAAAGGAAGCAGTATACTTGCTCCTGGGCGCCTCAACAATCGAAGCACAGCTAGATCAGAGAGTCCTCTCCTCGTACGGCAGCATCACAAGACTACACAACCCATACTTTACACCATCTAACACCAAGAAAACTGTCAGTGGGATATTCCAACAAACACAGCTGGTTCTCCTACAGGGTGACCCATCTCAACTTGTGCATTGATGTTGTAACCAAAACAGTGTTTGCTGAAAAAGTTTAGGATTTCCAATGCAAAAATCAAATTGTATTTTCAGTGACAAGAGCCAAGAGAAGAGTATTATGCAAGTTTGGTTCACTTTTGGTTAAAATTGGACTCAGAAAAATTGTTCAAATTTTCGTGAAGCTTTTTTTTCTGATTCTTTACAATTTAGCTCTGTCAACCTTGTAAAAAAATTTCGGCTCACATCTAATGCATGTACTGTATTACAGAAGCTATAACAAAGCAGTGCCAGGGCTTTTCTCTGAAGGTGGTTTGGGTTTACGGAGTCAGGAAGCCCAAATACTGTCCTGATGCAGTGCATCATTTTCATACCGGTAATTTCCGGGGGTCTATTACCAGTGATGGGTGGGCAAAAATTGTTGTAACCTCACAATAAGCATTTGACTAGCTTAATCTCACTTGGGAATATCATTAATCACTTTCAATTTGAGCATTGATGTGTTTATCCGACACTTTATTAATTGTTCCAATAATGCATGTAACTTGTCATCAATGAATCTTATATCTCCAAGAAAAATTACTTGGCTTGGATTTCTAGGCCATATGACACGGTGAATTCGTTGAGGGGAATCTTCTGCACCTGGCAGTATTAAAGAACCATTTGTTTCCATCACAAATGTTGGTCAAAATAAGACTAGATTTTGCGGGATGGAAATTTGTGACTTTCTGGATGACACAAAAAATGGACTTTGGTAGAAGTGTTGCTATACTTTTTCTCTTTGCTTTTAAAACCTGAGCATCATGTTATACATTTCTATTGACTCTGACAATCATAATACCTTACTATTTTGTGTTGGAAATCATCTGACTGTCGGTTATGCTAATTGTTTTGCCATATTTTGACTTGTTTGTCTCCGACTGGTTGTCATTCTAAATTTTCTGACTTGGTAACATACACTGGACTCTAAATCTCACAAACACCATCCATTCCCTTCCTTAAGAACCTCCTTTTGCGTACCAAAGTCATTTCAGGCAGTTTTGGAAGACTTTGTTGATGCTGCTGCACTTTGAATTCTTCTCGTCTGATTTTTCGGCACAAAATAAAACAGCGACACATTTTCACTTGCCTGTCATTTTTGATAGAATTACTGCAGAGGCTTGTAACTCACTTATTCAACAGCCATTACTACTAATATTACAAACTTGTTTTCAAAAATTGCCTGTCTCATTTTTGTTGTCTTCAGTAAAATGTTAAATTCATGCACAAGTTGAGGTGGGTCACCCTGTACATCTTAGATATTGGTAACAAGTACGGCATTGAGGTCCTGTCAGTTCTCTTCTCACCTCCAAAAAAATTGTTGTAGAAGCTACATTTTAAATTGGCAGTAAAGGAGAAGCTACCAACAGATCTGGTTTACAACGCTACATGTAAGAGCACACTGAAATGGTGGATATGGCCAACGGATCTCTGGACAGTCTGCAGAGGCAGAAAATACATGATTGAAGCTTCAGCAACCCGAGCAAGGATGATCACTGGCAGATTTAAAACAGCAGCCCTGGAGAAAATGTACGGCGCCACAGAAACAGACAGTAGATGTAAGCTTTGCCATGCGGAAAAAGAGGACTTGATTCACATGCTTGTCCACTGCATTGAATTACATGTACATGATACAAGAGACCCGAAGATTAAGAAGCTCAGTTCCATGTACCAGGAAGATGGAGTACCCCCCCCCCCCCCGACAACACGCCAGGAAGTTGCGACTGCGATTCTGAACGGATGGGGATACGCTAAGCTGACCTGCGATATTGGCGATAATGCTCAAAGTGTAGTGTACAAAGCAATTAGATTGAGGTCCATAGAAATTTTAGAAGCAGCAAATAAACTCTGTAATCAAATTTGCCTTTCCCTGGCAAAATAGAGAGATACCGTAGAACGGGGTGACTTTGAACAGCCGGGGTGACTTTGAACACTTTTCTGAAAAAGATTGATCCTCTATGAATGCAAAGCTAAATGAGCTACTGGAAGTATTTGACTTCTGATTATATTCTACTGAAGTCTAGTTTCTTTCTACATAAAGTAATTGTGACTGGAATTTTTTTTTCCATGATTTTGATAAATAAACTTAGCATACTTCTTTTTGCAAGATACCATAGCCTGTTAACTTCTGTGCCCACAACAGTACTAAATGACTCTTGCCATATAAATACTTGCCTTATTACAATGTCACTGAAGTACTTCCAAAATCCACCAGAAACTCGTTGGAGGCTATTCAGACAGACCGACAACAAATAATTAAAGTGGGTGATGTTGAATTGTAACAAACTTCGGGGTGACTTTGAACATCACATTTTGATGGTGAGCGCAGAGACCATCACATTTTCCCGAAAGCTATATTCACAGATATATCATATTTCATAATACAAAGCATATAAATCAATGTCTGAACGCATATTTCACTATATTAGGCAATCGTTTAGCTCCAAAGGCACGGAAGTAGATCAAGAATATAAAAGTCACAAAACATAAAATAACCAGTGACAAAATTTCAGGGAAAAGGCAATCAAGCCCTGCAAAATTCATGAATACAGATAAACATTTGTTTTCTGAGAATTAATGGTTTTCTTTCATTGAAACTCACTCTGTTCAAAGTCACCCCGGATCTCGGGGTGAGTTTGAACGCCCAATTATCCACTGACACAGGCATATACATCATGTATATTTCAAAGTCACCCCGTTATACGGTATTATATTGAACGACATACTCATTAGAGGTTCGCCTGCATGAAGAGGCAAGATATAATCGCAAGAAGAAGAAGAATAAGTCTTCTGTTAATTAACTCATTAATATCAAATCGACTCACTCAGCATACTGAAAGAGATAAATGAATAACAGTTAATAACATCAAATCCTCGTAAATAGTCAAACAACCAAAGTTGCCAGAATGGCCACTCTTTATTGGCCTAAAATTGAGTTGATCGATATTTGCCTTTAGCTAAGGTTGGTTTGAATCATTATTCACAACAGTATTTCCATCATTGTTAGACTAATTTCTCAAGCCAGAGATATTTCTGTGTATATAGTGAAAAAGGAACAAAACCATAAAGGATTTTCTGTTTTCATAAAAACACCTTAAGCTGTTTGCACTAGAGATAAAACTTGATGTCACAAATGTCTCAATTTTTTTTAATCACATATTTCTGTTTCGCGCTGTGTCTTTGTGTAAAATCATACATATCGGTCACACATTGTCTCCTAATTGTAAATAAAAAAAATCATGAGCAAAGAATTGTAAAGCCACTGCATAAACAGTATCCTTTGTTATCCAAACAATAGCCAGGAAATAGGATACCTTCTGCTTCAACTAAATTAACATCATCAAACCTGGATTAATCAATTTCTTATATGTGTTAAGCTGTACATGCTGTCTACAAGTGGCGGCTGTTGCATTGCCACTTCTTTTTCCAGCCTTGGCAGATCAGAACGTATGCTGTCATTTGTTGCCACCTGGTGACTAAAGTGCTGTCCCGCGAGCTCCTGCAAGCTGTTCACATCATTTCAGTCTGAGGAACTCACACAATATCTGGAAGAAACCGGGGCTGTTTCTGAGTGTGCTTATGGCCTAGTCTACTCGCTTATAGAGAACGTGATTGCCAAATCTGAATCTGGTATACATCAATGTTGAATAGAAATTATGTGAATTTGCAATGAAATTGGAACTTTTCTTGGGACAGCAATGCCAGGTGGCAGCAGCATGCAGTTCTCATTTTTACTAGACTGCTATACATGTGAATCACTTTGTCTGCCTATTAGGATGTTATCTGGAGAATTGTTTTTTATCCATTTTTGCCTGAAACACAAAGTGGTATAAATATGATAATATTTCTATTATGTATATGTACAAATAACAGGAAGCTGAGGGTGGTATTATACCATATCTTGTGTTATTTGACCCAAAAACACATTTCACCCATCTCTGATTTCACAGTTACCATGGAGTCAACACAATAAGTGGCCAATTCAGTTCTAGCATTGTGTGAGAACTCATTTATTAGGTGAGCACCATTTCCTGCTTCTGGTACGAGAATGCCAAATGATCCAGCAACCTTATTTAGTGTTATGCATAAGGCAATCCACAATCTGTGATGCAAGACAAAATCATATCAGATCAGCAATGGGGCTGGTTGCATACACCATTGGCAAAAGGAAAATCATATGTATGTGAAATAACAGTAAGCGAGTTACAAGAAAAAAGGAAAGGCAACAATTGGAAGACAAGACATATTAGTTTTGGCAATTGGCATTTGCAATGAACAACATCATCTTTAGCCAAAAGAAACTATTTCATAGCATGAGTTGCCAAATTTTGAGCAATTCTTCCTGGAAAGGTTACATTGAGTAAGAAAAATTCTAACAGAAATAACTGTCATAATAGACCAGCTGAGTTTTCTCTTCCCCAATCCCCATATGTTATTTAGCATTTCTGGTTTATAACAGAATTAAAAAGGAATTATAAAGACTGCAGTAGGATCATAATGTCAAGCATAAAATTTCAATATCATTTTTGCTCCTGTTAAGAGAACAAGTCAGACTTACTTTGGTGGAATGTAATGCACCACTGAGCTACTTTATACATTGTATTCTGAAATGCATGTCAATTTATACATAATAAATCAAACCAGAGAAAATGCTGCATTAACAAAATCCCAATGAAACATGTACAAGATGTTTCCTTGCAATCTCATGCCTTTGTAAAGCAAGAGAAACTTGGTCATCTTGTAACAGTACAGTGTATTTATGTCATTCATCAGAGCAAAGGAAAGTTCAAAGGAAGACTGTCTGTAAGACAGTTAAATAATAGGATCTCATAAGTACGGCTTTCTGGCAAGATAGGTAGTGCAGTACTTATATAAATGACATGGATCATGTCAATAACTTTCCCAGTTTCACGTTCTAAAAAGTTATGATTAAACATATATACTGTTTGTAACAACTGGTTGAAACTATCAAATATTTATCAATAAGGCAAGTTGAATTGAATTGACTACCCTCATGAATTGAATTGAGTCATGAATTGTTTACGCAATAGACATGAAAATTATCTTAGTATCCATCCATGTCTAGATTCTAGATTCTTTTGATTTCTTTGTACTTTGTCCAGTGCATGCTGCAAATGTGATTCTATGCAAGCACTTCATGGCATTGCCAAGGTCTGCCACAGTGAATACCTCATGCATTATGTTACATCGTAGGTGTTTGTCATTTCCTGCTACCTTCCAAATGTCATCTGATCACCTAATCCCATTCTCTTTTCCACACCTGACTTCCTGCACAACAAGATTCGCATCAGTTACAATGTGGCATCACCTGATCATTGCATATATGTAGTTATATTGGTAAATGACAAGAGTGAAGATTACACTCAGTTTCACCTGGATATATATGGGACTATACATTATGTATAATGATAACAAATGAAAGATCTGAAAGGCACATCATATATTTCTATTCACTACGATTAGGCAATAGCGGGCGTTAGTGGAACTCTCCTTTTTCCAGCTCTCCTGTGTTGACGAGCAGAATAAAACTATTTCCGGAAATATCAGCCTGGGAATTTACAATGGAGCCGGGGTTTCTAAGGTCCGTAACAAAGTCTAATCAGCCTGACAGTACTGGAATATGGTGGCAATCCATGCTAAACATTCCTTTTAAGACTGGACAATGCAAATCCGTAATGTTTTCAATGGATTAAAAGTGCCCTGGGGCCTGGAATGCCAGCTCCACTGACTCAGCAATGGTACAAAATGGCAGCTTGTTCCCGGAAATAGTTTTATTCTGCTCGTCAACACATGAGAGCTGGAAAAAGGAAAGTTCCACTATCACGGCCTATGTACATGTAATTTGTTTGGGAATTAGTGCTGTTGACCTTTGTAAGTCATATATTAATTTTTAAAAACACAAACGCGCTTAACTCATGAATTTGAGATTATTAAGTCCGATTAGTTGTACACTGCCCACCCTTAGCTCAGTAGACTGGCCAAATAACATAATTATGCATTAATTTGATAAATGTATTAGAGCTGTTTGCGGATTAGCGGCCCGAACAGTTTCAAATTAACTTTCAACTTGGTCGTGTGATGTCACTGGCTTAAAAATGTTTTGTTTGTGTCAGTTATGGTTAATCTGTTGATTCAGTGCTTATAATATCTAGCAGCATAGGTGACAATAAACAAACTAATTAAATGACTTAAGGTACTTGATCAAATAAGAAGATTAGGAGACCAACAGAAAACTGTCGATAATGTGGCAAAGCCAGTTTGCAAATTGAAAATAAGAAAATAATTTTTCCTGTGGACCGCCAATCCGAAAAGATCTTTAATGAGCCAATTTTACCAGACTCATGTGCACTACTATCAGATTCTACTCCAAGCAGTGTGAGCAGTCACAGAAGAGCCAGCTTAAGAGAGGTCAACAACCACCTGTTTCGGCCTAAACTGTCTACAAGTCTACAAGTCCCTTTGGTGCAAGACTACCATCTACAGATGTTGAGAAGTTGATTGACGATTAAGGAGGCATTTATGAGATATGTTTTAATAGTAAATTGAAATACAGCGAAATCTTTAATATCCTATATAGTTCAGCTGAGTTCCGTGAGCATGCTTTAGCTGATTGGCCATTGTTTCTTGTGACATTAGTATGTGTGCCAGTTTCCCTTGCCCATTATTCAAGAAGTCCAATTTCTTGTTCAGAAAATATGGCCTAATTCAATTGTTGCCATAGTTACATGCTCAGGACACATCCATCCATCATTTACTCTTGCTTCAGCAACTGTTACACCATAGACATTTTAGTGCTCAGTCAGCAGAGGACGTACAATGTATCTTGAGTGAAAAAAAATGAGACTGACAATTAAGGAGCTTGGAAAGACCTATTGTGTTATTTTTTTCACTTGAAGTACCCTAACTTGAGATATGGTATATCTGAAAATAAAACTGGTTCTTACTTTCCCGTGCAGTCTGTGATATAGCAGACTTCTACCTTCATCCGGGTTGGCATTAACATCTGTATCATTCTTATACAGACAAGTGCCAAACAGATTATTTGATAAAACAAAATCACATGACAATTCTAATTAACATACATCAACAGTAGTGATCACAAACTGTTATACATTGTTTGTTACTATTTGTGCTTTGCAGCAGTTAGACAAACGATAGAAGTAGATAAGAATCTACAACTTATAGAACCAACAACACCCATGTGTTCAATAACTGTGAATTTTGAGAAAATGTTTTTCATAATCAACTGTAAAATTGGATGGAATCTGTGACAAATATATCAGAACACGCATGTCTTGGGCATTTCTTTGATTTGTCATAATGCTAGTATATAGGTGGACTGCCATTTGCATGCCCTGATACCTTTTGTCTCTCAATGATTAGTATGGCCGCCCATACATTGGAACCAATCTAAAACTTCTGTTGCTACTTGAATGGTCTTTTAGTTTCTTTATCCACCAACAACTTGTAACATAAAGGCTTTAACCACGCCCAACCAATGTCTCTCCCTGCTCTGAATTCTTGATGAGCATTTCTCTGTCCCCTACCAAAGAAGCTTTGGCCTGGTTTTTTAGTGTCTTTCTTCCCATTCTGGATTTTTTCAATCCCTGATGACCAGAATGCTTGCCATTTTGTTAGTGTTACACTGAACAGCTGATTAAATAAGAATCTGAGCACCCAGCGGTAATTAAGCAATCAGTTTATTAAATATCTATTGGATCAATGAATTGTGGTACTTTTGTTGATCATGCAATATGCATCTCCGGTCACAACATATGTCTTGAATTTTCCCCTGAATACATTCCTGTCAATTGCACCCTTGAGAGAAATCCAGCAAGAAACCATGAGTGCAGTGCAGCCCAATCGTCAGGGGGAGGGCTGGGTAGGAGAAACATGGAAATTTGTCTTTGAAAAATCAATGGAAATGTCAGACTGTTTGAGTACTTTGAGAAAACAACATCACCATCAGATTTCGCTACTTCTCAATTGCGAGATGTTGTTGTTGTTTTGTGAGCCAGAAATTACTGCCTTGACTGCTACAATGACTAGAATTACTGCTACACGAAGAACTTTTTCCTGTTTTGCTGACGTGGGTAAATGATGGATCGTTGTGTCCTGGACATGCAACCATGGGCATAATTGAATAAGGCTACATTTGCCAGACAGGAAATCATCTCAACCAATTTCTGAATTGGTTCTGGGTCGAAAAATTAGGTTCCACCATTTGTCCTGTGGTGGAAGGATCGCGGTGCCAACTTAGTTGGGAAATTGGACATCTAGAAGAATGGGCCAGTAAAACGGGCTGCCACATTGATGTTGTGAGAAACAATGACCAATCAGCTAAAGCACACAAATAAGGCTGAAAACAAATTTGTGGAAGGTCACTGGAAGTGGTCGAAAGTCGCCACATTCTCAGCAAAGCACTTTGGGTGTTTTGGCCAGTGAGTCTCACTTTGTTAGATTACTTATTTTATGGTACTCGTGCATAGAAAAATTAAGCAAATTATTCTATGTACCGCAGGACACAAATACAATTTAATACATTGTTTCGTTAACTCCTGAAAACATGAGATGGTACGTGTACATAAATGTTGTTTTTTTATTGTGAAAATAAAAAGTGTCCGAAGTGGTCTCTGTGGTTGGGAGGTATTAGAGTCAAGGTGGGTAAATCCGTCCACTTTTGGCTAATACTTTATTCCAAGGACAATGGGAGTAGATATGAAAATAAAAGTTAGTACCTCGGAAGGGCCTTGTTCCAAACTATCATCAGCGGCCAAAAAGAGTAAAATTTTCAAATGTTTTCTTCTGAAACCATGGCAACAAAAATTGAAGGTTGGGGCACCTAAATCCGTCCACACTGCTGGTAAATCCGTCCAGCAAGGATGGTAAATCCGTCCACAGGGAATAAATCAGTACAGACTTATCATATCTTGTTATTTTTTCAAATTTTGCAATTTATTAATCTTCGGAAAGGATTTTGTGCAGATTGCAGAATGATATGATGCTGATTACACTTATAATAGAAGTATTAAATTAGAGGGGTAAAGTTGACTATCAAGAATTTCAATTGACTGCCTAAATTACGATTGAAGAACTATTTTTTGCCCAATCAAGCGATCTAACTGCTTAATCTAGTTTCTTTAATCATTATTATGCCATTTATAGATATTAAAAGTCATAAAAGTACTTTTAAATCCACTTTGAACTAGGTGGACGGATTTACAATCACCTATTCAAGGCAGTTTTAAAATATTGATGGTAATTCCGTCCACTTTTATTTCAATTGGATCTCATTCCAGATGTTGCAATTAAGTTAATTTAACAACTCCAAAAAGAATAATACAATTCTAAATCCAAATCAACACCTTTTTAACTTCAATACTTTTTTTGTTGATGGAAAAGCCCTACAAGATCAGTATACCACCCACTACACAGAATGGCTGAGATGACGTCACAGGATTGCATTGTGTTTTGTCCTTTGTTTTTAAATGGACTTGAAATCTCATTTGAAATGCTGTTAACACGAAAAACACGGCAAAATATGTTGAAGACTAGTATCTCTTGGTTTTAAAACTAAAACAAAGTAATAAATGTGATTGTATACCTATATTAGAGGGTGGACGGATTTACCTTCCTGGACGGATTTACCATCCTTGACTCTAGACTTCATTGGAATCATTCTCTATCTGGCATTTCCGGTATATACCCATATTTGTCACTGTGATGAGATGGCTAGAGGATCTAGTTTCTTATGTTGTCGCCCTAATTTTTTTAAAGGTATGTGGCAGGATAATATGGGGAAGCAATGTGAAATTGTATAGAATTTTTCATTCTAACATAAATGTTTTTTTCTAGGTTGCAGCTGAACAAAATTGAAAATGCTTTATGAATCATCAAGGCAACGGAAATTTTTTTTGGTTCTGTTGCGTGTGTGTCTCTTTGCAAATGCTGGTTTCAGAGCCGACGGAATTCTACGCACTTCATGCTATTTCCGAAATCCACTATTGTGTGATACCTCAGCTTATATATTATGTTACATCGTAGGTGTGTGTCATTTCCTGCTACCTTCCCAATGTCATCTGAAGCCCTAATCCTATTTTCTTTTCTACACCTGACTTCCTGCACAACAAGATTCACATCAGTCACATTAGAGCAGGAGGTGATCATTGCATCGAGTCACATGGGGAAATGAGAAGAGGTTACAGCCCTGGAATATATGGACCTGCACTTTGCACATATTTTTGTACAATTTAGAAGAATATATATCTTTGATATTTTTGCAGCTCTAACATCAAGGTAGAAGGCATTATTGGCCCACAGGTCATGGCGCCTGGATAACAAGACGTTATTGCTTATTACATTGTCTATGTTCCGACAATGTAATAAGCAGGAAATTATTGCTGGTGACCTACTGTGTGTTACAGCGGACGAATGATGAGTGCTTTAAGAATTGCACTGACATATTCCCTGTGAGGTCATATCCTTATCCATGCCATGTTATTCTCTATGACTCATATGCAATTTGTGAGGTCATATCCTATACTTTCGATGCTATCAAAACAAGTCTCCAACTGAATCACATACAGCACTCATCATTGAGGTCACAAGTTACTCAATGACATATTGACAGTTCATGTCAATACAATGGATGGGGCCTATCGCGAGGTCATTGATGGCCGCAAACTGCTGAATATCAGTAATTGTCATTATTCGACATAATTTATCAGATTCATCAATTCAATGGCCCGAATGAGCTGTTAGCCGTCCAGAAAACAATCATACAAGCTTAGTTTATGAATTCAGCCCAGACACTTTAAAACTGCCAGAAGATGTATACAATGAGCAAGGCTGTCACCTCCGTATGTAGTGTGGTTGTTCACTGATGAAGGGGGTAAAATCCGGTATGTTTATCGGATCTTACGTAATGAGTTTGAATATTGAAGTACCACTTAATGTGGAAGAAAGAGGTTGCATATTACAGGATGGTTCTAATGGGGAGGGCCATTAATTTTAATCTTGTGTGACCTAAAAAAAGTCAGTAAAAAACGAAGGAAGACAGATCCATACACTGTATAAACAGCCTGTACTGTCCCTTCCATCAAAAACCTTCAAGGCTCAAAGCATTCGCATCATGATGATTCCATGGGGCATACAGTATTTCAATTATTAGGGTCACACAGTGAATTCACTTTTTGGAAAATTTTTATCCTTGTTTACAGCTTGACAAAAAAACAGTCTGCTTCCATCCTGTTGTATATTCATATGGTCAGGGTAGTTTTCAAGAGCATGAATGAAAAATCACATGTTTAGTTGCCGTATCTTATTTCTAATGAACATCCTTGGAGTTGCTCATTCAAGTCTTTAATGGGAATATATATTATTCATGCAAAATGGATCTCTATTGCAAATTGGAATTTCTACAACATTGTATCAGTGTCTTGGTCCATGAAATATTGTTGCTGAAATTTAGATTTTACGACACAAATAATGGCATGCATTCAGCACATTGCTGATAAAAATTCATGCCTCAAATGATACAATTATGAAGTATATATGATTTCTTTTACTTGGAATCTTAATGGGATGCAAAGAGTCTATACCTCGAAAATTTTCCAGTCAGTGGTTAGCACGCTGGACTGCGGCGCTGGCGGCCCGGGTTCAACTCCCGACCAAAGCAACTGTTCCCAACTGACAGTTCAGTGCTAGGTGATTGCTTAATTGTGCACTGTTGCCTGCATAACTAGCCTAGAGTTTTGCATTTTTGCTCTATGGATTTATTCATCTTGTTCTTTTTTAACATCTCAGACATGGGCCATAACCAGGCCTTTGGAGTCTTCGACTCCAGACTCATTTACTATCCTGGAAAACAACTCAGACTCCGACTCCTTAGCCCTGAATTTTGACTCCGACTCCTCTTTTCGACATTTTTTGCATTACAAGTGGTTAGCAAAGAATAGTCTTTTCCACAATGTTTTACTCTTTAGTTTTAAAAGTTTTGTATGGTTAGTCTTTTAAAAGTGTTATCCAGCTGACTTTGTTTTGTAATGTCGTTTTGTCAATTATTCAAATTAATTTAAGGAGTCAGGATTCACCAGATTAATTTTTACAACTCCCTCTTCCAATCCGACTATGCCTGAAAACTAAACTTTTACTCCGACATGCAATCCAGGAAGCAACAGAAGGTATAGATTAACCTTTGCATGGTGTTCTTCTGAGGCTACTTATAAACATTTATTCCTTGACTTTGAGAATTTTCAAGTTTACTTTACAACTGAAGATTTTAAATTACCCAGAAATGGTAGTTCGGGGCGACCATTTAATAATCCGGGGGGTTGGAGTTTTCCTCAGCGGGAAATTATTTATTTCACGATATTTATTTCAAATGCTAGAAGTCCCTGAATGTTCATTCCCAAATCAAGCATTGCATTATTGAGAAATATCCCCCTCCAGAAATAATTTACTTCAAGAATACCCAAAAAGAATTTATTGATTTTACCAAAACTGAGCAAGAATTAGTTTATTGGGAGAGCGATAGCTTTCCCCTAATGATTGCAGCTGAAATTGACAGGTTGTTTTCTAGTCAAGTAAACACGCACTACATGCCTATTTGGATTATTGAACTGCTGTCAATTTAGGCACAAGGATCTTGCCTAACCAATGGTTGCATTTGTAAGTGGTTGTTGTTAATGTGGCATGTGCAATGACAGCCTGACCAATGGTCACTCCTCTTGTCCAAGAAAAGTTTCTCCCACATTGCAAATAATGGGCAGAGTGGGCTTAGGACAGGGGGGGGGGGGGACTGCACATTGAAAACAAAACTAGAATTTGTGTCGCAAGCGGAACACATGCGAGTTCTATGTGTATGTTGTTTTGCCAGATAGATAGATAAGGGGGCGACCATTTAATGGGGCGACCATTTAATATCTCCTAAGAATAAGGGGGCAACCATTTAATATCTACTAAGGTGCTAAGATAACAAGATAGATAGATACATAGATACATAGATACATAGATAGATACATAGATAGATACATAGATAGATAGATAGGATAAGGGGGCGACCATTTAATATCTACTAAGGAGGGGGCGACCATTTACCCCCGGGGACATGGTGACATACCCCCGGGGACATGCCCCCGGGGACATGCCCCCGGGGACATGGGGACACACCCCCGGGGACATGGGGACACACCCCCGGGGACATGGGGACACACCCCCGGGGACATGGGGACGTAACCCATGGGGACGTAACCCCGGGGACATGGGGACGTAACCCCGGGGACATGGGGACGTAATCCCCGGGGACATGGGGACGTAACCCCCGGGGACATGGGGACGTAAACCCCGGGGACATGGGGACGTAACCCCCGGGGACATGGGGACGTAACCCCCGGGGACATGGGGACGTAACCCCCGGGGACATGGGGACGTAACCCCGGGGACGTAACCCCCGGGGACATGGGGACGTAACCCCCAGGGACGTAACCCCAGGGGACATGGGGACGTAACCCCCGGGGACATGGGGACGTAACCCCGGGGACATGGGGACGTAACCCCTGGGGACATGGGGACGTAACCCCCGGGGACATGGGGACGTAACCCCCGGGGACATGGGGACGTAACCCCTGGGGACATGGGGACGTAACCCCTGAGGACGTAACCCCTGGGGACATGGGGACGTAACCCCCGGGGACATGGGGATGTAACCCCCGGGGACATGGGGACGTAACCCTCGGGGACATGGGGACGTAACCCTCGGGGACATGGGACGTAGCCCCGGGGACATGGGGACGTAACCCCCGGGACATTGGGCCGTAACCCTCGGGGACATGGGGACGTAACCCCCGGGGACATGGGGCCGTAACCCCGGGGGACATGGGGCCGTAACCCCGGGGGACATGGGGCCGTAAACCCCGGGGACATGGGGACGTAACCCCCGGGGACATGGGGACGTAACCCCTGGGGTCATGGGGACGTAACCCCCGGGGACATGGGGACGTAACCCCCGGGGTCATGGGGAAGTAACCCCCAGGGTCATGGGGACGTAACCCCGGGGACATAGGACGTAACCCCCGGGGACATGGGGACGTAACCCCCGGGGACATGGGGACGTAACCCCCGGGGACATGGGGACGTAACACCCGGGGACATGGGGACAGTTATGACTGAATATCAGGACTTCATTTTTCTTCAAAATGATAGATTGCAAAAAAAAAACAATTTATTAGAATTTTTTATTATAGGCCTATATAGGCCTACAAGAAATCGAAATAAAAAATATGGAAACTTGTTTTATTCAACTCGGGAAAACATAACTGTCTAATTGTAATTGAGTGGATTAGTTCACTTGAAGATGACACCTGACCTATTGCTGTTGAGGAAGTTCAATAATCAATGGCAATTTATCCACCAACAACTTGTAACATAAAGGCTTTAACCACGCCCAACCAATGTCTCTCTGTGCTCTGAATTCTTGATGAGCATTTCTCTGTCCCCTACCAAAGAAGCTTTGGCCTGGTTTTTTAGTGTCTTTCTTCCCATTCTGGATTTTTTCAATCCCTGATGACCAGAATGCTTGCCATTTTGTTAGTGTTACACTGAACAGCTGATTAAATAAGAATCTGAGCACCCAGCGGTAATTAAGCAATCAGTTTATTAAATATCTATTGGATCAATGAATTGTGGTACTTTTGTTGATCATGCAATATGCATCTCCGGTCACAACATATGTCTTGAATTTTCCCCTGAATACATTCCTGTCAATTGCACCCTTGAGAGAAATCCAGCAAGAAACCATGAGTGCAGTGCAGCCCAATCGTCAGGGGGAGGGCTGGGTAGGAGAAACATGGAAATTTGTCTTTGAAAAATCAATGGAAATGTCAGACTGTTTGAGTACTTTGAGAAAACAACATCACCATCAGATTTCGCTACTTCTCAATTGCGAGATGTTGTTGTTGTTTTGTGAGCCAGAAATTACTGCCTTGACTGCTACAATGACTAGAATTACTGCTACACGAAGAACTTTTTCCTGTTTTGCTGACGTGGGTAAATGATGGATCGTTGTATCCTGGACATGCAACCATGGGCATAATTGAATAAGGCTACATTTGCCAGACAGGAAATCATCTCAACCAATTTCTGAATTGGTTCTGGGTCGAAAAATTAGGTTCCACCATTTGTCCTGTGGTGGAAGGATCGCGGTGCCAACTTAGTTGGGAAATTGGACATCTAGAAGAATGGACCAGTAAAACGGGCTGCCACATTGATGTTGTGAGAAACAATGACCAATCAGCTAAAGCACACAAATAGGGCTGAAAACAAATTTGTGGAAGGTCACTGGAAGTGGTCGAAAGTCGCCACATTCTCAGCAAAGCACTTTGGGTGTTTTGGCCAGTGAGTCTCACTTTGTTAGATTACTTATTTTATGGTACTCGTGCATAGAAAAATTAAGCAAATTATTCTATGTACCGCAGGACACAAATACAATTTAATACATTGTTTCGTTAACTCCTGAAAACATGAGATGGTACGTGTACATAAATGTTGTTTTTTTATTGTGAAAATAAAAAGTGTCCGAAGTGGTCTCTGTGGTTGGGAGGTATTAGAGTCAAGGTGGGTAAATCCGTCCACTTTTGGCTAATACTTTATTCCAAGGACAATGGGAGTAGATATGAAAATAAAAGTTAGTACCTCGGAAGGGCCTTGTTCCAAACTATCATCAGCGGCCAAAAAGAGTAAAATTTTCAAATGTTTTCTTCTGAAACCATGGCAACAAAAATTGAAGGTTGGGGCACCTAAATCCGTCCACACTGCTGGTAAATCCGTCCAGCAAGGATGGTAAATCCGTCCACAGGGAATAAATCAGTACAGACTTATCATATCTTGTTATTTTTTCAAATTTTGCAATTTATTAATCTTCGGAAAGAATTTTGTGCAGATTGCAGAATGATATGATGCTGATTACACTTATAATAGAAGTATTAAATTAGAGGGGTAAAGTTGACTATCAAGAATTTCAATTGACTGCCTAAATTACGATTGAAGAACTATTTTTTGCCCAATCAAGCGATCTAACTGCTTAATCTAGTTTCTTTAATCATTATTATGCCATTTATAGATATTAAAAGTCATAAAAGTACTTTTAAATCCACTTTGAACTAGGTGGACGGATTTACAATCACCTATTCAAGGCAGTTTTAAAATATTGATGGTAATTCCGTCCACTTTTATTTCAATTGGATCTCATTCCAGATGTTGCAATTAAGTTAATTTAACAACTCCAAAAAGAATAATACAATTCTAAATCCAAATCAACACCTTTTTACCTTCAATACTTTTTTTATTGATGGAAAAGCCCTACAAGATCAGTATACCACCCACTACACAGAATGGCTGAGATGACGTCACAGGATTGCATTGTGTTTTGTCCTTTGTTTTTAAATGGACTTGAAATCTCATTTGAAATGCTGTTAACACGAAAAACACGGCAAAATATGTTGAAGACTAGTATCTCTTGGTTTTAAAACTAAAACAAAGTAATAAATGTGATTGTATACCTATATTAGAGGGTGGACGGATTTACCTTCCTGGACGGATTTACCATCCTTGACTCTAGACTTCATTGGAATCATTCTCTATCTGGCATTTCCGGTATATACCCATATTTGTCACTGTGATGAGATGGCTAGAGGATCTAGTTTCTTATGTTGTCGCCCTAATTTTTTTAAAGGTATGTGGCAGGATAATATGGGGAAGCAATGTGAAATTGTATAGAATTTTTCATTCTAACATAAATGTTTTTTTCTAGGTTGCAGCTGAACAAAATTGAAAATGCTTTATGAATCATCAAGGCAACGGAAATTTTTTTTGGTTCTGTTGCGTGTGTGTCTCTTTGCAAATGCTGGTTTCAGAGCCGACGGAATTCTACGCACTTCATGCTATTTCCGAAATCCACTATTGTGTGATACCTCAGCTTATATATTATGTTACATCGTAGGTGTGTGTCATTTCCTGCTACCTTCCCAATGTCATCTGAAGCCCTAATCCTATTTTCTTTTCTACACCTGACTTCCTGCACAACAAGATTCGCATCAGTCACATTAGAGCAGGAGGTGATCATTGCATCGAGTCACATGGGGAAATGAGAAGAGGTTACAGCCCTGGAATATATGGACCTGCACTTTGCACATATTTTTGTACAATTTAGAAGAATATATATCTTTGATATTTTTGCAGCTCTAACATCAAGGTAGAAGGCATTATTGGCCCACAGGTCATGGCGCCTGGATAACAAGACGTTATTGCTTATTACATTGTCTATGTTCCGACAACGTAATAAGCAGGAAATTATTGCTGGTGACCTACTGTGTGTTACAGCGGACGAATGATGAGTGCTTTAAGAATTGCACTGACATATTCCCTGTGAGGTCATATCCTTATCCATGCCATGTTATTCTCTATGACTCATATGCAATTTGTGAGGTCATATCCTATACTTTCGATGCTATCAAAACAAGTCTCCAACTGAATCACATACAGCACTCATCATTGAGGTCACAAGTTACTCAATGACATATTGACAGTTCATGTCAATACAATGGATGGGGCCTATCGCGAGGTCATTGATGGCCGCAAACTGCTGAATATCAGTAATTGTCATTATTCGACATAATTTATCAGATTCATCAATTCAATGGCCCGAATGAGCTGTTAGCCGTCCAGAAAACAATCATACAAGCTTAGTTTATGAATTCAGCCCAGACACTTTAAAACTGCCAGAAGATGTATACAATGAGCAAGGCTGTCACCTCCGTATGTAGTGTGGTTGTTCACTGATGAAGGGGGTAAAATCCGGTATGTTTATCGGATCTTACGTAATGAGTTTGAATATTGAAGTACCACTTAATGTGGAAGAAAGAGGTTGCATATTACAGGATGGTTCTAATGGGGAGGGCCATTAATTTTAATCTTGTGTGACCTAAAAAAAGTCAGTAAAAAACGAAGGAAGACAGATCCATACACTGTATAAACAGCCTGTACTGTCCCTTCCATCAAAAACCTTCAAGGCTCAAAGCATTCGCATCATGATGATTCCATGGGGCATACAGTATTTCAATTATTAGGGTCACACAGTGAATTCACTTTTTGGAAAATTTTTATCCTTGTTTACAGCTTGACAAAAAAACAGTCTGCTTCCATCCTGTTGTGACATATTCATATGGTCAGGGTAGTTTTCAAGAGCATGAAAGAAAAAATCACATGTTTAGTTGCCGTATCTTATTTCTAATGAACATCCTTGGAGTTGCTCATTCAAGTCTTTAATGGGAATATATATTATTCATGCAAAATGGATCTCTATTGCAAATTGGAATTTCTACAACATTGTATCAGTGTCTTGGTCCATGAAATATTGTTGCTGAAATTTAGATTTTACGACACAAATAATGGCATGCATTCAGCACATTGCTGATAAAAATTCATGCCTCAAATGATACAATTATGAAGTATATATGATTTCTTTTACTTGGAATCTTAATGGGATGCAAAGAGTCTATACCTCGAAAATTTTCCAGTCAGTGGTTAGCACGCTGGACTGCGGCGCTGGCGGCCCGGGTTCAACTCCCGACCAAAGCAAAGTTCCCAACTGACAGTTCAGTGCTAGGTGATTGCTTAATTGTGCACTGTTGCCTGCATAACTAGCCTAGAGTTTTGCATTTTTGCTCTATGGATTTATTCATCTTGTTCTTTTTTAACATCTCAGACATGGGCCATAACCAGGCCTTTGGAGTCTTCGACTCCAGACTCATTTACTATCCTGGAAAACAACTCAGACTCCGACTCCTTAGCCCTGAATTTTGACTCCGACTCCTCTTTTCGACATTTTTTGCATTACAAGTGGTTAGCAAAGAATAGTCTTTTCCACAATGTTTTACTCTTTAGTTTTAAAAGTTTTGTATGGTTAGTCTTTTAAAAGTGTTATCCAGCTGACTTTGTTTTGTAATGTCGTTTTGTCAATTATTCAAATTAATTTAAGGAGTCAGGATTCACCAGATTAATTTTTACAACTCCCTCTTCCAATCCGACTATGCCTGAAAACTAAACTTTTACTCCGACATGCAATCCAGGAAGCAACAGAAGGTATAGATTAACCTTTGCATGGTGTTCTTCTGAGGCTACTTATAAACATTTATTCCTTGACTTTGAGAATTTTCAAGTTTACTTTACAACTGAAGATTTTAAATTACCCAGAAATGGTAGTTCGGGGCGACCATTTAATAATCCGGGGGGTTGGAGTTTTCCTCAGCGGGAAATTATTTATTTCACGATATTTATTTCAAATGCTAGAAGTCCCTGAATGTTCATTCCCAAATCAAGCATTGCATTATTGAGAAATATCCCCCTCCAGAAATAATTTACTTCAAGAATACCCAAAAAGAATTTATTGATTTTACCAAAACTGAGCAAGAATTAGTTTATTGGGAGAGCGATAGCTTTCCCCTAATGATTGCAGCTGAAATTGACAGGTTGTTTTCTAGTCAAGTAAACACGCACTACATGCCTATTTGGATTATTGAACTGCTGTCAATTTAGGCACAAGGATCTTGCCTAACCAATGGTTGCATTTGTAAGTGGTTGTTGTTAATGTGGCATGTGCAATGACAGCCTGACCAATGGTCACTCCTCTTGTCCAAGAAAAGTTTCTCCCACATTGCAAATAATGGGCAGAGTGGGCTTAGGACGGGGGGACTGCACATTGAAAACAAAACTAGAATTTGTGTCGCAAGCGGAACACATGCGAGTTCTATGTGTATGTTGTTTTGCCAGATAGATAGATAAGGGGGCGACCATTTAATGGGGCGACCATTTAATATCTCCTAAGAATAAGGGGGCAACCATTTAATATCTACTAAGGTGCTAAGATAACAAGATAGATAGATACATAGATACATAGATACATAGATAGATACATAGATAGATACATAGATAGATAGATAGGATAAGGGGGCGACCATTTAATATCTACTAAGGAGGGGGCGACCATTTACCCCGGGGACATGGTGACATACCCCCGGGGACATACCCCCGGGGACATGGGGACGTAACCCCGGGGACATGGGGACACACCCCCGGGGACATGGGGACACACCCCCGGGGACATGGGGACACACCCCGGGGACATGGGGACGTAACCCATGGGGACGTAACCCCGGGGACATGGGGACGTAACCCCGGGGACATGGGGACGTAATCCCCGGGGACATGGGGACGTAACCCCCGGGGACATGGAGACGTAACCCCCGGGGACATGGGGACGTAACCCCCGGGGACATGGGGACGTAACCCCCGGGGACATGGGGACGTAACCCCGGGGACATGGGGACGTAACCCCGGGGACGTAACCCCCGGGGACATGGGGACGTAACCCCCAGGGACGTAACCCCAGGGGACATGGGGACGTAACCCCCGGGGACATGGGGACGTAACCCCGGGGACATGGGGACGTAACCCCTGGGGACATGGGGACGTAACCCCCGGGGACATGGGGACGTAACCCCCGTGGACATGGGGACGTAACCCCTGGGGACATGGGGACGTAACCCCGAGGACGTAACCCCTGGGGACATGGGGACGTAACCCCCGGGGACATGGGGATGTAACCCCCGGGGACATGGGGACGTAACCCTCGGGGACATGGGGACGTAACCCTCGGGGACATGGGACGTAGCCCCGGGGACATGGGGACGTAACCCCCGGGACATTGGGCCGTAACCCTCGGGGACATGGGGACGTAACCCCCGGGGACATGGGGCCGTAACCCCGGGGGACATGGGGCCGTAACCCCGGGGGACATGGGGCCGTAACCCCCGGGGACATGGGGACGTAACCCCCGGGGACATGGGGACGTAACCCCTGGGGTCATGGGGACGTAACCCCCGGGGACATGGGGACGTAACCCCCGGGGTCATGGGGAAGTAACCCCCAGGGTCATGGGGACGTAACCCCGGGGACATGGGACGTAACCCCCGGGGACATGGGGACGTAACCCCCGGGGACATGGGGACGTAACCCCCGGGGTCATGGGGACGTAACCCCGGGGACATGGGGACGTAACCCCCGGGGACATGGGGACATAACCCCCGGGGTCATGGGGACGTAACCCCGGGGACATGGGGACGTAACCCCCGGGGACATGGGGACGTAACCCCCAGGGACTTGGGGACGTAACCCCCGGGGACTTGGGGACGTAACCCCCGGGGACTTGGGGACGTAACCCCCGGGGACATGGGGACGTAACCCCCGGGGACTTGGGGACGTAACCCCCGGGGACATGGGGACGTAACCCCGGGGACATGGGGACTTAACCCCCGGGGACATGGGGACGTAACACCCGGGGACATGGGGACAGTTATGACTGAATATCAGGACTTCATTTTTCTTCAAAATGATAGATTGCAAAAAAAAAACAATTTATTAGAATTTTTTATTATAGGCCTATATAGGCCTACAAGAAATCGAAATAAAAAATATGGAAACTTGTTTTATTCAACTCGGGAAAACATAACTGTCTAATTGTAATTGAGTGGATTAGTTCACTTGAAGATGACACCTGACCTATTGCTGTTGAGGAAGTTCAATAATCAATGGCAATTAACAATCGACATAGGGACACTGCCCTTCTTAAAATGTGACACAGGGACACTGGCCCTCTTAAAAATCGAGAGACACTGACAGATTGACTAATAAAAAGTGACAAACATTTGATACATTTCTTTATCATTTATGCTTCGATAAAATGGGACATGAGACATTCATTTTTCCTTTAAATTCCAACATTTGACACCCCATCTGTTTTTGAGACCCATGTATACCCCTATCAACAAAGTTTATTTCAAGAAGGCTATACAAATTTTGTTTTGCAGGCTGTATAATCTAGAATTTCATCCAATCGAGGTTGTTTCTATTAATTGCATTTAAGCCATCATCAATGATTTCCACTCTCTGTAATCCACAGTTGATTACAAGACCCTGTCTTAAAATAATAAAATCCAGTCTTTTAAGTGGTAGTTTAAAAAAAAGGTAATGAGCATAAATAACCAAGAATTTTTCTAGGAGATTAGGAGAATGCAGACCAAAATTCTCATCATGCAGGCCAAATGCTGACCAAATGCTGACCAAATGCAGACCATTCTATATATATATACTTTCGGAAAAATGCCAAATACAGTACAAAAACTAGTCCCGGGTGCTTTGTTACTGATGCTGCATATATGCAACAGAGTCACAGTTCGCTACATTGAAATATATCTAATGAAAGATACACACTATTTCTTTTAATACTCATTCCCAGTGACGAAAAGGTGACATCAACCTAACTACACCACGCCCACTTGACATGCGAGAGCTCTCCCTTCGCATCGGTCCCGATCGAAACTCTAGTTTAAAAGCAATTTCCAAGCCCCCCTCTGAAGATTAAATGATGGCCCCCTTGCTGTTGTTTGTTGCATTGCTGTTGAAAAGGTGTTAACTTGACAGAGAGACAAGACTTGATGCAAAAGGCAAAGATGCAAAATACTTACTGTTAAAAATGCACCTAGTATAGTAGGCAGAATAGAAAATTTTATTTTCATCAAAATCCAGTACACAGAGAGTATCAGCAGACTTTACAATGCAGTTTACAGCCAGGCAGGTGTATTCAGCACTTCAATGCTAAGTTATTCTATAATCGCCGTCACTTCCTGTAGTTGAATATTCGTTTACTGCTGGGTTCGGAAGAGCGAAAAGGATCTGCACAGCTATCCCATATACCATAACAAGCACATATAATGGCACAGCATCACCCATGCCCCGCATGTTTTATCCTATGTTTATCCTATCCGTTAGCCAGTTTATCCCGTTCGTTTATCCTATCCATTTATCCTATCCATTTATCCTCTCCGTCTATCATATCTGTTTATCCTATGCGTGTATCCTACCCGTTATCCTGTTTATCCCGTTTATCCTATCCGTTTATCCTATCTATTTATCCTATCTGTTTATCCTATCCATTTATCCTATCCGTTTATCCTGTACCCCATAAGCACTGGTTCATCCCATTTATCCTGTTTATCTTATCTATTTATCCTATTTGTTTATCCTATCTGTTTATCCTATCCGTTTATCCTATCCATTTATCCTATCCATTACCCTATCCGTTGACCCTATCCGTTTAACATATCCATTTATCCTATCCGTTATCCCGTTTATCCCATTTATCCTGTTTATCCTATCCATTTATCCTATCCATTTATCCTATCTGTTTATCCTATCCATTCATCCTATCCGTTTATCCTATCCCTTTATCCCAGCCGTTTATCCTATCCATTTATCCTATCAGTTTATCCTACCCGTTATCCTGTTTATCCCGTTTATCCTATCCATTAATCCTATCCGTTATTCTATCCGTTTATCCTATCGGTTTATCCTATCCGTTTATCCAGTACCCCATAAGCATAGGTTCATCCCATTTATCCTGTTTATCCTATCCATTTATCCTATCTGTTATCCTATCTGTTATCCTATCTATTTATCCTATCCGTTTAACATATCTATTTATCCTATCCGTTTATCCTACCCATTTATCCTACCCGTTATCCTATCCGTTTATCCTATCCATTTATCCTATCCGTTATCCCATTTTTCCCATTTATCCCGTTTATCCTATCCGTGTATCCTATCCATTTATCCTATCTGTTTATCCCATTTGTTTATCCCATTTGTTTATCCCAGCCGTTTATCCCATCCGTTTATCCTATCCTGTTTATCCTATCTGTTTATCCTATCTGTTTATCCTATCATTTATCCTATCCGTCTATCCTATCCGTCTGTCAACCCATCTATCCATTAAGCCATCCGTCAATCCATTCCTCCATCTATCTATCTATCTATCTATCTATCCTGTCTGTTTATCCTATCCGTTTATACTATCCATCTATCCTATCTTTTTATCCCAGCCATCTATCCTATCCATCTATCCTATCTGTCTGTCAATCTGTCTATCCATCCGTCTATCTATCATTCAATCCATCCGTCAATCCATTCATTCATCTATCTATCTACGTTTCTATTTATCCTATCTGTTTTTCCTATCCGTTTATCACGTTCGTTATCCCATCCGTTTATCCTATCCGTTTATCCCATCCGTATATCCTATCCGTTTATCCCGTTTATCCTACCTGTTTATCCCATCTGTTTATCCTATCCGTTTATCCTATCTGTTTATCCCATCTGTCTATCCTGTCCGTCTGTCAACCCATATATCCATCAATCCATCTGTCAATCCATTCCTCCATCTATCTATCTATCTATCCTTTCTGTTTATCCTATCCGTTTATACTATCCATCTATCCTATCCTACTGTATATCCCATCCATCTATCCTATCCATCTATCCTATCTGTCTGCCAATTTGTCTATCCATGCATCTATCTATCTATCTATCTATCTATCTATCTATCTATCTATCTATCTATCTATATGTCTATCTTTTGTTTACATGAGTGTATATTATAACCAGTATTTTATTTACATAAATATAAAACAGATTTATATAATGTATAGTAAGTTGCCCGTAGATTGGAGGGAAGAGAATAGAATAATATGAAATAGATACAATATAAGCCCGTGCTACCTGTATAATTAGTTGGAAAGATGCATGAACTATACTGAGATGCAGGAATTGCTGAGTTTCCCAGAAATAGAATGTGGTGCAAAGGGAAGAAGTGGCAAACGACTTGCAGGTGCTGCCCTCGTGTGTAATGTATCATGAGCTGCTTGCAGTGGCCATTCTGTGTACTAAAACTCACCCTGTGGAAGGGAAAATGGCCACCACAATGCAGGCTTTCTGGACCTTGATAGCCTCTAAAACTGATAATAGTAAATTTTCTAATTTTGAATTAAACTGAAAATACGAACCGTTGTGCACATCTACAATGGTATCAATGTGTTATGCATATGATAAGAACTTCCAGAGTGGGCTGGTTGAGGCCACAGCATTGGTTGTTTCACCCCTTCAGTAGATTGCAGCACTAAAGCATAATCGCCCTATGCATAGCATAGCATGGGCGATAATTACTGCTAAAAACTTGCCTATACAGGGTTTTGAGAAACCCTGTGCTCACAAAGCAAAATCTTTCTTGAAAGTGGAGCACTATCATCATGTCGGATAATCAAATTATCAACAAAGGAGCGTAAAAATGTCAAACTTTAAGGTTACTTTATGTCGACTAAATGTTATGACAATGTGTCCATCTAGAGATTGTTAAAGCCTCACATTTCCTGCTGACTCCAGTTGCTGGGAAGCTATTGGAATTTGCTACTGGAGGCCAAGGGTCATTCTCTTGACCACACTGGACCAACATCAAGGGCAAAACAATCCAAGTGACAATCTCATGATTCACATGACAGTCTCCCGGGCAACCATTATTTCCGGTCATTCGCCTTCCTTATTCTGCCTCAGTGAAGTCCCTGATGCCTGTCTCTACTGAGGGAGTGATTAAATGAGAAACAAGGAATCATCTATATATAGTTGCTGGTGGATTGGAGACAAACTTCACAGTCTCATAACATTTTGGTTGCAATTTTTGGTATGAAGGATGAGTGACATTGTGTCCATGTTTTACTGAAAATCAAACATTTTGTGTACATGTACACTGTTACTGATCATGTGTGATATGACCCAGAAAAACATTTTCTTCCATTTTTTTATCACAGTTTCCATGGAAAATGCAATCGGCTGCCAATTCAGTCCCAGCAATGTGTTGGAACTCGTTTATCAGGTGAGTACCATTTCCACCTTCCCACACCAGGAGGTCAAGAGGAAGTTTGCATAATAGTCAGCATACCATAAATAACTAAGCAAGAAAATATGACTTGCAGGAAAATAATATACAAATTTCTTGAAGCTTTTAATGCTGTGACATCTCAGGGTTGTAAATGGGAAATAATTGGAAAGAAAATGACTGCACTAGTCAGGGTCAGCTCCACTTTCCTTTCTTTGATCTTTGTTAGAGGTTACCTGAAAATAAGGGTTTTTCACGATTTACAAAGAGAGCATGCTCCATGCCACTTCAAAGGTCTCCTTTTAAAACAGCCTAAAACACTCATGACTCATGAGGAGAAAAACAACAAGCCAACATTACATTAAAAGAATATATAACCGACTTTTATCTTTATTTGACTGAAGCCTTGCTAGGTGGATTGAAATGGATAAATGAGGCCCTGCTTGCTTGCCCTGCATTCACAATAAGAGCGAATCTAACAGTTCTAGGCGGCCATGAAGTTCTGAGAAATAAAGACTGGTTGACTTGTTCCTCAAGATTACAAAGAAGGCTTTACCATCAAAATTCTTAGAAGATGGAGTTATAGCTGTCATCAGGGATTATCACCACAGGAATTGGTAAATCTAGAAATATGAGAAGGATAAACAATTAAGCACATCCATATTTCATTGGCTGGCACAGATCTGTAAATTGCAAGTAAGAAGCACATTTTGCAAAATTGAAGGGTCGATTTACTGTTATGTTCTCAACATATATTCTGTTTGATTCCTATACGTGTACATAGTAGAAACCCTATAAGTGGATCAGCATTATAAACCTGTCTATCCTAGCACTGGTTCACTGTGCTCACATCACAGACTCACTGATTCATTGTGTTCCCTGTCAGGGTACAGCGAATTTATTACAGTCTGTCTCATTTCTTGAAGGCATGGTCGTAGTCAAAAAACTGCCAAAAAAGCACCAAAACATCACAAAAATGTGATAATAAATTGTAAATTGGCTCTTCTATCCGCGAGCATGCATATTTTTTCTGTGTGACCTGTAGATGAGGGGGAATTAGACCAAAAATCAGTTCGCATGTTGTGAGACAAACTGTAACAGTAGTTTTATTTACCTTTTGCAACCTTGACCTGCAAATATCAAGAAGTGTCATTATTTTTTTAAGCATGTATATGTAATTAATTGTCTATCCTGATGCTGGTTCACTGTGCTCCCAGCACTGATTCAGAGTGTCTTGATCAGATTGATCCGGAAAATATCAAAAAGTGTCATTATTTTGTTAGCATGTATATGTAGTGGACACTAATACCCCTCTAAAGCATTCCATCATGAAAATATAATTGTAAATATTTGACATTTTGGTAAAATAAACTTTTCCGATTCATTGTGTCCCTACTCTCCCCACAAACAACCAAATTTAACAGAGACTGTTCTTGGTGGCTATAACTTTCTGAGAGATAAAGATTGGTTGACTTGCTCCACAAGATTATAATTCTTCAAAGATGGAGTTATAGCTGTCATCAGGTATTATCACCACAGGAATTGTTGAATCTAGAAATATGAGAAGGATAAACAATTAAGCGCTTCCATATTTCACTGGCTGACATCTGTAAATAGCAAGTCAGAGGCAAGCAAAGCAAGCATGCGAGTTGATTTATTTTTGGGAATAATTTAAGAGTCCATATACTGTTCTGTCTTCAATATCTACAATGTGCACTCGTGATCAAAATGCTGGAATAATTAGGATTGTCAAGGTGTCAGAACTTCGAAGTTCTAAAATTTCTGATTGAATGTGAGGAATTGCAAAGATGTTTTCCTCAGACATTAGATTTATGTTTTTAATGATATTGTGAACCATTTTTAGTGGCTGAGAATTATTTGAAAATTTTCTTTGAGTGACCTGGAAAAATTGACCATTTTTGGTAAACCAAAGAATGTTGTAATTTGTCTGTATCATCATTCATCCGACCTTCATTTGCCTTTTTTGTGATCAAAAAGTGAATTGACCGAACTAGTCAGGTTCGACTCCACTTTTTGCTGCTTTGATCTTTGTAAATGGCCACCTCAAACTGAGGGTTTTTCGTCACTGTGCACTAACGAAGGGGGTACCCTCGCCATCAGAGCAGCCATTACAAATCTCGATTCAAAGAGATTTTTTATCATCCTGAGCTTATTTCTTCCAAGCCAAAGCTTATTTTCGTCAAGCATGTAGTTTAGATGTTAAACTAACCCTAGGACACCCCTTCTACATGTGATTAGTCACAGAATTACCAGATTTTGCACTTGAAATATATCCTAGGGGCGAGGGTAACCACAAAAGCTTCTCGAGGGTAACACCATTTTCAATTATTGTCATGGCGAGGGTACCACCTGTAATTACTGTTATGGAATGTTTATTTTTTTGCAGCTCAGCAGTTGTTACAGTGTGATAAAAACAGCAAGGGTGAAGTTATTAGATTTACTAGATAGATTACATAAAATGGATAAGATACATAGACAGATAGACAAAATCTTAGCCTTTCTTACCTAACCCCCTGTTTATCTACCAGTTTATTTACCTGCCTGTCTAACTGTCTATCTGCCTGTCTCTCTACCTGTCCAATGTCCATCTGTCTGTATGGATATGTCTATATCTATCTAGCCATTTATCTACTTAGTCAATACATCGTCTATATATATCTAAGAAAGAAAAATAATACACTGTGTCCCAAAAGTTCGTTCCTCTCACTGCCTCTCATGACTTTGCCTGTATTTTCTAAACTGAATGTCTCTGAAGGGTTATACACCTGTTGGTGGATCATTGAACTTTTATCTACTAGATAAACCTATTTTGAAATCGTTCGGATGATTTTAACTGTCATTTTGGCATTGAAGAATGAACCATGTACATTGTGAAAAAGACCCCATTTTGCCCCGCCGCTCCAAGCTACAATTTTGTAGTTTCTACTTTGTGATTTAAATTGAGGGGGTAGGAATTGGTTCAAAATCTCAGAGATTGATGCCTAAGCTACGTAAAAGAGTGTAAAAATATTTACATTTAAAAAAAAAGATGCAGGAGCTTAATAATGTTTGGAACCCATTTAAACTGGTTTGTTTTAGGTACCCTCAAATGCTGCTACAAAACTGTAAACAGACTGCTTGAAGTGAAGTTACCTAGAATGGCATTGAGTCCAAAATAATTGTTGTATTCTTTCAAGACTGTTGGAACGTATGTCTAAGGACATCGTGGATCTCCCTCAACTTGAATTCTTAATTTGTGTGCCCAATTAGTAATATAATTTCCAGTTTTATTGATTTTCACAATTTTGCTGAGGAAAACGAGTTCATATATAACTGTGAAGCTCAATATTTTCAGTGGAGATGGATAAAATGTATGGATATGCTTAAGAAGAGTTCCTTTTATCATTTTCTGACAGTGAAATACCAAAAATTTGTTTTTCTTAGCTAGCATCCATCAATTAAATGGAGCAATCGACGCAGAGTGGTCCTAAAGCACCACATGATCCATGAGAGATATGGCCTCAGTTATTCACATACAATGATGAAGAGCACAAATAAGGGTATAAAACTCATTAGTAACTATATTTAAGATACAAAAATGGTTTCGCAATAAGGAAAAATTAATAAACCTGGATGAAATCCCAAATGAAACATGACATGTCACATGGCGGAATGGCTCGGGTCAAAATGTGTCGCTCAAGCTTATTGTAATTTTGCAAAACAAATAATTTCTCAAGAAGATTTTTGAGTATTCTATGTGATGACAAAGATCTTGGTAAGTCATTTGACTTGATTTCAAATCAAAATAGTTGATCGTTTTTAAATGGGAGGCCTTTTTGTAACCCCATCCTGACTTTCACAAAACAACTTAATTTGGAGTCTCATAAAGAAGGCTCGACTTCATCCCTCAAAATTTCAAAACTATGAAAAATACAAAGAAAAAGCACGATATAATCGTGTATGGTATAACAAATAAATCCTGGATATGAAAAAAAGTTGGTTCTTTTGCCATTATTTGAGAGAACAAAGAGCCAAGTATGAGAGGAACGAACTTTTGGGCACAGTGTAGAGAGACAGAAATAGTTTATACAGACTGTACAAGCTGTCCATTTTATACAAATAAGGTGAATGTATATCCCCTTGTGTATTTCAAATAGTAAAGAATTGTTATGCTTAAAAGTTAAAACGCCAGATGAATATCATGCAGCTGATGCATGGTTTTTTCAAAATGAGATCTGCCTCAATAATTAGTATCAATACAGAAAAAATGTCAAATTAAGTTGTCATCAAATTCTTTCATTGATTAGTTACTGCAGAAGCTATAAGCACACGCAGAATCAGAAGTGGTTGAATATATCATTAGGGCCTACCCCTCCATATTTATGAAAGTGTATGTCTTCCTAATGACTACATGTACATGACTTTAAAAAAATCGGTAGTTTGTGATATTTGGGGATAGTATTTATTTTATAACAAAGTTATTATCACAGAAAAAATTTTGGAAAATACATGCCAGCACAAGGATCGAGAAACCATAATTAAAGAAAGTTTCACTGTGGATGGTACTTCGATTTATTGTTCAGATAAACCTTTTCTGATTGGTGGTGAAGTTTGAGCTGGTACTAATATCAATAACTATTTGATTGCATCAAATGATGCATCTTCGAGACAGCATGCCCAGAAACCCGGGATTGGCATACTAAAAACATGATAAAAGCATGATGGACTAGCAAGAACACCCATGTTTAAGTGATTAGAATTGCATTTATTTACAACTTTCCTGTAAACGTTTCCAACTGAAGTTCTGCTTCTTTTTAAATTCATTTTCTTCCTCAGAATCTTTCATATGAACAGGAAAAAAAGTTCAGAGAGTGCTTACATAGGACTGCCAGCCTGTCATAATATAGGCCTATGCCCTAAGCCTATTTAGTCACCTATCTATGTTCGTTTCTGTTTACACCTGTCCATAGATCTATCTATCTATCTATCTATCTATCTATCTATCTATCTATCTATCTATCTATCTATCTATCTATCTTTCTATCTTTCTATTTTTCTATCTGTCTTTCTATATTTATCTATCTATGGAGCCAGAATATATCTATCCATCTTTTGCTGTATCTTCTGTCCTATATCTTTGTATCTTCTTCTCTTCCTTCCATCCCTTCTTCTCCTTTGTTGCTTCCCCTTCCTTTCTTCTCTTTCATTTCTTCTCCTTCAATCTTTCTTTCCTTTCTTTAATAAATCTGTAAACACTCACCCAGAGCAGCAGGATAATGGTGCAAAAATGGTCACTATGCAGCATGGTAGAGGTATATTTTAAAGTAAATCACCAAATAAGTCGAGGAGACCAGCCAAAATCGAAAAGGGCCCCAATGAGCCACAAGTAAGTATAGTACTATAAAGATACAGATTCATACAATACATGGTTTTTACAAGATCTGATGCACAGAGTCACAACAACAGTATCTGGCTCGTCATATAAGGCCTGCTGCTGGCACAGCCTGGCAGCCATAATTTTAAAATGATCTAACACAGAATTGCAAAGATGAATGTCTTACTTCCAAACTTGTTATGAAGGCCTATGTTAACCGTGTGTGTAAATTTATTTCACTAACTTGTTTTTATAGACAGGTGCATTTGGTAAAATCTAGAATCTGCAGATTTCCACTGTGGGACAGTACAGAATATGACCATTATTTGGCAGTTATTACCTCAATGGTAGTCAATTAATTTGAAGATTTGCCTTCATTGATAAGGTATTGCAATTAAATTATGTTCTTCAAGGCAATTGCCAATTGCTAACTTCGGAGGTGCCATCATGTGTCAGTACATTCTGTTATCAATTAAGCTGATTCATTGTCGTTTCTACCAGACTATCTACTGGGATTGCAAGGGCAGTACATGTTACTTTACCCGTGCCATTTACTTAGGTGGTTACCCTCGCCATTTACTTAGGTGGTTACCCTCGCCAACCGGAAGTGACCCTCGCCCAGATCTTGCAGTACCCTCGCCACTTCCGGGTTGGTACCCTCGCCATTTCAGGTTGGTACCCTCGCCATTTAGGTTGGTACCCTCGCCAAAATGCTGGTACCCTCGCCCTGCCATTTTTCGTTTTTTGCGGTACCCTCACCTCGAGTGAATTCTAATTTCTTAAATATCTTACTTCATCTTGCTTGTTTGAGTCTGGTACTTGGCACTGATTCTTTCCACAGGCTATTTAACCTGTCTAAACGATTTGAAGATCTCATACCCCCTACATTTTTTGTAATTTCACTTTGAAATCACGAAGTGAGAGGTGTAATGGCCACCCTGATGGCGAGGGTACCCCCCTCGTTAGTGCACAGTGTTCATGATTCCAAAAAAAGGCATGCACCATGCCACTTAACATGACAGGACTCCCTTTCTGCCCAAAACGCTCCTGAGGAGAAAAACAACAACAGTTACTGAACGTTCCCATCGGAAGAATACAGACAATTAAGATCTTATTATTGGATTGATGCCCAGGTGAGTGTTGTCGTGCTTGGCCTCTAACTTCAATTAGACATCACCAAGATACTTATACCATTGGAAAAACCGGTATCTAACTGACAATATTGCATGTGAGCGCCCTGCTAAGGATTAACATTGTTTACAACAGCAAACAAACAATGAGATTATGGTTTATTTTGCTAATATAATAAGTTGAAACAAATAATAGAAGAAGCATATGATGTCTAAGTCAGTTAGACGCCTCTTTGTCGAGTCTTAACATCAATTTTCAGAACCCTCCAAATCGGTGTCTAACTAATACCTTCAGCCTCTTACCTCTGGGACTCAAGTTACATTCCTGGCCTGTGCAATTCCCTGCCTCAGCTATTCCTATCCAGCATTGAAATCATAACTCTTCTAAGATGGAGTTGTAATTGTCATCAGGGATTATCACCTCAGGAATTGATAAATCTAGAAATATGAGAAGGATAAACATCTAAGCACATCCATATTTCACTTGATGGCATCTGTAATTAGCAAGTCAGAAGCCATCATTTTAATTTAGGTTTTTGCAAAATTTAAGGGTCACTTTACTGTTATGTTCTCAACATAATATACTCTGTTTGATACCTACTCGACAGTACACGTACATAATAGAAACCCTAAAAGTGGATCGGCATTATAAATCGTGTCTGTCCCAGCGTTGATTCACTGTGCTCTGAGCACCAATTCATTATGTCCCCTGTCAGGGTACAGTTAATTTATTAGTTCTATTTACCTTTTGCAAACTTGATCAGATTGATCAGGAAAATATAAAAAAAATGAGATATTTTGTTAGCATGTATATGTAGTGGACACTAATACCCCTCTAAAGCATCCCATCATGAAAATGTAATTGTAAATATTTGACATTTTGGAAAAATAAACTTTTCCGATTCATTGTGTCCCTGCTCTCCCTTCAAACAACCAAATTATAGCAGTAACTGTTCTTGGTGGCTATAACTTTCTGTGAGGTATAGATTGGTTGACTTACTCCACAAAATTATAATTCTTCAAAGATGGACTTATGATTGTCATCAAGGATTATCACCTCAGGAATTGTTAAATCCAGAAATTTGAGAAGGATGAACAATTAAGCACCTCCATATTTTACTGGCTGACATCTGTAAACAGGCAAGACAGGAGCAAGCATGTTAATTTAGGTTTTTGCACACTTGAAGAGTGAATTAACTGTTCTGTTCTCAACATCTCTTTCTGTTTTACAGAGATGGTTGCACAATTCCTTTGCGCTAACATAGCTTGTTGTTTTCAGCTAAGATAATCAGTCCGTTATTATCATAACTTAAAACAACAAGCTATTATGTTAGCTACTCAAAGGAATAGTGCAACCATCTCACTCAATCATTTACGCTGGCTCAAAATTAAAATTTTATAGGTGTAGAAGTTTATCGTTTTGCTCACAGAATAATCTTTAGATTTTCTAAAGGTCAAAAATTTTGTTCAGATATTCAATATTTAAATTTTTCATAAAATAAAAGGCACCGATTAACGATGCCCTCACCAAAAATCCATTAATTCCCAGGTGAATCAGGAAAGTTAATTTGAGCTAAAGGTCAGAGATGTAAAACAATGTATTCATTATGGAAAGCTTTAGAGGAAGGTATACAAGTGTCAATTACCGTAAAACGGGGCAAAGTTGGCTATCTGGGGTAAAGTTGGCATGCTATTTTGACCCACTCAATGGCAAAAAAGTCAACTTTTCCTCACTGACACAATCCGACACATATTGCAACTTTGCCAAAGATACCTGTGTCAGTGAGCATAGTTGAGATTTCTTCCATTAACTGGGTCAAAATAGCGTGCCAACTTTACCCCGTTCTACGGTACATATAGATGCTTACAAAATTATTATTTCTGGGACCTCCTCTCGAAAAGTTGAAATTTAGAACCAAATTGGACCAGTTAACAACCTTCTCGTAACTCGCAAGATGTATGGTAATTTAAGTACCTTTGAATTACACGATCCCTAAACTGTCAGTGTTAGAACTGCAGGTGTTTGTAGCGACTATTTAAGTGCAGCAATAAACCTACAGCCCTGAACATACTGGACTAAAATTCCCATGTCAGTGACGTAAAGAAGTGTCAGTTATTTCCCAATACATTTACATTTACAGCTTGCTGAGTGACATTAATGGCACTAGTGCTTTCAAGCTTTAAGGATGCTGAGTAGAAGACTAACAAGTGCCTGCCTCCTGAGGATTTTTATGCACATCCATTTTGTCAAACTGATGGGTCTGCTCGTAGTTGCAGATCTAATGTTCTTTTCATGGGTTGTGCATGTGTCAACTTGTTGAGATACAGCTATGAGGTATGTGACACTAATAATGTACATGAAACATGATTGTGAGTCAGCTTGGTAAACAGTTTCAAAACATTGGTTTCATGTACGAAATATCCAGAAACCAATATCATATTGCAATCCATCATTACAGGTTTTCTTGACCACATTTGACTTCGTTTACCGAAAAGCAGATAGTCACTTGACGTTTCCTGTACATTGGTCCCCGCGTTATAAGACAGCCCCTTCTGCGGTCATGAAGCAGTCTCTTGTGCGGTGCGCTCTCTTGCAGGATGCAAAATGCACTGAAAATATTACTTTGTGCGAGAGGAAGACTTCGCAAGTTGGTCTTACAATGCAATACTAGTGTGCTGTAGAACCGAGGTAAAGTTGGCTAGCCAGAGGAAAGTTTGCCACCAATTTTAACCCTCTTACAGGCAAAAATGCAAACATTCCTCACTGACACAGACGGCAAATTTCCCAAAGAAACCTATGTCAGTGAAAAAAGTTGGCATTTCTGCCATAAAGTGGTTTAAAATAGGCTGCCAACTTTCCCACAGCTTGCCAACTTTACAACTGGGTCTTGACATGTCAGTACTTGGCTTTTGTTCAGTGTTGTCTCTTGCAACATTTACAATCAATATGTCAGTACAACTTGACTCGCAAATTGCCCAAAAAACCCTAATTTGTTTGCAGTAAATATACCCTAACTCTACTACTCGGCCTGGAGTTGCATGTCTAAGAAACTACAATCCATTGTCTTCTAATGAGGAAACTGGAAGGATGTCTTTCAGCTGCAATAATTCCAGATATCACAGTTGTCAAAATAGTCTAATAGTAGTTATGTCTTGCTTAAGAATTTTGATTGGCCCCCCGTAAAAGTATATGTCAGAATTCATAACATTCCTGTAGTCACTAAAACCATGTTAACATAACAATCTGCAGTTTGAGGAAAGCATGAATGGCAGAAAATGATTGATGAATCATGATGGATGACTTCCAAGTGACCAACGATGAAAGATTGAATTAGGCCAAGATGGTGGGTGAATAGCTAAGTGAGCAACTGATAAGAAGACTATCCCTTATCAGCCTGGATGCCACCATCCAACTAAGTTGGCCCAACCCTCCCTCAACCATTCATCACTTCTCTTTCACTGTGCATCAGCTGCAGGGTCAGTCATGTTTGTGTTTATGTCTCAGTAATGTTGGCTCTGAAGCTAGTGCAGCTTGTATACGACAAGGTTCAAGCTTTGAGTGACAAATTTGTAACATTTGACCATAGAAATACATAGAACGGACATGAGGCTGTATGATGCCACCTCAAGATGAGGTCACCAAATCCGCCATATTGGAACTGCCCTGAGACATGATGTCACAATAGAATAATTATGATGTGATGTCATGCCATTGTTATAAGTGACATCACAGTTATTGGTGACGTCACAGTCCATTGTGCCAGTATTCAGGGCAGTTCCAAGATGGTGGATTTGGTTGCTTCATCTGCCAGAGCCTCATGTCCCTTCTATGTATTTCTATGCATTTGACTGAAGAAAATCCTGAAGGCTCATTTTTCATTATTTGAACAAGGTTTTAAACTTACCTTCTTGCAAAAATTATCTACTTTCCAATAAAGGCATCAGAAATGACGAGATCTCATCCCTTTGTCATGTTTTTGGGCAAAATATGTCCGAAAACAGGCAAAAATGCACATTTTAGGGTGACAAAATTTTTCACAGTGTCACATGTAAGGGGCTATAACTTGGAAAGTAACAAATATATATATAATTTACTTCACCTTGAAATAATTCTAATTGCTACTAATTACATGTAAATTTGAGATATTTCTGCTAAAAGTATACTCACACTTCCCGGATATTCTACTAAAGTGCAGGTGACAATTTTTTTGAGAATTTTGCAGATTTAGATAAAGCTGTTGAGTTTGATAGCACCCCATGTTGTCATTTTTTGCAATAAAAATTTATATGATACATCAATATCTTCCAAATGTCCCAATCGTCCGGTTCCCCTGAAACTTGCCTTGATTCTGGCCAAGGTATTATATTTTGATATCTGATTGTCAGATTTCATGACTAAGCTTTGGTTTTTTTTAAAAGTCGCCCTGAAGCAAAAAATAGTACAACTTACCCTGGTCTCCCCTATGACCGAAAGGCAGTTATTCTCTAGAAGTTCCCAGTTGTAAACATGATCTTAACATGTCTAAGAGCAAGCTTGGCTATTGTTCGGTGTTATTTCTTGCAACAATCAATATGTAAGTATGACTCGCCAATTCCCCTAAAAGCCCTATTTTCTTTCCAGTAAATATGCCCTATCTCAATTGGTCTTCCTGGACTTGCATGTCTCGGAAACTACAGTCCATTGTCTTCTTGTTAAGAAACTGAAAAGACCTCTATTAGCTGCAATAATTCCAGATGTCATAGTTGTCAAAACTATTTATGTTTTCCTTCAAATCAATAATGTCACGCAACAACCATATAACACAAGGTCGCTAAGAAGCGCAGATGTTTTCTTCTTGTTCTAAAGTAAAGGTTCCGTTGCTTAACTTTTGAGCTGTGTCACTTATTAGTAGATCGATCCAACTTAAAGATGTCATTTCTGAATAAAAAATGGACCTGTGTCAATATTTAATTATCTTTATCCCTCTCTGCTTAGAGATTATAATTATAATATACTATATCTGAATTTTGGCACCATTTGACAAACTGAAAAAACATAACTAAATCATGAATAATTTAAAATTTAGAAAAAATAGTAATACTGAAGCTAGAGGGTTGATTCTTGGCTGATTAAATATGTTTCATTGAGAGAGGTGACCAGTACAACCAGTGTAAAAGTATATGTCCCAACTTATGGAGATTTATATAGTCACAAGCAAACCCAGGCATAATGTGAGGAAAACATGAATGGTAGAATATGATGGATGAATCATGATGGATGACTGCTGTAGATAAGTGCAGCAAAACGATGAAAGATTGAATTAGGCCAAGATGGCTGGTAAATAACCCTGGGATTAACTGATAAGAAACCTGTCATTTATCAGCCTGGATGGAACCATTGATCATTTCTCTATTACCTGGTGTCAGTCAATGGCATATGCCATATGGTGGCCTTATATTTGCACCTGTTGGTACATCTCATGTAATTTTGGGAATATGTATAACGGTAGCTGAAGTTTGCTGCTGACACGTTGTATTGATAGATAATTTGGTAAGTTCTCTGTGTCAATTTTTGAATTCCAATATGACCCAACAAGTCAAAGTTTTCATGAAGACATTATATTAAATTGAAAACCCACATCACCAGCACAGTTCCATTGTGAATTCAAATGCACAACAATCCAGATTCAATATGGATGTTCTGTAGAATAAATTAGTCACATTTATTCAAAGATACTTTTCTCTTTCTCAACGTTGCACATACACTGAACCATCGATTTCCTATAATAATAAATTAGGTAACTATAAAGAAACGCACATGCACATGTTCTGAATGGGGCTATCTGCAGTTATTTGAGAAGGTACCCAACTTGCAACTTCAGTCTGGACTCCAGAATAACTGCAACTGATTGGGGTACTTTGCAAGACATGCATGGCTCTGACTGATAACAATGTAAACATCAAGCTGATGATGCTTATTTGCATTTAGGTCATGATCTCATCCAATTACTCTACCATGGCATGCAAAACATGGTCATTGTTAACAAGGACAACATCCAATGTCTAGTGATGTCATGATGTCTTTGTACACTCGTGCTATTACTCAGGTAACAAAATCATAATAGGCGTATTGATGAGATGGCAGCCGGGTTAACTCAGATCAGATTCTGGTCTAATTTGCCAGGACTTCAGACATTTTGTTATCTAGTAAATTCTGATGCCACATTTACTCGTCTAGAAATTTATCCCCTTTTATTTTAGAAGGGCTCCCTGTAGGGGTTTCATTCAAAGTATATATAATTAGAAAATGAAAAAGAAAAAGAATTAGACAAACTTTCAGATTTGTCAAATGCAGCTTTTTAAGTGCAGTTCTTGGCACTTACAAGGGTGGACTGATGCGATAGGAAACAGAGGGTAGGTCTTGGAGTCCTCAACGTGTTACTCATTTATTCCATGTGAGGGATCTTTTATTTTTACACTGATATGAGGGGCCATCTATTAATTTTCTCATCTGAATGTCATCGAGTGTTAGTCGAGGCAGGGACATCTGAGGCTAAGACTGAGACCGCCGCACGAGCCTCTGAGACCAAGAGGAGAAGGCCGGTCTTGAGGCCTCCATCATGAGACCAAGTCCAAGGCAAGGCCAAGGATTGGGCGTCCGAGACTGATACCAAAGGCGAGGGCATCAAAATATGGCCCCGAGAACTGCAGTCCATTTCTGGCAGATGATAGATAACTGACCCTCATGACAGATGAACCAAGGTGAAAGAACCAATTAAGTTGAGTAAATATTCCTGCAACTACATGATAAAAAGGTTTTTATCTAGGTCGGTACAGTGTACCCCAATGCATGGACCAATGTCATTCATCAAACATCATTCAACGACAGTCAGTCTAACTGAATATCATTTGCATTTCACTGGAATTATCACATAGAATGAGGGCAGTAACGTGCCAAAGTAGGTAGGATGTTGGATAGGTCAGATGTTGGCCAATATCTAAATGAAGGTCAATGCCCTTTTAAAATTTGCTTAAAAGCTGCTCTTCTATATAATGAAGTCAAAGACGATCATCATCACGGGGTAAGCTCAAAAAATATCTCATTTTAAAACCATGATTGGTTTTCGGGGCTTGTCTTCCATATCATTCCAACTTGGGTTTCTTGAAACACCCTACAGCTGCATTGTCATGAATACTGTTGGTTTTTGGGAAGGTAAAACTCTAAATGAAAAACAATGTGGTATTTCAAAAAAACTTTTTGCACAAAGCATGATATGTAATTGTAATATCCCGCCATTAGATTTGCATCATTTTCTTGCATACCCTTCCAGAATGCCATCTGATTGCAGTCCCATTGTTACTTATATCTTTGTGACTATCTTCAGAACAAGATTGAGTCTCTCACAGAGCAGTTTTCTCATCATCACATTAAGTTGCACAGGAAATAAGAGGAGAGAAGGTCACGGCCTTGAGTCATATCCGTTGAAAGAGTGTATGAGATTACCAGATTACTGTATGTAATAGCGCTGACCTTGAAACGTTCTTTTCAAAAGTGGAGAAGGCATCGATACCTTTGACACCTTGTCCATGCACATTTCAGAACAGGAGACACTATGTATTGATATTTTTTGGCCCAAAAAAGGTTCATTTTTGATATTCTGTATAATGTATAAAATGACAAAAAGAAAATTAACAGACTTCAGACATCACCAAGATACTCAACTATTGGAGAAGCCGGGATCTAACTGACAATTTTACATGTTAGTGCCTTGCCAAGGATTAACAATGTTAACAACAGCAAACAAACAATCAGATTATTTGTGTAGTGCAAAATTTATAAACAAAAGGTATAGTATATTAAAATAAGTATAATTATGATGTCTTAGTGATTCATATGGATCTAACTGACAAAAGTGCATGTAAGAACCTTCCAAATCCGTGTCTAACTAATTCGGAGAAACTCAACATAAAGAAATATCGGAAAAGACTTTGGGTTCCATTTTAGCTCAACAAATAACATAAAAAGTCCAACCATGGCAGAACCTCTATGGCCTACGTGTCCTGGATTGTTTATCAGGGATTTCTGTGTCCTCCGAAATTGTCTCGGAAAGATGCTAAAGACCTTTCTTCCAAAGCCTTTTCATGGCTCATCAAATTTGTTTCAATCTCTGACAACCTGGTTCTCCCCTTTTATCTGGGGAGATTTTGTCAATAAGGTTTCTGCAGTGTTCCTTCATCTTTTCGATAGCGTTTGAAATTGTTATATTTTCAATGGACTGCAACAAAACCACAGATGGAATGCCAAAAGTGAAACCCAGGTAGGTGCATCATGTATTTCACAAAAATTTGTCAAGAAAAGCGCGTTTCAAAATAGCCGTGCTCCATTTATATGTCATGACTCTAAGATTCTTTTGGACATCAATTTAATCCGACGTCATATTAGCTTAAAGCAACAGACTGATATGCAACAGAGATCCCAATGACTAATGTAAGGACAAATCCTGCCTCTGGCAAAAGTCTCATTCTATGGAAAAAGAAAGTCAGAAGTATTGTAGCAGATGCGAAGAATGCTGCAAATGGTAAAGTCTCCCTCCGATATCTTGGTCCAGGAGAAGCCGTGTTGTTGTTGCCACTACCTGGATTCCTGACTGGAGACCTGATTGGATACCTGATTGGAGTTCTGAAAAAAAAGAGTAGATTAAAACAGACCAGACTAAATTTTAGATTAGAATACCCTTGAGTTTGATAGAATAGAAAAAGTGTAGATTAAAACAGACCAGAATATGTAGATTGGAAAACCCTAGAGTTTGATAGAATAGAAAAAGTGTAGATTAGAATACCCTAGAGTTGAGTTTGATGGAACAGAAAAAGTGTAGATTAAAACAGTCTACAGAATAGATTAGAATACAATAGACTAAAATTTGATAGAATAAAAATGGTGTAGATTACAACAAACTAGACTAGATAAGAATACACTACACCAGAATTCAACAGAATACAAAAAGTGTAGGTTGGAACTAACAAGACCAGATTAGAATGCACTAGACTAGAATTTGAAGGAATGGTACTGAACAGAATAGAACAGAATACAAAATACACATTGATTATACAGATCATTCAAGAATTGCTGACCACCAAAAAACATCTTACAGGAACGAATAAGAGAAAAGGGGTCAGTTTCCAGAAACTCATGATTTTCATCAACACAATCTTACAATCATAGTGCAATGCCCCACATTATACACAGTCCAGTGACAGGAAAAATATTAGCGATATACCAAATGACATGAAGGAAGTTAGTAATGAATAGTCATATAATTAAATACCTGCGTACGCCTCTGTGCGCATTGATCTTCACTCCTCCCCTATTTCTAGAATTTTCGAGTTTTTCGCTTTTGTCAGAAATTGGCGTAAGTCTGTTCTCCATCTCTGTGCCTTGCGTTTCATGCACATTTAGATTTGCGTCATCTGAATCTGAGTTGACACTGTATTTCAAGTCTTTGATTTTTTTCTTGTTGTCCTCAGAAATGGAGGCATCATCACTGTAATAAACAATTTTGAAATAAATTGATACATGTATGATAATGACACCAGCGGTGCTGTCTAATGATCAGTTTTTAAAAAACCAGGACTTTAATCTGCTGCTGAACTACTTTTTTGTTTATTGTTTAAGGAGGCCACTGCAATTTTAAGTGGCAGTATGAATGCTGATTGGACTTTTTTACCAAAATGCTTTTTCCAGATTTCCCCTAAATGTTTTGTTTCCAAAATCCCCCCAATTCATAGAAAAGAAACTCAATTTTTTTTTCAAAGTGATTTTTTTTCAAAACTTTTGGCTCCGACAATTTGGTTTACTTTTTTTTTTTCATTTCTTTTATGCATTTTTTGTCCACATCTTCTTAAAAGCGACTTTTTTTTCGTAATTTTTTTTTTTCGCTATACTTTTGATTGAACAAACCTGCACAGGAATGGATTGAGAATGATATTTTAGCACATGACATTGTTTTTTCATGTAATTTCTTCCAGAGTAGAAAAGATCTCATATGACAAGAAACATTTGTTTGTAGTACTCATTTCACCCTAAAATTTACCAATTGCTCAACTGCAGTTAGAGTTATATGTGAAAAAGTTGCTACACTCCTGACAGGTCCTGCTAATATTTATAAAGCTGCGATTATTACCTTGTTACAAGTAAGATATATGTCATGGTCATTGTGTCTCCAAATTAGGTCATCCCTCAGCCTACACTCCTGACAGAAAAATCACTGCTCATCTTGGTTTGGATTTTAGCATGGTGTGAAATATCTTGTGCGCATTTGGTAAAAATGAAGAAGCTTCCAGAAACTAAATTATATTTCATAAGAATTCATGGTACAATAAACCTGAAATACCTGCACGAGTGTTGAAAACACCAACTGTAAGATTGGGTGAAGAATATTTCATCATGCAAAAAAAACCATCATTTTCAATTTTTTTGGCTAAAACTCTGGAAATAATGATCACACAGTCATGAAACTATGCTCGTGAAGTCCTATCACCCAGCTATACACACCAACCTTGCATCTGCCTGAGCGCTAATGACAGAAGTTGTTAATATTACTCCGATGTAAAAATGCGTTACACCTTTCATTGTTATCTGTTGTGTAACTGGCCAGTACCTGATATTGAATGTTTGGACTGTATGGTCACTGTGACATTATTGACTCAGCGACGATAATCTTATCAGCAAAACAGCTAGTAGAGTTTTTTCAGTTAAGGACTAGACCATAGGCCATGGACTTAAGACCACCTTAAGTGACTCAAACAGAGCTAATACCACCAAATCCCACCAAACCAGACCAATTGCTGCGGAACAATAGGTTTTAGAGAAACAGAGAACAACAAACAAACCATAGGATTGAATTTAAGTAAGTTTGAATAATTCCATGCTGTGAATAACAACAAACTTTCAGAAATGCATAATCTTGTTTGCAATATCTTGTCAATGTAGCTAACCAGTGGCAGATCCAGATAGGGTAATGTAGTGGGGAAGGGGGCTTTCACTGGCCCACGTAGAGTTGTAGACGTCATTTTGGCATTTACTGGCCTGCAGTGCCCCATATTTTTTTCAAAGTGTTATTTCCATCTCATTGTTGGGGGGGGGGGGCTGAACTAAATTTCAAGTTTGCGTCTGCTAGCAGGCTATTTTTGTTAACGATGCATAATTAATTCGCTTGGTTCATTTTGCCTCTCTAGTTATTGAAACTACCGCATTTCTGAGTAACAGAAGACGAAGGATACAATTGTTGTTCTATGTATGTAGCTAAATTCAATTAAGGTGGCGACGACTTAATTTCCAGGGGGGGGGGGCGAGTTTGGAGTAGGAAATTATTTATTTCAGGGTAATGGCCGCAGTACTTATTATCTATTTTGATCATGGAAAGTCATCAAATATTCATTCCAAAATCAAGCAACACTTTGTTAAGAAAAAACCCCACCAGAAATTATTTATTTCAAGACTGCCCACAAAAGCTGTGCAAAGGAACTCGAACCCCCCCCCTTTCCCTTGAGATAAAATGGTGGCCCTCTAAGAGTAAATTCATCAAATAACTATTAAGTTGTTAAAAATACCATGGATGGAATTACATTGAGTTGAAGGGCCCAGATGTACATTTATAATAAACTACCTACACTAATTTTAATGTTTGTGGCATACAAAATTGTTTCAAATAAAATCATTTTATAGGCTTATATCCCAGTAAATGTTATGCCAATACCAAATCGTGAAATAAAGCTGGTTCATGCAAAATGATTTTATGCACACAGCATAATTATATTTATTACACATGAGCACTATGCTTGAACGATGCTGATTGGCCAAAATCAGTCACATGACGACATCATAAAAACTCATATTGCATATTGCATGGTTAGAGTGCAATATGACTTATTATTGCAAAAAAAATTTCCAAACATTTTATTTCCAAATTTTTTTTTTGACCAATTAAAAAAACTCCCTTTTTTTTCGAAAATTGTTTTCAGAATAGAACTTTATATTGGAAGCATATTGGTCGCGTAATTAAACAAATATGGCACTTATCATCATGCAATATGAAAATTTATTTGCACTCGTAAATTCATATTGAACTCGGGCTGCGCCCTCATTCAATATGAATTTCCTCGTGCAAATAAATTTTCATATTGCTCCCATATCATGCCGTATTTGTATTAGATATATATATATAAAAGCTTAAGGCATCTCATTCAAAGCATCGAGTGCAACTTAATTGTTTGATATTTTCAGTTACTTGTTATCACTACTTAAGCCATGCATGGTCCACTAATCTGTATCAACAACTAATTGGTCCTCTGAGGTCTAAGTCTATAGTCCCTGGTCCTTAACTGAAAAAACTCTAGTTGATCATTCATTGTACAATGATAACACCAATATCAGGTTTTAGGCACCAGAACGGTGACATTCACCAAGGCCGAAGGCTGTGTTGAATATCAACAGGTCAGGCCTGTAAAACTTGATGTTGAACAAATCTGAAGTCAACCACCGTTTTGTTCCATGACTAAATATAACAAATAGCAGAAATTCTGAAGCATGAAGTTAGTTTGTAGTTATTTTGATCAATATATTTTTTGTCTCATAAATCTAACAATTGACCCTCACAAGAATCTCTCACATTTTTGGAATCGACATGTGATGACCTCAATGATGCCTTCTATATCAAATATCTTTTTTTTTCTGAAAGTTAAAGTCACACTTTTCACCCCTAAACACAACATTGTGAACGAAGTACTGTCAAATAAATTGAATCTTTGACATTTAATGACATTACTGTGGGGCCATTAACGATTCTATAAATATAAATTTATAATTCCTATTCCCAAAAATGCGCAACTTTTGACATTGCAAACAGTCTTCTATCTTTGGTATCTTTTGAGATAATCATTTTCCCATGGCATACTGTGTATTATTTATTTCATAGTATACAACTATGTATTTTCAAGAGGAAATGATTTCATTTTCTCCGAGGGAAAACTACAAAAAAAACCATTTCAGAAATCTCAACACATGAGTGGAGAACCAGTTTGCCACACCTGTCAAATTTGCTGAGGTGGATTGCCAAAGCTTGAAACAAATTTGGTGAGCCATGAAAAGGCTTTGAAAGAAAGGTCTTTAGCATCTTTCCGAGGCAATTTCGGAGGACACAGAGATCCTCAATCAAGAATGCTGGACACGTAGGACAGTGGTTCTGCCATGGTTGCAGCTTTTATGTTATTTGTTGAGCTAAATAGAAACTTAAAGTCGTTTCGGAGAGGCAATAAACAAACAGATTACTTTATGCTGGGTCTTTCCGGTCTGTCAATTTCATTTACTTATTTTTAGGTGTTTAGAATATAAAAAATGAGACTCCTTTAGAAGTTTTATGATAGACCGACTTCAAGATGGCAAGAATTATTTTCCACTTTATATAGACTGACAACCAAGAGCTTTGTAGTTTATGTTTCTAGATTGGCAATTTACACTTCTTCATGCATAATTTCACAAAACAATATGTCACTGTAACAATTTTATATTCAGAATGTGTTTATTAAGTTCTTCAATTATGATATAATGATAACCAAGAAATTAGAGTGTCAAACAATTTTGTCTGCCTCATCAACTCATGTGACTTCATTAAGAATTAGAAAGGTTCTCTGATTCTTCGTTCATATAGTTGTTAAAATCATTATGATATATTATATGAGTTAAACTATGATGCAGTTTGAAAGTTCCACGTTAGTTAACATCTTTAGGTAAAATATCCTTTTCCAAGAGAGTACAGGTGATGCCTTGTTTGCAGATTAGTCCTGATCCTGGTCTGCACACCATCCTCCCATTGCAGCGCTCGTTTACACTCACCCTGCCAATAAGTCCCACACAATTCTGAAATTTCCAAATCATTTAACAGATTTTTTCTGGCGTTATTAAAGTGATTGTTTATGGTTTTCTACAAAGAAACTAACTGAAACCACAAACAGAAAACAATGAAACACTCAAATATTCATTCAATTGCTTTGAGAGGTCTGAAACTGTTAATTTTGTGTATCACACCGGAGGAAGGTTAATCTTTAAGTTAAGATTTCACAAAACAGTGTATCATGTGGTCAGGGTAGGTTCACTAGCCTTCACACTGAGAGGTGAGGATGCTGCACACTAGCCAGCTACCATGAATGGAGACAGTCCTGACAGTGTATGGAATCCGATAGATGTTGTAAGATCCCATCTTGAATACACTGCTGATCGAGCGAAACCATCATGCTGATTTATGTATACAAGGGACATTTAAAAAAATTTGCGGCTTTTTTTATATGGACACTTATTTTCAAATATAGAGCTATGAAATTTTTACAGGATAAAATTCAGCAGTTTTGTGATGGATTTCCAAAATTTTGAACAACTTAGCGATTTTTAAGTTATTCTGTGGTTGCCATGGAAACCGAAAGTTCAGCTATGTGGCGCAGGTGCAAAATGTTGGAAATCTATTCCAAAACTCTTGAATTTTATCCTTTATTAAAAAAATCATAGTTATAGATTGAATAGAAGTGTCCATATAAAAAAAAGCCGTGAACTTTCTGAACACCTGTCGTATGTATAGAAAAATCCCCAAAATTCCACCAAAATAACTAAATGGCTCAATCCCAGTTATACGGGCAAATTCCAAAAATAAAGAATGCTCAAAGAGTATTGGCTCTCATTTCTCGTAGAATCATTTTACAATTTTGAAATTTGGCAGTTATTTAGAATACTTATATAGAAATTTAGTCACATACAATATACATGTAATATGTGATAGGAACTGGGGTAAATTCCACGTTGAATGGCCGAAAAACGGAAAAATGGCATGTCCAATGGCTGTGTGGTTTCATATAATATGGCGCTGTGGCACTATTTTTGCTGGTATTTACTTGAGAAATGAATGGAAATGTGCCTAACAATAATGTCCTTTGAACAAAAAAATTCATAACTCATTTTAAAATCTATAAATACGTTTTTAAGGTTATTAAAAAAAGTCACATAATTCTTGTAAATTACGTTACCAAGATTCAAGGCCACTTTAATCATGTTAATATTTGCCAATTCTCAAATTTAAGAACTTCATTGCCAAGTTTGAAAAGTCTAGTTTTTGATGCAATTTACGGTTTTGAAATATATTGAAAACTCTTATCACAGGAGGCCAAAGAAGGTCGAAAAGTTATTTTGTCGTTTTTAGATGTAAATTACGTTACCATAGCTTACAGAAAGACCAATCGAGATAGAAAAACAATTATTTTTTATTTTTGTAGGTCCTTGATGCCTTAGATCATCTGGTAAATTTCATGAATTTGTGATGATTATTTTTGCACTGCGAAGGGAAAAAGCGTCCAAATTTGTGTAAATTTGTTCTAAACAGTGTAAATTACGTTACTATTTCTCACTTTAACCTGTGAAATTGCAACGGAAATTAGCAAAATAAAAGTTAAGATTAGTGAAAAATATTCCAGAAACTGAACCTATAGACAATGTATAAAAGATATTGAGCAAAAATTTCCATTTCCGTGATGGTCACTTTTTCACATTTTTTAGACTGGAATTTGCCCATTTAACTGGGATTGAGCCAAATGCACAATATTTTCTGTCCGAAACACCCAAAAAAAACTGCTTTTCAAACATGTAATAGGGAGCTGCACATTTCATAGAGGATGTCTGCATTGAGAGTTTAGAAAGGCTGTATATATACATGTATAAGTTGACAGAAGGCCATGCAGTGGAATCAGCCTCATGAGGTTAAGGGTCATTCTCTTGACCTCGTTTATGGACAAGGCAATCTCAGTGACAATGTCATGTTCACTTGACAGTTTCCTTAGTAGCCAACCATCATTTCCGTCCATTCTCCTCACAGGTTGATTATGACTTCAACTCTTAATGCTGTCACTTAATTGGTTTTGTGGAGCTTGTCTTGTGTAAAAAAAAACAAAAAACAAGAGCATATCGTTTATTACTCACTCAAGTTATTTTGAATCATTATATAGCTAATAGATAATATGGCGTATGACCCCAATATATTGAGCATAGTACTTGGATTTGCTGAGGATTAGCCGTGTTAACCGGACCATCTTAATCAGCTGAACGACATGATTACCAAAACTTGAGCCTGGAGGTGCTGAAAAAATTCTGAAAGTAAATTGACAAAAAACCTTATTAAAAAGATTGAGTCAGGGCACACTCTAAAAATGGTTAGTGTAATACAGACAAAACAGATGTTAGCTGGTGACCGGACAAACTATTTGCTTCAAATAATATATAACTTACCTTTCTTTGTAAATTTCCTTGATGAAATTACACATTTAATTGGTGTGTTTAGTAAAGAAAATTGCTTTTACAGTAACTATTTCATTAAAAAATTTGCAGACACATATCGGTGCTCCAAGACTTTCTCAGGCAATTCCGAGATACGCCCCTGGCAACAACTGATGTTTGTTTTGCGCTCACTTTGTTTATAATGTGGTCATCATGGGGCCCACAGAAAAGAATTTGATGATCTCACATCATTGGAACAACCCTAATTGATTGCAACTAGACATGCCATGCAGTGTACAACCTGCTACCCATCCCAGCTCCAGTTATGCATCAACTTGAGAATGATACTGACAAATGATGACATGATGGATGTTGTCGATGATTGATATGGTGGATGAGATGTAACATCATATGATGCCCTCCATTCATCAAATAGGCCTACCAAGAGTCTATAACACACGCAGTGGAACCCAAAAATTTTCCTATGAAGATGCTCCCCTATCTCAGCCAGTGCGATCCCGAGAGTAGGTATACAAAGTTCAAAGATGTGTCTTTTTTTATTCAGAATATTTTATTTTGTGACAATCTCTGGTATTAAGATCAAACAGCAATTTATTTTCTGATATGATCATTGGTTACACTTAGTCTTGTTCAATTATTGAATCCAAAAATGATAGAATTAGCCCTACCCCCTTATCGTAGTGCCACCTATCTATAATACCTGTCGTAATCCCCATATGGAGACAGGCCTATTGATGGCAACTTGACATGCCATGCAGTAGACAACCTGCTACCCATCCCAGCTCCAGTTATGCATCAACTTGAGAATGATACTGACAAATGATGACATGATGGAAGTTGTCGATGATTGATGTGGTGGATGAGATGTAACATCATCTTATGTCCTCAATTCATCAAATACAAAGAGCCAAACAAACTTGGTGTTACCCACAGAATTTACCCCTATCTCAGCCATCCCGTTTCACCCTTAACCCAAGAGCAGGTAAGCCTAAACGAAGCTCGAAGAAATCTATTTTTTTTTTGTATTCGGCATATTTCATTTAGTGGCAATCTCTTGTATGCCAATGATTAATCTTGAGGATGGGATGTAAGTACATATTATGTCTGTAATTCATTAATTAGGAACAATCAAACAATCTCAGTGTTATTACAGATTTCATATTTGTAGACACTGAGTATTCATGATTGTGAACTTTTATCTAGGACATGTACGGCATAGGGAACAGTGCAATCAAAAACTTATGATATCACTTTTCCCAATTGGATAACATGTACAACAAAAAGATTCCCATTCAATCTCAGTGTCTACAAAATTTAATGTGAAATCATCTTTAAGAACAATCTTAGTCTTGCCCAGTTACTGAATCCAAAAGTGAGGAGGGTTAGCACAGTCCGAAGGCTACCTTAACTTATGTGGCAGAGCAGTTTCGATCATCTATCACCTCATTACTGATGTCCCCCATCTGTCCCAATTAGTCTACCATGTACACAAATACAGGATGTGAACCCCAATTCACAAATAATAACAGAACTACAGATGACAAAATACTATATTGCATAATTTCGGAAGAAGAGCTTTCAAGATTCAAAATGTTTTCGCTAATTTATTGAAAGATTCACGTGATATCTTGAGGCTGAATTGAGGAATTTCTACGTCCCATACTTCAGTCTTGCTTCCTTGTGTTATAAGTAATTCAGATGAATTTGTCTGACTTTTTTAATCTGGGAATGCTTCAGGCTAACATGGTGGTTCATTTGTCAGGCCACTCTTAATGTTGAATGAAGGGCTTTGACAGAGGATGGTGTAACTATATGCAGTGTTCAGATTACTTCCGATCTTCAGATCCAATGTATTCCTTACAGAAAATTTCGTTGAAGTTTACTTTTCCTCTGATTAGTTTCTGTTCACCTCTAGCTTCCAAAGGGAAAACCTAGTAAGTCACAATTTGGGCCAAATTGAGTTAAGGTCAAAATAGGACGTCTGAGACATGTTTCTATATATTTATTAAGTTTAGATTTTCAAGAAGTGGCCCATTACCCAAGAATGACACTGGAAAATCCCAGTAAGTCCATCTCTTACTGCTAGGACTGGAATTTTAAAAGTCAATTTTCTCAGAATGTCCTAAATGTGACTTACTAGGTTTTCCCTTTGGACGCTAGCCCGGTACATGACATACGGTGTAAATGAATACTGAAGTTATACTTGATTCAGTATTTGTGTGTATGAATTGATCTAACTGTTTTAACTGCATACCAGAATTGCCTCCTCCGGCCCCCCAAAACATTTTTTTTGAAAAATCGAGATTCGGGCAGATGATTCAGTAAACATTATTGAAAATCAATGGTTCCAAAGTGATTTGATTTGAAAAAAAATTAAATCCAGATCTTGAATTTCAGGCAAATGTCGCTCTCCCACCAAAAAGTTTTCGGCCGGTACGCCTAGGATATGCATTCAGGGAGATAACAGTTCTATACTTTCAATAAGTACCCGGGTCGGGACTACTAGGTACAAATATCTTTGGCTTTGTGTGATTTATGAAAATATGTCAGCTTGACACATACTATGCTGCAGGTGCTTCTGTGAACTTTTTGTTAGGAAATGAAATATTGTTTGTCCATATTCTAGTTTAATGTCATATCTGTTTTATAATTAACCTCTCTTGCCTGAATGTTTTACGTCATGTATACAAAGAATGGAGCTATTATAGTTTCAAAAAGAACAGCCTCCTTAATTAACAAAACAAAGAAAGGACAATAGGATGTCAGTCTGTCAGATTTTTCTTGTCAATGTCAGCTTAATGCGCCCAACTAATGAATGTAATCCCACCAAGTAATGATTCCTTTTTATTTCCCATAAAGAAAACATATGTTGCTCCTATTGTTTTGATGTCATTTGACTCATTTCATATTGCAAAGTGTAGTTTCCGTGGGGCGTTGGCTGCTTACATGAATGTCAATAGCCACATGTCATTTATTTATGTTTGTTACAGTGTTGTATGTATTAGAGAGAGATGTGCAGCATTGTAGGTCTGCAAAATTGTTCAGTAAGACAGTTCCCAAAAGATCTTTTTAACCTGGCGATTATGAGCTATAATCACCCAAAATATTTAACCTTGTAACCTGTATGAATTTCTGAATAAATCGATCCAAAAAAAAAAAAAGATTGTTGACACTTAGTTGATAAAAGGGCCATTTCAAGCCTACCTGGAAGAACAGTGTTAAACAAGCAAACATTCAAACTCAGTGTTTCATTTTAAAACTGTCAACATTTATATACAATGGAGTTATCTTGATTGTGATATCACCCATAATAATACACAGCGTTTTAGGTGCAACTGTGTGAAACAGAAGCAACAACTTCAAACTGTGCAGAAAAACATAAAGCGATCGAGACTCAAAAAATTGCTCCCAGCTAAGCTGATCCTCAAAAACTATCGCTCTCATCAATCATAGTTACTGTAACAAGTAAACATTGCTCCAGAAACTCATTTGTTGTGCCATGTGGCTTTCTGAAAATCAGTTATTTTTGTTTTCCTACAGAAAAAAGTTGATGACTCATATTGACATATTCTAGGTTTTTATGGCCAAAGAGAACTAACAGATGATTGAAGTGTATGTTTCATATATATACATGAAGGATACAGTGATATGCTACAAACAGAATTGATCGATGTCTTATTATTCCTACTGTCAGGAGGGATATACGTGTATCAAAGGCCCTCTGCACTCAGCAACAGTGACAGTGGTGCAAATGTAACTGGTACTTCAGAGAGCTCCCTTCTTCAGACAGGTTGCAATGATCATACAGAGTCCAGAGCATTTTTTAAGGATTTTCGACTGGGAGACCAACAGAACTTTGTAGCGCCATGATGCGCGACATCTATCAATCAGCCAAAGATCAATAAGATATATTTGTGTAATGACATGCTTGCAAAAAGGGACTTGAGCTGTTGAGCTGACTGCTAATTTATGATTTTGGCTGATTTCCACCAAAACTAATTTAAAAAAATTATAATTTATGAAAATTTGAAATCAGAAAGATGGCATCAGCAAAAGTATAATGGTAAAGACAGTGAAAAAAAATATATATAGAGAGAGGAAGCCTCACTTTCAAATGAACCAAAGAATTACAGATACTGACACTCTGAATGTGAAATTGGAAAATTGGTCTCCCAGTGATGCCAATTTGGCAATGACTGGGAGACCAAATCTGTCCACTGGGAGACCATTTGGTCTCCCAGCTACTATGTTAACAAATGCACTGATACAGACAGACAAAAAAATGTATTCACAGTGAAGAGGCATACATGAAAAGACTTCATACAGTATACAATATACAATATTTAACATAATATTATACAGTTGCAGATGTAATTATTCATACAGCGTAGTGTTCCACATGTAAATTTCGGAGAGGTTATCCAAAGAAGCCACAGAGAGTTACAAATTATTTAAAAGGAAATTGTAGCTTTTGACTCACTTAGTACCAAGGGTGTTCGAGCTGTATGAATTCTCTTGTCAAGCTAACATTTTACATTTGTGTGTCTGAGCTTGAGTAATGCCGAGATCTGTGGTGTATGAGAATGATAAACAATTGGCAGAACAACTAAAAAATATAAATTTTCTTCTGGCATCATTATATCTCTTGAATAAAACACATTTGCATCCGGAATACCACGCTGTATGAATAATTACGTCCGCAACTGTACACATAGTAAACTCTCTGCAGTAGAAAAATTGTTACATAAATTATTAGAAAGAAGTTCCACAAAACCAGATATTTTTGTTTTGTAGGATAATGGCCGGTGCTTTTGTTATTCCTGTCTCTTGGGTAGAATCCAATTTTAGCATCAAAGCAGAATATTATTGTTTGCTCATGGGTTTGCAAGATTAAATCTGTTGGTTAAACTGCTTGCAGCAGTTTGAGCCCCACATCAGAACTTTGATGTTAACATAATTCCGATCACACCAATGCTCACTGCAGTGCATGTTCTTGTGGATACACTGGAAATGAAGCATGTGAAGGGAACCTCTGACTGACCTGAAAGCATCTACAGTGGAACCTCACATAATAGTCCAGCAGAAGGAGGGGTGAACCCTCAAATGTGGTCTATAGTTTTGTTCTTGGGCTCGTTTGAAAGCTGAGAATGGGTAGATTAAGAATCAGCCGGGTGCCCACTCGGCACCCTTGAGCATTCTCCGTAATTCAAGATGGCATCCAAGATGGCCGCCAAAAATATAAAATCTGTTATCTCCTCTTCTAATAGTGATGAAAGCACCCTATTTGGGTCTATACCTATGTATTTTGGGTCACAGAATCTGATTATGAGGTTTTTAGGTGTGTTAGAGAAATGTTTGCTCTTCAGATTCAAGATGGCGTCCAAAATGGCAGCAAAAATGCCAAAAAAATGAGTATTTCAGTTTCTAATTGTGATAGAAGGCCACTGTTTTGGTCTATACCTATGTTTTCTCGGCCAAAGAACTCATTTAAGAAGTGAATTGATGTTTCAGACCTATATTTATGCAATTAATTCAAAAAGATGACCATTAATGGATGTCAGAATTCAGAATTACCCAACTTCTTGACTGAAGATGGCTGCCTGTAAATACAAAATCTCATATCTCCTCTTCCAATTTTGATAGATACACTTTATGGGTCTATAGTCTATACTTATGCTTTTTGGGTTACAAAATCTGTTTGTGTGATTGTTTGGTGTGTCAGAAGCATATTTGGTCTTAAAATTCCAGATGGCATCAAAATGGCAGCCAAAACGCAAAAATGTGGAATGCTCTACCCTCGGGCACAAAATGAGCCCCATCACTAATGGCTTTTAAGAGACATTTGCAGACATTTTATTCAAACAGCATTCTGACTCTAATGACTTCTAAGCTTTTATGTACAGTTTGTCCAGTTAACTTTTAACTTCTTGTTTACATTCTCTGTACAGCGCAGTGAAATCTCATAAAATTGGGCTTTATAAAATTACTCAAAATAAAAATAATTAAAAAAAAATTCAGTGGGGTAAAAATACTTTCTTTAGCATCATGTCCGTCTTTCGGACTAAATGTCCAGGGAGTATATATACAAGAAATTAATTGGCTTATAGGATAAAATAGTATGGTTGTTTGTTTAAAGATGTATAAAAATGTTGCATTAACTACATAGGCTTGCTAAACTGCAGCAATAAAATAATGATTCAATAATGGTCATACGGAACATTTGGTCTTTTAAAAAGTTTGGGTCACCTCCCTATCAGGTCAGGACCTATAACTATGACCTAATGGCCAACATACTTATATTATTGTCACTCATCTAAGAGAGTGACAACGCTTACTTGTGCAAGTGTCGTTGTGCACAGCCGAGATTTAATTTTGGTGCCAATGCCAGACAACCTTATTCCAGTAATCCGTTGCGGTAAACCTTCCTTCTACTTTGAGGCGTAATGCAAGGACATTCCACCGAGGGAAAGTGGATGGGAAGCTCAAATAATAAGTCTTTGGGCCATGAGCTCATAGAGATAGGTCCTATCCCAAGGAGAGGACCCTGTTCTATCTTTGCTCATCACCCACAGACTAATTGTCACCCATCTTAGTGAAAATGCCTAGTTGTGCAGATGCCCAAAGTGGCAGGCAGTGACACCAAGTACAGAGCAAAAACAGTTGCTGCTGCAAAGGAGGCCGGGGTGTGGTCTGTAGTGAGAGCAGTTCTAAGGCATCATGACTATCAGCCAGAAGCCTCCAATTCCAGGGCATGACACAGCCTGAGAAGGAGGCAGTGACAATAGGTAGACCTATTTCAGCGCTGCTAACAGTGTCCTGAAACAGGGCCTGGCCAGAGCCAACCAGGTCAGTAGGCAGGGAAGCAGAATTCAGAAGGCCCGCCAAATTAATGCCGTGAAGAGCACCACTTGGGTGCTTCAATATACCGGCACAACCAGGCTGGCGCAAGTTACGGAACCAGAAGAAGGCCCTGAGGAGGGGCAACAATATGAGCTTCCCCCTGGAATCTGGGCAGGGAGACGGATGGCAAGCATCTCAGGGGGCCAACCAACAGAGGGACACAACTTTTTTTCCCGAAGCTCAGGGCGCAACCAGGCTTGAGCAGGAGGCAGGAGAATGCCAGGCCAGCACCATTGCAGGGACTGAACCCCTAGGGGAACAGTGAAGCGGAGATTACATAGGGTAGCAGGAGATTGAACACCGGAACCAGCTACTGAATTGCTAGCACCCAAAGCAGAGCTACTGTCCCGGCGAAGTAGGAGTGGGGGTGGTCAACACAGTCTGGGCAGAGGGAGGAAGCCCCAGACCAATGCAACAGGCAGGAAAGGAGAGGAACCATGAAGGCTTTCCCTGCCACAAATGTACAGAAACATCCACAGAAATCCACAAGGCCCCAGGTGAACTTGAGTCCAGACCAATGATGGTAGGGCAAGTAGGACCGTAGTTGAACAGGCATTCCGGGATCTGCAAGTGAGGTCCTGGAACACCAAGCAAGGCTGGACATCCAAATGGGATGGCCGCAGTAGAAACAGGTCTGCCATTGGTTGTGACAGAGTAACCACAGGGAAACCCGAGGGTATCTGCCAACTCCATCCCAAAGGTGCAGCTGGGAAGGTGCCAAGTTCCCTCCCCCCAAAACCCAGAGACCAGTGGACCTGGAATTTCCAAGCAAAGCACCAGGAGTATGCCATACCAAAGGAGAAATAAACCCTGGAGAAGGCACAGCGGCAGAAGGCACCAAGGAGCACCAAGAGCACTAAGGATAAACAATGATCCACCAGTGCTAGTTCTACGGCAGGCAAAGAGGCAACCAACCATGCAGTGTAGAAAGGCCCATGGGGATGCCAGCTCAAGCAGGGACGGACTGGCCTATGTGGCAGAGTGGCAGTTGCCACGGGCCCATCCACTCAGGGGGACCCATTCATGATGTAAAAAAATATAAAAATTCCTGAAAAAACCGAGAAGCAAAAATTTATGATTTTCTGATGAAACAAAATTATCTGAATTGGACAGAAGCCTCTTTCATTGGGCCCCATCCTAATAACTCTTTACCAAACTATATTATGCTGTTACAGTAGTATTTTTCTTTTCTCTTTTGAAATAACACCGATGGCAGGAACTTCTGGGGCCCCCAGACTCAATTTGCCACGGGCCCGAAATGCCGCCAGTCCGCCCCTGAGCTCAAGAGTGGAAGAAATAGGACTTGCCGGACGGACAGACCCAGACCAACTCCAGAGTATCACGGAGGCCCCAAGAGATTCCTGGGGGCACCCCGCAAGACACACGGTCACAGATGCACTCACAGCAACAATGACCGTGGACAATCAGGGAAATGACGAGCCCCACAAGGAGAGGAGTGGATCCAGAGGCAACAGTCCAAGAGAGGCCAGGAGCCACAGAAGCTTACACTTTTCGTAAAATGACCCATTGTGAATGTCCCAATCGACTGTAGACAAGCTCTCCAGAGCACGTCCGGCATGAGGGACAGCCAAGAAGACGAAGGATGGTTAACCGAAAGGGATTATGGGTATTAGGTGGTCTGACAATGGCGCCAAATTTAAATCTCAGATGTGAACAAGCGCGAACGCTAGTTCGAGATGATATACAGTGGTACCTGCGACCCCCTGTTGTAAGACCGACTTGTATAATGTGACCACCTTCCTCCGAAACTAAGTAGTATTTTTAGTGCATTTTGCACCCCGACGAGAGATCACACCCCAGTGTGGCAACTGGTTTGATCACACAATTTCCCACAGTTATTTCTTGGATGTTCACCTTGGCCAGTTGTTGACTAGTTCCTAGCAACATGAATTCTGTTTTCGTGTCATTGATCCACAAGAGTCCGCTTCATGATGACTGCAGAAGGGTCTTATAACCCAGGTCACTGTATAATATATTATGCACTATGAAGCATTGTCGATCTGTTAGATGAGTGACAATAAGTCTGTGGGCCATGAGTGAAGATAGAGACTGGATACTGTGTGTCATAAATAGAATGGATTTGTGGTTTCAACTCTAATGATATGAAGAGACGTTCAGGTTGTATGTAATCAGTCTTTGTCTGGTGCATGCAATCTTATAACCCATGACAAAATCATTTCCATACCATTGGCATTGGTATTAACAGATAAAATTTATTTTATACCTGTGATCTACATGAAATTTTGTGGGGACTGCTAACCTGCCATTGTTCTATGGACAAGTTTTCTCTGTGGGAGATTCATGCACATCTCATTTTTAAGTTAATTAAAACTTTCTGTACTACCATATCATGGCAATCTCTGATGACAATACTCTGCGTAGTATAATGGCAAGTTCCCCGTGGCTTCTGATTAATTCACTAGTAATTATCATAACATTGGATTTGAATTACCATTTTGATGGGCATCTGAAATTTGAAGCACAAGCATGTTGACACACCAAAAAAATAAACTCTAAGGTAATTCTTTGACACATACACACATAGGTATTCTAACAAAAGGTTAGCTTGATTCATAATTAGAAGAGGAAATTTTTGTATTTCAGCAGTAATTTTTAGTCAATTACATGGGAGATCATTGGCAATTCTGATTTCTGGAAGCAATGGATGAGCACCATCTTGAATCTAAGTGCATAAATATAGGTCTGACACATCACTGAACATGTGAAATTAATTCCTTGACCAAGAAAACATGGGCAAAGGCCGAAATGGTAAGCTTCTCTCACAAATAGAAGCCGAAATAGTCAAATTTTGTATTTTGGTCGCCATTTTGGACGCCACCTTGAATTTGAAAACCAAATATGATTCTGACCAAGCAACCTCATAAGCAGATTTTGTAACCCACAAAACATAGGTAAAGACCCAGAAAATCTGCTTCTATGACAATTAGAAGAGGAGATATGAGTTTTCGTACTTCTGGGTAGCTATCTTCTGTCAATAAAATTAGAGATAAATGGCAATTTTGAATTCTGGCTGCCATTAAAGGTCACCTTCTTGAATTTAATTGCATAAATATAGGTCTGACACATCATTTAATTTCAGAAATGAATTCTTTGGTCAAGAAAACATAGGTATAGACCAAAACATTGGGCTTCTACCACAATAAGAAACTGAAATACTCAATTTTTTGGCATTTTTGCCACCATTTTGGATGCCATGATGTCGCCACCTTGAATTTAAAGAACATATATTATTCTTCTGACACACCTGAAAACCTCATAATCAGATTCTGTGACCCAAAATACACAGGTATAGATCCAAAAAGTGTGCTTTTATCACTATTAGAAGAGGAGATAACAGATTTCATATTTTTGGCGGCCATCTTGGACGCCATCTTGAATTACAGAAAATGCTCAAGGGTGCCAAGTGGGCACCCGGCAGATTCTTAATCTACTCATTCTCAGCTTTCAAACGAGCCCAAGAACAAAACTATAGACCACATTTGAAGGTACCCCCCAAAATTTGGATTTGGCTGCCGGACCACTATGCCAGTATGCCTTTATACATCGTTAGAGCTGAAGCTTCGCCCAAAAAATGCGGTCAATCCCAATGAGAAAAACAAAGCTACTGAGAGATGCTGCATGTGGCAGTGCATATTTTGACCTCACATTACTATGCTTCTAAAGCATTGAAGCTTGGAGTTAACGACAGGTGCCCATTCTCTACAAAACATCTCATCATTTTTATCAGATGTTTGTTGCTTTGAAAGTCACACAAACTGCTAGAAAACATGCTTTGGCATCGCTTTGCTTCAGACAAACAGTAAAACTTTGCTAACAGATGCAGTTCCTCTCACACACATATCAATGTCCTGCTGAATTTTGTGTAGCAACATTTTGCCAATTTGTGAAAGTTTGTCTTTAGGAAATCACATATTAAACTTCAATTACAATCTCGCAAAGTTGAATGTTCATACATGTGGAATGAGCAAAAATGTGTTGAACTACTACAATACCAAAAATCAAATCTTCAAAAATTTATATGACTGCCTGTGATTTGAATGAATGTATAAATGTGTCTTGCATATTTTTTTAATATAATTGTTTGGGTTTATGCAAAAAAAGTTCCAATCGTATGAGTTTATGCAAAACAAGTTCAAATTATGGGTAATAAAGTTTATCTTATCCTACCTCATCTTATTTTGGAAAGCTGCTGCACCTGAAGCAATATATGCAAATTCGAGGTGGATGAAACAAACATTAATCAGCACAACAATTTGTCAAACAAGCCTTCAATTATTCCTTCAGATTCTGTTTTGCTGAGCACCAGGTGTGACATCTTAGACATGTAAACAAGACCTAAGTGACAAATGGGGAATTGGATTTTCCCTCATTCAGTTAAACATGTCTTGGGAATTATTGACCCAGAGGCATCAGCGACCTTCAGTGATCTCAGCTATTTCAAAACAAAACAAGCAGGCTTATCATTTGCAGTTGGCAGCAAAATTATTCATTCCCCTTCATATCTTGACTCCAACAGTAAAACTATGAGGTTGCCATACAATTACCAAGATTACAACCAAGTTAGAATGAAAAGGGAATAATCAGCTATGTCTTCATATTTAAAATAGAATATCCTAAAGAGGTGGGATTCCTAACATTTCATTTAGCATGAGAGCAGGTAGCAAAACAGAAGAAAAATTCATCACAGAAACGATAATAAACAAAATTCTAACAAACCTGATATTTTTGTCATGTTGGATGTTGGATGTTGGTTTTATTTTCTTGTCTCATGGACAGAACCTAGTTTTAACATCAAAGCAGAATTATTTGTTCATGGGTTTGCAAGATTAAATCTGTTGCCTATTGGCAAAAATGCTTGTTGCATGCGACCCCTTGTACCTTGCATCAGTTGATGTCAACGTAATTCCAATCTCACCAATGCCCATTGAAGATACTCGGGTGACCTCTGAGTGAGCAGAAAGAAGCATTGAGTCACTGTTTTAGCCTTCCTTAAACAAGTAGGCCGAACAGGTATTGGAGGGGGGTGGCGTTGATTTGTGTTACTGAAGACAAAACTGTTGGACTTGTCAGAAACTAAAGACCATTCAAATTTCAAAATTCCATATTGTCAGTCCCAATGAGAAAAGCAAAGCCACTGAGAGATGCTGCTTGTGCCAACTACATATTTTGGCCTCACGATACAACGCTTCTAAATTGTTGAACCTTGGAGTAGACAGGTGCCCATTCTCTGTGAGATATCTTTTCATTTTTGTCAGATATTTGTTGCTTTGAAAGTCTCACAAATTGCAAGGAAACATGCTTTGGCATTACTTGGCTTCAGACAAACAGTAAAACTTTGCTGACAGATGCAGTTCCTCTCACACACATATATCAAATTCTGTTTGGTAACATTTTGCCAATTTGCGCAAGTTTGCCCTAAGTAAACCACATTTTAAACTACAATTATGATGTGGCAAAAGTTGAATGTTTATAAAATGAGCCCAAATTTGCGACCCCTGCTGTTATGTGTTAAACTACAACAATACCAAAAATTAAAGCTTATCCCTGTCAGCATGTCTCGGCGGTCCAACGTCGGCCCAGCGTCAGTCCGATGTCAGTAGCATGAGAGGGAAGTTATTTATACGAATTCCTGTGATTTGAATGCATGTATGAATGTGTCTTGTATAAATGCGCTATTATTAATTCTATGAGTTTATGCAAAAGAAGTTCAAATTATTGGTTATAACACTTGCATCTTATCTTATCTCATCGTATCTTATTTTGGAAAGCTGTTGCACCCAGAGCAATATATGCAAATTCGCAGTGGATGGAAAAAACATTTAAAAAAAAAACACAATAATTTATCTACAAGCCTTCAATTATTCCTTCAGATTCTGTTTTGCCAAGCACCAGGTGTGACATCTCAGACCTGTAAAGTGTAAACAATACCTAAGTGACAAATGAGGGAATTGGATTTTCCATTCATTCAGTTAAACTTGTCTTGGGAATTACTTATCCTGAGGTATCAGTGACCTGCGGTGATCTTAGCTTTCTTCAAAACAACACATTGGTTTATCATACATATGTATATGCAGTTGGCAGCAAAATTATTAGACTCCCTTGTGTTCTTGACTCCAACAGTTACTGGTGGTACTTGACTCACATCAGAATGTATCAAATCATGAAAATACAGTTACCGTTAAAACAACAGTGCATGCTGTAAAAACAACAGTTTCTGCCATAAAGTGGCTGGCACTTCTGTGTATTCATTATGGTAGCTGTCGTTAGAGTAACACAGCAGGTTTTACAGGTATATAAGACTACGGTAAATCTGTTGTGAAAGAAACAGGTAAAATTATTTAGGAAATTATTCATCCCCTTGCTTTCATTCACTTTTTCAACCTTCATTGTATTTTGCATGATGACCAGAGTTCTACACTTCCAAGTGCTCAGCTACCCATATTTTTGAGTTCTGTGAATTTGTGACTATGTATGTGACTGTGGCTGTTTTTTATAATCATGTGAAATTTGTTTGTCCCATTTCCAGTTTAATAACAAATATGTTTTTGAAAACATCTTCAAAATGAACCTCTCCTTCCTTTCCTGGATGTTTTACATAATTACAATGAAGGAAGTTGTTAGTTTCAAGATAAACAGTCTCCTTAATTAACAAAACAAAGAAAGATAATAGGATATCAGCTTTTCTGATGAAACAAAATAGAATGCCAGATTTATGCACACAACTTAAAAACAAAATCCTGCAGAGTGGTAATACCTTCTTTTTCATTAAAAAAAATATGTTGCTCCAATTGTTTTGACGTCATTCAATATGGCCATGCAGTCTCTACGGGTTGCCAGGAACGTCCAGAGCCACGTAAGTTTCTTAATTTTCTCACAGCATTGTTTGTATGAAAAAAGGTATGTAAAATGTGCATCGAGGTAAATCTTTAATAAACCAGGTAGATCACCAAAAACCACAAATGGTCCCATCTGAAGTGACCCACAAAAATCTTTCATCTCCCTTTAATCACAGTAACAATGGACATTCGACAAGGCACTGAGTCACGAATTCAGGCCCAGCAATGTAATAATAATATAGTATGATTTTATATAGCGCCCATTCCAGATAAATCTGCTCACCGGCGCTCACCATATTGAACGGCAATCATACCAATCATTATAGTGATAACCTCTGGACATGGCCAGAGCGGGGTTCGAACCCACATCCTCATGTGTACAAGGCGGGAATGCTAACCATTGTACCACGGAGCCACATATGTGTGGGAACTTGTTTCTCAGGTAAGCATACTTTACTGCCTGCCCTACTAAAACAACACATAATCCAGAAACATAAAATATAAATATTACTTTTGAAACTCTATGTATCATGTCGATAGCATAGGTTATTCACCTCAGAACTAACGAGAGGCAATATGTGGCTAATCCATCGAGGGATTTAGACTAATGGGCTAAGCTCAAGCTGTGATTACACATATTCCTAATCCTATGGCAAATAACTGGCCTGTACCATGAGACAAACATATACATGTGTATAAACATTGCAGAATAAGCCGATAACAAAGAATATGGGATTTACTGCAGTGAAATACCGGCTTGTGATTGGCTGACAGAGGTGTTGAAAGGTACATTATACCAAAGTAGATGTCTTTGAAGAAGCTGATTGGCTGTGATATGTGGCTTCCTACTATTCTATGCACATTTCCGTTTTGTGACAGCAAAAAAGCTTATTATGAACTAACATGAAAAAGAAAAGGGACTGACAGATGATTGAAGTGTATTTTCGATATCTACATGAAAGACTTACAATATGCCACAAACAGAATTTATCAATGTTGTTTTATTCTTGTAGTACGGTCTATCAAAGGCCCTCTGACTTTTTTTTTGGCAACTGTGACAGTGATGCAGATGTTACATCGGAGGAGCTACTTTCTTCAGAGAGTCCAAAATAGCCTTGTAAGAGGATTATAGTGTTGCAACACAAGTGTCCACTTTCTGCTTCCATTTGTCATTGTGTCAGACACTCAGACAGCTTATCCAAATTTATACTCCTACATGGAATACTATGGAAAATAGAAGTTCAAGCAATTTTAGTTCCAGTGGTCTAATGGTTATAGGAGTGCTTGTTTGTGCAACCACTGACTTCTGAAGTCATGGGTTTGAATCCATGTCGGGAACTCAATTCTATGAGTCACATAGACATGTGATATAAGATAGAGGGCGCCTTTTACTCACTGTTCTTTGTTATGACAAGTAGATTACTCCACCAATGGGAACAAGGGGTACATTGATGTGGATTCACAGCCTTCTCCTCTCACCATTATTTCCTGCCTCTGGCAGCTGCCCAATGCCCACATAAGCTGAAATAGCTCCACAGCCTGTAGCATTGAAACAAAATGTAACAAATGACAGTGTGTTCCTTTTTAATCAAAAACATACATTAATATACAATTATGGACTTCGGTTGAGGTCAATATCAGGTTTTACGGACCTGACAGGCGATATTCACCGAGGCCGAAGGCCGAGGTGAATATCACTAGGTCAGGACTTCATATCTTTTTGAAAATCTTAGGTCAGGACTTTATATTTTTTTGAAAATCTTTTATTTCACCCCTTTTGAATCCATAAATGATATACTTGATGATGGGTCTTCTTTAAATTAATTTTCTCTTTTTTTTAGCAGACTTTATATCTCTCAACACAACAAAGTCACTGAAATTGGGGGAAAATGCTGTTTTTCGGCCTCTTAATGCTTTTTGCTGATTAAACAAATGACATAAACAATACAAAAAGTTGAAATCCACTTAGCCCTTCAATATGCATCTTTTGCCACCCCAATAATTATCCTGTCTATTTCCATTGCTAGGCGGTGATTCGTTTTTTTACTAAAACCAAGAAACGATCTTGTGCTGCTGCATGACTGTGTTTCTTTTGAACTATATGTTTAAAATGTATCTCATCAGAAATCAATAAATATTTCACTCGCAAAAAAAATTTTCACACTTGTGGACTACAAAAATTGTGTACTTGATGATGGATTTGATTTTTGATTTTTTTCTGAAACTTTATAGCAGACTTTAGACCTCCAAACACAACAAAATCACTGAAATATTGTCAAAAATGCTGTTTTTCGGTCACTCATTGCTTTATTCTGATAAAACAAAAAATACAATCAGTACAAAAAGCATATATCCTAATAGCCCTTTAATAGACGCATCTTTTGCCGCAAAAATCAGCTTTCTATCTGCCTCCGTTGCTCTTCATTGCATTTTTTAGTAAAATGGAAAAACACAATCTTTTTGTCAGCTCGTGGCTGCAGCAGCACTGAAATATGGTGCTTCCTCTCAGGTCCGTCCAATCTTTTACATGCTACTAAAATAACACATGTTATATTCACTGATCAGTGAATAACACATGTGTTATTGACCTGCCTGTCACACACCACCGCACACAGGTGAACATCACATTATGCAGGTGGGTTGTTGGCCAATCAGGGAGCTTGTCACATAGGGGTCATGGAACAAAAAGTAGAATACAATACTTCAAAGATGCATTATTTCTGGCACTGCATTCAACACGAAAGCATGAATCTGAAAAAAAAAAGAAGGAAGAGTTGATGCGGATTTGGCTAGAAAGAAATTCTGCGAATTAACAAGATATTTTCCCGTCAGGGATTATGGTGGTTTTATCATTCTTGCCTCTTGGGCTGAACCTAATTTTAGCATCAAAGCAAGAGATCCACCATTGTTTGCCCTGCGGTGTTATTGGATTTTGCAAAATTAAACTTTGGGAAAATGCATTAATTGATTTCAATGTATTTCTTATTCCCAATTTTGTTCAGGTTCTTGGTGTAACACAGGGATTAATTGACGAAAACCAGCAGCATTATATCATTGAACTGAAAAGAACATTGAGTATTTCAGAAGAATGTTTCTATGCTTGAAGTGATGTTGGGAGGCAGTGCTGCAACTACTATGCCTTTACGAAAATACCTGTCACCTAGTTTTGCCTGCAACATTGCTATACAGTGTACATTGTATCTCATTTAGAAGTCATGCCATTTTCTGACTGCCCTTCCAGAATGCCATGACTCATTTGTCTCCAATTTGACTTCACCACAACAATCAGAAAACACATACATTGTAAAACCAGTTCCTATCTCTTTTATGGAATTTACCAGTAAAGCAATGATAAATCATTATTCAACCATAAAAATAACTGTTTCCTACCATAAATTGACACATTAAAAGAAAGTATAATGGTAGCCGCCGAAAGAGTGACGCAGCTTATTCTAAGTGTAGCTTACAATACTTGTGTCATCCTTTCAGTCGATGTTTTGGTGAATATTTCGAAGTGCCAGGTGTGACATCTTAGACCTGTAAACAAGACCTAAGTGACAAATGGGCAATCGGATTTGCCATCATTCAATTCAGCCTGTCCTGGGAATCACTGACCCGGAGGTATTGGTGACCCTCAGTAATTCTAGCTTTCTTCAAAACAACACAAACACGTTGATCTTATGCAGCTGGGTGTCAAAGTAGTTGAGGTTTCCACTTCGCTGAAGGTCTGAGCCTGCGTGGGTTCAAACCCCATGGAGTTGGGGCACCGAAATTTTTAGTTGACCTTCATGAGCAAAATCCTAGATCTAAGGATGTTGTTTGGATGATTTGTTAAATTGGTGGCCTTTTGCATCAGTGTCTGTGTCAGGCAAGCAAAAGATCCTATACAAGGGGTAAATTGTCCCAGTCTCCTCCATCTTTACTCCCCCACCTCTCTTATTTTCTAGTCTCCTCCTTCTATCCCCTTCTCAGTCTCTTCCTCCGCCTCCTCCTTGCTGGCCTGCTATCACATCTAATTCCTAGTCTCCTTAAATTGAAATTCAAATTAAGATAGCCAAAGATTCATGAATATTCACAAGAGTAAGAGATAAGTAACTGTTAGGACCTTGCATTATTTTTGAAAGGCCATTCTCATTTGATTTTTCCCCTTTATACTTTAATGAATATTAGAGGTCCTTCCAGAAACATGCAGAGGTACTCGTATATACAGTATCCTGCAGAAATGAGTACACACCTGGGAATAGGTTGCAAATTGGGCTGTACAGGTTCATATTATTATGAAATAATTCAAACAAGGTGGTTTTATTATGCGTAAACATCACAGCCTTTCCCCAGCATTGAAAAAATAGATATCTTAAAGCAAATTTTATCTAGGACAAATAAAATAAGAATCGCAGATTGCATAAATGAGTATACACCTAGTACTACAGTGCCGCCTGTATAGTACAGGCCCTGTTCTGGAAAAGAGGCCTATTTAGGGGTGCAGGTGTACCCCGTCTGCCAGAAAAATTCCAATGCCACAATGCTTTTCCCTGAACATCATATATAACCAGTCTGGTGTCTGTAGTTGCCCAAAGTGGTGCAAATTTTTGCTACGGAAGGTTATATGAGGCGCCCTCGGAAATCGCGTTTTGCCCATTTTTTGCAAGAATGAGACCATAAGAACATTTCTGAGCATCAGAAACTCACTAAATTTACCATACAGACTATATCTGGTATGCTGAATTCAATTATTGCATTTTCATTCAAGTCTTGGGATTGATGGATTTGTTATTCAAGATGGCGTCCAATATGGCCGCCGATAGTGGAAAACTTCGCATTTTCATCTCAATGTGCAAGTAAAAAAGTGAAGACTCAGGTTTATGAGTCTGAAAACTTGAATTGTTTTTATCTGAAGCCCTGGAATACATAATCTACTCATCGTGACCTCATGGGGTTTAAAAAACCTGGCCTGCATGACAGTGTATGTATCGTGTTATCTCAAGATGAAATAACAAATTTTCAACATAACGGCGTATTATACTCGTCTTGGATTAAAAATGTTTCTATCAATGCAAATATTTATCATACAGACTATTTCTGTTATGCTGAATTCAACTATTGCATTTTCATTCAAGTCTTGTGAATGATACATTTGTTATTTAAGATGGCATCCAATATGGCTGCCAATGTTGAGAACAACTGTAAGATTAGCTTCCATGTGCCTTAATGTCAAGGGCACAGTTGAATAAAGATGTCTGAAATGCCACAAAATATTAATTTTTAAAATAAATGTAAGGAGGAAATTGTTGCACCAATTTTTAAAACAACTTCTTGCAAGTTGCTACATACAAACAAAGCATTGCTATTCATATCATGCAGACAATATGACAAACTCGACATCAATTTTCTCTACCCGTTTTTTTAAAGTTTTAACAAACTAATTATTACAGGAAAGTCATGCATTGTTCTCTTCAATTACACAAGCTAATCAGATTTGTTCTACAACATACTGGATACAATTTGAAGGTGTGTACATATTATAATAGTAATTTACACAATAAAGATTTAAGGAAAACCTAAATAAAAGGTTAAGTGTGCATATAATACATATGGATATGTATACTGTATAGGCAAGTATGCATTTTTACTGGTGCCCACACATGTAGGCTAATATCTAGTGTGGTAACTCAATATCCGCTCTTCGGTCAATATGAAGATCTTGTGTTTACAACAGGGGCCTACTACTTCACAAAATTATGAATGAGGCACTGCGTCACCTGAAATGGGCATCATCTGGAAAATGGCTCCTGGAAATGGCTCCTGGAAACTAACAATCTGCCCTCAGAGGAAGTCAAAGTAACTCTTTCATGATGTGCGGGAAAATGAATGTTGAACTGCTCATCACCAATACCGGTTAGTTTGCTCAAGGAATCAGTCAATTTGTTGAGGCACTGGAACCTATCCATCAATTGATGATGGAATTCAGCAAGCATGGCACGGACTCCTCAGAAACATTTGCTTTTTGGGAGAAATATCTCACTGACTATTCTCAGCTCTTGTTAGATTATGTTGCAGCAAAGAGAAATGAAGATCATGAAACTGAGTAGAAATGTTGCCACTCAATTTCATGTGCAGATATGTTAACTATGCCATTGGGGAACCACCAACGTTGTGGAAGGAAGTCCTAGACCTACCAGTTGAACATCCTGAAGTATAAAGAGCGCCTTGTGATGGAAACTGGTCAGTGCATCACACGCAAAGACCATTAAGTGAATTTTGGCACGATATGGAGATTGAGCAAAGTATAAATAAGGATTGCAGAAAGTACCACTATTTTTACACCAGACTAGAAGCACTGGAGAGGTACAATTATACTGCACATCTCAAGGCAGCCTGCACTTCTGTCTTGAAAGATCTTTGCGGAATGAAAGTTCTATTTTATGAAACAAACGGGGAGTGAGTCAGAGTATATAGATTGCACAGAAACAAGGAAGTAGTTGAAAGAGTTGTCAACATAGTCTCCGCATGGAGGACCAGGAGGGTACTATAAGAAAGAACATCTTTCCATGGAAGATCTACCAAATACAGCCAGAGACACCATGTTGGTAGTGGACTTCATGATGATAATTCACATGGTTTGTACAGCCAAGTTACACTGTACAACATTTGGAGATTTGTCAAATGTTCTTCTGTGGATGATACTGCAGCAGGACACAAGTTCAATGCCGTTGTTGGTGATCATCATAACAACGAGTCCATCAAAGACAGTAAGAGAGCCTGGAGTGGAATGATGCAAATGCAAGAAATCAGGAATCCAACAAGAAACACCCCTCTTCCAAAACAACCTAGTATGATGCTGTAAACCCAGCCAACAAGGCGAAATTGATGGAATTATTGATGCAGGACTGGACCATTATAGATCTGTCATCTCAAGACCATCTCAATGGTGAATTGGTGATGAGATGCTTCTCTTGGCAGGAGGATTTGATGACAAAAAAAGTAGTATCTGTTCAGTGTGGCTCACTAAAGAATGTCAGTGAACTGTTCTTAGACCATGAGGAGGCAGACTCCACGATGTTTCTTCATTTACGTCATGCGGCCAGGAGTCTAGGAGCAAACTGTGTTGTCATGTGGAGTTGTGACTCCGATGTAGCTGCTATGTGTCCCAGATATGTCAATCTGCTTGGCATTGAGGAGCTTTTCTTTAAACAGAGAAAGATACATTCCTATGCCTGAAGTAGCAGCACACTTGGGTCAGAGATGGCACTGATATTACCAGTATTGCATGACTACATCTGCTATCCGCAAACGATTCAACATGTGCATTCTTTAGCATCAGTAAGCAGAAATGGATGAAAGCTTTAAAGGAGAATGCAGACATCTTACAGGATCTCCAGGAAGCTACAAGTGATCATGAATGCATCAATTACACGCAGGCCGCAGGGCTATGATAGCCCTGGTTGTATTGAGCTCTCTTGTATGTACAAAGAAGAGATACACTTCACTTAATGAGCTAAGGTATGACCTCTTCTCACTGAAGCATCCATCTAATGAAAGATTTCCTCCAACAGTAGATGATTTTGCTAAACATTTAAAGAGAACAAATTATCAAAGGTGCATTTGGCTCCATGCCCACCACCCTTTCTTAAGTCTTCCTGTTGGAAATAGATGTAAACGCAATGCCACTGGAGAGTTCATATCGGTTCTTATGACATCTGAAGCAGTCCCGGCAGCTGTCCTTGCACTCTCAGAGTGTTGTTACAAGTATTAACTGCTCTACAGGAGGAAAAATTGAGTATGCTCAGATACACGTAGTTGTGATTCTCAGAGCTGATGAATATCAGGTTGTTCAGGTGGAATCAGTTTGCAGAAGCAACAGAGAATAACTGTTCTTTTTGGGAAACTTTGTCACTTGCATGCAGGCTTTAAGTATCTGACCAATGCATTATATCTTGCTTGGAAGTTGTGAATTCTGATTGGTCATCATAATACCTAAAATTCAAAGGAATTATACATTTGATAAGAATGTTCAGGAAAAGGGGAAATTTAGTTATTTCAAGTTGTTTAGCATTAAATTATATTTTTTAGATTGTATGAACATCACTTCGTTGACATGCGTAGATGTATGTAGTTATGTGAAAAGTTATTTTTTGTTTCTCATGAAATAAATCTTATTAAAGATGCATAACTTGTTAAGAAAATAGTGTGTTATGTATGAAGGTTTGTTGACCATGGTATAATACTAGTTGTAAATACAAAATAAGGTCAATTCAAGAAACAAGTATAATTGTTTCCCGGTTTACAGCATGTTTGTATCTGGAGTGTGATGATATCATTGAATAGCAGCATTCAAAGTTTTACAAGATTGAGATGGCTTACTTTGTACTTTTACTTATGTTTTTCATTTCTAGAGAAATTTTTATCCAAGACGAGTATAACTTAACAATACGCCGTAATGTAGACAATTCATTATTCCATCTTGAGATAACACAATACATACACTGTCATACAGGCCAGGTTTTCTTAACCCCAAGAGGTCATAATGAGTAGATTATGTATTCCAGGGCTTACGATAAAGATGATTGAAGTTTTAAGACTCGTAAACCTGATTTTTCTCTTTTTTACTTGCGCATTGAGGTGAAAGTGCGAAATTTTCTACTATCGGCGGCCATATTGGACGCCATCTTGAATAACAAATTCATCAATCCCAAGACTTGAATGAAAATGCAATTATTGAATTCAGCATGCCAGATATAGTCCATATGGTAAATTTAGTGAGTTTCTGATGCTCAGAAATGCTTTTATGGTCTCATTCATGCAAAAAATGGGCAAAACGCGATCTCCGAGGGCGTCTCATATAACCTTCCGTAGCAAAAAATTGCACCACTTTGGGCAACTACAGACACCAGACTGGTTATATATAATGTTCAGGCAAATGCATTGTGGCATTGGAATTTTTCTGGCAGGTGGGGTACACCTGGCCAATTTTTACCTAACCCAGGGAATAAATGACAGATGTAAGTGAAACGGATGATTTTGTGCCATTGCATCAATGTTAAACATCCTTAATAAAAATGCTTCTGGAAGGACGAATTCTCATCTAATGAGAGGAAAACATTTTGGGTCATAAAGGCCGATATGTGAGGCATGTGGGATAAAAATAGCAGCCAATTTTCTTTGCTGTAGTCGGAGTTAGGTATGGGTCAAAGTCTTTGATAAGTAAGTGAAACGCAAGCCCAATGTTAAAACATAGGGAAGGGTGGTTCACTTACTTATCAAAGACTTTGACCCATACCTAACTCCGACTACAGCGAAGAAAATGGGCTGCTATTTTTATCCCACTTGCCTCATACATTGGCCTTTATGACCCACTTTGTTTCCCTTTCATCCGATGAGAATTCATGCCTCCACGAGCAGTTTGGCTGAGGAAGTTTAGCATTGATGCAATGGCACTATGTCATGCGTTTCACTTACTTACAGGCGGCACTGTATATGCTAAAACGCCTTTTGAAATTATTTTTCATTGCTATTTTGTCAAATAATTATTTGTATGATTAAACCAACTATTCCAAAAAATATACAGCACTTAACCAAAGTGATAAAAAATGTATATGCCCCATTTCGAGTGGTGAAGTCCATTTTGGTGCAAGAAGGCCTCAAGAGTTGGCTATTTCCTTGCAAATGTCAATAAAAATGTTGGGAATTACTACAAAGTGGATCATGACCATATGCAATCACACAGGAGTATTCATTATCTGACAAAAAAGGGAGTTTTAGTCATTGATCACCATCCTGTATTGTTCTGGCGATTTCAACATCGAAACAAATAGGATTTTATGCTTGCAAAAATATTAATAAATCTTAGCAATTCAGTCAAATTCAATACCCAATCAATAAGCCACAAGCTCAATCCTTACTCTACATAATTTTCAGATCCATGCTGTAATTATTACAAGATATACACACGGTGCACATTATTGCGGCATCAGCACAATTATGTCAAAATATATCATGATGTCTATTTAAGTCATTCGGGGTTGCAGAAACCTTAAGGTGACTTCTAGAAGTTTGTTTTGTCATTTGAAATAGGAGGAAACAAACCTCTACCCTTTTCTCCTGGACAAACTTCAAGAAATGCTTCAATGTGTAACCTCCCATACTGCAGTTCACACTTTTTCTTTGTGACCACTGTAGTACCACTAGGTAAAACTTTAAAAAATCTATTTTACCACTGAAACCCCTTAGTATTTGAGTCCTTGGGCTCTGGCGCACCACTTCTGTTTGCATCTTGGTGATTGCCAATGTTTAATGATGATCTAGGGTGATATATGCAGGCAAAAGTTTGTCACACCACAATATATTGCAATTTGCATAATTGTCAAACATGCAAAAAATCAACATGTGAAAGTCAGTTAGCATATATTTATTATCGCTTTACTGTCTAGTACATTACGGGATTGGCATAACACATATATTTCATAACAGACAGTTTTTAAGTGCCTATTTTAAGAAACATCAACAATATATCAAATTCAAATTCAAATATTTTTATTAAAGTCTCACCCTCTTTACAGACATAAAAACCAACAAAGATAACATTACAGAGGCCATTCTATAAGAATTACGAGAGACTAGATACACAAACATAAAAACAAGCTTAATTCATTCATATAAAATAAAATATAAAATATCAGTTAAAAACAGGTTTATCACAGGAAAGCATATCACAATTAAAGAAACATTTACAGTATCACAGTTGGTATAAATATTGTCTCCGTCTCTTTAGAATAGATACGCATGTTTTAGCAGCAAATTTAATCATGTGGGGATTAGTTAAAATAAAGACTAGTTTATCAACATCAGGTAGGTTATTAAAATCTGTAAAAACATTAGAAGCAGCACCAAATAAGTGGGTCCTGAGATCATCATACAAACTACATTTAATAATGACATGGGTCTCGGTCTCAGTCTCTGAGTGACATAAAGGGCACAGTCTCATCTCCACTGGAAGGCCTTCGAATCTCCCAGTCTCCAATCGAATCGGGGCAACTCCACACCGGAACTTGGCAAGAGTGCTACGCTGTGCTCTTGTAAGGTGTAGGTGGGTGACATATTGTGGTGTTCCATATTCCGTCTTCAGCAGCCGATAAGTTCGAAGTTTGTTGCCACCAGTATTTCTTGCACTCTCATCTCTGTTGATTTCATTTTTCCATTTACCAACATAAAATTCATGTAATTTCTTTGACGCTAACCTACGGCCATACAATGTCTGGTTTGTTCTGTCCCATGCCAGAACTCCCTGGGCAAACTTGATAACTTTAAAATATCCATTTTTAGTTCCTTGTAATGCAAGTCTCCGAGCCCATGAATGCACTCTGGCATTAAGCCTCTCCACTGGCAGGGAATCTAGTCTATACCACTGTCGGAACACACATTTCCACAGTCGTTCTTCTGGGTCAGTCCACCCCATTTCTCCAAGCACTGCATTGTTAGGTGTGTATCGCCCTACTCCCAGGAAATAGCGTCCTGCACGAAATTGAATGGTTTTAATGTGTGAGAAGACATTCATTCCCCAAACAGATGCACCATAATCCACAATTGATTGGACTAAAGAGTCATAGAGCTGACTAAACACTCTGTGTGGTACTCCTTCATGGGCTTTGCACTTAGCAATAAGCAGGCCAAGCGCAGGAGTTGCAGCCGAGGCAACAGCTTTAGACATAACAGTTAGATCGAAAAATTCAGTGAAAATTAGCCCAAGATATCGGTATTTTTCCACAGTTTGCAACTGGTTTGCACCACAACTAAACACAAAAATAGATCTTGGTGTACAGGGACCCCTTCTAAAATGCACAACCTGGCTTTTGTCGACATTCACCATGAGTTTCCACTGCGAACACCACTCATTCAAACAGTCCAGCATACGCTGTAGATTTTCCTCAGATGGAGCCAGTAGTGCGATGTCATCTGCATACAACAGCAATGAGATCAATTCATCATCCACCGGTATTCCACAATTCAGGTTGTTGATTTCAAAAATTAAGTCATTTATATACAAATTAAATAACAGTGGGGATATAAGACATCCTTGTTTTAGCCCGACTGACACCTTAAACCAATCCGTGGTGTGGCCATTAACTCTGACACAACATCGAACATCCTGGTAAAGAGATTTCAGTGCAGTCAATAACTTTGAACTTATTCCATGAACTTGAAGCTTATTCCAGAGCAAGGGACGGGATATACGATCGTAGGCCTTACTAAAATCGATAAATGCGACAAATGTACTTAAATTCCTCTTTTTCCTTGTGTCAATGACTTGTGATATTGTACTTAAATGGTCCACACAGCCCCGCTGTTTCCGAAAACCATTCTGCTCATCACTGATGCGGCTGTATCTTTCTGACCATTTACTTAATCGACAGTTCAGTATGCCAGCGTACAGCTTATATACGGAAGATGCAAGACTAATCCCACGGTAGTTTGCAGGCGCTCTTATATCAGCGGAAGAGTTCTTGGGTATTGGGTTGATGACAGACTTGGACCAGAGATCTGGTATAACACCCAGCTCAAAACATTTATTGAACAGGCTGTGGAGATAACTGACGGCTTAGTCCGGCAGTAAAATGCCATTTTTGGGCCTAACCCAAAAGTTCCGGTTAAAGTTTTTTTCTCTCTTGATCCTGTATCTATATGGTCCAAGGAACATTTTCAGGGGGGGTGTGACACTCTCACCCTTGAGCATTCCGAGAAATCCAAGATGGCGTCCAAAATGGCCGCCGGACCCGAAATTGGTCATAAATTGGCTCCTAATTCAGCTAGGTTGATAAATAAAACATCAAAATAGGGGTTTTGAGGGTCAAGGATTCCAGAAATAGATAAATCAAACTCATAAGATCGCAATTTATAGCTTAAATGGCCTAAATTATGCATTAAAACTGTAAAATTAGCGTTGAAAATCAAAATTAGGCATATGTGACCTGCTCCACCAAAATGTGCTTAAAGAATAAGCAAAGTATCTATTACTGTGGCTTCCCCTGAATCTAAGGTGCTTTAAATGATGGGTCATATGTGGGTACATATCAATTGCATCCAAAGTAATGACATGTCAAAAACCGTGAACAATGTAAATAATGAAGCTGTAGAATTTGAGAAAGTGGCCTTTACATTTCAAGCCAAACAATGTCAAACAAACAAAGGTTGGTTAATTGTTTGCTGAAGTATATGGATTAAAATGCACTAAGATAATGCCTCTTACAATAGTAAAATATCCTTAAAGTATGACTATTGAGATATATGATAAATGCACATTGCTCATATCTAGACCATCTCCGTCTTCTTGAGAACTTCAGTCACTTTTGTTTCTTTTAGTGGACCAGCCGATGTACGTGATTCTGTACTGTTAGAGGCTTTGTTGTTACAGGCGATTTCATTACCATGCGATTCTTGTCATTCACACTTGGCTGTGAGGAATCAATGCTAAACAAGCACATACTACGTTTGACAAATCAAATGTGTGACGCTCTGTTGTTTCTAAACCAATCAGATTAACTAAACATGTCATGTATTTGGTGGGTCTAGAACCTGAGAATCGTGTACTAATGAAATCACCCGTAATGGAAGGTATCTATGCCAGTTAGATAGATAATAGGTTTGACCAAAGGATTAGGGTTGATACCACTTACGGATTTGAATTTTAAGGCTAATTTGTGGTCGTTAAGGTCAAAGCCAAGACAAGGGTGCTTTTTCAGCAAAATTTTAAAAAAAATCAAAATTACCTAAAGAGACAAAATTGGACATGCTTAGGCTAGAACTACGTCTCATAGTACTTAATGAACTTCACTATTGTTTTTATACTTGTAATTGTACTTCACCCTTAATGGTGTATTTTGCAAGGACAAAATGATTGCAGGCGTACTCCAAAAAGCATCGTTTTTTTTCATTTCAAATCTCCTTGAAAAATTCTCTTACCAAATACTTGCTTAAAAACCTTTGTACATAAGTCTTTTCCTGGAGTGAGGCTATCTAAATCAATTGGTTAGTACTCTAATTATTTTATTCATTCACATGAAACTAATTCAGCCCTCACAAAAGTTGCCAAAGACAACAATTGAAGCAGATCAGAGGGACCCCTCTGTATCCATGTATTTCATGGGACGAAGTTTTTTGATACCCTTAAGAATAATAAAATGACATTTGAACAAAAAAACAACATTTTTAACAGGACTGTCAATGTCCACACCCATTTTGGTTGGTTGGGAATAAATTATCCAGTGATTGGGATTGGTGGAATTGAGAATATCAGGGAGGATTTTGAGTTTTTCAGAGGATATTTTCGAAACTGACAGCAAGATGCATTTAACTTTTGGAGGGTTGATGGTTGTAGTAACAAGAAAAGCAAGGAGCCAAATGAAAGCTGACAACAAGGATTATCCATCCACATCCATTTTTGTTGGTTAGAAAATAGTTATCCAGTGATTAGGACAGTCGAAATTGAAAATGCATGGGCAGATTTTGTGTTTCCGAGGAGATTCTTGACACTGACAGCAACATTCATTTAGCTTTGGAGGGTTGACAGTTGTAGTAACAAGGTAACCAAGTTGCAAACTGAAAGCTGGCATCAAGGGCTATCCATCCTCATCCATTTTGGTTAGTTAGGAAGAATTTATCTAGTGATTAGGATAGGTGGAATCGAAAATACATGGGAGGATTTTGTGTTTCCGAAGAGATTTTTGACACTGACAGCAACATTTATTTACCTTTTGGAGGGTTGACAATTGTATTAACAAGGAAACCAAGGTGCTAAATGACAGCTGACATCAAGGACTATTCTTGCATATCCATTTTGTTTGGTTAGAAATTAGTTATCCAGTGATTAGAACTGGTAGAATTGGAAATGCATGTAATGATTTGTGTTTTTCGAGGAGATTTTTGACACTGGCAGCAAAATTTATTAAGCTTTTGGAGGGTTGACAATTGCAGTAACAAGGACAACAAGGTACCAAGTGACAACTGACATCAAGGCCTATCCATCCCCGACCATTTTGGGTGGTTGGGACTAAATTACCAAGTGATTAGGATGGGGGGAATTGAAAATACATGGGAGGATTTTCTGTTTCCGGGGAGATTTTTGACACTGACAGCAACATTTATTTAGCCTTTGGAGGGTTGACAGTTGTACTAACAAGGAAACCAAGGTGCCAACTGAAAGCTGACATCAAGGGCTATCCATCCTCATCCATTTTGGTTAGTTAGGAAGGATTTATCTAGTGATTAGGATAGGTGGAATTGGAAGTACATTGCAGGATTTTGTGTTTCCGAGGAGATTTTCGATAAGGACTGCAACATTTATTTAGCTTATTCAAAGGTTGACAGTTGCAGTAACAAGGAAAACAAGATACCATGTGACAGCTGACATCAAGGGCTATCCATCCACATCCATTTGGGTTAGTTCGGATTAAGTTACCAAGTGATTAGGATCGAGGGAATACATGGGAGGATTTTCTGTTTCCGAGGAGATTTTTAGCACTGACAGCAACATTTTTTTAGCCTTTGGAGAATTGACAATTGTATTAATAAGAAAACCAAAGTGCCAAATTAAAGCTGACAATCAAGGGCTATCCATCGACGTCCATTTTAGTTGCTTACAAATTAATTATCTGGTGTGTAGGACAGGAAGAATTGAAAATGCATGGGAGGATTTAGTGTTTCCGAGGTGATTTTTGATATTGGCAACAACATTTATTTAGCTTTTGGAGGGTTGAAAATTGTAGTAACAAGGACACCAAGGTGCCAACTGAAAGCTGACATCAAGGGCTATCCATCCTCATCCATTTTGGTTTGTTAGGAAAGATTTATCTACTGATTAGGATAGGTGGAATTGAAAATACATTGGAGGATTTTGTGTTTTGCAGGGGAATTTCGATAATGACTGCAACATTTATTTAGCTTTTGGAAGGTTTACAGTTGGCGTAACAAGTAAATCAAGGTTTAATTGAAAGCTGACATTAAGGGCTGTCCATATTCATCCATTTTGGTTAATTAGGAATGACTTATCTAATAAACAGGATAGGTGGAATTGAAAATACATGGGAGGATTTTTTTCGCCACTGATAGCAACCTTTATTTAGCTTTTGGAAGGTTGACAGTCATATTAGCAAGGAAATCAAGGTGTAAAATGAAAGCTTACATCAAAGGATATCCATATACACCAGAAAACAAATAGCATTCCTGTGTTAGTTTGACATATTTTGGTGTCGATGTTCTTGAAATTTAACAGTCGTTTATTCGGTTTCCAGAGCTTCATATTAGCGTGTTTGACATGTTATTTCTTTTGATGCAATTAACATGTACCCACATATGACCCATTATTTGAAAGCACCTTTCAAGTAGATTCAGGGGAAGCCACAGTAATAGATACTTTGCTTATTCTTTGAGCACATTTTGGTGGAGCAGGTCACATATGCCTAATCTTGATTTTCAACGCTAATTTTACAGTTTTAATGCATAATTTAGGCCATTTAAGCTAGAAATTGCAACATTATGAGTTTGATTTATCTATTTCTGGAATCCTTGACCCTCAAAACCCCTATTTTGGTGTTTTATTTATCGTCCTAGTTGAATTAGGAGCCAATATATGACCAATTTCGGGTCCGGCGGCCATTTTGGACGCCATCTTGGATTTCTCAGAATGCTCAAGGGTGAGAATTTCACACCCCCCCTGAAATGTTCCTTGCACCATATAGATACAAGATCAACAGAGAAAAAAACTTTAACCGAAACTTTTGGGAACCACCCCTCCACTGCCGGACTAGCTGTTTCATTGCGAAGGACTTCGACCGGGATTTCATCCCACCCAGAGGCCTTACCATTCTTGGCCTTTGACAATGCTGACCTCACTTCTTCAACGGATATAACACCATCCAGTAGCTCATCAGTCAGTGTTTCAAACTGTTCAACTGTAGGTGGCTCTGGGTCAGATTCAGAGTCAGAGTTCAGTAAAGAATCGAAATGCTCTTTCCATATGGACATCACTTCCTCATATTGATCAGTTACTGTTCCATCAGAAGCAAGTGCCTCCCAGGGAATGCGGACCTTCCTTGGAAGAGCAATGAATGGAAGAGCAATGAATGTAAATTAAATATTTGACTTTATTTCATGTTTTATTGTTTGTATTATGAAGACAGTGTGTGTCCCGAATCCCTGTAATACTAAATTGATTTAGCAACAATAATAAGTCATTTTTCAACAAATATGTGCATGTAGCACCAGGTGTGTACTCATTTATGCAATCTGCAATTCTTATTTTATTTGCCCTTGAAATAATTTGCTTTAAGATATCTAATTTTTTTCAATGCTGGGGAAAGACTGTGATGTTTACACATAATAAAACCCCCTTGTTTGAATTATTTCATGATAATATGAACCTGTACAGCCCAATTTGCAACCTATTCCCATGTGTGTACTCATTTCTGCAGGATACTGTAAAACATGTTAATTTGTGACTTGTTTCTCTTCAATTGTCTGATATAATTATGATGAAAATGTATCCATATAGGTTTAATCAAGTGATAATGTAATGTTAATTTGCTCCTTGACGCTCAGCTGCTGAGAGGTCAGAGGAATTTGCTGCCGGATGACAAGGGTCATTCTGCTGACCACCCTGAATCGCATTCAAGGGCAACCTTATTTGTTAGGCAGTGCAAAGGGGTCTTTCCCGACTAAGTCCAGGGAACGGCAAGCCATGTGGTAATTCCAATGAAAGTTGTCCAAGTAACAATAATTTCCTGTCATTCCCCTTTCTGATTGAGCCGTTGGTGCATTTCTCCCGAGGGTGCCATTGAATATAACAAAAAGAACAATTTTGCTGCAAGCAAAATGGGACCATCATCAAGGTGTCATGACCTTGTGTTGGCAGCATGATTGGATATATGATTCTTGATTGGAAAAAAAAACACTGATGCACAATTAACTTTGACCAACATTCACTCTAAAAAATATTTCAATGCAAAAACCCAACATGGATTTTTACAGGGTGAGGAAGCAAATTTTTAAAAATTTGGAATATTTCTAACTACAGTCGAAATGAAAGGTTTTGCTAAGTCATAACAAATTCATATTTTCAGGCCTTAGAAACAAGACAAAAAAGATTCTTTTTGTGAAGTTTGACTTGTATTATCTTCAATCAAAAATTCAATATGGCTGTCTAAACTTGGTGATGCTTTGAAAAAAAGTGCCTTCTTATTTTGAGGCCGTGAGCCATGAAGACAGTAAGGAGGACAACAACATCGTGGTGACAGGTCTTGTTGACCAACTATTCTAAGATGCCCCACACAGAAAAGTAAGGGGAATTAAAGTCCGAGCTGGAGAAGGGCCAGAAGTTGGCCGTCCAGAAGTCTCCGAAATTTCTTTAAGTGGAAATCCTGAACTTTCTTGGCCATAAAGCATGGAGAACCATCCTGAGTCTGCCTATAGATGCCATTGGGTAATTCACATCCAGTCATGGCAAAACATGGCATCACTGGACCTAGTACAATGCATCAGGTCCGTCCCCCTTTACTCGCATGAAAAAGAAATAAAGCATAATTTTTCTATCTGAAGTTGTGACTCCCGAAAACAATGCCTGAGCTAGATACTTTGCCCTGAATGTCCAATCGACATCTTCTATTGATTTTATGTGGAATTTGCCATTTCTTTTGTTGAAAATAGAATCCACAACCAAACTTTTATAGTTTGAAAAAAAAATTGAATATCGAGCCGTGCTTCCTAATGTAGCCCATCATTTTTTCAGCATTTCTAATTTCTGGCCTTCATGGAATAGGCCGAATGATGTCTTTGGGGTCCTGACATATAATTTCAAGCCAAAATAATTTTGCACAGCTGTTCTGCCAGCCTTGAGGTCCAACTGAAGCTCTTCAACCACCTCTCTCACGGAGGTTGCAGGTACCTTGTCAGTTTTGTTGTCAGTGACTCCAGGAATGCCCCTTTCCTCTCTGAATTCTCTCCACAAACTCCCAGACTTCCCTCTTATTCCTTTCCTATCATTTATTGCCTTCATGATATTGTGTTCTGGTTGTGAGGTCACTCTGACTATGTCAGGGATTGTTTTTTAGTCCATTTGGCACTGAAGCAAATGTGACCACCTCTTCCTTTTTGTCTCCTGTGGAGTAATTTTTAATCACAGCTCATTCTAACCTTCCACAGGTATGGCTGATACCTTAATGATTATGCTGTATTGTTTTCACAATTTTCCTGCTGATGTGAGGTGCTTTTTTAGCACAAGGAACTTCATGGAAAATTTTGGTTCCCCACCCTGTATAAAAATCCATGTTGGTTTTGCATTGAAATTTGGTTTTTCAAAAAACCATTTTGAATCTAAAAATACAATTTTGTCTGAAATTTTTTAGAGTGTTGCATGAATTGCATCGAGGTTCAGCATCAAATAAATGATGGCAAATATCATTCCAAACTCGCTGAATGATCAATTGATGGAACCCAAGAATGTGAACACAAGCTAGAAGCAAAACATCGGCCCTATTGATGATGATTTTAATTTTTATTTAGGAATGGTTCCTGCAGCTGTGATTTAAATATTTTGAATATGATTCTATAATCCAGTTGAAATATTTATATTCCTCTCTTGAATGCTACTTATCAAATCTGTAAAGAATTGAGCAGATATGTCTTCCACCTTTGGTAGATGATGGATGAATGACCTTCATGCAGATGGATGAACCATTTTCAAAGAACCAATAATTTATTTTTCTGCAACCAAATGATAAATAGGGGCTTTTACTAAATCTGGTGCCAAATGTGTGGACCAGTGTCACTCATCAGATGTCAGTTGACTTTACTGAATGATCAGTCAAGTAGCAAAGGACCAGCATGAATCAAATTCAACAAAAGCGAGTCAACACCTAACAGAATAGACCATAGCAGGTGTAAGTCCAGAAAGGTAACCGATGTTGATATAGTTAAGAAAGTTGATCCAACTAAGGATAGAATTTCAAATTGCCTAATTCAGTTACTTGCACTTACACACTCTTCTGGGTCACATGGTTGAATCTTTGCTGATGTGCACGGCTTGCCCAACAATCACTTGCAAGGAAAAGCCCTCTTTTCCAAGGAAATTACACCGTAAAATTTGAATTTTGAGTAAGCTTAAATGATTGCAACAGATTTTTGCATAATTCCTTTGAGCTGCATTTTGTAACATAGCTTGTTGTTTTCAGTTATGGTAACAGACAGATTACCATAACCTAAAACAACAAGCTATGTTAGCTGATGATAATGTGCAACCATCTCAATCAGTCATTTGAGCTGACTCAAAATCAAAATTTTATAGTGCAGCTTTATCATTATGAACTTTCAAGGCTAACATTCAAACCAAACGTGTCAATTATGTAATCTTATTTCCACAAACATGACAAACCAAGCAGACGCCGAATGACAAAAACAGCGCTTTGCACAAATAATCAAAAGAAATTCTACCTATCTTTTGTTTTAGTTCTTTGGTGTCTCATGCCTTTTGGGTTTATTCCCTTGAATTAAAACTCAATTTAACATCAAAGTGCATCAATCATTTTTGGCTGCTGAACTCAGAATTATGACGAATTGGCAACTAAATGTGTTTATAAAGCATTCTAACACAAGGAAAACACATCATGGTGCATTTTGGGTTATATTTAAAATCTGGATCATTCCAGGGAAGGTTTTACAAGCACAGGATTCTTGAGTTTCTTATCCAACTGGCTACATAGCACTAGGATTATTGATTAATCTGATTGGTACAAGAACGAAAGAGCATCTCACAGTTGGTGCAGTCAACATTAATTATTATCAGAGAATTATATAGATACTCCATGATGATCTATGCTGATTGTTCATTCTCGTATACACTTATTAAAACTTCTGTTAAACATTTACCAAATCTTTCTTTAAACATAGACTTATTCTTTCATAACTAACCGAATGGAATCCAAAAACTCCTTTGAATTGTGTGACATTCTTCCTTCCATTGGTGCATCAAATATCTGAGAGCACTACCTACGCTGACTTCTTTATTCACATAAGTCTGCTTCATCTTGCGAATGCCAAAAAGTTCCTGAAATACCATCTTCCTGCAGGTTATGCTCATCCATCATGCAGCTAACATGACAAATGATGACATAACATAGACTAAACACAGTTCCTTAGTGATAGACATTTTAAACACGGTATTTGTATAAATGAATTATGGGGTGTAAGATGCATATTCAGAACAAAGTTACACAAACATCCATTAGCAAAATTGCAAACATTCAAATTGATGTGACTTGACTGAAGACAGTCTTCAAAACTTTGCACAACTAAAAGAGCTTCCTTCTATTTGCATGCTCGGCTAAAAAGAACCTCTGCAATTTCTGGCAAAAGTGCAACTTATTTGAAGACAAGGAGTCTGCACTTTAAGAATTGTGGAGACGTTGAAAGTGTGCCATGACTGCGATCAAGACAACAATCAAGACTGTGATTGCATCAGAAAGAATATTCGGTCTGTTGTGCCTTTCGTATCTGCATGAGAGTTCCCTTGAAATATAGATGGAAAGGTAGATGTGCAATGACTGTGAACAAGCATGCACATCAGAGCCACTTTTCAATCTATGAGTCAATTAACGATCTGCTTTTTGACGCTTGCAAAAAGGCAAAAAGGAGATAAAAGATAGCCCTACAAGATAAAAAGCTCTATTTATTCTCGGTCGTTTGCAACAAAAAACACAAGCTTGACAAATCATTCAAACCAGGTTTGACAAGCTATTTAAATTGAGGGTTAAGTCATCTTTCTAAAGAAGACTTTTCGGTTGAACAGAGGACAATTAAGGGGTTCATATGAATTTGTTCAATGAAGGGTTATCCGAGAGGTCATAAAATTAATTACTTACATTGAATTCATTTCATTTATGCTTGTTTTTCAATCTTCACTAATATAAGGGAAAGTTCATGTTGGTTTTATTTCTTCGAATTCTTAATCGGCTTTTGGAAAAATGCAATAATAGTATTTAACAAAAAATTAAGTTACACTACTTACTGCTTGGTGCTGTGAATGCCTCAAAGCAGAAATAAACTGTCATTGGTGAGGGAGAAATATCTGACGACCAATGGTCTTTCTCTGGTATTTTGAAGATATTTTGAAGTCTGTGTAGGCCTAGACATGTGTCATGAAAATGTGTTTGTTGAAATCTAATCAAGCCGCTGCTGCTGTATTGTTCGTCTGATCCTTGACACTCAGCTGTTGGGATTCGAGAGGCCAATAGTATTTGCTCATTAGTGCTAAAGGTCATTCATTTCAGCATTTCTTTTCCTCATACCACATTGCAATGGCCTCAGAGTAATGCAATGTTTATGAAATGTGATATTCTTAAGATGGGAAGTTTCTGACATTCCTTTATAAATTGAACTGTGAATTCCTCACTCTACATTCAAAATTTAAACATCGTATGTAAGTTATTCTAAGGTCTCCTTATCAATGAACCATTCCTTAATCAAAATGTGAATCTTAATCCACACTCTTGTTCTCCTTGCCTGACTGACAATTATTTCTGCAGAGGGTCATCTGGGCTAAGTCATGCACACTCCTCACAGACATGAATATCTTACAAACAATTGATACAGTTTTTTCAAGGATTGCCCTAAGAAACAGCTAACTTTGTTTGTTTTTCAATAAATACCAACTCACTTTATTGCCATCTGCCACCAGAGGTCTTTGAACATGATTATGAAAGCCATTTGACGCATTAATTTTTAAACTTGACGTTTGTCAAATCTACAACCATTACGAATAGCTTGAAGCGGCAGTCAACCCTTGGTAGATGGATGAACTCCGGGTGATGGATGAACCATTCAGAAAGGACCAATTAAGTCAATGTAATATTCCTGCAAGCATTGTGATAAAAAGTGCTTTTCACTGAATCTGGTTCCAAGTACATGGACAAATGTTGTTCATCAAATTTCATTCTCATGCAGTCAGCCGGCATTGCTTGTTGAATAATCACCAGCGGATTTACTATGAATCAAATTCAACATCTGGGGTCAGTAACCTGACTGAATAGGCCAGGTGCATGTCTATAAAGGCTAATATTTACAGTGAAAGTTGATCCATCTTAGGATGAAATTACAAATTGCCTCATTCACTGCTCACTTGAACGGGTATGCTCATCTGGATTATGAGGTTGCATGGATTATATATAGACATAGGACTAAAGTAACATTCAATTTCCTTAATTTTGTTTGGTTAATCACAGAGATTGCTAACTTTTTGGGTTTGGCCTTGGCAGTTCCATCTAGATTATGAGGTTGAAGAAGGGCTATGCCAGTGGCATAACTAGGGGGTCTCGAGTGGGGGGGGCACGCGATTCTCTGGGGGGGCACCCACAATAGTCAATACTAACTTTATATTTTAGCCAAAGTTGGAAAGTTCATATGGGGGCACCTGGGGGGGCACAGGTCCAATATGGGGGGCCACATGCCCCCCCCATGCCCCCCCCCATAGGGATGCCACTGGGCTATGCAAAGTCCAAGGAGCACTGACGCTTTAACCTGTGTTACAATTTGGATTAAACAAGAATTTTTAAAACAGAATATCACAGTGTTCCTCGGTTTTCTAAGGGATTTATGCCCCTGAACCAGTCTTTCACACCCCCTGTCAAGCCCAAGGCTTCCACTCAGCCTACAGCCCTGTGCATCCAACTATAGAGTCAAGCTAAAAAATCCATGAGGGTCAATTACATCCACTTCCCATTACTTACATTACAAATAAACATACTACTCACAAATATGAGACTAAATAGAATAGGTTGTGTGACACAATTCAATACCACAGCACTTCAAATAATTCAAAGACTCTTTTCTTAGAAACGTATGCCCATAATTTCCCTTGCCAATAGCGTCTCAGAATGCAACTATTCCTGCTCAAAAGGTCTCATGAATGCCAGTGACTTTACATACTTTGAGCTGGAATTGTTTCCTGGTAAAGGTATGAATGCTTCCTTGAATGAAAAGTGTGAGAGATCTCATGTTAGTGAGTTTACATACTTTGAGCTGGAATTGTTTCTTGGTTTTAAGGTGTTAACTCTACCTGGAATGGAAATTAAGAAACAACCTAATTTACTTGTACAAGAGAAAGTGGCACCTAAGTTCCAGCCACATGTATCTACTTAACTCCTAATTTGACCACTGAATCTTAAGTTCTCTACCTATGCAATTCACAACTTTGCTACTAACTATGGAGTTGCTACTTGATTTGTCAGTAGGCCTACCCTCAGCATCTTGACTATGCTAAACTGTGCATCCCGGCCTGAAATGTTAATGATGATATATGCTTCAATAAGTAGGATTTTGGTTATGAAGTATTAATGGGTACAATGTACACATTTATAAGTAAACAGTATTTACAGTGTATGAAGCACTTACACTCTTCTTACTTTCACTCATTGAAATGTTAATTAGCCCAAAACCTTATTTGTGTCAAAATGTCACAATGACATTTTGCAAAATGAATTAGATGACAAAATGTGTATCCTTCATCCAGTTCAGCAAGTATTACTTCAGAAAATGTAAATAAGAACAACTCACACAAGAAATGCTGTCACAAGTGTAAAGGTCAAAATGTAAACGATCTCCCTGATTAACCAAAACAAAAGAAAGGAAATAGGATGTTACTTTATTCCTTTGTCTATGATTTATGCACTGGTGATTAATTAATGTTATCTCAGAACAGGACAATTCCATTTCCTCACCTGTGCAAAACAATTTTTGTGTTCATCAAAGCTCCCATGATACAAGCAAGGATAAATTGATGTATACACGCACGAGGTGAAAGCACAAGCAGCTAATTCAATTCTATGTAGAAAAGTCCATCTATGCAAAAAAAGCAATTTCATTTTCTGAATTCCTCTATTGTGATTAAATACTCTGAAAAAAAAACCGGTTTGAGTGATAAGAAGTGCTTAAAATCTTTATGCAACTTGAGTTGAAAGGGCACTTGAAAACCTAAAGAATTCCATAAATACATTCTGATGCTTTCTGACAGCAAGAGGCATGAAGGATTTTCCTGGAAGAAAAAGCTTCAGTGTAATGCCAGAAGTATTTTTGTAGGTGTTCCTTGTTCAAGAGATACACAGAAAGCCTTACAAGTAATGCAGCTTTTTAGAAGACAAGTGTCCTTCACTGCATTCAATGCTTCGACACAGCGCTCCTGGAGAATCATTGGGTTTAAAAAAAATGAGCCCGAAACGGGACCTATACCAACTGAAACTACACGATCATGCAAAAATTTTAAGACAATAACAAAAAAAATCTGTTAGGAATTTTTAGAAAAATTCAACTTTTTTAAAATCGAGTTTATCCCGCCACTAGAATACATGACAATGGTTTATAAAACAATTAACAAGCTTGAAAATGTAATGAAGCGTGTTGGTTAGGCTCTGTAATGCATTTCAAACAAGTTTTGATGATGAATTAAAAGTACTTACTAACTTGTGTAAAAAAAAGTGTGACACACTGTAAATATGCTGTCCAGTATGTTGCACAGAAAATATCGAGCCTTACTACTGCTGTTTTATTGCATTCCAGGATGTCATACACGCATGCTTTGATAAGTCCCTTGATTCTTTCAAATCAAAGAAATTATTATTTCCAGTAAATTTGTTCATGCTGTAGACTTTCTAAAAAACCACTACTAGAGTACTCATTTCGATAAGACAGGTACAAGGTATACCTGGAAAAGTGTAGCAAACATCTTGCTTAATTTTCCACACAGGTCATTGATAACTGCGATGCCTACTTTGACAGGCTGTCCAACAGCTGATGATTTGAAGAAATTCAGCCAAACTTTTGAATTGTACTTAATTTGAACCATATATATGCTAATTTAGGTCTTAATGTATATTATGCATGAGGGAAATAGTTGATGCCTGCACAAATCTATGAAGAAGTTTGGATGTGGTTTGATTGTCGTGACCTGATATGTCACCATACATATTAACATGCATCATTCTGTGCTGCAACCTTGCTCTATGTTTGAACTCTTGCATGTAGATATTATTACATAAACTAAACAGGCTAATTAGGAATCAGTGCTGACTTATGATTGATCTTTCTTATGAGTGTCAGCTTACTAGTAACACTTATATCCATTTTAGGCATGCTTTAACTTTTTGAAAGCTTTACAAAGCTTCACTTATCCATAGGGGAGACCGGGGCTGGTTGTCACAGGGGCAGGTTGTCACAGTGTGTAAAACTTAAACATGCTACTATTTCTATATAAAGCATGCAGGAGCACTGCCATTCTGTATGAATGGCAAAAGGGGAGTGACTTAAACCTATCTGGTGAATATATACCTATATCATTCGAATTCTTGATGTGATATTGCACATTTTTTAAAATTCAGAATTCGGGGCAGGTTGTCACACTTTCGGGGCAGGTTGTCACACTCTCGGGGCAGGTTGTCACACTTTTGGTTATGAGCTCGAATGCAGGAAGTGGAACTCTGTAGGGCAAATCTTGACCAAGAAAAGTTATTTTGGACATATGAGGAATCCTTTTCTTGCCAGGTGAAGACCTCAACAAACATGCTACTGTGTACAAGAGTGCTGCAAATAAAGGCTTACCAATCAGTAGGAAAGCATTCTGATACGGAGTAGGAATTTTACGATTTTTTGGAAAATTTTACATATAAATTTGAAATCGATTTATTTAAACACAATGCAATATCTGCATACATCTTCAGTCATCAATAGCATGTATAAAGCACAAATTTATATTTGTGTTAGTTTTTTTGGTTTAAAAGCCTGGTCCTAATAGGTAACAACCAGCTCCAAAAAGTGTGACAACCTGCCCCGCCTTTTTGTGACAACCTGCCCCGACTGATGAAAATTCGAAAAACGGGTGACCAAGACTGTTGTTATCAAAATTTTCACTATTTGTTCTAATGATGATTTAAAGAAATGTTTATATGGTAAGTGTATTAACTGTATCTTTTTCAACAACTATTTGATAAAGACTAGCATTGCATGCAAGTTAAAGGTAAAAAATTACTTTTTGTGACAGGAAATTTTTAACAGTCCTTGTGCCTACCAGACTCCCTTCCAGGGGTCAAGATTTTTCAAAAAAACTCCAGTGGGTTATAAAAGCAAAAAACAATGATTGGTTGAGCTGTGTGACTCCATAGTTTAGAGCAATAAAAAGTGTGACAACCTGCCCCTGTGACAACCAGCCCCGGTCTCCCCTACTAAGGGTAATGCTTCAGATTTCAACAATCAAAGACGGAAAATTTGGGGAAATTGGTTACTTTTAGCATTATCGCATTCTTGCAGTGTCAGCCTTTTGGGTGAGTTTAAAACTTGCACAAGATGGCCACGAGAATACTATTATGGTATATAACCACACACAACAGCCATCATTTTCCAATAGGGGGCGCTTGATACAGACACCGTAGTATAATAGAACAGAGTAAACACAAAGCATGTGATCATTCCGCCTGTGGCCAGAGACAACTAAAATGGAAATTGGCTGTAGTAATAACCAATGAGTTTCTTAACCTTGACATGCGTGCTCTGACACCAAAGTTATTTGCAGCTCAGATAATGAAAACTGTTATTTTTTTCGAAAGGACAAGTTTTGTCTTCATAAATTTATATGCTCACAAAAGCCTCACATGCAGACATAATTAATCAATTACGTTTCCTTTACAAACACTGTAAACCAAGCAGCAGCAGAACAGATAAAAGGCATTGCAAATCTGATGATTAAAGGAAATTCGTTCACACGGAGATGTGTGTTCCAAGCAGACCTGGGGCGAATACAGCACACAAGTATTCGATTACGAATATGAATACTTTTTTCTCTCCATGAATACGAATGCGAATACGAATACAGCAAAATGAGAGTGTATTCGATTACGAATGCAATTACTTTACAAAGTATTCATGAATGCATTCATGAATACAATTTTCGAAGCTTTAATTTTTTTACATAACCAAAACTTAATACTATCATTATCAATTTATACTAACCAATCCATAACTTAAAAAGGTGGCTTTCTATATGCTAGCAATCAATATATTTTTTCAATTTATCAAATAACTAAGAAATTTAATTAACAATCTAGTTAACTAGTTTTTTGTCCTGTTAGCAGATGATTACCAATATTATATTGACACATGGCACAAAGTCACTGCTACTTGCCTCTTGACTGGAGTATTTAAAAAGTTTTATTTTATAATGTAATGATATCAATGTTTCTAATTGTGACTTATGCAACCTGGATTTGGAAAGTTGTATTTCTAGAAGCACAAATCTGTCATATATAATATATATGTGTAATACTCATTGAATTATGGAAAATATTTCCCACCTGTCAAGAAACTTGTAATCACTTCAAAATTGGAAACGTTTCAACTGTGATATTATGTCCAAAGAGAACACCAGCATGATAGTGCATAGATCTGAGACATGTGGCATTATGTAATTAAAAGAATACTTTGTGGGGCGAATGGTTGTCTGCTCTTAAAGTGACTGATAGAAGATACCACATTTTTAGGCCAATATTAGTTGGAACTAAAATAAGAAACCAATCATCATTGTTCAGCATCCATTGTTAATATTGACAGAAGATTTAACAAATGGAAGATTTTGAATTGATATCTTGCAGCCAATGGTCAAATTTTCAACCCTTCAGCCTCTGTAAACTATATCAAACAACATCTGAAGTCAGAACTCCTATCTATCTTATCGCATAATTAACTGCCATCCACCACCCTATTACATAACATGACAGGGGTTGTGGATTTGAATGTACACGTATCCCTTACGTAATTGTTTAAATGATGCACAGTAATTGCATTGTACATGCACTTGGCGATCATTTTGTACTTTCAAGAAGTATTCACAAAGTAATCACGAATAATGAATACTTTACAGATGTATTTGATTATAAATGCAAATACTTTCATATTTTCCAGCAAGTATTCGAATGCGAATGCGAATACAATGAAACCTGTATTCATCTGTAATCGATTACGAATACAGAATACGATTACCCCAGGTCTGGTTCCCAGGCGTTTCTGAGCTTCTTGGTGTCTCTGAGCTTTTGGGTTTATTCTCCCGAGCTATATCTTTATTTAGCATCAAAGGTCATCAATCATTTGGCTGCTGAACCAGGAATTATGAGGAATTTGGCAAGCAAATTTATCTTTTGTGCTTAGGATTGAGAATCAGTTTTAAGTCTTTTGTCTTCAAAGTCCATGAAATTACAAGCGAGTGATCTGAGTGAATTTTTAATCCTCAACAAAGGATTAAAAATTCACTCAGATCACTCGCTTGTAATTTCATGGACTTTGAAGACAAAAGACTTAAAACTGATTCTCAACATATTCGTGAACTCCAAAACCTTAAAGCCAAATTTGCGATTTTAAAACCGGATAAAGGAAATGGAATTGTAATAATGACTTGGACACAGTATTTTGAATTGTTGTCAGATATTTTCTCAGATGACACAAAATTTCGCAAACTTAATAATGACCCCACGCTGACTCAACTCACCACACTCCAAAGTTATCTACGAACATTAAAGAATCGCGGTGAACTAAGTAATGATGAATATGAATCTGCAAGACCAGTTGCCACCATGCCTGCCCGCGCTCATGGACTGCCTAAGATACATAAAGACTTTGACAATTTACCCCCTCTTCGCCCCATTATTGACACAACTGGAAGTGCTTACTATAATGTTGGACGGTTTCTTGCTAAAATTCTTTACCCTCTTACCTCTAACCAATACACCGTTAAAGACACTTTCGATGCCGTGCATAGAATTCAAAATATTCCCAAACACCTCTTTGATGAACGTTATAGATTTGTTTCCTTTGATGTAGAATCACTTCTCAGTAATGTTCCATTGTCCAAAACTATAAATGTAATCCTAGAATGTATCTACATAGATAAAACTATTGTTACAAACCTGAAAAAGTCAACTTTGAAAAAGCTTATGTTGGATACATGTACAAAAACTCCCTTTATGTGTAATGGTTCCCTTTTTCAACAAATAGATGGTGTCTCAATGGGATCATCCCTGGGGCCCGTTCTGGCAAATATTATTATGACAGAGTTAGAAAAGGAAATTGTTGACAAACTCTTCTCTGATGATATCCTAAAATTCTATATTAGATTTGTCGATGACACACTTGTTTTGGCAAAGCCTGAAAATTTCCAATTTATACAGGATAGACTTAATTCCTTCAATAGCCAGCTCAAATTTACTAGTGAAGAATTTGTTGACCATGTTCATTTTCTCGATATTTCCATTACACCAAATTCAACTACTGTCTTCCGTAAACTAACTCATACAGGACAATATGTACATTATCATAGTTTTGAACCGTGGTACACTAAAATTGCTTGGGTTAGGTCATTAGTAAATAGAGCTCACAAAATTTGTTCAAACGACTATCTCCTCAAAATTGAATTAAAGAGAATAAAACAATTTCTGTCATGGAATGGTTTCCCTAAAGGTTTAGCCAACCGTCTCATAAAACAATTTGTACCCAAGTTTGGACCACCCAACCCCACCACTCCCCATCTTGATATCCCAAAAGTCTTTATAACACTCCCATACATTGGAAAACAGGGTGAAAACCTTGTCAGAAGACTCAAAGCCAAACTTAAACACCTTCTTAGCAAACCTGTTAAAATCCAAATACATTGGCAAACTACAAAAGTTAAGTTCTTTACTAATGCAAAAGACCCAACACCTAAGGAATATAAATCTTCGGTTGTATATAAATTTACTTGCCCCGGCTGCTCTGCCACGTACATAGGTAAAACTGACAGGAATATTATTGTTCGCATTAAGGAGCATGCTAAACCAAATAGTGAAATTTTTAATCATATCACCCATTGTAGTAATTTTAAACACCTCCATGATATCATAAATTTACCTCATACACTCCTTGACCAACCTTTCATTCCACTTTACAATATGATTTTTGATAACATTACTTTAATTGACAAAGCCTCTCACTGGTCCCTTTTATTGTTTAAAGAAGCCCTTGCCATAAGACAAAATAACCCTCAGCTAAATCATGGCCTTACAGCTTCTAGAGAATTCCAGTTATTTAGATAAATGCTAACATTGTATAATTCTGTTTAATTTTGTTTCTCTCTCCATTGCTTGATCTTTATGTTTAAATCTATGTTGATGTTGTTTTTCTCTGTTGTAATCTTTATATTTCAATCTCTATGTTTAAATCTCCTCTTCTGCTATTCTCATTCTCATTCTGATGATGATCATTGCCTGATCGAAAATTAAATGAAAATGAAACTTTCACTATACGGAGTAATTTTCTTTGTTGTTTATAGAGGCTCCTAGCTAAACTTAGTGCTGGAGACCTGGTAGCGTAGGGTGCGAGGTACTACCTGAATTGTCTTGTTATTCTATATAACAACGCAGCACCGAAGCAAGATGAAACTTGTGACAAAAGTGATGAAATCAGCCATGGGATCGCTTTGGCAGAACTCCTAGTTTATATTGAGGAAGCACGAGCGGATGAAGAAACCACTACCATTTTCAAGCTTAATGATCTTTTTAAACTGTATTCCAGTAGGCTAGATCAACTAAATGTGCCACATCATCAAGTTCATCGCACCAGATTGAAAGACCGTATATTGGCTCACTTTCCAGACTTAACAGCACACAAAGAAGGCCGTGATGTGTTACTTGTATTTAATAAAGACATAGGATCAGCTCTGCGGAAAGTCTGCAATGACGATTATGATGATGAAGCCATATGCCTGGCAAGAGCCGCAAGGATAATCCGAAGAGAAATGCTTCAGAAACAGTCCATGTTTACTGGTACCTTTGGTCGTGAGTGCCAGATGACATCGGTGCCTCAATCTCTCTTAGCAATGGTGTCTATGATCCTAGATGGTCCAAATATAAAAGCTCAGACCTCCCACAGCATATCTCAAGCAACTCTAAGTCTTGCACAGCTGTTGCAGTTCAATAGCTCCGTTCTTCGCCGACCTGGAAGCACAGGAAACTATCACAGCAAAAGCAGAGAAACCCCTCTACTGATGTATGTGGGACTGATGGTTCACGCAAAAACACGGAAACGTGAAGTGATTGAGACACTCTTTGATCTTGGACTCTCCATCTCTTATGATCGTGTTTTGGCCATCTCCACCTCAATGGGAAATCGTGTTTGTGAACAGTACCACAGAGACCAAGTGGTATGCCCTCTGAATCTACGTCAAGGGTTGTTTACAGTTGCCGCAGTAGATAATATTGATCAGAACAGTCGCTCTACTACTGCTACAGATTCCTTTCATGGTACTGGCATATCGCTTTTCCAGCATCCAAACGCACAAGAGCCCGGAGTTGACCGCCAAGAATATTCAATCCTTGAACAGAAGTCCACTACACTCTCAAGCCTGCCTGAAAGGTATACCATGGTTCATCCTGTGATGTTGCCGCAGAAAATTCCCTCAATTCCTCCATCTGAACAACCTATCATGAGGGAAGGGCGTGCGATCAAACAGGCTTTACATCAAGAGATTCAGTAAGCCTATGTTTAATTCTTTTGACATGATTCATTGTACTATTTTTGCATTTAACATGTTACATTATATATTTGGGTGCCAATCAAGGCAGACTTTAAAATAAAACATTTTTGCAGGCGGCTCGAAACCGTGGAACGTACCTTTGAAGAGACTCCTCATGCTGACAGTAACATATCATGGGCAGCCTACCATGCAAGTAAAGAGGGAACTCAGGAGAAGCATCCAGCAATCACAGCTCTTCTGCCCCTTTTTCCTGATGAGTCAAAATCAGTTGCCATGATGCGACATTCAATGGATGTGATAAAGCTTGCAGTGCAACAAGTCAACCCTGGTCAAATACCTGTCCTAACAGCAGATCAACCACTCTACAAACTACTCAAAGAAATACAGTGGAGTTGGTCAGAAACATATGGTGAAGAGCACTTTGTTGTTGTCTTCGGTGGCTTACACATGGAAATGGCTGTAATGAAAGTATTAGGAGATTGGTTGGAAGATTCTGGATGGGTCGATGCTCTGGTACAAGCAAAAGTGGCATCTGCTGGGACTGCAGACTCTTTTCTGAAGGGTAGCCATGTCACTAGAACGAGACATGCACACCAAGTTACAGCAAGTGCCTTGTACATTCTGTTGAAGAAAGCATATGCGAATTATACTGGGTCTTTAGAGTTGGAAAGCCAACCAGATTCATTTAACGACTGGTGCCACCATCAGATTGAAGATGTTCCACAATTCCAATTCTGGCACACAGCTTTGCAGCTGCAACTTCTTCTTTTTGCTTTCATCAAGTCACTCGGGACTGGAAACTTCCAACTCTACATCGATTGTCTCACCTGTATTGCCCCATGGTTTTTCAGTATGGATCACATCAACTATGCCAGATGGGTGCCAGTTCACATACGTGACATGGTTGTGCTTGCGGAAACTCAGCCCGAAATTGCAACAGAGTTCAATGATGGCAAATTTGTTGTCCAGAAGACAAATAGAGTCTTTTCATCTGTAGCCATCGATCAGGCGCGCGAGAACAACAATGCAACGATAAAAGGAGATGGAGGTGCTGTTGGCCTGTTGCAAAATTCAAAGGCTCTTCAATGATGGATGGTAGCTGGCCAGGAAGTTCTTCGTATGACAACTGAGTTTGAAACATCGATGGGAGGGATGACCAAAAAAAGGACTGAAGAAACAAGGCACCACGAGCAGACGAAGAGTTTCCAACAGAACTTCAGTCAACAAGTGCAGCATCTTGTGAGTGTAATCGAGCAAATGGGCAATCCATTCACTGAGGACACTGAGGACCTGATGAAGCTCAACACCCGAGATATTGCTGATTCAACAGTTGTATCAGCTGTTAAGCAGGCTGAGGTTATTGGTAAACAGCAATATGAAGCCTTTGTAACTGATTGCCTTCTGGAACAGACTCACAACATTTCAAACCCCATCAAGAAGAATAAACTTCCGCTGTTTAGCAGATCTCCTTCCAACCAAAAATCAAGCAGCAGCCTGCAAGTGTCTTCCCTTAAAAATGATTGCTCCCTCTTCTCAAGGCTCTACATTGCTTGCCAGTCAAGAGATGGCAACCTTGATGACTTTTTCAGTCATGAAAATCAGGCATGCCCACCCTCAATCTCTAACAACGGAAAACTACGACTTGGGAACAAATCAGACTTATTGAAATGTCTTGAGACGAGCGTCAGAACAGGTCATGATGCTTCTGCTGTGCCACTGACAGATGCAACCATGTTGGATGGAGCAGTTTTGGTAAACATACTTAGACCAGGGGCTATGACAACCTTTGATGACTATGCAAAGAAGGTCTTCGTGCCCTACATTGAAGGTCACCTTCAAAGAGCGACACGTGTGGATGTTGTTTGGGACCAGTATCTTGAAAACAGTCTCAAATCCCAAGCAAGAGAAAACCGAGGCAAAGGCATTCGTCGAAGAGTTAATGCATCAACAAATCTCCCAGGTAACTGGCAACAGTTTCTCAGAATCAACGCTAACAAAACTGAGCTGTTTCTCTTCTTGACAAGATACTTAGCAGCAATAAAGCCAATTGACGGGAAGCAATTAGTCACCACTGAAGGATCTGGGGTTTTGTGTGTCCCACCTCGCAACAACAGTCAACTTACCCCATGTGACCATGAGGAGGCAGATTCTCGCATGATCTTGCATCTTAAAGATGCTGTTTCTGAAGGTTACAAGAAAATTCTAATTCGTACTGTCGACACAGATGTTGTCGTGTTGTGTGTAGCTGCAGTCACCAAGCTGGAAGTTCAAGAACTCTGGATAGCATTCGGAACAGCTGATCACTTCAGGTACATCCCAGCACATGAGATTGCTGAATCACTTGGTCCGGACAGAATGACCGATGAAATAGGAAAAGTTCTACTTGGCTTCCAAAAGAGACTTAACAGGGTTTAATCCTATTTCGAAGTCACAATTTTTGAATACTTGGAAGCCACTGTCCATAGAATATCATACTTTGGAGCAAAGGAATGATTGAAATTACTATCGATGACCACAGAATCAGTATTTTATAATAACTATTGTTTGTTATTGTTGTTTTCTTGTTTGATGAGTGCTACATTTGGCATGAGATTAGGACTTTGTCGCATGAAAGAGGATTGCTGTTTAAACTGGATTAAAGTAAGCCAAAAACTACCCTGGTATCTCCATCGTAGCAGTGATTCCTTACCAATTCAAGTGTGAAGGTGTCAACTGATCCATTATAGCATTCATATGCAAACTATTTGCAGTTTTCTAACATATAGTGATTTTCAATAAAAATCATTGATTAAAATCACTGATTTAAATCACGATTTAAATCAAATGATTCAACCCTGGTTTTAGTTGTATCTGAAAGTTAAATGTGAAACTAGCTGTTTAATTGCTTGTAAGCTTTTAAGACCTTCAATGAAAACCAATGTTGCTGTTAAGATTAGTAATCTTTTGTTACTTCAACATCCTAGTTGTTATGATTTGCGCTTCCAGGTTAATATGGTGGTATGATCAGAATCAGGTATAATACATTTACCGCATTTAAATTGAGATTGTATTACAATTTTTCATTATATTGCCATTGTTATTAAATGAGTATTGCAATCCCAAACTGTTCTGAAACTCATATGATGTAATGTTCTTCAAGATATGAAATGTGATACTCATCTACTTTTTTTGGCACTATTCATTTAAGAGATGACCTATTTTGATCTTTCTCACTACCTAATTGTTGCCATAAATTTACTGTTATCATGCTATATCAAGAGAATATGTTTATTATATTAGACATTCTTTATGTCTAATAATTGTTGTAATAAACAAAGTTTCCAGATTTTTTCGTGTTCTGCATTTATTTCAAAAACGATACTTCAAGCACTATCGAAGGTTTATCACATCCCCTTTACTTTAGGGGTTGTTTACAGCAGTTACTATTTTTAAAAATACCTTGAAATCATTTTCAGATGATTTATTCTCAACAGCTATATTTACCATGTATGTGGTCTCATTTTCGTTGGAGAAAGCACACATTGGAATCTATAAAAACGTGAATTGAAAATTTGGGCGTGATAAACACTAAAACGCGGAAAATGGGGGTGAAATACCTTAAAAACCAACAAATATCTCATTTTATTACTACATGGTGAATTCTTCTTGGTCCTCAATGTTACTGGCTTATCTGCCTATCCATACCATTTGATGAACATACCAGAACCACATGGTGAAGCAATTGATAAGGCCATTTTGAAAAATGGCTGCCATTCGTATACCCATGCAATTTCAGCATGGCTCCCTATCTGAAATTATGTGTCAGGATCTTATCTACAAATGTGCCAAGTTTCATGCTTCTGTGTATGAATGCACTATACTTTTACATACCTGCCCCGCTACCTGGAGATGTTTTTGTTCCCAGGCGTTTCTGAGCTTCTTGGTGTCTCTGAGCTTTTGGGTTTATTCCCCTGAGTTACATCTTCATTTAGTATCAAAGGTCATCAATCATTTTTGTCTGCTGAACCAGGAATTATGAGGAATTTGGCAAGCGAATATGCTTTTGGTGCTTAAAAAAACATTATATCATTGGGAAAATTGTGGTGGAATTTGTGTTCTGTTTCAAATATGAGTTATTTCTAAAATAAACATGTACTCAGCCTTTCCAGATACAGTATTCAGCCTTTCCAGATACATAGTTTTTGGTAATTGATCAAATGGCATCCAAAAAACTGTTAATAATCCCCTGAATTGTGTTTCATTATTTAAGCCCTATATGCTGAAACATTTCCTTCGTCGTCTTTTTTTCTTGTGATTCTGTACTAAAAGGTCATGACAAATGTTCCTGCTGGCTGTGGTCATCCATTAGATAGTAAACTTGACAAATGATGACATAACACAGACAAAACAGCCCTGTGGTGCTAGATATTTCCATCAAGGTATTTGCATAATGAATCATGAGGTGATGGATGTATAGCCAGAACAAAATATGTGTGACACATTCATGAGCAATAGTTGCTAACATTAACGTTTATGCATGGAAATCCTTTCCAAAGAAGTACATGTATGAGTTTCGTCTTTGTACAATGACTTGTATGCAATAGACTCAACAACAATGTCTGTGTCATTCTTTCTTTTACGGGATGTTAGATTTGAGGGTCCAAAAGGTCAAAAGTAAAAACTTCATGGGCTGACCATGTGATTTAGATATCAGCATTTATACAATGTAGATGAAAATTTACACCTGTTTGGCAGGGTACTTTTTAGGCTACTGAGATCAAAACAAGGAGCCCTGCTCCTGGTTATATGGATGAATGTTATGTGTTCCCAATAATCTTGCCTAATGATACAGAAGAGTATCTCTTAGTTCTCACAAACCTTTCAATTTGCCTGTGATTCCTTCAAACTTATTTGGACTGATCCGAAATCTGTTTTCCACGGCTACTCAAAACACACAATTTTGTGAGATAATGGACGATCTGGCCAAGAGGACATGACTGAAGGCAGGACTCATACATTGTACATCAAAACACAACTGAAAGAAAATCTTCTTATGTGCATGCTTAAAATGTACCACCTCAACCTTTAGCAAATGTGTGGAAGCATAATTTCTTTGAAGACAAGAATGCAGCACTTTAGGAATTGTAGAGGAATCAGGTGATGGCATCTGAAAGACTATTCACTGTATTCAGGTTTCCCCCTTCACATTTGTGCCTTTCATCATTTTTGATTACTCACTTCAAACAAAGATGGAGCCATACATATATATATATATATATATGCAATGACTGTAACAAGCACACTCATCAGTGTCTCTTTGTCAGCTCAAGAGGCAATTATCGCCTTTTTTGCTTTTCCGAAAAGGCCAAAGGGAAAATCATCTTTGCAATGCAAAAGTTTCGCTTGAACTCAGGAAAATAAGGGATTCAACGTTATTTTCATGGAATGTCGCAACATAATTATGATTCGACCTATCGGGAGAATCATCTTGTTTTCTTTGATTTTATTATTATTATTATAAATCGACTCTAAGGAGATTTATATTGTTTTCTTTGATATTATTATTATTATTATTATTATTTGGCCACTTTTTGCCAGTTAGTTTTTGTGCTAGAGACTTGAAATTTTGTACATAGGTAGTCCTTGGTCAGTACTTTCATTTTTTGTGAAAATGGTTGACCTTGACCTTGAACTCAAGGTCACAGGTCATCTCAAAGTCAAATTTTCCAAAATTTCAAAGTGGATTATCTCTTTTAATATCATTGTTAGATTATTAGGACTTAGGAACCTTTATATAAACATGTGTTGCTACAATTTTGGCCTGTATCGTTTATTGGGAGATGAGGGTAAAGGGGTATTTACCCCTTTTTGACAAAAACCAGTTGCTCATGTTTTCAGAGAAAACTATAATGGCTAGAGGCTCAGTTTTTGCTGTAATTGATAGCCTGACTGCTCATCCATGGTAAGACACTTTTTATATTTTGATCAAACTTGGGGTTTCTGAGTTATTGGACTTTCAAAAATGGGTGTTTTGTCCAAAAAGTGAAAACATTTTTTAACTTTGGTTTGAATGGAGGGAAATTAATGAAACTTGGTGTGTATATAGTATTCATGAATTACAGTCACATTATAAAATAAAAATAACGTTTTGGGGGTAATTACCCCAAAAGGGGTAATTGACTCTAACTTTTGATTAACATGGACGATTTTCTCCAAATTTTGCACAAGTCCAGTATATTGACATGGGGAGATAATGCAAGTATGATTTTGATGTCAAGGGGAAATTTACCCCCTTATTCTGGATCGAAAGGGGTGAATATGTGTTTTGAGCAGTTATTGTGTATTGAATGATACAATAGGCATCGTTTGAGACTTACCTTTGTGCTGTGGATGTTCCTGGATAAAAATTGTCGTTTTTAGGTAATTACCCCAAAAAGGGGTAAAAAGTCATAACTTTTGATTGACTTGGACGATTTTCTCCAAATTTTGCACATGTTTAGTATCTTGACATGTGGACATAATGCAAGTACGATTTTGATGTAATGGGGTAATTTACCCCCATATTCAAGATCGAAAGGGTGAATATGTATTTTGAGCAGTTCTTGTCTTTCCAATGGTACAATTGGCATCGGTTGGGACTTTACTTCACACCATTGATGTTTTTTGGTTAAAATTGCCATTTTTAGGTAATTACCCCCAAAAAGGGGTAAATATTCATATCTTTTGACTGACTTGGACGATTTCCTTCAAGTTTTGCACAAGTTTAGTATCTTGACATGGGCACATAATGCAAGTATGATTTTGATGTCATGGGTTAATTTACCCCCATATTCAGGATCGAAAGGGGCGAATATGTGTTTTGAGCAGTTCTTAGCTTTGCAATGATATAACAGGCATCGTTGGGACTTTACTTCACACCATTGATGTTTTTGTGTTAAAATTGCCGTTTTTAGGTAATTACCCCAAAAAAGGGGTAAATATTCATAACTTTTGATTGACTTGGACGATTTTGTTCAAATTTTGCACAAGTTTAGTATCTTGACATGGGGGCATAATGCAAGTATGATTTTGATGTCAAGGGGTAATTTACCCCCTTATTCTGAATCGAAAGGGATGAATATGTGTTTTGACCAGTTATTGTGTATTGAATGATACAATAGGCATCGTTTGAGACTTTCCTTCGTGCTGTGGATGTTCCTGGATAAAAATTGTCGTTTTTAGGTAATTACCCCAAAAAAGGGTAAAAAGTCATAACTTTTGATTGACTTGGACGATTTTCTCCAAATTTTGCACATGTTTAGTATCTTGACATGTGGACATAATGCAAGTACGATTTTGATGTCATGGGGTAATTTACCCCCATATTCAAGATCGAAAGGGGTGAATATGTGTTTTGAGCAGTTCTTATATTTGCAATGGTATAATAGGCATCGGTTGGGACTTTACTTCACAATACAGATGTCCTTAGGTGAAAATTGTCATTTTAAGGTAATTACCCCCAAAAAGGGGTAAATATTCATAACTTTTGACTGGCTTGGACGATTTCCTTCAAATTTTGCACAAGTTTAGTATCTTGACATGGGCACATAATGCAAGTATGATTTTGATGTCATGGGTTAATTTACCCCCATATTCTGGATTGAAAGGGCGAATATGTGTTTTGAGCAGTTCTTATCTTTGCAATGGTATAATAGGCATCGGTTGGGACTTTACTTCACACCATTTTTGTTTTTGGGTTAAAATTGCAGTTTTTAGATAATTACCCCCAAAAAGAGGTAAATATTCATAACTTTTGATTGACTTGGACGATTTTCTTCAAATTTTGCACAGGTTTAGTATCTTGACATGGGGACATAATGCAAGTACGATATGGATGTCATGGGGTTATTTACCCCCATATTCCAGATCGAAGGGGGTGAATATGTGTTTTGAGCAGTTCTTATCTTTGCAATGGTATAACAGGCATCGGTTGGGACTTTACTTCACACCATTGATGTTTTTGAGTTAAAATGGCCGTTTTTAGTTAATTACCCCAAAAAAGGGGTAAATATTCATAACTTTTGATTGACTTGGATGATTTTCTTCAAATTTTGCACAGGTTTAGTATCTTGACATGGGGACATAATTCAAGTTTGACTTTGATGTCACTGGGTAATTTACCCTGAAAATCAATGCCAAAAGGGATGAACAAGTATTTTGAGCAGTTTTTGTGTTTTCAATGGTATATTTGGTTATGTGTTTCCATTGATTTTTCGTATGAATTGTTCAATCTTTTGCCTGCAAGCCCACGTATTCCATGTCGATTTATATCCTACCTTTTCAAAGGTTGACTGCTAGTTATTATTATTATTTTCTTGGCCAGTAGGTTTTTGTGCTAGAGACTTGAAACTTGGTACATATATAGTCCATGGTTAGTACTTCATTTTGGGAGAAGATGGTTGACCTTGACCTTGAACTCAAGGTCACAGGTCATCTCAAAGTCGAAAATTGGAAAACTTAAAAGTGGAATAACTTTTTTAATATTACAAGAATCAATTTGAAACTTTGGAATATATATATAAACATGTATCCCAACATTTGTAACCCATAATTGTTTTTGCGCAATGAGGGTAAGGGGGTAATTACCCCAATTTGACTAAAACAGGTTTGCACAGGTTTCCAGAAAAACTAAGCAAGCTAGAAACTCAGTTCTTTCACTGATAGGTAGCCTGACTAACCATTCAAGGTAAGTGATATTTTATATTTTGATTATGTGAAGGGGTAACTATGTAATGGGGTGTTGAAAATAGGGTGTTTTGCCCCCAGAGTGAAAACATTGTAAAACTTTTGTTTTAATGAAAGGATTTCAATGTTAGTCTGGTAATATATTAATGGTTTCTGTATTATGTAATCCTTGTTGCCCGAAGCTTGGTAATTACCCCCCAAAAAGGGGTAAATGTCTATAACTTGTGATTGACCTGGACGATTTTCTTCAAATTTTGCACACGTTTGGGATATTGACTCAGGCACATATTAAACGAATAATTTTAACAGTATTGCCAACATAGGGTATTTACCCTCGTAATCAATGCCAAAAGGGGTGAATATATATTTTGAGGAGTTATGTTGTTCAAAATGGAATATCAGCTGTATGTTTGGTCTACGGGTATCCGGTTGGATTTTACTGGATGAAAAGTTTCTGTTTTGGGTAATTACCCCCAAAAGGGGTAAATGTCTATAACTTGTGATTGACATGGACGATTTACTTCAAATTTTGCACACGTTTGGGATATTGACTCAGGCACATATTAAACAAATAATTTTAACAGTAATGCCAACATAGGGTATTTACCCTCGTAATCAATGCCAAAAGGGGTGAATATATATTTTGAGGAGTTATGTTGTTCAAAATGGAATATCAGCTGTATGTTTGGTCTACTGCTATCCGGTTGGATTTTACTGGATGAAAACTTTCTGTTTTGGGTAATTACCCCCAAAAGGGGTAAATGACTATAACTTGTGATTGACATGGACGATTTACTTCAAATTTTGCACACGTTTGTGACATTGACTCAGACACATGCTAAAAGGAAAAAATTCACAGAATAGGGTGATTTACCCTCGTAATCAAGTTCTAAGGGGGTAAATACATATTTTGAAGAACTTGGTTGTTTAAAATGGAATATTAGTTGCACGTTCGGTCTAGGTTACTCGTGTGGATGTTACTGGATGAAAAGTTTCGGTTTTTAATAATTACCCCCAAAAGGGTAAATGACTATAACTTGTGACTGACATGGACGATTTACTTCAAATTTTGCACACGTATGGGATATTGACTCAGGCACATGTTAAAAGAGAAAACGTTACAGTATAGGATAATTTACCCTCGTAATCAAGGTCAAAGGGGGGTAAATACGTATTTTGAGGAATTTGGTTGTTTAAAATGGAATGTCAAGTTTATGTTGGATCTAGGCTTGTACTTAATGGATGTTACTGGATGAACAGTTTCGGTTTTAGGTAGTAACCCCCAAAAGGGGTAAATGGCTATATCTTGTGATTGACATGGACAATTTTCTTCAAATTTTGCATGGGCTAAGTGTGTCTACTTTACGACATAATGTAAGTAGAAACTTCTGCTTACAGGGTCTCTACCATAATAATCCGACATAGTCTCATATAATTTGTTTTACTCATATATTTGAGGTCGAATCATTGCCTAACCTTTTTAAAGGTTGAATACTAGTTATTAATTACCTCTTGTTGTATTTAATTTTTTACAAAAGTGTGCAAAGGGGAGTCACCTTTCTCCCAATGGATTCCTTTTTTCTTGTTTTTTAACTTATTCCTTGAAATGCAGAGGATTGATGCTTTTGCAGTGATTCCAGAGAAAAGAAAAAACATTTTCTTAGACCATATTAATTTGTCTCTTGTTTAGCCATTCCAAATTTCATTGATATATGACATTGTCATAAATTTTAAAGGATTGCATGATATTCTGGTCAAGAGGCTAACAAGTGAGTTAGAAAAAAACACTCAACCTTTATAACAGCATTTGAAACAGCCTTTCTCCTTTCAGGAACAGATCAGTAAACAATGAGATAAGCAGCACAAGACTGCTCAAAAATGTAATTTGTGACGTATCGTGAATGACTTGGAATCACATTCAAATAGCTTCCTTTGAACTTTCAGTTTTAGAGGCAAATTGTGTTGGCCTATATCCAAGGCAAAACACTCTTTGGCAATTCTCTTCTGCACAACATTGCCATGGATTACTTTTGATTTATGTGACAATGTTTTTATTCTTACAATCATTTATTGACATGCAATATTTGTAAACATGTAATTTATATGGAAGTCCTGCTATACATTTCAATTCTGTGTAAAAGAGAGTCCTACACAAATCCAAAGCTAAAACACTCAGACATTCCTGCACATGATCATAAGGAAACTAAGCCTTTGGCAATTTTGCAGGCAATTGTTACAGGAGATGACAATTTTTGCCCTAATTGAGAATCCTTGACATATTATGCTAAGGGACCATTCAGAATTTATGACTTGTGGGGGGATGGGAGTTTTGCTGGAACTTCCCGTCAAAAAATTGATACCCCCCTTGAGTTTCATGCGGATTTTTAGCACCCCACCCCTAGGTTTCATACGTATTTTTAGTACCCCCCCCCCTCGACATTAAAAGCAATACACACATATATACTGTTATACATGGCCACGCGTACAGATTCGCGTAATTTTGCGGAGTTTTGCCGGTAAAAAAGTCCAAATAAAATGAGTTTATGCGTGTTTTTTAACATTTTTTCTTTGTTAAAATTTCTTACCCCCCCTTGGAAGTGTTGTCAAAAATTAATACCCCCCCTTGAAACACGTGTGAAAAGTTAGTACCCCCTCGGCCAAAACTCCCCCCCCCCAATCATAAATTCTGAACGGTCCCTAAATGAGGCCGTGGTAAGGTTACCACTGCGTGAAAACTAAAGTTCCTGTTAGGATAGGCCTGCAACTCTTACTAACTTCTTAGTTTAAACAGATCTTTTGATATAATTATACTCCGATGGGCAATGACTCTGCAGGTTATGTTTCTCATTTGTCAATTAACACTTGTCAATGCATAATTTCAAAAGTAATATCACGCTGTCAGAATTTTATTTTAGGATAAATTTCATTCTTTTTTCAAATCAAAAAATGGTAATTAAAAAGTAAATTCCTTCTGCTTTGTCATCTCATTAAATTTTTTAAAATCTGACATGTATGTATTTTTCGTGGGCCCAGCATGATCTCACCACTACAGCTTTCTCATTTCAACCAGTAACACATTAAATTTCACTCCTAAACCTGCCAATTTACCCAAGGATTTTCAAAGGGCATCTACGTCACACATTTCTTCACTTGGGCCCGATTTCGCCAAACTGACGTGTTGATTTCTGTCACTTGTGAAGTGAATGACTTATAGAGCAGAACTGCCTCTTTGCTTTATGATGATTGACCTTCCAGATGATAGATGTAAGAACCAATGAAGCCAAGCAAATATTCTGCATATATAAAATGATAAAAAGGGCTCTTGCTCCATACGTGTGGTGTCCAAACATGTAGACAAATGCCATTGATAAAATGTCATTCTCATGCAGTCAGCTGGTATTGCCTGTGGAATGATCAATTGCCTGCAAAGATTCACCACTCTATGAGTGGCATTCAAAGAATTTCCCATAGGAGGGTCAGTAACCTGTACAATAGACCAGATGCTTGTCTAAAGAGATTACTGGCAATTAACTTAAGGAAGTAGATCAATCTTGTGATAAGATAAGAAATTGTTAAATTCACTTTCTTGCACAAACACACTTGGCTTGAGCAATTGAAGCAAGGCTTGTCCACTGTGAAGTATGTGCACCCATAATTGGGAGGGTAAATCTGTTTAGAAGAGTAATTTTTTCCACCTATTAATAGAATGATATAAACATATTTTCTCACCTTGTAAAATTGCACATCAGAGAATTATATATTTGTTTAAGCTAAAGTGCACTCTGACAAACTTTCAGCAATACTTCAAAGTATTTGCAGCCAAGCAATATGACTAAAAAGAACCTCCTCAAATTCTGGAAAAGCGAAATTTATTTGAAGACAAGGAGTCAGCACTGAATTGTGCCATCAAGACTCTAATTGCATCTGAAAGACTATTCAGGTTTCACCCTACACATTTGTGACTTTCATCTATGAGAGTTGGAAAATTAGATGTGCAATGGAAAGGTAGATGTGCAATGACTGCGAACAAGCATGCACATTGGAGTCACTTTGTCAGCCCAAGAGTCAATTATCTTCTTTTTGAAGTCAGCCATCTTTCTGAGGAAGAGGTTTTTGGTTTAACTGAGGAAAATTATCGGATTCATATCAATTTTCTGACTGAAAGGTCATCCAAGAGATCTTAACATTAATTAATTATCTAAAATATGATTGTTTTTAAGTCATTATAAATATGTAAAAAAGAGTCATTCTTCATAAAACAAACCCCGACCTATCGATTGTATTGATTTCTACTTCTCCTGTTTCTTAACTGCCTCATTTGAAATACTCCATAATGGTAATTGACAAAATATAAACTTACAATACTAACAATTAGTCACTAGCATTTTGAATGCGTCTTGCGGTCTTTGTGGATCTATGTATCATGAAAATGTGTGTTTGATGTTCATCTGATCCTTGAAATTCAGCGGTTGGGACTCAGGAGACCAACATAATTTGTTCCTGACCACTAAGGGCCATTATGTTGACCACTTTAGACAACGGTCAAGGTCAAGGCATCGCAAAGGTAATTTCCACAACACTACCATAAAGAACCTTTTGCATTAAGAGTTAACAATACTTTACTTAACATGTATATAATACGTAAGTATCACGAAATGATGTTTGCTGTAATTAAAATGGGGCCATTACCTGTCATCATCTTGATTTTGCAGCTTGATTCGGTAGATGCTCACAACAAAAAATCCAACTATGCTTCATTCTCTTTGACTGAAATTGCATGAATTGCATCCATGTTCTGCTTCAAAATAACAACGTCAATTGGATTCCATATACGATACCATGCGATACAATATACTTTATTCAATCACAGAGTGAATTTTTACTTGTTTTGATGAGCTCAGTCTTGCAAGACAGTGCAAAAATCATAAATATTTAAATTAAATAGACAATAAAACATAATAAATATTTACAGCTTCATCAAAAGAACCAGCATAAAGCTTGAACTTCAAAAATATTGATAGATTGCGTAATATCCTATTCAAGAGGCTAAAAAATGACTAAGAAAAACACACACTGCCTTTGAAACATGCGTAAAATATACAGTGTAATACCTCCAGATGGAAGATTTACAAAATACGAAATGTGGTGTGAAAACCTGCATCAATTTGATATCGTTACGTCATGTATGCCTTTGCAGAAACCCAAATGATCCTGTTATTTATCTGTCTCACACACAAATGACTTCCTTTGAACTTTCCATTTCAGAGACAAATGATACATCTGACAAAACAAGCTTCTGCAATTTCTCATCTGAATGCCACATTGCAATGAATTGAAAGCTGACAATCTGTTTTCTCACAAATATTGATTGTATGTCAAATATTCTATGGTATTCTACTTGTTAAGGACCCTTTCCATAATCAAAATGATAATTTTAATCAACTGAGCTTGATTTCTCCAAGCATGACAGAAAACAACTTTCTGTTGAGGGCTATCTGGGCCAAAGCGATGCTTAGGCTTAAGAGGCACTTTTTGTAAAAACCTGCGGGGGTGGCCGGGGGTCCGTCAGACTTTGCAATGTGCCATACAAAGCTGTAAGTCTCGCTAAGAAAAATTCACCAAAATTTTTTTTCCTAGAGCCAGCGGTTTCCATGGAAACAGCTGCTATGTTGACCAATGTCAGACCCCTTTTTTTTCATAAATCCTCAAAAGGGAAAAATTGTGAAACTCAAAATTACCATTTATTGATAGGTGGCCTCTGTTGAGAGCTGTGAATTTAATGACGTAAAAAATTGCACATGACAAGTAGAAGTGTAAGGAAACTTGTTGTGTTCATTCTTTTTCAAATACCATGATTTATGACCCTACCACAGCGCCCCCTAGTGGCCATTGTTTTCAGTCCAGTACCTGAGGTGAAGACATACCAACATAGAAATACATAGAAGGGACATGAGGCTGTATGATGCCACCTCAAGATGAGGTCACCAAATCAGCCATATTGGAACTGCCCTGAGACATGACGTCACAATAGACCAATTATGATGTGACGTCATGCCATTGTTATAAGTGACATCACAGTTATTGGTGACGTCATGGTCCATTGTGCCAGTATTCAGGGCAGTTCCAAGATGGTGGATTTGGTTGCTTCATCTGCCAGAGCCTCAAGTCCCTTCTATGTATTTCTATGCATACCAACTTCAGAGGAACTTTTTTCAAAAAGGAAACGCGATCCAGGTAGGTGACCTAAGCGTAGTTTTTTACTAACACCTGTATTTTCGGAAACTATTTTCAAACTCGTGGGCACTCATTCCAATTTGACTGTGGCGCCACCTATATCATTCGAATTTTTTTTTTTCAAAATAATCAACATACTTTAAGCCTGGCTGCAGTGATGAAGGGTAATGCTGAATTATTCAAAATTACATCCTGTCTGGCCAATAATACTAACTTAGATATAGCAAGTGACAGAAATCACAAAAGTCACATGGTTTTCCAGAGAGAGGGCTGTAACCATTGTAATGTCAGTTGCATTTTACAAATCTAACATTTTTTTCATGTTATTTGATTGCCTGTCAGTCATTGACAAATATTTTGAATGGAAAATAAAGGGCATGAAAATAATTTTGAGGATTTGGGGCAATAATTTTTTTGGAATTATTTGGTTGCCATGGTAACTAAGGGAGTACCCCAGGCGTAAACATGAGGATGCAAACAAGGAAATATTTAGGAAATTGTCCATATAGCATGGCCTATTTGGTGTAAAATAGCTTATTTAGATATCCAAATATGCTCTAACACAGGGGTATAAAATATAATTATAAAAAAAAGTGGGTCAAAGGTCACAATTGTCTATAAAAGTAGGTCAAAGGTCAAATACGGGCAAAATATTTCACATTTTTATCCTAAATTTGTCATTTTTAACCTCTTGTACACCTTGCCACAGCTTTTCAAGCACCCTATTGCATTCCTCCAACCTTAACCAAGTTCTAAATAGCAAATTGACCCTGACATTGAATATCTAGGTCAAGGTCACTGTTCAAAAGTAGGTCAAATGTCAATATTTGTTGGTTTTTTCTCCAAGAACAGCCAAAATGTTGGGTATAGGTTGTGTTTTGCATGTGTTTAAGACTAATGTTTAAGCAATAATCCCACCAAAAAAATGAAAACTTGCAGGTCATCATCCTTAGTGATTGTTGTCATGGCAACATAAAAAAGAAATACATTCCATGGCTTGTTAGCAACTGATGCAAAATCAAGCATATTGGGAAAAATAAATAAATATCCGGGAAATTGTCCAGGTAGTATGGCCAATTTTTTTGCAGATGTCCAGATATGATCTGAATGGGGGTATAAAATATGATTATTTTTTTAAAAGTGGGTCAAATGTCACAAATGTCCATAAAAGTAGGTCAAAGGTCAAATACGGGCAAATATTTCACATTTTTCTCCTAAATTTGTCTCTTTTAACCTCTTTTACACCTTGCCACTGCTTTTCAAGCACCTTATTGCATTCCTCCAACCTTAACCTAGTTCTAAATAGCAAATTGACCCTTGACCTTGAATATCTAGGTCAAGGTCACTTTTCAAAAATAGGTCAAATGTCAATATTTATGTGTTTTTTTCTCCAAGAACAGCCAAAATGTTGGGTAAAGGTTGTGTTTTGCATGTGTTTAAGACTAAGGTTTAAGCAATAATCCCACCAAAAAAATTGAAAACTTGCAGGTCATCATGCATCCTTAGTGATTGTTGTCATGGCAACATAAAAAAGAAATACATCCATAGCTTGTTAGCAACTGATGCAAAATCAAGCATATTGGGCCAAAAAAAAGAAATATCTATGAAAGTTTTGAGGTCGTATGGCCAATTTTGTGTAAAACAGCATATTTAGATGTCCACATATATGCTCTAACATGGGGGATATAAATATTATTACAATAAAAGGTGGGTCAAAGGTCACAAATATATGTCTATAATAGTTGATCAAAGGTCAAATAAGGTCACATTTTTTTCTCCTGAATTTGTGTTTTTAACCCCCTATACACATCACCACTGCTTTTAACCCTTATTGCATTCTTCAACGCCTAACCTAATCCTAAATGGCAAATTGACCAAATTCAGGAGAAAAAATGTGCCCTTATTTGACCTTTGATCAACTATTGTAGACATATATTTGTGACCTTTGACCCACCTTTTATTGTAATAATATTTTATACCCCCATGTTAGGGCATATGTGGACATCTAAATATGCTGTTTTACACAAAATTGGCCATACGACCTCAAAAATTTCATAGATATTTCTTTTTTTGGCCCAATATGCTTGATTTTACATCAGTTGCTAACAAGCTATGGATGTATTTCTTTTTTATGTTGCCATGGCAACAATCACTAAGGATGATGACCTGCAAGTTTTCATTTTTTTGGTGGGATTATTGCTTAAGCCTTAATGATAATGATGATAATGTTTATTTGTTTATAGTGCACTACATCAAAATAGCGACCTCAATGCACTGTACAATAATACAAAAATTCATACAATGATTTAAATTAAGTAAAATTGTAGTTAAAAACCGAAATAAGATAAGAAATCAGATAAAACTCTATTAAAACAAATTAACAAATTAAAAGTAGTAAGATCTAAATAAATGTGTCTTCAACCTGGCTTTAAAAGTCTCATACACTGTTAAGGCACCTAACAGGGTTGGGCACGAGTACACCCAAATGTACTCGAGTACGAGTACGAGTACTTGTCATATCCACGAGTACGAGTACGAGTACGAGTACAGCTTTTTCTGAATGTACTCGAGTACGAGTACGAGTACATTCAAATGTACTCGAGTACGAGTACGAGTACATTTTTGTAGTAATGAACCTTATTTGTGCAATATATTAAAAAAAACACTTAATATTAATTAGTAAATTAATGTGCAAAAACAGGGAATATTTGTGCAGGCTACCTATAAGATGCCCCATCATAATTAAGAAGTGAAGTCTTTTAAAATGGCAAGATTTTGAAGCTGCACTGCAAAAAAAGTTTTTGTGAAACCGACAAAACGAACGTTATAGCAGGTGTTCATCCAAAATTTTCTGCGAATTCAGGCAAAAGTATGTGTATTATTTAAATTTCTTTCTTCAAAAACCTCAAAAAATGAAGAGTATAGACAATTTCTTTGTCTATTTCACATAAAAAGCTAGTCTAGTTTTCTCAATGTGGTGAATGATAGTTGGGTTGAGATCTTTTTGGATATTGGATTAGCATCTACGTCTAACTTTATCAGAGAAATAAGGACTTATCAGATTGGATATGTTTTTGGCCTACTGGTATATTCTCTGTGCCATTCGAGATGGGACAGTTATAGATCGTACAGGGCAATTATTCACTATAATTTAGAAACAAATGGCTATTAAATATGTTAAATTTTGTCAAAGTTACTTAATCTTGGATGTTGTAGGTTTGTGATAATGCTTCATGCGTATTTTTGATAACCTTGAAAATACACATAAATTGTGTAGAGCTACTCACATATTTTCACCAGGAAAATTTACATTGTAGTGATTGATTGCAGCCATGCGAATTACTACCTTCTGATTGTTTGAGATATACTGAGCTTTTTATCAGTTCTAATTGTGGTACAATAACCATTTTACTAATTTTAGGCCCACAAAAATCAGAATGGCAAGAACTATCTGTCAGTCTTACATAATATTCAATACCTTCCCTTAATGCCAAGAATTCGTTGAAAGAGATAGGCCTTCGTCAAAGCTTGAAAAGGCAAACGTCTCGAGTGAAAATTTAATAAAATAAAAATTCATTAAAAGTAAAGAAATGGGTATTTCGTTTAGCTAACAACATTATTCGTCAGACAAAATTATATAACATGTTATACATGTAGTTTGATCACTGATAATTGAGCAGAAAATTAGTTATTGTGTTAAAAAGACACAACACAGCAATGAATTCAAATCCACCAGGCCATAAAACTTTCACTGAATGCTGATTGGTCAATGCATGAGCACCACTTGAAATTGAGAAAATGAAAGATTCTTCATATTATGACTCAAAAAGAAAGTTTATCAAAATACAATGTCATCATTTAAATCTATCTTTAAACTTGAGGGCAAGCCTGAGAAGAAGGCATTATTGTTTAGGCCTAATTCCCATAAAACCGCCGATTTATCCAAAGAAAGGTGAAAAAGGAAATGACTTTTTTGATTGATTAAATAGGGCTAGAGACATAATTTAAAAACATAGGTGTATCAATTAGATGTCCTGGAATGCAATGGCGAAAGAAATAACGCTGTATATTCAATAGTAAGGCTCGTTTTAGCCCGTGAATTATGATGTTTTGATTTGCGCCAAAAGGTTTGAAAATCAAAAATGGCGGCCATGTGATGTGTATTCTGTTGAATCTGGAATGGAAGAGTCTAGGAAGATACTGAACACTTTGTTTCATTCTTGAAATCACTTGTCCAAGTAATCTCTGTTTATAACAGATACATTTTAAAATATCAAAGAAAACAAAGAACAATTATTTTAAGTAGTGTATCATGTAAGATATATTAACAGGAAAAAATAAAGATATTACAAAACATGTGTTGAATGGGATTTTTATAACTTTTTTATTTACTTTTTATGGTAAGAACAACTGACTTCTCAATAAAGATGGCTTGGAATCTAAGTTCTAAACTGCCTCTTATTCAATTAATGAATTCAGTTTTCATAATTTATTTGCTTTTGTGTTCATATTTGCTATTTTGAAGCTTCAATTGTACTCGTGATGTACTCACTACGAGTACGAGTACTTTACCAATGTACTCGAGTACGAGTACGAGTACTGTACTCATGATTTGGCACGAGTACTGAGTACATGCGAGTACTTTGAAAAATGTACTCGAGTACACGAGTACACGAGTACATGTGTACTCGTGCCCAACCCTGGCACCTAATCTCCTGTGGCAAACTGTTCCACAGGGAGGGTGCACAGATGGCAAAAGCGCGGTCTCCATATGTTTTCAAAGTTTTTGATGATGGTCGTTTTAAAGATACGCCATTGTCACTTCGCAAATTATAGGCACCCGGAGTGTTACGACACAAAAGTTCTTTCAAATAAACTGGAGATGAGTCCCAGTGTATACATTTAAAAATGATAGACAATAATTTGAACTGTATACGTAATGCTACAGTCTTAAACACAAGCAAAACACAACCTTTACCCAACATTTTGGCTGTTCTTGGAGAAAAAACCAATAAATATTGACATTTTTTTGACCTATTTTTGAAAAGTGACCTTGACCTAGATATTCAAGGTCAAGGGTCAGTTTGCTATTTAGAACTAGGTTAAGGTTGGAGGAATGCAATAAGGTTCTTGAAAAGCAGTGGCAAGGTGTAAAGAGGTTAAAAAGACAAATTTAGGAGAAAAATGTAAATTATTTGCCCGTATTTGACCTTTGACCTACTTTTATGGACATTTGTGAGAATTGACCCACTTTTTAAAAATTAATTATATTTTATACCCCCATTTAGATCATATCTGGACATCTGCAAAAAAAATGGCCATACTACCTGGACAATTTCCTAGATATTTATTTTTTTTGGCCCAATATGCTTGATTTTGCATCAGTTGCTAACAAGCTATGGATGTATTTCTTTTTTATGTTGCCATGGCAACAATCACTAAGGATGATGACCTGCAAGTTTTCAATTTTTTTGGTGGGATTATTGATTAAGCCTTAGTCTTAAACACATGCAAAACAGAACCTTTACCCAACATTTTGGCTGTTCTTGGAGAAAAAACACATAAATATTGACATTTTTTTGACCTATTTTTGAAAAGTGACCTTGACCTAGATATTCAAGGTCAAGGGTCAGTTTGCTATTTAGAACTAGGTTAAGGTTGGAGGAATGCAATAAGGTGCTTGAAAAGCAGTGGCAAGGTGTAAAAGAGGTTAAAAGAGACAAATTTAGGAGAAAAATGTGAAATATTTGCCCGTATTTGACCTTTGACCTACTTTTATGGACATTTGTGAAATTTGACCCACTTTTTAAAAAATAATTATATTTTATACCCCCATTTAGGGCATATCTGGACATCTGCAAAAAAATTGGCCATACTACCTGGACAATTTCCTAGATATTTATTTTTTTGGCCCAATATGCTTGATTTTGCATCAGTTGCTAACAAGCTATGGAATGTATTTCTTTTTTATGTTGCCATGACAACAATCACTAAGGATGATGACCTGCAAGTTTTCATTTTTTTTGGTGGGATTATTGCTTAAACATTAGTCTTAAACACATACCAATAAATATTGACATTTGACCTATTTTTGAACAGTGACCTTGACCTAGATATTCAAGGTCAAGGGTCAATTTGCTATTTGGAACTAGGTTAAGGTTGGTGGAATACAATAGCGTGCTTGAAAAGCAGTGGCGAGGTGTAAAAGAGGTTAAAAAAGACAAATTTAGGAGAAAAATGTGAAATATTTGCCCGTATTTGACCTTTGACCTACTTTTATAGACAATTGTGACCTTTGACCCACTTTTTTTTAATAATTTAATTTTAAACCCTTGTGTTAGAGCATATTTGGATATCTAAATAAGCTATTTTACACCAAATAGGCCATGCTATATGGACAATTTCCTAAATATTTCCTTGTTTGCATCCTCATGTTTACGCCTGGCGTACTCCCTTAGTTACCATGGCAACCAAAAAATTCCAAAAAATATTATTGCCCCCAATTCTCAAAATTATTTTCATGCCCTTAATTTTCCATTCAAAATATTTGTCAATGACTGACAGGCAATCAAATAACATGAAAAAAATGTTAGATTTGTAAAATGCAACTGACATTACCATGGTTACAGCCCTCTCTCTGGAAAACCATGTGACTTTTGTGATTTCTGTCACTTGCTATATCTAAGTTAGTATTATTGGCCAGACAGGATGTAATTTTGAATAATTCAGCATTACTCTTCATCACTGCAGCCAGGCTTATTGATTATTTTGAAGAAAAAAAAAATTCGAATGATATAGGTGGCGCCACAGTCAAATTGGAATGAATGCCCACGAGTTTGAAAATAGTTTCCGAAAATACAGGTGTTAGTAAAAAACTCCGCTTAGGTCACCTACCTGGATCGCGTTTCCTTTTTGAAAAAAGTTCCTCTGAAGTTGGTATGTCTTTACCTCAGGTACTGGACTGAAAACAATCGCCACTAGGGGCGCTGTGGTAGGGTCATAAATCATGGTATTTGAAAAAGAATGAACACAACAAGTTTCCTTACACTTCTACTTGTCATGTGCAATTTTTTACGTCATTAAATTCACAGCTCTCAACAGAGGCCACCTATCAATAAATGGTAATTTTGAGTTTCACAATTTTTCCCTTTTGAGGATCTATGAAAAAAAAGGGGTCTGACATTGGCCAACATAGCAGCTGTTTCCATGGAAACCGCTGGCTCGAGGGAAAACATTTTGGTGAATTTTTCTTAGCGAGACTTACAGCTTCGAAACGGTGTAAGGCACATTGCAAAGTCTGACGGACCCCAGGCCACCCCTGCAGGTTTTTACAAAAAGTGCCTCTTAAATATGGTTATTGTTATAGGCATGCATTTTTTACAACAGTTAATACAGTTATTTACTTTGAAACCAGTAAATCTTTTGTTTGTGTTTTCAAATAAATGCCTGCTCATGTTATCACCATTTGTGATCAACGACTTTGAATATGATTTTAAAAAACTCCTTGAAACATTCATTTTACTAATTGATACTCTTCAAATTAATAACCATTATGAACAGCTAAAACTGGATGATTGACCCTCCTGATGATGGATGAACCTTTCAGAAAGAACCAATTAGGTCAAGTAAATATTCCTGCAACCAAGTGATAGAAAGGGCTTTCACTGCATCTGGTGCCAAATACATGGACAAATGTCATTCATCAAATTTCATTCTCATGCAGTCAGCTGGCATTGCTTGTTGAATAATCAGTTGAGCAGCCGAGGATTTACCATGCATCAAATTCTACATCTAGGGTCAGTAACCTACCTAAATAGGCCAGGTGCATGTCTTGAAAGGCTAATATTTACAGTTGTGAAAGTTGATCCATCTTGGGATAGAATTACAAATTGCCTCATTCACTTACTTGCATGGGTATGCTCATCTGGATAATGAGGTTGCAGAAGGGCTACTATGTGAAGTCGAAGGAGCACAGTCGTTCTAACCTGTGATATATAATTTAGCATGAAGAAGAGCATATTACAAAATCTCGCTATTTTCCTTGGTTTTCTAAGGAATGTATGCCCCAGAACCAGTCTTTGCCCACCCCCTGCCCAGCCCAAGGCTTCCACTCAGCCTACAGCCCTGTGCATCCAACTATAGAGTCAAGCTAAAAAATCCATGAGGGTCAATTACATCCACTTCCCATTACTTACATTACAAATAAACATACTACTCACAAATATGAGACTAAATAGAATAGGTTGTGTGACACAATTCAATACCACAGCACTTCAAATAATTCAAAGACTCTTTTCTTAGAAACGTATGCCCATAATTTCCCTTGCCAATAGCGTCTCAGAATGCAACTATTCCTGCTCAAAAGGTCTCATGAATGCCAGTGACTTTACATACTTTGAGCTGGAATTGATTCTTGGTAAAGGTATGAATGCTTCCTTGAATGAAAAGTGTGAGAGAGCTCATGTTAGTGACTTTACATACTTTGAGCTGGAATTGTTTCCTGGTCAAAAGTGTTTTAAACTCTTCCCGGAATGGAAAGTATACAACAACCTAATTTACTTGTACAAGAGGAAACGACACTTGAGTTCCAGACATATATCTACAGCGAATTTGACCACTGAATCTTAAGTTCTCTACCTATGCAATTCACAACTTTGCTACTAACTATGGAGTTGCTACTTGATTTGTCAGTAGGCCTACCCTCAGCATCTTGACTATGCTAAACTGTGCATCCCGGCCTGAAATGTTAATAACGATAATGCTTTAACAAGTAGGATTTTGGTCATGACTCATGAAGTATCGACGGGTAGGCTACACATAAGAAAAACAGTGTTTATAATGTATGAAGCACTTACACTCTTCTTACTTTCACTCATTGAAATGTTAATTAGCCCAAAAACCTTATTTGTGTCAAAATGTCACAATGACATTTTGCAAAATGAATTAGATGACAAAATGTGTATCCTTCATCCAGTTCAGCAAGTATTACTTCAGAAAATGTAAATAAGAACCACTCAACCCAGAAATGCTGTCACAACTGTCAAGGCCAAAATGTAAACAATCTCCTTGATTAACCAACACAAAAGAAAGGAAATAGGATGTTACTTATTCCTATGTCTGTGATTTATGCACTGGTGTTTAATTAACAACTAAAATGGAAATTGGCTGTAGTAATAAACAATGCCTTTCTTAACCTTGTCACACGTGCTCTGACACCAAAGTTATTTGCAGATCAGGTAATGAAATCTGTTACGATGGAACAAGATTATATTTTCCAAAGGACAAGTTTGTCTTCATAAATTACTATGCTCACATGCAGACATAATTAATCAATTATGTTTCTTTTACAAACATTGTAAACCAAGCAGCAGCAGGACAGATAAAGGCATTGCACAGATGATTGAAGGAAATTCGTTCACCCGGAGATGTTTGTTCCCAGGCGTTTCTGAGCTCCTTTGTGTCTCTGAGCTTTTCATGGGTTTATTCCCCTGAGTTATGTCTTTATTTAGCATCAAAGGTCATCAATCATTTGGCTGCTGAACCAGGGATTAGGACGAATTTTGGCAAGCAAATTTACCTTTTGTGCTCATAAAGCATTATAACACTAGGAAAATTGAAGTGGAATTTCAAATGAAGGTTATTTCTGAAATAAACATTTACTCAGTCTTTCCAGACACATATATTTTGGCAAGTGATAGAATGGCATCCAAAAACTGTAATAAATCCCCTGAATTGTGTTTCATTATTTAAGCCCTATATGCTGAAACATTTCCTTCATCTTTTTCTGCTTGTGATTCTATACAAGTAAAAAGTCATGACAAATGTTCCTTCAGGTTAGGCTCATCCATCAGACAGTGGACAAATGATGACATAACACAGACTAAACAGCCCTGTGGTGATGGATATTTCCAACAAGGTATTTGCATAATGAATCATGAGGTGATGGATGTATAGCCAGAACAAAATATGTGTGACACATTCATGAGCGCAAGTTGCAAACATTAATATTTATGCATGGAAATATTTTCCACAGAAGTATGAGTTATGTCTTTGTACAATGACTTCCGCTAGTGAGTCCAAAAGTGTTACATCCACAAACAAAACAACAATGTATGTATTTGTTAGTTTTCAATGCACAAAGGTCTGTTCATTGACTCACCAGGAGCTTTCGCCCTTCTCTCAAGGGCTTCCTTTGAGAGAAGGGCGAAAGCTCCTGGTGAGTCAATGAGCAGACCTTTGTGCTATGAAAACTTAACAAATATGAATCTCCAAAGGTCAGGATTAAGCTTACATAGTTTTAACAATGTATAGTCATTACACCCGGATACCAGATTTGACCGTCCAAAGTTGAAATTGAAAAAGGTTAGTTTTCTTAGCTTGAATGGCTGAACGTATGATTTAGATGGAGAACCAAAATTACCATAAATGCCAAATTACACCAGTTGGCCCAGTACTTCAGGCTACTAAGATTATTGATTGACATGCAATATCTGTAAAAATGTAATTTTTATGTATGGAAGGGTAGTCCAACTATATATTTCAGTTAAGTATCTGACACTCTTTTAAAATTACATGGTAATTTTATCACTGTAAAAAATAGGCCTACATATATCCAACGCCCCCAAGCAGACATTCCTGCAATAAATAGAAAGCCTTGGAAATTTCCAAACTGTTTGTCCTAAGCCTTGACTTATGTAATATGAGATAGAGGCAGGGTTATGCACTGCATGAAATCTTAAATGCCAGTCAGGACAGACTTACGACAAAACTATGCTTTGTAAAGTTTAGAATAACACAAAAAGACTACCATAATTTTAAGTTTTACCAATTGCGGGCGGACCTGGTTTTTTTTTGGCCAATGTAAATACAACTTTTGAATATTATATTTTACCAAATTGCGGACGGATCTGGTTTTTTTTGGCCAATGTAACTAAAAACACCTTTTGAATATATAATCTGATGGTCGATCACTTGGCAAGTTATGTATCTAAATTGGCAATTAACACTCGTTAATGGAAAATTCAAAGAGTGATATCACGCTTTCCGAATTCTATGTTAGAATATGGTCCATTCTGTTTTTCAATCTAAAAATAGCAATTAAGAAAACCAATAGAGTAGCAAAGAATTCTTTCTGCCTTGTCATCTCATTTGATTTCTCTTTAATATTGTTTTCTCAAGATTATAAAAATCTAATATGATTTTAAAATTCTAAGGGACCGTTCAGAATTTATAACTGGGGGGGGTGGGAGTTTTGCCCGAGGGGGTACTAACTTTTCACACGTGTTTCAATGGGGAGGTATCAATTTTTAACAAGACTTCTAAGGGGGGGTAAGAAATTTTAACAAAGAAATAATGTTATAAAACACACATAAACTCACTTTATCTAGACTTTTAACACGCAAAAGTCCACGAAATGACGCAAATCTGTATGCGTGACATTGTATAACAGTATATATATGTGTGTATTGCTTTGTATGTCGAGGGGGGGTACTAAAAATACGCATGAAACCTAGGGGTGGGGTACTAAAAATCCGCATGAATCTCAAGGGGGGTATCAATTTTTGACGGGAAGTTCCAGCAAAACTCCCACCCCCCCCCAGTCATAAATTCTGAACGGTCCCTTATTGTTTCAAAGAAATGAAGAAAAGTGGCACTTCTCAAACTAGAAATGCTTTTACACCTGTCAAGGCCAAACCATAAACAATCTCCGAGATAAACTAAACAACAAAAGAAAGGAAATAGGATGTTAGTTAATTCCTGTAGATGTATGGTGTGAATAAATGAATGTAATTACTCCAGAGGATGATTCCATTTCCTTACCTACATGTATTAAGTCTTCTATTGTTCTAAGGCAGCTGGCTTTTTTCTGCGCCTTCTCTTTTGTATTTTATGTCATAAGTTATGACATTCTTGTCTTGACTCAATTACTGATTTTCATACTTTGTTTCTGTGTCAAGTGCTATGTTAGGCATGACCTGGCTTTGTACAATTATTGTGCAGCTGGAAACCTGCATGATATGACCAAAGTCTCTCTCTCAAGTACACCGTAAAATTTGAAATTTTCAGTCAGCTTACAGTCCTCGTATTACTAACGTGGAATCTCAAGTTCTTTTCTATGCTGTTGAACTGTGACGTCAGAGATGACTCTATTCTAGCATTGCAATATGTGTAAATTAACTACAAGCTGTGATGTCATTTCAAACCGGGTCAGATTCCCCAGCTTCTAGCCAATGTTGATCCTCCTGAACTGAGCGTCACAGTTTCAACACTGTGTCAGAGTAAGAATTTTATCAGGGATAACCCCCACAAACACGTCATCACGGCTTGATAGCCAATGGGCTGACAGTAAACTACGCATCACAGTTCAAACATTAATATATTGAAGGGAGCATTAAATTTGTGATCCCAGTGATTTATCACAGCAATCACCAGTCTAATCCTACCATATGGCAGCTTTGTGAGCATTCACAGTAGACAACTGTTTTAATCCCCGCAGAGTTGTTTGATTAATCCACAAACTTGCTAACTTACAGCTTTAAACTTTGGGGAAGATGGTATAAACAGAAGACTTTGACAATTTGTCTGTAAATACATGGCTTATGTTTTGTATATTTGTTCTGGCAGCCCATTGGCTGAGAGGCTGTGATGTCAAACTTGTATGGGTTTTCCCAGACCCAATTTTCACTCTGACTCTGAGTTGAAACTGTGATTCTCAGTTTGGTGGATTCGCATTGGCTAGAAGCTGGGGAATCTGGCCCAGTTTAAAATGACATCACAGCTTGGAGTTAATTTAAATATACTGCAAAGCTAGAATAGTGTCATCTCTGACATCACAGTTCAACAGCACAGAAAAGAACTTGAGATTCCACGTAAGTATGATGAGGATTGAGTGAGATGGTTGTAGGCCTACAATTTGTTTGACCTTACATAGCTTGTTGTTTTAATTTATGGTAATCTATACGTGGTCAATAACTTTGAACAACAACCTATGTCAGCTCAGGAATTGTGCCAATATCTCATGATTTAAGCTGACTCAAAATTCAATTTTACAGTGTAACCATATGCTTTGGACAATGTACTGAGATGCCAATTCAGTGCTGCAATGAAACAATGTGGGAAAACCAATGTGAACACCAATGGGAAAACCAATGCCTTAGATGATCAGGAATTCTTGTCTCCCCTACCAGAATGTAACATGGCCGGCAATTATTCTATTGCATTCTTTCAACAGAACTATTCAGGAGCAGAAAAAAAAACAACAACATTGCATTGATATGGATGGTCTGAAAAAATTTTTCAAAGCTGTGGTTGTTCCTTGGTGTCTCATGTCCTTTGGGTTTATTCTCTTGAGATAAAACTTCATTTAGCATCTAAGAGCATCAATCAAATTTGGCTGCTAAAGTCAGCATTGTGAAGAATTTGTCAAGATAATATGCCTTTGGTGTTTAAAAAGCATTAGGCCTATAACACTGGGGGAACACATCACAGGACAAGTTGTGTTCTATTTTAGTTCTGGTTTATTTTGTTTGTCAAACTTTACTTAACATTAAAATACACTCTTAAAGCAAAAGGTTCTTGATGGTATATATAAAGAACCCACATCTGAATAATGGTTCTACATTTTGCAATAGGCAATAGGTTATGTAAAGTTTTATTCACATGAAATGATTGTGCTTTTATAATAATTGTATATTGCTAGGTGGCTCCCTGCTATAGCTAGCATGCCCGCCTTGTACACAAGAGGACATGGGTTTGATTCCACTCCGGCCATGTCCAGAGGTTATCACTATAATGATTGGTATATGTGATTGCCATTCAGCTAGTTCCAAATTCGACTTATCCACGTAAGTGACACGACAAAACCCTGAGGGGCTCCTGTGTTCCTAATACACATGTCTGCTTTCCAACATTTATACAACACTATCCTGGATGTCATGTCTAAACTTGCATTTGTGCAAAATTACATGTACAGTGTACACCAAACTACACCATGCATGAATGTGCCATATTCGCATAAAAATACATACATATGGAAAATGAACTGAAACCTGTTGGCTTTGAAATGTTTTTGAAACATGACACACCAATGAATGGAAGACAATTACCTAAATTGCTGAAATAGTTTTTGTCAACCTATTTATCACACTGTTAAAACCAAAATTGTTAAATGTGGCCCAATTTTAATTTTTGTCGTTTGGGGCGCGGAGGGGGGGGTGCACGTGACCCCCCATATTGGACCTGTGCCCCCCCAGGTGCTTTCAGTGTTTAAATAACTGATTAGAGACGATTTTACCAAGTCATGACATACCGTCATATTTCATAATGACCTTGAAGACCCCGTCTGTCTGCAACATGCTGTAATAGAAGGTCAAGCAACGGCCAGTGGGAAGTCCTGCCGACAGAAAGGGAGAGGTCAAACCTCCCGTACTTCCTTCAGAGCCATCATTGGTGAAGAGGTAAGCATAATAACCTGAAATTATATATTCACTTTCATGCAATTACCATATTATATATGAAATTGGGAAACTAAACAATTGACAAAATATTCAAACTTGAACACGTAAAAATCTTAGATAAATTTCTATAAAATATATAATGAAATGATTGAAAACATCAAGAGCAAAATATTTATTGTCACCAACAATATTTAAAATTAACATTCCAAGTAGTTAAACTTAGTCTGCTTAAACATGGTTTTTACCTTTAAACACCGTCCAACATAAATACATGGTATTTCATTGAAGGCATGCACACATATCATGAATTACCTCAATAGAAAGCAAGCTGTAAAATTAGGAAGTATACGATTACGGAGTGAATGGCTAAACTTAAAGACTGTCATCCCACAAGGATCGCTTATGGGCCCTCTCCTATTTAAAATTTTTATCAATGATTTCTTGATGGACTTCGAGAAAACTTGTGAAGTATATGATTATGCAGATGATAACACTTTGTCATATTCCAATAGGGACCTATCGGTTGTTAAAAGTAAACTTGAGGAAGCATCAGCACAAGCGTTAACCTGGTTTAAGGCAAATTACATGAAAGCTAATCAATCCATATTTCAGGCGATATGTTTCAGTTGTGATGACAAAGGTTTTGAAATTAAGGTGGAAAATAACATCATCAAGTCTGAGGCTGTAGTCATGCTATGAGGTATTCACATTGACCAAAAGCTAAACTTTAATCACCACATTTCGGTAATATCAAAAAATGCAGCTAGACAAATAAATGCTTTGCAAAGAATGAGCAAGTATGTTGATTATGAAGGTAAAGTAAGAGTATACAAAGCTTTGGTGGCTTCCAACTTTTTATACTGTTCTTTAGCATATGATACTTTCTCTCTCGGCCAGTGTCGAAAAATTGAAAAGTTAAATAAAAGAGCCTTAAAGCTGGTATGTAATGATTATGAAAGCACTTATGATGACTTATTAATAAAAACTGGCAAAAACATGCTGTATGTAAATCGTAGAAATAACTTAGCAGAATTTGTTTTCAAAGTACTTAATAACCTAGCACCACCCTTGGATAGTAACTTTTTCATTAAACAAGTGTCTCCCTACAACATGCTTGACAGTAAGAGACTAGTTCAACCAACCTTTAACACTATTTAGTTTGGAAAAAAGTCAATAAGATATCAAGGTTCCTCGTTGTGGAATTCTCTGCCCGGTAATTTGAAATTTATTCAAGAATTTTGTTCATTTAAGTCTGCTTTAAGAAAAAATTGTGATTGCTCAAAATGTATACTATGTCTCAGGTATTCTCTGTAAAGTATTATGATCGCAACTTAAGTGCATCTTTAAGTTCCTAAACTTTCTTTCAAATTTCATTTACTCATCTGTATATATTTCAACTTGTTTTGTTATTTCACATTGTCGGTTAAAAGCTCTATAGCTTGTGTTATCTGTTTTTATGTCATCACCGACTTGAAATAAAGTTTTATCTTATCTTATCTTATGATAAGTCAAGTTCATATGGGGAGGGGCACCTGTGGGCCACATGTCTAATATGGGGGTAGTACAGTTGTGCTTGAAAATTATTGAACCCATAGAGATTTCCCATTGAAGACAATGATAAAGTTGTCTCACCGTACTGGCCATAACATAAATGATATTACGCGAATCATTGAACCAATGACTGTATTATACCATTGAGGTTTCCCACTATATGTACCAGCTTGGCCATTGGATTTGTATTAGGGGTCTTTAAGCTAGATAGGGGTTATAATTGTGCGAAAGTAAGTACACCCTCTGCTCCTATCTTTTAACATTATGCTTAGGGTGCACTTACTTAATAATAATAATAATAATAGACATTTATATAGCGCCAATTCCAGTTTAAAACTGCTCAGTAGCGCTTGGGCATGATGGATTTATTTGTAGAAACTCTTAAACAGATGAGTTTTAAGATTTCTCTTGAAGCCTTCACAAGTTTTTGAGGCCTTGACAATCTCTGGGAGTTGGTTCCATAGTTTTGGAGCACTATGCGAATAGGCTCTGTCTTCATATTTGTTTTTATTGTAGGAAGTTGGTTCATTTAAGATTATTTTGTTATTGCTTCTCAGATTGAAGTTTTGTTCAGATTTCGGCTGAATCAGATTTTGAATATACAAAGGAGCTTGTCCATTGACTGCTTTCCAAGTTGTTAACATGAGTTTGAATTGTATTCTAGCTGGAATCGGTAGCCAGTGTAGCAGTTTCCTATGCTGGCTTACACTGTCATGCTTTTTTAATTTTTGAATGAGTCGAACTGCTGAGTTTTGGGCCACTTGAAGTTTGTTTATAAAACGACTTGAAGATCCATGTAGAAGACCATTTCCATAGTCAAGGTGAGGAGTCACAAGAGCATTGACTACTGTTTTGCAAGTTTCCTTGTCCAATGACTTCCTAATTTTTGAGATATTTCTCAGATTGAAATAGGCATTCCGGCACATTTTGTTGACTTGTTTTTCCATAGTCATGTTTTTGTCAAAGATTACACCTAGATTTCTTACATGATCGGCTGCATTAATTTTGACATTGTCAACATGGATTGATGATACTTGGAGTTTATTAAGTTGGTGTGGACTGCCAATGAGCAGTAGTTCTGTTTTTTCTCCATTGTTACAAAGCTTGTTTTCATGGAGAAATTTCCTGATTTCAGCAATGCACTTTTCCATTTTAACTACTGCATTTCTCTGATCTAAGAAAGTTGGTTTAAAGGAGAGAATAAGTTGCTCGTCATCGGCATACTTTTGGTCTTTGACTTGATGTTTTGTAGCCACCTCGCTTAATGGAGCGATGTACGAATTAAATAGGACTGGTCCTAATTTTGAGCCTTGAGGAACTCCAAATTTGAGCGGCAGTTTGTTTGATGTTTTGTTATTAATTATCACTGACTGGGACCTTTCAGAAATGTATGACTTAAACCAGCATAGTGCAGAATCATGAACACCGTATCTGCTTTCCAAACGTTTCAGTAGAATGTTGTGATCAATTGTGTCAAACGCGGCTGAAAGGTCCAACAGTACAAGCATCGTTACCTCACCTTTGGCCATATTCAACATTATGTCATCATGGATTTTCGTCAGGAGGGTTTCAGTGCTGTGAAATTTTCTATAAGCGGACTGTTTCTCATCATCCAGGTTGTTAAGAGCAAGATGGTCTGTGTATTGTTTAATAACAGCACTTTCGATTAGTTTGCCAAGGAAAGACAGATTTGATACAGGTCTATAATTCTTTTGTTTAGATCCAGTCCACATTTTTTAGAAGAGGTTTCACTAAAGCATGCTTCAATTCAAGAGGCATTTCTCCCTGTGTGAGTGACTTATTGACAATCTTGGTTATAATCGGAAGGCATTCATCAATGCAGTCAAGCAAAAGCCATGAGGGAATAGGATCAAGTTGGCTGTGTTTAACTGGCATTTCTCCAATTAATTTCTTAATGTCAGTTTGAGACAAGCGTCTGAAGTGTCGCAGAATATGAGAGGTAGTTTCAATGTCGTTAACAGTCTCATTATGTGTAGAGTCCAACTAAGACCTGAGTGTTTTAATCTTTTCATCAAAGAACTTATTAAAATCATTTGCCAAGTCGATTTCATTAGTGTGTGGTGGGAGAGGTAGTTCCTGTTTTCTGTTCAGACTTGAATTCAGTAACTTGAACAACTTCTTTGCATCACCATTAGAATCTTTAATCTTGACTCGCAGATCTTCCGATTTGAGGTGACTTAGCCGCAGATTCAATGCATTTCTTTTTTCTTTGAATGACTCCCAATCATTTTCAAGTCTGGTTCTCCTCCATAGTCTCTCTGCTTTCCGCTTCGCTGATTTTAGAATCTTGATATCGGCATTGTTAAATGGAGTTGGTTTGCGCAGGGTTACTTCGCATGTTTTAACTGGAGCATGTTTGTCAAGTATTATTTTCATGGAGTCATAAAGGCAAACAAGTTCACTGAGATCTTTGTCATCCAGCCCATCTGCAGACAGATGTCTCCCAATGTCTTTTTTGAAACTTTGGACATTGATTTTACTGGTTTGTCTGAAACTGAACTTCTTCTTGGGCTTATTCGCTTTCTTCATTGGAATGTCAAAGAGAATGCAATTATGATCAGAGAGCAGGTCACTAACCATGCAACTGTTCAATATTGATTTTTCTCGAGTAATCACAAGATCTAGCGTATTACCATCTTTGTGTGTTGGTGCTGAGACATGTTGTACAAGATCAAACATTTCAAGGATATTGTTAAATTGAATGACTTTGTTATCGCCTGGTTTATTCACATGAAAGTTGAAATCACCAGTAATTATGATTTCATTGTTTACTGTTTGATAGAGTCCTAGAAATTTAGTGAATTCCACAAAGAAGTCGGCAAGGCTGTATTTATTTTTGCTGGATGGTTCTGGGCGATACACTAGAAGAATTGTAACAATTTTCCCATCTAATTGGATTTGGATTTCCATGTGTTCAAAGGTCTTGGTCTTCATTCGATCTTTTTTAATTGCTTGTATGCCAGATCGGACAAGGCAACCTACTCCACCACCTGGTCTTCCTAACCGAGGTGAACTGAGAAAGAAATATGAACCATTTTGTTCCAACTCGCCAATTTCAACTTTATCATCATCTTTAAGCCATGTCTCAGTGAAAAGAAAGATGTCCAGATCATGCTCATCATTGTAGTTATTAATTGTTTGCGTTTTCTGCCTCAAACTTTGGGCGTTCCACACACAGGTTTTTAGAGTATTGTTTGGTTTGAGATTAGCCTTGGCTGGAGGATTTCTGATATTTTCTACAGGCAATGACATGGAGTCTGTTTGTGTTAAAATCTCAAACCTGTTTGAGAGTTTGATTGAGCCACTGTTGCTATTTATACATTTTATACGTGGTACAGTTGAGGTTTTTGTTGATGGTAGCTTATTGACCTGTTTGTTTAGACCAGTCCGCAACACGTCAGAGTAAAGCTTTCTATTTTTGTGCATTGTTGCTGTTTGTGACAGAAGAAGTCAGTTAGAGTCGAGAATCTATCAGTTTGTAACTGAGCGAAGACAGTTGGAATAGAGGAGAGGATCAATTGATTTGTGAATGATTGAAGGATTCAGTTAGATGTGAGAACAAGGCAATTGGTGACTGATCAAAAAAAAAAAGAAAGAAAAGAAAATTGTAAGCATCAAGGATCAATCAATTTGTGACGGACCCCAACAAACACAATTACGTTTAAATTACGTTTATAAACGGTCGAAAATCCGTTGAAAAACCGTTTTTTCATTACGTTTAAATAATGTTAAATTGGATGGTCCAAAAAACATGATTTTAACGTTTTACACCAACAGTTAGAATAATGTCATGCCAATGTTTCCAAAAACTGTTTTCAATTGCGTCAAATAATCAGCTAAATCACGTTTGGATTTAACTGTTTTCCAAAAACGGGTTTTTAACGTTATTTTGATGTTTTCTCCCATGGTTATAATTTATCATATATTTTCTGTTTATATAACATTTTTAATACACTGTTTTAGGAAACATTTATTAAATGCATCAAAAAGATGTTTTTAGAATGTTTGCTAATGCATGCTTTTATGACATTATTTGGAGAATGGCTATTTTACGTAATGAAAAAAACGTTATTTGACGTATTTGGAAAATGTTTTCATTACGCAATGGGGAAACCGTTATTTTTACGTTTTGAGGAAACATTTTTTCAACATTTTTGGGAAGCGTTTTTATTACGTTGCGGGGAAAACCATTTTTCAACAGTTATATTGAAATTTTCTTTCAACATTGGAGGAGGAATGCCTTTATTACGGTCGGGGTGTTGGGGTGCTGGGGATTCATTTGATTTGTCATTGTTTTTGTTCTTTTTATTGCATCTTAAGGATCCTGTGTCACTGCTGGCATCATCATGTTCTTCCACTGCAAAGAATGTATTTGTGATCAGTTATTCACTAGTTACATAGTAAATACAAAATGTTAATAATACATAGGCCTCTATACGTGAATAAGTTATAAATCTCATAGAAAGAAGGGGATAAGGCAAAAAATAAAACAAACCAGCTGAGATTCGGAGAAAGCAGGTAAATAAGAAAGGAAGACAAAATCATTGAAGGAGAGACAAACAAAAATACAGATGGTGGGAAGTAGCGTATTCGGGATGTTAATGTAAAAAAAATTGAATCCCCATATTTTTAGTATATTTTCATTTGTAACCCCCCCCCCCCCCCATCCGACATTTTCTGCATCCGCCCCTAGGGAAGCTAGGAAGGACAGGATCAACTGCGTAGGAAGGATGTGATAGAAAACGTAAGACTGGAAGGATAAGTTAGATGAGCCAGATAGGAAAGATAGAATAGATAAGCTGCATGGCAAGGACAAGGTAGATTACACAAAGAAGAATAAGGTAGAACGTATAATATATGAAGGACAAGATAGGAAGGAAAAGATAGATAAGATACATAAGATTGATTAGATAAATAAGATCAGACAGACAATAACATTTGATGGATTAGATAATATGGATAGAAGATCAACAGACTGATGGATAGATGGATCGAAAGATAGATAGAAAGACAGAGAAAAAGATAGGAAGATAGATGGATAGGTGGATGGATAGATAGATAGATAGATAGATAGATAGATAGATAGATAGATAGATAGATAGATAGATAGATAGATAGATAGATAGATAGGTAGTTAGATAGATAGGTAGTTAGCTAGGTAGTAAGTAGATAGACGGATAGATTTGTAGATACAGCACATTTTGGGGGGGGCAGTATTGGGCCATAACCCCCCTCCCCCCGGCACAAAATTAACATGGGGAAGATAGGAAAAGCCACAAACAACCGCATATTCCCTCCATGTTATGCCACAGCCCCCCCCCCCACCAGCCCACTTCTCAGGACCTTCCTAGATATGTTTCTGGAAAGATACATAATGATATTAAATAGATTGACAGCTAGATTTATAGCAATATAGCTAACGAGATTGTTTAGCTAGCTAGCCACAGGGTTGCTGATATTTTTTTAACTTTTTCGAAATGAGCGATTTAAGAATTATTTAAATCTTAAAAGCCAATTAAATTAAAAAGATGATTTTGGATAAATTAAGTTAAATTTAATCATGATTTAAATTGTGTCTTCTGTTGCCTTGACTTGACTTAATCCACCATCACCTGGCAAGCCAGCTGGAGAGATAGAAATGATTAATGGATTGCTAGCTAGATGACCAGTCAGTCTGTCAGTTAGTCAGTCAGTCAGCCAGTCAGCCAGTCAGTCAGTCAGTCAGTCAGTCAGTCAGTCAGTCAGACATTCAGTTAGTTAGTTAGTTAGTTAGTTAGTTAGTTAGTTAGTTAGTTAGTTAGTTAGTTAGTTAGTTAGTTAGTTAGTTAGTTAGTTAGTTAGTTAGTTAGTTAGTTTAGCCAGATAAATAGATCCATGGTTAGTTAGATGGTTCTAAAAAGACAGACAGTTATAGGCAGAAAGTTAATTAGACATGTAGGCAGCTAGATAGACAGAAAGATAGACTGATGGACTGATAGACAGACACAAAATAGACTGGCAGTCTGAGGCAGAATAGACATAGATGAAAGAGATAGACAGAGATACAGGTATAGATACTCACACTTTGCAGCATTTCTTCCCTGTAAATCTGAAAAGATTTTAAGTAAATTCATCAGTTCATGTACATTTGTGTCATTTCAATAGATAACTTTTAATTCATATGAAATATTGACAATTTAACTCACTTCTCAAAGCTTCAGCTGTTAAGTGTCCCTTCAGTCCAAGATACAATGGCAAAATGACAGAATTGTATGGAATCACCAAGCCTGACCACTCAACCATGGGGTTTTAATTACATCTCATTAAATTGCATGCATAAATTCTGAGCTAATGAGGGTATATTGAGAGTTATTTTGCGGGGTAATTATCTAATTTCCAATCTGCAAAGTATATTGAGATAGTAATACTTGTAAATTAAATTTGAAGGCCCATGAGCATAAATTAGCATTGCACTTTTAATTAGAATTGGCCATGATATATTTGATGCAATCTATATAACAGATATAATAATTTTGTTACATTATTATAGCATTATAATTTTTTGTCAAGTAAGACAAAACATAATAAAAAAAACAACAACTATACATTGAGAATTAAAACACTTAAATCTCTTGAGAATATGCAAGCAATTTTATTTTGCTTCTATCTATCTATCTATCTATCTATCTATCTATCTATCTATCTATCTATCTATCTATCTATCTATCTATCTATCTATCTATCTATCTATCTATCTATCTATCTATCCTTTTCTATCTATCTTTATCTATCTATCTGTTTTATATATTTATCTATCTATTATCTATTTATCTATCTATTATCTATCTATCTATCTATCTTTCTGTAGTTTTGTCTATCTGCCTTCCTTTTTTCGTTCTTTCTTAAATTTCTTTCTTTCTGTTTTATCTATTCATCTTTCTATCTTTCTTTTTTTCATTTATAAATCTATCTTTCTATCTTACTTTCTTTTCTTTGCTTCTTTGCCGTATCCTCCTCCCGTCCTAATTAGCCTACTAAGTGCATAAATACATAAAGCCTCAATCATCCATCCATCAAATCTTTCTTTCTTTTCAACCATAACTAAACTGCGAAGTTATGCTAAATGTGTGATTGTGTGAAATGCCTGATAAAATAAATACCACAATTGGATTACTTGAACAGTGGTAGAATATTGTGCAAACATGCATAATCATATAAATTGAATGACCATATTTTAATGTAAGACATTCAAGTAATCTCTCTGGCTATCTTGCTTCCTAGTTTTTGTTTAGGGGGTGACCATTTAATGTCAAGGGGGGGGGGGCTTGCAGTGTTGCTTGATTTGGGAATGAATATTTGGGGACTTCGCACGCTTGAAGAAATAATTACTGCTGCCATTAACTGAAATAGATAATTTCCCCACCGAGGAAAACTCCAAACCCCCCCCCCTGATTATTACATGGTCGACCCCTTATCAAATTTTTCAATATGCAATCCATAGACATTTACAGTTCTTTCTGTCTCTATATCTTGACCTAGCTATCTTGCTATCATGCCATCTGCATGTATCCAGCTACTTTGCTATCTTTCTTACTATCTTTTTGGGTATCTGTCAACCGTTTACTTTCCACCTTCCTACCTTCTAATGTTACAATCTATCTATCTTTCTATCTACCCATCTATCTAGCACTGCAAGTATCAAACTATCTAGCTTACTATCTAGCTAACTATCCACCTGTCTATCAAGCTATCTATTCAGCTATATATCCAGCTATCTACCTTGCTATCTATTTAGCTATCTTGCTATATTTCTTTCTTTTTGTCTGCCTTACTACCTTTCTTACCATCTAATCTGTATATATTTGTCTATCTATATAGTTATCCAGCAATCACATATCAGCTATCTATCTAGCTAACTATCTACCTATCTATCTAGCTATCTCGATATCCTTTCTTTTTTTCTCTCTAGCTTCCTATCTAGCTTACTATATATTTGTCTATCTATTAAGTTATCCGGCAATCAGGTATCTATCTATCTATCTATCTATCTATCTATCTATCTATCTATCTATCCATCTATCTATCTATCTATCTATCTATCTATCTATCTATCTATCTATCTATGATACCATCTTTTTAAAATCTTTTTTTTAATTAATTGAATAATTGACATCTGATGTTCAAGTGACTAAGGAAATCATACAGGCCTAATCAGATAAAAAATACCAATTGATAAGCTTGAATTCAATTCTTCATGAGAACACAGCAATCTTCTGATTATCCGTGACAGATTTAATTTGTTATGTTATGCTAAATTAATGGGCCTGTCTGATGATAGTCTACTAATATTACACATTATACGCAATACTATTGTGCATTTACATGTTCTTGTTTTTACAACCTAAACACTGTTTTTACAGTGTAGATTGATTGATTTAATTTCATAGATTGATAGATAGGTTAACTGTAGCATTTTCACCCCATCAGTGAAACATTTTTACAGGCCCTGCTTAAAGCGCTTGCACGTTATTTTTTATTCATAAGCCTTAATTATATGAACGTGTTTAAAAGATTAGATAGTGTTCCAATCAAATTATGTAATGCAATTATGCCAGTGCTTAATTTTCTACGATATGAAATAGCAATCCCTAATTACCCCCATAGACTCTACCTAATTACACAAAAGAGGGAGGGGCAGAGGGTGGGGGTGTTTTAACAGATATAGTGTAATGGAATAATTTCAAATTAATTGAATTAATAAATACCTCACTACAATTGAACATGAATACAACGCCTAGGCTCAATGGATAGTATAAAATTATATCCATGCAGAATTAATAATTAATAACCTGAAACTTGAAATTTATTGAAATTAACAAAAAAGAAACTGATAATTAGCTATCACATTGACTATCTTTCTATGTGTGAGAAGCATGAGAGCTGAGGTCTTGGGGGGATCTATCTATCTATGTATCTATCTATCTGTCTATCTACCTACCTATCTACCTATCTATCTATCTATCTATCTATCTATCTATCTATCTATCTATCTATCTATCTATCTATCTATCTATCTATCTATCTATCTGTCTATATCTATCTATCTATCTATCTATCTATATCTATCTATCTATCTATCTATCTATATCTATCTATCTATCTATCTATATATATCTATATATCTATCTATCTATAATCTATCTATCTATCTATCTATCTATCTATCTATCTATCTATCTATCTATGTAAAATTCAATTAGCAGATTTGAGATCATAAATTGCTAGGCCTATGTTTAAAGTATAGCATACACTTCCAATGAACGCTTTTGCGTGTTTTTAAGAATTAAGTAAATTTAATTGGTTTTATTAGGAAAGCCTCAATTGTTTGTTAAGAGAAATGCGGGTTTCTACATCATTGAAAACGATTTATTTCCATTCTGACATAAAGGCTTTACAGATTTTAACGTTGTATATTTCATTTAACGTTTGTCAGTATCAAAATTATTTTTGTGAATCTATTTCTCTATTAATTTGTAAAAAATATTCTTGATTTGCAAGTAACATTGTTAACATTACAAAAGTTTTCAATATAAGAATGATGTTAAACTTTCATCTATCTGTCTATCTATCTGTCTATCTATCTATCTGTCTATCTATTTGTCTGTCTAATTTGACTATGCATGATATTGCATGGTAATTTTTGCATGTGAAAGATTGGACGGACCTGAGAGGAAACACAATGTCTTAGGCCTATGTGCTGCTGCAAAGCCACAAGTGACAAAAGTTGTGCTTTTCAATTTTAGTACAAAGCTCACTGCACAGCAATGGAGGTAGATAGAAAGATGATTTTGTGGGCAAAAGATGCGCATTTAAACGGGCTAAGTGGATATTAGCTTCCTGTTGTGGTTGTGTTATTTGTTTCTTCGGAATAACGCATTAAGTGGCCGAAAAACGGCATTTTCCCAGATTTTTTAGTGACGTTTTGTGTTTAGAGGTCTAAAATTTGCCATAAATTTTGAGGAAAATAATTTTAACAAACCCATCATCAAGTATGTCATCTGTGGATTCCAGAAGTGTGAAACATTTGTGTGTGGGTGAAATAGTTGTTGATTAACGACGAGATACATCTTGACATGCAAGTCAAAAGAAACACAACTCGCCCTTGTGCAATATTTGTCACCTTGGTGCCATGAAAACTGATAGTACACCCGGTGCTGTGTGATAACAGTATAATCTTATTACATAATAATTTGCATTAACAATTTAACATTCTATGATTAAGTCGCTTGAAAATTGCATGATTAAATATATTGAAATTGGATTTTTTTTATATTAAGATCTGATACAAGAAACATTGAATTTGCTTTAATGTATTTTCATCTAGGGATACACAGCCATTCTGTCATAAGTATAATCCAAACCTTCAAGTCTTCTTTTACATTCGTTGATAAATGTTTGCTTTTATGTAAATTCCATGTAAAATTCAATTTGCAGTTTTAATATTATAAATCGACAATTGTTTCTGTGACCATAATGTAGAATGTACAAGATTCATTAATCGTTTTACATATTTTCACAACATGGGAATAATGTTTTTTCCATGTTAAAGAAATACATTTTAAAAAAACATATTTCTAACATTTCCTTGAGACATTTTAGAAACGTTAAAAAATGAAGTTAGCAGATTAATGTTGTCAGTCAGCTCAGAAATTCAGTTGAAAAACGTTTTATTTTAACATTTTGAAACGCATTATTGATAACGTTTTAAAGACGTTTTTCAGTTTATGTTCAGAAACATTTTTGAAAAAAACATTTTTTCAACGCTAAAGCTAGATGTCAAATCGACATTAAAACTTTACCAACATTCATAATGTCAGAATAATGTATTTTATGCATAACAGAAACTCATTTTCAGGTAACATATTTTCAACATTTTCATTAAACGTTTTTTCCACGTGTCAGAAATACGTTTTCAAAAAACGTATTTCTAACATTTTCTTGAAACATTTTTTCTATGCTAAAGCTAGATGTTTAATCGACATTAAAACTTGACCAACATTGATAATGTCAGAATGATGTATTTTATGCATTACAGCAACTAATTTTCAGGTAACGTATTTTCAACATTTTCATTAAACGTTTTTTCCACGTGAAAGAAATACGTTTTCAAAAAACATTTTTTTAACAATTTCTTGAAACATTTTTTCAATGCTAAAGTTAGATGTTAAATCAACATCAAAACTTAACCAACATTCATAATGTCAGAATAATGTATTTTATGCATTACAGAAACATATTTACAGGTAATATATTTACAACATTTTCATTAAACGTTTTAAACATGTTAAACTTCAACGGTTGGAATAAAACGTTTTTCATTAACATTGAAATTGGGTTAAAAAAACGTTATCAAAAAACGGTTTGAGCATCGACCGCTATAAAACCGTTGAAAAACCGTTTGTGTTTGCTGGGACCGAAGGAGTTGCTTCGAATTCAGGATCAAGCAATTTGTGACTGATCGAAGGAGTTAGTTCGAATCGAGGATCAAGCAGTTATAATGACTGATCGAAAGAGTGAGTTAAAATCGAGGATCAGGCAATTTGTGACTGATCGAAAGAGCGAGTAAGAATCGAGGATCAGGCAGTTAGTGACTGATCGAAAGAGTTAGAATCGAGGATCAGGCAATTTGTGACTGATCGAAAGAGTGAGTTAGAATCGAGGATCAGGCAATTTGTGACTGATCGAAAGAGTGAGTTAGAATCGAGGATCTGGCAATTTGTGACTGATCGAAAGAGTGAGTTAGAATCGAGGATCAGGCAGTTAGTGACTGATCGAATGAGTAAGAATCGAGGATCAGGCAATTTCTCACTGATCGAAAGAGTCAGTTAGAATCGAGGATCAGGCAATTTGTGACTGACCGAAGGAGTTAGTTCGAATCGAGGATCAGGTAGTTTGTGACTGATCGAAGGAGTTAGATAGAATCGAGGATCAGGCAATTTGTGACTGATCGCAAGAGTGAGTTAGAATCGAGGATCAGGCAATTAGTGACTGACCGAAGGGGTTAGTTTGAAACGAGGATCAGGCAATTTGTGACTGACCGAAGGAATTAGTAAGAATCGAGGATCAGGCAATTGTGACCGAACGAAAGAGTGAGTTAGAATCGAAGATCAGGCAGTTAGTGACTATTCGAAAGAGTGAGTTAGAATCGAAGATCAGGCAGTTAGTGACTGATCGAAAGAGTGAGTTAGAATCGAGAGTGAGTTAGAATCGAGGATCAGGCAATTTGTGACTGATCTAAAGAGTGAGTTAGAATCGAGGATCAGGCAGTTAGTGACTGATCGAAAGAGAGTTAGAATCGAGGATCAGGCAATTGTGACTGACCGAAGGAGTTAGTTAGAATCGAGGATCAGGCAATTTGTGACTGACCGAAGGAGTTAGTTAGAATCGAGGATCAGGCAATTTGTGACTGATCGAAAGAGCGAGTTAGAATCGAGGATCAGGCAGTTTGTGACTGACCAAAAGAGAGTTAGAATCGAGGATCAGGCAATTTGTGACTGATCGAAAGAGTGAGTTAGAATCGAGGATCAGGCAATTTGTGACTGACCGAAGGAGTTAGTTCGAATCGAGGATCAGGTAATTTGTGACTGATCGAAGGAGTTAGATCGAATCGAGGATCAGGCAATTTTTGTGACTGATCGCAAGAGTGAGTTAGAACCGAGGATCAGGCAATTATTGACTGACCGAAGGAATTAGTTTGAAATGAGGATCAGGCAATTTGTGACTGACCGAGGGAATTAGTAAGAATCGAGGATCAGGCAATTTGTGACCGATCGAAAGAGTGAGTTAGAATCGAAGATCAGGCAGTTAGTGACCGATCGAAAGAGTGAGTTAGAATCGAAGATCAGGCAGTTAGTGACTGAACGAAAGAGTGAGTTTGACTCGAGAGTGAGTTAGAATCGAGGATCAGGCAATTTGTGACTGATCGAAGGAGTTAGTTAGTATCGAGGATCAAGCAGTTATAATGACTGATCGAAAGAGTGAGTTAAAATCGAGGATCAGGCAATTTGTGACTGATCGAAAGAGCGAGTTAGAATCGAGGATCAGGCAGTTAGTGACTGATCGAAAGAGTTAGAATCGAGGATCAGGCAATTTGTGACTGATCGAAAGAGTGAGTTAGAATCGAGGATCAGGCAATTTGTGACTGATCGAAAGAGTGAGTTAGAATCGAGGATCTGGCAATTTGTGACTGATCGAAAGAGTGAGTTAGAATCGAGGATCAGGCAGTTAGTGACTGATCGAAAGAGTAAGAATCGAGGATCAGGCAATTTCTCACTGATCGAAAGAGTCAGTTAGAATCGAGGATCAGGCAATTTGTGACTGACCGAAGGAGTTAGTTCGAATCGAGGATCAGGTAGTTTGTGACTGATCGAAGGAGTTAGATAGAATCGAGGATCAGGCAATTTGTGACTGATCGCAAGAGTGAGTTAGAATCGAGGATCAGGCAATTAGTGACTGACCGAAGGGGTTAGTTTGAAACGAGGATCAGGCAATTTGTGACTGACTGAAGGAATTAGTAAGAATCGAGGATCAGGCAATTTGTGACCGAACGAAAGAGTGAGTTAGAATCGAAGATCAGGCAGTTAGTGACTATTCGAAAGAGTGAGTTAGAATCGAAGATCAGGCAGTTAGTGACTGATCGAAAGAGTGAGTTAGAATCGAGAGTGAGTTAGAATCGAGGATCAGGCAATTTGTGACTGATCTAAAGAGTGAGTTAGAATCGAGGATCAGGCAGTTAGTGACTGATCGAAAGAGAGTTAGAATCGAGGATCAGGCAATTGTGACTGACCGAAGGAGTTAGTTAGAATCGAGGATCAGGCAATTTGTGACTGACCGAAGGAGTTAGTTAGAATCGAGGATCAGGCAATTTGTGACTGATCGAAAGAGCGAGTTAGAATCGAGGATCAGGCAGTTTGTGACTGACCAAAAGAGAGTTAGAATCGAGGATCAGGCAATTTGTGACTGATCGAAAGAGTGAGTTAGAATCGAGGATCAGGCAATTTGTGACTGACCGAAGGAGTTCGTTAGAATCGAGGATCAGGTAATTTGTGACTGATCGAAAGAGTTAGATCGAATCGAGGATCAGGCAATTTTTGTGACTGATCGCAAGAGTGAGTTAGAACCGAGGATCAGGCAATTATTGACTGACCGAAGGAATTAGTTTGAAATGAGGATCAGCCAATTTGTGACTGACCAAAGATGTTAGTAAGAATCGAGGATCAGGCAATTTGTGACCGATCGAAAGAGTGAGTTAGAATCGAAGATCAGGCAGTTAGTGACTGATCGAAAGAGCGAGTTAGAATCAAGGATCAGGCAGTTAGTGACTGATCGAAAGAGTAAGTTAGAATCGAGAGTGAGTTAGAATTGCGGATCAGGCAATTTGTGACTGATCTAAAGAGTGAGTTAGACTCGAGGATCAGGCAATTTGTGACTGACCGAAGGAGTTAGTTCGAATCGAGGATCAGGTAGTTTGTGACTGATCGAAGGAGTTAGATCGAATCGAGGATCAGGCAATTTTTGTGACTGATCGCAAGAGTGAGTTAGAACCGAGGATCAGGCAATTATTGACTGACCGAAGGAATTAGTTTGAAATGAGGATCAGGCAATTTGTGACTGACCGAGGGAATTAGTAAGAATCGAGGATCAGGCAATTTGTGACCGATCGAAAGAGTGAGTTAGAATCGAAGATCAGGCAGTTAGTGACTGATCCAAAGAGCGAGTTAGAATCGAGGATCAGGCAGTTAGTGACTGATCGAAAGAGTGAGTTAGAATCGAGAGTGAGTTAGAATCGAGGATCAGGCAATTTGTGACTGATCTAAAGAATGAGTTAGAATCGAGGATAGGCAGTTTGTAACTGATCGAAAGAGAGTTAGAATCGAGGATCAGGCAATTTGTGATGTCACATGTATCAATTATTGAACCTTGTTTTTGCTCAATTATAACCCCTATCTAGCACAAAAACCCCTGATACAAATCCAGTGGCCAAACTGGTACATATAGTGGGAAACCTCAATGGTATAATACAGTCATTAGTTCAATGATTCGCATAATATCACTTAAGTTGTGGCCAGTACGGTGAGACAACTTTTTCATTGTCTTCAATGGGAAATCTCTATGGGTTCACTAGTTTTCAAGCACAACTGTATGTGTCCCCCATGGACTCCACTGCATTTAAAATATTGTAGCAAACCTTAGCATTACCTAAGCCTGTTCCAGTTGTGTGGTCCACCTTGCCCCAGCTTCTCCATGGCGATTCACTTGCCAATTGGGCTGCCCAAGGCAGAGGGTCACTGCTCACACTCTGCCATCCACACATGGTCCCATTGCTGAAGTCACAGTTGAGATCTTTGACATCTGCAAATAATTACTACAAGTCAACATGATGGGGCACTTGTTTGAGTTATACCAATTTTAAGATGTTGTTTATCACACCCACATTTTCTGCCTAAAAGAGGGGTCATAAAAGTGGATATAAGTTAAATAAGTCATTTACAGATACATGTACAGTTGTCGAACGAAAGACAGTATTCTTTAATCACTGTGACTATAATATGTGTGTGAAACATGTTATATAAAAAATTAGTGTGCAGAGTGTGATAAACTCACTTGACTGTATGTTAGTCAAAAATACTATGTATTTAGCCCTGCTAAATTGACTTGTTTCTTTTGAGTGGTCAACTGCTTCTGCGTGGGTTTGAAGTTGCTCTACAGCCATGTGCTATTCATCTTCTCCCTTATTTTTTACCCTCGGCAATGTATATTGCCGTCGGGTATTGTAGTTAGTATGGCAAATTTTTGTCCGTCCGGCGGGCGGGCGGGCGGGCGGGCGGGCGGGGGGCGGGCGGGCGGGCGGCGTCACACAATGTGTATTGGCCTCTGTGCCTAAACTATTACATCCATATGTATGAAATTTGACACATGAATGGGTCTTATAGTGTTAATGTGGCTTCTGGAGTTCATATTTATGTAATGACTACAGTTTTTGTAAAATATTGAAAATTCGGAAAAATTAATTTTTTTTCGTTTCCATACCAGAACTCGGAAACAGTTATACCTATGGGCATGAAAATCTACCATAACATGTATTAAATACCCTAGTTGTGCCTTTTGAGGGTCTGAATGCTCTAACTAAAATAGATTTTAAAGAATTAACCAAAAATGTAAAAAAATTGGGTTTTTTCAACCCTCTGTAATTTCCTCAATTTTGGAGTTAGACATTTGAAATTCAGAATTTAGTTGTCTAAAATATAGCTCTTTTACATGCTTGAATCGTTTAGAGGGTCCATCTAACGAATTTTGCATAAAAACCAAAATACTGGAAAAATGTGTAATTTTTTACATTTTTCTTAAATTTTGGTCTCTCACACCAAAACAGTGATAACTATATTGGTAAAAACCAAAACGTATTATAGTTAAACCTATTAAGAAGGAACTTTTTTTGCCATTATGTAGTTGATGCAATATTTTAGGTCGACAAAACAAGTTTAAAATTCACAATAATGTGAAAATATCAACTTCCTGGCCATTTCGTCTTTAATAAAATCATGCCATGCTCTTGAATATGAACAAAATGAATAGACATGAATGAAATACATGGTTTTCATGCATATATCTGTTACATCATCATATATTTGAACATAAAAAGACAGAAATTGCTAAAAATAGGCAAAAACTATAGGCCTTTCAATTTTCGCATTTCATTCAATTTTGGTTCTTGGTTACTCAAAGTGCCATACAATGTGCCCCAAGTATATTTTAAAATTTTTTATGTGCATGTAGTTTATGCAATTTTTAGGCCAACAGAAGAAGTTTAAAATTCACAAAATGTGAAAATATCAACTTCCTAACCTTTTCGTTTCTAATAAAGTCATGCAATGCTCTTGAATATGAACAAAATGAATAAACATGAAAGAAACACACAATTTTCATGCATATATCTGTTATATCATTATTTTTGAACATGAAAAGACAGAAATTGCTAAAAATAGGCAAACAACTGTAGACCTTTGAATTGTCACATCTCAGTCAATTTTGGATCTTGGTTACTCAAAGTGCCATACAATGTGCCCTAAATATAATTTTCTCATCACATTCCTTCTCAGAATTTATGTGGTTAAATATGATAAATTATATATATTATATATACAAATATGCTTTATGCACATACTATGTAGTTCTGACTCAGGGGGCTTTACTATTCTAAACTTATGATAAAGAAATCTCAAAACCCCCTTTTGCTCAAATCTAACCTCAGTGATGTGAATTTAAAAAGGAAAGAAATTAAATTAATGTCAGCCTGCCTTTATTTATAATATTGCATGAAAACTAAATGTGTTCAAATCATGATTGCAGAAATGATTCCACTAAATACAGGGTTATTTAGAAATTTACTTGGCATGCAACAAAACCTTAATTCTATGAATTTCAATATTTCATTTTATATCCAAAGATATTTAATGTTTGATAAATCTGAATTTTAATTAATAACAAAACTCATCCCAAGCATATTTTAGCACCTTGAAGACAATAAGTGTCACTGCTTTGTTGGGGAACAGGGTGCAGCTTTTGTTGAATGGACATTATGTAACATGATGTCACTAATCCTCTCCAATGACCAAACCCAAGAACAAAAGGGAGAGTACAGAAGCAGTTAAATAGCACCCCTATATTTCTTACAAAATTCCCTTTTTTCTTAGAAATATGTTCAAACTGCATTGATAGCCTTATTTTTTTAATCTTAAACATTATAATGAAATATAGGCAGAGTAGAAGTTGAGATATGACTTTTTATATCCCATGCAGGCTTTTCTTTGCCTTTTCAGCTATTGTTATACTAATACAGCCAAGTTTGGACATCATTTAACCTTTTTGGTGTCTTAAAAGTAGTAAATGTATTAGTCTTATTAAAAAGTATCTGCAGGCCACACATTGTTTTCAGTTTAATATTTAAAATAGATAGATTGGATAGATAGACAACCTATCTAATATTTCTGTTTTTAGGCAGGCCTTTATTCTATTCATAATTTATGATAAGATGATAAAGGTAGGATAGGTGGATAGATAGACAGATAGATAGATAGACAGATAGATATAGATATAGATAGATAGATAGATATAGATATAGATAGATAGATAGATAAATAGCCGGATAGATGGATTAGGTGTTTTAGATTAGGTGTTTAAATGACTGAAGATTGCTTGACTGATTGGACCGATTGAATGAAAGAATATTAATTGATTGGTTGATTGTTTGATCATCTATAATTATGTAATCTAATACATCCAGAGAATCATGGATGGATGGATGATTGGGACTTTACCTCCTGTATGTATGCACTTGGTAGGCTAATTAGGACAGGAGGAGGACATAGCAATGGGGTGACTCTTTTATTTCTTTGCAAAATCTCTTTTCAGTACCATGAATCTGTTGAATGCTAAGGCTGGGAATTTGTCAAAATTAGATACAATAAAACATCATATTAAATAGAGAAATGGACATTTCATTCATCTAAAAACACTTTCTGTCAGCCAGAAAGAGTGAGGAAGCTTGACAGAGTTGAGCCACTTTTCATGTTCTTGCACCTCCAGATGACCATTATGATTATACAAACATGCTTGATATAGAGTAGGTCGGGGCATGCAGCCCCCCTTAACTTCGAGGTGCGATTTGACCTACTTTTTATGGGCGATTATTTGAATGCTTATGCTGTCAGGAAGGGATCACTGGACTCTACTAATAACTAGTGAAACAAATGTCTACCTATTTTAATAAAGGAGTAACGGCCATTTTTGTAAAAAAAATGAAATTGCCTTCTTACCCCACCCATCGGGCAAGAAGCCCCCTATTATAATCCTATGGCAATTTTTTTTACGAGCGCATTCAGCCTAAAAGTTATTTCTTAGAGTTCTTCTATCCTTTTTAAGGCATTCTATTCACTTTTTCTGAATTTCAGAATTTTTCTGTTCATACTTTTATTTTTTAATATTTTTTGCCCTGTTTAAATTTCGGGCCAAATTTTTTTTCTATTTTAATTAGCTATTCTATCAAGATTTAAGGTAAAGTACACATTAATAATGGTTCCTGAAGCAGCTTTGAACCCCCAGTGAAGGGGGCCTCATGCCCCATATCATGTGGGGCCTCTCGCCCCAAACCCACATATTTTAATTTGACCTCTGTATTTTGAACTAAAATGCAAAAAACCTGATCCAAATCATATTTATGTGATAGTCATAAAGTGAAGCAATGCAGATATCCATTATACTTTTAAAAATGTTCAAAGTTTTTTCTGACAACCCTTTTCAAAGAATTAGTGAAAGTTACAAAGACCATGCACATTATTTTATTTCTTTAATTTCTACTATGGTTTGGTCCTGTTTGCCCTGAAAATTTATGACGTCACCTAAAACACCTCTAGCTTCAATCCTATCAATAGATAAACGCACCAAAAATGTAAGTTTGGATATAAGCCTGGGGGGGCCTCTCACCTAACCCGGGCTTCTTGCCCCGACCCACTCTACTTGTAAAAATGTTGGCCCAGCTCTCCCCATCAAGTGGGAGACTTGGGCCATACAAAGGGAGACTGGGTCATCTAAATATGACTGGGTTGGTAAAGCTGTGGTTGAGGGTCATAATCTATCTCCAGTATGTCAATTGATTTATCCGGCTTTAGAATAGCCTGCTGAATAGCCGAGGGTATGCTGCCGCACAGCCTATGTTTTTATCTTAAAGTTTGCTCAGGGGCACTGTGTATGAGGCCTGAGTGCTCATAACACTGCTACAGTGCTTCTTCAAACTGTTTGCAGTGCCGGGATCACTGTAGCTGTTTTGTCATACAAATCTCATACCCTCTCCCCCCTCCCTCCGGCATTACATAATTTTTTAACATATCAACAGACGACCAACTAACTATATTTCATTTGCAACCAAATGACCAAAACATGATTGAAGTTATATCTTACGACACTGCTCTTCGGTAACAGCAATATCATCCACAGCCAATCCGGTCTCCACATCTAGGGATCCTCTTGAGTGCTCGAAGATGACTGAGAACGGTCTTGTGCTGCGCAGAGTTACCGTTGCTTTTAGCCATGTATCAATTATTGAACCTTGTTTTCCATCTCTCCGTAGAACTGTCTGTTTCCTACCATCTAACATGTAGAGGGAAGTTTCAGGTAAAGGTAAGTGTTTATTCACATCAATTGTAAGTGTTGTAAAATGATTGCAGCACAAATGTTAGTCTTTAAATATGTTTTTTTTTTGGTTAAAACACCCCATACTGTAGGAGCAGTGGCGTATTTAGGGGGGCATTGGGCCATACTCCGCCCTAGCCCAAAATTAACATGGAAGAGATAAGAAGCATCTCAATATGCCCCTGTGTAATAGCCATAAGTGCAGAGTCAGAAATGTCTCAGCATATCAAGCTTTTCCTATATATTATACACACTGTGTATAGTACGGTGACATCCTCAACAATAACTTCTCAGCCTATGCTTATATGTCATGGCTCTTACAGTAAAATGTGCTGAAGCCTAAACAAATATACATACATTTTGCTGAAATAGGTTATATTTATTACCAAATTAAACATCCAATTATCAAAGCTAATCAACATTTACTTTTTATCATTTTTGATATTGAGTGAAATGATTTCATATAGTTTTATGAAATCATGACATACCTGCGTACTTCATGATGACCCTGAAGGCCCCATCTGTCTGCCACATCTTGTAATAGAAGGTCAAGCATCGGCCCTTAGGAGGTCCGGCTGAGAGGACAGGAGAGGTCAGAGCCCCCTTGCTTCCCCGGTTGAAACGATTTGTGTAGAGGTATGCATAATATCCTGAAATAATAATCACGTTCATTAATGTTATCACTCCTGTAGTATGACATATGAAATTGGTAGCACAGTCATGCAACTGCCAGCTGCTGAGCAGATTTATGCTGCTGAGCCACCCACTATATATATAGAAATGCAATGGAAAATTTGCTCTGACCTAATTGGCAACGAGCATTCCCAGAACTGTCATGGTTCTCACTGTGCACGCTCAGACCCATTGAGCATGTACAGAGAGCAATAACAAAATTAATGGTGGCCATTTTGAAGTTTCCCAGATTCAAACTTTCTAGGCCAGTTTTCACTTCAAGCTACATGGGGTTTACTCATGGCTTACACTTGTCTGAATTTTGTAAGGAATTTTGTGGTGTAGGTCTGATCAGTGAACACCATGTAGCTCACATTCGGTTAAATTTTACCATGAATGATAAGAACAGTTTTCATAGTACCACCGAAGTACAATTGAACTGAATGCTGAGGGTGATGGCATATCCCTGTGCTTACCACGTTATGCAATTGTTTGTAAAAGAAAAATATGTATAAGGGGAAACATTCCTTTGCTGGAAATCATATAGGGGGGGGGGGGAAATGTGGCTAAACAATGTTTTTCACAGCCAAGAGCATTTATAATTTCCAAATAAGGCCCCTTAAATTAAATTTAGTCAAATGTAATTGTTTGGCCTTTATTGTCAAACTAAAAGGTTTCAAAATCATCTGGCCCTGCCATCAGCAATAATGGTTTTAGTAGGGGGCGCTAACCAAAAAATCATTACGGAGTGGATAAAGCTACGAAACTTGGCAGGAATGAAGCTGAGGATCTAAGCTTTAATTTTTTCCTAAGCTCCAAAAATTCTTTTGAGTGGAGCTGTTTCAAAAATGCGTTTCCATGGCAACAAGTCACTGAAATTTAACAGGTTCCAGAAAACACATAATTTTATCACAAAATTTACAAAAAATGAGATACAAGCAAAATAACTTGGATTATCATTAACAGTATGGGGCCGCATTAATTTATAATATTAATGCCAAATTTGTTATTTTCAGTTGCCATGGAGATGGACTGCAAAATCAAAATATTGCATTTTTTTACAACTAATGTCTCTTTCATTACACATTATGGCTAACCTATGTCAGTCAGACAAGGACTCAGTACATGCTAAAAACCCTACACCACTTACCTTTAATTATGGTAAATTTGGGAAACTCGGTTCTTTAAATAAATCCATGAAATATGTTACTATGGTAATAAGTTAGTTTATGCAATTTATGAATTTGAAAATTGATTTGCACATATCAAGAGAACTCTTGTATACATCTAAAGACTTAATTTTTGGCAAATGGGCCACCTCTATGATATATGATGCATGACAGTATTGTTTATCATATTAAGACAGGGGGTTGCCATGGTTACTGGTATTATTTATCTTAAAAACCGCCAAAATCAACTTTATTATTGCTCAATCGTGTGTTCTTCCTTTATTCATGTATAATGACAAGGTATTGTTGTTTAAGCATTTTCATAGTTCTAATGAGATTTACACATTTCCAAGTTGGTTTCCATAGCAACCAAACAAATGACCAGTTTCTGGCAAGAAGCCAATAAATGTCAAGAAAATTATCATACACTGAGCACACATATTTCCCATTTGGTATTTAAAAATACCTTGTGCCCTATAGTAAAGTTAGTCTGATGTAGTACTGGGGTTGAGGATAGCACGATGTAGATATCCGTTGCCATGGTTACCTGTGGTCCAATTATGTTAGTTGTAAAAACTTCACATTTGGCCAAACATGGACTTACATTTTAGGTCATATTTCGACTCACAAATGGAATTTATGCTAGCATTATGGATCATATGAAAGGTCATATTATCCCTATTCAGGCGAAGAGCAGAAATTGTGACCTTCTGTCACTGGTCCCTATATGATAATTGATATATCATTGAAAGTTGGGTCATTTTTTTGGCGTATACACTATAAAGGCTGGACATTGCATGAAAAGATTTCACATAATTTTTTTCCAAAACAAACGATGTCCTCACATTTACCATAAATGTCCCAATGCAATATTGTTCTCTGGTAAGTTGGCAATCTTATGAATGTTGATCAAAGCCTTTCATTGTTTCTATAGTTTATGACCCATTTTATTACATAGAAGAGTCATACAAATGTGACTTTTTATGCAACTGTTTTCTTTCATCATTAGGCCTTAAGGCCAAAATTTGGCATTATCGTTACTGAGTGGATAAAGATACAAAACTTGTCAGAAATGAAGCTGAGGATCTAAGCTTTAATTTTTTCCTAAGCTCCAAAAATTTTTTTAAGTGGAGCTGTTTCAAAAATGCGTCTCCATGGCAACAAGTCACTGAAATTTTAGAGTTTCCAGAAAACATATTATTTTCCCATAAAATTTACAAAAAATTAGATATCAGCAAAATATCTAGGATTATCAATCATAGTGATGGGCCGCATTAATTTCTTATATCAAATCCAAATTTGTTGTCTTTAGTTGCCATGGAGATGGACCACAAAATCAAAATATTGCATTTTTTAATGACTATTGTCTATTTCATTACACATTATGGCTAATCTATATTAATGAGATGAGGACTGAATACATACTAAAATGCCAGAACCATTTACCATTAATTATGGTTAATTTGAAAAACATGGTTTTTCAAATAAATCCATGAAATGTGTTACCATGGTTACAAATCAATTTGTGAAGCTTATGAATTTCAGAATTTCAGAATAAATGTGTACATATCACAAGAACTCTTGTAGGTTTATCTAGACACTTCATTTTTTGGCAAATGTGGCCCCTCTATGATATGGGATGTGCTGGAGTATTTGTTTATCATATTATTGAGGTTGGTTACCATGGTTACCATTGTTATTTATCTTAAAAAACCAACAAAATTTACTCTATTATTGCTCAATTTTGCGGACTTTGGTTTATCAATATATAATGACAAGGATTTGTTGCTTAAATATTTTCATTGTCCTAACCTAAGGAGATTTACATATTTCCAAATTGGTTTCCATAGCAACGTAAGTTGACCAATTTCTGGTAAGATGGTCATAAATATATCAATGTCAAGAAAATTATTGTAGATGCAAAGTTCTCATTTGGCGGTTAAAGTACTGCCCTTGGTAGTATCATATGTAATATGGTTGGGATTGATATCATGTGGATATTGGTTGCCATGGTTACCTGCGATCCAAGGATGCTATGCGGTAAAATGTCCCATTCATACTTGGCCTAAAATGGACCTTTTAGGTCATATCTCAACTTAGAAATGGAATTTTTTCTAGTATTATGGGTCATATGAAAGGTAACATTGTCATCTTTCAGATGAAGAGCAGAAAGTGTGTCTATCTTTCACTGGCCTTGATATAAGTGATATACCTATGCAGTTGGGTAATTTTTTGCTTATGGGCTTGATATTGCAGGTAAAAGTTTCATATACATTTTTCCAACACAACAACGTCGATACATTAAAGATAAAGTTCCCTGTGCAAAATTGTTCTCTGGTAAGCAGGACAGTGAGCATCTCTTTACATGTGATGCAGATCTATGTCTTGCATTGTTTCTATATCTTTTATGACACATTTTGTTATCTGGAAGAGTGTTGAAAATGTGATTTTTGATGCAACTGTTTTTCTTTCATCATTACCAACGTTTTGCTCATTGCCATGCAAGTTACAAAATAGTCACAAAACTTGACCCAAATTTGTGAAATAGAAGTTGATTCCATTGCAAAATTTGTGTATATTTCTATGCTCTGATTGTCCCGCAAAAGATAGAGAGATCTTTCAGAATGAACAAACGTGTTGAGAAGTCAACCCGAAAAGATGAAGAAGAGTTCTCACAAAATGACCAAGGAAAAAAGTCCATATGTTAACGGGGCTCATTTCACAGCCTCTACAGACGTCTAGAGGGTCTACTGATGGCCTGTTTATGGTCCTCTGAGACATCTGTAGGGGCTCCTTTTATGGGTATCTGGACCGTCTACAGGTGTTCAGTTTAGGGTAGATTGAGACGTCTGTAAAGGCTCATTTTATTTGATATCCAGACTGTCTGTGGGCAACAGATAAGTCAGTGTTACAGACTCCAATCAGATGCCAATTAACAATATTCTGTGGTCTAGAGATGTCAGCATATTATGATTTTCAGTGATTGGTCTGGATGCCACAGGCATTACGTCTGCAAATGTTCTAATATGGCATAACATAGACTGTCCACCAATTTTGAAATGGCATTTTTTCATTGTCAGTAGTCAAAGCGCCCAAATTATGTCATTTCAAATATTATTGCTTCAATATAAGGCATACAATTTGAACCAAAATCTCATTTTTCTTACATATGAATGCCAATTTGAAATGGCATTTTTGTGTGGGTTCCTTTTTTTTTTACAATCACAATGTATAATGTGAGTGGAGTTTTCCAAGTTTTAGAGTTCTGTCCTCTTCCAATTTTCAAAATTGCATGTTTTCTTCTGTTAATACTGAGGTAGTTTTTAAACTATCCTCAAGCAATCAGAGCATAAAAATAAACACAAATGGTCAAATGGAATTAACTTCTAATTCACAAATTTTTGTCCAGTTACGTGAATATTTTTTAACTGACCGGGAGATGAGCGAAACGTTGGTCATGATGAAAGAAAAACGGTTGCATAAAAAAATCACATTTTCACCACTCTTCCAGATAACAAAAGGTGTCATAAAAGATATATATATAGAAAAAATGAAAGGCTTTGATCTGCAATAATAAGATGCCCACTGCCCAGCTTGCCTGGGAACAATTTTGCACAGGGAACTTTATCTTTAATGTATCAACGTTGCAGTGTTGGAAAAATGAACTTAAAACTTTCACAATCCATGTCAAGCCTGTAAGCAAAAAGTGACCCAACTTGCATAGATATATCACTTATTATATCAACGACCAGTGAAGATAGACACACTGTCTGCTCTTCATCTGAAAGATGACAATGTAATCTTTCATTTGACTCATGATACTAGCAAAAATTCCATTTCTAAGTTGAGATACGACCTAAAAGGTCCATTTTGGGCCAAATGTGAATGGGACATTTTACCGCATGGCATCCTTTGATTGCAGGTAACCATGGCAACCAATATCCACATGATATCAATCCCAACCCTACTACATCTAAAACTATCAAGGGCACATTGTACTTTAACCGCCAAATGAGAACTTTTCATCTATAACAATTTTATTGACATTGATAGATTTATGACCATCTTACCAGAAGTTGGTCAACTTATGTTGCTATGGAAAACAATTTGGAAATATGTAAATCACCTTAGAGTTATGAAAATGTTACAGCAACAAATCTTTGTCAATATATATTGATAAACCAAAGTCCAAAATATTGAGCAATAATAAAGTAAATTTTGTTGGATTTAAGATAGATAACATTTGTAACCATGGTAACCAACCTCAATAATATGATAAACAAATACTCCAGCACATCCCATATCATAGAAGGGCCACATTTGCCAAAAATGAAGTGTCTAGATACAAGAGTTCTCGTGACATTTACATATTTATTCTGAAATTCGTAAACTACACAAATTCATTTGTTACCATGGTAACACATTTCATGGATTTATTTAAAGAACCATGTTTTTCAAATTTACCCTAATTATTGATAAATGGTTCTGGGTTTTTAGCATGTATTCAGTCCTCATCTCATTAATATAGATTAGCCATAATGTGTAATGAAATAGACAATAGTCATTAAAAAATGCAATATTTTGATTTTGCGGTCCATCTCCATGGCAACTAAAGACAACAAATTTGGATTTGATATAAGAAATTAATGCGGCCCATCACTATGATTGATAATCCTAGATATTTTGTTTATATCTAAATTTTTGTGAATTTTATGGGAAAATAATATGTTTTCTGGAAACTGTAAAATTTCAGTGACTTGTTGCCATGGAAACGCATTTTTGAAACAGCTCCACTCAAAATAATTTTTGGAGCTTAGGAAAAAATTAAAGCTTAGATCCTCAGCTTCACTTCTGCCAAGTTTCACACCTTTATCCACTCTGTAATGATAATGGCAAATTTTGGCCTTAAGGCCCCCTACTATTTTGTGGCCCAAAATATTTATGAACAGGATTTAGCGTTAATGCTAGAGATCTCAGCAAAATTATATAAGCATCGGATTTTGGGCAAAAATTAAGAAATAGCTCCGGGAGGCCAGAGGCTTGCACTGTGAGCTCGAGACAGTTCTTTGGAGTTGGACAAAACACCGGTAAAACTTAAGCTTCACATGGGACACGGTGGGGGGTCTCCGTGCCTCACTGTGCTCAGGGCCTCCCAGACCCTTAATCCGGCCCTGGAGGTGTGGTCAGATGCTGACTGGGATTGAACTGCGAAAAGCTGCGTTTACATGGTAAGTTTATAATTTGGCACTCCTCCATTTCCACATGCCATTAATTTATTGAATATTTGTAAAGCTTTTAGCCGATGATTGCAAAAGTATGTGTGAAATGACATAAAAATCCTGTCCTATCCTATCATAAAGTATAATCCTATCATATCCTATTGTATGATGCACACCTCACCATTCATCATTTTTCACAATATGTATAATACTAATCATACAATATTCACTATGTATGACCTTTTCAATAATTATTATCACCATTACCTAGGCCTGTTCCAGTAGTGTGGTCCACCTTGCCCCAGCTTCTCCATGGAGAGTTTCTTGCCAATTGGGTAGCCCAAGATATAGGGTAACCGGGCACGTTGTCCCATCTACACAAGTTCCCATTGTCAAAGTCACAGCTGACATCTAAAGAAAAAGAATAATTAATATGCTTTTTTGGCAGTTCTGGTTTCAGTCAGCATTATTGAGCATTCCAGAAGTTAGAACTTCTATTTTTGATGCAGGCTGCTTTGGCTACATCATTATATGATAATATGATGATGATATTCTTTGACCTTATATAGTGCCTGATCTCGATAAATCTGATCACTGGTGCTCACCATATATTGAGTGGCAATCATAGCCTTCATTGTAAAGCGATAACCTCTGCATGGACAAGAAGCAGTTTGAACTTACACTCTCAGCAAAAAGGTTTTATGCGGAACATTTAAATGTTCTATATGCTGGTATGGATAAGGAACCCTGAAGATTCATTATTCAACTTTTAAAAAGGTTCCAACAGCAAACAAAAACATCATTTAGATTATCTAGCTGCACATAATTCCCACAATGAAACCCCTTTCTCTCAAGTTCCGACCCAGTATTGAACCATTTAAATTCAGCTGAACCCTTAAAAGAATGTAGAACATTTTTTTTGCTGTGGGTTCTTCATAAATATCTTCAAGAACCATTTTCATTAAGAGTGTATATTCTCTGCGTGCAAGGTAGATGTGCTAACAGCTGTGCAATAGAGCCATAGGCCAGATATAGTTGATCTTTAGCTTCTCAGATCTTTTGGAGGTTTTTTTTTGGTGTTGGTCGGTAGGATGAAAAAAAAATGTAATCTCAATTTTTTATAATGACAATTTGATAAAAATTGCAGATAAGCTAAAAAAAAATTTGGATAAGCTAAAACTTAAAAAATTCTGGCCTACTCTAAATTATACATTACCACACTGCTGGTTGGTAACAGCAACATCATCGATGGCCATTCCGATCTCCACCTCTAAGGATCCTCTTGAGTGCTCGAAGATTACTGAAAACGGTCTCGTGCTCAGTAGAGATACAGTTACTTTATGCCAAGCATCTCCTTGGTTTCCGTTTCTCTGCAGCAGTTTCAGTTTATCACCATCTGGCAGGAAAAGAAAAGGCACTTGTAATGTTTTAGTCACAACACGTACTGTCTTGTGGATTTTGACCCTTTCCTTGCAATATACTTAAAACTAGTGTGTTGACCCTACAGGAAAGGTCAAACTTAAAAGACTATGGTCTTGCTTTCAAGTTAAGCAGGTGTATAAGTGGCATTTTTTATGATGTACTTAAATTTTTATGAAATAATAAAAATGTACTTAAATCCTCACACCACAAAACACTTTCAAGGTCAACTGCTTCATTTTGTAACATTTTCATTGAATCTGATTCCAATAAATCATAACATACCATCATAATTCATAATGACTTTGAAGACCCCGTCTGTCTGCATCATGTTGTAATAGAAGGTCAAGCAACGGCCAGCAGGAGGTCCAGCAGAGAGGACGGGAGAGGTCAGACCTCCATTGCTTCCCTGATGGCTATCATTGGTATAGAGGTACGCATAATATCCTAAAACAATAATGTGATTTAATAATAATTGTGTTGTCTTGTGACATATGAATTTAGAAAAATAAAAGAAATAATGCAAACTTGGGCCCAGGCACATAGAGTAGCGCCCCTACGGGTCATATCAAAAACTTACATTTTTTATGCTTTTTCTTATGAATAGAATTGAAGCTACAGGCTTTTAAGGTTATATCCCAAATTAGTAGGACAAAAACACCAAACCATACAATAGTAGGTATTCAAGAAACAAAAAAATGTTCACTATTTTTAGAACAATTTTTAAATCTTTGAAAACGGTTGTCAGACGTACCTTTGAAAATTTGATACCATGTAATGGATATCTGCATTGGTCTACTTGTTGACCATCATCTAGATATGATTTGCATATTTTTTTTCCAATTTTGTGTTAAATAATGAGGTCAAATTAAAATATGCATGTGTGGGGCGAGAGGGATTTCCTGCTTGAAAATACCTTCACTAATTAGGCATTAATATGAAACGGGCGTCAATTAGGGTGCATCAAACGCTCCTCATATTATCCTATAAAAAACAAACATGGAATTAAATGTTCCTTTTGACTAATGGAAAGATCGTGCAAATTTTCAGAAAAATTGAGATAGGCCTAGGGGTACCACAATGAGGCTGAAATTAACTAACAGAATGACGGTTCGCCGATTCGCGGTTTTGCGTATTTCTTTCAATAATATCTGTATCATAATAATTATATCATATCTGAATTCCTCACAGCAAGAGCTTTCAAATGAGTTGCTTACCCACATTGCCTATATTGGGTTATTTAAAGCGAACAACAACCTGCAAGTGAACGGTAGACAATCTATTTCGAGGGGCAATGAATCATTTTTGCCTAAATGACGGTTTCTGTCCAACTGTTTTTCAGAAATTTGCTCTTTTCCTCTTACTGAATATCTGGCGGTCAATTTATAGCCAGTAACCCCTACCCCCCTCTGCCTCCTTCATTACAGCACTTAAGTTTTCGAAATGATGCTGTTAGATATCATCTCTCTTGTCCCTAAGAATGTTTTCAGAGTTGAACCTGGACATTTCTCATATTGCAAGATTCACTGTTTTTAATTTATTGCTGAAAGCACAGATGGTACTGAAGTTCATATAGAAGTCAAAATCATTTAGCTTCAAATCTTTTGAATTTTGAGAAATAGTTCCAATTTCGTAAAATTCATCATTTGTCTTGATTTATTTTCATTATTATACATGCAGAAAAATAATCATTTAATAGTATTCTGATAATCTAATTTAGCCGAGCTTAATAATGTCACTTCTCTTGGTATTTAAATTGCCAATGTGTATATTGGTATCATATTTTTAATTGAAGCGTTCAATTGTGACTGAAGAGTGACTTCATGCATGTCCCTTGCCATGATTAGGATGTAAATTTCTATGTGTGAGAATTATTAATATCTCTAATAGTAAATGTGGCATGGTTTGTAGAACGATATATGTGCTAAATAGTATGTAGCCTTGTGACTCATTAGGGTTTGAATTAAGTGTAATGGCTTTGTAATTACAATGAAAAACATAAATTCCCAGAGCTTCAGTGCCACAGGCTGGACGTGTTGCTTCTTTAAAATTTTTTGTTGAACACAAGAGAAATAATGGGGGCAGTATGTAGTTTTAAAACCAGACTGTTCTGTTGTTTATAGTGACTTCACACAACTGAGGAATTAATATCTGTTTAAACAATAATAAATCATTTACATCAAGTATTTCTTTGGATATCATGTTCAGAGTAAAAATCGCAGATTCTAAGTTAATTACGACATGATGCGATCCAAAATTTTGCATTTCTTGACATATCTGATATCAATTATTCTAATTTGAATGTCTTTCATACATTCTATAGTAGGATATGTTGCATTAGACATGAATAATCCAAAAAATTTAGTCTGTCATTGAAAATAAAACTTCACAAATACGTCTCTTCACCGGTACCTCATAAAATTAATGGAAAAGAATGCCAATGTGGTACCCCTAGCCATTTTCCGATTTTGCTTAAACTTCTCAGAGTTGTCTTTTCAATCAAAAGGCAAAAATTAATTCATGTTTGATTATATTCTGAGAGAAAAAGGGCATTTGATGCACCCTAGTGTCCCTAGTCCCTAGTGTCTATTTGAAACCGGTGTTTATTGTTTTAAACAAGATAGCATGTAGAAGTATTCCATATTCAGACAAGACACATTTAATTTGTATTTTCAATACGTTTGAAAAGTTCAATAAAGTTTCTGATGCCACGGTGAGAAATCTCCTACGTTCCTCTAAACCTGCTAGCTGTGATTCGGATCCAGTGCCTACTACACTAGTTAAAGAATACATTGACATCTTCTCCCAACCAATCACTCGGATTGTCAACTCATCGCTCTCTACTTATACTTTCGCAGACTGCTGGAAGAATGCCATCATCTGTAAACTTATAAAGAAACCAAGCCTAGACAAGAATGCCCTTTCTAATTACCGTCCAATCAGTAACCTAAGCTTCCTCTCCAAAATTGTCCCAGATCTGTCCATATCTGTCCATATCTTGAGGCAAACGACCTTCTACCATCATACCAAAGTGCCTATAGAAAATACTTCTGCACTGAGACAGCCATTATTAAAGTCATCAACGACATCCTCTGGAACATGGAGAATCAGAAAATAACCAGTCTGGTTGCTATGGACCTTAGTGCCGCTTTTGACACTGTCGACCATTCGACCCTACTGAAAGTGCTGCAGAACTGTTTTGGAATAACAGGTGATGCACTTCAATGGATGAGTTCCTATCTGCGACCAAGGTCTATGCATGTAAAAATCAACAATTCCAAATCTGAATCCCTCAATCTACCATTTTCTGTCCCTCAAGGAAGTGCTGCTGGTCCCATTCTATACACAGCATATGCAAGCACGATGAAACTCGTAATTGCTAATTACGACACCAAGATCAGTGGATACGCTGATGACCATATCATCTATAGCAGTTTCTCGTCTGGTACTACACAAGCCGAGTCAAAATGTTTAAATGAACAGCAAAAGTGTGTCAAGGACATACGTATATGGATGAATGAGAATCGTCTAAAAATGAATGATGATAAAACAGAATTTATCTTCTGTGGCTTAAGAAGTGTCACAGTTCATTTTTATCAGTTGGTGATGCAAAAATTGATAGAGCCACAAGCATTAAATATCTTGGTGTAGTGATAGATGCAGAACTCAACTTTAAATCCCATATTCAACAAAAGTGCAAACTGGCATCACTAAACCTCAGGAACATCAAATCTATTCGAAAACATCTAAGTGTCGATTCTTGCAAAACGCTAATTCAGGCACTAGTCATCTCACACCTTGATTACAGCAACACGATCCTATGCGATCTTCCTGAATCCACACTAAAACCAGCTCAACTCGTACAAAATCATGCTGCAAGGGTAATTCTCGGTCGCAAGAAACATGACAGCGCGACATCTGCTTTGCGTGACCTTCATTGGCTACCGATTAGACAGCGCTGTAAATTCAAATTGGTCCTTATGTTCTTCAAATGTCTTCATGATACTGCACCATCATACCTGAGTAACCTGCTAGTCATACAAAAAACATCAGCACGCATAACAAGATCTTCCTCTGATACCGGCATTAAACTGATAGTACCAAAAACAACTCGAGCAACCTTCGCAAAGAGAAGTTTCTCAGTCGCAGGCCCACATCATTGGAATAATCTACCATCTGAACTACGCGAATGCAATAATGTTGACTCCTTCAGAAAGAAACTAAAAACTCAACTATTCAATGAATATTTTAATAAATAACTGACCCATAGGCAACAAACGTGGCCAGTGGGTTTATCATATTTTCATCCCTATTTTCATATTATGTGCGTTAAGTCTACCCTTCACTTCAATCAATTATTCTGTTAATATTTATTTATAAACTTAGTTTTTATCGTCTTACCAATTTATGTTTTTAACATGGTAAAATTATTTTTAGTAATTAATTTATTTTAGTCATTATCATGTTTTTACATTTCTTTATATATTTTAATCTATAATAATCCTTATTTATTGTACAGCGCCCTAGAATGTTTTTTCAAATAGGAGCGCTATATAAATTAATAAATTCAATTCAAATTCAATTCAATTTTCTTGGATTGACTGACCGAAAAGATTTTCAACTAAGGACAAAAATATTGGGCTTAGGCCTTCCCACAATTTTTACTAACATTTTTAAAAAATTGAGATTACAGCGTTTTATAATATCCAAAATACAATATTTACACATAGTAATTGAACCACATCCTTACCTGAGCCCGTTCCAGTAGTGTGGTCGACTTTGCCCCAGCTTCTCCATTCGGATTGGTTTGCCAATTGCACAGCCCAAGATAGGGGGTAACTGGGCACACTGCTCCACCCACACAAGTTCCCATTGCCAAAGTCACAGTTGAGATTGTTGATGTCTGCAAAAGAAAATTAAATAATGAATATTTGGAGGATTCGGCAAGAAATCTAGAGCCTTTCACAAGATCAGGTGCCACTTTTGTGTACTAACATGGCCAGTGTTGTAGTCAAGGCAGAACATCCGTGACCGAGGGTTAAATCAAAAACTTACCTTTCTGGCACCTTTCCTGCGGATAGGATTGGAACTGGAGGAGTTTTAAAGTGATGTCACAAATTTTCCAGGCAAACAGCACCAAATCAAAGTAATAATTCATAAAAGAAAAATATATTCAAATGTTCAAATGGCACCTTAAAGTTACGGGGGCTCCATGCCACACTCTATTCTACAATGCCCCATAGCAGCATAGTTAAACAGTTTGGAAATGTATAAATATTTTGTTTAAGAACCTGGTCCTTCAATTGTCAACAGAATTAAGTGACAGCCGGAGGAAGCCTGCTGTCAGTCAGTGTTTGATTTTAAACAGTTACTACAGCACAAGTTGTGAGATTGCTCTCTGTTACCTACCTTCTGATCCATCTGCTCCTTCTGAATCTTGTAATCCTGACCTTTCCGCTCCTGTTCCTTCTAATCTTCCTGATCCTTCCAATCCTCCTGATCCTTCTGATCCACCATCTCCTTCTGATCCCTCTGACCCTGATCCCTCTGATCCTGATCCTGATCCTGATCCTGATCCATCTGCTCCAGATCCAACTGATCCTGTTCCCTCTGATCCACCTGCTCCTGATCCACCTGCTCCTTCTAATCCTCCTGATCCATCTGCTCCTAATCCTCCTGATCCTTCTAATCCTCCTGATCCTTCTGCTCCTGATCCATTCACTCCTCCTGGTCCATCTGATCCTGATCCTTTTACTCCTGGTTTCATAGTGGATCCCCTGCAGGTCCCATTGGCTATTCTGTACTGATTGATTGTGCTGGATGCATTGGTTCCTGCAGCGAAACTGGTGTGGATCCAGCACCGACTGTTGTTTGCTGAATTTGCTTCATAATCAAAGCCAAGACAGCCAACAGTGGCTTTGCAAACCGATTTGCAGCCATCTAGTGTGGTGATGCCACTCAGTAAGACTCCACCAATGGTGTAGGTGTTGAGTGTCAGCACGTATGAGTTGTTGCAACTGCTGTCTGCAAAACAACATGACAAAAATTCAGAATTTTTCTAACACCTATCAGTCAGCTCATCAGTTCAAATGTCTTTGGGAAGATACCCAGGGGCGTAATTTTTGCAGCAAATGTGGGGGGGACACACAGTGACGCGGTCAGAATCGGCTGTCAAATCCGCGAATAAACGAAGTCAATCAGCCTTTTTTACATTCGTGAATTTCAAATTTTTGTATCTATCTATATAAAAGTGTAACGCCAGTGGCACATTCGTCGCTTGGGCTCCCATCTGTGACGTTATCAAAATCACCCCCTTTTTCATCTCTTTCGCATTCACCACCCCCATATAAATCAAAACATTTTTTACTTGCCATAGCCACATTACCTACTCACCCATACCACCCAAATTTCTCATTTCAAACACAGCTCTTTTTAGCCCCCTCCTCCAGTGTCTAGATCAGCCTCTGCCAGGCCTGACAGTCCACTTTTGTCCACGACTTTCATGAGCCCTGCCACTCCTCAACCCATCTTATGTTGACATATACTCTTTTTTTAAGCATGCCCTTCTGATGCACTCACATGCTTATCAATTCCTGATGGCCCTTTCCCTTCGATTCAAATGTCCATGGAGATAGAACAAGCAATGCCACAACAACCGAGCCATTCCCTTCGTGATTATACTTCCGGTCTGAACAGTCTATTCATATCTGGGTAACTGTCATGGTTTGTTGTCATCCAGGCTGCATTTTCGCGCCTTTCTACTGTTGCTTATGTAGGCCTATGACCACGATGACAGGATAGTGATCTTTCTATACATGTATGCACTTGCTCTTAATTACATTCATTCAAATTCACTTAATTTATTCCTGTCATCCTGTGAAAGGTAGGCCTGACTCTTGACATTTTAAAGTGCAATTCACTTTCACACCTCGGGCATGCACACATTGTGCCACACAACTGAACTGAACTGATAGCTGTCAGTTCTGTTGTGATCCAGGACGTGAGGAGGATACAGCATTTTGTGTATTTAATTCACGGCAACCAAGCAAAAAACGATTTATTAATTGTGATTCTCTGTCTAAATGTGTCTTACCCAATTAATGACTGTCTTAATGTAAATACAAATGTAGGCTTACATAAATTAGCTTTCCCTGCAAAGGGAGTTTGAATAAGGAAACGTATATTATTGACTGAATAACACTTTTGAAATGTGTCACTTTGTCAAATGTAATTACCTTCTCACCTACCCACAGCCCAATCAGAGAATGAATTTAATCATCCATTTAATCTTCCCTGTCCTTTAATTGACTTTAAATGAATGATGAATCTGTTGATACAATGTCATGCATGCACAGATGGATAGATAGACGGACATCTCGATATATAAACAGATAGATATATAGAAAAACACATATACAGATAGACAGATACATCGATAGATAGATAGATAGATAGATAGATAGATAGATAGATAGATAGATAGATAGATAGATAGATGAATCTGTTGATACATATATACATGCACAAATGGATAGATAGACGGACACGTCGATATATAAACTGATAGATATATAAAAAAACACATATGTAGATAGACAGATACATCGATAGATAGATAGATAGATAGATAGATAGATAGATAGATCATAGATATACAGATAGCCAGTTAGACAGATAGTCATATAGGTAATGCTATACAGATAGACAGCTAGACAGATAGACAGATAGATAGATAGAAAGATACACAGACAGATAGATATCCATAGACAGATAGATAGACCTAGGTAGATAGTTAGATAGATAGACCGATGGCCCGATGGACAGACACATAGGCGTAGGAGGCAGGGGCCTGGGGAGGGGGGCTGCAGCCCCCCAAAAATTTAGGAAAATCAATTTTTCATGGGGTTTCGGGCAGAAAATTTTTTTATTTTTACATTTTTGTGGCAATTTGGATAACATTTATTGGGCAGCCCCCAAAATTTGCTGACCTCCTACGCCTATGGACAGACAGGTCGATAGGCAGGTAGACAGATAGTCAGATAGATAGATGTTCATCCCTGGCTTCAGTGACAGACTGCGGTCATGTTGTTGCATGTCCTGCCCGCCACACTCTGTGTCTCACCCACATTACTGCACCCTCCCCCCCCCCAAGAAAAAAAAATTACAATTGCAGTCCCCCTCCTTTATTCATTTATCACTGGGTAATTCTAGTGGCATGATAAAATGCCAAAGCAGAAAGGTGGGACATGCCTTTAGGAACGGCTCCCTATCAAATTGAACCCAAGGGTCGTTACTACTTTTTTATTTTCACACAAAAATGTGGGGGGGGGACATTTCATATTTTGTCCCCTGGGGTAAAAAATGTGAGGGGGACATGTCCCCCACCAAATTACGCCCATGAAGATACCAGGAGCTATAGTCATTAATAATTATATATAAAAAATCATAAGGTGGCTTCGGTTTACTCCATTGGTCTCTTAATCAAAAATCTATTAAAAAAATGCTCTGGTTTGCAATAATGCCAATAAGAGGAGTCAAGAGTCAGAGTCGAAATTCTGGAGACCTTTAAGAACCAGCGTCAAGCTGCGTCATTTTTCAAGAAGCCGAGGGAAGTCACACGTTGGAATCGGTTCTCTTGATACCTGACTCAGAAGGTCACAAGCCCGTGATAATAGTTGATTCACCTCAATCCCAAGGTCTAATTGGCTAAACACTGGATATGAATTTTTTGCTGATAAGAAATCTTATATACTATTCTGCTCAGAACGTACAATGTTTCTGCAGATCATCCTACTGCTTGAGTTAGTGGAGGCAAATAGGTAGACTTGGAACATTTCGGGCCCGTGGCAAAGCCAATGGGAACCCACATTCCTGTCAATCCATTTACGCCGGGATGGAAGGACCCTTTCCCATACAGGGTTCGCTCACATTGTTGCCATAACTTGAAAGTTTGATTGTACTTTTTGGCACCTTGCATGGGCCCCCTAAGTGGTTGGGCCAGTGGCAAAATAATGCAACTCTGCCACACGGGCCAGTCCGTCACTGGACACAAACAGGCCTGGATTACCCATTAGGCTGAGTAGGCTATAGCCTAGGGCCTCACATCTCAGGGGGGCCTCACATTGGGTAAAAAAAAAGGCAATATTCTTACAAGATTGAAAATAAATTGCGAAAAAGCAATAGATTACGTGATCGAGGCCCAAATTGCTTTTTTTTAAGAGGCCCCAATTGCATATTAAGAGGCCCCAATTGCATATTAAGAGGCCCCAAATGCATATTAAGAGGCCCAAATTGCATATTAAGAGGCCCAATTTATAAATTGTAATCATCTCAGGGGGCCTCACATTGGGTCAAAAAAATAGATTTAGCAAAATAATTACAAGATTGAAAATAAATTGCGAAAGAGCAATAGATTACATGATCGAGGCCCCAATTGCATATTAAGAGGCCCCAATTTATAAATTATAATCACAAAACCAAACATGTCTTTTGAACCGGATCAGAGAAATAGAAATCAAATCAATTGAACATTGGACAACTGCAGTAAAGGCGGACAACGATTTCTTTCTGGTCAGCTTTAATCCATGTAATGTATCATGGGAGACTAACAACTAAGGCGTAGTGATTCATTGTTTGGAAAAAAAGGCTACATGCAAGAAAATAATTTCGTATGGAGAGAGCTTGACAAGCAAACATGTTTAAGTTTTTTGACTATTTGGTTTGGTGACGGCGTGACGCCGATAAGGGGCCTACCTTTGGGGTTCAGCCTAGGGCCTCAAGCTACCTTAATCCGGCCCTGGACACAAAATAGCATTTCCAAAAATTAAGAAAAATAATAAAATTAGTAAAATCAGGCAAAACAACTTGCTACCTAAAGAGTGCCGTGACATGCAGGAAAAGGTCACAATGAAACTTTCAACAGAAAAACCAAACTGAAGTTCAACACTCTTTCTGGAAATAAACCCGTTTACTCCACTTGCCCTCAAATACCAAAAAATAAATATATATATGTATACAAACCAAGGTCTCCCTGTCCATTGCAGTGATTTAGAAGCCCGAAGAGTGCTATGAAGAAGTTTAGATATAATGTAATGTGTTCACCAAACATGATTCCTTGCAAATTGATTGCATATCACACAGTCATATATATATATAGGATGTCCCAAGCAACAAGGAAGTCAAATTAAATAATATAAAGTGTCTTGAAGTCCATCCTGCCTAACATCTTCCTTTGCAGTGGCGTATTTAGGAGCCTATAGGAGGGGGGGGGGGTATCCGGCCACGTCCGCCTCCTCAGGCCCATAGGAGCACCTGTCTACAAGTTGACCGCTATTTAAAACTCTGGAAGAAACCAGGACAGTGTGGAAGAAACCAGGACAGTTCCATCATTTAGTGATGGTCTAGTTTATTTCCAAAAACTCTGTAAGTGTCTAATCTGACTTTGGTTGGCTTCAACTTAAAGCAGACAGCTTGTAAATACCAAAATAAGTTGGAACTATTTTTTTATCATGGAGGATGTATACATTGTAGCTCAAATATAATGCCAGTATAGAAGGGACCACTTGTGGCAAGGACAAGACATTTTGTTGAGTGTTACACAGCTTTTATGAAATTGTAAATTATATTGTTGTCCTAGTTAATAAATCTCCATAAAGTAACAGAATAAATACAAATGAGCATTTTTGATATCACAAAGCAAAAACATTGGCTTTGTATGGACAACTGAATAAGTTAGAGAGCATTCTTTTTGGACATTTTTCTGACCACAATTAAACATGCAGTAAATGGCATAAGTAGATTGAATACCATCAAACTTCTGATGAGTAAAATCATACCTTTCAAAGGCAAAGTTCATGCTAAACTTTCAAAACTTTCTTTTTGTCTCATGATTTCCAAACATTTTCATTCAAAGCAGTGAACTGGATCTTTGCCATTTGCCAGCAACCATGCTTTGTGAAAGTAGTTTGGCGTAGTAATATGGACAGCTGTTGTTTGACCTGATCTTGTGATCTGTCCAAAACAGATCAAATTATTGTTGACCCAATTCGATTTTCCAGGGACTGTCAGCATTCTGCTGCCACTTGTCAGTCCCGAACAGAGACAGGTGGAGCACCATATTTGCTCCATGTTATGCCCCCCTCCTTCTGACCATCAAGATACTCCCCTATTTCTTTAGTTTGACATAAAGGAATGGATTTTTTTTAGATGTGACGTTTAAGATTTGAGGTCTATCACTCATGTGTATCGAAATGAGGGGGTAATAGGAAGTTTGAAAGCCTTCAATGATTTAGAGTCTCAAGTAATAATTCAGCTTTTCATCGTTATATTTTTTTATACTAAAAAGACCAAAAACTCCTATATCTGGGACAAAACTTTTTCATCACATATTTTCAGTTAATTTACATGCATCATAGCAGGAAACAATGTCACGTTCACAGGGTAACCGCTTCATGAAGGGGTGACCATTGAAGAAAGGAGAGGGCAATGGCGGGAGTCTAGGTTACAGTGTAGTTGAGGGGGGGGGGGGGGGCAGTGCACTTTTTAACATGCATGGTAATTGGGAGATCAAATTGTCTCTCTATCTGTCTATATTTCTGTCTATGCATATATCTGTCTGTCTAGCTGTCTATCTATCTGTCTATCCATCTATCTTTCTGTCCATCTTTTTAAGAGTTGCCATGGCCTAGTGGATAACTGCTCGCGGTAACCAACCATGGCACGGAGGAACTGAGCAGATCCTCCTTAACAGGGGAGGATCCAGAAAATTCCGGTGGGGGGGTCTATTGGATTATCGCGTCGCGGAACGCATAATTCGCGACATAAAGCGACTGCGTGCGGATAAAATTAACATGTAAAAATATATAAATTTTGGTCTGGTGGGGGGGGATGCATCCCCCCCATCCCCCCCCCCCCTGCGTCCGTCCCTGCTCCTTAACTCTTTGCTTCACTTCACCCAGGTGTAAATGGGTAGCCTACATGGCTATACCCAGTGATTGCGATTGTAGAGTGCTGGAAACGGCTGCCTGGCTGTATACTGCCCGGAGAGTTGAGAAAGGCTCATGCTTGAACAGGCCTACGAAAGGTATGTTTTTTGCATGAGACTGACTTTGTCGGTTTAATGGACTATAAACAAAATCCTGCATTTACATTTATCTATCTTTCATTATTTCTATCTATATTTGATGTTAGGATCTATTATTCATTATGATCATTCAGAAGTTAAGTACAGGTTTTACTGTAAACAAATATTTTATTGAATGGTTGCAATGACCAACAGCCTAAGAATGTGGCATAACATTATTAATTTCCCCAAAGAAGTATTACTTCAAGGAGATATTTCTGGGAAATACACCAGCATTGACGGTTGGCTGCTTTTGAGACATCCTCTGACCATGCTTGGCATGGGAGTCACGTAGTCAGGCTGAATTGCATGTTTTGAAGAAATAAGTTTCCATTACAATCTTAAGCTTTTTTAAAAGAACATTTGACAAATGAGTAAGAATACATGTCTATGGCATAGAATCTAAGCAATATATACTAGTTAATTTTGTATTGTTTAAATAATGATTTTATTTTAATAATCTGACTGCATTTCTCTCCAATTTCCTGTTTCTGTGGCTTCAATGGACTTGTGATGTAGAAACTTCAAGTACAAGTAGCTTACTTTGGCAGTGTACACGAGTACAAATACAAGTAGGCCTACTGTACTCATGATTTGGCATGAGTACCGAGAACACAATTTTTTTTTGTATATTAAATACGGGGATCATGAATATTTAAAAAAAACTGCTCAAATTTCTATCCCTTTGACCCTGTTTGTCAGTGTTTCAGGTGTTTATAGAAAAGCGAAAAGGAATTGTTTTTTTTTTTTTAAAGCATTTTCAAAAATTACAAACTCTTGTAAAATAAGGGTAAAACTTGAAGTTTACCCAATAGTCTGCCTTATGTGTGCTGTGACTTGAAACTTTTCCTTATTAATTTCCAACAGAACAACCAGATGGAAATATATTATGTTTTGAGGGAATGCATTAAAGATAAACCATTTTGCCCCGCGGCCTGGTTTTACCCCCCATTTTCACCTGCTTTAGGGAGAAGAGGGACATTGACTGTGAGGGTAATACTTGTAATGAAAGTAATGCATTGGTATTTCAGAAGCACTCGGTTGCAGATGGGTCAAAATTTGAAAACCTTGAAATTTCAGCCGAAAAAAATTTGAAAATTTTTCGGTCCAGAAATGCCTTTTTAAGTTGGCACTGGGTAGGTCAAACAATCAGCTATCACCTACACTTTAATGTCCAAGGGTCCAAATGCTTTGCTGATCTGTACTGATGTGATAAATACAGTTGCGATGTTTTTTGACTGTCATAAAAATCACACTTGTAACTAAACAATCTTGACCACTTAGGGCTAAATAATCCATTACCAATGATTAGGCAAGTGTCTTGCACATTTTGGCCCAAGTTCCAGGTCTCTAGTGCACATTATTTTTGAGATACTGCATTTTTATCAATTGAAATGTGAAATATGTGTGTCACTAGCATCACACCTATAACTTGAAATCTGCACCACTTAGAGCTGAAGAATGTATTACCAACGTATGGGAAAGTGGCTATTCTGCACACATTAAACTATATTTCAGGTCTCTATGACCAGTAGTTTCTGAGATAGAACATTTTCTTGAACCAGAAATTTAAAAATAGAAACAAAAATACTCTTTTCACCAATAGTTTGGATTCTGAAAAACAAAGATGATCTCCACTTCTCCCTCAAGTGCCCAATGTCGCTGCTGAACCATATTTGAGATGCTAGACAATGGTAAAATGTCCTTGGCACCCCACATTGATTAGAAGTTTCAGAGAAGCATCAAACTTTGTACTAATTACCCTATCAGCGTGCCTTGGCGGTCCAACGTTGGCCCGAAGCTGGTCTGATGCTACTGACATCGGACTGACGCTGGGCCGACGTTGGACCGTCAAGGCATGCTGACAGGGAAGCATGTCAGATTCAAGGAAAATGTAGAGATGTTAATCTTTGTAGGGATCAGTGCAAAACTGGCAGTCTGAGAAAATGTGAATGCAATGGACTTATGAACACCAGAAACATGTTCACAGTGATTCTGGCCCAGAAATATGCAGTCAAAATGGAGCAGCAAGGCGTTTGCCAAGGACAAGTTAAGATAGGACAACTGAAATGCCAACAGAAATATTCAAATGTTGTGGTTTACATAAATGATACAGAGCTACAGATATTGCATTTGTTTTCTAGGGTTCTCAGACAACGTCAGACACAAGATTTTCCCACAGAATGTGTGTCCCTTTCCTTTTTTATTAATAAACAAATCTGGTGTGATGGGAGTGACTCAATATTGGGGACATTGACACAACAACCTCTTGCTCTTATACAGAACATTTTTTCAGCTATTGGGAAGAGTGATTGTCAAGTCTCAATGCATGAAAGAGTTTAATTGAATCAGGATCCAGTGCTAGTTTTTGTGATGCGATATTTCAAAGAAAATGTTGGTGGAGACAGGCCATTTTCAGGGGGGTTGCCCCTTTCAATGCTGTTCTTGGATGGGATAAAAGAAACCTGCCATATATTTTTTGTGATATAAGTTTTGCTTATATCCTAGTCTAAGACAAATGACAACAAGAGGTCCTGCATGTGCCTCCATGTTATCATGAATTATTGTTAAACACTGGAGACACGAATTTCAGACTTACAAATTTTGAACCAGATATCAAGATATAAATATTTTAGTTAAATTAATCACACTTTCCTAGGTATGTCGGGGCTACCTCAGGGCACAGTGAATCCCTTCATTCAGTGATTTACCTTGCCCCTGGCAAGATGAAGAATATTTTAAAGCTGTAATTGCTATTAAGCACTGAGCAGCAATAAACAACTACATGTGTATGTAAATACCCAAAAGTGAAACATGCAGAAAATAGACCTTACTCTTTTGTCAGTTGATTTACTTTTGAGTTTTAAGTGTTAATATTCGTGCAGCAAAGCGAATTAAGCACAAGAGAAGACTCAAAATTCTGTGCAGCGATGGTCTGAACATCAACAGTCCACAGTTGGAAATTAGGTCAAGTAGATCCAGCTCCTTATCAATGATTTAGTTTCGTATTAAACAGAAAATAAAAAATGAATCTTCAAAATTTTTTTAAAATTCAATTTTCTCCAGTTATTTATCATGTTCAATATTTTTTATGGAATAGCAAATTATTAGCCTTTTACAAGCTAAATCAACTTATTAACACATGATTCATTTCATTTCAAAACAGATAACAAGAAAACAAAACAAAATTAAAGTAACATAATCTTTGTAAACTTATGATTATGTAACAGTGAGCAATTAATCTACAAGCAGATCATGTTATTGTTTTTGTATTACTATTACGTATTATCAACAATCTAACATAGACTTGACTTTGACAGCTTGCAGTGTTGTCTACCTTTCTACCATTTAGCTGATTATCTATCAATATTATTTATCTATTAAATATATATATATCTATCAATTTATTTATCCATCTGTGGGTCGATCTATCTATCTATTTATCTATCTATTTAGCTATCTATTTATTTGTCTATTTATCTGTCTATTATTTTTTTGTCTATTTTATATTTCTAATATTCTAAATTTATATCTGTCTTTCAATGTATCTGTCTTCCTAGTTTTTTTAAACAGCTACATAACTGCCTTTCATACATTGAATATGAAATAAAAATAAAATAACTTATGGTAACATTGTAAATACTAGAAAAACTTTTAAAGTGCTGCGCGAATTTCATGGCAGTGCCATTTACATATTTATTTTACGATGATGCTCGTGTGATTTGGAGTAATAAGTTTGTTAAAGCCTGTTGAACCTCAGGAAATCTTATGGCAAAATAAACTTTGGTCAGGCACACTATCTAGATTGCTTCATTTATTGCCTTTGCACCAGATCATTAGGGTTATAATCCCCAACTCGTGCAGCGAAATGGCTGAAGGCCATTTCGCAAAGCAAATTGAGCACAACAGAGGACTCAAAAATCTGTGCAGTGACAGTTTCAACATCAACAGCTTCTTATCAATGGCTAATTTTCGTATTTCACATAACATATTCATCTTCGAAAGTCTCTAAAAATTCAATTTTTTCCAGTTATATTCCCTGTACCTTTTATTTAATGGAATATATCTATTCGTAATATCACTATAAGTCCAACAAAAAATGTTAAGTTCTGTGCAAATTTCATGGCCGTGCCATTTACATATTAACACTGATTCACTGTGCCTCTGATTCACTGAATTGACAAATGTTGCCACAGTGAATCAATTGTGTTTTTACAATTTTGGATTAAAATGCTGAAGCTCTGCAAATACTTTGCTGCAAAAGGTATTTAGAGAGCACATTAAACTTGCATTTAAAGCCTAACATCGAGAATGTTGGTAAAAAAACGAGATATGAAGGAAGTAAACTTTTATTTATTGCTTCCAAGCCATTCCAAGGATGCCATCAAGATCCTATTCATGATTAAAATAATTTGCTGTGCCAATAAACCCAGTTTCAAGACTGACACTGACAGCTGAATAAACATCACTACTAAAATTTCCTGTATAGTATAGTACATCATACTAGAATAGAATAGAATAGAACAGAATAGAATAGAACACATGCATTCAAATATAATGCAAGTAGTCCTACATAATATAAATTATTTTAACAATATCTCGTCTTCAAATTACCATGGTCACGCTGAAGAAGTAATGAGGCAAGTCTTGGTATTAGTTAGTCACCGATTACGACGGTTCTAATATGCATTTTTGTCAGTTAGATCCCTCCCTCCGGTCGGGACAAAGAGGTGTCTAAGTGACTTAGACATCATAAACTTCTTCTGTCATACATTTTAACTAATAATTTTTGCAAAATAAACAGTGATCGGATTGTTTGTTTGCTGTTGTAAACAGAGTTAATCCTTAACCAGGCACTACCATTCACAATTTTCAGTCAGATATCAGCTTTTCCAATGGTATAAGTATCTTGGTAATGTCTAAACCAAGTTGGTGCTCAACAATTTCTGCTGTACACTTCGGTAACATTCACACTGAATTACCAGCTAGCACAATACTTTCAGCATGTGGAGCTTGGACTTGAAATGGTGCGTACCAGATATATGGGCTCTCCAACTGTGGTCGGCTGAAAGGGGCACTCTGTCGTATTGTCCGAATTCCAAGGTCTTGGTGATTCATTGGGTTCTGCACATCATGCTGTGAGGCTATGAGAATGCCAGGCTAACCATACATGGCTTGGTAATGCCTAGCAACTGTGATGGAAAACTTCATCCAACAACCAGCATCATACATACATGGCATGCATAGACATATTGATAGATTAATAGTTCCTCAGCTTTATTTTGGCTCCGCAAGCCAAATTCTCTATAAGAAGAATCCCTCATGGATATATTAAGTTTGTTTTTCAAACTTGACTGTAAAATAGATAGTGCTATGACTACAAGTAAGTACTGCACACTGAAACCAGTAATGAAGTATAACAAAAGCACAATTTTTTTTCTAAAGACTTACATTTCTCAAACTAAATGTGGCAATAGAATTTGACTTTTGACTTACTAATGGATGTGTCAATCTGTGTATTGTATGGATTAAGTAGAAATCTTTCTAAATGCAATCAAAATCCTGTCTGCAAGTTGACTGCTCTTTCATGACCAGCAGTGGTTGAGTTCAACCATTTACTGAACAAGGGCCATAACCTTGCTTCCATATTAACATAAATTTGCTGCCATCTAGGGGGCCAATTCGCAAGCTCCAGAGAGTTCAACAGAAACTGAGTGTGAGGAACTTCCGGCTCCTGCATCTTGTGCTATTTATAGCTTGGAGATCACTCTTGTATGACACTTAAGGTGACTCAAGCGTGGTAGTTTGATCATACAGATTTTTCTAAAATTTTGCACAGGTAGTCTATGGGAGCCATACATTCCAAAAATGAAAAAAAAAAAAATTCACCAACTCGTTTGGTTGGCATGGTAACAGAATATTTGGCCTGATGACTGCTTAAAAGTTATAAATTGAGTTTTTGGTTATGTACCACAGAATAAAGCATTACAGGCATTTGTCACACAAAAATGTGAGAAATGTCTTCCCATGGATGTAAACCAAGACGTTTGCCACAAATTTGAAGAAAAAGGTTAAAATACTTTTTTCTGTAAGAGCTCAAAGGGCACAAACACACTAATTAATTGCAGATTTTGCATGCATCAATTTTGGCAGTAATCAAATTTTAGGAAAACGATCATACAGATTTTTTTTAAAATTTGCATATATCATAAACAGGTTATTGTCAAACAAATATCCAAAAATAAAAAAATTTCACCGAGTCGTTTTTTAACTGCAGTACCATGACTATGCCAATGTCAATTTAAAGAAATAAAGACAATTTTAGACACTGTTGACTGAAATTAGTTTAGAAAATTCTTTTGATAAAGACGAGAAGTTGAAACTTTGAATTAGCATAGAATAGGTGTTACTGCATTCAATAAAAAAATAATTATGCTTCTATCTGCATTATATCTCATTTAAATAGCAAATTACTGGCTGCCATGCTGTTAAAAAAAAGAGAGCAGAAAATGGTAGCGTCACGACTTTTTCAGGGCCTGCAGCAGTGGTGACGCTATGTTGCTATGCAACCAAGCTGCTCAGAAGTATGTGCAGTGTACCACGGTTGAGTCACCTTAAGCACCTAGTAGAAGCTACCTAATTATATCGACAACATATTTTCGTATAGATGTTTGTGGTTTCACTCAACCATTTCTTTCTCAATCACCACCGAACTTACCATAGCTACAGAAAATGGCATTCTCCATTGAAATAAGGAATGCCATTCTCCAAAACCAGCTCATTCCCCCTGAAATCTACCTTTATTTCACACCTTTCACCGTCAACAATAACCTCCTTGACTGAGCTGTGTAAAATAGGTCAGAAATAATCCACCCCAGAAAGTTTATGACTGAGCGAAGCACAGTCTCAGTCTGTCTGCTGTACCAAGTGTGTGGAAAACTTTCTGTGGCATATCTCACTCAATGTCATTTGTGCTATTAGTGTGTCATTGACCTCAACATATTTTTAGATACTTCTGGCCTCTACATTAAAGTACTGACAAACGTCATATCAACAAATACATCTTTTGAATAATGAAAACCCACTTTTCAAATCAACACACATCCACAGCCTTTTTAACAAATAGGATACAAGGTATGCTAAGTGCTATTGATCACATACACAGTATTATATATATATCATACTGTATGGTGAAAAGTATTAACTTCACTTTTCCAATGGGACCATGCAACAGGCTCCTTTCAACTTAAAATTAACATAACAGCTGAATGAGACAGCACTGTACCTGCATGTATAAAGACTGGGTCTCTTCTAGTGCATAAAGATGAAGAGAACGTCAGGCGCGAAAAAATGCAGGCTGGATCGCAACATTTAGTGTTTAGAGCGGAGTGAGTGAGTGAGTTTGTGTTTTACACCTCATCAGCACGGGTGTGGGCTATTTAGAGGCAAGTGTTTAGAGTGGAACAGGGGCGTATCTAGAAATGGCCTGAGGAGAGGGGCATTACATAGGGTGAATAAAGGGCGCTCCGCAGCTTTTCCTGTCTCTTCCAGGTTAATTTTTGGCCTGAGGAGGGGTGGGGGCATTGGTCCATGCCCCCACCCCTCCTCAGGCCCTAAATAGTAAATACGCCACTGGAGCGGAAGTATAACCACGAAGAGAATGGCATACTTGGTGGGGCCAGAGAGGAAAGTAGAGCTGAATCGGAGTGGAAATGGCTACATTAAGATGTTTGGAAGGGTGGTGATGTTGTTGGTATTCAGGGAAAAGGTCTAAAAACTGACAATGGATGTGTATAACAGGTATGGTGACTGTGTATACCTTGCCCAAAGCTGTGGAGAGTGGTTATCACGTGACCTGCTTGCTTACAGAAATATTAAATACGATTAAATAATTAATAATCACTGTATTAAGACAGACAAAAGGTAGGGGAAGAGGGGTTGACAAGTCACAGGGGTAAAAAGTCACAAGGGTAAAGACACACAGGGGTAAAAAAGTCACAGACATTTTTTACAAACTTGCAGTGACCAATTCCTCAGTTTAAATAATAATAATAATAATAACAATAATTTATTTTATATAGCGTTAGTTCCACAAAATATGCTCAAAATTCTGAAATCATTATTTTGTGAGAAGAAGGTCTGCAGGGAATGAGAAAATTCTGTCTGTCAAGTTAATGACATTAACTTGGCATACTTTCTATAGTTATGCAGTTAATCATTCCATTAAACAACCGGGTGTGCCAATGCACAATTAAACGTCATACCATTTATAATTCTTTACTCTGGACTGCATATCTCACATCCCCTCCACGACAGAAGTCTCTTTTTTTAAAGAGACTTCTTGATCTGTTCTTCACATTGACCAACCTCATGGTGAGAACCACACAGTTTTTTGTGCCAGTTTTTTGTGCCTCAGGCCTTTTGTCATGATGCAGCGCCGTCAAGTGCAAACAATTAAAATAATTATGAAGGTTGGTATATGATCACAAAAGTATTTCACATCCATCATAAATTAGTTTAGGAAAAACCGGATGGTGATGATGATTGGCTTTACTCTGAAGAGTGCCGAAGAGGGGAGGTGTATTTTTATCCAAATTTAAAACATACACGCATGCTCTAGAGTGCACATTCACGCTTTTGGGACTCATGCAAGATTTGACTCATAAACCCGCGTGGATGTGTCAAAAACGCGCATGCGCGTATATTTTGGAAGCGTGTATATGCTTTACAGCGCACCTGTGGACATGTTTTACAGTGCATGAGTATAGATATGCTATCCACCGCATGAGTGGACATGTTTTACAGTGCATATGTGCAGTTTAAATTATAACAACAATCAGGCAGTGGTGTAGCTAGAAATCTGTCAGTGGGGAACCAAGGGAGGCCCGGTGTGGTAGTAACCAGTGTCCAGGGACTGAGTGTCCTTTGGACCTTTATTCCTGGGAAATAATGTGTTAGGACAATCTATACTAGGCAAGAGTGACCGGGTGGACAACCGGTCCTAGGAAAAAAGAGCCAGCACTCGGGAAGATGTGTCCTGTGAGGAGGAAAAATAGACTATGTCCTGGTTCTAATGGTCCGTTTCCAGTGTCCGGGATATTATATACTAGTAATAGTTGTCCATGTCATTTCTTCCTGGGACAGAATGCCCAGACCTTTGAAACTAAGGAAAAATGGTCCTGAAAATTGATCATTGCAGACAGGGTATCCCAGGATAGAACATCCTGGAATAGCATTTCCTAGGAAAGGTCATCCAGACACATTTTCCTGGGAAAATTGGTCCTGAATCACAGCATTGAGGACAGTCTGTCCTTGGAATGAATTGTCTTGGTATCAATATCCCTGGGATAGTATGTCCAGACCATAATTCCCAGGAAAAGCTGTCCAAAATGCCCACATATATAATATATATGTGGGACAAGTGTTAAGTACCAGTTATGAAGAGTCAGGACATTTTTGCATGATATCTCAATGCTAGTGGCTCTAAAGCTATATCAGCTTTACATCAGCAGTTGCCAGAGGCAGACATAACGATGAGATAAGAAGGCTGTCCATATCCGGGCACTCTCTTTTCCCAAGGGTGCAGTCTTTACTGCTGCAATATGATATCATATGATAGGCCTGATACAGTATATATAGGCTATTGCTCACAGAGCATTGGTTTATAAGTGATGTCCAGTCGTATTCTGCAATAAATAATAAGGGTGAGAGACTGAGGGTAACAACCCTCCTCCATTCGCCATCAGGGTTGGTTGATATCAATCCTATAGTTGCTAAAATAATCAAACATGAATTTGATATACAAATAATAATTTCTTTCGTTAAAACGATACTTTCGTGAAAATCAAATTTCAACAATAACTATTATTCTATTTCTTTTTTAATACTTTTATGTAATGACAGATTAATTTTAGTAAGAGGTTCACTTGCAAGTTGACTCCCTCAGGCAAAATTAATACAATGGTCAAGAAACCATGCTCATAATGCTTGTGATGTGATCCGCCAACCAACTTGACACAGTCTGTGGCGGATTCAGGGGGAGGGCCTAGGGGGCTCGCCCCCTCCCCCACACCACTGAGATAGAAATAACATTTTGAAGAAATTATGGGCAATGCAGACCCATGAATGCTGAAACGACGACCGCGCGGGCCAGTGAATCCCAAAACGACTTCCGGGCACCCCCAGACTATGCTGTCTGGATGCGCCACTGACAGTTTTCCATACAAAAAGAACATGCATCATTACATTTATTATTGTAACTACTCAAATGATGTTGAGTGTTGTTATTTCATAAGTGCAATCTTTCTGGTGCTCAGTGATGCATGACCTGTCCTCCTGTTAATTTACAAAATTATTCTCCACCACTGGTTCAAACTCGGTATCATTTTATTTCCAGGATAGTGGCTTACCACTATGCTATGGGGGAGGATGGGTTGAGCAGTGGGATCCACAGTAGGCATGAATCAAAAAAGCTATTTTTAGAATTGGTCCAGACATTTTATTCTGGTATTGAAGGACCAGACACTGAGTCCTACTATAGCTGTAACAGGAATGAATGTCCGTGGTCCGGGCATATATATGGATATTTATTACTAGGAATGAGCCACCAGGATGTTTCCTCCCAGGAATAAATGTCTGGATACTCAGTCCCAGGAACAAATGTCTGGATGCATATTCCTGGGACAAGATGTCCAGGATATCTAATCCTGGTAGGGTATTCTATCCCAGGAATAACTGTCCATAGGATATTCTTTCCCTAGGAACCATGGTCCGTTGGACCATGGTTCCCAAGGACATCTATTCCTTTCACACATGTACAACTGGTTACCCGCTCGCAAGGACATGGTTCCTCTACCAGAATTGGTTTATTGAAGACGACGGGAGGAGTCCGGTTTCACCATTTCACTCTGGTTGAATTCAGATGTCACCAACTTACTCAGAGGTTTTCCGCTTCCCCTACTGTGATTCATTCACAGAAATGGACAGTGTTTCCTTTTAAAGGACATTATAAGATAAGATAAGATAATAATTTCGGCTTAAAAGACATTTTAAAGGAGTTTCAGACTCCAGTGGAACTAATTGCCACTAATTAGCATTTACAGGAGCAGAGGAATGCTACTTGTTAAATTTTGAGTGAATATTTTTTATCAGCGAGGTGATCTCTCAGTGGCCTGCCTTTGGCCTTCCACAGATTGCTTTGTCCCTAAGCGGTTTACAATATTCTGAAAAGCCCAATAAAACATGTTTCTTTTTCCATATGGAACTACAGGGATACATTCGATCAGGGTTGCTGGAAGTTAAATGCGGGCAGCAGGGGCAGTCGGACGAAAATTTTGTCTTCATAATTTTAAAATAATTTGTGCCTAAAATTACAAAATAAGCTGAATAATGAGCCTAAAATTTCTCAAATAAGGCAGAATCATGTTCTTTATTAAGATCAAAAGGGCACACCTTGCCCCCCCCCCTTGCCCCCTTTGGACTAGGATAGGAGGCTCAATTGTCCCCCCTGCCCCTCCCCCCGTTCCGGCACCCCTGCATTCAATTGAGGCCTGGAGACAACCATGCACAATATATAAATGTAAATCAATCATTAAGTTCCATAGCATGATTATATCACTGCATTTTGTACCAAGCCATCACAATGGTCAGTAGCTATCTAAGTGCACATCTAAATTACATTTAGATTGAGCAATGTCACTAATTGAAACTTTATACCAAGCACACTCATGTCTACTTTCAACCGTATCTGCTTCCTTGTATACAGATGGAATCTTCAGTTTACCACAATAGGTAAATGGTCCGACAAATTAAATATATCATCAATGCAATAGTAATGTTAACGTGATTAACTAAATTTTCAGTAACCAATATATGATCAATACATGTCAATGTGCCACAAGCAGCCTCAAAGGTGTACTTTACAGTGGATTTATCAATATTAATTATGTGTACACAATTATCAGTTGTACAAAAACCAGATAATTTTCTGTGCATGATCGTTGACATCGATGACATCGATTTTTTTATGGAAATGTTTCTTGGTATAGTACATATAGATAGAAAAATTATTCTAGAAGATGGATAAGAAATTTGAGGGGCACTTCAGAAAAGTGAAATATTCTTCACACACAGAATTGTGGAAAAAAAAATGTGAAAAAGATAGACAACATTTTTCGTGGTTGGGCCAATGACCTTTTGACATTTTTGCCCATTTGGCCCAAGAGTTGACCCCAGTTTCATGAGAAGCCACTTTGCCGATATAGCCTGGGCAGATGCATCATGGTCTCATCCATTGGCAATCTCCAGAATGATGCCAACCTCCATCCACCCAATCCACCCAGGATAGTGGATACCATCCATCCAGGATTCCAGCAATCCAGGATAAAAGTCCATCCAGGATGGAGTACTATGCCATGCAGGTTGGTGAAGCAGATTGCCTGTCATACCAGAACAGCCAAGGTCTTTGAGGTAAATGTCTAGAATTATGGAGGTCCATAAGACCTTGCATGCTGGAATGCCCTTTGTGACTTTTCATGACATGATGAAAGAATATGTGAAGGTAGTTGAAGCTTTTCAGGAAAGGAGGTACACAATTAGAACTGGACCCATACATGTATGTGTATACCAATGAATGATCAATTGACATCAAGCGTCAATAAATGTTATCCGAACAACTAAAGCTGCAATAACAGATGCAATAATCAACACAGACAACAGGCTGCCAATATTCTCTGTGAGTCTCAGTGTGCCGTGAGTGTAAAGGGGGAATGAAGGGTTTTATATTGGCTAATGATCTTTTAATTGATATATATAGCAAGCGAATGTAAGAAAATGAATTGGGCTACCAGGGGAACTGCTGCAGTGTGGGTGGAATGTAATGCATGTCAGTGACAGCAGACAGTGCAAGGGTGGGCAGATTATGGTGTCGCAGTGAAGAGTAAATAAGAAGAAAATAGGTGAATGAATAATCAAAGAACACTTTTAAGATGGTCCAGATGTAGGTCATGTTCATGGCATTTGCGAAAAAGTACTAAAGAGATGTTAACTGGAATAGGAGAGTTGCAGTGAGTGCGTTTTTAATGGATGAAGTTTGAGCTCTGCTACTGAGGTACAAAAGCATATCACTGCTAGAATGTTTTAATATTCCCTAAAGCCTTCCTTTACAAAGCTAGTATCACATGGCTTATATAGATATATATAGATAGTGGATGGTGAGGAGACCAATATTGAGTTTTACAGGTCGTAAAGCTTCATATTGAATGATGACGCAGGTATTTTTATATTACACATGTCGATTTGTATAATATTGCACTGGGTCAAGATTAGAAAGATGTTTCTGAACGAAAGTTTGCATTTGTGTAGCGACTTCCAACTGATATGAAATGCCTTCGTTCTGAATTTGTTCCTTTTTTCTGGGGGGAGGGTTGGTATAGTGGTAGCATGCTGGGCTGCCAATCGCTGGGTCCAGGGTTCGAATTCCTCTTGCTGGGTCCCCTGGGTCTATGTTGGACAGCTGTTTCAATCATCCTTCGCCTCATTGCTGTGTCCTCCCCCTGTCCTAATTAGCCTACCAGGTGCATAAATACAGGTTGTAAAGCCCCAATCATCCATCCATCCATCCATGTTCCTTTTTTCTATTGGAAGTAAATACGGTATTGCACTCATACCATGCCGTATTTGTTTAAAATTGGACTTGGTAAAGATTTAGAAAGGATGATTCTGAAAGAAAGCATCAAAAAGGTATCTTTGTCTTTGTTTCCTTAAAATATTGTTGTTGAAGGATGTGGAATTTTATACAAATGGGGGGAGGGGGTTAATACTTAGCCCAAATTCCTATAATTATATGTGTTCTGTCTTGATTTTACCACAAATATGGTTTTCATTTAAGTCAAGCAAATTCCATAAATAGTGTCAATGAAACAGTTAGTACCTTGCCCACTTCAAACAGCTGGTGCTCCACCAATTATGCAAAAGGTCTGGCTATTCCACACTGCTGCCCCCTCCAACTGACAGGATACATGGATACAAAGCAAAAATAGCTAAAAGGACATGTTTCCACGAAATAATTAGCATGATAAAGAGTAACTAGGCCATTTATTGGGTTGAAACATGTGTATTATATGACTTTTTTTTTTAGATTGACACAATTCATGACTATGTGAGCATCAGGATATAGCCTGTTTCAGTTGTCCACTGTCCTCTGCTAACTGCTATTAGAAATGAATCACCTGTTGCAAGACATACAGCTGGTACATCTTGCTTTGTAAGGTTGGTCAAATGTTTCTGATTTAGTTTTACATGTCTTAAGTATTATACACCCTGTATTATATACCATCATACACACGTTTATAATTATTCACATCCCAATAGGCACATTTGCATTGCAGCAACATTGTGATGACATTATTGAAGAAATGACGTTGTCAAAACGTTGTGAAGCACCGTCAAAGGTATGACATTAGCATGCAACGTTGTGGCAACATTGTCACAATGTTGTGAGAAACATGACCAATTAGCAATGTTGTATTTGCCCATTGGGATGGATACCAGCAGAAAATTATTGTGCATATTATACACAAACTTGTGCTGCTGTAAAAATGAGCATTTAAATACCCCTGTATATGTCAAACTAGAAGTCATGTATTTGCTTCATTTGTAACTTACCCACTTACCATAATGCCATTACTGATATGCATGGAGGTTCTACACAATTAGGATTCGTGGTTAGAATTAGATTGAGCATTGATTTTGTCAGATTAATGGGTTGTAATGTGTTATTACAGATTTCTTATTAGTGTGCCATGTTCTTTTCAACTGCCACAGTGCTCTTGTGATGTCAGTATCAGCATAATGATTTCACAGTTGGTATATTCGCAGTTTCAGCTGTGTCACTTCGAACCCATACTGATCACACCATTACAAATCCACAATAAGCTGTTAGATTGTTGCTCAACATTTATTATTCAGTTTGATGTTTTGAATAAATCCAAAATTTACAATAACCAGCTATATATAAAGCATGGATTTTGTGTATAACTGCTATCAGTTTTAGCACTGTTACAACAAAACAAATTCATTCACTCTAACATTCATTTGTTGGTCTGAGAGGTTATCATGTGCTGCTCTGTCTTGGCAAAAATAATATAAGGGGGGGGGGAGTTTTGCTTGGAGGTATCCTTATCACTGATTTCCAAAAATGGTTATTTGATGATCGAATTCCTTGCCTCCTTGTCTGGCCTTTTCACAAATTATTGGGGAGCAACTACCCCCCCCCCCCCCCCCATTTCTCATCTTCTGGTATGCCCATGCAACATCATCATGTTCACTTCCAAAAAAACTCCCCATCATCCCCATTCCAGTCATCAATTGTGAACAGTATCCTAGGCGAAGATATCACCTAAAAGGCTGAAAAGCCACAAGGTGTTGCCCTCAAGGAGAAATTTCACAACAGGACACCATGAATGTCAATGATGGATCAAGCAAGTGGCTCAAACATATCAGTTTCACCTGCTCCAACTGAATCAAACAACCATACCAATGAATGCAGATTAATCAATTGTTATTCACACTTTGACAGCCCATAAGCCTGACTTGTTGGTAGCAGTTGGAATCAACACTCAAGCTTGGAGTGCCAATAGTGATGTCAGTATTGCCATACTGACATCATCTGTGCATATATTCACATGGAACATGGCACACTTATACGAGATCTGTAAATTGTAATAACTGCAGTTGGAAAGATTAGTGAATGGCAATATTTTGCAAGAAGTATTATGTTTTTGTACTTGCTTATAATTGCGCATTACACGAATTCGTCACGGCCAGCCATACTAATCATCGAGAAACAAAAGGTATCAGGGCATGCAAATGGCTTCAGTCCACCTATATACTGGCATATGACAAATCAAAGAAATGCCCAAGACATGTGTTTTGATAGATTTGTCTCAGATTCCATCCAATTTACAGTTGATTATGAAAAACATTTTCTTACAATTCACAGTTATTGTTGGGCTTTATTGGTTCCATAAGTTGTAGATTCTTATCCACTTCTATCTTATGTCTAACTGCTAAAAGCACAAATAGTAACAAAGTATAACAGTTTGTGATCACTACTGTTGGTGTATGTTAATTAGAATTTGTCATGTGATTTTGGAATAGGCTCCCACTAGTTATGCATTTCTTCAAAATATTCAAATACTGTAAAGGAAAAAATGATTTGCATGCCACAACATTATCAAAATAAGTGAGATGTACAAGGTCAACTATTTCATTTGCACCATATCTGTATGCTATTTGCAAAATGACCTAGCTTCTGCAATCTTCAAATTCGAATTGCATACGCCTATTGTCTTATAGGGTATTACTGATATGCATGCGCATGGATTTCGTCCACTTGCAAAATTCATATCTACAAACTATTGAGTATTGTGGGCTTACCTTGTAAATGTTGTTCCACAATAATTATTATGTCCTATGTTGCAGGCTGCTGCATAAGGGAGGCATTTATTATCTTGGCCAAGGCTCATATCAAAGGGGGATTCCTATCCAAGGGGGGGGGGAGCCTCTATTCAATGGAAACCTTTATTTGAGTATATTTAGAATGTAACAAACAGACTCATAGAATTCAATCACCTCTGCATTAATATAATTTATAATTGATTCAGTTGTGTAACATAAACTTTAACATATTTGATTTAAATTTAATATAGACTTAAATATGGTAGCTGCTGTCTTTCTATGTATCTATGTATCTATGTATCTTTGTATCTATGTATCTATGTATCTATGTATCTATCTATTTATCTATTTATCTGTCTATCTATTTGTCTATCACATCGCTCCTGAATAAATTTCAAGATTAAAAAACTTCAATAAGAAAACAGAAAATGCACACTTATAGAGGAGGGTCAGGAGAACATTTTAAGACAAACACCGAAAAATTCCATTGGGAAATTTTGAGTTATATTCATCTAAATTTGTTGTTTATCACACTCATATTTCCATGCTGAAATTGAGGCAAAGAAAGCTGTTATAGACATTTAGGATGTTTAGAGAGGCAAATGTTGAATCGTTGATGGTATGACATTTTACTTTAATTTACGTTACCATTGTATCCATGTTAGATACGTTTAGACCTGATATACATTGTGCAGGGTGTGATAAACACATGTTCAGGCACTTCAACATTGGGGGTGATACTCACCCGGCTCGAATGTTGATCTTAATTTTTTTTCCTGCTAACTGATTAATAAAAAGTGGGAAAAAATGCATTTTTAGACCTCCATACATTTTAGGTAATTTTTGAGGGCCCCTTGAAATATAGGGCCAAAATTTGGATTGTGTCAAAGTCCAGATTTCAAATCCAATTATCTCAGTACCTTCTTGGTGTACCTCTGTTATATATTAATGGCCAAATATATGGACCCAAAGGTATCATTTGGTATCGCATTTATGATGATTGACTCAGGGCCAGGCAACAGGGGGCGCTCAAAGTTACTATTTCAGTCAATTTTAAGCTGAATTGATGGGGCCGATGTGGCTTGCGCCCTTGGTGTGCCTCAATGTTTTGTGTATGTATATGAAGGAGGAGACCTATATTATAAGTTTACATAAAAATTAGAATGGTACACTGGGGGCGCATCTCCACAGGGGGTGCTGTTTCCTGTAAAAAAGTGAAATAGACCCTTTTTCAGGGCTCTGTAGCTGATTGCGCCCAGGGTCAACAGCACGGTGAGCTTGCCTGTCATGTGCTATAACACCTCTGGTGTAAGCATCTCTGAGGTACTCTTAACCATTCTCCTTCCAGAATTTTTTTAAGGTACCACATATGATGATTTTTCAAATTTTCAAAAAATCACCAGGACGCCCGCAATATGAATGGAGACAGTCTTGCAAGTCATTTCTCTAATAAAATTTGGTTGTTAGGATATATTTTGCTCCAAATAGTGTGTACACACAAGTAGGGGGCGCCACAAGTACCCCTAAAATAGATGTTTCTCCTGTTTTTCATGCTTGCTGGTGCTGCATTGATGTAATTTATGGGAGACTAACGTTTTGACAGTCAGTTTGTTTTAGTGATCAACAGAAACCGCATATATGATTGACCATTTTAAGCTCTCAGCTATATTAGTTTGGTAACACATTTTTAAGGTTGAATTCCATAAAATTTGTGTTCATTATATCTTAGACTTCACTAACTTTTTCAATGTATGGGGCATTAACCGCATTACTGTATACATTTCCATGTCTTTGGTTTGGTATTGTTATCTGGACGGCTTATGCTTCAATTCATACTTTGTAAATGAGTTTTAAAACTAATATATACACCAAGTGCCAAGTTATTAGGCAGCGATGACTCTGGCCATATCTCCAAAAGTGTTTGGAATATTTCTATGTCCTTCACCCACAAGTGTGGGTCAGGGTAGAAGATTATTCTGAGCGAATGTTGTCCCATTCCGTTCACGCAGTCAGACGTTATAGCATTTATTACAGGTTTTGGGTGTGTCAAGTTATTAGGTAGGCCTACATTTGCATGTTGCATTTAAAACATGGACAAAACCTATGAAATCTCAAATGAAAATGACCTGGATATATTTCCAATATCAATTTCCATAAAGTTATGCCATATTCGGAAGCTTTCATGCCTGCACTTGGAAGCGATCCACTTTATTCTGCTCCATTGGAATACCATTGAATTTACCCGAATTTTGACAAACAAAGCCTCTCTTGGACTAAAAGTAAGTCATATCACTAAAAAGATTGTTTTGTAGGTTACTTTATGCTATTACTACAGGGGAACAAGAAGTGCAACGAAATGACAATGTGTTTGGTGCTCAAGTAGCTTTGCCACATCACAAATTTTCATACTTGACTGAGCAAATTCTGAGTATCACACTTCAGGATTATTTGTGTTTCTGTGAAACAGTCTGAAGTCACCAGAGATGACGTCATGACTGACTGCAGTGTCCCTAGTGTCAAAAAAGTGTCTCCTGCTTCAATGTTACAAACTGTAGTGCTCACTGGTGATCAAGGACAGCTTACAGGATTTTGCCACAATATGTCAGAAGTACTCAGACTACACCAGCAGTGATTTTTTATCCATTCTGCATCACAGAATTTCTGATGAGTATTTATGACATATTGTGGTAAAATCCTGCGTGCTTTTCTTGATCCTATATATTAAAACAGGAAAATATGTGGAAAATATGTGATAGAACAGGAGGGTATGTAGACTTTTGAAACTGACATAAAATGCAATTAAGTGTAGTATGTCGTTGAATCTCATTGCTATCAGATTTTTAATGGTTCAGAAGTGTTTAGCCACATGCAGTGCACTGTACTTCATGTATGATTTGCCTATTGTTGTTAAAATTGCCCCGGAAATAGAGAAATTGGTCATTTTACAGATAATAATAAGAGGGGTATGTCAACTTTTGGGCAGAACTGTATATACCCCCGGGAAAGCGAGTGCCCCCCTCAATGTTGACAGTGATGCAGCCATATCCACGCTGGGAGAGCGTGTGTATAGAAGTGGTGAAAAGACTGGTCAAGAAATAGTTTCAAAATGTCACAATAAAGCCACTAAATGTAAGTTTAAAGATTCAGGGACAAACTTTATGACAGTAACACAACATACAGTGGCTTTTACAGAAAATAAGGCAAAGATGTGAACATTTCAGTGTGTGAAAAAAATCTTCCTTACGAATACAAGGCACTGCCCTGCCACCCAGTGGGCAGGCAGCGCACACCCAGTGGGCAGGCAGCGCAATAAGTATGATTTATCACATCTTATTTGCAATGTTATTCCAATGCATGGGACTCGTAATGAGACATTTGACAAGTTTTTGAATTGCTCTGTATTCACATACAAAGGCCAGAATTGGTTGAAATCGGCATAGGACAAAGTCAATGGCATCAAATAAGACTAGGAGGAGTCTTATTATTAAAATGACTTATTTCCAACTTAGGAGAGGCTTTGTTTATCGAATTTTAGCTAAATCCAATGGTATTCCAATGAGCAAAATAAAGTGGAATTCTTCCAAGTGTAGGCATGAAAGCTTCCAAATATGTTGTAACTTTATGGAAATTAATATAAGGAATATATTCAGGCCATTATCATCTGAGATTTTAAATTTTTTTGTCTATATTTGAATGCAACGTGCTAACGTACCTAATAACTTGGCACACCCAAAACCTCTAATAAATGCTGTAACTTCTGACTGTGTTAACGGAATGGGACAAAAGTTGCTCAGAATAATGTTCTACCCTAACCCACCCTTGTTGATGAAGGAAATAAAAATATTCCAAATACTTTTGGAGATATGGCAAAAAACGATCGCTGCCTAATAGTGTATTTCCTATTATTTGTTATGATGATGCATCTTTTACATTTCATATGAACTGCTTTCACACACATTTTTTGAAATTTTACTTTCCTCTTTGTCTATAAATCAAGTTAGTGCAGTCTTGGATGTAATGAGCCTAAATTTAAGGAATTCAGCTTTATAAATGAATAGTCAAACTTTCTCAACTTAAACCTAAAAACGGTCTATCATAAATGGCATTTTTGCATATCGCTAGAGTAGAACTAGTAAGTAAGTAAAACGGGAGATGTCTTGCAATCGCCACTTCCACAAGCAGGATGATAGCACTGAGCTAATGGTATTGGATCAATTCTATCATCCTTATTGTGTAAGTCTGAATTGTCATTCAATGGGATAGAAAAAAACTGGGTCATAAAGGCCAATATTTAAGGTGGGTGGGATATCAATGGCAACCAATTTTCTTTGATGTACTCAGAATTACGTATGACCAAGGCAAATTCCAATTTGAGGCGGGGGGGGTTCACTCACTTAAATTATTTTGACCCATATGATATGCCATATGGAACTGACGCCAGAGCAAGAGCAAAGATAAATTGCGACCATTAGTATCCCAGGTGCCTCAAATATAATTTTTTATAACCTTGTATGTTTTCATTTCTTCAGAAGAATAAGCTTATTTCCTTGAGCAATTAAGGTTGAGGATGTAAAGTATTGACCCAATGGCAAAACATTACCCATTTATTTACTTACAGGTGACACTGTATATAGAAAATTGCAGTGGCATGCTAAATTGCCTGTTTTGAGATTGGTGTCCCACAACTGAGATGAATGCAGCACCAGCAAACATGAAAAATAAAAATTTTTGGGGTACTTGTGGTGTCCCCTACTTGCGTGTACACACTATTTGGAGCAAAATATATCCTAACAACCAAAATTTATTAGAGAAATGACTTGCAAGACTGTCTCCATTCATATTGCGGGCGTCCTGTTGATTTTTTGAAAATTTGAAAAATCGTCATATGTGGTACCTTAAAAAAATTCTGGAAAGAGAATGGTTAAGAGTACCTCAGAGATGCTTGGACCCAAGTAAACTAGAGGTGTTATAACACATGACAGGCAAGCTCACTGTGCTGTTGACCCTGGGCGCAATCAGCTACAGAGCCCTGAAGAAGGGTCTATTTCACTTTTTTGTAGAAAACAGCGCTCCCTGTGGAGATGCGACCTTAGTGTACCATTCTAATTTTTATGTAAACTTGTAATATAGGTCCCCTCCTTCATATACATGCACAAAATATTGAGGTACACCAAGGGTGCAAGCCACATAGGTCCGATCAATTCGGCTTAAAATTGACTGAAACAGTGACTTTGAGCGCCCCCTGTTGCCTGCGCCCAGAGTCAGTCATCATAAATGCAATACCAAATGATACCGTTGGGTCCATATATTTAGCCATTCAAATATAACAGAGGTACACCAAGAAGGTACTGAGATAATTGGATTTGAAATTTGGACTTAGACACAATCCAAATTTTGGCCCTATATTTTAAATGGCCCCTAAAAAAAACCTAAAAGGTATGAAAGTCTAGAAATGCTATTTTTCCCACTTTTTAGTAATTTTTTACCAGGAAAAAATTATGAACAAAATCTGAGTCAGGTAAGTAGCACACCCTGCCTGAATCTTAGAAAACTGGCTCTTAAATATTGCCTCTGTTTATCCCTTTGAATTATTTATTTTATTCAGGCCAGTTTTAGCAAAAATTAAATACATATTACATGATATAATGAAAATTTCATGAATTGTGTGTTATTTGTTAACATATATGCCTGTGAGATTTTATTTATCAATACCTTCAAATGTCAGCAGATGCAGAAGTTAAAAGGACGATACCTTTGCTTAATAATCAGCTTATGGCCTCTATTAGATATGTTTTATAGTTATTATTTGACCCATCACTGCTCAGTTGTCTACATTTGCTGTTGTTTGCACATGTGTGACTCTCTTTCAGTGTCATATTGTGTTTCAGTATCAATAGTCAAGTTGTTTAACATCTCAAGTTCATATTATGATGGCTTGGATGAGTAAGTTAGTCCATTAAATGAGTTTTTTGTCCTGAAATTATTGCAAAAAATGCCCTAAGTAATATTCATTAACTCACTTCTTCGATCACAAAAAGCCACAGTTTCTTTTAAAACATTTATGCAATGTTTATATGATATATAGAGGCTGTTTATATAAAACACATTCAGTCTTAGTAACAATGATCCACACATTTAACTCATTTGAAATGTCATATTTTGATGAAAAGCATTGCAAAAATTCAAAAGGAAGCCTAAATCAAATTCAAATCAAGCTAAAAGCACGTGGAAAATTCACAATGAACGATCGAATCAATTTACTGGGGTTACAAATACACTTCTTTGATAAGTATGCATCTGCATGTGTTTATCAAACTATTTTTCAGCCAATTCATATCTAACACAGATACAATTATCATGTAAATTAAACAACGATATCTTACCATCAACACTTGTCTCTCCAAACATGATAAATGACTTAAACAACTTTCTATGCCCCGTGTCACCAAGAAAATATGAGTGTGATAAACCAAAAATTTTAAATAACGATAACTCAAAATTTTCCCAATGGAATATTTTGATTTTTGTCTTAAAATGTTCCTCTGACCCTGGTCTATAAGTGTGCACTTTCGGTTTTCTTGTTGAATTTTCTATATCTTGAAATTTATTCAGGAGCACTGTGCTATCTACTATGACAATGACAATGACAATGACAATGACAATGACAATGACAATGACAATGACAATAACTTTATTAATCCTTATTCAGGAAACTCGTTTTGCAGACATGAAAATCAAATAGTATAACAGAAAAATGTAAAAACATGTAAAAACATGTAAAAACATAGGCCTATATATAACAACAAAAACATATGAGGTATGACTAGAATACAAAAATTATGACTTGTTAAATAAACGAATAGCAGATGGCACAAACGATTTTTTTAAACGATCTGTTCTACAAAAAATTGAGTTTTAAAAGTCTAATGCCTGAGGGAAGAAAACGAAAAAAGGTATTTAAAGGATGATTAGAGTCATTCATAATAAATTTAACTTTCTTTTTCATGAAACATGTGTACAATTCACTTGTGTTGTCTATTTCATTACATCCCAGTCTTCTAGCTGATTTTATAATTCTATCAAGGTTGTTGATATTCAATTTTGTTAAATTACCATACCAACAAATAATGCAAAAAGTAATAACAGACTGAATAATGCTTGTATAAAACAGATTGAGGATTTTCCGATCAACATTGACACTTCTTAGTTTTCTGAGAAAAAACAAACGTTGTCTAGCTTTCTTTGTAATTCTGAGAATATTTTCATCACCTTTCAAGTTGTCATCAATTACTGTACCAAGATACTTATACGAATTAACAACCTCAACTTCTTTGTTATCAATTAAGACAGGTGGACCAGTATGTTTGTCTTTACCAAAGTTCACAATTAATTCTTTTGTTTTAGTTACATTTAAATTCAGAAAATTTGAATTACACCAATTGTGAAACTGTAGTACTTCATCAAAATATTCATTACAATCATCATCTAATGATTTTTTGTTCAATAAACCCATAAGGACAGTGTCGTCAGCATATTTCAATAATTTACACTTGTTACTGTGACTTTGACAATCTTGAGTATATAAAGTGAAAAGAAGGGCAGATAGTACGCATCCTTGAGGTGATCCTGTGTTGACAACAATGGAATCTGATGTTACATCTTTAAACCTTACACATTGTATGCGATTTGAAAGAAATTCTTTTATCTATACAATAAGATTGGAATTGATGGTCATATTTTCTAGTTTCTTCATTAAGACATGCACTTGAATGGTGTTAAAAGCCGAACTGAAATCTATAAACAAAACTCGAGCGAAATTGAAAAGACTATCTGTGTGTTGGTATAAATTATTCAATAAGGTCAAAGTTGCATCATCTACACTTCGGTTTTGTTTGTACGCAAATTGATTTTCATCTGATGGTGTTGAGTTAATCAGTTTCTTTAGGATTAAACGTTCAAAAGTTTTCATAACGACAGAAGTCAGGGCAACAGGTCGTAGGTCGTTCATCTCGTTCGGTATCTGTTTCTTTGGTACTGGAACCACAATTGAAGTTCGCCAAATTTTAGGAATGTAGAGAATGTTCAACGATATTTGATATAGTACGTGTAGAATTGGGGCAAGTTGGAAACTACATCTATTTCACTAATAACTACTACTATTTCACTATCTATCTATCTATCTATCTATCTATCTATCTATCTGTCGATCTGTCTATCTATCTATCTGTCTATCTATCCATCTATCTGTCTATCTATCTATCTATCTATCTCTATCTATCTATCTATCTATCTATCGATCTATCTACCTATCTATCTATCTATCTATCTATCTATCATCTGTCTGTCACAATATCTAGAGATGTAGGTCACATAAATTTCCAGAAAGTTAGCTTTTTCCTCTTCCAGGATATGAACAGATATGAACAGATTAGACTGACACCAGCTTACCTCATTTGCACATTTGTTTTCACATTGATTGATTAATTTCCCAAATGTGTTATATTGCTTTGGCCTGTTTCTCCCATTGTAACTTTCAGCTGGCACTGATGACTTGTAATTACAAACATCTGTTCTTTATTATCTTATTGTCATCATTTCATGAATTATAACAGTTTAGCAGGCACTGATGACTGCACATTGTAAACAATTAATCTCATTGCCAGATATCATAAATATTAAAAGTTCCCCCGCCTTACAGGTGATTTCATTGCTATGCGATTCTTGTCGTCCAGCCCTGACTGTGTGAATGCATATATCTGCTTGCTACGTCAAATCTATCAAGTGTGTGACATTTTTAGTGATCATAAACTAATCAGATTAGGCAAAAATGGGATGTAGCAAGGTGGATAGAGAGTCTGTAGAATCTCGTACTAATAAAATCGCCTGTAAAGAAAATCATTTTGTTTGAAGATTACTGATTGCCATATCTTACTCATTTGCAAACTGTTCCTGTCTCATTTACATGGCCAATTCATGGCGACTGCAGTGCAATTTTTGCAAGAGTAAAGTAGTCTCTGAGCATGTCAAGTGTACAAAGCTATTAGTCATTTTCGTGAAGAAGTGTGTCAAATGAGGCAGCAAAAATATGAAGTGCAGGCCGCATCGTGCATATAATAAATAATTACATAATTATATCACGATAATTTGAATGTGTGGAGAGATCCACCTTGGTTATTGATTCTCTGGGTGTCTGTCTTTAGTAATTTGAACTTTTTTTGTATGAATTGCTGACAATTTCTCGAATTAAGCGTCACTGGTTCTCAACAAGAGCAGCATCCTTGATTGGACAAGAAATCGTAGGTGGCAACCATTCAATTTCCAGGGGGGGGGTTGGAGTTTTTCCTGGGAAAAATTTATTTCACGTTGTTGGCGTCAGTAGCCTGTTTATTTATTTCAAGTATAGGCAATCCCCAATTACTCACTCCTAAATTTAGCAATATTTAGAAATACCCCTGGTAGAAATTATTTATTTCAAGACTGCCCAAAAAGAATTTATTTATCTCACCAAAACTGAGCAAGAAATTATTTATTTAAAAAAAAAAAAGCCAACCCCCCATCTGCACATTTAATGGTCTCCCCCTTTAACAGTTTCCCCTCATTGTAGGGTCAGTGAACTGTTTGTACTATTTCAGAAATCCTGATGGACCATGTTTCTCTTTCAGCTGATAATGATGGAGCTAATCCAGGATCTCCTTTGGCTCTGTGACACATGACCTTATCAGACAAACAGGCTTTCATCATGTAAGTTCATAGATATTTCAATCAGCATCCTTTTTCCCTGATAACATAAACTGCATTTTGTGTAAAGATAACCTAAATTCTAATATAGTATTATTTGATGTGTTAACATGGACAGTATTTCTGCTTTGCATAACCTGCTTCTGTTATCACTGGGAAATTCATGATTTGGGGGGGGGGGGGGGTGCTTAGTACGATAAAAACTGACCAACTTAGACCAATAAAAATTCCACAAGATGGCCGTTCCCAGATTAACAAACTCTGTAGCTTACTATCAGGGAGCACGACTAATTGTTGCAGAAGCTAGTTCTAGACAACCAGGAAGAGTGACATTGATAGCCAGACCTACTCTACACCTGGGTACCCGAGCAGCCCAGGCAGTGGCGTCCCTATGGGGGGGCACGGGGGAGCACGTGCCCCCCGTATTGGACCTGTGCCCCCCCAGGTGCACCCCCATATGAACTTTCCAACTCTGGCTAAAATATGCAGTTAGTATAGAGGGTGCCCCCCCAGAGAATCGCGTGCCCCCCCCCCCTGGTTGCCCCTCCCCCGCTGGAGACCCTCCAATTTCTATTGGTCTAAGTTGGACATAGCATCACTTGCTGCATCTGATTTCTAGCAGAGTTCACTGCCGGCGGCAGCTCACTGCTGCTGACTCCTATGCATGATGCAAAATATGAACTCTGTGTGCAAAGTGAACCATGATATTTAAGAAGTGCATGTGTGGATGACCAGTCTAATTCAAGCAGTGACACAGCCGAGTCTGGTGGCCATGTTGACTTGTTGGTGTGATCAACTGTCTGTGGAATTTTCATTGCTTACAGGATAATGTGGACTTTTTTTATGAGACATGTATATATAATATATAATGCACAAAAGGTACATACAATATAAAATAAAATGCCGGCTGGACACCACAAGTGTAAATATTTTGCCAGGCAAGGAACTGCTAAAATTAGATGATAATGACACATTTTCAGTGCCGTTAGTAATGGAATGAGCAATGAAATGGGACGGTAATGCTAGTCGATGAGAGACCTTCATAAGAAATCTTAAATAATAAGAAAAGGTAATTACACACATGATGCCTTTCAATTAAATTCAAGACAGCAAGATTTCATTATTTATTAGATAACATATCAGTTTATTTTTAAATGATTTTATTCCCAAGTGCGACTTAAATTAAAAACCTATGATACACTGTATTCCGTATTTTTGGCCCCATGTACTTCAACATTATTTGAGTAGTACTAAGTCTGGCAAATGGAATATTGAAATTGTCCGTGCCAGGAGTAGCGTGACCATGGATACTTGAAACTTTATAATAAACATATTTGATACTGAGGAAGGCAACATGGATGTTAAAACTTTAAACATAAAAATGATACTTGCTACACATAATGTTACTTAATTTCTAAGATTTTAGATTTGCTAAATAAAGGCTGGCTATGTTCCCTGTATCCTGCAAAATTTATTACACATACAATACTGCTGCATTTTGCACAACTGATCATGACATTCTGCTGGACAGCTGCAAAACAGATATGGTGTGCATAGCTCAGCACTGAAATGGTTCAAGTCATATATTTCAGAACGATCACAGTCTGTAATGATAAATGACACAACGTCAAGCAAACTTCCACTCAAGTAGGGCCTATGGGGTGCCACAAGGTTCAAAACTTGGTCCAATTGTGTTCAATTTGTACATCGCTCTGGACTGTAAGTGAGGTTGCACAAAGAAACCAAGTTGATGATCAAAAGTATGCAGACGATGAACAACTTATTTTTTCTTTCAAGCCAACCTTTCTAAATCAAGAGCAAGCTGTACCGAAAATGGAAAATTCATTGCAGAAATCAGGGACTTCTTGCACAATAACAAGTTGTGCAATAATGGTGACAAAATTGATCTCCTTCTAATTGGTGCTCCTGGTCAGTTGAAGAAACTGCAAGTGTCATTAATCAATGTTGACAATGTTGGAATCAAAACTGCTGATCATGTCAGAAATCTTAATCTTGGGAGTGCTATTCGACAAAAATATGACAATGCAAAGACAAATCAATAAGATGTGCCGTAATGCTTTCTTCAATTTGAGAAACATTTCAAAACTTCGAAAGAATCTAGACAAAGAAAAAACAGCTGTGAATGTTCTTGTCACCCCTCACCTTTATTAAGCAAAAGAGGGCCCTTAAAACAGCTCTTAATTTACATTTTTTAACTCCCACTAAGACTGTCTTTGAATTGGCCAAGGTTCATTCTGTTTATGAAATTAATGATATTCACATCTGTATTTTCATGTTTAAATATATGCACAATCTTTTGCCATTAAGTTTTACACATATGTTTCAATCAAGAAGAAATATTCACATGTTATCCACAAGAAATGCATCTGATTTGTGTTTACCTTTTCCAAGGATTGAAAAATTTAAGTTCTCTATTTTGTTCATTGGACCTAAAGTATGGAATTCTCTGCCAATTGGCATCAAAAACCTTGATACATTAGACCAGTTTAAGAATAATATTAAGAAATTCATGTTTGTTTCCATCAATAGAAAACTTTGAGTTGACATTATTGTGCAGTTTTTTGTACCTATATAGTTTTAAACTAACATTTGTTGTTTTAAAAATCACTATTCTTACTGTTTGATTCTCTGCTGAGTTACGTGTCTATTGTGTAATTTTATTTTCTATAGACCAACAAGCCCTTCGGGGTTTTATGTCTATTTTTTGTTGTTAACTCCTGTATATTTGTACTGGATATAGTGAAATAAAAAAAATAAAAATAAAAAAACCTTGACTTTGGAAATGGACTCTTGTATGGCACAACCAGCTAGCTGTTTGATGAATAAGCTTCAAGTTGCCCAGAACTCAGCTGTTCGATTGATTGAGAGATTGAATAAACATGACAGTGTAAGTCCTAGTAGAAAGCAACTACTTTGGCTACCAATTCCAGCAAGAATCCAGTTCAAACTGATGATGATCACGTGGAAAGCAATGAATTCCCAAGCTCCATTGCACATTCAGGAACTTATTCTAGCCAAACCCCAACAAGACCACAATCTGAGAAGCAACCATAGACACCTGTTAGCAGAACCTATCCCATGCAACAAAAATAAGTTTGAGGACAGAGCTTTCTCATATGCAGCCCCAAAACTCTGGAATAGTTTGCCAGACAAATTGAGAACAATTAACACTTTGGAAAGTTTCAAGAATAACCTTAAAACTCACTTGTTTAAACAATTCTACTCCTGAGCTCATCTGAGCAGCGCTAATGAGCAGTTTACAGGAATTAGCGCTATATTAAGTTATTATTATTATTATGTTTCTGGAGCTTCAGAACACTGCTTAGGTGAACATTGGCAGCACTGCCCCAGATTTCAATACAACATAACAAATAATGATATATAAAGCTGTAATAAAAAGTGCATAGAGTTTCAGGGGATAAAAAATTCTTGGTTTTATAAAGAATTCCTAGTCTCTTAGAGATATTGCCTTTAATCATATGAATATGATTAGACCAGGTCAACCTCTCATTACTTTATAACTGGGCAAACTTGCAAGGTAAAAGCCAATGGATATTTCTGCATTATTAAAAACATTTTTACAGCCTTTTTTCCATGAAGCTCAGTTGATTCAACCCCAAGGTTTGAAAAAATAAAATAAAATGTCCTTCACAATTTTCACTGCATGTCTAATTTCATGGTTGACAGTTCTTAGAAATCATTGGTACATGTATTGCCAAAATAAATGCTTGGAAATCATTTAGTGTAATCGCACAGTTGGCATATTGTTGGATTATAATTATTTGAGGCAGCCAGCTGAATTTAGAAATTTGATTCACAGTGTCTGTTGTTTGAAAATAGATCGCTGAGTAGCCACCAATTAGTGGTGTGGGCGGGGCCAAGTTTTAAAAAATTCTGTACATACATGTAAACTTGTTGTGCTCCAAATTCCAAGTAACTGAAAATATTAAACATTGCCCTGACAACAAATTATCCATCGGAATGGTCCTTATTGACCTATCTAAAGTGTGTGATGTTTTGCTTCATAATCTATTTTTTGCAAAACTTGAGGTTTGTAATTTGGAAAAAAGGCAACTGTCTTAATTTCCAGTTACTTACCCTACAGAAAGCAGCGTGTAAAAATTGGAAATACACATAGTGAATGGTTATCAATATTAAAGAAGGAGTACCTCAAAGATCTATTGGAAGACCTACTTAGCTTAACTACATCCTGAATGATCTCCTTTTGTTAGAAAATTATTTTGTGTTTGCAAATTATGCCGACGACAATACTATTTGTGCCTTAGCTTTAAATAGAGAACTATTGATGCAAAAACTTGAAAGTGCTGCACAGGTAGCACTAACGTGGTTTACAGAAAACAGCATGCAAGCGAATGCTGAAAAAGTTCAGTTCTTCACTTTTGGAAACAAAACTGAAAATGTTGCTTTTAATGTTGGAAATACTGTGATTAAGCAATCGGAAAATGTAAAACTACTAGGAGTTTCCCTTAACAAAAAATTAGATTACAGTACTCATATTACAAATTTTTGTCGAAAGACTGCTTGGCAGCTTACTGCCTTGGCTCGAATCAACAGAGATTTAACTATCAAAGCCCCAAAGACTGTCTTCAGATCATTTGTACTCAGCAACTTTGATTGTTGCAAAGTTGTGTTACATTTCATAAGAAAATTTGACAGTACAAAATTAGAAAAACTTCAAGAACACGGCCTGCAAGCCCTTTTTCAAGACTTTAATTTAACTTGTGAACATTTGTTGGATAAATGCATTCTTAAATCTCTCAGAGGAGCCAGGCTTCAATGTCTGAAACTAGAGGTGTTCAATTCTCAGAATAATTTAACACCAAAGACACAGGTATTGCTTCTTTTGCACACACTGGTGCAATAAAATGGACATCATACAGAGTTAAATGAATTTAAAAACCAACTCTTTAAAATAAACTTTTAAAAGTGACATTGATGATGCCCGAGTCACAATTTTAATTTACACTGATTTGGGGTCGGTCTGTCAGATGTGGAACACTATTTTATATTCATCTCTGGGTTCATATATTTGTTTTTATAACTTAGTTTTTATTATTCTGTTAATTAATTTACTTTTAATAACTTATTTTATCATTGTTTTATACTCTCACTGATTTTTATCTTAATTTAAATTGTTTTATTTAATTATTTCGTTAAAATTTTGGTTACTCTAGTTTTTTAAAACTAATATTGTCCTATATTGTAAATATCGAATTCAGATAAATTTTGTCTATTGTCTATATGTGTCTATAAACACTCTGTTTGCATAGTTAAAACATAGGCTGCGTAGCAGCAAACCTTCAGCGAATGACACATTCAGAAGATTACAATTACATCATAAAATTGATGTTTTTAACAAATTGCATATTGGTAAGCAATAGTGGTCAAGTCATGGTCTTCAATTATGTCTATTTGCCCACTGCCCTGCCATCTTCCTATCTGCTTGCCAGAGTTTGTAAAACAAGGAAGAGGCCTTAATTATTAGAGTAATTTATGCATATGGTACAGTTTCATGCACATGAAACGAAAAGGTTATGAGCTGTCAGTTGGAAACCAAAAAATATAATGCTGTTATAGTTTTCTCAATTTGCTCCAATGATTCAAAAAGTGTTAGGTGATATGGGTGGAACATTTCGTTGCTGTATATGCAATAGTGGGCAACTTTTGGCTCCCATGAGAAAAAAAAGTATTTTAAATATTGTTTCTCACTATTTCACAAAAAGTATAGACTATCTATCAGCCAGACCATGAAAAGGCACACCTAGACCATGTAAGCCATATGTGTGCCAAACTTGATCCATGTACATGCAATTGTGACTGAGTCCTGGGCCAGAAACAAAGAATAATTGTTTTGGCTATCTATATTTCAAAAAGTATGTAATATTTTCCAGCAGACCTTTCATAAGGCACTTCCAGACCATATAAGGCATATGTGTACCAAACTTTATTCATGTACATGCAATAGTGAGCGAGTGCTAGCCCGAAAACAAAAAAAAATTTATTTTTATATTTTTTGTAATTTTTTCAAAACGTATAGAATGTCTATCAATAAGACCATCAAAAGGCACAACTAGACCATATAGGCCACATGTGTACCAAATTTCATCCACGCACAAGCAATAGTGACTGAGCCTTGGCCCGAAAATGAACAAAAATAATTTTTTTATTATTTCAAAAAGTATAGAAAATCTATCCATCAGACCATCAATAGGCACAACTAGACCATACAGGCTATATGTGTACCAATTTTCATCCATGTACATTGAATAGGGGCCGAGTACTGGCCCGGAAACGATCTATCCGCCCGCCGCCCGCCCGCCCGGCGGACGGACAACATTTTGCCCTAGTGATAACAATACCTTCTGCGAACAAGTTTGCTGAAGGTAAACATAGAGAAGTTTCAATGCAAGTCTTGCACCATACTTGGATATGTTTCGATCTAGGGGGTGCTTATACTTTTCCAGAATTGAACAATTAATTATACCCAAAAATGTAATTATTCCTGTCAAACATGGCGGGGCCTTGTTTGTGCCAAATAATGGGTAAGTGCTTGATCCAGAAGTTTAAAAAAATAAGAAATGTCTTCTTTTTTTTGAGTGATGTAAAATCTAAAATTCTCTCTCATGAATGTGAGAATATTTGTGAACCTAATAAATTATACTGGTCTGTTTTTTATCAGGCCTACAATACAAACTAAAGCAACTTAAATGCTGCCTGCATGATGCCAAATCATTCCAACTATTTTCATTTCAAGCTCATAGGCATTAGACCGTCACTCATTTGCCCTGCCATTTTTAAGTGTTATAAATGGAAGATGTGACCTGGCAGTTGATCTGCCCTGATATTGGTCGGGATCGGCCCTGATTTGCTCTGATTTACCATTTTTCTTTGTAAAATGCCTACATGCATGCCTCGGAGCACCCAAAAAAACTTTGATGCACGTAATTAAAATATTGGAATATTTTTTTCGCATTGAACTGTATAGGATATTCACCGTGAAGTTGAATTCAGAAAAAGGGTACTACTGATTGTATATACACTCAAAACCAAAAACACAGTAAAGAACAATTTTCTAACATTGATTACCATTTTTATCTATTGCCAACATTTCTTTGCAGGAGTATGCATCAATCAGCCCTGGACATGGAGTCAGGGGAAGAAGCTGCGGAGCCATTAGGCAAAGTGATGTGAGTATGCAGGCATAACCCTCTTTCAGCAAAGTGTCCTTCAAGATTTAACAAAGTTTAGGGTTAAAAAAAAATGTGAAGAATCCGCCAGTGCAGTGTTGTAGTATGTGGTTTTATCAGTACCCCATGAGCAGTACCAGCCAAGCAGCTATACATGGTGTAACCCCATAGGCACAAAATAGGTTCAGTAGAAATGTGCTTTTTAAAACACCTTGGCTGCTGAGTCAGGGGTGCCATGTGGGGGTTTTAACAATTAGAAATAAAAGGTCACATGGCCAGATCTGGCAAAAACATGCTGTAGTGGAAAGCAATACATTTGGGAATTCACTCAGTTCATTTACTTGTCAACATACACATTTGGGTGTGTGGTTTCATTGATGTGAACTCTTAAAAAAGTATCTTGGGTCAGTAAATGTCATGAGTTAAAAGAGCCACTAAAAGAATTTGATTCAAGGCACTCTGTCCTATGATGTGACAAAGCTGTTCTTGTGGACCGAATGTGCTACCCGTTTTGGGGGCCCCAGACCAGATGTCTTATGTCATGTGGTTGGCTCCACTCTGCTTCTTGAAATGAACCATGGTTGCAGCACACACCATAAACTCCAGTTTCTCAGTGGAATTTTAACTTTAACTCATTTTTAAGGGACAAATTGATACATGTTTGACATACGTGAATAGCTAATAATCTTTAGAATCCAGACATAGCAAAATGAATATGAAGGGATCTCATTCCAGGTTCAAAAGAGCCATTTAAGTACAGATGGTTAGATTTTACAGCTGTGGCTGCTTGGCTGGTACTGCTTATGGGGTACTGGTTTTATATATATATGTTGGAAAAGTTTTGAAAAATTTGAAATATATTTTTTTGGTTTGTCACACCCTTGTTGCATGAGGTGATAAATACAGCTGTAATGTTTTTCAACTGTCGTTAAAATCACACTTATAACTAAAAAATCCTGACCATTTAGATCTGAACAATCTATCACCAATGATTAGGCAAGTTGCTTGCACATTTTGGGCCAAGTTCTGTTCCAGGTCTCTAGCACCAATTATTTTTATTGATCCCTCTATTGATCTATCTATTTCCCTTTATCTATAAATCTATCTAGTTATCTATCTACTTATCTATCTACCTCTCAATTCACCTCTCTATCTATCTCTCTATCTCTCTATCAATCTATCAATCTATCAATCTATCAATCTATCTATCTATCTATCTATCTATCTATCTATCTATCTATCCATCTATCTATCTATCTATCTATCTATCTATCTATCCATTTTAATTTTCAATTTTAATCCTTGTATCTTATAATCTTTCTGACTATCTGCCCAGATGGATCTAATAACTGCAAATCATGGTGTGTGGTTGAGTGGTTCCAGGGGTGGACTGGCCCTATGGGCCAGAGAGCAATACAAAAATCTAATATGAAAAATTATGCTTAAAATATCAAAATCGACTTTCGGACCAGATAAGAATATCAAACGATTCATCACTTAGTCCAAAATTTGATAAGCATAACCAGAAAATAAGAAATGGGGCCCCTCTCCCAGTTTCAGATTTCATAATTTATCCTACACCACACCAGCAGAGGCCTATATGTACTTTTAAAAGTATCCATGAGCCCTCCTCCTGGCATTGTTGGCTTCAAAATGCCTTTTTCATCTCGGTTGTCTTGGAGGACATGGGCCCAATGCACCCCACTTTATGAATCGACCATTGTCTGCCCTTTCATACACGGTGTAGAGTAGGAATGGAGTAAGTAAGTAAGTAAGTAAGTAAGTAAATAAGTAAAGTTTTATTATAGTCTCACATTGTCAAGACGTGTACATCATAAAAACATTCACATTAAAAGACAATCCATTCTGATAAGAATTACGAGAGACTGTACGTGTACACATTTGAGAATAAGAACAGGGATAAAAGCACCAAATATGATAATAGTAAAAAGTTAATATTACTTATCACAATGAAATCACAGCATAAGGGACTAGGTTATCACATATAAAGTTTAAAATATCTGGAGCGGATAATGGAATGGCAATATCTGGCTGAAATTTAACATAGGGAATCAGTACTCAAAAGTGAACATAATTTTTCAGTGTCAGAAAAGTTCATAAAGTCTGAAATATGTAAAACAGCAACTGAAAAAATATCATTTCGAAGTTGACTGTACAGAGGGCATTTAATTAAAACATGTTCTTCAGATTCTATTTCATTCATATCACAAACAGGGCAAATTCTTTCTTCTTCCTGGATTCCCTCATATCGGCCTGTTTCTAGACGGATTGGCACTACCCGGCATCTAAATCTGGTTAGAGCACTGCGATCCAGGGATGACATATTCAACAGAAGATATTTTTCTGGGGCGTAATTTGTTTTGAATAATTTATATGTCCTCAGTTTATTGCCTCCTCGCCCATTTTTACTCTGAGCCCTGTTCAGATCATCATACCACTGACGAAGGAAGTACGCTTTCAAAGCCACATTAAATACAGATACGCTGGTCTGGTCGATGCCGTGATGAATGTCGCATAGTGCGGGCATGCCCACCTCCCGAAAGAAATTCATACAATGTTTCAGCCCAGTTCGTCTGCCAGACAGAGCCTCACGATGAGCCCAGCTGAAGATCTGTTTATTAAGTCTTGAGTCTGACATCAATGCTAAACGACACCACTGTCTGGCTACGCCTAGCCATTGTCGATGAACAGGAGAAGACCATCCCATATCTTCATTTAGAGCACTGACTTGTGTATTCCTGCCGACCTTCATGAAGAAACGACAAGCTCGGTGTTGCACTGCATTAATGCATGAAAAAACCCCCAAACAGAACTTCTGTAGTTGATTATAGGCTGCACCAGCATGTCATAAAGTTCACTGAAACACTTATAGGGGATTCCTCCATGAGCCTTACACTTTGCTATCAGGGCCCCTAAAGCACGAGAAGCAGCTTTAGCCACTTCCTGGGCAGTCTTTTTATAATCCAAGGATTCATTCAAATGAATGCCCAGATATCTGTAATCCTGTGTAATGCCAATAACTGCATCACCACACATAAAAGGGAACTTAGTGCAAGGAGTGGCAGGTCCTCTTCTGAAATGCATAACCTTCGTCTTTTCCGCATTCACCACCATCTTCCACCGTTGACACCAACTATATTTAAAACATCCAGTTGAGTTTGGAGACCTTGCTCACTATCAGAAATGATTAAAATGTCGTCTGCATACAGGAAGACTGATAGCATTTCATCACTCCAATTTATACCGCAGTTGACATTCTTCAATTGTTCAACTAGGTCATTTAAGTATAAATTGATGAGCAAGGGAGAAATCAAACATCCTTGTTTAAGACTGACATTAACATTAAACCAATCAGATAGAACTCCATTAATGCGAACTGCACAGGTCACATTGTTGTAGAGGGACTTGAGGGCTTTGAGGAACTTCCCCGAGATTCCAAGGTCCAGCAATTTCTGCCACAACAGTCCAGGTGGAATAAGGTCGTATGCCTTGCTGAAGTCAATAAAAGCAGCATAAGTTTGCAGGTTTTGCTGTTTTCTCTGTTCTAGGATCTGTGTTACGGAACTGAGTTGATCCATGCAGGATCTCGACCTCCTAAAACCATTTTGTTCCTCAGCAATCTTGCGATTCTGTTCTGCCCATTTTGAGAGTCTTTGATTCGGGATGAAACTGTATAATTTATATAAACTTGATGCCAGGGTTTTGGACACATGGAGATGTGTCTTTTTGCACAAGGTAATAAATTTCTAATTTGTGACGTCAGACAAGCAAGGCGCTCCGGGCGTCCCAATGTTTTATGCCGACGTTTTGCTTAATTTTAGAGTATAAACCCTATTTTTAATTTTAAATGAACATCATGCAGACTAGGGCAGATAATGTAAATTCTGCAGTTGCCGTGGTTTTTGATGGAATGAATTCAGTACGCAAACTCTTAAATGCCGCTATTGCAATAACAGGGGCCCGCCAATGATTTTGCCAAGGGGTCCGTTATGTGGCCAGTCCACCCCTGAGTGGTTCACAGTGTGAAAATGCTGGAGAGGGGGTCAGTTTGTTGCTGTGCCTGAAAACTCATGAGTGCAAAGACGCACCGAGAGAAAGACAACAGGTGGCATCTCAGTACTGTATTGGACGGGGGCCAGTCAAAATCTCCTTTTTCCAAAATCTACTTTTCCAAAATCTACATCTGACAGAATCTACTTTCGGACAAAATGTACTTCTACTTCTACTTCAATACTGTGAAGACTGCATGGTTGCAGTGTAATTCACAGGATGGTGCGTGGTGCTTCCGGTGCGAGTATTTGTCCACAGTGTTTGTATTTACATATGTACACATTAGTAGTCCAATCCCGTGCATTATTTACAGTTTATTTACAATCAGTGTACATCCGTATGTATATATCATAGTAAGAAGGTTAGTGATAATTCACTCGTCCTTATTGCAGAAAACAGTTAATAATGATTCACTAATTCTCAGCGCAGAGTGATAATGATGATAATATTTAGGTATGTAATCCAATTTGCACATAAAATAGCATTGATCACATATATAATCCAGTGTTACACACATAGTAACTCGACTCATTTAGATCTGCCGGGAAGGTCAGTTGGTACACATGGCTGGGCCGCTAATTGCTACTCTACCTGATGAATATTCCTTTTTGGTTATATATAACCATATGGGTGGCCTCTTCTGCTCCTTGTAGTCCGTGGGCCAGATATCGAAACCCTCCCCCCCCCCCTTGGGAATTTCGGAGACCCATATATTTTGAAAGATATATATCTTAAGTTACAAAATTTGCTTGTTGGTCAATCTTAGACCTCAACGATAACCAGCAGGAGCTATATGAGTGCGGGAAGGTTGAAAATAAATTTTCGCCAAACCGAGTGCCGCTATTTTCAGAAAATATTCTATAAGGCTATATCTATTTTGGTCAACAGAATGGAAAACATGCGGCCATTACTCGAAATTAAAAAGAAAATTTCATTTTATTTTACGAAAGTTCCCGTACGGGTCACTAGGGGTCAGAAGCATCCTGAAGTTTCTTTCACGTCATTCTGTATATTCATAGTTTTAAAATGATGTATAACACAACCATGTAACTGCAACAATAGCTTACCTGCAGTCAATTATTCATTATTGCATTTATGTACGATTAAGTCAAATTTTCCGATATAGGGGATGAACGATATAGCCTTGCTGTGAATATATCTTCCAGGATTCTGTGTATCTTTATGAAAACAATTGTAGATATTTGTAATACTCTGTATTCTGTCAACTGAGTTTTCAGGGGTTTTTTAACAGGTATTTTCATGTTTTAACTTAGTTATGGCAGCCATATTGCAGATTTGCAACCAAACGTTTTTTTTTACAGACATATACGATGATCGACAGTGATGATTTTCAGGACAAACATAATTTTTCCTGAAATAAGAACTTAATCACAACTGGTTTTCCTTTTCTGAAAGGAAGATAGTGCATTTACCCCTTGTTTATTCAAAATGGCAGCCTCAATCCCAGAAAAAATAATTTTTTTCTGAATATCGGGTGCCAAATTTCATTATTTTTAACAAGAAATGCTTTATGCCACAAAATTGGCAAAAACAACCTCAATAGCCATTTATATAACAAAATGTAGGTATCATTGAATCCACAAATTAGTAGGGTACATGATGCTATGTTGATTTACAAAAGAGGAGGGACTGAAATTTGACAGGAGGCCATTTTCTTTATCTTACCCCAACATTTTACTTAAAACAAAAGAAGATTTCCACACACATACAATCACTGTAATCAAAGGTAAATTCTATACAAAAGTCATGAATTCAGCCTCCAGGGGTTAATAAAAGTAGAAATTGGTTATTTATTAAAATATTTCTCATTTATAACAGGAATGCTCATAACAAGAGAGGCCCTTTTTCTTCCCTTACCCAGTTTTTATTTTGCCAAAAATTATTTTTGCACAGAAATGGTAACAAAGATGTTAAATTAATTTTTTATTATTTTAAGTACAAACCATTATTATTTTAAAGATAATATTGAGTATTATATGGTAATTTTTAATATATTTATCAGGCTACCTGGCACATATAGTTTCATTTTGGACCAAGGGTCCGGACTTTCTAGCCACACTTTGTAAAATTTTGACTATTGCAGATTTTTGGTAAAATTCAACAACTCCTAAACTATGAACTGGGTTAGAAGTGGTCTACAAAAATGATTAAGCATATTGAATTTTATATGGTAATTTTGTATATTTACCAGGCTATCTGGCACATATAGTTTCATTTTGGACCAAAGTTCTTGACACTCTAGTCAAGCTTTGTAAAATTTGGACTATCGCTGAATTTTGCTAAAATTCAACAACTTCCAAACAATGAAAAAGCTTAAAAGTGGTCATAAAAATGGCTAGGCATATTGAATTTTATATGGTAATTTATTTAGCTTATTTACCAGGCTATCTAGCACATTCAGTTTGATTTTGGACCAAGATTCTTGACACTCCAGCTACACTTTGTAAAATTTGGACTATCGCAGATTTTACCTAAAATTCAACAACTCCTAAACTATGAACTGGCTTAAAAGTGGTTATAAAAATGACTAGTGTTGCGCACAGAGATAAAAATACGAAGGTTGACCTTTCATCCAAGTTTATTCAACGCAAAAGTAGTTGTTTGGTGAATCTGCATACAAAAATAAGAAAACACAATAAGTTGCCTTGTAACTATAATGGTGGCTGAATTGTGAAGAAATGAACTAAATTGACAATATATTTAATTAAACTTACAAATCTTTGGACCACTGTAAAACGGTAAAACTCTGGCGCACAAGGTATCAAAGTAGCATCTGAAAGTGGGTATTTAGAACTGATAAAAACTAACTAACTAAAGACAAGCTTACATACATGTTACAGTGTAAATTAACAAGCAAAAAAATCTAATAGCATGAATCTACTGTTCATGTACATGTAGGCCTATATTAGAATTACTGTAAAGATTACTTTCATGTAGGTTGTACAAATATAAGATAACATAATATCTAATACAAAATAAATTAATGAAACTAACCTTTTTTATCCATGAAGTGACAAGTATTTAAACCATGTTGAATATTCTCTCAAAGATATTAGCTGAATGCCAGTTAGGAAATTGAAATTAACCACAACACATTTGTATGTTTGCCCTAACAAGATAGCTGTTAAACATACTAAAGGAAATGTACAGTGAAGGGTGTTGTGGAAGCTAACATGTTGACACTTTGTAACTGTTAACCACTAGTTACAACCAACAAATTAATCAAAATTGAAAACATTGAACAACAAATGATTGTATGAAATTGAGAACAACATAATTATTAGAAATTGATGAAATTATTATTGACAGTGTACACTGGAAATAACACTCCCCACCTTGAAACCTTTATGGATTCAAACATCTTCAAATACAGCAAGTAATATACAAATTAGTACAGCATGAAAATAATTACAAGTACGTAATACAATGAATTGGAATTGTAAGCAATTGTCAGAAGTCCATGAGTTCACACATAAATGAAAAAGTGCATCAAGTCACATATCGACCAGAATGTCTGACAGTTCTTTTAGTTTTACACCTTGGCTTAACTTGCCTGCTAAGGCTACCTTGATCAGCTGATCTAACATCATGTGATTGAACTTGACTAGACAACAGATCAAGACCTCGAACTGAGGTCATTGACCTCGTAAAATCATATTCAACATTTACAATGGAAGACTTGACTTCACCAATTTGAACACCATTAATTTCAAGGTCACTCTTCAACTTGACACTGGGCTTCACAATCTGATCATCAGCTGTACATGGTTCGATGCTAATAACATTGGATGACACACCTTGGGGATTTGAATTTTTAGATCTACATCTCTTCATTGGCCCACAAATAGACCAGCCAAGTGAAGTTCTAATCGCAAAAGGCTCATCATTTCTACCAACTCTTGTCTCTCTAGGGATCAACAATTCATGATTATCTTGACCTATCAAAATATCCACATTAGACTTAGCTACATAATCAGACAAGTCTTTTAGATGCTTGAACTTCGTTACATCAACATCATGTACCTTTGCAGGAATCTGATCCACAACATAAACATTTGTAAGATGTACAACTGGACAATGAAATTTTGAATTGACATACATATCAACTACCATGGTACTCCTGTCTTCACCTGACTTACTCAAAGTATTCAAGGAGTAGTTGGTAATTTTGCCTGATAAGAATGCTGATTTGACTAGCTCACGCGAACAGAATGTATTTGTTGAAGCAGTATCCAACAAAGCTGAAGTATGCACCATGCCCTCAACTCTCACAGGAACAACAGGTAAACTAACTTCAGAATTACAACTTTGACTGCTAGCTGTGTATACTTGTGCCTCATTAACTTGCACATTGCTAACATTAACTTGAGCTTGATCAACATTTCCAGAATTTACATGAATAAATTTGGTGTGCTTGGCACCACAACCAGGAACTGTACAAACTGTTGGCCTTTTACAATCAGATACTAAGTGATTATCCATCAGACAATTTTCACATAATTGATGCTCACGTACAAACTCCAAACGCTGAACAGGTCGCATATCTTTGAAGGTTTGGCAATAGAAGAGCTTGTGATTCTCACCACAAGCTTTACAAGTGTATATCCTGCGTGGCTGAACATCTTGGGCAGAAGTTGAAAACGACGAGCTGACCTTGCTTGAAGATTGAACGGATGAATGTGATGTAGTTGAAGATTTGAACGCAGAGCCATAAACGGGATCATTAGCATTATCTGATTTTCTAGTTACAAATTCAACAAATTTTTCAAAGCTGGGATAAGAATCAGTCATTGATTTAATTTTCAGAGCTTGTTCTCTCCACTTTTCTTGAAGACCATCTGGAAGACGTTTCATAATTTCAACTATGCACATTTGAGTGTCGATTTCGGGCAGCTTGTTCAAAGAAGAAAGCACAGCATAATAATTACGAAGATCATCTGCGAGTTGCTGAAGATCTGAAGGGGACTTGACAGACTTTCCTGATCTCAAACTCTTGATTATGTAATAGGAAATGAGATGAGCATTACCAAAACGCTGCTTCAGTATTTGACGAGCTTGCTCATAGCCTTCAGAACCACTCAACAAGCTACAGTGGCGAATAGCATTATTGGCTCCTTTAGACGTATATTGAAGCAATCTGCTAAGTTTCAGAGCATCACTGACATTTGTATTTCCGACAAGTTCATCAAAGACAGCAAAGAATGTATTGTAACGTAGTGGATCACCATCGAAATTTTCAAGGGTTACTGCCGGTTGATTAACAAGGGAAAGCAAAGCTGACTGATCAGTTGAAAGAGGTTCAGTTTTCGTTTCAAGCAACTTCTTATCATCAGCAGAAGATTCAGATTGTCTTACAAAGTTTTTAGCTGATTTGAAAATTTCAAGGTATGGTTTTTGAACTTCGTCAAGGTACTTATCTGCGTCTTCAATTTCAGGTTCTTCTGTAAGCAAGTCAAGATAGGCATCATGAGTTGTCTTGAATTTCGCGAAGGCGTCATTGAGTTTTTCAAGATGCGATTTCACTTCAGGAATGTCTTCTTCGACCATATAGCGCTCTAGAGCATTCCGGAATCTTGTGACCACGGCCTTCTGCGAACTCCGCTTTTGCTTCAGTTCCTCTTTATCACCCATGTTGTCGGTTCTTTAGATTTATTCACTGTTGCGCACAGAGATAAAAATACGAAGGTTGACCTTTCATCCAAGTTTATTCAACGCAAAAGTAGTTGTTTGGTGAATCTGCATACAAAAATAAGAAAACACAATAAGTTGCCTTGTAACTATAATGGTGGCTGAATTGTGAAGAAATGAACTAAATTGACAATATATTTAATTAAACTTACAAATCTTTGGACCACTGTAAAACGGTAAAACTCTGGCGCACAAGGTATCAAAGTAGCATCTGAAAGTGGGTATTTAGAACTGATAAAAGCTAACTAACTAAAGACAAGCTTACATACATGTTACAGTGTAAATGAACAAGCAAGAAAATCTAATAGCATGAATCTACTGTTCATGTACATGTAGGCCTATATTAGAATTACTGTAAAGATTACTTTCATGTAGGTTGTACAAATATAAGATAACATAATATCTAATACAAAATAAATTAATGAAACTAACCTTTTTTATCCATGAAGTGACAAGTATTTAAACCATGTTGAATATTCTCTCAAAGATATTAGCTGAATGCCAGTTAGGAAATTGAAATTAACCACAACACATTTGTATGTTTGCCCTAACAAGATAGCTGTTAAACATACTAAAGGAAATGTACAGTGAAGGGTGTTGTGGAAGCTAACATGTTGACACTTTGTAACTGTTAACCACTAGTTACAACCAACAAATTAATCAAAATTGAAAACATTGAACAACAAATGATTGTATGAAATTGAGAACAACATAATTATTAGAAATTGATGAAATTATTATTGACAGTGTACACTGGAAATAACAACCAGGCATATTGAATTTTATATGGTAATTTCATATATTTACAAGGCTATCTGGCACATATAGTTTCAGTTTGGACAAAGGGTCTGGACACTCTAGTCAAGCTTTTGTAAAATTTGGACTATCGCAGATTTTTGCTAAAATTCAACATCTCCTAGACAATGAACTGGCTTAAAAGTGGTTATGAAAATGACTAGGCATATTAAATTTTATATTGCAATTTAGTATATTTCCAAGGCTATCTGGCACATATAGTTTCATTTTGGACAAAGGGTCTGGACACTCTAGTCAAGCTTTGTAAAATTTGGGACTATCGCAGAATTTTGCTAAAATTCGACAACTTCCAAAATATGAACTGGCTTAAAAGTGGTCATAAAAATAGCTAGGCATGTTTAATTTTATATGGTAATTTAGCTTATTTACCAGGCTATCTGGCACATAAAGTTTGATTTTGGACCAAGGTTCTGGACACTCCATCCACACTTTGTAAAATTTGGGCGATCGCAGATTTTTGCTAAAATTCAACAGCTCCTCAACTATGAACTGACTTAAAAGTGGATATAAAAATGACTAGGCACATTTAATTCTACATGATAATTTAGCATATTTACCATGCTTTCTGGCACATATAGTTCTATTTTGGACCAAGGGTCTGGACACACTAGTCAAGCTTCGTAAAATTTGGACTATCGCAGATTTTGTTAAATTTCAGCAACTTGCAAACTATGAGCTGGCTTAAAAGTGGTCATAAAAATGGCGAATCATACTGAATTCTATATGGCAATTTAGCTTATTTGCCAGGCTATCTGGCACAGATAGTTTCATTTTGGACCAAGGTTCTGGACACTCTCGTCAAGCTTCGTAAAATTTGGACAATCGTAGATTTTTGCTAAATTTCAACAACTTCCAAACTATGAACTGGCTTAAAAGTGGTCATAAAAATGGCTAATTATATTGAATTTTATATGGTAATTTAGCTTATTTGCCAGGCTATCTGGCACATATAGTTTCATTTTGGACCAAGGGTCTAGACACTCAAGCCACACTTCGTAAAATTTGGACTAGCGCAGATTTTTTCTAAAATGCAACAACTCCTTAACTATGAACTGGCTTAAAAGTGGTCATAAAAAGGTCTAGGCAATAGGCATATTGAAATTTATATGGCAATTTAGTATATTTACCAGGCTATCTGGCACATATAGCTCTATTTTGGACCAAGGGTCTGGGCACACCAGCCACACTTTGTAAAATAAGGACTATCACAGATTTTTGCCAGATTTCAACAACTTCCTAACCATGAGCTGGCTTAAAAGTGGTCATAAAAATGGCCAGGCATATTGAATTCTATATGGTAATTTAGCTTATTTGCCAGGCTATATGGCACAGATAGTTTCATTTTGGACCAAGGTTCTGGACACTCTAGTCAAGCTTCGTAAAATTTGGACAATCGTAGATTTTGCTAAATTTCAACAACTTCCAAACTATGAACTGGCTACGGCTTGGGTGTCCAGACCCTCGGTCCAAAATGAAACAATTTCCATGTCCTTTATTTTTAAAAAAATACTAAGTAATATATAGTAATAGTTTAGTGTATTAAAATAGATAGTATAACACCAGAGATCCTTGGTATTATTATATATATATATAGAATTTTATTTGACAACGAAAAATATCATCATGATACATGTGTCATATAAATAAACTAACTACAAAGTGTAAAGGGGAAAAATATATGTACAAAAGATGGATAGTAACTACAACTAATAAGGAGGAGAAGCAATAATGAATGCAATAATACTGAAAATCTTAACAATAAAGCGATATAAAAGTTTGTGTTCAATCATATTTTACCAGTATTTCAAGTCAGAATATCATAGATTTATATTGAAACGAGAGCAACGAGGCACAGACTAGCGGTAACCGCTCAATGTCCATGCCACGAAGCTATAATATCAATAATGCAGTTGAAAGCACCATGAGATAACTATAATATTAGATAAAAATAATACATTATATGGTAAAAGCTTGAATAGGTATTTAAAAGGAGCACCATTTGCTATTCTAGGATATCACAATGCTACAGTTTTTACAGGTAATTTTCAGCACACTCATAGGTATTAAAGACAAAGAAATACAATAGTTATCATGATTATGTACAGGTCAAATAAACATTGCAACAAAATGAAGCACCATTAACACAGTATAATTTGTACAAAGCAAAATATTTACATGATACAAAGCAAACACATGGAAGCAACGCAGTCAATATGCCACCAACCGCTCAGACACCAGGAGCAACTTACTTGACTAATATCAAGTAAAAAGTATCATGGTTAAATGTCAATTTTTAATGCAGAGTACAAAAATTTACCAAGTGCCATGTTTAGGTTTAAATCTTTAGAGACCATTATTTGATGAAATTGTTCAAGTTGTGAGAGTATTGTGAATCCTAAAATGGATTCAGATGCTACGTGTAATAAATTTACTCTGGCGTCAGACCATTTGGTACAAATCATTAAACAGTGAAATTCATCTTCAACAAGGTTTGAGTTACATTTTTCACAAATTCTATTTTCCGCCGGAACAAATGGGCGTTTATGCCTCCCTAATTCGATATTTAGGTTATGAGAACTAAGCCTAAAACGTGCAATATTAGTGTAAACCGATTTTGGGAGGTTATAGTTCAGATATGGTTCTATTCGCATGTCAATTTTAAAAGTTTTATAAGTTCTTAATTTGGGGTATTTAATGTGATCATTTATGTCAGCCATCATCATTGCTTTTGCAGAATCGAACATACATGTTATCGATTTATTCAATTCAAAATTCGCGAGATCAATGTTAAACTTTTCAGAAATTTTACTTAGTCTAGTGAACCAGCATGGCGCACCTTTATCTTTTAGTTTTAGTTGGATTGCCAGACACTTCTTAAGAAGTGATGGACAGTTATTATTCTTTAGTCTATCTAGATATTTTAGAGCTGATGTTTGTTGCCGCACAAGTAAAGGAAACCTACCAGTGTCTGCTAGGATAGCAGTTGTTGAAGTTTGACTTCTGACCCCCAACATACTTTTTATGAAATTCAGTTGTATTTTTTCTAGATCATTATTTTCTTTTTCTGGGAACCATAACTCACTGTTATATTCTAATATAGGTAATATGTGCGTATCAAACATTTTCAAATTTAACTTTGGTGACAGATAACCTACAGTTGACCTTGTATTTTCTTTAAGAGCATACACTGCCTTTTGTGCTTGAGTCACCAAATGTGCATACATCTCTTTATGTACATTTTTCGAGTTGCAGATCACATGTCCTAGGTACTTGTAAGAGCTGACTTGCTCTAACTCTTTATTATCGATCGAAAAGGTGGTGTTACTTGTATTTTTACTTGGCGCTTTATAGAATGTCATAACCTTACTTTTCTGAGAGTTAATTATTAGATGCCACTTTCGGCAATAAGATTCAACATTTTTCAACAATGTCTGCATACCATTAGCAGTTTCAGACATGAGGACAAGGTCATCCGCATACAGGAGATGTGTGTAAGTAGTGTCCTCTATTGTTATACCACATGTCTGGTCTAAATATTCACTCATGTCTGAGAGATACAGATTAAATAGCTTCGGACTAACGATACCACCTTGAAGAACACCATGAGTGCTGTCAATACAGGAACCAAGTTCACCTTGCCACCTAACTCTAGCCCTAGATTTGGAGAACATACTGCGAATTATCTTAACGAGTCTGCCACCATAACCCTTCTTTATCATCTTATAGTAGAGAAACTTGCGATTTACAAAGTCAAACGCCTTAGAGAAGTCAATAAATGTTATGAATAGGTTTTTGCGCAATGATTTTTGATAGGAGATAAGTGAATCAATAATGAAGACATTATCACTGGTTCTGCACCCTTGGGTGAAACCAAATTGGTAAGGATCTACAATATGAGCAGCTTCAGTTTGGAAAACTAATCTTTTATTAATGACACCTTCAAAAATTTTACCCATACATGCCATTAAAGTTAATTTGCGATAGTTGTCAGGTTCATATACCTTTTTTATGCAGAGGTTGTATCACACCCTCAGACCACTTGTCGGGATATTCACCTTTAGCCCACACATAGTTAAATAATATTGTGAGAGGATGTAACAAGTATTCTGAAAGGCATTTGTAAAACTCATTACCAATACCATCAATACCTGGAGCTTTTCCATGCTTTAATTTTTTTATCTCTCTTTTCACTTATGAACAGTTATTGGTTGATCAGTCATGTACAGCTCAGATGTGTCAATAAGTTCATTGAGCTGCTGTTCTACACATTCAAGGAATTTGAAGTAAAATTTAGATGAAGCATCGCTTGGTGGCCATTGCATGCTTTCAAAATACGTCTGAAAGTTTTTGAGATCTACTGAGCCAACAGTTGTTGTTTTATTATTCCTTTTTAGGTTATCCCAAAATTTCCAATAATCCAAAGGATTTTTACGTTCTAAGTTATCTAATTCAGCCCTGACTTTGTTTTGATACAGCCTTTTCTTTCTCTGAATTGTGGCTTTATACTATTTTTTGAATGAATGGTATTGAATAAGATTATCCTCCATGTCTAGATTGTTGTTTTTTGCAAAATCATTTGTTAAGCGTTTAAGTTTTTTAAATCGATGATTGAGGCAAAATAAATGGCCGACATTTTGAAAAACGGGGTTAAACTGCACTTAACTTCCCAGGAGAGTATCAAAACTGTCTTAATGAATTCCTGACCCATGAAAACATATATTTAGACCCAAAAATCATCGTTCTAGCCCAATTAGATCCAGAGATACGGGCGAAACGGTTAATTGGCGGCCATCTTGGAATTATCCATCATGGCCAGCAGTCGTTGAGGTTATTGTGTTGATATTAATGTACAGTAGAGGGCAGCAGCGTCATATGTTACCGTTGGTAACGTCACATGACTTAACAGTTAAATACAAGATGTCTACATAACATGACGTTGTCTGTCTTATTTATAATCAAAACATGGTGTCAGGTGTGTTCTTCTGCTGTTTCTGATGTCAGTGGGAGGTGTAAAAGACATTAAAACCGTCTGAATATTCAACTTCAACGAAACATGAGTTCTTGGCGTTAACTAAGTCTGCAATCGGTGACTCTGACAGATGAGAATATATGTAAAGTCAAGACATTTTATTTTGGCAGTAAGTTTTTAGCCAATGAAACAATCAATGAGTCTGATGTTTAATTTTTGGTTTTTTAGATAAAGTACACCATGACCAAGCATAATTTGGACTAAATACGTGTCTTCTGATCCCCAAGCTTCATCATACAGGCACTTACAGTGTCAAATTTCTGCTGCTCTTCAACACATTTAGAGCTATTTTTAGCCTTCTGTTGTGACGTCATCAGCATTGTTGGCTCTATGACATCACTGAAACAATGGTGACGTCACAACAGCAGCAATAGAAGAAAATGGCTTCTTGAGCTGTGTTGACAGCAATGTTATTCTAATGGGACTACCTCAAAACCAGGGCTACAACATGCCAATACTTCCAAATGTTTATGAAACTGTTTGGTCAAGATGTCAGGAACAGGAGGAGACAAGTATTTTTGTCAAGAGTAAGGTATGTTTTTAATTATCAGCCAAAAACTTACTGCCACAAAAAAATGACTTGACTATAGTGTTGCAGTAATGTTAAAGGGAGAACGCGGAGGCCTCCAACAGAAGAAGACATTGTTGCAGGGAATGCAAGAAATTTCGAAGGAGATCTTGGCGTGATACGGCGGATCAGGGCGACTGTTTGATTGTTGGAGGGAAGATGAGATGTTGAGTTGATGATTGAATTGAAAAGAAGAGATTAACAGCAGAGATGAAGAACCTTGTGAAAACGATCAACAAATATTCATTTGTATAATTTTGTATTATAATATTTTGCAATTTCATTGTATTCAGAAAAGGAAAGATGTGTTGATATTAATGTACAGTAGAGGGCAGCAACGTCATATGTTACCGTTGGTAACGTCACATGACTTAACAGTTAAATACAAGATGTCTACATAACATGACGTTGTCTGTCTTATTTATAATCAAAACAGTTATATAATGACCAACAAGCAAAAATGTGTTCTCTGGAATATTAGCTTTCCGATGGTATGTGTCTTCAAAATTCCCAAGGGGGGGGGAGGGGGGGTTATGGTGGCCCGCGGACTATTGGGTCTTGGTTTTCCTGGCCTCTTCCCCTTATTTTCCGGCTGGGCCGTTATTTACCACCCTACCATATCCTTTCATTATACATGTTATGTTTTCTCTGTGCCCAATAATTCCCATTTCTTCTTAGTTTAACTTATGCTGGATGCACCAGACCTCCTCCTCATTTCAGGCTAGGCCGTTAATTACTGCCCTAACATGTGGTCACTCCTGTCCTTCTCGGGTAAGTTTCTTCTTTCCCTTTCTGGTTGCTTCAATGTGAACCGGGTTGTTGTTTGCCGACAACTGTCTATCAGAGTCCTGCTAATCTCTAGGTTGGGCCGCTAATTGCTGCCCTGCCATATCATCAACATCTTGTCTCTGCTAATTGCTGCCCTGCCATATCATCACCATCTTGTCTCTGCTAATTGCTGCCCTGCCATATCATCACCATCTTTTCCCTGCTCATTGTATCCCACTTAACAGTCCTCAGACTTGCGGTTACTGCTCATTTCTTCCCAAGTGGACCGTCCTATCTCTCTCCCTTGGTGCAGTTACAATGATGTTTCCAGTGATCTGACGCCATAAGGCGCTCCTGAAACTTTCGACTGTGGTACTGCTGACTACCTCCATGGGCAGTAGATTCCAGCATCTTATACTTCTTGGGAAGAAGCTGTATTTGTAGCTGTCTGTATTTGCTCCAATGTTTGTGTATGACTGTCCATGCTGATTTCTTGTCGGGACTGTTGCTGGGCATATGTATGTTGGTATGTTCACTGCTACTTGATTATTAATGGCCTTGTATAGCATTGACTGGCGTGCTACGGATCGTCTTTCGTGCAGTGTTTTCCAGTGTAGTTGACTCATCATGGCAGTTGGACTCTCGGTTTGCCTGTATTTCCCTGTTGTAAATCGGACTGCCCTCCTTTGTATTTTTTCTAACATTGCGACACCATTTTGTTGATAGGGGTCCAAAACAGCGCTGGCATACTCCAAGTGTGGTCTTACAAGTATGTATGTATGTATCTTTATTGAGACCAGGAAAGCAATGCTTATCTGGCTGGCCTATCGAAAAGAAAACAAAAATTTACAAATATTAACAGAAAATAGGTCTCAATAAAGATACATACATACATACATACAAGTGCATTATACGCTTGCTCTCTGATCTTCGTGGGGCAGTAATGCTCCGGATGAAATTGAGGGCTTTGTTTGCTTTTGCACTTACGTTTTTGATGTGTTTGCCCCATGACAAGTCCTCACTGATCTCTACTCCTAGGTAGGATTGTGACTCTACTTTGGCTAGTCCTACGCCCATCATACTGTAACTGTGTTCGATGGGGTTCCTTTTGCGGGTTACCTGGAGATGGAAACATTTGGCAGGATTGAATCTCATCTGCCACACATTAGACCAGTCAACTAGTTTGTCCAAATCTTTCTGGAGGGTTTCTGCATCCATAGGCGACAGGATCTTTTTGTATAATAGACAGTCGTCGGCAAACAGACGTATACACCGCGTTCCCAATTATTATGCAACCACTGTTTTTTGTGATATCTCGAAGCAAAATAATACTATAAAGATATCCTTTACACGAAATGATGTATGCCATGGAGCAAATATCCTACAAATTTTATTTACTTCCGTTAGCTCAATGAGGAGTTACACCATATAATAGCATTTTGCTTTGTTCCCAAATATTATGCAATTTCAAGAAAGGGCACCAATTACCACCCAAAATCAATCAAACGGATCTTAAAATACCATGAACACTTACCCCTTGACACTGAATGAAACATAGAAGCACCATTTGAAACATTGGCGTCTTTACATGTAAGCAAATGATAATATTCCTTTGCATTGAAATAACATGGAAATTGCAGTCTTTTTGCAATAAAAGCTCTGTGTCAGCAAGACAAATTATGGAATCACTACCATCCTCATACTCTGCTTTCCTAAGGTCTAGAACTCTCCCCCAAACCAAAGAAAATCAAATTTCTCCAGCGAACTTGAACGATATCTTGCAATGAATTCTGGTCATTCCCATATACAATGCTATTTCAATGGGACAAAATTATGGTTGCATAATAATTGGGAACGTAGTGTACGTGATTCTATTATCTCCCCGATGTCATTGATGAACAGTATAAAAAGCAATGGCCCTAATACTGTGCCCTGGGGGACACCAGATTTAACGTGAACTTCTCTAGATCTCATCCCATCAGTTACAACTCCTTGTTGCCTGTCTGTCCACCATTCTTTGATCCATCTCTTGGTATTTCCCCTGATTCAATAGTAGTCCGGCTTCACCAGTAGTCTCTGGTTTGCCACGGTGTCAAAGGCCTTAGCGAAATCCAATATCAGTATGTCTGTCTGTTCCTGGCCATCCAGGTTCCTACTGATATTTTCTATTGTGTTGATAAGTTGCGAATCACAGCTGTGATTCTTTCTAAAGCCGTGCTGATAGTCCTTGAGGATGCCATGTTCATCTGAGTGATCCATAATGCTGCTGAATATCACATGTTCAATGATCTTACAGGAAATGCAGGTGAGGGACACAGGTCTGTAGTTGGCAGGTAACGTTCTTGCACCTTTCTTGAAGATAGCCGTGATGTTTGCCTGCCGCCAGTCTCTGTCAGGGAGCCAAGGGCCAAAAATGTGAATAAAAAGGGTACTTTGTTCGCAGCGATCCACACCTCCTCAAATTTGATACCGTCGGAAAGGAAATTTTCTGCATTTTTTGATGGTGGCCACGGTTTTATCAATTTCTTGGACCGGAGATGTTTTATTTTGGTTTCCATGGCAACAAGTCTGCTTTTGTCAAAATAAATTTTATAAAACTTATCATGGTGTATCACAGTTGCTGTGGAAGCAAGGCTTTCATTGATGAGTGATGTGGTGCCTTTTACTGGTCTAACTACTTTATGGGTGAAATTTTGATTTTCCATCTCTTTCTTGTTACCATGGCAACACTTTAGGAGACTATTTCTCTGATTTTGTTAGTTTGTGTTCTTATTTTCTTTTAGAGAGCTACAATTTAATGGTATAACTTTTTTTTTTTTTTTTTTCACCATAAACAGTACACAATTATGCAAGTGCAAAATACAAAAAAAGGCATAAAACCCCGAAGGGCTTGTTAGCCTGAAAAAGTAGTTACACAAGATTGCTCGAAGCACACACAGACAGAACTATAAATACAGTGAAATTAAACAAGAGATGTTAGTAACCTAAATAAAGGTACAAAATTGATTTAGGTGCAAAATTTCCTGTTGTTTGAAGCAAACATGAATTTCTTAATGTTGGTCCTAAATTGGACTACTGTATCAACATTTTTCAAACTATCTGGTAACGAATTCCATATTTTGGGTCCCATATACAAAATTGAAAATTTGAATTTTTCTATCCTTGGAAAAGGCAAATATAAATTAGAAGCACTTCTAGTTGATAATGAATGAATATTTCTTCGAAGTTGAAACATATTTGTGAAACTTAATGGTAATAAATTATTGATATACTTAAACATGAAAATACAAATATGGATATCATTGATTTCATAAATAGAATGAACCTTCGCCATTTCAAAAACGGTTTTGGTAGAGGTTAAGTTATGCAAATTAAGGGCAATTTTGAGGGCTCTCTTCTGTTTGATTAATAATGGTTTAAGTGGTGTTTTGTACGTAGTTGCCCAAATAATATTACAATAATTTAGGTAAGGTAAAATAAAGGTTTTATATAAGTTAAAACAAGCTGTAATTATTACAGCTTGTTATAGCTTGTCTGGAAAAACGCTATGATGAAATGAAATGTTAATTAAATGTATGAGTGGCAATTTAATTTGATCGAATACTGACTTTAACACTGAAGGACGAATTCCATCAAAGCCTGCTGCTGAGTTTTTTAGTGTTGAGAAAACCTTTTTCAAGTCTTCTTCATTTATATCTGTTAGTGTCAGGTTATTTGATGGGATTGACGAGATATAAGTGAGTGGATCAACCGAAGTTTTTCTAATGTTATTGGCCAATTCTATTCCAACGGACGAAAAATACTGATTAAAATGATTAGCAATGTTTTTTGGATCAATTATATTACCATGGTTGGATTCCATGACATATGGCAGACTATCGTTTGACCTACCACGATCTAGTATTTCATTAATGATATTCCATGATTTTCTTAAATCATGAGTATATTTTTTAAGACAGTCGGTGTAGTATTTCTTTTCACTTATTCTTAGCAAGTGAGTCAACTTGTTTCTATATTTTGAAAATCTTAGCAGTATCACACGGATTTTTTAAATATTGTTTTTTCGTTTAATTGAGTTTAATTTTGTTTTTTCGTTTAATTGAGTTTAATAAACACTGAGTAACCCATGGCTTATGATTACTTTTGATAAAAAATTTTTTCATTGGAAAACAGATTTTATAAAAGTGACTAATTTGATTTAGAAATTCGTTTGTCGCTTGATTGACATCATGGCAGTTCAAAACTTTATTCCAGTTATGGTAAACTAAGAAATCTTTAAAGCGATTAATATTTTGTGGATTAACCATTTCTTTATAGATTATTTGATTTTGGTTTGATTTTTTCGCTTGAAAATTGTTAAGTAAAAATATAGGGAAATGATCTAAAATATTTTCGAATATTATGCCACTTGAAGTGGTACTGTGAAGCAATTTAATTGAGTTTGTAAAGATATTGTCGATAAGGGTAGCATTACTACAAGTACATCTTGTTGGTTTGGATATTACAGGAACAAAATAACTCAATAACATATTGAGAAAATCATTTGACTGGTCATGTGTGCCAGTATTGAGTAAATTAATATTAAAATCTCCCATTAAATAGCATAGCGCATTACTCCTGCTTACATGTACAAGAAGTTGCTCAAAACAATCATTGAATTCAATAATAGAGGTATTTGGCGGTCTGTAGATTTCACCAACTATGATATTATTTATTGTGTTAAACAGTGACTTATCTATTTCAATAAATACTGACTCTACAACATCATCAAACAGATACCTCAAATCATCACGGATCTTGAAATCAATTGAGTTACAAATGTATAAAGAGACACCTCCTCCTCTACGTCCTTCTCTTGTCTTATGTACAACTTTGTAGTTAGGTATGGGATACAGATTTGAGTTAATATCCGACAACCAGGTTTCACACATACCAATAATTTTAAAAGAGTAGCTAATATTATGTAAGCTCAGTAGGAATTCATTGCTATGTGCAGGAAGACTTCTTATATTTACATGATACAATGAAAAATCATCTTTATGAAATTTGGAAGTATTTTTAACAAAACTTTCTTCTGAGTAGTAATCACAAGAGTTCAGGATATTTGAAACACTGCCTTTAAAAGAGTTCACATTTTGATCAGGATCAAGGTCAAATAAGGGTGTCACAGTGTTGACATCACAGTCATCAAATAGATTAAGTTTTTGATTCATCATGTCATTTTAGATAGAATCTTGGTTATTGACAGCTCCTAAGAGCTCAGAATCATTAACCTCATTGAAGGGTAGTACATTTGAAAATTGAGATTCTACTATGGAATCAGCCATAGAGATAAGAAGATTGACACAACTTCATTACCAAATACAATGCTTTATAACAAATCTGCATAAGAAAGATCATCTTTGTAAAATGAACTAGATAATACTTTTGTACCAAAAGATGAGTAGGGGAGTTAATATAACAACAACAATAACAATAAAGGAAAAGAGAGAACATTGAACACAATTAATCAGAGCTTACAGGTACATATCAAGATCAGTTTCAGTCTTAATTTGTTTGATATGATTTGATCGATCTTTGATCATTACTTTGCCATTGAATGACCAACAGTCATTTATGAAATTGTTCTTTTTCTTCTGTCTAGCCAGCCATAGCGAATGTGACCTTAGTTTTGTTATGTCTTCATTGATGAACACCTTCGAGTAATCTTCAGTTTCTTCTTCATTTTCGTCCTCTTCTTTTTCAGCATCTTCTTCGGGCTGTATCTCAGGATCCATTTCATCTGCCAGTCTTTCAGCTTCCATATCTTCCTTTGTTTTTCGTAGATTTCTTCGAGATTTCAATACTTTGGCCTTCATGTCATAAGTCTTCAACTTGATTATAATATTTCTCGTGCGACCAGGTTTCACTTGCCCGACTCGGTAGATTTTTTAGACATCTTCATCATCAATATCAACATTCATCTGCATTGTGGCCATTGTCATAAACCTGTCCATTAACTTTTCATCATTCTTTTCAGGGAGGCCAGATATGCGAAGGCTATTACTCCTGGTGTACTGCTCTTGCTCATCAACATGAATTTCTAGAGTCTTGATTCGCTCACTAAGTTGCACTATTTGTTGATCTTTGTTTTTGATCTGCTCTCAGAGTGCTAACATTTCACTTTGTAGTTGCTTGTTAGTCTCAGTACACTTCTTCACTTCTTCCTTCATTCCTTTTAATTCATCTTGCAGTTTATTAATGTCAAATTTCAGCGGATCTGTAAGGCATTGTTGAAGCTTGGTGATAACTTGATCACTAGACAGGGCAGCAATTAAGCCAGTGACAAATCATGCTTGCTCACCCATTTGTTTACTTACAGTCCTTGTCATATTTACGTGGAATCTCAAGTTTTTTTTCTATGCTGTTGAACTGTGATGTCAGAGATGACTCTATTCTAGCATTGCAATATATGTAAATTAACTACAAGCTGTGATGTCATTTCAAACTAGGTCAGATTCCCCAGCTTCTAGCCAATGTTGATCCTCCTGAACTGAGCGTCACAGTTTCAACACAGTGTCAGAGTAAGAGTTTTATCAGGGATAGCCCCTACAACTACGTCATCACAGCTTGATAGCCAATGGGCTGACCGTAAACTACGTCATCACAGTTCAAACATTGATATATTGAAGGAAGCATTACATTTTTGATCCCAATGATTTATCACAGCAATCACCAGTCTAATCCTACCAAATGGCAGCTTTGTGAGCATTCACAGTAGACAACTGTTATAATCCCCACAGGGTTGTTTGATAAATCTACAAACTTGCTAACTCACAACTTTAAACTTTGATGGAAGTTGGTATAAACAGAAGGCTTTGACTATTTGTTTGTAAACACATGGCTTATGTTTTGTATATTTGTTCTGGCAGCCCATTGGCTGAGAGGCTGTGATGTCAAACTTGCATGGGTTTTTCCCAGACCCAATTTTAACTCTGACACTGAGTTGAAACTGTGATGCTCAGTTTGGTGGATTCGCATTGGTTAGAAGCTGGGGAATCTCACCCAGATTGAAATGACATCACAGCTTATAGTTAATTTACATATATTGCAATGCTAGAATAGAGTCATCTCTGACATCACAGTTCAACAGCATAGAAAAAAAACTTGAGATTCCACGTAAGTATGACAAGGATTGTAAAGATCTTGACCACATCAAAACAAAGCACTATATGGGTCATGTACTTAAACTGATTGACTAGCAATTATGCTAGTGTAAACAAAGTCATTAGATTAATCTCCAGTTAAGGCTCAGTCTGCTTAAGGCTCAGTCTACTTAAATCACAAATAGCAGGTCTATAAATAGATTGTCAGAGAACACATGGCCATGGTTATAACAGTCTTTTTCATGATACTTGCTGCAGATACGAATATTCAGGCATGTCCCCTGTAGCCCAGGTGTGTTCAGCTAGTAGCTCATCAACTTTTCATTCTCCATTGTCAGTTGTTAATCCTGAGGAAAAAGATAATAATATAGGAGCTGCTTTGCTCTGCTGGTGTGCCTGGGAGGCTCCCTCTGGTGATGAAAAAAAACTTAAAAAATTATAAACATCTGAATTCTGGTGGAAATGGAAAACATGCATTTCAAAGTGATTTTCACCAAATGTGTAGAATACCAAGTTAATTCAAATCAAAAAGATTGAAATATGGGCAAAATCTAAATTAAACACTTGTTCAAAAAGAAAGAAAGTATTATATATGAATTATGTTGCCATAGCAACCGGAATAAACATGTTTCAGATGCTAGCACCATAGATATACAATTTGTTGCGTATCTCTGGACTTATTTAAGGTAGAGTCTTTTATGATACATCAATCTTGATGGTTCTGAGGCCAAGGAATCTAATTTTGATATCGAAAGTAAGCTAATTTGCATATTTGCTCATAAAAAGAAGCAAAATCGGTGCTTTTACGGATTTATTGAGCATTATTCCTCTCTCTGACCGCACAAAATCTTGTTAAACTGCAACATATTTATATTCTAAGGTTCATTTGCTTATGCCCCAAAATAATCTGAAATCTAGTGGATAACTCTTTCAGTCAGTTGGTATCGCAGTATCAGAATTTGATTCAGTGTGTTCCTATGGCAACTATATTCAAATAACAAAGCTATATTTTAGGAATAGATTAAATTCAATTACATAATTATGAAACAGTTCTAGTAGAGTTTTTGTTGCTATGGAAACCACCAGAAAAGGTGAACTTTCTCCCCAAAGTGATTTTCATTGAATGTGTAGAATACAATGCCTATCACAAAAGAGTGAAATATGTAAAAAAAAAAAATATATATATATAGATATTCCAAACTTACTTAAACACTGACAGGAAGCATTATATTTGAAAGATGTTGCCATAGCAACCAGAATAAACATGTCTCAAAGAAACTATCATAATAGATATAGAATTTGTTGTGTATCTAAGGACCCATCGAAGGTGCAACCTTATACAGTACATAAATTCTGATGTTTGTGAGGCCAAGGAATTGAATTTCGATGTCAGAAGTTAACTAATTTGCATATTTACTAATAAATTTAAATAGTGCCTTTACAGCATTATTAGGCATCATTTCAAGACGACATTATTCCTCTCTTTGACCACATGAAATCTTGTCAAACTGTAATATAGTTACATCCTGAGACTCATTTGTTATAAATGCCCCAAAATAATAAACATGTGAGATCTGATGGGAGAACTCTTTCAGGCAGTTGGTATCAAAATATCATTTTTTGTTTGAGTGAGTTGCTGTAGCAACCATTCTGAAATTGCACAGCCACCAATTTCATGAAGTCCCATTTTTCAAAGAGCTGTTTCTCACTAACTGAGAAAGGTTGCCTCAAGACATTTAAGGGGTATCAATCTTTCTTTCATAATTACAAATAATTCCATTGATCACTCTTGGTTGCCATGGAAACCGCCAGAAAAGGTACATTTTCCCTCTAAATGATTCTTGTTGTAAGTGATGAATATAATGCTAATCACAAACAAAAAGAGAGACATATGGACAAAATAAATAGACTCATCAAAAATTTAATGAAGCAGTGTATATGAAATCTCTGTTCATAGCAACCAGAATCAACATGTCTCAAACACTAGCATGCAAGGTAAGTACATTTTGTTGTGTATTTCTGGACCTGTATAAGGTGCAATCTTCAGTTACAGATCAATTCTGATATTGACAAGGCCACAAATGTCAGCTATAGTGAGGTTTCAGCCTCATTTTCAGTGTGGTTGCCATGGTGACACATTGTAGGCCATCATAGCCAAACAGCAATAGACATCAAAAGAAAAATGTCTATAGGCCTACATTCTGCAAAAGATATTTTGAACCACACGGTAAAACTAGAATATGTGGGATATGCACTGTATAAATCTGGAAGTCTGTATTAGGCATCTGAGCTTCTCCAAAGGACCGAAGCTCCAGAAAGCAGCCCATTTTTTAAATATCGCAACTTGGAAGTTTAGATTTGGTCTAAGAATATTAATCAGAAATAAGGGAATTTACCATAGATTTTGGCTAATGAAACATGTTACTGTATCTCCAAGCGGGGACTGCGGTCCGAAACCTGGAAACTGGCCTTCAGCTGCTCTACTAAAATTACTAACGTCAGTTTAATGAAGTAAAAAACCCCTAATAATACTGTAAACAGTCATTTTGTACTCATAGTTATGAAAATATGCAAATTAGCTTTCTTTTGATATTACAATTTGACTCCTTGGCCTCGCAAACATCAGAATTGATATATCGTATAAGGTTGCACCTGCGATAGGTCCTCAGATACACATAAAATTGTATATATCTATCATGCTAGTTTTCGGGAGATTATGGTTGCTATGGCAACATATTTCGAATATAATACTTTCCATCAGTTTTCAAGTTAGTTTTGAATATATTTTGTCCGTAATTCACTTTTTTTGTATGTGATGAGAATTGTATTCTACACATTCAATGGAAATCACTTTGGAGAGAAAATTTACCATTTCTGGTGGTTTCCATAGCAACAAAAACTCTACTAGAATTGTTTCATAAATATGAAAGTGAATATGATCTATTCCTAAAATATCATAGGCAACCTTTCATGGTTAGCGAGAAACGGCCATTTGAAAAAGAGGAATTCATGAAATTGATGGCTTTGTTATTTCAATATAGTTGCCATAGCAACACAATAAAAATCTGATACTGTGATACCAACTGACTGAAAGAGTTATCCACTAGATTTCAGATTATTTTGGGGCATAAGCAGATGAAACTCAGAATATAAATATGTTTCAGTTTAACAAGATTTTGTGTGGTCAGAGTGAGGAATAATGCCCAATAAATCTGTAAATACACCAATTTTGTTTCTTTTTATTAGCAAATATGTAAATTAGCTTACTTTTGATATCAAAATTAGATTCCTTGGCCTCACAAACATCAAGATTGATGTATCATAAAAGACTCTACCTTAAATAAGTCCAGAGATACGCAACAAATTGTATATCTATGGTGCTAGCATCTGAAACATGTTTATTCCGGTTGCTATGGCAACATAATTCATATATAATGCTTTGTTTCTTTTTGAACAAGTGTTTAATTTAGATTTTGCCCATATTTCAATCTTTTTGCTTTGAATTAACTTGGTATTCTACACATTTGGTGAAAATCACTTTGAAATACATGTTTGCCATTTCCGGTGGTTACCATGGCAACCAAAATTAGTCAATGGAATGTTTTCAAAATTTTGAAAGTATGGTTGAGCTTCCCCTAAAATATCAGCTGGCTATGTTGCTTGCCTTTTGAGAGGCAGCCATTTGAAAACTAGGACCTCATGGGAGTTCTGGTTCCATAATTTTAAATTGGTAGCTATAGCAACACACTCAAACAAAATCTGATTTTGTAACACCCTTTGGTTGAAAGAGTTGCCCCACTAGAATTCAGATATTTATAATTTTTTAAGTTATACCGTTAAATTGTGGCTCTCTAAAAGAAAATAAGAACACAAACTAACAAAATCAGAGAAATAGTCTCCTAAAGTGTTGCCATGGTAACAAGAAAGAGATGGAAAATCAAAATTTCACCCATAAAGTAGTTAGACCAGTAAAAGGCACCACATCACTCATCAATGAAAGCCTTGCTTCCACAGCAACTGTGATACACCATGATAAGTTTTATAAAATTTATTTTGACAAAAGCAGACTTGTTGCCATGGAAACCAAAATAAAACATCTCCGGTCCAAGAAATTGATAAAACCATGGCCACCATCAAAAAATTCAGAAAATTTCCTTTCCGACGGTATCAAATTTGAGGAGGTGTGGATCGCTGCGAACAGAAATCCCAATTTTCAGGGGTTGGCTCCCTAACTATTGGGAATGTTTCCAGTGTCTAGGCTCTGTTGGTAAATCCTTCTCAGTATAGGTGCTATTTCTTCCGCGTACTCCTTCAGTATGGTCATCGGGATCATGTCCGGTCCTATGGCTTTTCTTGGATTGAGCTTGCGCAGTAGCTTGACAATCCCATTGTTCGTCACTACTATATTCGCCATCGAGGGATGCAGTGAAGTTCCTTTGTTTGGGATGTTGTTGGTGTTTTCGGTTGTAAAGACTGCTTCGTACTGATCCGCTAATGCCTCTGCCTTTTCAGCTGCCGTTGTTACTAGGATGTTGTTGTGAATTAACCCTGGTATGCCACATTGGTCCTTCCTTCTTCTCTTGATGTACGACCATAGATTCTTCTTTGTCCCCGCTTCATCGAATAGGTTAGAGATGTACTTGTGGTATGCTTCTTTAATTTCTTTCTCTGTGTCCTGTTTGATCTTCTTATATATTTCCATGTCTATTGGTCATCCCCTCTTCTTTGCTCGGTCATATCGTCTTTTAATGTAATTTTTTTGTCAAAATCGACTTAATTTTAAAGAAATCTACTTTGACAAAATCTACTTCGCTACTTATGCTTGGGTCTCACGGCACGTTACGGAGCACTTTTGGCGTCGGCGGTATCTTATTTCCTGGAAATTTGGATGATTTTGTGACATCCTGCCGACGATTTTTCACATCCAACAGAGGTACTTTTTGTATCCCACAGGGTTCCTAGAAATGGAGAGAACTCCGCCGTGGATGTAAAGAAAGATTCAATATGATGAAACTTTTTTTCCCGGTCGCCGGGATAGACGCCACATTTTTCTCATTTTTTGGATGTCCGGCGGGCATTTGTTCAGTGAGAATGAGTAAAAAAACATCTCCAGCGGGATATAAGGACATCCCCTGCCCATGTGGGATATTTGTACTGCCCCTGTGGGACATCTGACATCCCGCCGGCAGTTTTTGACATCTCGTCGGCAGTTTTTGACGTCCCGCCGACGGTTTTAGACATCCCGCCGACAGTTTTTGACATTCCACAGGCATTTAGATCTTGCCCCACAGGCATTTAGATCTTTCCCACAGGGATATGATCTTGTCCCCGCCGATTTACGATCTTATCCTGCTGATTTACGATCTTATCCCGCCGTGATATGCTTTAATTAATTATATAATCGTTATATAAACATTGTGTGTCGCCGGGTTGGCCATTTTTTTCCTAGAAATCATCTCAAGCTGTCCCTCAGGGGTAAAAAGTTCTCCGGTTCTCGCCATGAGATCAGGGCATATCCCTGTCAACGTGCCTCGGCGGTCCGGCATCGGCCCGGCGTCGGTCCGATGTCAGCAGCATCGGAACGGCTTTGGGCCGACGTTGGGCCGCCGAGGCATGCTGATAGGGATATAATATTGCATTATTAATAGATCTTGACTAGTATTCTATGTGATAGGCGTACGGCGCGCGCGATTTTTGGGGGGCGAGCGACATTTGCCCGAATTTCAACATCTTGATTTAATACCATTTCAAATGAAATTGCCTGGAAATCATTAATTTTCAATAGTGTTTATTTAATCATCTGCCCAAATTTTTTTGCCTTTTTGCCCGAATCTTGCTGTTTCCCAAACTTTGGGGGGGGGGGGCGATTGCCCCCCTTGCCCCCCCTCCAATACGCCTATGTTCTATGTGATGCCAATATGAATGAGAGGACTGGCAGAGCTTATATATATCCTGTCCCAAATATTGAATCCATAATTATAGATTATAAATGTCGTTTGGCAGTAGGCCTATGTTTTCAATTAATTACCAAACAAAATCTTGACTGGATCTTTCACACTGTTTTGTGCTTTAAGTAGACAGCTATTGCACGAGTGCTGAAGAAGTAGACACATTCTACCACATATTGCTATACATACTAAGGCTTTTCCCTGGTTTTTCCCTTGTGACAAACATGAGCAATGCGCAGCAGCTAACCCTTGGCACACATCTTTCTTTCTTTTTTAAATATTTCCGTGCAAGCTGCTGTTTCACCAACAGTCCCCAAACACATATATGTTTATTGTCAAATTTGTCACATTCAAGAGTGCTACTGAGCGCACTTTCAAGCGCTTGAATGTGCGTTCCAGCGCACCTTTCCTCTTGAGGATGCTATCACTCGCACTCCTGAGTGTGTAATAGAGCGCACACCTGAGCATGCTATCCCTCGCACTCTTGGGGGTGTAATCTGTGACCACGAGTGGCTATGCAATACATGACACTCATGACAGTGCACTCTTGATACTGCGAGTGAGCGCATCTCTTAATGCTACTAGGGCTGCTATTGATAACCAGACACAGCGAGCTTGAACAAACTTTGGGGTTAAAAAAATTGACCAAGAAAACGATTAGCGCAGTGATGTAGAGGAAGGTCAAACGAACATTTTGATGTATCAAACGAAAAAATCTGTTGGGAATTTTTTGAGATATTTGAGTTTTAGATTTTTTATTTATCACACCCTATTCTTAGCATGTAATCTCCATGAAAAAGTGATCAAAACTGCCCATTTTTCCTGTTAGGTAATATGTAAGATAAAAGTCATTATTCAGAAGTAAAAATATGCAGTCATTGTCTCTGCAGAAAGTATGTACCACTTCATCCAGACTGACAGGGTGTGATAAACCTACAACAGCTAACATTCCTGGCTAAAGGCCTGAGAAGATGTTTGCAATACCAGGTTGTGTTAGTTACATAATTCTGGTAAATAATTTTAGCAAATTTCGTTTCATCATCTCATTGTAACAGGCTTTGAGGGTTTGGTGCATTTAATCACAAATTTTGCCATTGTAAAATAATCATTTCATACCAATGTAAAAGGATAGACAAAGTTGAGTAAATTATCAGACAATGCATGCATAAAATGTGTGTAAGTATCTGCTTCACTATGAAGTTGAATCCCCTGATATTAAATGAAAAGTCTTTGCAATTGGACAAAAAGACAAAAACAAGATTAAAAGCTATAAATAAACAGTAATATTCATGCTTAATGTATTTTGAGTACTTAAAATGGATGTTAGGTTTTAATGTTGATGTAGGTTATCTGGCATCCAAAATCAACCAATCTTTAATTGCATAGAACAACAAAAACAGCATAAATTCAGTAAATTATGTGAAAATGTAGTTAATACAAATATGTACAACTATTGCACATTAAGACAGCAATGTCAAAGTGTTTTACTCCATTCTTAACTAAATGCTTCCAAAGATTCTATCTATGCGTTTTTCTGATGATTCACTCAACGTTGGCTACACTTTACATGGTTGCAAAAGTACTTGTTTCACAGTGGTGAAATTTCCTTAAAAAACACATAAAAACCTCAATAATTCACCATAGAGTTCAAAAGTGAGGTAGATTCTACTACAATTATTCACAAGAATGATGAAACTGAGGAAAAGCTGGCAAATAAACATATTTTATAAATTTTCTAAGAAATGTTTACAGTTATAGGTTTATCACACTCTGTCAGTCTGAATGAGGTGGTATGTACTTGCTCTTGTGGCAATGACTGCATATTTTTACTTCTGAATAATGACTTTTATCTTACATATTACCTAAAAGGAAAAATGGGCAGTTTTGATCATTTTTAGATGGAGATTACATGCTAAGGATAGGGTGTGATAAATGAAAAATCTAAAACTCAAATATCTCAAAAAATTCCCAACAGATTTTTTCATATGATACATCAAAATGTTCGTCTGACCTTCCTCTACATCACTGCGCTAATCGTTTTCTTGGTCAATTTTTTTAACCCCAAAGTTTGTTCAAGCTCGCTGTGCAGACCATGTATGCTCATGGGAGTGCCATACAGCGCATCATTGAATCAGCAAGTTTGTACAGCAGCACAACTGGACAGACAGTTAAACTAAAAGATGAGTAGAATTTCTTGTGATAGTGTGAAATTATGTTGTGGCTATTTTAAAAAGGTTGAATAGCTTGTATAGACCATAGAGCAGAAAAGTTTTTCCCAAGAAAGAATAATAGGCATATTTTATAGATGGAAGTTGAAATTTTGTATATAATATATTATTTCTGCTTGGAATAAATATATTATTTAAAAGTAATCAGTGGCAGTGGCGTCACCAGGGGGAGGGGCGGGGGGGGGGGGGTTGGTGCCCCTGAAATTCATTCCCCCCCCTCTGGCCCTCCCATATTTTGACTCAAACCATTGTCCAATCGGCCATTACATGCCACATGCCCCCCCCCGTGGTTGAATGGCCTGGCCTCCCCTTGCCCCCCCCCTCCTAAAATAAATCCTGGTGATGACACCATTTTCCATTGCTCTGGATGACATTATCAGTAGTGTGCTGGACGACACATTCAAGAGTGCGCTGGATGACACATTGCAGCTTCCTGAATATGTGGTCAGTAGCACTCCTGAGTTGTTCATAACACCCGCGTGGGAGCCTCAAGGTGCGCTGGATAGCATAGCCACGCATGCTATTAGATGCGCTGGATAGCATAGCCAAGCCTCACGCGTGCGAGTGAAATCATCCCCACGCGCGTGGCTGTACAATATGTAGCAGGCACACGCTTCCCACGCGCGGGGGTGTAATCTGTGACCGCGTGAGGGTGTTATCACTCGCAATAAATATACCTCCCAAACATGTGCTTTTCAAAAGACAATGTTTTGATCAAACAGTACTGCCTTAACTAACCATGCATCAAGTACTACATTAATATCTGGAGTTTTACCATATCCAGTCCAGACTTTGCTTTGAATGTCCAAAACCATTTTGTTCAAACTTACGGCCAATCATAACCAAAGTCGCCATAGTACCCTTTTTTAAAGGGTACTTTACTTGTATAGATACTGAATTTTGGTCAAGAGCTGACGAATACATTACCAAAGTGTGAGAAAGTGGCAATTATGCACACATTGAGCTATATTTCAGGTCTGTATGACCAATAGTTATTGAGATAGAATATTTTCTTGAACCAGAAATTTACAAATATAGACAAAAATACTATTTCCACCAAATAGATTTGATTCTGAATAACAAAGATGATCTCCACTATTCCCACCGATGACCAATGTCTTTGCTGATCCATATTTCAGATGCTAGACAATGGTAAAATGTCACTGGCACCCCATATTTGATTAGTAGTTTTAGAGAAGCATCAAGCTTCATACTAAGCATGTAATGTCAGATGGAAGGAAAATGCAAAAATGTTATGTAATATTCTGTTTAGACACTTATTGATAATATATATTCAACCAATCTCAATTCAAGTCACCTGCAACAAAATTTTAGTGAGGCAAAGGCAATAAGCCATTTCTGTTGTGATGCTAATGACAATGTGATGCTAATGACAATTTTGGTAAAAATCTCTGTAGGGGCCAGTAGGGGAAGTGTACCTAATTTGGACCGGTCCTTAAATTGGACCACCAGCATATCTCCCAGTCGGATGATGCATCTGAGCAGGTGAGATATTTGGTGGATAATTCTTGAATGCAAACTTCCATAGTTGGCACGGGAAGTTTCTAGGCAACAAACATGGTAAATGATGAGAATTATTTAATTTTTACCATATTTCTTCTAAAAATCAACAAAATTTGGCGGCCTGCCAGATGGTCAAATAAACAGCAATTATTGAAACAACAGGAGATGCATAGAGTAGGTGTTCTCTGTTGCACAAACTGATGGCATGCTGATAGAATAGTATTGGTATAGGTTATATAACCACCTGAAATGTTAGTTATACACTGAAAATGAGTTGTATAAGCGACTTATACTCCATATATGACTCCTGAAAGATTTTTAGCTGAATTTTGTGGCTTTGTTGTCATTTTTAGGTGCATTGTTTGCAGAAAAAGCAGTACAACAAGCTATCTTAATCCCCAACAGTGGTATAACTAACAAATCTGTTGGTTATACCATGGCAAAAGACAATAGAAAACTGTCTGAGTGGAGTATAACTCTTTTTAGAATATGTGCTATAACTATAAGTTGATGAGGGCCTTCAATTGGACCAATCATGGTGCCACATATTGGAACCGTGGTCCAATATCAGGCACATTCTGGTCCAATATTGGGTCAAGTGGTCTAAAAAGGGGAATGTAATAATTGATCCATTATTGATGTATCGTGTGGAAGCTATTCTACCTTTTATAGGTAAATGGAAAGGTTGAACTTAATTTTACTTTATTTCAATGCCAGATGAGAATGTGTGGACCTAAATTGGACCAGGTGGTGCCCAATATTGGACCACCTGGTTCCCTAATACCATCATGAGTGCTAAGAACTGTTCCGAGAGGACGGCACTTAACATTTTTTTTATATGTATGTATCCATCTATCATATTGGATGAGTAGTGCCTATATTGGTCCAATGACCCAATGTCAGTAATGAGAGTAGTCATGTGGTCCAATATAAGGTCCACTGGTCTTATTTAAGGCACCGGGACAAAACCTTGTTTTTGCATTTTACACAAAATCTAGCAAATGTCGTAACCTCAATCTGGGCGAACACGGAGACCTTGGCCGGCCTCATGTATTGGTCCAATAAGTGATCTCTTAGGAAGAACTGTGTGTGAGAAATGGAGCACTGAAGTTAGGTGGTCCAATATAGGTACACTTCCCCTACAAAACTGGCAGTCTGGCAATATGTGCATGCAATGGTCTTATCACCAGAAACATGTTCACAGTGATTCTGGCCCAGAAATATGCAGTCCAAATAGAGCAGCAAGGTGTTTGCTAATGAAAAATTGAGATAGGAAACTGACATGTGAACAGAATTACTCTAATATTTTCGTTTACATAAATGATACAGAGCTAAAGATAGTGTAGTTATTTTCTAGGGTTCTCAGAGAACGTTAGACACAAGGTTTTCTCATAGAATATGTGTCCCATTCATTTTTATTAAATGCTAATGACTCAATATTGGGGACTTTGACACAACAACTTCCTGCTCTGATACATAATATTATTTCAGCTATTGGTAACTTCATTTTAGAAGAGTGATAGTCAGGTCTCCATGTATGGAAGAGTTTAATTGAATCAGGATCTTGCACAATTTTTGTAATGTGATCTTTCAACAAAAATGCTGGTGGAGATAGGCCATTTTCAGGGGGGTTGGCCACTTCAAAGCTATTTTTGGATGGGATAAAAATAACCTGCCACATATTTCTTGTGTTATAACCTTTGCTAATATACTTGTCTATAACAAATGAAAACAAGAGGTTCTACATGTGCCTCCCTGTCATCATGAATTAATGTTAAACATTGGAGACAACAATTTCAGACTTAGCAAATTTTGACCCATGTAGACAAATAGAAATTATCCTTTCGAATGGTATCAAGTTCAAAGCCTAGCTTCCTAACTATTTGCTTGGCAGGCGTGATGAGACTTGAACAAGTGTAAATAAAAATATTGTGAGTTATCCGTTGAGAACTATCATGAAATGTAATAAGACCTATTCACTGTTCATTCATTCAGGCACAGAAAAATTGAAGGAAAGATCCGGCAGATGACAAGATCTAATATTGAGCAGAATACCAAGGAGATTTTGGAAATCTTGGATGAAGGAAATATCATTTACCCCGAGCAAGGACCTTCCATTATGAAGAGGCTGGTTGGTAAACTAGATGACCTATATATGGAACCTTCATATGCACAGCTGGTTCAGGTAGGCCTACATTTAAATTTATGTTATCATTCTTAGCAAAAGGGTAATTCCTTGTCAATTCATCAAATGGCTCCCACTCGACTGATCCTGAATTTCTTCTAAATTTACTATCTCTATAATCAAGGTTGCTTTCCAGAAAACACATATCTCAAATTTTCAAATAATACAGTGATAACTTGAATAGTTTCTATGAAGAAAATTCTGAAAAATCAGGGATTTTAGTCAAATTTCTGAAATTTGAAAGCTTGTAACTCAATTAGTATTGAAAATAGAGACAGACTTTCAATTAGGCAACATGTTTTTAATGTAATCTAGGTGTTATAATGCCTTTTTAGCTACTCCAGTGCATTTGACTCTATTTCATAGGTTGTCAAAAAATTCAGAAAATTACGGGTTCTTCTCACTCAAAAAACAAATGGAAATTTGATATCATATATATATATAGATGAACAAAGTGGTAGCACTTCGTAGAGTGCATAGGCCTGCCGAGCATTTTTGCGAGGTTTTTGTATCATGCACTTGGCCTGGTGATGCTAGTGCCCCTTGTATCAGTTTGGGGAAGGTGTTCCTCCAATATGGGCTCACTCATGCATGAAGCATAAGCTGCAGAGCAGCACTGCCAAGGGGCATTGTAATGTCAGTCTTGTGTTGTATTTTGGTTAGTTTAGGTTGTGACTGACCTTGAATTAGATATAAAGTCTTTGTGACGTTATTGTTTCCCCACACACAGCAGTCAAAAGCCAATATCAGTATGACGTCAGTTGAATGATCTTCTACTGGCATCAGAAAGGGACCTCACAACGATGCCAAGGAATTATGTTGCATACACATCGTCCTTTCTTCAGGTTTTTGACTGACCTAATGATATCGTACTTAAGTCAGATGGCCATCTGCATGTAACTCCAATCTGACGTTACATTCACAGCATATTTCGATGTTCACCCAAGGTTATAATTCAATGCTATTTTTTTGCAAATCCACCTACACTGTAATGTAATTTCAACATCAAATCCGAATTCAGAATGATGTAGTATTGACATCACAATGCTGCTGGGAACGGGCCACCGGTGGGGGGGGGGGGGGGGGGTGTGAGGTCGTGTTAGATTCCCTCTGTTCCCCTACTAATAAATATCAAATACATTGTATCAAGTTCTGATAGAAGTTTCAATTAATTGTTAACTTTTTCTGTACTTTTTTTCAGTCTCTACATCCTAGTTACAAGGAGAGTGCATTGGCAAGGAGAGAAAAACTGGTAGACATGGTTTGGAGGCAATTAAGATTTGGGTCAGTCAATGAGTCTGAACAAAACCGAGAAATTTTCATCACTGACAGCTCAATTGCAACAGAAGTTATATCTAAACTGAAGGTACAGTTTTTAATTACTATATATTTAACAGGCTATCTGTCACATACAGTTTTATTTAAGACCAAAGGTCTGGACACCCCAACAAAACTTTGTAAAATTTGGACTATCAAAAATTTTTGCTAAAATTTGGCTAGTTCCAAACTTTAAACTGCCTTAAAAGTGGTCATTAAAATGGCTAGGCATATTGAGTTTTATATAGTAATTTAGTATATTTACCAGGCTATTTGGCACATATAGTTTCATTTTGGACTAAGGGTCTGGACCACCCAAGACACACTATGTAAAACTTTGACAATCGCAGATTTTGGCTAAAATTTAGCTTGGTCAACTCACCTTTGCTTCGCAAGTTTGGTACAGTTATTTGACAATATTATGAAACTGGGTAAATGTATGAGATCAGATGTTTTTGCATAAACTGACTCTACCAAATCATAAAGTTTTGCATGCAATTTGAAAAAGAATATGTGCAACGGTTATCCTACAGGAGATGATTTGTTGCAAAATCCTGTCCTTTTTTGGGGTCATCTCGTTTGGCAACTTTTCTTATAACAAGTGAATTCATCCCACATTTAATCACTGTCTGGCTAAATCAACTAGCCTGTCACGTCATTTGAAAACGAAATTGAAAGAAAAGGGAATTTATACGTATATAAAGAGTTTTATCAGATTTCCTCATTTTTTCTTCACAATTTCCCCATTTTTTCTTCACAATTTCCCCATTTTTCTTCTCAATTTCCCCTTTCTTACTGGCCTCGAATGATATATATACTTCCGCAAAAATTTTTCCAAAATGTAACCAATGCATATGGGACAGTTTTTGAATGTGTGAGAAATTGTGCTAGGCCTAAGGCATTTTCAAATATTTTGAATCAAAAAATTTGTATCAAACAAAATTTGCAAGATTTTTTGTTTTCTGATTTGAATTTTTGCTAATTTGCACCTTATTTCCCTTAAATTTACCATTTTTTAAAAAAAATTATCAAAATGTTGTTTCAAATTTTTTTTTTTAGACATTTCACAATTTCATAATTTCTTTGCAACATTTATTTCCCATTGATTTTAGATCCTTGATTGTCCTATTTTGGCAAAGAAATACTTAATTTTTTTAGTTATATCTTCTGTAAATTTCTCTGAATTGCCAACCAAGAACGTAATTTCTTAGCTATTTTAAACATTTCCCAACTTTTTAGCATTTTCGGGATACTCAGACATATTACTAAATATTATTAATATTTTGGGGACAACAGTAACGAGATTTTGCAAGAATTTTCTGACATTGGGTTACAATGCGCGGCATGCAGAAAGCTGTTGGTAGCGATAAAAATTTTGGGGAAATGTCTTGATGGTTTGCCCCCCCTGGAAAAAATCCTGGCTACGCCACTGCTCATGGGATGTTAGATTTCTGAAGTTACAGGCATGGTAGAAAATTTTTGAAAATATTGGTGAAAGAAGAAAAGCCAAATGAACATATTTACAGAGCTGATTTTTGATATTCCTTTTAATAGTGTCAGGAATTGGGGTTTTGTAGACAAAAGTCCTTTTTGGGGGAAAATTATGGCTACAAATACAAATAATTATTCAGGAAAAAAATTAAAAATCTTTTTTTGCAAATACGAAGACATCTTTTTAAGGATCACGTTGATGTATCGCATGAGTTCCTAGGTTGAACAGTGGTCAAGATTTTTCACATACAGTGCAGGGTAAAAAGCAGTTTTTGGCACATAGCGGAAAATGGCAGAATTGTTACACAATCTTAATATGGGCAATTTATCACTGAAAAAAAGGAAGCATATCAGTGGTTATTTCTCCAAAACTAATGGAGCTACAGGCATGATATTTTGCAAAGATTCAGTTATCATTACCAAGTTTCACCAAAGTTAATACTGTATTTCCATGGCAACTGCTTTTTACCCTCAGCAAACGAAGTTCAAAGAACGTATTGTTATCACTTTGGTCAAATTAAGTTGTCCGTCCGCCAGGCGGGCGTCCGGGCGGGCGTCCGGGCGGGCGTCCGGGCGGTCGGGCGCCGGGCGGATAGATAGTTTCCGGGCCAGTACTCAGCCTCTATTGAATGTACATGGATGAAATTTGGCACGCATATAGCCTGTATGGTCTAGTTGTGCCTTTTGATTGTCTGATTGATGGAACTTTTGTAATTTTTGAAATATTGAGAAAAATATAAATAAATTATTTTTTTCGTTTCCGGGTTAGGACTCGGCCAGTATTGCATGCACATGGATGAAATTTGGTACTTATGTAGCCTGTATGGTCTAGTTGTGCCTTTTGATGGTCTCATGGATGGACATTTTGTACTTTTTGAAATGTAGACAAAAATATTTAAAACCTTTTTTTTTTCATTTCCGGGCTAGGACTCAGCCCCTGTTACATGTACATGGATCTAATTTTTCACACATTTAGCCTATATGGTCTAGTTGTGCCTTTTCACGGTCTGATTGATTGATATTCTATACTTTTTGAAATATTGAGAAAAATGTATTAAATTTTTTTTTCATTTCGGGCCAAAACTTGGTCACAATTGCAGGTACATGGATGAAATTTGTTACACATGTCACCTATATGATAAATTTGTGTCTTTTGTGAGTGTGATTCATGGATATTCTATACATCATGAAATATTGACAAAAAATATTAAAATTATTACTTTTTGTTTCCAGGCCAAAACTTGGCCATCATTGTATGTCCATAGATGAAAGTTTATATACATTCCCAATATAATATTTTAGTGCCCTTTGTTGGTCTGCTTCATAGCTACTCTTAATGCTTTTTGAAACATTCTGACCCATACCTCACAACTTATTCCTTGTTTATGCATGAAACTGGTCCATATTATGTGTATATTGCTCTAGTAAGGTCTTTCCATCGTTCCACATACCCTGGCATGCAGGCAGGCATATGGCGGGACATACAGATAATTTCAGACCAAGATCAGACCACTATTGCAAATATTACATGCAATGTGGTTGACATCACTTTTATGGTGTAATGGCGTCCTTTTAAAATGTTGTTTTTTTTTCGCTGAAGGTTTGCTGCTACGCAGCCTATGTTTTATATGTACATCTTTGAAATGACACAACACTGCTCTTTCACTTCTAAAATCTGTCGATGATGTTGTATTTGACATTGTTTTAAGTGATAATAAAGACGTATTTTGACATAATCGAGGTTTGCACAGGGTGCCCAAGTTGGTGCAGGTCAAACATGTGGCACAAACTGAATTTGTGAATCTTGCTAAAAATTCGGTAATTTCTCACACATACCTCCCCTTAAAAATCCGTTGATTGGTCACATGGCCATCCATTGTATCAATGGTGAAGCAATGAAAGACGTTGAAAACTATTAATTTCACATTTCTAATCAATTAAACATGCATTTGCATGCTTTAATGCAAAAATATTGTCCTTTGAAGTTAAAAAGTTTCCAAGCAAAGGTGAGTTGACCTACTCCAAACATTAAACTAGCATATAAGTGGTCATAAAAATGATAATCTTCTTTAATTGTATAGAGTAGTTTAGTGTATTTATCAGGCCATCTGACACATATATTTTCATTTTTGACTAAAGGTCCGAACACTCCAGACAAACTTTGTAAAATTTGAACTATTACCGAATTTTTTTGCTGAAATTCAACAACTTCTATACTTTGAACTGCCTTAAAAGTGCAGGGTCATAAAATGGCTAGGCATATTGAGTTTTATATGGTAATTTAGTATATTTAGTGCGTCAGCACGAGTGGGAACAGAGGACTCAGGATATCTTCACGAGTGGGAGTACATCTCAAATTAATGAGAACACCTGTTTAAGGGGCAGAAACAAGCTTTATTTAAAACTAAGTAAACTAATTAAACAGCTACAACGCGCGCGCGCCAAATATTATATATTGAAGTGCAGACAATCAGATTTGAGAGTAATTGATATATGCAATACAATATTGAGATAAAAGCATAGCCATTATATAGAATACATATGTGAATAATTAATAAGGTCTTTTAGCATAAAGAGTCCTCCAATCCCAATTGTAGGGGTAGTGTAGGAGAAGAACGAAAAGTTATTAAAGAGTCACACTGGAAGGGTGTGGGACATCATAGTAAAGGCCTGCTTGAGTGCATTCGTATCGCAGAGGGTGTACAAGGTGTAGGCATTGCTGCTCCAGTCACCCAGTTGTCTGATTGTGTCAATTGGTACTCCAGCATTGTAAGCCCACGAGGCCCCTCCAAGCCGGAGGCTATGGCCTGCTATGTGGGCTGTGTCACAGTGAGGTGCTAGGCCTGACTTGAGCAGGTGCACAAATCGCGCTGCATTTGTAGGTTGAAAAGCGGACCCTGCAGGGACTACGAATGCAGGGCCATCCAAGGGAGCCCCAGGTGTCAGCTGCAAGGCCTGGTAAGCTGCCCTCATGGGGCAAAGTGGGTGGCGCTTAATCCGACCCAGGGGAATTAGTAATTCCTTGCTACGGAATTGAATGGTCTTGGTCCATCGGATGCGGAGTTTGAGACCCGATGGGGAGAAGATCAAGTCCCTCCTGCGGAGATGTTGGGAGGGGTCAAAATCCAAGGCCGAAGGGGGGAGAACATTGGATCTCCATAGGAGACCAAAGAACATTAACAGGGTTGCAGCCCAGACATTAGCGCCCTCTGGTGTGGTAACATCCAAGGAGGAGAGAAACAAAAGCAATAATTGGGGGGTAATCGGGTGTTTACGGTTGACCCGGTCACCAAGATGGCGTCGTATCCCAGTGAGTGTGGAGTGCAAGTGGAAATTATCCACCATGGGGTTGGGGAGTTGCCACTCCCGATGCAAGATCCTTATAATTATTATTCATATATTGTTTTATAGAGTTATATTTCAAGCGCTTGGCCAAGTAGGCTGCATAAAGGCACAGTTGGTTTGATGAAGCTGGGACAGGCTGAAGGCCCAGTCTGTTGCAAAATAGAATGTAACTATGGCGATGCACTGCATACGCTCTCTTGGTGCTAGGGGCCCAACAGAGAGACCGATAAAATTGCACATCTTTCACTAAATCATCCTGGTCAATCTGGCCTGCCATTATGCAATGAAGGTGTGTTGTAGGGCCTGCTGTAATACTCGTGGGGCCCACTGTTCGTGAAGTCTGCTGGCAGCGTCAGCCAGAATGTTCCTGTGACCAGGATAATAAATTTCTTTCAACTTAAAGTTTAAAATAGCACTAAGCCAGAATACCCGTCTAAGAGAGTCCATTACAAAGGGATCCTTGGCAGTACCTTATTAATGAGGTGGACTGCTGCACATTTATCCGAGTAAACATAAATCCGCTTGTTGGTCCATAAGGGGGACCAGAGTAAAGTTGCTGGTTCGAGGGCTAGGACCTCCTTGTAGTTAATGTGCTTCTCACTAGCACCTGGTCATGTTGACCACTCTTTATGGAACCAGGATCTAGCGAAGAAGCCACTCCCAGCCTTGTTGCAGGCATTCGATACAAACAGGGGCAGTAGGCCTATCATCTATCCATGGCACAATTCCATTAAAGGAAGTGGAGAATTTTAGCCACCACAACAAATCCTCCTTCACTGGCCGTGAGAGCCTCGAGCGGTGTGAGGGGCCCTTGTCGGCGCTTATCCTGTCAAATATCCTGCGGAGGAACCTGCGACCTGCATCAATCACTTGCGAGGCATCGCTTAAGCTCCCAGCGAGGCTCTGCAGGTCCCTCTTGGAGGCCGACTTCTGATGGTAGAGGGTGGACACCTTTGACAGCTGCTTGGCCATGCGGTCAGAAGACAGACGAGTAACACATGCTAGGGTATCAATTTCAACCCCAAGGAATTCCAGGCACTGGGAGGGACCCTGGACTTTGCTGTAATTGATGGCAAAGCCCAACTGCTGCAACAACTTGATGAGTTCCAGCAGCCAATGGAAGCATTCCTCTTTTGAATCTGCTAAAATCAAATAATCATCGAAATAACATAGCATCCGGCCCCAAACATTAGGCGAGTATCATAGAGCAGGGTGGGCTGTTTATCTCCAGTGAAGGTCCAGGCCAAACCAGATAAGGAGTGGTCACTAGGGTGAATGTGGACACTGCGATAAGCTGAGGAAAGGTCAACTTTTGCTAAATAGCATCCAGGTGTTGCCAATCGCATTGCATCTTGAATCGTTTCAAAGCTGAATTTGGTATGCTCAGCAAAACAGTTCATAGCAAAACCGGGGGGTCAGGAACAGTCATGTATCAGCCTTATCTGTCCAGGAGTAGATTTGGGAATAGCCCCAACGCTGAATTATACGAGGCTGCTCCTTTGCCACATGATAGCGACCATTTTTCACCTCTACTTTTATTTGCTTTCACAAGGGATCGGTTTTCCTGGCAAGTTGCTGATTTATAATTCCGCTGCCAGACCATTGGTCCAATACATAGCAATTTGGTTACCTTAAAACCATGCTTAATTCCATCAAGTAAAAAATCACGCTTTGGGTCATCCAGGGGGAGGGCCTGCTCCCAGGCCTTGTAATCCAACGATCCCGTCTGGTTGACCCAGAAAGTTAATCGTTTTTTGACCCTCTGTTTGCCGAGGTGCTGGTGTTGTTGGGGGCTATTTTCTTATGCAGGTACTTGCAATTCTTGAAAGGGCATTCCGTGCCCCCCGACGCCAGCCACTTCTTGCACTCTTCTTTTGTGGTGGTGTTGCCCCCCTGGCCTTGCCTTCGGTTGCCGTGGTAGTTGTTGGTGTTGGGCCTCCTTGGGGTCAACATCTTGGGAGGACAAATGCATGTCTCCCCAGTCGAAGTCGTATTCGGCCTGGAGTTCTCTGTATCGGGTATCAAACTCCATGATGCTAGCCCATTCAAATTTCTCTGACAGTTCGTAAATATGCATCGTATAGACAAGGTAGAATTCCACATCAGAGTACTTCAGGACGCCATTTTTCAGCAGTTGACTGAGCAGTCGCATGTTAGCAGCACTCCATTCGGCCATTGTGATGGAGTGGGTGTCTTCCTCCGCTGGTTTAAAGGAAATGGAACCATCATCAGCCTGAGCGAAAACTAATCTGTCTCTTCTACGCCGGGCAATGCGATCTTTCACCTTGTCTGACAGATAGCTGGCAATTTTCTCTGCTTTCTTGGAGGATGCTTTAAGTGTCAGTAGCATCCTTGGGTCTCGGAGGTGCTGCCTTTCCCGGCTCACCTGGGGCTGCATGCTGGCCACAGTACTTAATCCAGAAGCTAGGAGATTTTCCAGGGAGTCTTCTGCACTGTCCAAGGCTGCTTTGTTGCGAGCGTTCTCCTGGTCACTGGTCTTGGGTCACGTCTCCGGGGCATCCACATAACACTCCCCATTCTCCTCACTGGCAGGATCCTTGGCTTTCTTTGGTGCAAGACACGTGTTGCCTAGGCCTTGCAACGCCAGGCGTACCAGGATAGCTTGTCCTACAGTTAGCCCAACTTTTGAAATTTCAGCCTCTTGTAGGGCCAACAGGACCTCCTGTTTATCCAAATGTTAGGCACGTAAAACCCTGGTGACATCTCTATTCAGCTTGTACTGAGTAGCCCATTCATCAAAGTTGAACACCACAGTGTCTCCATCTCCTTCAGTGTCAGACATCGTGAGGAGTTTACTAAAGCCTATTAACACGCTGGCTGCTTGAGACAAAATGACCAGTGTGGGGGGGGCAGCCAGGGTCCTAGTTCACCCCCTCCTCTGCTAAGTAAAGAGGCGCCATCATTAAAGTAAATTAATACATATTAATACAACTTACCGTCATACCCATTTGGTCTTAATAAAATACTTCAGATTATCACCTGGTTGGCTATGAATATCACTGTTTACAGTTAAAATATCAGGGCCTATGATATTATAAAAAATACCACCCTTCAAGGGCGATATTTTTTAACAATGCTTATGACATCACCAGCTTTTCAGGTGCCTGATGACGTCACAAACCAAACAATGACCAAAACAATAGGATTGTGATGTCACATCCTTTGTTGCTCCATGTTGACGTCACATTTTTACCTTCAGTGAACGAAGTTCGAAGAAGGTATTGTTATCACTTTGGTCAAATGTTGTCCGTCCGCCGGCAAGCAGTCGGGCATCCGGGCGGTCGGTCGGCGGGTGGATAGATAGTTTCCGAGCCAGGACTCAGCCCCTATTGCATGTACATGGATGAAATTTGGTAGACATGTAGCCTGTATGGTCTAAATGTGCCTTTTGATTGTCTGATGGTGGATATTTTGTACTTATTGAAATATTGAGAAAAATTTTAAAAAATTATTTTTTTCGTTTCCGGGCTAGGACTCAGCCCCTATTGCATGCATATAGATGAAATTTGGTAGACATGTAGCCTGTATGGTCTAGTTGTGCCTTTTTATGGTCTGATTGATAGATATTTTGTACTTTTTGAAATATTGAGAAAAATGTAAAAACAAATTTTTTTTTTGTTTCCGGGCTAGGGCTCAGCCCCTTTTACATGTAAATTTCTATTCTATTCTTCTATTCTAACGATGGAAAGACGTCACAAGAGCAATGTACACATATTATGGACCATTTTCCTGCATAAACAAGGAATGGGTCTAGAGCTATGGGTCGGAATATTTCAAAAAGCTTTAAAAGGAACTATCAAGCAGACTAACAAACGGCACTAAAATATCATATTGGTAAATTCAAATGTCATCTATTTACATGCAATGATGGCCAAGTTTTAGCCTGGAAATAAAAAAATATTTTAATTTTTTTTGGTCAATTTTTCAAAATGTCGAGAATATCAATGAATCACACACTTCATGCAATATAACTCACGTCACTTTCATGGTGTAATGGTGTCCTTTAATCATTTTTTTTTTCGCTGAAGGTTTGCTGCTACGCAGCCTATGTTTGTAATGGCAGAAAATAGTCCCTCTTTATACCTTAAAATTTGAGGTAAACTCAGGTGATAAAACAAAACAACCATGCCTAAGGTCACTTCGTACAATATCACTCGCTGTCGTGTGAATTAATATCACTCTCGCGCTTCGGGCTCAAGTGATAATATTATTATTAATTCACACAACAGCTCGCGATATTGTTACTCAGTGACCCTGACTTGGGTTGTTTTCTTACAGTATTAAAGTTGATAGTTCTTTCAGATAACAATTACAGTAAACATATTTCCATGAAACTATATATTTCTTGGTTGCAAATCATCATTTCATTGCAGAACAAACATTTAGACACAAATTTAACAAAGCTGCACATGGCGAACAGGTTTGTAGTGCCAGACATTGAAAGAATGCTACATGGCTTTTAAAATGTACAAATTAATAATTCAAGCAAGAAGAACAATCTTTTATTTTAATCTTATAAAGAAGATGTTTTCCCAGAATTCTAACCAGAAAATGTAACCCTGGCCTTTGCAAGATCAAAACTGGCGAAATCAAGGCTTCTTTGCTACAGCAGTTTATAGATTCTTATGAATAAAAAAAGACACATATGTCATCACCATGCCTAAACACAACTGCATTTTTTACCCACAAAAACATAGACTTGTATAACACCAAAGTGTCCTTGGTATTATTACATATTAATGATTGAGGCCGAAAAAATGGCCGCCGTTTGAAAAAAAATAGGGTTTAACTGCACTAAGCTTCCCAGAGAAGTATCAAAACCTGTCGTAGTGAATTCCTGAAAACATATATATTTAGACCCAAAAATCATTGTTCTAGCGGAATCTAGCCTAATTAGATCCAGAAGGTAAAACGGTAAATTGGCGGCCATCTTGGAATTATCCATCATGGCCGCCAACCGATGAGGTTATATAACGTCCAACAAGCAAAAATGTGTTCTTTTGAATATTACATTTCCAATGGCATGGGTCTTCAAAATTCCCGAGGGGGTAGGTTTGGTGGCCAGCGGACTAATTAGTGTTATGCAAATTTCCTTGGCGATGCAAGAATTCTTAACTGATCAGAAAAAAATATTTCATTAGAGACAGGAATTGTACGGGTAGTTGCTACAGGGTATGCAAATTGCATTCTGTTTCCATTGTTGCTTTCTAAAATACTAACGGCTCCAATCAAGTGGACATGCATATCAATGAAATAGCAATGGCCAAGGTTTACTCACTTTGACACATCCCCATTTTTAAGAGCAACCTTTGAAATTTAATGCTGTTTTCAGAAATCTACCCTTGTAATGGTGTGCAGCTTTAATATACTGTTTCCAAACTTTTGGCCGCCAGTGTACTCTCCTTTTAGGATAAGTAATCTGTTTGGTTCAGTAATAGTTCATTGAAGCATCCATCAATCAGTGCAATTATGAAAGATTAACACTCTAAACATACAGTAGCGGACGAAAGTTTAGGCCACATCAATATTTTGTTAGTATCAGGGCAAATAAGTGGTTCACTGAAAAGGTTCTTCATGAACTTTTTGCCTATGGATCAGGAAAGTTACACCACAGAGAAAACTTCAACTATTTTTAACACTTAATTCAATATGTGTGATAAACAAACATTTCAGGTGGACTAAACTTATGTCTGATGTTGTTTACCACCACAAGGGCCCTCAATGGTAAGGTACTATTGAGGAAAAGTGTGAAACTGATATCATATAAGATGAATTAGATGATTCACATAACCATTTTTCATCTGATTTAAAGGCCATCAATCATCAGACAGGAAAAAATACATTTATCTACTTTTTCTCACGTTTTCAATTAGCGGTTAATAATGATGATTTATTGTTCCAAAACTGTTAATAGATAAAAGGTGAACTAAAATGTATTAATAAAATATGTGTTTGACACATCTTCATCCCTCTAATAAAGTATGCAAACATTAGACACCCAGTTTCACTTGAAAAAATGTATTTCTGCGATGGATTTGTCTATCAGATACCTATTTGAGGCATTATGAAACAATGAGTTTTTGTAGGCCCAGGTATGTGTCCAAATAAAATCAAAAAGCTTTTGTTGATTTGCTTCACTTCAGATGAAACTGCATTCACTTTCAGGGAAGGCGTAAAACTGGTCCATTCATTAACATCACGTTTCAATACACCTTCCAGGGTGGTGACTATAGTTTCATCCGAAGTAATGAAAACAAACAACAGTTGTTTGATTTTATCAGGACACATACCTAGGTCAATGAAAACCCTGCTGTCACTGTTTCATGATGCCTCAAATAGGCTTGTGGTAGACAAATCCCAAGCAAAAATACATTTTTTGTAGTGTAACTGGTAGGGCCCTGCACGGGACGGGAACGGGACTGAACTTTACAAAATTTGGCGGGAGTGGGTCAAAATTCAGAAAATTTTATCATTGTAATGCCTAGAACGGGACGGGAGCAGATTTGGAAAGAATGGACGGGAGTGAGACAAAAATCTAGTCCCGTGCAGGGCCCTAGTAACTGGGTGTCGTGTATACATGCATATACTCCATTAGAGGAATGAAAATGTATGAAACATATATTTTCTTGATCATTTTAGTTGGCCTTTCATAAACTAACGATTTTGGAGCAATAGATCACAATTATTACCCCTAAATTGGAAATGTGAGAAAAAAGTAAATAACTGTATTTTTTCCTGTTTGATGACTGATCGCCTTTATATCAGATGAAAAATGTTTATGTGAGTCATCTGAAATGATATTGAATCCCTTGCACACTTTTCCTCAATGGTACCATACCTCGATAATGTATTATATGCTCAATCCTTTTGTACATTCATTTATAAGTAGTACCTACAGATTAAAATAAGCAATAACAAATGTAGGTCAGTTGGTAATACTTGGTGTTACTGTAGATAAAAAATGTTCATATAAATTGCATATAGAAAACTAGATATACCCATTGAGGGACATTTTTAGGGGGAATGGAACCCCCCCCCCCGACCCCCCACTATATGTGAAAATGAAGAGGTTGATTCCCACTGATGGCACTGGAAATATTGACTGGGAAATGATAAAATCTGCAGTTTGTCTGAAAGCATGTGCTTTAATTGAAAAGGTAGAGAATATACGTGAGCAGGGAAAAGATGTGGATGGATTTCAGGAAGTATTGGTGATGAAAAAGAGTTAGTGATATTTTGGCTCATTGCCAAATCCTACACAGCAGTCGTGTGCACTGAGTCGTCTGCTGTAAGATTGTGCTTGAACATGAACCTGGCCACACTGGAGTGTGCGGATGGTTTTGGCAGGAAGAGAGACGGCGGCGCCAGCCTCTGGTGTGAGCAGTCAGTGAACTACGATGGAGATTCATGCGCCCCTGGTGGGGAACAACAGCAGAGGCAGGAAACGTAAATAAGGGCGCTGTTTCACTGTTATTTGCTGTTATCAGAAGGAGAGGATAGATCAATAAGGATAGGTGGATAGTTTAGGTGAGTGGCATTGCTCGGGGAGGAGTTTTTAGCTGTTGAAGGTGTGAGCATGTCACCTATGATTTTTGCATCTTATACCCGGCAGGGATAGTATTAGTTCTTGTAGAAAAAGCTTATATAAACTTTCATGTTGTGGTATGACTTATCCAGGTTTGCACACTGATGTCAAATGTTATCTTTGGAAATCCGTTGGTGCTCAAACCTTATTGTAAGGGTCAGAATGTATACCACTGTCTAATAATGACCTGCAGAGTTAAAGATCAACACAGACAAATGTTATCAAAAATGTCTTAGGTCTCAGTAAGAGAAATCGTCAGCCCTAAATATTCCAATAATAGATGATGTTGTTGTAAAAAACGCACTGGGCTTTTATAATAGAATATTTAATGTCGAGTCACCTCTTTTACAAATGCAAATTAATTTTCTTTAACATTATATGATAAATGGTAGTACCTGTAAAAATACTATTCTAGACAAGGTTGTATCTATGGGGTTTTACCCCCATGTCTATTGCGTCTAACACTGCTTTCAAGTGTCGAATTTCCTATGATTGTAATGAGGAATCAGGTGTTGTTGACTCCTTACGCCATTTACTTTTTCACGATAGTTATATCAAACCGCAGTCTGACGAACATATCCTTACAAATCTGTTGACAAGGTCATTTTAGAGTTTTATTTCAAGTTATACATCTTTAATGCTGTGGTTTATATTTTATAATTTATTTTTATTCTGTTATAATTGGGTTGATCTTATGTTTTGTTATCTTGATGTTATCATCATGATTGTATATGTATGTGTTATATACTAATTTTCCCCAAATTTGGGAGGATGAATAAAAAAATAAATAAAGTAAAATAAAATAAATATTATCATTTTCAAAGTTATATGTTTTTCCAGTTTGTACTTTGCTTTCATGTTACAGATTTAGTTGCATGACTTTATATAAGTAAGAAATAGGAAATCCCTCTGCGTGTCTACTGCTAGGATGGAAATGAGGGTGACATGACTTCAGATATTAGTGAAGTTCTAAAAACCTGGAAAAAATGAGTTTCATAAACTCCTGAACCCCCAATTAAATATTACGTATGGTACTTTTGATAATGATTTCTATGTTCATGTGATGAACGAACAAGATAGTTTGAAATAAATATGAATGTGGCTGAATTTATTTAAAATTAGTTTATTAATGCTGATATTTCTCTTGCTGACATTGAACAAGCCACCAGAAAATGTAAAACTGGTAAAGTTAGAGGCCTTGGTTGATTAGAGACAGAACAGCTAAATCTGTCTGATGTATGTAGCTTTGACTGACCAAATTTCAAAAACGGATGTGGATGGACCACTTCATTTTTTTACCAATTTACAGTTAACAAAGTAAGGATCATCTGGTTCGAATTTTTAAAACATGGCAATTCTCTGGCTAAACTAATATGTAAATAGCACTGCCATGAAATTCGCGCAGCATTGTCATAGAAGTACTGCATTATCTTCAACTTTCCATGCAGAAAGCCAATTAATTTTTTTAAAGGACTGGGCAAATGGGCAGATACATGTAGATCGAATAGATAGATAAGATCAGATCTATAGATAAGATTAGATAGATAGATAGATAGATAGATAGATAGATAGATAGATAGACAGATTGCACTGACAGCTGTGTTATTCAAATCTGCGTTATATTTGGATCTATAAATTTGGATCTATTATGTTAAATTGTTGATGTTACATAACTGAGATCAATAAAACCATAGCCATTCAGAGATGTCTGTTCACTATTAGACTGTTACATAATTTGTTGATAGTTAATGAAGATTATGTAACCTGAAGTGTTGTTATGATTCCTTACTTGGTGAGCCATTTCAGTCATTAACTTTTGTGTTGACTTTTAATTTTCAGTCACTTCTTACAATCAGGGGTATGGAAATAATTATTTCCAATGTTGATACACATGTTGATTTAAATCCCTGAAATATGTAATTGGAGGTTGTTATACGACAAGACTGAAATTTTAAAGCTATTTTGGAACATATTTGAGGTATTTTAATTATTTACCAAACTAAACTCTGACTAAACTACTAGCTCCACTTATATGGCAACTACAGGCACTTCCTGTCCAGGCAGTCACTGTAGACAGGAGCGCCAAACAGAATGAGCTGTCCTTGTGAAATATAATTGCTTCGGCAGCCATGAGCTGCGCTCATATAATTGCTAAAACTAAAAATTTTAGTATTTTTATTAACATTTTAATGTAAATTCAATTGGCCCTACTGAAAAAGTAATTGCGAATAGAACACTTTTTTTTGCAGGATTTGTAGCATTTAGGCCCAGTAACATCATACTGAAATTTCAGAAATGTGGTAATACTTTAGGACTTTAGTTAGGGTGATTAACTTTAATTTGGAAAAAGTATTTTTTATTAAAAAAAATTAAAACATCGACATATTGCAAAAGATTAAACAAGAGACACATGTTGGAAAAAAACAATAAAATCTCTGAGCAAAATGGCATACATTGGATGCTCAATACTCCATAATAATATGTTACTTGATTATTTCAATATTGATATGATTAATAGATTAAATGCTTATTGTGGTAATTCCCACAATACAAGAATTTTAACTGATGTGCCTCTACCCTCTGTGAGACAAGAGTTTGCAAGACACAGAATTTCATATAATTATCCATCAGTTATAAATGAAATGGCTGCTACGAAAAATTAACTACTTGTCCCATTGATGGTGTCAAATATTATTTCAAATGATTGACAATTGATCCTTATACATTCAGAATGTCTTCTACAAATTGCTATGTTTGTACAAATTAATATATTTGTTTCACTGGAATTTAATTTGTGAGTTATCACATCTGTCACATTTTATTTCATTTTTTAAAAGAATTTATCTGCATAATTTTGAATATATATCATAGAGTTGACTGCGAGTAATGGTGCATATGGCTGGGATTGGCTGTATCTGAAACATTAGATGATGTAACTTGATCACATTCCATATTTCCTTTTTCTGTTTCCTTTTTAAATTTTTTTCTCTGACTCTTTAATTTAAATCATTATAATAATATTGCTTTAATGCTTTATACTTATTCTTTTGATCCCCATGAGCGGCAATTATGCCTTCGGGTATCAAACTATGTAATCTTTTTGTATAATATTGTAAGTGACAATAAAAAAATCTGAATCTGAATCTGAATCTGAACCATTGCCATCAGCTTGTGATTTCACAACAACCACATTCTTATTTTATATTTCAGATTTTCACACCTTTGAAGGATAAACTATATACCAGGTACTTGTTATATGTTTTCCAGTTAGTGAAAAGTGCTGATTGCCACATAGACCAGGGTTCGACTGGTGCCCCAACGTAGTCAGATCAAGTTGTACCTATTTTTTGTACTCTGTTTTGGTCAACATATCATGTATGGAAAGTTTCATGGAAATCGGAACATGCTTACCTTGAGCACAATGCAGCTATATATTAAAGAAAGGGGGTGCCCCATCAAAAATTACGACATTGTTTTTTTTCTGGGACACCCTATTGCATATATCTGATCGGCAAGAAGGAAATTCACCAAAACCAGTAAAATAAAACATTGACAAAGTGCATAAAATTATCCAAAAAAATTGAAATTGGTATTTAAAATGTAGGTCTAAGCGAGACGTGTTGTTAAATGTATATTGACAAAGTCATACAATGCCGTGATTTCCATTTTTACAAAACGCAAGGAAACTTCTACTGCACTGTGCTCAAGGTAAACGTTTATCAATACTCATGAAATTTCTCAGATATGTCCTTTGGTTCAATCCACAACACCAAGAAAAGGTACAGGGGCTTCCTTAATTTTTTTCTTTTTTGAGGGGCACCATCCTCACCCTTACAAGGGTTTCCCTTTTTTATTTTGTTTCTGGGTCATTACGCTAAACGTATATAGCATGTAAACTTCTCATATTGGCACAAAACTACGTCCTGGCCCTGACGGTAATTTCCTTGACTGTTAATACTCTTTTCATAATTGGTGAAATGTAAAAAAATTATAATTTTTTGTTTCCGGAGCACAACTCAGAAACGGCTTTACTTATGGTTATACATATTTTGCCATATAATGTGTTATATACCTAGATTTGCCTTTTGGGGTCTAAAATGCACTGACAAAAACGGATTACAGAAAATTAACCAAAAATGTGACAAAAATTTAGTTAGCTATTTGAAATTTTGCAATAAGTTGTCTTAAATATAACTCTTTAAATTACTCTAATCATTTGGAGGTTCCTTCTTATGAATTTTGCATACAAACCAGAGTAGGTACTGAAAAAATGTTTGATTTTCTAAGTTTTTGCTGGAGTTTTGGTCTCTCATACCAAAATCTTAATATAACATATTTAGAATGAACTTTTCTAGCTATTATGTAAATGAATCTTTTTTTAATGTTAATAGAACTAGTTTAAAATGCACAAAAAATGTGAAAAATGCGGTTCCTGACCATCTCATTTCCAAAGTCATTCCAAGCTCTTGCATGCACACATGAGCAACATTGAAAAACACGACAATGCATTACATGACCTTTATGCATAATTATATTTCTTATGTCACGAGATATTACAATCATTCAAAGATACAAATTGCTCAAAATAGCCAAAAACCTATATACTTTTTAAGTTGCCTCATTTCAGTTAATTTTGAGTCTTGTTTATTCAAATTTCCCTAAGTATATCTTTATTAACATATTTTTCTTGAAAATATAAGTGGTTAATTATATATAAACAATTATGCTTAATGATCTTATTTCTGATTCATAACGCCTTACCATTTAGAAGTATTGAAAAGAAATCTTGAACCCCGCAGTTGTGACTTCACGGCTTAAATCTATTCTCAGTGATGTATATTAAAATAATAAATTGATGACAGCCCACTTTTATTTAGATGCTTGCATGAAAATTTAATGATAACCAATCAGACAGATTAGCTGAGACAAATCACTTCAGGCCACTGTATGGTTATTCAAGATTTTACTAGTCATGTTATAGAACCGCATTTCTGTGAATTGAATTCATATATCCAAAGATTGGATGTATCTGTATTTTCGTTTTTCATAAATTTCAACACTCAACACAATTATATTTAAAAACCTGAAGAGAACAGACGGACGGCCAGACGGACATACGGACAACGCTACTCTCTGCAATAAAAGTGTAATTGCATAATCTGATAGCGTGCAGTGTACTGTTTCAAAATTCATTTTCTTACTGGATACTTGATATTTTATATCTTCATGTAGTCCCCTTCATATATTTACTTACTTTTCTTTCGTCTTTAGATATTGTAAATATGATCTGTTGGTTCACTCTATTGCAACTAATCATTTATTTGATCTATTCTCTTATAGGATCTTATTTGAATACACTGATAACGTTGATATCAGCAAAGAGTGGAATTCAGATTTTGTGGGCTTGCTGACATTCCTCATCAGAGAAGGAGCAGATCCGTTTTGCACAATGCGCTCAAGAGGTGGCTATACTTCTCATGCTTTCATCACGTTTCTGCAGAAGTGCACTCCTCATCTGTCAGACGCAGTGATGCCCTCTGTTGAAACTCATTTGGAGGAAGTATTCAAGAAATGGGAAGTGTCAGAGGAGAAAGAAAGAATCTTGTATGTAATCATCGCAAATCTTCCAAGTGACATAGTTAAGGGCGATTCAAGTCACCTTTCCTCTATCAAGGGACTCATTGTGGAAAATTGCCTTCAGATTATTGAAACTGACCCGGCAATTAGTGGTTGTGCGGCTGGAAGTGAAAATAAAACTGCACTCCACTGGCTAATGGAAAAAATTATACTTGATGATTTTTGGAAAAAGATGCCAGAATTAGTTGCAGGAACTGACACACTTTTAAAACTCATGTCTGGATTGATAACAAACAGGAATGCAAACATGAAGGATGAAAATGGAGTTAGCCCTTACACTTGGATTCTATGGTGGCAGGAATCTGTAAGGGACTCCCAGACACTAGATTCACTGAAAATGCAGAAATTGGCAAAGAAGATTGAGGATGTCAAGAAACAATTCCAGGAAAAAGGAGCTGTCGAAGAAGACTCATGCTTCAGGTATGAAAAAGGATAAGGAGTGGTAATTATGCTTTAAAAATGTGTTAAAAGAAATACTTTTCTCTGGAATTTCCCCTTACAAGAAAATCATCACCACTGGACAAGTAAAATATTTTCCATTTTTCTTTTTCAACAGAAGAAACTGACACTAGGTCTCATGGCAGGATACACTCTCACCCCCTGGGCCAACTGTTGTTTTATGATTGGTTTACTCATGGTAGTTTAGAGTGACTGAGTTCAGTAACTGTTGAGGCAATGTGAGTTTGGTTGAGGTAAGGCAAGTTTGGTTGATTTAAGCTGAGTTTGGTTGAGGAAAGCTGAGTTTGGTTGAGGGAAGGTAGTTCATTTGAGGAAAGGTGAGTTTAGTTGAGAGAAGCCGAGGGGCTCAGAAGACGGATCTTTAAGGGCCTCGATGCCCTTCATGATCTCTGCTCGTGGCTGTTGACCCCTGCTCACAATAATGCAAAAAGTTATGACAGCTGTCTAATCTTGTCATGGCTCACGACAGAGAGGAAGATTTACCCGCATGCATGAGGGCAGCTGAGGTTAGTTGAGGGAGTTATATGTTAGGAGAGAGCAAATGAGGTAAGTATAGGGTGGCAGAGATGAAAAGGGGAAGTCTGAGGGTAAAATGGTACCAAGTTTATGAGAGGGTTCGGGATGTGTATCCTGCCATGAGGCCTGTTAACAATAATTTTAGTTTTAGTTTTTAACTTTTTAAAACACCATGTGATGCAACAAATCATTATAAGTATGCTTAGAATAAAAAATAAACAATCAAAATAAATAACTTTGTATCGAAGAAAACTCATTAAAGCTAGTAAGTCTGCATATTTAATAAACTGTCAATGGGTAGATTTTAGTCATATTCAACACATTCCAGTTGGAAATTGACCTAATTGCTATTCCAATGGCTCTATATGAAGTTTATTACCTTAAATGTAAACAAATAGGTTTTCATGCCATGAATGAGCCCTACTTTGTTTACAGTTCAAGCTATGCAGGGCTCTCCTTGAGTAATTTAAGGCTTTACAATCAATTAAACTCAATTTATTATGTAAAACACTCAATTCTGTTGATTTGAAGTGTAAACTATACTTAAAATCTATAAGTTTATCATCTATAACTACAAGTTGAATTTTACAAAGAATCGGTGGACTTACTACCTTTAACGGTTTTCGAGAGCAATAGCAGCAATATCATCAATTTTCTAACCTTGATAGGTCAACAGTTGTTGCAACAGTATGATATTTGATGGAATCTTAAACCTACGTATTGTTATGGTTATGGGAGAGTTCCCCCTAATTGGTAAGTGCGCTTGTCAACTGGCTTGTGGGGCGTGGGTTCGAATCTCACCCCGGGAACTCACTTTAGTCCGAGCCCATGGGACATTAAATGGAGGCGGGTTGTATCCAGTGTTCTATGCTGGGGCAACTGAAAGACCCTGGGCATCCCTGAATTAATAGGGTATGTGCTAGACTCACAGTCTTCTCATCTCATCATCATACGGCGATCGCCTGCCTCGATATAGCCCACTAAGGTGCTGCAGAGGCGTAAAACAAACAAACAAGTTATGGTTATGGAAATGGGACAGTGAAAATCAATTACTGAAATGTAACAAAACTTATTTGGCATTTCATACAGGTACAGAAGAATTGAGGAAAAGATCCAAGATTTGACAAAGTTGAACATAGAACAAGGGGCAAAGGAGATTTTGGAAATCCTGAATGAAGGAGAAATTCTTTATCCTGTGGTTGGACCTTCCATTATGAAGAAGCTGGTTGCTAAAACAGATGAGTTATATCTGGAACGTGGTTTTCCAGAGTTGGTCAAGGTAGGCCTATTTCATTATAAAACACTTTCTCATTGCATAATGGCAAATGCTAAAGGCCTATCTCAAAAATAATGAAGCTACACAGCTGGAATTCATTGAGGAGTCATAAAATGTAGGAATGGATGTATGCAACTCCTTCATATCACTCTATTGTTTTGAATACATTTTTATGCTGTAACCCAGGTGTTACTGTTACAATGCATGCATTTTTTTTACTATTCCAGTGCACTTGACTCTATTTCATAGATTGTCAAAAAATTCCGAAAATTACACAGGTCCTTCTCACTCGAAAAAAAAAACTAAATTAACAAAACAAATGCATAAACATCATCCTTTCTTCAGGTTTTTGATTGACCTTCTACTGATTTCGTTCTTAAGTCAGATGCCCATCTGAATGTAACTCCAATCTGACGTTACATTCACAGCAGATTTTGATTGTTCACCCAAGGTTATAATTCAATGCTGTTCTTTTGCAAATCCACCTTTACTGTAGTGTAATTTCAGCATCAAATCCGAATTCAGAATGATGTGGTATTGACATCACAATGCCCCCCTGGTGGCCACCGGTGAGGGGGGGGAGGTCGTGTTAGATTTCCTCTCTTCTCCTACTAATAAATATCAATTTCTGATAGAAGCTTCAATTAATTGTTAATTTTTTCTGTACGTTTTTCAGTCTCTACGTCCCAGTTACAAGAAGAGTGCATTGGCATTGAGAGAAGACCTGGTAGACATGGTTTGGAGGCAATTAAGATTTGGGTCAGTCAATGAGTCTGAACAAAACCGAGAAATTTTCATCGCTAACAGCTCAATTGCAACAGGAGTTATATCTAAACTGAAGGTACAGTTTTTAATTACTATATATTTAACAGGCTATCTCTCACATACAGTTTTATTTAAGGCCAATGGTCTGGACCCCAACAAAACTTTGTAAAATTTGGACTATCAAAGATTTTTGCTAAAATATAGCTAGTTACGAACTTTAAACTCCCTTAAAAGTGGTCATAAAAATGGCAAGGCATATAGTAATTTAGTATATATACTAGGATATTTGGCACATATAGTTTCATTTTGGACTAAGGGCCTAGAACATCCCCAGACACACTATGTAAAACTTTGACAATCGCAGATTTTGGCTAAAATTTAGCTTGGTCAACTCACCTTTGCTTCGCGAGTTTGGTGCAGTTAATTGACAATATTAAGAAACTGGGTAAATGTATGAGATCAGATGTTTTTGCATAAACTGACTTTACCAAATCATCAAGTTTTGCATGCAATTTGAAAAAGAATATGTGCAACGGTTATCCTACAGGAGATGATTTGTTGCAAAATCCTGCCCCTTTTTTGGGGTCATCTCGTTTGGCAACTTTTCTCATAACAAGTGAATTCATCCCACATTTAATCACTCTCTGGCTAAATCAACTAACTTGTCACGTCATTTGAACCCTTGCAAAGGTCGCTGGTAATTTTCTTTTTTTTCAGTTGTTTTAAAATTATGTGCCCAAATGAGCTTTTTATTTTTCAAGTCAACAAAAATGACAAAAACTTTCAGGTGAGGTATTGGTGAGAAGGGCATTTTCTGCCATTTTTGGAATAATGGTTCATATTTGGTAACCATTTTAAAAGGCAAAAAAAGGCTGATATTTACTGCTCATGGGATGTTAGATTTCTGAAGTTACAGGCATGGTAGACAATTTTTGAAAATATTGGTGAAAGAAGAAAAGCCAAATGAACATATTTACAGAGCTGATTTTTGATATTCCTTTTAACATTGTCAGGAATTGGGGTAAAGTAGACAAAAGTCCTCTTTGGGGTGAAAATTATGGCTACAAATACAAATAATTATTTCACAAAAGAAAAATTTAAAAATCTTTTTTGCAAATACGAAGACATCTTTTTAAGGATCACGTTGAGTTCCTAGGTTGAACAGTGGTCAAGATTTTTCACATACAGTGCAGGGTAAAAAGCAGTTTTTTGCACATAGCGGAAAATGGCAGAATTGTTACATAACGTTATTATGGGCAATTTATCACTGAAAACAAGGAGGCATATCAGTGGTTATTTCTCCAAAACTAATGGAGCTACAGGCATGATATGCGAAGATTCAGATATCATTATCAAGTTTCACCAAAGTAAATACTGTATTTCCATGGCAACTGCTTTTTTGTATGTACTTCTTTGAAATGACACAACACTGCTCTTTCACTTCTAAAATTTGTCGATGATGTTGTATTTGACCTTGTTTTAGGTGATAATAAAGACATATTTTGACATAATCGAGGTTTGCACAGGGTGCCCAAGTTGGTGCAGGTCAAAGATGTGGCACAAACTGAATTTGTGAACCTTGCTAAAAATTGGGTAATTTCTCACACATACCTCCCCTCAAAAATCCATTTTTTGGTCACATGACCATCCATTGTATCTTCATCATGACAGAATAGCAATGGTGAAGCAATGAAAGATGGCCCAGTCCATTTCTGGACCTATTGCATGTACATGGATGAAATTTGGTAGACATGTAGCCTGTATGGTCTAAATGTGCCTTTTGATTGTTTGATTGATGGATATTTTGTACTTATTGAAATATTGAGAAAAATGTAAAAAAATTATTTTTTTCGTTTCCGGGCTAGGACCCAGCCCCTATTGAATGCACATAGATGAAATTTGGTAGACATGTAGCCTGTATGGTCTAGTTGTGCCTTTTTATGGTCTGATTGATAGATATTTTGTACTCTTTGAAATACTGAGAAAAATGTAAAAAACATTTTTTTTTGTTTCGGGGCTAGGGCTCAGCCCCTTTTACATGTACATGGATGAAATATTTTGCAGATATAGCCTATATTGTCTAGTTGTGCCTTTTGATGGTCTAATTGATACAAATTCTATGCCTTTTGAAATATTGAGAAAAATGTAAAAAAATGTATTTTTCATTTCTGGGCCAAGTATTGCATGTACATGGATGAAATTAGTTACACATGTCACCTATATGATAGAGTTGTGCATTTGCAATGAGTGGCCTGAGCTTGGTCTGGCATTAATCTCTATATCATGCCCTGCCATATGCCTGCCTGCCTGCCTGCCAGGGTATGTAGAACGATGGAAAGGCGTCACAAGAGCAATTCACACATACATGTATTATGGACCAGTTTCCTGCATAAACAAGGAATGGGTTTAGAGCTATGGGTCGGAATATTTCAAAAAGCTTTAAAAAGAACTATCAAGCAGACCAACAAACGGCACTAAAATATCATATTGGTAGTTTCTATCAAATTTCATCTATGGACATGCAATGATGGCCAAGTTTTAGCCTGGAAAGAAAAATGATTTTAATTTTTTTTGGTCAATATTTCAAAATGTAGAGAATATCGATGAATCACACACTTCATGCAATTTACTTCACGTCACTTTTATGGTGTAATGGTGTCCTTTAATCGTTTTTTTATTGCTGAAGGTTTGCTGCTATGCAGCCTATGTTTGTAATGGCAGAAAATAGTCCCTGGCAAAACCAGGTGATAAAAACAAAACACCCATGCTAAGGTAACTTCGTACAATATCACTCGCTGTCGTGTGAATTAATATCACTCTCGCGCTTCGGGCTGAAGTGATAATATTATTATTAATTCACACAACAGCTCGCGATATTGTTACTCAGTGACCCTGACTTGGGTTGTTTTCTTACAGTATTAAAGTTGGTAGTTCTTTCAGATAACAATTACAGTAAACATATTTCCATAAAACTATATATTTCTTAGTTGCAAATCATCATTTCATTGCAGAACAAACATTTAGACACAAATTTAACAAAGCTGCACATGGCGAACAGGTTTGTAGTGCCAGACATTGAAAGAATGCTACATGGCTTTTAAAATGTACAAATTAATAATTCAAGCAAGAAGGACAATCTTTTATTTTAATCTTATAAAGAAGATGTTATCCCAGAATTCTAACCAGAAAATGTAACCCTGGCCTTTGCAAGATCAAAACTGGCGAAATCAAGGCTTCTTTGCTACAGCAGTTTATAGATTCGTATGAATAAAAAAAGACACATATGTCATCACCATGCCTAAACGCAACTGTATTTCTTACGCACAAAAACATAGACTTGTATAACACCAAAGATCCTTGGTATTATTACATATTAATGATTGAGGCCGAAAAAATGGCCGCCATTTGTAAAGAAAATTGGTTTAACTGCACTAAGCTTCACAGAGGAGTATCAAAACCTGTCTTAGTGAATTCCTAACTAATGAAAACATATAATTAGACCCAAAAATCATTGTTCTAGCGGAATCTAGCATAATCAGATCCAGAAATAGGGGCAAAAAAATTGGCGGCCATCTTGGAATTATCCATCATGGCCGCCAACCGATGATGTTATATAACGTCCAACAAGCAAAAATGTGTTCTTTTGAATATTACATTTCCGATGGCATGGGTCTTCAAAATTCCCAAGGGGGTAGGGGGGTTTGGTGGCCAGCGGACTAATTAGTGTTATGCATATTTCCTTGGCGATGCATGAATTCTTAACTGATCCGAAAAATATTTCATTGGAGACAGGAATTGTACGGGTAGTTGCTACAGGGTATGCGAATTGAATTCTGTTTCCTTTGTTGCTTTCTAAAATACTAACGACTCCAATCAAGCGGACATGCATATCAATGAAATAGCAATGGCCAAGGTTTACTCTCTTTGACACATCCCCATTTTTAAGAGCAACCTTTGAAATTTAATGATGTTTACAGAAATCTACTTTTAGAAGTCCACTTCAAATTTATGTAATTCTGAACATTAAGCTTATCCGAACAACCAGATATCATTTTGTGCAACACTAATTGCAATGGTGGGCAGCTTACTGTTTCCAAACTTTAGGCCGCCAGTGTAACTCTCCTTTTAGGATAAGTAATCTGTTTGGTTCAGTAACAGTTCATTGAAGCATCCATCAATCAGTGCAAGTATAAAAGATTAACAGGCTAAACATACATTAGCGGACGAAAGTTTAGGCCACATGAATATTTTGTTAGTATCAGGGCAAATAGGTGGTAATCTGAAAAAATTCTTCATGAACTTTTTTGCCTATGGATCAGGCAAGTCGCACCATAGAGAAAACTTCAACTAGTTTTAACACTTACTTCAATAAGTGTGATAAACAAACATTTCAGGTGGACTAAACCTATGTCTGATGCTGTTTACCACCACAAGGGCCCTCAGTGGTAAGGTACTAATGAGGAAAAGTGTGAAACTGATTCAATATCATATAAGATGAATTAAATGATTCACATAACCATTTTTCATCTGATTTAAAGGCGATCAATCATCAGACAGGAAAAAATACATTTATCTACTTTTTTCTCACATTTTCAATTTAGCAGGTAATAATTAATGATGATTTATTGTTCCAAAACTCTGTCTACAAGTTGACCGCTATTTGCTGCCACCTAGGGTGCAAAATTCGCGAGCTCCTGTGAGCGGTCAACAGAATTTCAACCTCTGGTAGAAACCAGACCAGCGTGGAAGAAACCAGGACAGTTCCATCATTTAGTGATGGTCTAGTTTATTTCCAAAAACTCTGCAAGTGTCTAATCTGACTTAGGCTGGCTTCAATTTTAAGCAGACAGCTTGTAAATACAAAAAGAAGTTGGAACTATTTTTTATCATGGAGGATGTATACATTGTAACTCAAATATATTGCCAGTATAGAGGGGGCCACTTGTGGCATGAACAAGACATTTTGCTGAGTGTAACACAGCTTTTATGAAATTGTGAATTATATTGTTGTCCTAGTTAATAACTCTCCATAAAGAAATAGTATAAATACAAAATTTTGAGCATTTTTGATATCACAAAGCAAAAACATTGGCTTTGTATGGACAAGTGAATAAGCGAGAGTGCATTCTTTTTGGACCCTTTTCTGGCCACAATTTAACATGCACTAAATAACATTAGTAGATTGAATACCATCAAACTTCTGATGAGTAAAATCATCCCTTTCACAGACAAAGTGTATGCTAAAGTTTCGAAACTTTCTTTTTGTCTCATGATTTCCAAACATTTTAATTCAAAGCAGTGGACTGGATATTTGCCAGTAACCATGCTTTGTGAAAGTAGTTCGGCTTAGTAATATGGACAGCTGTTGTGCGACCTGATCTTGTGATCTGTCCAAAACAGATCAAATTATTTTTGACCCAATTCGATTTTCCAGGGACTGTCAGCATTCTGCTGCCACTTGACAGTTCCGAACAGAGACAGTCCAAAACTGTTAATAGATGAAAGGTCAACTAAAATGTATTAATAAAATATGTGTTTGATACATTTTCATCCCTCTAATGAAGTATGCAAACATTAGACACCCAGTTTCACGTGAAAAAATTTATTTCTGCGATGGATTTGTCTACCAGATTCCTATTTGAGGCATTATAAAACAATGACAGGAGAGTTTTTGTAGGCCCAGGTATGTGTCCTAATAAAATCAAACAGCTTTTTTTGATTTGCTTCACTTCAGATGAAACTGCATTCACTTTCAGGGAAGGCGTAAAACTGGTCCATTCATTAACATCACGTTTCAATACACCTTCCAGGGTGGTGACTATAGTTTCATCCGAAGTAATGAAAACAAACAACAGTTGTTTGATTTTATCAGGACACATACCTAGGTCAATGAACGGGACTGAACTTGACAAAATTTGGCGGGAGTGGGTGAAAATTCAGAAAATTTTATCATTGTAATGCCTAGAATGGTACGGGAACGGGAGCAGATTTGGAAAGAACGGGCGGGAGTGAGACAAAAATCTAGTCCCGTGCAGGGCCCTAGTGACAGGGTGTCTAGTGTATGCATACATATACTCCATTAGAGGGATGAAAATGTATGAAACATATATTTTCTTGATCATTTTAGTTGGCCTTTCATAAACTAACGATTTTGGAGCAATAGATCACAATTATTACCCCTAAATTGGAAATGTGAGAAAAAAGTAAATAAATGTATTTTTTCCTGTTTGATGACTGATCGCCTTTATATCAGATGAAAAATGTTTATGTGAGTCATCTGAAATGATATTGAATCCCTTGCACACTTTTCCTCAATGGTACCATACCTTGATAATGTATTATATGCTCAATAGGCCTGTCACTTTTGCAAACGTTTTTAAAATATCAAGGTCCTCATGCTTTTTTGGGGGAAGTAAGTTCTTACTAACACAAAAAGTCTTATTTCATCAAAATCTGATAAAAACAACCCAGGCTCCTGGCCCATTTTAAAATTAATTTTTTCCGAATATTGTAAAAATCATAAATATGCAATATCTCGTGAACCGTTTAAGATAGAAACATGAAATAAAGACCAAAAGATGCGTAATGGTCATGTTTATACCCAACTTCCATTGATATCATAGGCCTAACTTCGATAGTTTGGGAGTTTTATCGAAAAAAACTGTTTTTTCTGGGTTTCATAATTAGCGGGGCAGGTATGTAAAAAAATTGTGCATTTTAAAGAAAACTTACGTCACTCCACTTTGTTTGGATTGATTTATTAAACGTATGCCTTATCCAGTACAATGCAATCTCACCCACATTATACACAATAATACCAAACAGTATAGACATAATCCAGCAAATATAAAAATTTGCACCACACTAGACTGACATCGATTGGCGTGATCTAGAACTAGATCACGCTGGAGGAGGGACCAAACCTCCTACACAGTAGCAGTGACTACAGTTTAAAGAAAACTTACGTCACTCCACTTTGTTTGGATAGATTTATTAAACGTATGCCTTAATGTAGAGATTTATAAAGCCAAATAATACCTTGAACAGGCAATATCAAAAAGAGAACTGGAGATAGAATAGCATGATATATATACTACCCAATATAGACCACCTATAAGAACATGAATCATTAAATTGGCAAAAAAATACAAAATAGAACTGGAGTATACCAATTATATGTAGCGACATTGTGATGTCTGAAATACAAAATAGAACGCGTCTGAAATACAAAATAGAACTTGATCTAATTCTAGTGTGATATGTATCAATAAGAACATGGTTATATGAATTATTAACGAGTCCAAAAGAGAATGTTCAATTATGCGTAATTACACATTAACGTAACAATGCATCCACATATGAGTTATCAATTTTATTATGGACATAATGTTCCAAAAAGACTGAAGGAGTTTTCCAGCGACCCAAACGACGCACTTTATCCGGATCGAAGCCATGTGCGACGGCAACACTTGCACCAGTTGGACGAAAAGATTTAGCTGTAAAACCACGACCAGCTAATCCCACAAGTACAATCATGGATGACAATATCTGGCTAACCACACGAGCAGATACGCCTAAATATGGTTTAGTCAAAGTCAGAAAGACGGCTCCATTGGCAGTGGCGCGCATAGAACGTGTACGATCCATGTACACCTGAAGCGCTGATACAGGATCAAGTTGCGGCACTGAACCCCTAGGCAGAAATACTTCGAAACCTGAACGACTGGTGTCATTTTTAATACCCAAGAATACAATTTTAACACCATCATCACAAAATGTAACCTGGCTTTCCTGGAAAACAAGCCTCATACTAATGTTATTGTCACAATCATACTGAACACTTTTCGGAGCAATGTCAGAGGGTCTCAACATCAGAGTCAAAGCTAACAATGTGATACATTTGGCACGCAAATCTTTCAGAGATAAAGTCTGGTTGTCTGGCCATGCAAGAAACAGCTCCGTAAAAGGTTGAATGGGCATGACAGAAGACCGGTTCATGCCCATGGTGGTACCAGATTTCACAAGTGCAGAAATCAGGCGCTGTATTTCAGTTGTACGACTTGGCGAATCCATACCAAGGGCATCGTACAAGGCCGAGATGGCCGAAGTAGCACATTTTAGCAAAGAAGCAGGTCGGTTCGAAGTGTCACTTAAAGCGCATAGGAATTCCGCCAAAATTGCAGTGTCTCTGGGCGGAACGAGAAACATACGAGATTCACACCAATTTTTAAATTTAGTCAAAATGCTATTGTAGAGCTTGAGTGTAGAGGGTGCCCAACTCAAGGGGAATTGGGAAGCGGCACGATTGGACCAACCTTGGTCCCATAGGCGGGATCTCCACAAACTCTCCAAGCATACAGTTTCCATTCGGGGTTTTTCATTGGCTCTGGCAGCGTCGCAGTCAAAGGGACGACAATGTCGTAAGGGTGGCCAAGAGCTAGAGGGGGGGCGATGGCTAGTTCCTGTAACCGATGAAACCATGTTTGAGCAGGCCACCACGGGGCTATGATGGTAGCAATGGCTTGTTGTTGCATCACAATGTCGAGAATTCGAGGCAGTAACCGAAATGGGGCATTTACGAAATTGTTGTGGTCTGCCCAATCCGTTTGAGCTAGTGCGTTGATTCCAGAAGCCAGTGGATCGAAACCCAGGCTGTTGAAATTGGTCACTTGGTAATTGGTCATAGACGCAAACCGGTCTATGGTATGTCTGCCCCAAATACGGTCGAGGAATTTGAAAATCGCTGGGTGTAGATACCAATCGTGTGGAGAATGTCGTCTTGATAGGCGGTCCGCCCAAACATTTTGCTTCCCAGAAAGATGTCTGACAGTCAGCTTGACGTTGTTTTGATGACACGTCAACCATATTGTTTCTGCTATGTGTGACAGTTCTGTACTTGGACCACCAAGATTGTTGAGATAAGCCACAGTACTGATATTATCACTCAGAACTTCAACATGTTTCGAACGTAGCAGACTTTTAAATGATTTCAATGCTGCTAACACAGCAAACATTTCCCGGGTATTAGAAGGCCGATATCTCACATAAGTGTCCCAAATGCCAAAAGCCTCCTTTCCGTGTAAATGGGCACCCCAACCATGGGACGATGCATCGGTCACTAATTGACAGTCAATTGGAGTTTTAACTATTGGACAACCATTCCAATTGTCAAGGCTTTCAAGCCACCAATTTAAGTCTTTAAGCGTGTGTTTATCAAGGAACAAATCTGCATCCCAATTGGTCTTTGTACTTAACAATCGAAAAGCATTCCTCAACAACAATTTTCCTGGTAAAACGGCCCGGGTCATTGCGACGCATTGTCCAAGTATACGAGCTAATGTACGAGCACTAATAACGGATGAGTTCAAGCATCGCCGAATGTCTTTCTTCAGTCTCCTAATTCTATTTGGCGGTATTTTAATATAAGGATCCTCGCCAGATGTTAGGATTTGATAGCCAATAAAATTCACATCTTGACTGGGCACCAAATGTGATTTCTGGAAATTGACGAAAAGTCCCAAATTTGATAACGTTTGCAATAACAAGTCTGTTTGCTGCGAAATCTCCTCCGATGTAGAACACAAAATTAAATCATCAACGTATAATACTAAACGCAGACCTTGGCGTCGTAAATATGAAACCACTGGTCGTAACACCTTGTGACAATAATAAGGACTAACTTTGGCACCAAAAGGCAACACTTGCCAAACATAATACTTGTCCTTGAACTTCACTCCAAGCAACGTTTGATCCTCCTTTTTCACAGGAATATGTTGAAAAGCTGACTTAAGGTCTAAAGTAACCATATAATCACCTGGTTGAATAATGTCAAACACAGTTCGAATATCTTCATTTGAAAATTTGGGTACTTCACAAAATTGGTTAACGTAAAGCAAATCACTTATAAGTCTGTATTTCTGTTCACCTTTTTTTGGCACAGTTTTTAAAGTAGAAACAACAGTAGGCACATATGGCACTTGACAAATTGCTCCACATTTCACCAGGTCAATTAGTTCATTTTTAACAAATACAGATTGTGGTCCAAATTTAATTGCATTTGAAAACAATCGTGGATTGTGACGTACAGCATTGTCAGCATTTAACGGCACTCCATGTAAAATCCAATCAATAACATGTTGCGGCGCCCCAATGGCCCGCCAATCATCCACATGGGAAGCAAGATCGCCTGCCTTAAATAGCGGAATTGTCATAGTAATAATCACAATACTGAATCACATCACTCATCATAAGTATGATCGTCCTGCCTTGACATAGGAGCGTTTGGAAATCCCTGATTAAGCCAATTACCATACTGGCCACGGCCAGATGACCCAAATCCACGTTGACGTCCACGATTAAATCCTTGGAAACGATTAAATCCTTGGAAACGATTAAATCCTTGAAAACGATTGGAATATCCACGATGCTGAAAAGGTCGTCGCTGTTCCGGTTGCATGTACCGACGAATCTGGACTGCATTCCGCAAGTCATCAACACAGTCCCCAAAGGTAGATGTGTTTATGCGAAAAGTACGAAACAGACTAGCCGTTTCAGGGTCGAAATGTCCAGAAACTAACACAGCACTCAACTCATCCTGAAGATAGCGAATGTGGGCGACCAACACACTAAACAGTTCTTCAAGGGAAATGGCAACCTCGGCATTCAAAGGCTCAATAGTCTGTAAAATCTTGAAGGCAGTCTCTACATAACGGCCACCTTTCTGTAGGGTATTAAAATGTTGCTGATCACGTCGCTTAACCCCTTGACGTGACTCTTGCAGTAACAAATCTGAACGTTGCTTGATTCCTTGATACTTTCTTTTAATACTGTCCAACTGACACTGAACATCTGCTGATGCAAGTTTCGCATAGTAGCGTGCATCCTCACCTGGATGGCATGGAATTTCTTGGACAGTAGAAAATCCAGGGTTTAATGGGGCATATGCAGCCCTGCTTGTGGCATCAATAGCGAAATTTGGTACTCCAGGTACTTGTCCATTGACATTGTTTACATCATCATAAAGTTTAGCAGCACCAGTACTGGCAGCAGGTTTACTAGGCAAAACAGAGTCACTGCTTACTTTACTAAAGTCTTGTTGCAAATTGTCTTTGGCTCTTGTCTGGTTTGGCTGCAATCCACGTGCTCCTGTTTTTAATGCAGTGTTTTCCTCACTCAACTTTCCAATGAAATCCAAATATTTTTCATTGTCAAGCATTAACTTTGATATTTCCTGCTGCAGTTGATGGACCTCAGTATCAGACATGATTCATGCTGCACACAAATTCGTAATTACATCCGAAATTTGCAAAAATAAACAGTAAATTTCTTCCCACAACAGAATTCAGCCTGCAGGTGAGATTGCACCGCACTAGACTGACATCGATTGGCGTGATCTAGAACTAGATCACGCTGGAGGAGGGACCAAACCTCCTACACAGTAGCAGTGACTACAGTTATACATAGAAGCATGAAACTTGGCACACATTTCAAAAACATCTATACAAATATATTTGGATAGGGAGCCACCTCAGATTTAGCTTAGGTGGCTACTAGCAGCCATTTTCCAAATTGGCGGTCAATTCTTCTGTTTTACTGCTTTCGGTGCAGTTCCTCCAAATAGAATACATGTAAATATTGTTTTTTATTGCTTCTCTAAGTATTCAGTACATTACTATAACATTTTTTGGTAGCCTTGTTCTATTTTCAGTCTTGTTGGAGTCCTTTTTGTCAGAAATATTGATTCAAACACTGGATTTCGCGGTTACGGATGGTTACTCCAATCCTCAATAAATCTCAAAATAAATTACATATTTGAATTTCTTGTAAAAGGAGCTTTCAAATGAATGGTGGCATCAATGGGTTTCCTAAACTTGGTGCGAAAATTGAAAAAATGAAAATAAAATGATTTTTGAAGATTCTGATGTTTCTTTACAGATGATTTCATATTTGTAGACATTTGAGGTAGAAAATACATCATTTTTCTTGCAATTTTCATTGGTCGAGAGAAGGGATGACACCACTCTCTCCTGAAAAGTGACATAGCGTTTTACATGGGTGACCATGGCATTTTAAGCCATTGATCTCCAAACAGGGACTGGCTTTAGCAGTTTCAAGTGGGAGTTTTAGTTTGTGTTTTCACACATTTTCAGTACATACATTTCTGCAAGTCCAATGCTGTGCGTTTGGATGATTAGGATCAGGTGATCCATGCAATGACTGATTATAAAGAAAATTAACATGTATAATTGTAAATGTAACATTTTCTCAGAAGAGGGGCTCAGCCCAAGCGGCAGGACAATGGGCTACCAATCGTGGGGGTCCTTTATGTGATTTTCTTATGAATGTTGACCACATCACTGGGTCTCATCCTGTCCTGAAGGACCATTCAGAATTTATGATTTTGAGGGGGGGGGGGGATTGGGTGTTTTGTTGGAACTTTCTGTCAAACATTTTATACCCCTTTGGTTTCATGCTTATTTGTAACTCTCCTCTCATACATTCCATGTGGATTTTTAGTATGTCCCCTTTTCTTTTATTAAAATTTCATACCCCCCTTAAGCATGTTGTGAGTAATAAGTAACACCCTTGGAACATGTGTGAAAAATTGGTGCTCCGTCGAGCAAAAACTCCAATTCCCCTCAAGTCATAAATTCTATTTGGCCTGTAAGGCACATAGATTCTGGACAAAAGGTAAAAATTAGTACTGTCCCACTTGAAGCATGTAGCACCCGCTTAGGTAAAACTCCCATCTCTCCCTCAACCCAGTCATAAACTCTGAATAGTCCCTTGCTGATGTCATAGACAGTGCTCGCGGCGTTTGGTCAAGGCATGATAATTTAGTGTAAATAGATGTGAAGCCATTCAGAGTCAGCTTGAAACTGATTTAATATCAAATGAAACAATCAACAGTTGTATGCAGGAGTGTGAAATACAACTGTTCATGAAGAAGTGAAAGAGTTTGTGTGGATTGCGGTTTGACATGTGTGAACAACTGCCACAAAACCAAGTTGGCCTTTGCTGAATACTATTGGTCAAAATTATGACATCATTTTTCCAGCAAACATCACTTGCTTGAAGCAAGCTTAAAAAAGTGACATGCAATTGGCAACTTGACCAATCACCTGGCAAGATTTTCTGATGTCAGACCAGAAATGTTGCAAAATATTTAGTTTTTTGAGAAATGTCTACAAATATGAAATAATCTGTAATTTTGACAAAAAATTCACAGAAACTATTGATGCCAAAATTCATTTGAAAGCTCCTCTTACAAGGAATTTAAAAATGTAGTCTGTTAAAAAAATTAACAGAGATTCCATGAGACTCTAGGAAACCGCAAAAATGATACATTTTCTTCAACAGTTCTAACAAAATGGAACCTGACTACCCTAAGTTCAATCCAGAAATCAATTGATGGTGTTTTTAAGATCTGTACAAGGAATAATGAGCACTGTTTCCATACTTTAATACTAAAGGCACTTCACAGAAAGCAGGAAAATGAGAAAATTAGCCGCCATTTTGGAAAATGGCTGCTATGTGTCAACCAGGTCACATCTGAAGTGGCTCCATATCTAAATCTTTTCTTTAAGACGTTTTTGAAATGTGTGCCAAGTTTCATGCTTCTATGTATAAATGCACTATTACTCCCCTATTCATGACAAATCTGCCCCACTAAATGGTTTTAACAGCGTTTTGCAAGTCAAATGCTTCCATCCTCAATACTGACAGCAGATAAACACCATATGAATACTTCTGCACTGATTTCTGAATTCATATTGAGTAGAACAGTTGGTTCAGCAGATAAGAACAATTTTTACATGCTTATATATATGGCACTGCTGTGACTGTACATCAAGATGTTTCTGCCAAGGTGAAGAAAACTTGTGGCAATTCTCGTTGGAGTTCAGAGCTCTAAAAATAGTCTTGAGGGACTGGAGATCCTGTGACAAATGCCAAACAATTTTCTTCTGTGTGTGCTGCATTGTTAAAATGGATCAGAGGAAGAAAGGTAGATGTAACTGGTACATGGATCCCTAAATGGGGTGTTACTGTTAGGGGGTTCATTGCTCAAGCTTCCGCTTAAATTAAACTATCATTTTGAATTCAATATGTGTATTTATTGATTAAGCAGGCCTGTGTATGTCAAGACAGATTGGGTGTAACTGTGCTGCCAATAGACTACCATGTCTGGATCCGACACTGATCCCTCAAATTGAAGGCTGTTTAAGTTCTTGTTGTGGAAAGAAATTGCCCGTAAATTAGTTTTTGAAGAATATGACAAATAAATAATAAAATTTCTTTCAAGTGAGGCACATTAAAATGTTGCCTTTTACATCTAATCAAGGCAAGCAGAAGGAATGTCTGAAGACATAGCCCAACTTCTGGAACCTTCCATTTCCATGTGAATATTAAGCTTCAAAGCAGCCCGATGCACAGGCCAGCTCTGCTCTTTTGTTTGTGACAACCACATATAGTCACACACATAGTTATACTATTCCACGTGAATCCACAAGGTGTGTTCCTCAAACTAAGTTCAGAGACCTTACCAAGGCTATTTCATTTGCTATACAGTGGTCCCTGCCAAGAACGCGTTAATTGGTGCTTCAGTTGGCCTTTTCAATTTTGTGCCAAAGAAAGAGTAACTGGAGCTTCAATTGATTGCTATTGATTGCCATTACTTCAATTGATTTCTGTTACTTCAATTTATTGCACTTCAGTTGATTGCTGCCAATTCATTCATTGCTGCTTTAATTGAACATGTATATGAGTTTTAAATTGCAGCATTAATTGAATCAACTATAATCCTTTTGCATCACTTCAATTTTAAAGATAGACAGATCATCATACGATTATTACGAAACATCCATATAATATGCATTTGATGAACCTTTCTTTGAGAATTATTAATGAAAAGACAGTTCAAAACACAAATTAAAAATGGCTTGACTAGTTATATTAATAACAGATTAACAACGATTGGCTAATTTTATGAGATCATTTCCTCTACAATTGATGTTATTACAGATCTCGTATAAGTGTGCCATGTTCTATGTGAATATATGCCCAGATGATGTCAGTATTGCAATACTGACATCACTATTGGCACTCCAAGCTTGAGTGTTGATTCCAACTGCTACCAACAAGTCAGGCTTATGGGCTGTCTATTAAAGTGTGAATAACAATTGATTAATCTGCATTCATTGGTATGTTTGTTTGATTCAGTTGGAGCAGGTGAAACTGATATGTTTGAGCCACTTGCTTGATCCATCATGGACATTCATGGTGTCCTGTAGTGAAATCTCTCATTGAGGGCAGCACCTTGTGGCTTTTCAGCCTTTTAGGTGAGATATGCACCAAAGAAACTGATCAGTTTTGATGACTGGAATGGGGATGATGGGTGATTTTTTGGAAGTGAATGTGGCCGTGTTGCATGGGTATACCAGAGGACAAGAAATGGGGGGAGGGGGGTAGTTGCTCCCCAAAAATTGGGAAAAGGCCAGACAAGGAGGCTAAGAATTCGATCATCTAATAAACATTATTGGAAATCAGTGATAAGGATGCCCCCAAGCAAAACCTCCTCCCCCCCTTAGGTCTTAAATTCTGAATGGTTCCTGAGTGTATTATTTTTGCCAAGACAGAGCAGCACATGATAACCTCTCAGACTAACAAATGAATGGAAGAGTGAATGAATTTGTTTTGTTGTAAAAGTGCTAAAACTGATAGCAGTTATACACAAAACCCATGCATTATATATAGCTGGATATTGTAACTTTTGGATTTATTCACAACATCAAACTGAATAATCAATGTTGAGCAACAATCGAACAGCTTATGTGTGAATTTGTAATGGTTTGATCAGTATGGGTTCCAAGTGACACAGCTGAAACTGGGAATATACCAACTGTTAAATCATTATGCTGATACTGACATCACAAGAGCACTGTGGCAGTTGAAAAGAACATGGCACACTAATAGGAGATCTGTAATAACACTTACTATTGATCAATGTTTATTGAACTTCGTCATTGAAGTGCAGTAGATTGAAGACCAAGGGTATGGGGATAAATTGAAAAGTAGATTGGTAGTTTTTGGTCCATTAAAATGTAATGCTCTCGATAGATTGATTAATTGCAATTGTCATTCAGGTACTGTAAGCTTCAGTTTAAGAATAAACTTAATACACAATATGTTTTGTGACTTGAGAGACAAGGAAAACTTACTTGAAATGAATTGTAAACCTCACAATAATGACACATTGTCAAATAGCCTATTTCACTTTGTTTCTGCATGGAGCAAGATTGCATGATACTTATAAAAATGGGTAAGGTCATAGATTTAAATCTAAGCATAGACTTGCTATTCATTGATACTTTTCGAAGAATCTTACCCCGACTAGAGACGATACCCCCACGAGAGACCGCCTTACTGCTACAGAAGGGGCGGTCTCATAACGCAGGGACCACTGTATGTCTTTGGGGGAATGTTGGCTATTAATGGATGCTTATAAAAAAGTTATCATGCTCAATTGGCAGCATCCTGGTTTATGCAGTTGAAGTTTTCTAAATGGTCATGTCTTTGAATGCTTTCTAAGAATCATTTGTGACGATGCAAACATGGTTTGATTGTTTTGCTGATTCTAGATGATGTCTCCAGTTCAACCATTTGTTGCAAAAGAAAATTGTTTGGCATTTGTCACTGGATCTCCAGTCCCTCAAGACCATTTCTAGAGCTCTGAACTCCCAACGAGAATCGCCACAAGTTTTCTTCACCAACTGTTCTACTACATATGAATTCAGAAATCAGTGCAGAAGTATTCATATGGTGTTTATCTACTTTCAGTATTGAGGATGGAAGCATTTGACTTGCAAAACACAATTAAAGCCAGTATGAAACCCAGAAAAAGAAGTTGGATATAAATATGACCATTACGCATCTTTTGGTTATTATTTCATGTCTCTATCTCAAACGGTTCCAGAGATATTGCATATTCTTGACTTTTACAATATTCGGAAAAAGTTAATTTTAAAATGGGCCAGGGGCCTGGGTTTTTTCATCAGATTTTGATGAAATTAGACTTTTTGTGTTAGTAAGAACTTACTTCCCCTAAAAATGCATGAGGACCTTGACATTTTAAATATTTTTGCAAAAGTGACAGGCCTAATGCTCAATCCTTTTGTCCATTTACAAGTAGTACCTACAGATTAAAATAAGCAATAACAAATGTAGATCAGTTAGAAATACTTGGTGTTACTGTAGATAAAAAAATGTTCATAGAAATTGCATATAGAAAATAGAATTAGTTCTTGTAGAAAAAGCTTATATAAACTTTCATGTTGTGGTATGACTTATCCAGGTTTGCACACTGATGTCAAATGTTATCTTTGGAAATCCGTTGGCGCTCCAACCTTATTGTACGGGTCAGAATGTATACCACTGTCTAATAATGACCTGCAGAGTTTAAGATCAACACAGACAAATGTTATCAAAAACGTCTTATTAGGTCGCAGTAAGAGAAATCATCACTCCAAGCTCTTGTCAGCCCTAGATATTCCAATAATAGATGATGTTGTTGTAAAAAACGCACTGGGCTTTTATAATAGAATATTTAATGTGGAGTCACCTCTTTTACAAATGCAAATTAATTTTCTTCAACATTATATGATGAATGGTAGTACCTATAAAAATACTATTCTAGACAAGGTTGTATCTATGGGGTTTTTCCCCTATGTCTATTGAGTCTGACACTGCTTTCAAGTGTAGAATTCCCTATGATCGTAATGAGGAATCAGGTGTTGTTGACTCCTTACGCCATTTACTTTTTCACGATAATTATATCAAACCGCAGTCTGATAAACATATCCTTACAAATCTGTTGACAAGGTCATTTTAGAGTTTTATTTCAAGTTATACATCTTTAGTGCTATGGTTTATATTTTATACTTTATTTTTATTCTGTTATAATTGGGTTGATCTTATGTTTTGTTATCTTGATGTTATCATCATGATTGTATATGTATGTGTTATATACTAATTTTCCCCAAATTTGGGGGGTGAATAAAAAAAAAATAAATAAATATTATCATTTTCAAAGTTATATGTTTTTCCAGTTTGTACTTTGCTTTCATGTTACAGATTTAGTTGCATAACTTTGTATAAGTAAGAAAAAGGAAATCCCTCTGCGTGTCTACTGCTAGGATGGAAATGAGGGTGACATGACTTCAGATATTAATGAAGTTCTAAAAACCTGGAAAAAATGAGTTTCATAAACTCCTGAACCCCCAATTAAATATTACGTATGGTACTTTTGATAATGATTTCTATGTTCATGCGATGAACGAACAAGATAGTTTTGAAATAAATATGAATGTGCCTGAATTTATTTCAAATTAGTTTATTAATGCTGATATTTCTCTTGCTGACATTGAACAAGCCACCAGAAAATGTAAAACTGGTAAAGTTAGAGGCCTTGGTGGATTAGAGACAGAACAGCTAAATCTGTCTGATGTATGTAGCTTTGACTGACCAAATTTCAAAAACGGATGTGGATGGACCACTTCATTTTTTTACCAATTTACAGTTAACAAAGTAAGGATCATCTGGTTAGAATTTTAAAAACATGGCAATACTCTAGCTATTCTATAATTGCTAAAAACTAAAAATTTTAGTATTTTTATTGAGATTTTAATGTAAATTCAATTGGCCCTACCGAAAAAGTAATTGCGGTTAGAACACTTTTTTTTGCAGGATTTGTAGCATTTAGGCCCAGTAACATCATACTTAATTTTCAGAAATATGGTAATACTTTAGGACTTTAGGGTGATTAACTTTAATTTGGAAAAAATATTTTTGATAAAAAACAAAAATACAAACATCGACATATTGCAAAAGATTAAACAAGAGACACATGTGGAAAAGAACCATAAAATCTCTGAGCAAAATGGCGTACATCGGATGCTCAATACTTTATGCTATAATACACTTAAACTTACTTAAACTGAAGGATCTGTGTGCACTCGGTGATTGCAAACTTTGCTATAAACTCCATAACAATATGTTACTTGACTATTTCAATATTGATATGATTAATAGATTAAATGCTTATTGTGGTCATTCCCACAATACAAGAATTGTAAATGATGTGCCACTACCCTCTGTGAGACATGAGTTTGCAAGACACAGAATTTCATATATTGATCCATCAGTTATAAATGAAATGGCTGCTACGAAAAATTAACTACTTATGGCCTTGATGGTGTCAAATATTATTTCAAACGATTGACAATTGATTCTTATACATTCAGAATGTCTTCTACAAATTGCTATTTTTGTGCAAATTAATATATTTGTTTCACCTGAATGTCACATTTTATTTCATTTTTTAAAGATTTTATCTGCATAATTTTGAATATATATCACAGAGTTGCAATATGGCTGTAGCTGAAAAATTAGATGATGTAACTTGATCACATTCCACATTTCCTTTTTCTGTTTCCTTTTAATTTTTTTTTCTCTGACTCTTTAATTTATATCATTATAATAATATTGCCTAAATGCTTTAGACTTATTCTTTTGATACCCATGAGCAGCAATTATGCCTTCGGGTATCAAACTATACAATCTTTTTTTAACCATTGCAAATATGCCATCAGCTTGTGATTTCACAATAACCACATTCTTATTTTATATTCCAGATTTTCACACCTTTGGAGGATGAACTATATACCAGGTACTTGTTACATGTATATGTTGTCCAGCTAATGAAAAGTGTCAAGTGCAATATTTCTTATTCTGGCACTTAGAAGAATGATATTGCAAGAGGGAGTACACTGAGTGCCATCAGTTTATGCAGCTTTGCTTTATTACCCTTGTTATACATTGCCAAAGGGAATTGTTGTTACTTTGGAATAATTTGTCTGTCTGGCGTGTGGGCATGCAGGCGTGCAGACCTGCGGGCGTGCAGGTGTGCGGGTATGCAGCATAAGTGGCGGATCCAGAAAATGTCGTACGGGGGTGGGGGGGGTCTCACAAATGAAAATGTACTAAATGTGAATTTTTTTTTTTTACATTAAAATGTACTGGCAAAGGGGGGGGGGTTGAACCCCCTAAAACCCCCTTGGCTACTGAGCATGGGGGTGTTCGTCGGCCACACAGACTAGGGTGTGACTGGTGCCCCAACGTAGTCAGATCAAGTTGTACCTATTTTTTGTACTCTGTTTTGGTCAACATATCATGTATGGAAAGTTTCATGGATATCAGAACATGCTTACCTTGAGCACAATGCAGCTATATACTAAAGAAAGGGGGTGCCCCATCAATAATTACGACTTTTTTTTTTTCTGTGACACCCTATTGCATATATCTGATCAGCAAGAAGGAAATTCACTTAAAACCATGTCAAATACAAAATCATCAACAAATTTTAGTAAGTAAATAGTGGCTTTGTGTCATTTTCAAAGATGTCCACACAAAATAGCATTTGCCATGGCAACATGAAATTTATCTTGGTGAAGCATAACAATAATAACTAAATCTTGGCAAAATTTCGTATCTGTATCTTCATTAGATTTGGAGAAATAGCCACGGATATTTAATACAGTGGTCAATTGCCTGAAATGACGTTTTGCCATTTTCCGCAACATTTGAAAATCAACTTTTACCCTGCGCGGGATGTGAAAAATCTTGACAACCGTTCATCGAAGCAACTTGTGGGATACATTATCGGAATCCTTGAAAAATTATCTAGAAAATTACAGACCAGATTTTTAAATTTTTTTTTCGTTACAAAATTATTTGACATTGTAGCCATAAAAACAAGCATTTTTTTCAAAAAAGTGACTTTTGTTTACTTTACCCTAATTTCTGACACAATGAAAAGGAATATCAAAAATCTGCTCTGTAATTTTCTGCGTTGTGCTTTTCTTTATTTGTCACTTTTTTCGAAATTTTTCTACCACGTCTGTAACTTCAGAAATTTCACATCCCGTGAGCAGTAAAAATCAGCCTTTTTTCGCATTTTAAACTGGTTACCATGGCTACCATTTATCACAAAAATGAAAAATGGCCTGAAGTCATCTAGTTTAACAAAAACCTATCTTTTGATACCAAACTTGGTCCATTAAACTTAAAATTACAGAAAAGTGCCCTTCCCACCCATACCTCCCCTTAAAACATTAATCTATGTTAGCTCAATCAACTTGTGCAACCATCTCACTCAATCAATTGAGCTGAAACAGCGCCTCCAATTTTACAGTGTACCAAAATCTTAGTATAACATATTTAGAATGAACTTTTCTAGCTATTGTGTAAATGAATGCTTTTTTTAATGTTAATAGAACTAGTTTAAAATGCACAAAAAATGTGAAAAATGCGGTTCCTGACCATTTCATTTCCAAAGTCATTCCAAGCTCTTGCATGCACACACATGAGCAACATTGAAAAACAGGAGAATGCATTACATGACCTTTATGCATAATTATATTTCTTATGTCACGAGATATTACAATCATTCAAAGATAAAAATTGCTCAAGATAGCCAAAAAAAAAAAACAACTTTTTACCTTGCCTCATTTCAGTTAATTTTGAGTCTTGTTTATTCAAATTTCCCTAAGTATATCTCAATTACAATTTGTGTACCATATTTTTCTTGAAAATATAAGTGGTTAATTATATATAGACAATTATGCTTAATGATCTTATTTCTGATTCATAACGCCTTACCATTTAGAAGTATTGAAAAGAAATCTTGAACCCCCCATTTGTGACTTTATCGCTTAAATCTATTCTCAGTGATGTATATTAAAATAATAAATTGATGACAGCCCACTTTTATTTAGATGCTTGCATGAAAATTTAATGATAACCAATCAGACAGATTAGCTGAGACAAATCACATCAGGCCACTGTATGGTTATTAAAGATTTTACTTGTCATGTTGCAGAACCCCATTTCTGTGAATTGAATTCATATATCCAAAGATTTTATTGGGTGAATCTGTATTTTCGTTTTTCATAAATTTCAACACTCAACACAATTATAATTAAAAACCTAAAGAGAACAGACAGACGGCCAGACGGACATATGGACAACGCTACTCTCTGCAATAAAAGTGTAATTGCATAATCTGATAGCGTGCAGTGTACTGTTTCAAAATTCATTTTCTTACTGGATACTTGATATTTTATTTCTGCATGTAGTCCCCTTCATATATTTACTTTCTCTTCTTTCGTCTTTAGATATTGAAAATATGATCTGCAGGTACACTTAAAATATTGCAACTAATCATTTATTTCATATACTCTCTTATAGGATCTTATTTGATTACACTGATAATTGTGATATCAGCAAGGAGTGGAATTCAGATTTTGTGGGCTTACTGACATTCCTCATCAGAGAAGGAGCAGATCCGTTTCGCTTTATGAAGTCAAGAGATGGCAGCTGTCTATCTGATGCTTTCATTGAGTTTCTGGAGAAGTGCACTCCTCATCTCTCAGATGCAGTGATGCCCTCTGTTAAAACTCATTTGGAGGAAGTTTTCAAACGGGATGTGTCAGAGCAGAAAGAAAGAATCTTGTATGAAATCATCGCAAATCTTCCAAGTGACTTAGTTAAGGGCGATTCAAGTCATCTTTCCTCTATCAAGGGACTCATTGTGAAAACTTGCCTTCAAGTTATTGAAACTGACCCTGCAATTTGTGATCATGTGGGTAGAAGTGAAAATAAAACTGCACTACACGCGTTAATGGAAAAAATTATACTTGATGATTTTTGGAAAGAGATGCCAGTAATAATTGCAGAAACTGACGAACTCTTAAAACTCATGTCTGGATTGATAACAAACAGGAATGCAAACATGAAGGATGAAAATGGAGTTAGCCCTTACACTTGGATTCTCTGGTGGCAGGAATCTGTAAGGGACTCCCAGACACTAGATTCAGTGAAAATGCAGAACTTGGCAAAGAAGATTGAGGATGTCAAGAAACAATTCCAAGAAAAAGGAGCTATCGAGGAAGATGCCCTCCAAGGATTCAAAGGCGTGAGGTAAGAGGAAGGGCAAATTGTGCTAGTGATATATTTAAATACATTTTTAAAAAGAAATAATTTTCTCTGGTATTTTTTGCTTTATCTGACAATTATTGCCCTGGTCCAGTAAAAAAAAAAGTTTTCAAAAAGTTGGTTATCCATGAGAATCAATTGTCCCACATCCCAATACTAATTCTGCTATTTCACAAAGTTTCTTTTATTCACCACTGTTTTTCAAACTGGCCCTGTATAAAAATGCTCAAGTGGTTAAAAGAATAAAAATAAAAATTATAGCATTTCTATACATGAGTAGTTAACAAATCGAACATTCAAAAAGTATGCTTTAGAGTCATTAATACTTGTGCACTCCTTCGAGGGATCAGTTAAACTAAGTCATACATTGTATCTCACCTCAATTATGGTGTGTTTCTTTGGGGTAGACAATCAAAACCAATAAATATTATAACAAAACAGCCCAAGTCAGGGTCACTGAGTAACAATATCACAAGCTGTTGTGTGAATTAATATCACTCGTGCCCGCAGGGCGAGAGTGATATTAATTCACACAACAGCGAGTGATATTGTACGAAGTGCCCTGACGCGTGGTTGTTTTGTTTTTATCACCTGGTTTTACCTCAAATTTTCATTTATAAAGAGGGACTATTTTCTGCCATTACAAAAATGTGACGTCACCATGGAGCAACAATGGACATGACGTCACAATCCCATTATTCTGGCCCTTGTTTGGTTTGTGACATCATCAGGCAGCTGAAATGCTGGTGATGTCATAACCATTGTTAAAAAATATCGCCCTTGAAGGGTGGTATTTTTTACAATAGCATAGGCCCTGATATTTTGACTGTAAACAGTGATATTCACAGCCAACCAGGTGATAAACTACAAAAGAAAGCTGTTAGAGTACTGACTAGAAGTAGATATAATGCCGACACAAGCGAAATTTTTAAGAACTTAAAGATTCTTAAATTTGATGATATTTGTGCACTGCATGACTGCAAATTACTTTACAAACACTACCATAGAATACTTCCCGCTGGTGTCCCTGGTCGAACAGAATGAGCATGCTCATCCGAGGTATGCAACTAGGTTGACAAACCAACCGATCCTGCCTATTTCACGAGTAAGGCATGGATTTGCAAGACAATGTTTTTGTATCGATGTCTTTACCTGTAAAAAAAACTTACATGTAAGTATACTTTACAGTACATCGATTCATCAAGGTTAGGAAATCTCTCTGGCGAAATTATTTGCGTGTGAAACGTCACCAAAGATTGTGTACTGTACATCATTTTCAAAGCAAAACTTGGCCTAAAAACCTTAATAAACATCCGATTTTCAAAATTTAAAAACCTTCATATATCAAGTAAACTCCTCCAAATTCAATGCACTTATTCATTTTGCTCCATTTGCAATATTAACTTCGCAAAAGCTTTTTGGCGCATTACGCTGCAATAATGCAAAGTTGCACAATTCCAGAACACAAACCAGGGGCAGATCCACGATTTTTTTTGTAGGGGGGGGTAGGCCTATTTTCAGGCCTGACATCACACACTATTAAATAGTACTGAAAGAAATGTACAATGTGCATGTAGCAATTAACAATTTAATATCCATACAGGTGGTTTTACATAACAGAAGTTTATTTATTTTTTACACATGCATCCTTGCATGGTTATGTATAGTATTCTCATGAAACAGGGGGAGGGGCTTTGGAATTTTTAAGCCGAAGCTATTACATAGCTTCTGGTTTATTACAATCCTGTGTTTCCATGCCGGCAGGCAGTTTCTGGTCTGACAACCTATCATCAATGATTTCTATGTTACTCTGACAAATGAACCTACCAAACTCCTACTGCACCTTTATTTACCTGTACACACGAGACAGGGTTTTATTCGGACCGTGTTGAGTGCCTAAATTTGCTATTACAGGCCATTTTCACAGAGTGCTGGCCATGAGTGACTTTCTCTGTCCACCATTCCTCAACTTCTGATGACATTTGGCTAATTTTGTTGCCATGACATGACGTCACCATCAAGTGTCAGAGATTCCAGGAGGTGGCAGCACTGGTAGGCAAGTGCTATAGTTCAGTACCTTCACACTAGGGCTCCAGGCAGATAAAACTGAATTGACCTGGCAATCAATGATCAATGACAATCAATTAGACCTGTCAATGGCAATCAATGTCAATAGTCAATGGTAATCAGTGCACAGTGTATTGTCACATATTGTGTAGATTTGATTGCCATTGAACACTGATCAGAAGCCAAAGCTATGTTGATCTAAGTTACTTACAGTGGGGTGCGAAAGTTTGGGCACCCTTGGAGTGGGGTCACATTTTTTCAAATTTCAGACAAACCGTTTGCAGAATCTTTCCAACGTGAATTGTGTGAATGAAGGATACCCATGCGCTCAATTATACCCAGAAAAAACAATGGAAATATAAAAATGTAAAAAAATATGGGTCTTTTTGTCGGATTTTACATGTACAAAAGTTTGGGCACCCCTACAGATTCTGATCTTGATTGTTCTATGACTCTACATTAAAGCAATATAAAAGCTCTAAAATGCTTTGGATGATAATATAAGCATCCCAGGACTTCATTTTGCGTGAATTTTTAATTTTAATCCCTAACAGAATGACTCCAAGCTTGGAAGATTTTAGGTATCCGAGGTATGTCAGATTATTTAATAAAATTTCAATTATTTTGAGTCCAGGAGCTGAAAAAATTGATTCATCATGTTTTTTTTAATCACCTAAACATGACAGATTATTCTTTGATGAAATTTTGGAGCAGCCCAGAACTATATCCAACTAAAATACCTAAAATGCTACAAAAGTTTAACTTTCTGGGCGTCTATGTCAGAGTACCTTGGCTTTTTTTGCAAAAATATTTTCGAAACCTGCTGTTTTTGAGTTGTATTGTGTAGAAATGACAATTTCGGAATTACTGCAACTGTCATCCGTAATTTTTTGGAATGCCTATTTTTGCCTTCGGGGAGTGAAACTTGTTTATCACATTCTGGTGTATCGAAGCGATTCCATTTCAACACATTTTTTTACTCCGTTGTCTCAAACACCACAATGACTGATCCAGAATGCTTCTAAATAGCTAGATGGGTCCTTTAGCATGACTTAGACAGTCAGATTAGCTATGTGATACCTTGTATAGCTTGGCTTTTCACATCTGCATGCTGATGATGGAGTGATGCTAATGTCGACCACATTCAGTGTCACAACTCTGGGGGTCTCTGAGGTGGTTATATAATATTTAATTGTTACAGAATAGCAAAATAGACTAAATAGAAACAAAATTAACCCTAAATTGAATTTTTTTTCAGCTAAAATAGTCCCTGGCTGGCAACATGAAGTTGACTGCACATTAATATTTTTAATTTTTCATGATTTTAAACTAATTAAATAATTGAAATCTTAAATATTTTTTGGTTATTTTAGATAAAATGTTAATTTTAGGTAAAGGAGAGGCTAATCAGGTCTCCTAGCCCAGAAATCTTCAAAACTTTCAGTGTTACTGGACATGTGCAACTAATGCCATATGAACCACAAGAATGCAACAGTTGGAGTCACTACGTTGAGGAAAGCAATAAAAAAAACACAAGAAATGAAGTCCTGGGAGGCTTACATTATTATCTAATGTATTTTAGAGCTTTTATCTTGCTTTAATGTGGAGTTATAGAAAAATCAAGATCATAATCTGTAGGGGTGCCCAAACTTTTGCCCATGTAAAATCCGACAAAAAGACCCATATTTTTTTACATTTTTCTTTTTCCATTGTTCTTTCAGGGTAAACTTGAGTGCATGGGTATCCTTCACTCACACAATTCATGTTGGAAAGATTCTGCAAATGGCTTGTCTGAAATTTGAAAAAATGTGACCCCACTCCAAGGGCGCCCAAACTTTCGCACCCCACTGTATATCCTCTTCCATGGCATTGGAGTTAATTAACTTAAATTTTATAACTACTTAGAGAAATCTATACATTAGTAAATGTATTACTTTTCAGTGGATAGTGATAGCCTACTCGTAACATCTTATTTTACACACCATATTATTCAAATTGTAAGCAATGTTTATTTCTCTAGTTGAGGCTTTACATGCTTTGCATGGTATTTTTCTATGGGTACTTCATAGAAATGCCCACTTTATAATATTATAACCTTTTATAACATGTCATATACCCTCAGGTTCATCATAAAATCGATACAGTACCCTTTTTTAAGGGTACTTTTCCTGTTCATACCTATAGGGTCCAATGTCGTGAGTTGGTAAAATTTCAGTTTTGGCCTAACATGTACATTCATTTCGGGTCATATCTCAGATTTCGTACTGAATTTATGCATATACTATGGATCATATGAAAGGCAGTGATGTCCCCTTTGATGTGAATAGCTGGAAATGTAGCCACTTCTCTTAGCTTTCGATATATTAGACGGTAAATTATTGCATATGGGATCAATTTTTGGCGTCACACTGGGCATTGCATGTGAAAAATTCAAGTAAAACTTAAAATACAAGCAAGTGAATGCAGTTAAAATACAATTTGAAATTTGGTATTATGCTCTGGTTAGCTGAGCATCTTGTAATGCAGAAAACAGGCCATAATAAGTTTCTGTATTTCAGAATGACACGTTTTGCAGTACAAAGTTGTCATGTCACTCAAAGGCAAAATGGACAATGTAATTTTTGATGCATTCACTGATTTGATTTTTAAAAAAAGTTTACACGAATGTTTTGCTCATGACCTGGTCTAGTAACAAAACTATGTAGAAGCTCTTTTTTTATGGAAGCCGTGAGGGCCCAAGTGAGACTGACGAAAAATTGACACCCTATTTTTTAGTGACAATTTAGTATGTACTCTAATGTTCAGATGCTGTCTGATCATGGCTCAGTATGACAATTTTACTTTTCTGGATAGTTCCAAAATGCTCATGAGCCTTGCTTTCCACTGGTGTAGAGGAAGTGGTTGTAACTTTAATCCATCATGGCATTACAGCCCTGTTTCTGAGACTGACACTCTCAAATTTTGTGAAATTCATGTCTGAACTATCCTGTTTAGATGCTTTTCAGTGAACACTGGTGCTGGAATGCTTACAATCTTGATATTATCTCATTGCTCGTGTATCTGGCTATTCATTTATGTATAAACTGTTATTGTTAGCCTAACCTATCATGTATTAAAGCAATGTCTTTTAGACTGACATCAAAATCAATGTTCTTACGGATAGTGAAAATATCAAGTTTTGACATCTCTTGTTTAGACACTTCTAGCAGAAGGACTGATACTAGAATGGCCACTATTTTAATACTGTTTTGTTACTATGGACATGGCTTTCCACTTCTCTATACAATTTTGTTGTAAGTTGAACCAGTGAACCTGTCTTGGTAATACAGCCAAGCCTTTGTGACTGATAATAAATGCAGCACATTATTTTCTGCAAAGCCTGTTGACTTATACAAACAACGATAAATGAGGAGAAATTTTTTTAATCACCCAGCTTTTGTATAAAGGATATTATTTTCTAAAATTTGTGTATTTTCAAAGTGACATCTATAATAATATGAACAAATCAACTAAGGATAAAATTTTATTATATACTCACAGCTACATAGGGTTTAAGATATATGTAAAAAAATTACTTCCAACTGCAGCATTTCTAACTTCTGTGTTCTTAAAATTGATTATTTTTACCTGAATACATATTAATTTAGTTGTTGTATTTCATATTATCATCCTTTGTTATTATCTGAACTATCTATTTTCTCAGGTTTTTTATTTCTGTTCTGCAAATCGCATCACATGCACCTTCTCCTCGTGTCGCATCAAGAACCCGCCAGTTAACATATTTTGATTGCCTTTCTTTTCTGAATATTACTTATTGTCTCCTTTTGTATATTTTCCTCTTTTTTTCCAATGACTACAAAGTAATTGATGATATAATTCTAGTGAGCAAAAAAGTGATTTGTAGCCTGTTGTGAAGTTAAATGAACTGCAATCAGCACAGATAATGTTTCCACTAGACTACACCTGCACTGTGATTAAATGTGTCTGTCGAATAGCTATTAAAGTTCCCTTTATCTTACTCGGTATTATATCTGCATGTGCATAATTATGATAAGTGCTTCTATTGTCTGTATATCCTGAGTGTAACAGACTGCCAATTACCAGTTTTTTATTGTTTCATATCTGCCTCAGTGCTAAACATTTTCATCTTCCCCATTTAGCATCCCATTCATCATCCTCTGTACTAGGGCGGTCCCACTCAGAGCTTTTAGTTCTAGGGATCTCCCGCTCATTGGCACATCATGATATATTTATATTCAATGTTCAATGTATCTGGTTGTTGTGTGCGTATATACTCCCAATGAAGAATAAATTAATATCCTATAAAAACTCCCAATGCCCGCCCCCCAAAGTCATATATTCTGAATGGTCCCTTAGGATCAGAGGATGATCCAGTGATGTGGCCAATATTCATGAGCAAAACATGGTGGGGATCAAACCAGGGTCCCAGCGATTGGTAGCCTACTGTCATTTCATCCGGACAAAGCCCTCCTCTGAGAAAATATTACATGCATTGCAAGTGTTTGTTTGTATTTGTAATAATAATCATTACTAGAAGGCCCGTGGAGATAATATGGGACAGGAGGAAGAGGGAATTATTTTGGATGCTGTTTGAATGACCTTTGGACCAAGCAATTTTGGCGACAATTGCAATAAGTATTGTCTGAACATTTTTGGCACAGACTGGTTCTTGTTTGACTGAAAGAAGGCGATTTGACCTTGTGAAAACTATTTATCTATCCATCTATTTATGTATTTATGTAGCATTGTACTGATGCATCTATCTATGTATCTATGTATCTGTTATCTATCTATCTATATTTTGATCTATTTATATATATATCAATGTACTGATTTATCTATTGCTTTATATCGACCTATCTATCTACCAATCTATCTATCGACCTATCTATCTATCTACCTATCTATCTATATATCTATCTATCTATCTATCTATCTATCCGTCTATCTATCTATTTATCTATCTGTTTATCTGCTATGCTTTCTTGCCATCTTTATTTTCTTTCAGATGTTTTTCTTTTCAACAAAACAGGTTTATGGCACAGTGAGGTTCTGTGACAACTGACAAAGTTCTGTTGTGTTTCAGTTCAGTGGGTTACTGGACGCAGGTTTCCCAACCTCTGTATCAGTTTAAGGTTATTTATAAACGACAGTAGGCCTACTCGTGACAGGAACAGGGCTGGGGTCAAGTACAGATGATGCAAGTACAAGTACAAGTACAAGTACATCAAAATGTGTCAAGTACAAGTATAAGTACAAGTACTCAATTTTTCAAAAAGTACTTAAGTACTTTCAAGTACTTTGGTGTCAAGTACAAGTACAAGTACAAGTACAAACAAGATCGAGCAGAATACATCTTTCAAATAAATCTATCTATCTATATCTATATATTTATTTATCTTTCTATCTATCAGTCTATCTATCTGTATAATACATGTATACATATTATCCATAACTATCTGTATATATGTCTGTCTATATGTCTATTGATTGATCTGACTACTTTGATAAATTGTGATTACTTATTATCCTTCCAAAAAATACGTAGAAAGTGATTTTTTCCTGTAATGTGGAAGTGTGACATCATATGGCAGTTCCCATAGGTTAGCATTGGAAACCAGGTTTCCACATGAGGTCACAGGTTGTTCGGCCAGTCATGGCTCACCCTGCACAGTATGTCATATCAAATCTGTGAGGTAGTATACCAGCATATGACTTCATGTTATGCCACTTATGGGTGTCAAAATGAAACACAACAAGTTGTAGCTATCAGGGGCATATCTAGCAATGGCCTGTAGGGCAGGCATAAGTATGGTGAATATCCTAATATAGTGATCACAGCTAGAGTAGATCCTCCCTCCCTTTGTCAGAAGGGTGAATCCATCCAACAAATAATGTGCAACTGTGTATCCCCTAATTGAGACACCCTAGCTGTGCCACTGACAGCAAACAGTAAGCAACATTCAGATTAGACAGTTTATGAACTACAGTTGTTTATTGTGTTACACAGCTTGTAATTTTCTTCTTTTGCTCAGTTATGCTTAATAAGACTTTCATACTATGTCACATACCATATATGGCTATTCTCTACACTACATCATATGCCAACACTACATCACACTCCACAGCACAGCCAATCATGATGCCCCAACAGTGTAAGGTCACATACCGATTTTGCAAGATTTTTCAATTCTACATACTTTTTGGAAGGATAATAATCTTGTGTATACTTAGTGCATTTTAGGGCACATGAAATAGGCGAAATAGGTACTTCAACTATAATTACAGGAAATTGAAAAGGATATTGTGCATCGCACTTATATATTTGTGCAGCTTAGTATTTGAAATAACACAAATGCATGTGTGCCATTAAAAACAAACTGAAAATCTAAAAAAAATGTAATTTTCGAAATAAATTAATAAAACTACAGCACATTGCAACTGATCATCCCTACAACCCCTCAACACATCCAAGGATGACTTTCTCCATCTTGAAATGCAACTAATATCCCATTATTTGACATAAATGAAACCTTTTCACTTAATGCAGTTTAAAATGTTCTAATTTAGTGAAATAATCCTTTTAACTTCATGTAGAACCCTAATTATCTGAACCATGAACATTTGTATACAGGATCACAGTGAGTCTTACAAGTGTATTTATAACTGTCATTACTCTATCTTCATAATTGAAATTCAATTAATTACCTAAGACAGCACAATTTCGATGAATGTGTTTCTGCTTTGTTATCAATAATGTTATCACACCAAAGATTAATTACCAGTACCTAATATTGACTATTGTACTAAGAAAATTTGATTTTGCATCATTCAAGTATACAAATGTATAGACTTTTACAAATTAAGAGGGGGTAAATTTTAACAATGCTTGTGTAAGAATGCTATCTTATTCAATTTTCCATGCTCTGAGCTCTTTATGAATTCTTACATTCATGCGTTTTGTGACACAAAAGAACCCTTAGTGTGCAATCAGTATCCTGGAATCACTTGATTGATTATTATAATAAAGCGGTTCACTGTAGGCCTAATTACAGCACTGAAACACAGTTTTTCATGTATTTTTGTGCTATAGACAAAATGGTTCCGTGAAATTGGTCCATTATTTTTGCTATATTGCACAAGACCAATAAAAATCATATATCAAATATAATTAAGTGATACTTTATCATTGTTAATATAAATTTGTAAATGCGCAAAATTTCAATAGTGAAATTGAAAACCATATCTGCCATCAGCTTTGTATTGCAAAATGACACCATGACACCCAATATGATTGTAGCATCTCTTCAAGCAAACTATTGTGACAACAAAAAATCACTTTGTACTTGAACAAAGTACTTGAAATAACAAGTACTTTATGTCCAAGTACAAGTACAAGTACAGTACTTGTCAAGACGTTCAAGTACCAAGTACTCTCAAGTACTTTCGAAAAAGTACTTAAGTACAGTCAAGTACAAGTACAAAAGTACTTGACCCCAGCCCTGTCACAGCAGTGGACTATGACTGACAGTTGTGATGTGGTTCCTGTGTCCCAATAATCGACAATGTATTAGTAAAAAGTTTTGTGTATTGGGTCCTGTTTGATAGGCTGGCACCTGAGTTTATACACTGCATAGGGGCATAGGGTAAAGCACGCGAAAATGCTTGATGACGATCCAGGAGACCTGGTGGTATATTGTTTTAGTGGCTGTGCCTCCCTCCGAAATACACTGGCTCACTCAGAAGAGCAGGGGGAGTGGGTGGAAGTGAAGAGAGTGTCAAGTTAAAGGCCGCAAATATGCTTCATCTCAGCACAGGGCAGCTGAGGCTATTGCTTTGGTAGCTGTGCCTCCTTCTGAAATACATTGGCTGACTGAGAAGAGCAGGGGGAGTTGGTGCAAGTAAAGAGAGTGTGTAATTAATGGCGTCGTATGTGCATGAAGGAATTTCATGAAGGGCTGCAGAAAAAGATGATTCGTAAGAAATGAGGGAGCATTTGCAGGATTTTATTAGCCACACGCAAAGGCAATGTCAGTAGGAATCGTCATACTCGCCCTCTGCTGCATCTATCACAGGAGTCACTAAGTGCGGACAACTCATGGCAAAATAACAGCTCCGTGGCACACTTTTAAATTTGAAATTTTGAGTTAGCTCAAATGATTGAGTGAGATGGTTGCACAATTTGTTTGAGCCATGATAGCTTGCTGTTTTGAGTTATGATAATATTTATTTTGTTATAACTTGCAAACAACAAGCTATCTTGGCTCAAAGGAATTGTGCAACCATCTCACTCAATCAATTAAGCTAATTCAAAATTTACAGTGCAGCATGGCTGGCCTGTTTACAACGTTTTTCAATGGCGGCCGTTGGAACGGTTAGTGGCCAATGAGTATTTTTCCCAGAGAATACATATACGATTGATGGATTCCCTCCGAGAATCCAAGTGAGGGCGAGTTTGTAGGAATCATCATGCAAAATGTGGAGGGTGTAGCTAGAGTAGGGATGGAGGAGAAGAGGTGACAGCAAAGTTGAAGAGATAGAGTCTTAAGAGTAGGATGTGGATCATTTGATCCCAATCATCTCAATGCATAGTATTAGACTTTTAGAATGTGTGTACTAAAATTGTGTGAAGCACTAACAGAAACTCTCACTTAAAACAGCTAGAGTCAGTTTCATTCAGGAGATCAGTGGACTAGAATGCCCACTCACTCATGCAAAATGCTATATCACTTTTCAAGAGAGAGTGGTGTCATACCTTCTCCCAAAAAATGAAAATTGCAGGAAAAATATGTATTTTCTACCACTAATGTCTACAAATATGAAATCCTTTGTAAACAATATCGATCATGGTACTTTTAATATTTCTCACAGAATAGTAACACCCTGTGCTTAAACTTATGCACTCTAACATGGTCATTAAGCATCACACTGTAAAAATAATGTTGATTTTATCATGTTGCATCATTTTCTCATAAATTTAAAACAAAAGGCTAATTTTTGTCTTACAAGTAAATATTAGCATTTTTGAAGTAGAGCTCTTACGACAAACAGGAAATTACATTTTTCATTTGTTGTCCTTTCACTTCCCTTGATCAATTTCCATTGATATTTTTAATTACCTCATACATTTCCCAAGTCCTGAAGTGATATTCAAACCACTAACAATATTCAATAATTTAACACTCACATAAAGAGTTCTTCATCTCCTTGCAGGGAACAACAAATGAGGGTTCTCCTGAAGAGATTAATCAATTTCAAAAGTCACATAAGGGAGCAACTGAAACAGAGTGGAAGAAGTATCAAGGAGATAGTTGCTGAATTGGAAGCAGATGTGGAGAGGGTGAAGGATCTGAAGAACAAAGGTTGTGGAGAATGCATCACGGAGTTAACAAGGGAACAGGACTTTGAAGAGTTTGTTAAAAAACACATGAAAATCAGGAATGACAGGATTAATAGTATAACTGCCACCGTATTGGAAGTCATGGTTGACGACAATGCTCAAGAGATTTATGATATTTTAATGAAGAAGAAAAGAGTTTTGGAAAGGCGGGACGAAATAATTGATTATGGATATTCTTTTAATCCTGTGTTGCAGTTGTGTCTGAACAAATGTTGTCTACCTACCACAAAAGAAATTTGTGAACTGTCTCTTGAATCTATGCTCAGATGCAAAACCAGTGAAGCTCTGTTGGGTTCTGTCCACATGATCGAAATGCTTATCAGTGCATACAGAAAAGAAGGCAAAACTGATCCCATTGAAATATATTTGAATCCCATACAAGACCAGTATGAAGTGAAGGAGGACTTAATGATAGCAGCAAGAAGAGTTGTCAGAGCAGCGTATGGCAATCTTGGTGACTGCATGCAATCAGGAAGTGTAATCAACAATCTCCTCTTTTTAAGGAAGGATGATGGTGAAGATAACATAAGGAAATGCTTTGTAGATGCAGAGGAGCTATTGCATAAAGACACAAGATACCCACCTGTTGCTAAATGGGCAAGAGAACAAGATGATAATGGTGACAAAACAGAGAAACAGACAAAGTGTAAATTGACGTTAATCAAGAGAAATGACAACTGGTTAAAAAGGAGCTTGACGGTAATCAAGAGAAATGACAACTGGTTAGGAAGGAGCTTGTTACACCTGGCAGCCATATTTTGTCGTGATGAAGTTTTGAACTACATTCCACAAGATATTATTCAAGAACATATTAATGCAGTTGATCTCCATGGTTGCACTCCCCTGCACATCGCTCAACTACATAACAACCAGTCGGCCATTGTGTTTTTGGAGACTCATGGTGCGAAAGAAGTGAAAGATGATTTTGGAAGATATCCTAATATTCCAAAATGTTCTAATGCAGATTCTGAAAAAGAATATAGAGATCATTGTTGTGCCATTGTCAAAGCTGAGCATTCTGTTTTTGAGACTATGAAGAAAATGAACATGCTTGTCTTGCCAGTTGATGAATGTGAAGTCATTGGAAATCAATTGAAGGAGCTGTTCACGAGAATGGTGGTGAATGATGAATTTCTAAATGCTGAACTAGTCATGGGTGGAAGTGTAAGAGAGAAGCTAAAGGTCGGAAGATGGGATGAGTTTGATCTCCAAATCTGCCTCGAAACCGACCCTTATGAAATGAAGCCATTTGCATGTCTGAGACTTCATGAGTACCTTGTCGAGAGACTGATTAAGGCTGATAAGAAAGGGATTTATTTGAGATGCATTTCAATGGGGAATCCGTGGATATTCATCTGGGAAAGAAAAGACATCTATCATGGGTTGCAGATATCAGTTGATGTTGTGCCTGTTTTTATAGAGAATGATAAACTGAAACAGAATGATAAACAGGGGCAACTAATAGACAATGCTCCTGGTCATCAAGAGCTAAGCCACTTGAAGTGGACGGATTTGGACATAATACCAGGTTGGTATGAAACTGTTTGCCGGCATGAGTGGGACGTCTTGGACAACCTGCCACCTGGCTGCCGCTTGGGGATTCTCATCTGTAAAGCCTTGTTAGAGGTTTGAGTTAATTTCCTAGTTTTGCAGTATTGTACAAAAATCATAAGTTCTGGGAGTTTTAATATTTTTTGAAAAACGGAGACATAAATGTGATAAGAGCTAACAAATTTACTTATTTATGCTGTTTATTTAGAAATGTAACCAGGGATGGGCATTTCACAAAAAATCACGATAGTTTTCTCTACAGGTTTTTCAAAGATATTCTATTTGCAAAACTTATTTGGTAATTTCTAAGCAGAAGCACAACATGTACAAATGGAATAAAATCTATTAACTTCAATATTTGTCTAAATCAGAGCAATTTTGACTCTTAATGGTCTCACAGAAGTTTTAACTCATATTATCACATACTGGGCTGTAGATCTGCGCAAGAACGGACAAATGACGTTTTTGATGCCCTATAATGCATGACTAGATATGTCACACAATGTTAACGTGAATGTGAATGTTGTGATATTTCTCTATTGCAGGCTCTGTCCCAAACAAGTGACAAGAACCGCATTCTGAAGCAACAACTCACTTCTTACCTGACCAAGAACACCCTGTTCTGTCTCCTTGTAGGACAAATGGTAAGGACTACTTTGATTATGGTATTTTCAAAATTTTATATAAACAAACAGCAGTAAGTTTTTGCCTGCCTCTCTGTTATTTTGGATGTTCTGTTGAATGCATGGCGTCATTTGTAGAGATGTCTAGACAATGCCACTGAAATGAAAAAAATATGGGGTTAAAAAAGGGCAGGGGAGAGCAGGGCACAGAGAGACTTTTTTTTTTATTTTCAAGTGTTCCAAAATGTTGTCATTTAACAGTAGATTTAGTTCAGGCCTACATTCGATCTATGGATAGAGAAGGAAAACTGGCAAAATCAGCAATTTTCAAGCCCCGGCCAAATCATGAAAAATTGATCAATCAAGTTCAGCCTTTGAGAAATCAAACAACATATAACTTGGAGTGGCAAAAAATTTCTCGAAAATCTGATGATTTGACACAATTTGACAGCCCCTGTCACATGCTAATCAGTTTGCTTCTCTGTTGCTTCCCTTTGGATATGACTGACTAATATCAGAGATTTATGGCAGGCATTTTAATTTTAATTGTGAGCTGTACATTGCATTCAGGTCGTTTCCAACTTGTATTTCATGATGTCTCACTATGCACCACACATATTTCTTTATATAATCTTAAAATCATGTGGACTGGATGCCTACATACGTAGAGGAGCGAAATTTCACTTCATTAAGACAAATAAGTGACCAATGTTTGAATCCCCAATTGATTTGCATTATCCAATTTCCATCTTGGGAATCATAACAAAAAGTCATTTGGCAAAATTATTTACTTTTACTGGCTAAAAACCAAAATTTTGAAATTCTACAGCTGCTGAATAAGCATTTAGGATATCGGACAGTCATTTACTTACTAACATTTTGCACCACTCAAAAGAGGGTGGTTCTGTAAAGAGTACAGGGTTGTCTCAGACTCAGACTGAGATGTAATTTATTTCAATATTATAAAAAATTACAAATTGAATATCACAATCACATGAATGATTACTTATTATCTTATTTTTGGTATAATGCTTGAAGCCATTGAGTGAATGAGCATATATTTTGTCTTTAATAGAACGATATGAAATATTGTTAAAGAAATGTGAAATTTTGTATCTGATGGATTGTTTTACAAATTCATGACTAATGGTAGGTATATGAAAACTAAATATTTTGATTTCTGAAACCTCTCTAATGCGGGCACCTCGCCAATGCGGTCAACTCACCAATACAGCCACTTTCTGTGGTACAAAATTCTGACCTCACTTACTACGGCCATTGACTGATTAAACAGCAAGTAATTTTGTATTAAGCAGCAAATGCAAATCGGTGACGCTCTGTCTGTCGGTTTGTTGGCTTTACTTTTATTTGTTGAAACCAAGACAATGAAGGCTTTGAATTTAGATCTGTCAAAAAGCATGAGGGCCTAATTGCATGAATTGAGAGTTAACAACTCAAGTTTGTTGAATACTGGTCAACTAGTAACCATACCGAGTGATAACCAAACCAACTCGTAACCACTTTTGATTTTTACTGACCAAGTAGTAACCATGACACCCAGTAATGGACAGGCCATGGCCAAGTAGTAACCGAAAAAGAAACTTGTTTACCAACTCGTAACCAGTGGTTGTTGCCAATTGGTTACCTGGGAAATTCAGAGTGAACCAACTAGTAACCAACTTATAATCTCCAATATTTTATTTTATCATTGTAATTATAAATATTTAGATTTATATAAGTTATATTTGGATGATTTATCTTAGAACAAACACAGGTTATTATTTAGGGGAGACCGGGGCTGGTTGTCACAGGGGCAGGTTGTCACACTTTTTATTGCACTGAACTAGGGAGTTACACAGCTCAACCAATCATTGTTTTACTGCTTTTATAACCCACTGGAGTCTATTTGAAAAATCTTGACCCCTGGAAGGGAGTATGGTAGGCACACGGTCTATTAAAAATTTCCGGTCACAAAAAGTAAATTTTTACCTGCAACTTGCATGTTATCCTACTCATTAACGAATAGTTGTTGAAAAAGGTAAAGTTTATACACATACCATGTAAACAAATCGTTAAATGATGATAGGAAGACATAGTGAAAAATATGAAAAGAACAACCTTGGTCGCCCGTTTTTTGCATTTTCATCAGTCGAGGCAGGTTGTCACAAAACAACGGGGCAGGTTGTCACACTTTTTGTAGCTGGTTGTTACCCATTAGGATCAGTCTTTTAAACCAAGAAAACTATCACAAATACAAATTTGTTCTTTATACATGCTATTGATGACTGAAGATGCATGCAGATATTGCATTGTGTTTAAATAAATCGATTTCAAATTTATATATCAAATTTGCAAAAAAAATCATAAAAATCCTCCTCCAGATCAGAATGCTTTCCTGCTGATTGGTAAGCCTTCATTTGTAGCACCCTTGTACACAGTAGGGTGTTTGTTAAGGTTTTAACTGGGCAAGTAAAGGATTCCTCATATGTCCAAAATAACTTTTATTGGTCAAGATCTGCCCTTCAGAGTTCCACTTCCTGCATCCGAGCTCTTAACCAAAAGTGTGACAACCTGCCCCGAGAGTGTGACAACCTGCCCCGAAAATGTGACAACCTGCCCCGAATTCTGAATTTAAAAAAATGTGCAATAGGACATCAAGATTTCGAATGAAATAGGTATATATTCACCAGATAGGTTTAAGTCACTCCCCTTTTGCCATTCATAAAGAATGGCAGTGCTCCTACATGCTTTATATAGAAATAGTAGCATGTTTAAGTTTTACACACTGTGACAACCTGCCCCTGTGACAACCAGCCCCGGTCTCCCCTATTCACTAAATTTACGGAGATTTCTTGGGTTTAAATCTTATTTAGTTTTGGTTACGACCCGGTAGTTAGCAAGAATTTGGTGGTTACTAGTCCATGGTTACGACTTGGTAACCCACAAAAAATGGATGGTTACCAGTTGATAGGGTTTTTGGTTACCAGTTGGTTGGTTACTAGTTGGTTGGTTACCAGTTGGTTTGGTTACCAGTTGGCATGGTTAATAGATGACTTGATACCAAGTTTGTTTCCTAAGTGCCATTCATGAGCCCTCGCAATTCATTACAAAATGTATCACTCTGTGTCTGGGATGAGCCCACTTGTTGTTTTAATAGCCAGGATACAGTCTGTCCACTTGATATTAATTGCTTTCGAGATTTTGAGGTCATCATTGAGGGCAACCATTTAATAATCAAGCGAAGGCTTGGAGTTTTCCTTGGAGGGAAATTATTTATTTTGTGGTGATGGCGTGAGTAATTATTTATTTCAAGTGCGTCAGGTCCCCAAATATTTGATCCTAAGTTAAGAAAAAACTTCTTGAGAAATATCCCCCACCAGAAATTATTTATTTTGAGACTGCACAAGAAGAAATTATTTATTTCACCAAAACTGAGTAAGAAATCATTTATTTAAAGAAGAAGTCCAAACCCCCTTGAGATCAAATTGTCGCCCCCTTAGAAAACTGCAGGCGATCCTTTTGCTCACCGATGTTTTTTCCAAATACTTATACTTGAAATATAATTTTCAATGCTCAATATCCAATGTACCCGAAAATCGACATGCCTTTTCCTGCCTTGACAGGAGCAGGGATTCACACTCTGCTCAGTCCATATGAATAATACCTGCACATATGAGGTCAAAAAGCTGAATTCCACCAACTAATTGTACTTCCTACATAATTGAGTGAATCAGATTTTAAAGCTCAGAAAGACTACAGAACCAGTTTGGAAAAAAAAAACCTCGAGAAGCAATCACCATTTGCAGCAGGGTAGCGAGTGCATGGATAAATTTCATCATTATAATTACAACAATTCAACTATGACTTTAAAAAATTAGAGAAAAACGAGAGATATAGAGAATAAAAAATTATGTATCTTAAATATTCATTTTGACAATAAAAAAAAGTGGATGAGTGATGGCGCTTAAACTCCAAACTTGTGTTATATTCCCTTAATTAATTTAATACAAATAGTCCAGGAGCTTATGGGGATATCTGTCTACAAGCGTGAAATTTGGCACAAATGATGCTGAGGGTATATAGATTCAAATTTTTGAGGGCGCCGGAGCAGGCGCTTGTCGGGGTTGCCATAGCAACAAATTCAAAATGGCCACCGCTCGATATCTAATTTTGAGTATAACTCGGTAACAAAAGGTCATAGGATTGCAAATAATAGGTCTAAATATATGTTTTTGATGCCAGAGATTCGTATTCTGCTATTATTTTTCATGTCAAACACACATTTTGGTCTATAGAGCTTGACGTTGCCAAGTTGACTGTCGGAAACTGATGTGATCAGTTTCCAGGGGTGAGTTTGGGGACTATTTTCGTCAGTGTAATAATTAAATGGTTAAAAGACAAGCAGACTATATTCATTGCATATTAATGCTTAATTGTAAACAGGTGTGACAAATTAATGACCCTTTTCCTTTATTTTAATTTATAATCTTAAATGCTTTTTACCATTAATTAATTTTGTCATTTGTATGGTGTATCACTGTCTGATTTAATGGCTCATGGACAATTGCATAGTATTCTTCCTCTTATACATTGGTATATTTGCTTTCCCAAACCAGACCGATGGTGGACGTTTGTTGTTCAGAGGGACAGGACAGACAGGTACAGTCTGTATCCAAGGGATACTACCAGACTATATTCATTGCATATTAATGCTTAATTGTAAACAGGTGTGACAAATTAATGACCCTTTTCCTTTATTTTAATTTATAATCTTAAATGCTTTTTACCATTAATTAATTTTGTCATTTGTATGGTGTATCACTGTCTGATTTAATGGCTCATGGACAATTGCATAGTATTCTTCCTCTTATACATTGGTATATTTGCTTTCCCAAACCAGACCGATGGTGGACGTTTGTTGTTCAGAGGGACAGGACAGACAGGTACAGTCTGTATCCAAGGGATACTACCAAGAGATTTTCGTTTCTTCTTGTGAACAGACTGTCATGTTTCATTGACTTTTGCCAACCCACATCCCACAAATCTTGAAATTATTTGCTTGGAATGTCAAGACAATATTCACTTGTGGAGGATTAGTTTTCAAAAGGACCAAGGTATCAGTAATTCTCCTACATGTAATGTGACTAAGGATGCTGCTATTCCAAGGACCAAGGTATCAGTAATTCTCCTACATGTAAGGTGACTAAGGATGCTGCTATTCCAATACCGAAGGAAAAGGAAATTCCTACACTGTAGACAAGCGTGGAAAAAGGTAGGATGGTAAGTGCAGCCCTGTAACCCCCATTCTGGGCACTCATAAGGGTTGATAGATGAGATGTGAGAGAAAGCGGGAGTCCTCAACATGATGCAAATTTACCCCATCAATGCTATTCCTCTGGCCAGGCTCAGTTAGACACTAGTTTGATATGTACCAGTTTTGGTACAAAATTTACAAGCTAAAACTTAAGTCAGGCCAAGTTCATATGTAAATCCAACAGCATTTACCACCATTCGACTGTTTAACACTTCACTGTGTGACTTTCTGAATGTAGATGACTATATATGAATAGCCTCAATGTTCATTATTGAGCTACAGGTAAAACAGCTGCAACATGCAATTTTAGTTATCCTTGCCAAGACACTGGTGGTCCATTTCACATGACTGGAATACTCTGGAAAGGACAATCATCAAATTATCAAAAAAACACTTTATGCCTTTCACCAATCAGTCCTGAGGTTGTTGGGATGCTGTTCACCATAGTTCTTACCTTGGACAACTTCCCTAATGACAGCTTCAAGATGCTTGTCCGTCAATGTACTGGTAGGACTCTCCAAACCTACATTTTAGATGAACAAACGCAGGCGTGGTGGGAATTGCAGCCAATGTTTCAGACAATAAACAAAAGAGGTACACATTTTCCGGATGATATAGAAGTCAAAAGGTTTGTTTTATTTTATTCAACAGGCAGGATCTTGGTGACACAATACTAGGCAGCACTAATTTCAAGATTGTCTTGCCAAAACCGATCTTCTTGGGTCTTTCAACTCCAACCAGCTACCACTTTCAGGCAAAAAAACCCCCCTTCCCTTATCTAAGTTATCTTCTACCATCTAAGAGTAGCAGGTAATAAAACAGCTAGCCTACCACTCTACCAGTGTGTGAACTTCGCACAGTGAAAAAGTGGTAGGACTAAAAGGATTGCTTCTTCTTCTGCATGAGTCAGGCGGTCTCTCGTGTACTTGAATTCTCTTGGAACCGGCAGAAACATATGTGACATTCCAGCAAATTAAACATGTGCCAAACTTGGCCTAGCCAAATGTTTGGTCACTCGGTGTTTAACTTCATGCTTCATGTGTGTGCGAGATGATTTTCCTTTGGTATTGCCTGTTGGTAAGATTAGGAGAATTGTCCTCCAGTTATAATACCATGGTCTTTCTGAAGAATGATCCATCACAATTCTGTATTGTTTTGACATAACATATTGACAATATAGTGAGTTCCCCGTGATGGAATGGTTAGAGTGCTTGATAGTGCATACACAGGTTTCAAGAGCTTAGGTTCGAACCTCAACCCTTGAACTCAATTTATTCCAAGCCCATGATATATTAGATGGAGTGTTCTATTCTGGGGCTACTCAATGACCCTGGAAACCACTGATTTTAGAGCATGACTCCTAGTCTTCTCATCACTCATCATTCATCATGCATAAAGCGATCACCAAAAGTGAAGGCGCTATGGCAGGGAACCTTGAGCAATGTTCTCCTGTCCCCTGCCCATGGATACTGCACTGTGGCTGCCCTGAGCAGTGCCATTGTTGGTAAGCTCTCCGCAAAGTCCATGTACCGCATGTCGGAACATAATAAGAAAACCCTGACTGACAGCAGTCTGCTGTAGAGGCAGGTGAGCTGGCGAGGCTGCAGACTGAAGATATTCAGATTGAATTGGGTATGGAATTGGCATCTGGGGCACTAGGGCAGTTTCCTTTCAGGTCCGCGCTCTGCAGAACTCTGCAGAACTGTGCTTGGCTGCCTCAAAAATTCTTGTATGCATACGTGGACGTGAAATACAACACCTCTAGTGAAATGTTTTAGCCTGCTCCCTCCGGTCGCAATAGAACAGGCAGCTGTAGCATGCAAGAAACCAAATCAAATCAATTTCAAGACTTGTGAGATGTGAAGGAAATTAATCAAGCAAGACAGTCTGTGCACAGTCACTGCACATATGAAACAAATATCTTGGTAGTATGATAGTATTCCTCATATATATACCCAAGAAGCATTTACATGTATTGCTGAGCACAGATAAAGGTTGTAACTGAAAAAAAGTCTTTGTTCGAGTCAATCACCATTGTATCTTTAAAAATTCAGGATTTCAAAGTAGGGGGACGGCGAACAGAAGTGGATAAGTACATCATAGATTTCATACTGGCCAACACAGAAAGACAGTAACAGGTTTCTTTTGGTATACTATACATCTTATTGGCTAGCATCATGTAGTGCTGTCGATTTGAAAGTAGTGGCGGGAACTACGTGTTCAAAAGAAAAGGAGTGCGTAGATGCAGCTGCATTAACAATACCCTTGACTGCAACATTCATTGGTTACTTGGGTATCAATGCACATACTACATATTATATATATAATTGATAATTAGGTTCCTGTTTTAGTGAAATGTTGCCCGGAAATTGAAAATATGTTGAACGTTTCGATAAACTTGGCTCTATAACCCCAATATACGGGTAATTTTGGCTCTATAGACCAAAATATGTGTTTGACATGAAAAATAATGGCAGAATCAGAATCCCTGGCATGAAAAACATGTATTTAGAGCTATTATTTGCAATCCTATGACCTTTTGTTACTAAGTTATACTCCAAATTAGTTATCGAGCGGCGGCCATTTTGAATGTGTTGCTATGGCAACCAAGATGAGCGCCCACTCTGGCGCCCTCAGAAATTTGAATCTATATACCCTCAGCAACATCTGTGCCAAATTTCACGCTTGTAGACAAGCCTGCACAATCCACCCCTTATTTCCCAATAAGCTCCTGGACTAAAACAGGAAAATATCCTCAGAATCATTATTGAACAACTGGCATGTGAAAGATCAATCAAAGTACTCTATTTTAACAATATTATAAATAGATCTAGCATTGTATCTGTTATTATCATAAAGCCTGATATCTGAAACGTAGTGCAGCGTTGTGCCAGACCAAGGATAACTTTGTCCCCCTCACAGCATACAGGAGAACTGGGGTCACCCAAGGCCCGGCAAAACGTGCCAATATATTTTGCATCACTGCTTATTAAGAAAATGAAGTTTCGCCCTTCTTTTGAACGTGTGGATACTACAGTTGTGGTCCACAACATCATCTAAGTCATTCCATTCTTTCACGCCTTGAAATTTATAGTTTTTTGACTTGCAGTCAACCTGCATCTAGGAGTTCTCAATTTAAATTTCTGCCTGGATTTTTCTCATTGAGGTTGTGAGATTGTATCGGAACATGTTATTGAATATACCAGGAAGCAGGCCTTTCATAAATTTAAACATAAACAGACTTACTTTAACACTGTATATACTGGGTATGATCAAGATCATTAGTTGTTTGAACAGTGGAGCTGTTTCAGCTCTAAATGCACTGGATGTTATTACCCTTACTATGCATTTTTGTAGTTTTGTTAGAGATTGCAAATGTGTTTCCGCAGCTTTTCCCCACACTTCTATACAATATGTATAATGTGGATATATGAAACTGTAATATAATGTCACCAATAATGGTTGTGTAAGAGTTTTCCGAGCTTCAGAAGAATAATTCCTATTCCCCTTGTTATTTTAGTCTTTAACATTGTAATATGCTTATCCCATTTCAGTTTAGAATCAAGAATAACACCTATAAATTTTTTCTGTTCACAGCATTTGATTGTTTTGGAATTTATTTCGACATCTTTTGGTCCTGAATCATTTTGGTGACATTAACCATAGGCCCTATGACTTGGTCTTCCTTGTTTGTAGAATACTCCTTTGATAGCTCAGCCACAAAACATGGAATGAATCATCCCAATACAATAGAAACTGCTACCCAGTGCAAGAGTACTGATACTTGTTCATGAATGCGCTTGTCAGACGATCAACTTGTTTTCTCTAATTACAGGATCATATTATATTGATTGTTACTTTAAATGAATTTGGAATTCCAATTGTATTTTCTGTACTTTGTATTGCAAGTGTGACCAATATCTTTCAGCAAATTATATTATCAATTTCGGCAAACTTGATACACAATTTACATGCAGTTACCTTAGTCATCACCTGCAGTTACCTTAGTCATCATCTGCAGTTACCCTCATCATCCCATTATTGGAAAAGCAGTTACCTTGTCCTCTTTTAACATGGGATCCAATGGGATGACCCTAGATTTTTCAAATTATTTTGACAAAATGAGACGAGGGTAACTCAGTTACCCTCGTCCAGTTTTGCCACAGTGAAGATCAAAGACTGCTAATTTCTGAATTATTGATTTTGAAGTGATATGATTATAATAGTGGACTCTTTAACTTGTCCTTTCTATCACCCTTCAGAAAAACAATAAATGGAGGTATTGTATCCTTCAATATTTCCATTTATGGCAGTTGAAACAAATAGATAAAAAAACATGAAATTCAACACCCCCTAGTGGCACTGGAGTCGCCCCCCAGTGTAGTATCCTAGTGGCTCCCTTAGTGGCAAATTGACAACCTCTTTATTACGGCCAACTGTACAACGATTGCAATCAATCTCTTCTTTTTAAAATGAATGGTTCACCTGCAACACCTGGGAATGGTCCCAAGCTATTTTTTGAGTCCTTGTAAGGAACAAGTCGAATTATCAAGATTGGTCCAACACAGATAGTTGATACTTGGCAGCAAAATTATTCAAACCCTTTGATGTTTTCCCAATAGTAAACAGGTTTTGTAAAATGAGTGTGGTGACATCAGGATGTTTCAAATAACAAGAAGTATGATAGCATCACATACCAGACAACATGCTAAATCAGCTCTGGAGAATAACTAAATCTAGTTGACAGGTTCCATTTCACAAATGGGTAAAAACGTTTCAACCATTATTTAACCCTGTGCTCCAATGCTAATCCAATGGCGGCAAGGGCCTTCCCAACAGTTTGGCATTATGCTGGCTCATACAAATTGATGTTATCCTTTTCACGATTTGACATGCTGATGTCGCCACACTCATTTTGCATTTGTCAGCTATTGAATTCAATGGAAAAACATCAAGTAATAATTTTGTTGCCAACTGTAGAGAGTATTTGCCTGGACTATATTCAATACAATCATACTAGTTAGTTGCCCGCACCTCGGAGGGCACAAAATAGAACATAATAGAAATGATAGGCTTTGATAGAAGGATAGATAGATAGGCCCTGATTAATTTATTGATTGATTTATTGATTGAAAGGGCTGAGATGGGCTGTGATAATCTGATAACAGATAGATGGGGATTTTTATGAGAGTATCGTCTCCCAATCAATAGTTAGAGTACCGTATAAGGGGGTGACTTTGAACAGTCCGGGGTGACTTTGAACACTTTTCTGAAAATGATTTATCCTATGTCACTGCAAAATTAAATAAGCTACCCTTGTACGGTATATAAGCTTCCTGTATCTTATTTAGTTTTGCGTTCACAGAGGATCAATCTTTTTCAGAAAAGCGTTCAAAGTCACCCTGGACTGTTCAAATGCACCCTGTTGTACGGTACCCGTAGATTGGAAGGAACAGAATAGAAGCGACTGGTAAACTTTTTGCCATATCATTTGATTTGATGATGCCCAGATAGACTGATATCTAGAGTAGGTTAGAAAAAGATGGGCCTGGTATCTACAAGTGTGGGGTGCTGCGGGCCAGAGATTTATTACCTGGGGCGGGCTTGGGCAGGCCAGGACTTTTTTTTTTCGTTGTTTCACATTTTTAGTGGAGGTGAGTACACATCTCCATTTATGCAATCACAATGAGAGAATGAAAGTTGTGGCGGGAAATTTGAAATTTGAGCATTTTCAGAATGTCTTTTGGGTCCTGACTTGGCCATTTTGTTTGGAGATGTTTGGAGTCAAGAAATAAGTATAACTTGATTATAGAGCATGTATCTGGCATAGGAATGAATTGCAAGCATCTTGTAATTTGGACAAGACTTCCTTTGCTTTGAACCACTATTCAAATTATGTGAATTGTATTTGTGTATGCAGATCAGCTGTCCCCCATTTTGTAAATCATGTGTGCTGTGTTCCGCGTATGAAATGAGCTGACCTCGAACTATGTCATGGTGACATTTGGATGTTTATTGCTCAGTTTACTGACCTTGGAATTTATGTTATCATAAAACTAGGTCACAGGAGATGAGATTTCAATAGTTATATAAATTTCCAACTATTTCAGTTCAATACAGTGAAGGTGTACTGATGGATCAAAGAATTATCGACAGATTGCTAGCTAGATAAATGGATAGATAAATACCTGTAGATATATAGCACGCCTGGAAAAAGTAGGGAATTCGGGCATCTCATTGCCTGGAAATCTCTAAATTTCACTTGAAACTTTTGAAAAAAGGTCCAAATTTCTGACTTGGAAGCATGGTGGATTGTTTCGCGAGAATTCATGGGAAATGTTATAGTACTTCATCAAATTGCCTTGAAATTCATATTTTTTATTACCATGGACAGATAGAATGGATGAATTTTATGGATTAGATAGATTGCTCCACCCGGAGAATCTACCTTAGAAGCTCTTAGACAAATAGGTTTGATATGTCAAATTATCACAAATTGACATAATGCTTTCAGATTCAACAAAGTCTAGAGACTCTAGATCAATTCCCATCTTCACAATCAATTTCTGACCTTAATTTTGTGGTATCACACTCAATCTTTACATCAATCAGCATAATAGCCATGCAGATCTGGATCTATCCAGAAGTGATAGCTTTCTGGGCCTTACAGTTGAGCTTCAGCGGCTCTTTTCCTAAAAGTCTGGAAGTTAAACATGAATAAAACACATGAAGTTGTGCTGATTGGAGTGGTTTGCTGTATTTAGAGGAGGCTGTGCTGGAGTGGATTGCATGAATTAGATGGATAGATTATAAAGATGAAATAAATAGCTTACACTGATTACACAGTCTGAGACCAGACTGCTTCCTCCCCGGTGCTTGAACAAAAAAACACCACATCATAAGGTTCCTTCATTTGGGGTGCTCCTAACATTGAAGGGAAGTACAATGAGAAGAGGTAGAAGCTCCCTCAGCTGTGTGAGCAGTCTGATTGATTTCAGCGTAAATTTAGATCATAGTGGGGGAGATAGAAAGTGATAATAAAGAATGACTAAATTACTATACGCTCTGTATATTATTTCCTTCAAAATGCCAATTTCTTGTGGGAACAGTCCACTCTGAGATATAGAAGTTGGGACTATTTGCCTGGGTGTAATAATAAAAACCCTCAGTGGCAGTTAAATGTTTGAATCCTGGCAGATTATAGGTGTCGCCACATGTGGCATGTTTGACAAGGATGACTCTGCAGTGTCTTCACAGCCTTTATTCAAAACCCCTACTATTTATGTGAAAGAATTATAAATACTGGGCTTATATCAAATTAAACATTTCATGGTGATACACCATTTCTGTCAGCTACTTCAGGTGTAAAACATTATAGGACCTCTCTGATGCGGGATGAAAATTGAAAATTGCCCACTCGTTAGTCAAAATGATTGATTTGAGGAATCTATGTATTCTGGCAAGACAGCATACTAACTCATCGTGAAATTTTCATGTGCCTCGCTTCCACAGCCTGATTTAGTCCTCATGGACTATTGTGTAGTAATTTTTACTCAGCAATATGCCGGTCTATTTGCTTTTCCAAATCAGACTGTCCCTCCACCAGACGGTGGAGGCTTAATATACAGAGGGACAGGTACAGTCTGCTGATTACAAAATAGATAGATAGATAACAGATTTATCAAAAGGATTTGGTAAGCGAGAGCAATAGGATGCAGATCGGTACTTGTGTTACCATTTTTGACATGGTCCAACATGTCCAGGAGGGGTTAAGGTCAGCTTAGTTGATAATGCACTGGGTTGCCAATCACTGGGCCCTGAAATTGTGATGGAAAGGAGTTTCAATCGTCCTAAGTTGTGCTTAATTGCTGTGTCCTCCCCTGTAATTAGCCCGCAGAAATACAGGACTTAAAGCCCAAACTGTCCATCCATCGGTCCAAAATATCCATGCCAATCAGACATGGGATTTCAACTCTTTACCAAGGCTAGATTGATAAATTGAGTTGGTCATTTTGGCAGTCTTCAAGTTAGCTGGAAGTGGTACACAAATTTACAGATGTATAGGCCAGCATAGTATTAGTGATAGATAGATTGATAGAGAGATATGGCAAGTACAGCCCTCTAAGTGCAGCTCTGGGCATTCAAAAGAGTTGATTGATGAGATGGTGGAGAGAGCAGAAGTCCTCACAAGCTTCGCATAAACCCTATGTGAGAGATCTTTTAATTGCCCAACAGACACTGAAACAGGCAATTGCCAGTTTAATGTCTCATGTGAACAATATTTAGCTGGGGTTTTGCCCATAAAGGTCAGCTGAATTTTTCTGGTTCCCCACACAGGGTTTCAATGTGAGTTAAAACCATCAACGGAGAAGGCAGGAATCATAACTGCTCTGCCACCAGCTGCACCAGTGAGAAAGAAAGATCTTTACTGACATGGTTGTAGACCCGGAAGTCAGTCAAGTCATGCTAAGATGACTGACTTGATGTTCAGTGACTTGACTTATTTCTGTGATGATTGGCAGAATGACATGCGTAAGTTTTTATTTTATTTTATTTTATTATTTTTTTAGAACATATTTTATATGGGTAACACTGTCAGTCAAAAGAAAAAAATTAAAACCGGTAAAATCATGTAAAATAAAGCTTGACTTTACATTTAAAATCAATTACATTGTTACACTCTTTTTAATACTCTCTTGCAGTTCCTATAAATAAAAGATCTCTTATATATATTTGTGATTGACACTCTGGAATAACAGCATTTAAAGTATTAGCAAGACGAGTATTAATATTATGGGCATCACATGTCATTATCACAGAATTGACTAGATGTTGAGGTGCATTACCATGGATTAGTAGAGGAAATATGAGCTCATTTTTGATGATGACCCCCGCACGGAAGTACAACAGGCCGAATCATAAACCAAAATGTTTGCCAGAATGTCAGCTATCTGAATCCGGCTAAGAAAATTACTGGTTCCGGGTACTAACTGAGGGAGAGCTGTTGCCATGACAACAGATTTATTAAAATTTTAATTCTCGAATTATTAATTTTTAATGCTTTTCTTAAACACCAAAGTTCACAGATGAGGTTTTTGTGCCTGATCAAACTAAAGTTGAGAGAGACTTCAACTAATAGACATGTCATAGTGCCCATTTTTGGACATAATCACTGTGGCAGGATGACCTTCAGAAAAGTAAACCCTCAGATGTGTGGCATGGTCCTGGTTGCCATGGAAACAAGATATCATAAAAAATTTGAAGTCCTGGTTATAATTGACACATTTAGAGCTCTTATATTATAAAATGATCTCATAAAACCTGCAGTTGTGATACATGAAAATGTTGGGAGAGTGCCCTCTTTCCAAATATGGGTTAGATTTGTATGTTTCTTGGAAATTTATTTCATTATAACTATTTCCTAGGCAACATATCGGGTCAAGCAATTTTGATGAATTTTGGAATTTCTGAATATCTCAGAGATCATAGAATCTGATATGCCATCTTGCTCATTTTTGGATATAATCATTGTGGAAGGATGACCTTCAGAACAGTGAACCCTCCATATCATGTGCCTTGGTTGCCATGGAAACAAGAAGTCAAAACAAATTTGAAGTTTCCCGTTGATTTATAAATAACACACTTTGGTCTCTTTTGCACTAAAGTTATTCATAAAACCAAAAAGTGTAGTGAATCTAAATGTCTCTCAGAGTTTCCTCTTTCAAAGCATAGACAAGATTTGCATGTTTTATGTAATTTATCTTACAAAATCGTTTCTGAGACAACAAGTCAAGGCAAACAATATATTTGAATTTTGTAATTTATCAATATCACAACCTAGATCCTAACCATCATGTTCAATTTTATGACAAACCATTATGTAGCAATGACCGTCAGAAAAGTGACCCTCCATGGGATATTGTGGTCCTTGTTGCCATGGAAATGCATAAATCTTCAGATATTATAGGTAATTTTGAGAGTTTAACAAATTAAATTTTCTGAGATCAATGAATTTCTAATCAACAATGCATTAGATGCATTACATAACTAGGCGTTTTTCAATTCCAGTGTGTCAGACCTATTATGTACCCGTGTTTTTTCAATGTATCTCCAAATTAATAACGCCATTTGGACATGTTTTACACATTGTCATATATGTGCTATAGAGCCAATACACCAATTTTGTCAAAACATGGGAGTTTTGGGATTTCACACTTATTATGCAATTTCTTCAAATTCCCTCGAAAAGCACCAAAAATCTATCCAACTGATCATAAATACCATGAATGTTTACCTTGTAACACAGTGAAATGTAGAACCATCATTTCAACCATGGATGAATTAATGATCTGAAATATATATATAACTATCCTGCATTGGCAGAGCATTGAACTTGCCATTTATTGCAATGAAAAGATCATATAAGCCAGACAAATATGAAACCATTATCAAACTTATACCTTGCTTTCCTTAGGTTGAGAGCTCACCCCTAACCAAAGAACATCACATTGCAACAATGACTGGCCATGCAATTGAAAATATCTTGAAATTGATGGAGCTCATCTGATTTGACAATACTATTCCTATGGGAAACTGAACTGGGAATTTTCCACTTGCCATTATGTTTCCGAGAGATGCAGGGTTTGATGGTTCGTCACACAGGACTAAAGAAGTGTCCTAAAGACACATTCTAAGGTTAATTTGCTGAGATATGACGTGTTTTGACAGCAAGATGGACTTCTGTTTTTGAAAAATGGCACTTCCAATGGTTTTCCAATTAAATGCAATTGTATAATTTTTATTACTTGATCATGAAGGCATCCATGTTTAAAATGAAATGCCATTTTATGATCAGTTTGGTAAATTTTTGGAGCCTTTAGAAGAGAGTTGGGGATCACAAGAGACTGGCATCAAATGTGTGAAATGCAAGATGTCACTGCTTCAGTTTAGGTTTGCAAAGTTACACTACAGTAGATTGTCTGGATGAAAAATTATGATAAATGAAAAACTTGCAGATCAAGAGTTATCACATTATATATGCAAATTCCATTACCTTTAACTGAGAATCTGCGTCATTTGAGCCAGTTAATCGGTGAAAATCAGCCAATTTTGACCCTTCAAATTGCAGGAATGTCTTGAAATGTTCACAGAATGTATGTTTTAAAGCATTTTCTACAAAGTCACTGGGGGCTACCGGAAGTAAGATGATGAGGGTAACTACATCCTATCGGCAGCCATTTCAGTTCCCACTAGAAATGTTTGCAGGCGATTTTTGAGGATTTTGGACCATGTTATAGAGAAACGAGCCAACAGGCACCCAGCAAAAAGTGTAGAGAGCTGTAGATGAGTGGTAAATCTGCTCATATCTTGCCAGATTTTGTGTAATCTTAGAAATAAATATATCTTCGAGATGAGGGTAACTGAGTAGTAAACAAAAATAATGATGAGGGTAACTGTTCTAAACACTACTTTAAAATAGAAAAGTTTACTCTAATGTAGAGGCTCTAGTAAGGGGAATTTGCATGGCCAACCCTCCCAAACTGAAGTTTTTGCAAAATAATGCCATTGTCTACTTAGACCCATAAGTTACTGCAAATAGCCATGATAGTAATTGAGCTTAGCCTGTTGAGGCCGCCAGCCCGCCACTGGATTTATAATGAAGCAGTGACTAACCAGTGACTTCAGTTTTAGATGACTAACCAGTGACTTCAGTTTTAGATGACTAGCCGCCACTTTTGAAGCAGTGTTGGAGTCTCTTATTAACACCTGCTCTGTTCTGGGGCATTTTTTTAATTTTGTGACTTCTGACCCCGCCTCCCCTATAGCAATCAAGACTTCACTAATTGCCCTTGTAGCTTCTTGGTGCTTTACACTTAAAGGTATCAGTCAATTGCAATTCACATCTTTTCTTCAGAGTATATATCCTTGTTCATGTTTGGATGAACACCCTTGATGGCAATGCAATCATTGAACTGATTTAAGGATGCAGTCCACTCAATTCAAACTTAGAATTATGACATACACTCCTGCGCAAACTAGAACCGCAAGCGGTTTCAATGCTCGTCTGTTAATGTGAAATCTATCAGTGTGTACCAGATTATCGCCCACAGGCCAATACCTAATTTCATAACCCTAAGCGATATTTTAAGGTCACAATGGGCAGTTCAAGAATGAAGAAAGATGGCTGCCAAAATGACCACAATCTTGGATTTATTGACATTTTCCTGATCCATGGCCACAGGCCAATACCTGTACCAAATTTCATAACTGTAAGTGAAATAGGTCAAAATGGGTAGTTCAAGGATGTCAGGCATTTTGAAGTGGCCATTTTGGTGGCCATCTTGGATTTCTCAACATGTTCCCGATTCATGCCCACAGGCCAACACCAGTACCAAATTTCATAACACTAAGCTAATATTGAGATCACAATGTGCAGATCAAGAATGAAGAAAGATGGCTGCCAAAATGGCCGCCATCTTGGATTTCTCGATTCCTGATCCATACCCACAAGCAGTTTTCGCGAAGATCTAAAATGTCATGCCGGACATTCGGTCCTGCAAGTTAGTGAATTTGGCCGGACCGAAAGGAATTCTGCCGGACCGAATAAATGCGCTCGCGGTAATGAACTTTCAATTTTCAGTGTTCACAAACCACTACCAATAAAATTGCTTCAAAGTCATCAATTATTTAATTCATATAGAATAAATTGAGTCTATATATATGTATCTGTCGTGGTCTTGTCTATTTTGGTCACTGATTCAATGCCATAACCATGCTTGTTAAGAATTGCTTATTCAGATTCTCTTTATAGAGAACATGCCACTTATAAGTGTATTGGCACATTTAAAAGGCCTGGTGACCAAAATATGTGAATAGGAACTATAAGAGGTTGATTCCTTTAAAATCCTTGTTTTTTCCTGATGCATCTAGATGTTTAAATTGTCGTAATACGGCAACTATGAAGGAATCTGGAGCCAAAATGCACTAGGGATCCGCATTTTACGCACTTTTTCCGCAACCACTGGCCCGCAATTGCTTCCCGCATTTCATATACGACGTAATGGCGGATGCTGTGGAAGCGTGGTGGGCTTGCTGCTCGCGAAATAAAACGATTTTTGTCAGATATTTCATTAACTTGACCCTGTCATCCCTCGGACATTTGGACCGGGAGTTCAGGAAGATTTGTCGGACCTTGTTGAAAACTATCGGACAGGTCCGGCGGACCGGCGATCTTCGCAAAGACTGCCCACAAGTCAATACCTGTACCAAATTTCATAACTGTAAGTGAAATATTAAGGTCACCATGGGCAGTTCAAGAATGAAGAAAGATGGCTGCCAAAATGGCCACCACAAAATGGCCGCCATCTGGATTTCTCAACTTGTTCCTGATCCATACCCACAGGCCAATACCTGTACCAAATTTCATAACTGTAAGCGAAATATTAAGGTCACAATGGGCAGTTCAAGAATGAAGAAAGATGGCTGCCAAAATGGCCGCCACAAAATGGCCCCCATCTTGGATTTCTCGACATTTTCCCGATCCATACCCATAGCCCCATACCTGTACCAAATTTCATAACTATAAGTGGAAAACTAAGGTCACAAATGGACACTTACACAAACCTTAACCGGGACAACGCCGACGATCGAGAGACGACAATAGCTCTTCGTTTTCAAAGCAAACAGACGAGCCAAAAAAATGGACCACCCTAGAATTTGACTTCATTTTGTTAGGGTTTGATTTTTACGGAATATACTCATTGAAAAAGATTCATTTCCTGTCAGTTAATCAACAGAAGCATTGTCTTAGTATTAAATTGCTTTTCTTCTTGATGTTTCAGGCAGAACAGTTTTTTGGTTAGACTTCTTTCTGCACTGCAAAATGTGCCTATTTTCCCATTCCGTTTCACTGTCTTCCAAGGCTTCTCAGTGTTACTAGGTTTTTTACCCTGGGTTCCCCCAGGGTAATTTTATCTAAAAACCAGTCTGAGAGATTTTTGGAAAAAGGTTTTCCCAGCCTTAATACAGGTGTGGATGTGGTCAAGTGGGCCATTTTGTGTTCATATAGAGGTGAACTAAAATGCGTTGTGGAATTGGGGATGGTTTGTTGTGGTTTTTTTTTTTTTTTTTTTAATTTGAAAAAAAATAATTTTTTTTAAAATTTTTTAAAATTTTTTTTTTAGTAGTTTGTTGAGTAATAGATCATTTGAGTCTTGAGGGGCTCTTTTCAAGCTAACTTAGCATTATAATTTCACCCAGGTGACGATCGTCCATGCGATTCAAGGAAGGCCTATAATGCATTTGGCAATTGCTTTTTGCAGTGTATATATATATAATCAGAAGCAGTCTAACAATGTTAATGGCAATTCTGCAAGTTCTAAAGCGTTTTTTCACCCTCAGTTTACCAAATTGCCGTTGAGAAACAGCACTTGAAGTCAATCTGACAGGTGTCAAAGCTGATTGCACTTCGCTGTGCAGTGCTACTTTGATCTTGTATCCACGGATCTTATGCTTAATTGCTAATTCCCAACAGAACCCAGGGTTTGAATCCTCGGATTCTTGTTATCCTCTTAGATTAATTAACATCTGTATGAGCCCTGAATTTCTGAAATTAGTTGAAATTTTTACTCTGTCAAATATGGAGGAAAAATGGTGTGGCGAGCATTTTTTTAAAGCACTGTTCTGAGGTATCAAAAATCATCTAAGCTTCTAAGTATGTAAAAAGAAGGCATCAGGGCCTTTGGCCGACCATTTGGAAGATTTTTCTTGTAGAAAATGTACAAAACATGCTGCTCCAGGATGACAAGCTAATGTCCACACAGGGAAGGTGAGTATTTTAGAGTGAAAATCAGATGCATAATCCTTGCGTTTAGCTGTCACCAACAACTGGGATAAGTCTCCTTCAATCCTTTGATCATGACAAATCATCAGCATGATGACACACGAAGTGCCATTTTCACAGTGCCACAGTCCACTTTAATTCTATATCAAAGTGTTTCGCTGTAATGTAAATCAAACGAAAATATTGTAGAATTGAATTATTTTCACAGCTAAGCATATGTAACTCTTGTTCAAATAATGCCAAAAATAGGAGTCGGGAGTCGATATTCATGAGACCTAAGGAGTTAGAGTCAGATTTCAGAATGGCAATGGAGTTGGAAATCAGAATCAGTTTACTAGTCTGAAACCCTGGTCCCTTGAACATCAGCCCTCATTCTAGTACTGTTGGAAGAACAATGAGCACTGGCTCTCTCATTTGCCTGATCACTGATTATAGAGTAGGTCGTGGCAAGAAGCCCGGGTTAGGTGAGAGGCCCCCCCAGGCTTATATCCAAACTTACATTTTTGGTGCGTTTATCTATTGATAGGATTGAAGCTAGAGGCGTTTTAGGTGACGTCACAAATTTTCAGGGCAAACAGCACCAAACTATAGTAGAAATTAAAGAAAGAAAAAAAAGGGCATGGTTTTTGTAACTTTGAAAGGGGTTGTCAGAAATAACTTTGGAAATTTTTTAAAGTATAATGGATATCTGCATTGCTTCACTTTTAATATGACTATCACATCAATATGATTTGGATCATGTTTTTTGCATTTTAGTTCAAAATATAGAGGTCAAATTAAAATATGTGGGTTTGGGGCGAGAGGCCCCACATGATATGGGGCATGAAGCCCCCTTCACTGGGGGGTCGAAGCCGCTTCAGGAACCATTAATAATGTGGACTTTACATTTAAACTTGATAGCATAGCTAATTAAAATAGAAAAAAATTGGGTCCAAAATTGAAACAGGGCAAAAAATATTAAAAAATAAAAGTATGAGCAGAAAAATTTTGAAATTCAGAAAAAGTGAATAGAATGCCTTAAAAAGGATAGAAGAACCCTAAGAAATAACATTTAGGCTGAATGCGCTCGCAAAAAAAATTGCCATAGGATTATAATAGGGGGGCTTCTTGCCCGATGGGTGGGGTAGGAAGGCAATTTTAATTTTTTTACAAAAATGGCCGTAACTCCTTTATTAAAATTGGTAGACATTTGTTTCTTCAGTTATTAGTAGCGTCAAGTGATCCCTTCCTGACAGCATAAGCATTCAAATAATCGCCCATAAAAAGTAGGTCAAATCGCACCTCGAAGTTAAGGGGGGCCGCATGCCCCGACCTACTCTATTTCAACAATGTTACATTCACATTACCGCCAATGTCATAATAACTGATTTTTTTAAATCCTACAAACAAGCTTTTTGTTCATTTTTGCAAATAATTCATTTCCTTATTTTTCACAGGTTGTGCATGTCCATTGAAGCTTTCCCTGTACAAAAGTTTTAAATGCCTATTTCTGTTATAATACTAGTTGATGACAGATTATGCAAGCTTCTCAGAGCCTTCTTCCCAATACTTAAAGGCACTGTAATTACAGTTACCCTCATCTCTTTCCTCAGTTACCCTCATCAATGTGTTTGGGAGATGCGCAGTTACCCTCATCATTTCTCACAGATATTTTGCCAAATTCTGAATCCCTGGATGTGTCTACAGCTTCTATCTCAACACAGATTCATGCTTCACAGTTCAATCAATCCTGTGTACTCAACAAACAGCTTGGAATGTGTCTAAAATCCTCAGAAATCGCCTGCAAACATTTCTAGTGGGCACTGAAATGGCTGCCGATAGGATGAGGGTAACTGCAGTTACCCTCATCATCGTACTTCCGGTAACCCCCAGTGAAAGTCATACCTCTCTTTAGACTCAAAACAGCCTCAAAACAGCCCCAAAACAGCTGCGACAAGATAACTTGTCGCAACTGTTCTACTTTGGTTTGCATCCTTGACAGCTGCACTGTCCAGGAGGGTCTTCCTATCTACCTCAATGGTAGTCTAAAATATTAGGGATACCCCTACAAACCTTTAATTCAATGCAGGACTGGAGCACAAGTACTTATTTGTTGAGACTATGTTAAGCTTAAGTTAGATTAGTGATAGGATGACCTGAAACGTGCTAACAAGCTTTCCTAGCATCTAAATAGCAAAAGCGGATGCTTAGTGCCACTAAAAATTATTTGACTTTAGCGACGTGACTCCGGTGACAATCTGTGAAGTCAATTGAAATGATACATGGTTAATAAGTTATGTATAATATCAATAATATGTATGTGTTTGCATTACAAACAAGACTGCAATGTCCCATGGAGGATTCACTTTTCTGAAGGAGATACATACACAATGATTATGTCATAAAATGAGCAAGTTGTCAAGAGTATCAGTTAAGATATTGATGAATTAAAAAAATCCTTCAATTGTCTTTACCTATTCCATTGTCTTGAAAACCGTTCAGTAGATAAATTTTACATCATACATAAACATCTTGTCCAGGTTCGGAAAGAGGACATTCTCACAATACATTTTAATGTTCAACACTTACTGGTTTTATGTAATTATTTTTGAGTAAAAGAGAACAAAGTGTGTTAATTTTGAATCCCCTCGAAACATCATAGTTGTTATTTCTTGTTTCCATGGTAACTAATACGTGTAATAAAATATCATGGAGGGTTCACTGTTCTGAAGTTCATCCTTCCACAATGATTATATCCAAAAATGAGGAAGATGACATGTCTGTTAGTTGAGATATCGATAATGTCTCAACCTCATCCAAATTATTTGACCCGATATTTTGCCTTGGAAATAGTTTTAATGAAATTAATTTCCATGAAACCTACAAATCATACCCATACTTGGAAAGAGGACACTCTCGAAAGCATTTTCATGTGACACAACTGCAGGTTTTATGAGGTGATTTTAGAGTACAAGAGTTCAAAGTGTGTTAATTATGGTCCAGAACTTCAAATTTGTTATGATATCCTGTCTCCATGGCAACCAGGACCATGCCACACATCCGAGGGTTCACTTTTTTGAAGGTCATCCTGTCACAATGACTATGTCCAAAAATGAGCACTATGGCATGTCTATTAGTTGAGATATTGATAAATTCCAAAATTCTTGTGAACTCGTTTGTCCTGACTTATTGCCTTGGAAACCATTTTAGTGCAATAACTACACATGAAACATAAAAATCTCGCACATGTTTTGAAAGAGGACACTCTCAGCAACATTTCCATGTACAACACTAGCAGGTTTAATGAAATAATTCTTGAGTATAAGAGATCAAAGTGAGCGATAATGACTGGAAACTTCAAATTTGTTATGATTTCTTGTTTCAATGGCAACCAAGACCATGCCACATATCTGAGGGTTCATTTTTCTGAAGGTCATCCTGCCACAATGATTATGTCCAAAAATGAGCACTATGGCATGTCTATTAGTTGAGATATTGGTAAATTCCAAAATTCTTATAAACTTGTTTATCCTGACTTATTGCCTTGGAAACCATTTTAGTGCAATAACTAGACATGAAACATAAAAATCTCGCACAGGTTTTGAAAGACGACACTCTCAGCAACATTTCCATATAAAACACTAGCGGGTTTAATGAAATCATTTTGGAGTATAAGATATCAAAGTGTGTGATAATGACTGGAAACTTCAAACTTGTTATGATTTCTTGTTTCCATGGCAACCAATACAATGCAGAAGCAAAATTGGTCTGCCAGTGGGAAGTCTGTCTCAACTTTGGTTTGCCCAAGCACAAAAACTTTGTCTGTGAACTTTGATGTTTAAGAAATGCATTAAAAATGAATTATTTGCCAATTACAATTTTAATAAATCTGTTGCCGTGGCAACAGCTCTCCCTCAGCTAGTACCCGGAACCAGTAATTTTTTATTTTACCCGGATTCAGATAGCTGACATTCTGGTCAACATTTTGGTATATGATTCGGCCTGTTGTACTTCCGTGCGGGGTATCTCCTTAAATATTGGACTTTTTGGCTTCTGTTTCCTCTACTAATACAATTTCACATGTGTATACTTAGAAAATATGTTGCATGCTTTGCCATTTAAGTTGTTTTACAATTTCAATTCCTCTGACGTTGACTATATCAAAACAACCTGTAATAATTCTTGCTGCTCTATTCTGCAGTCTTTGTATACTATTAACATTTGAATTACTATAACCCCAAATTGTACAGGCATAATCAAAAATAGGTACAACATATGTTTTATATACTAATTCAAGAATATTTCTTGGTAAAATATGTCTTAGACGACCTAGCCAAGAGAGCTTTTTTGAAATACTTTTGACAACTTCATCAATGTGTTTGTCAAATTTAAGATTAATATCGACATGCACTCCAAGATATTTTTTGAAACATAGACGTTATGAACAGATTCACCTAAGAGCTCCAGACAAAATTCATCCTGATCTACACTACTTACATTAGCACCTAATAACATACCAACAGTTTTTTTTTACATTGAGCACCAGACAATTTTTAGAATACCATCCAGCAGCATCCTCTACACACTCATTTAAATTTCCAGCAATTTCATTTACATTATCACCATCACAATATAAGATTGTGTCATCAGCATACATAGATACACTACCATTTTTAGTAGAAGTTGAAAAGTCATTAACAAATAGTGTAAACAGGAGTGGACCTAAATTTAATCCTCGGGGCACTCCTATTGAGCAACCCGAAGGATTTGACTATTTATTTTTGTAAATAACACTTTGACATCTGTCACTAAGATAAGACTTAAACCAATCAAGTTCACTATTATTAACACCATATTTCTTAAGCTTTGCTAACAATAGACTATGATTTATGATGTCAAAACATTTAGAAATATCCAAAAATGCAACCCCTACTTTTAAAGTTTCATCAATACTTTGAAACTACTCATCATTGGTGGTGTGAAGACATGCAGAAGTTGATTGATATTTTCTATAAGCATATTGATCGAGTGATATAAAGTCATGATGTATAAGGTATGACATCAATTGATATTGGACTTCTTTTTCAAACATTTTAGCTATATGAGCTATAATAATACATGTTGCATCTAATATTCCAGAAAAACCAGCTTATGGTGTCTATGCTTCTCGCATCATCAGTTTTGCCAGGGCTTGTGATCATTACAGTGATTTCTAAGTGAGACACATTTCATTATGTGATTCTCTTCTCAGGCAGGGATATAAATATAGGCTTTTATGCAAACAACTTTGCAGTGTTTACAAAAGACACGAAACAGTGTTTATTAAATATGCAAAGTCCATCGAAAGATTAAAGAAGAGATTCCTCTTCCGGTTATGGCATGTAGTACTCGTTTTGTGACCGTCAGGTCTCTACCCAGAAGCTCTAGTTCTTAGATTTCCATTCCAGGGTCTTGTGTGGGAGGAGATGGAAGGTTCGACGTCCTTAAAGGCCTTAACATCACATGTGAGTCCTAAGTCTCACTCCTCCTTACACCTGACTCTGGGTTTGTTTTGGTAAAATTCCCCTGCCCTTTGCCAAGTCAGGTTCTGGGATCTCAACACTTCGTAATTCACCAGAACATTTGTTACATTTTTTTCTCTTGTAATTTTATATGTAATATAACAGAGATTGGTTGATAATTAGAATAATTTGAAACATCATCAGCTCCTTTATAAACAGGTGTAACACGGGAAAACTTCCAGTCATTAGGTAAATAACCATTTCTCAGAGAACAATTAAACAAATATGTTAAAGAAGAAGCCACACAATCGGTAGATAATTTAAGTAATTTACAATCTATATCGAGAATATCCAAAGAACAATATTTAGACTCCCAGAGAATGGTCCTGTTGGCTCCAAATTGGAAATTCGGGTTCTTTGTAGTCTTATACCATTAATCAGCATCAATTATGTGTGATATAATAATTTTCTCTGATATAAGTTAAGATTTTATAGCCTATTTGACAAGTTATATGGTTGAACCTTTTGTTACAGATCTTAAGAACATAAAGAAATGTAAATATTTTCTATTCCATGTTTATTTTCAAAAACTTTTGTATTTTTGTTCACTGTTCTAAATAAAAATAATTATAAGCCCAAGATGATGGGGGACTCAGTGGAAGCCAGTGATGGGCACAATTCAATTCAATTCATGAATTAATTCAAATTTTCAAAAGTTGATGAATTGAATTGAATTGACCATGTTGGTAAAATGCAATGAATTGAATTGAATTGAATTGAGATGGGCTTTGAATTGAGGTTTTAATTCAATTCATTTTCAATTCAACCAAATACATAATTGATCGTCCTTCGTGAAGAAAAAGCTCCAACATTGATGAATTTATAGGGAGAGTCTGAACCTTTGAAGGATTATAGCCATTAATTAGTCACCTAGAGAATCAAGTGCGTTTATTAGTTAAAAGTATCTCTGTACTATCTTGTCATTGTGAATAATGATTTGCTTGCTGCTGTAGATCAACAAAGTAATGTTCAATTAATGGTAAGTTGCTTCCATATTGACCATTAATTCATGACAAATTGACAATGGTCAAATTGATTAAACCAATGACCAAAATTCATAGCACAATTGAAATTATTTAATACACATCAAAGAATAGACTTACAGCTCTAGCAATTGATCGAAGAAATCAGTTTTTTTCCAGTGTCAGAGTGGATCTATGATGTCATAGGTGGATGCTCCATTGCTCAGCACTGGAGGATATGCAAAATTTGTGCTATCAATAGCGTTCGTTGTGGACAGTTTCATCATAGCCTTGCAGTTACATCATTGCTGGAATGGACACCTGGGGAGGGGGAACTCTGCTAAAAAGCTGTCAATTGTCCTTATGTTTGCATATTAATACCAGGTACTGTGGTAACCAACAATGAAATACAGGATTAATGTAGTTGTCTGTTTTACGCTTGAAAGAGACAGCCAACAAAACTGCAAACAGCACACAAAATTCTCGAACTTGACGGCTCCATATAAAATCCTATTGAGTCTGGAAGCATGCTTGTAAACAACTGTGATTAACTGCAAGTTATCCTATTAACCATGCTTGGTTGAATTTCAGGTACTTTAAGTGTCACCAAATAGACAACCCCCTTCTCCCACTTGACACCTGAGTTTTTTTGCAGTGGTATTATTGGCTGATCTGGCCATGACATAATTGCTAGGCTGTGATGAAGTTGTTCACATGAAATGCTATTGGCCAGAATCACCATCGTAGCTAGCACCAAGGTTGCATTGGTTCCAATGGAGTCTCATGCTATGACATCATAGGTCCATACTATGAAAAAAGATAATTTCTTCAGAGCAATTGCTAGAGCTGTAAGCAAGCTTGGTCCTACTTATTGCAATCAAGTGAGAATTGACTTTTGTTTTTGCAATCATGCTTGATCTTCCGGTTGAAGTGAGTTATTTATCTACCTATAATGATAAGATCATGATTGACATGTTTAATCTTTGCAAAAGAATAATTACTTTTTAAGGAACGTTTCAGTTTAAAATTATTTAAGTTATGATGATTTCTTTTTTAATAAGTTAATTATGCTGTTATAATAATTAAATGTGGAAATTTTGATTTGCCTGCTTGCTTATGTACTTGTGACATCTATGGTGACCATTGTATGACAAACTTATGAGGACAAAATTATAAGCCAACTTTGTTTTGTACTTTTGAAACACATCTGTGTCATGGCAATCTTAAACATTTCATGATTAAGCTGTAACAACAGCCAGCCCAGTGCATGGACATATTACATTGTATATCTATTAGTCTATGATGAGTGTGCAATATATTAAATGTATAACTAATCACCACATCTGATTCTTACTGTTTTTTTACTTAACAATATTTTTCACTAAAACCAATACTTTACGCGACAAAATGAATTGAATTGACTACCTCTATGAATTGAATTGAATTGACCTGATTCCAAAAAACAAGTGAATTGAATTAAATTGCCACTGATGCCCAATTGAATTGAATTGAATTAAATTGCACAGAGCTGAATTGTGCCCATCACTGCATGGTGGAAGCTGTGAGCTCATTCTCATATAAAAATGTTTTCTCTCTTGTTTTATTAAGATGCTAGAAATAGTTGAAGTACCAGGAGAAAAAGATCCACAACTCAATATTTTACTTTTCAATGGTCAAAAGTTTGTTTTTTTTTCAATTCTGGGTCGGATATTGAAAAGAAAGCTTATGGTTGCTACGTTACATGCTTCTGTGCTAATAAAGGAATATATTGTTTGCCTGTCAAGCGAAAGTTTTTGTAGGGGCCATGGCTCATGGTGCCCCGTAGCTCATGGTGCCCCACTCCTCCCCTATCAACCCCACCATATTATAAGAATAACCCTTCAGATAGTTGGCCTAAAAAAACGAAAACAAAATTGACCTAATTTGACATGATATAGCCAATATAAAATAAATGACTGCATATAATGTCCTGACATTATTTTTAGTCACACTGAAAAAAAGGATTGTCTGATAACAGACAATAATTGTCTAATATGTGTCAGATCAAGCAATTGTCTGATCCAGACAACTGAATTGTTCAAAATGTCTAAGAACTTGTGTGTTTCATTCAATTGATTGAAACAAACAAGTTCTTAGACATTTTGAACAATTCAATTGTCTGGATTAGACAATCGCTTGATCTGACACATATTAGACAATTATTGTCTGTCATCAGACAATCCTTTTTTTTCAGTGCAGTAATTTTTCCGCTGATATTTAAAAAAATACCTGATTCTTTCTAAAATACTTACTGATCCCTAATCCTGTAACCATTACCCAATAGTTGCATGTTGGAGAGAGGGAACATTTTCTTGAATTCACAATACTATCATTCTTGTAATTTTCAGCCATTGCGCTTCCCGAGACATCATGAAGAAGAAAGATATGGGTCTCTTGTACAAAAACTGTGCTTCAAGGGAAATTATCCAAAATGGACAACCGAGGGAGATTTGGAGAAATACGCAGAGGAAGGGAGATTTTGGGCTGAGAAGATATTTGACTTCATTCAGTTTACTCTCAGGAAATACCATTGTGTTGTCAACAGCATTTTAGACAAGAAAGGTGGTTACTGGGACTTTGATGATTGTGTTGATGTCCTCGATACGTGTGAGAGATGCTTGGAGTTGTTGAAACCAGAATTATTTTATGGCAAAGACTTCAAGGAGGAGGAATGTCCCTCATCAGGTATAGTTTACTCATAAATTACTGTAAGAGGCTCAGTACTTTTTTCTAAAAACCAGTAAAAGTGTGATCAAGAGAGAGAGAGTAATTTCTATTATAGCTCTCTGCAGATAGGGCCTGGTGCACATTTTTGCATATTTCAGGTTAAGCCAGCATTGTAGCAGCTACAAAACCGTACAAAATAATTGTTTTCCATCCTACAGTATCTCGTTACGTTGAAAACTGTTATGTCAGTAAATGTTTCAAATTTCAAGGTAATCGGAGCATTGGTTCCAGATATTTGAGGTCTTGGACATCAAAAAAATTGCCATTTTTGACCATTTCAGCATGACGTGCATGACGTGCCCTGCCTACTGTCTCACTGTGCCCCGTGGGCGGGGCACAGTGAGACAGCAGGCGGGGCACAGTGAGACAGGACATCTGCTGCCATAACCGCCGATCCACGGGACCTGCGGAATTGTTCTATCAATTGTTGCTATAGAAAGTACTTTACTCTTATAAAAGCAGCTGGCTAGGTGATTTTTTAGGTCCGTTTTTGAGCATGTTTCGAAACTTCATCGCGAAGGACACATTCACGACTTATTTAACTTGCCGCACCTGTTACATACTAATCAAAATTCTTTCTGATGCTTCTCTGTGGATATGTCTCACTAAAATCAGTAGTTTATCGCAGACATTTTGTTTATAATAGTGAATTGTAAGCTATGCCTTACATTCAGGTCGTTTTGAGTGTATTTTATGATGTCTCACTGTGCCCCGCCTCCAACTGTCTCACTGTGCCCCACGCAGCTCTCTTTATAAAATTTTTGAATCCTGCAGACCGGATGCCTGTATTGTGGTTCATCATCTCACTAAACTAAGACAAATAATCAAGGTTTGAATCCTTGGCAATTGATTTGCATCATACCATTTTTCTTGGGAATAATAACAAAAAGTCGTTTAGCAAAATTATTTACTTTTACTGGCTTAAAAACCAAAATATTGAAATTCCATTCTCGCTATGCTGTGTAGGCATTCCAGATATAGGTCAGACTCTCACTTACTTACTTTTTGTACTATACAAAAGAGGGTTGATCTGTAAACAGTACCAGCTAGACGCTACGGGCTTTGTCTCACTGTGCCCGCCGTCTCACTGTGCCCCGCTCTCCCCTACTGCCATTGGCAGATTCACATGAATCAGGAGACCTCTTATTACTTCAGTGAGAGTGTGTGTCCATGTGATATGCTATATAATATCCACGAGATGACACTGGCAAACTGTCCTATCAATGCTGTGCCACATTTTTAAACACAAAAGATGCAGGTTTCCGTAATGCAGGACACAACAAAATAGATAATTTTTGTGGATATTACCATCTGCTGTTCACGTTATATCAAATGTACCATGCTAAAACTCGTCCAACTACTGATATTGAAAGTTTCCTTCCATTGATAGGCTATAGAAAAAATAATTGCCATTCATTATCTGTTATCATTCCATTTATGCCAGATTTGTCCTATACCTGCAGGGAAGCGGCGTCGAATCTTGGGATGTGCTTTATCAAAGTGGAAATGTATGAGAATCAACATCAAGGAAATAATTCATATCAATCCTATACGTGGATGATTTAAACAGCTGTTATGCACTCCTTCTTTCAGACACTAGAACTTCATGTTATCTTCTCTTTAATTATCTCTTTAATTATTTTTTCACTCCATTATCATCCTTTTCATCATCAACTGTATTATTGCAGGACCGCAGGTGTCTTTTACACTTTGAGTATTCAACCCCTATTGCTTTTGACCATCCAATTCTTCAAAAAAAACATGTACGGATAAATTAATTCTATTCATTAAATTTGCATTTAATTAGTTGGATATAAGTGGTTTGAATTGATAAGACAATGTCAGCCAAGACTTTGGTAAAATAAAACGATATGTAAAGTGTGATGATGTCATTATTCACTTTACAATTACTGCTCAGTGTCAAAAATCAAGGTGAACTATTTTAATGCATTGGCAGAGACAGGAATGTACTAGGAAGGGAAGGAAATAGGGGCCCAAAAAATTACCAAAATATTCTCTGATTTTTAAACCTAATTGATAGATCGAAATCATTTACAGTAGATAAACTTCGAGTGCTTACAAGTGATTGGTTTCAGAGTATCAATGAGGTCACTAAAGCTGTTGCTTCAATCTTTACCATTGAAACTGGTGGCTCTTTCACTGACTCATAGGACTTCTAATGACATGTATAGATGCAGCAGTGACCAACATCTGGCTCAGTGATGTGTATCAGAGCAATGCTAAGTGAATGGGCAGTAGAACAGTTGTCATATGAAGTGCAGTCACTGAGTCATAAATCTGACCCATTTGACAATAATCATTGCTCTCTTCATGAAAGATGTGGTGTTGACACAGTCAGTCAACATGAAAGCTTATCCATCTGAATTGCGATAGTGAGTTATAAATCATGGCAGAAGTATGACAGAATTATATGCATGCTTGTGTCTAAGCAGGGTTTTTGTGTATATAAAATGTAGCAACCTGTTTGATGAAGAAGGGAGTTACACAAGAAAGCCAGGGGCATCCCTCCATTGCATAGCTCGTTTACACTTGCCCTGCCAACAAGTTCAATAAAATTCTGAAGTATTCTAATCCTTCACAGCTTTTTCTCACCTGAAATATCTATAATTTAGATAATTGTTTGTGTTTTTCCTCAAAGACATATTTGGAACAACAAACAGACAACAATTAAACATTCAAACATAGATACAAATGCTTTGAATATCTCAAACTGTAAATTCTGTTTGTCACACAAGAGGAAGATTAATCTGTTTGTTATAACTTCGCTAAAATGAAGCACTTGTGGTCAGGATGGCCAGGAGCAGCAGACCCCAAGATCAGCTGGGGATCAGTAGCATTGACAGTGGTCAAGCTCTGTTGATTGCAGGCCTATTACTCAGAGAGACAGGAGTGAGGTCACTGGTGAATGCTATGACACCTATCACACAACATGGTATGTATGGGCTATGAGTCAGTCACACGTTTATGAGGTATCAATGTTATGGTCACTTAACATGGCAGGGATAGGGCTGTGATGTCAGTAACAGCCCAGAAGTGTATTGCATGTAAACACTCAAAGTTTGTCTACTGTAACAGCATCACAAAAAAGTGTATTTTTTGTTCCATATGTCAAATTCACTTGAAAATATATTAGCTTTATAACTTAACATAGAAATAACCCAACAACTACCTATCCAACTACACCGGATCATGAAATCAATGCTAATGTGTCATATGGCAGCCATCTTGGACACCATCTTGAACATCTCAGTACATAAGAGGGAAATAATACAGTTGTCATCAGAAATGAGTTCAGCATCTTTAGATTGGCAAAAAGGGACAAATTACAGTATAATTTTGTTTTTGGTCGAATTAAGATGCATTTTTGAAATTTTAGCATTCTAGACAATTTGGGGTAGGGGTAACTAAAAATAGTACTGAGTCCACAATTATGGTGGCATGAAGTCCAAAAATGGCTCAAAATGTAGCTATTGACACCAGGCAGTTTTATGGATCCATAAGAAGTCCTTCGGTGAATATCTCTTGTGTTCATGTACCATAGCAGTCTGCCTTAAGTACTGAAAATGATTTTTGCATGGTTTTCAAGAAAAATTTGTCAAAATCCATGGTTAGCTGTAAGCTATGGTCATGAAATGCGCAAGCATTATAGTCCAATACATTAGGCTGATTTATGAGAAATTTGAATGACCTAGCCATAAAAATGCCTTTACAAATTTCAAAAATGTGGTTTTCGCACTTTCCTGAAAACATGATAGTATGAAGTTTTGGAGGTTTTTTGGGGCTGTAAGCCAAAGTCCCACCATGGGACACTTAAGATGATGCTTTTCTCATGCGTTGATGTATGCTACAATATAAAAACCACTTAAGACCGTTGCACTTTATTTGCAAGTTAGTGGCCAGAACCAGGGGACTAGTTGCCAGTGGGGAATCCATGCTAAGCATGCACTTAACACATTTGACACATTAGCTGTGTGACTTTCTGGTGGGGGTTTTTCTTAACATGGTGTTGCTTGTTTTAGGAATGAATATTCGTGGAGTTCGCTACCTTTAAATAACGTGAAATAAATCATTTCCCGCCAAAGAAAACTCCAAGCCCCCCCCCCTTGATTATTAAATGGTCGTCCCCTGACGTTCAGATTTAACTGCCCCCCCCTGAACCCCGAAATCTTATAGCATTACACGTATATAAATTATATAGGTGAATGTGTACCCAATATGTTACAAATTATGAGTTAAACTCTTCTTTTCGTATTTTAACAGGTGGTGACACTCATTTAAGGACAAGACTTCAGGAAGTGATCAACATGTTGAATGAAGAAGCTGAGAAAGTGCCAGGTGGTCTCCTGTGGAAAAAGAAAAGGGAATTGAAAAAGCGGGAAACGAGGTTGGAGTATGGACATGCAAGTATCGGAGAGCTTACAGTTGATATTAGAAAGCTTTATCCAGAATATAATAGGGAAGAGAGAACCTGTAATAGACTCAAAAGGGAGATTGAACAGATCGGTTTGCAACATTCAAGTGAAATGGCCTCAGAACTTCTAAAGAAGCAAGAAGGAGAATTTGATGCACTGGATACTGCTATTAACCTGATTCTTCAGAAATGTGGACAAGCAAATCAGAAGGATTCAGAACTCTTCAGATTAAGGGGAGAATGTGAGGAGCTGGAGAACAGTGAGACCAATGGGGAAGCAGACTCAGCATTGTCAAGAAGGAGACAGGAATGCAAAGATCTGGAAGAAGAGAAAGAGGAACTCAGAAGTTGTGCTAAGAATCTTCTGGAAGCTCTAGAGAAGGTAAGAGGATGGACTTTAAATTTTGTCAGGGTTCCTTGAAAGGGAGTGAGGCGCTTGAAGTAGTGTTTTATCTTTCAGTAGTCAAAATAACTTTGTCCTGTGATTATAACAGTTGCCGTAGTACAAGGAAAAAAAGAATGATTTATTTCATACAATTTTGCAAAACAAAAATCTTTCTGCATACCGGTATGCTTAAAAGACAGTATCTAGCTAATGCTGCTTTATAAATGTACTGTAGTTATCTCCAGAATGAGAGCTTTGATGTGCCCACTATTGATGGTGACTTGGTCAGTTGTTATTAACCAGATACTTCAGATATTGGGACAAGCCAATCAGAAGGATTCAGAACTCTTCAGATTAAGGGGAGAATGTGAGGAGCTGGAAAAGAGTGAGAGAAATGAAGAAGCAGAATCAGCATTGTCAAGAAAGAGACAGGAATGCAAAGATCTGGAAGAAGAGAAAGAGGAACTCAGAAGTTGTGCTAAGAATCTTCTGGAAGATCTAGAGAAGGTAAGAGGATGGACTGGTCATTTTATCAGGGTTCCTTGAAAGTGAGTGAGGTGCTTGAAGTAATGTTTTATCTTTCAGTAGTCAAAATAACTTTGTCCTGTGATTATAACAGTTGCTGTAGTAACAGGGAAAAAACAGAATGATTCATTTTATGCAATTTTTCTTTCTGCATACCGCTATGCTTACTGATGATTTCATATTTGTAGACATTGATCAAATAACAAAACAATTTGCAAAATTTATGGTCTGACATCAGAAAATCCTGCCAGGTGATTGGTCAACCTACACATAGCGTGTCACTTTTTTTTCGTTAGCATCAAGCAAATGATGTTGGCTGGAAAAATGATGTCATAATTTCAACCAAAAAATGCTGCAAAGGCCAACTTGGTGTTGTGGCAGTTGTTGACACGTGTCAGACCGCAATCCACATGAACTCTTACATTTTCCCGTGAACTGTTGCATGTCACACTCCTGTGTAACTGTTGATTGCCTTTACCAAAAGAATTGTATGCATGTATGTGTATGTAAGGGACTACCCAGAACTAAATTTTACGACTGAGTTGAGGGGGGGGGGTAGTTTCTTTGGTTTTGCTTGAGTGGGATCCACCTTTTTGCACATGCTTCTTAAGACTTGGGGCAATGGGATTTTTTCCCGAGAGGGTACCAATTTCACAACATGCTTAATGTCGAATGAAATTTTAACGAAAGAAAAGGGAGGTACTAGAAATATTTGTGAAACCAAAGGGGGTATCATTTTGACAGATAGTTCCATCAGAACTTCCAACCCCCCCCCCCCATTATGACACCAATCTCTCCTGAAAAATGACATACGTTTTACATGGTTGACCATGGCATTCTAATCCATTGATCTCCTCAATGGAACTGACTCTAGCTGATTCGAGTGTTTTCTGTTTGTGTTTCACACATTTTTAGTACATACATTCTCAAAGTCCAATACTATGCATTTTAATGATAATGGTTATTTTTACAGAAAACAAACAAACACATGAGTGTGTTTCTACGGGCAAAGGAACAATATGGCAAAAGTGCAAATGAATATGTAAATTTTTTCATTTTTAGGGGGAAGACGATGCACCCTATTGGGGGGGCTTCTCTCAACCAATGAAATTGCTGGAAAAATGATGAATTTTCTACCACTGATGTCTGGAAATATGAAATCATCAGTAAAAGACAACATCTACCTAATGCTGCTTTATAAATGTAGTGTAGTAATCCCCAGAATGAGAGCTTTGATATGCCTACTATTGATGGTGACTTTGTGACTTGTTATTAACCAGATACTTCAGATATTGGGACAAGCCAATCAGAAGGAGTCAGAACTCTTGAGATTAAGGGGAGAATGTGAGGAGCTAGAGAACCATGAGAGAAACGGGGAAACAGATTCCGAATTTTCAAGAAGGCGATTGGAAGCACGGTCAAGACAGAGACGGAAAACATTGTTGAGAAGGAGACGGGGAGCATTGACTAGAAAGAGACAGGAATGCAAAGATCTGGAAGAAGAGAGAGAGGAACTCAGAAATAGTGCAAAGATGCTTCTGGAAGATCTAGAGAAGGTAAGAGGATGGACTGGTAATTATGTCAGGGTTCCTTGAAAATGACTGAGGTGTTTAAAATAAAGTTTTATCTTTCACTAGTCAAATTTTGTCCTATGTCTATGACAGTTGCTGTACTAGAAAAAAAAACAAAGATTAATTTCATGCAATTTTGCAAAAAAAAATAAACGTGTTGCATATGTATAAAATCCAATACCTAGAAAGCAGCTATATAAATGTATTGTAGTCATCTCCAGAACAAATCAGAGCTTTAATTGATATGCCTACTATCTTGGTGATTTGGTGAGTGTATCAAATAATCCCATCTTGTGAGTTAACATACAGCAGTGGACAGGGCGGTACAACAGATTTTTTTTCTTCAAAACTCTGGGTACACAATGAGGAGACTTACACTGTAATAAATTGCTGTAATTTGTACAGTGAATTACTGTAGAAACTACAGTAAGCTGCTGTACAACTCTGATACAGTAAGCTACTGTAGAAGCTACAGTAAACAAAACTCTACCGTAAGACTTACTGTAAATTTTACAGCAAGCTACTGTAATCTTCATATTACGGCAAATTGCTGTAGATTTTACGGCAAATAAACTCTACTGTAAGCCTTACTGTAAGTGTTACAGCAAGCTACTGTAACCTTCATATCACGGCAAATTGCAGTAGATTTTACAGCAAACAAAACTCTACCGTAAGCCTTACTGTAAATGTTACAGCAAGCCACTGTGAGCTTCATATTACAGCAAGATGATTTTACAGCAAGAAAGCCACTACTGTAATCCAATATCACACTACTGTAATAACTACATTAAGCCATTGTACTGACAGTTCATTCCTATTAAAGGGAATATACCAAATGTGTCATGTCCACAAGCAATGGCTGAGCATTAAGTTCTAATTGGAGATATTATATTGGAAAATAGCCATCCCTCATATTTATGTTCATGAAATATGTTTTTAAAATCATATCAATATTGTTGTAGACATACATGTATTTGTATCACAATGTTCACCCAACTATCTAGTATAATACTTGATTAAAAATATATAATTATTTAAGATTTGGACTATATAATATTTAGGCTTTTTTTATTCTTCTCTAAAATATATGAATTTACAGATTCAATATGGCAAATTCATTTATAAAGATGAGATACATATGAAAATGACTGAAAAAATCTGTATTGTGTAGCATTTGATTGACAAATTAGATTTGATTATTTGTTTTTTTAAACTGTACTGTATTACATTTGTAGGATGTTCATTTATAAAATTGCTAAAGACACTCTAGATAATATCTAAGGTCTAAATGGAATAATATCAAACTATACACAATTGTATACTAGTAGTAATTTCTCAGGAATACCACAAGGTGTCACTTTGCATGCATATTATATGAGTATGGCATCAATTAAGGGGTAATTAGAGGGGTAATTAGAGGGAAATCACTGACGCAGAACTGTGACCCAGTTACATAAACTGAATTTACTGGCAGTATTAGACAATTGTATTAGAGTCATTCTTGGACAGTTATTCAAAGGAAGAGGTGGCACTGTTCAATGGCTCCATGTTTATTTCTTGTTTTAGCAGTGGAGTTGAGTAAACATTGACTGGGTAAGTGTGTTGAATAAACTAAGTATGTTCATTAAACATTCAATCAACTGATTCTTTATTACTTGAATGCTTCATCAACTGTAATGATTTTCTTCTTTTTCAGGAGTCCAAAGGACCAGTTACAGGATATTTTACTGAAGTCTGAAATGCTGTTCAAAATTATGGAATTTCTTCTATTTTAACTGCTGTTTCCATTTTAGCATCTCATCAAGTTCATTGGTCATTCTGTTCATGGACATGTTTACCAATTATCTTGTTTAAATAAAATTGTCCCTGCATTTGAATAAAGTGGTCCCAATAATAAAACACACCCCAAAAGAACTACAGTATAGAAAAATCTTACTGTAAAATCTACAATAATCAGCTGTAGTTAAAACTGCTGTACAAGGTCCCCTTCCTGTAAAAACTACAGTAATTTACCGTAATGCTTATACAGTATGAAAATCTATAACTGTAAAAACTACGGTAAGATGCCGTTTTCAAACTACAGTAAGATATATTGATTGCTGTAGTTTTTACAGTAAATACTGCACAGCAGAATTACAGTAGTGATTTTTGTTGCTGTAAAAAACTACAGTAGTTGCCGGCAAGTGAGTCTGCCGGTAGTTACTGTAGTTTTCTACGGTAAGGTTCTTACAGTGTATAATATCAGGATTCCCACGGTCAGGGAAAGTCATGGAAAAATTGTGGGGATGGAAAGTTATAGGGAAAAATTGTCTAAAGTCATGGAAAATTGTGTAAAATTCTGTGCTGCTCCACAGGTCTGCACTATTTTTGGATATTAATTGTTGTGACCTTTTAAAGACAGAAAATGTTGCATTATTTTCTGCATTTCACAATTAATTAAGACAATTTTTTGGCATTACTTATTGCATGCGACAAGACTTTTGTCCAAGCACATTTTGGAGATACTGTCAATATTAATTTGCAGAATATTCTCACTGTGACAAAACTTTATTTTCCGCAATATAAGCATGGCATAAAAAAAGGTTTAGCTTTCATTTAAGCCATATCTTGATAAAATCTGTTAACCACAAGTCAAGTTATTAACAAAAGTGTCTATGACATTGTATTAGTGACAAGACTTATGTCACTGACTGTACATTATCAAAAGAAATAATAATTTCCCTAATCTTTCCATTAAAAATTACTTTTTTTCATGTTATCTTACTCAGAAGGTTTGTCATCTATCTACTGGGGAATGCATTGGAGAAAATACAAACGAGGACTCCAAAGACAATACACCTGGCGCTAAGAGAAGAAGCGATGACACCCAGGAAGAAATTGTTGCTGAAAAACCAAAGTTTGAAAGTAGTTATCACAGCAATGAGTTGAAGGATGCAGAGGCGGAAGACTCAGCAAAACGTGTCAGAAAGAGAGATTCTGCACATTTGGAAGAGAGCAACAGAGAATGTGAAGAAAAGGAAGAAGACCAACTGACGAAAGCAAAATCAGAAGGTAGGGATGCACTGATGCCACTTTTTCACTTCTGATCCAATACTGATTCTGGTATTTTGTTGCAGTTACCACCAATACAGAAATCATTCCGATACCGATACCATTGGTTGTACATAGGGTAGTGCTACCGATCCAAAAAAGAAGTATGAATTGTACAGTACTTTGTTTATGACAAAGAATGTTTTTCAACAGTTAACTTGCTTAGCACAGGGGGAGCAGGGGCACAGTGAATCAGAAGTTCTAGTTTTGTTTTCGTCAGTTGTCAAAGAGTTACGATTATATTTTATTATGAATGGCTCTAGGGGGAGATGAAAGTGTCGACTACGTAATGTATGCCTGTAAAAATAATGACTCTTCATTGATTTCCCACAAATAGCTTGCTAAAGGTAATCCGTCACTTATTTTAAAACTTGAATATTGGAAAATATATCAAAGTTTTTAACATTTAAGGTGGCTCGCTACTCATGGCAGAGCAATGGCGACGTCACCATAGCAATAGTATTCTGCTGAGCTCTGTGAGCTGCTTTTTTGGCTATGAAGAGGACTATAATTTAACAGTTTTATGCTCCTAACAGAAGACTTTTACAGGTGATTTTCGGCAAGCAGGTCTAATTTCTCAAAAATGACTGGATGTAAATACATTTTTATCTCAATTTCCATCGTTGTAGGGATACTTCTCAAATGCATTATATTGTTCCTCACTATTTTTGGAAGTAAATGGCAAAGAAATGATAATTCTACCTCGTCAATTTTTTTTTGTTTTGGCACCATGGATTAAAAAAAAGTTTAAAATGTCAAAATCAAAACTCTTCTTCTGAACCCCTTGGAAAGTCCTTTAAACTGAATATATATCACTGAAATTATAATCAGGAGTTCCATAAATTGTCTTCTTCAATGTCATACTTCACTGCATAATATGGGATGCCAGACCACTGAATGGCCGGGGAAAATTTCATGTTAAAAAAGTTAAGAAAATAATTTAGCTTTTCAGGTTTGCATGGACTTACTTTCTTGTATATAACCTCAAATTTTTTGAAAGAAAGGCTGGTACCCCAATTTTGTTTACATGTCCTTGCTAGAAACCATATTTTGGAATGTTTTAAACTTTTTTGAAGAATTTCTATCTCGTAAAATTCACGAGTATCGCGCCACCTTAATATTTGCTTTGGAAAAGCACTCTGTGATTCAAAGGTATAGAAATTTTAAGAAATTCAATACAGAGGCCGCTATGTCGCAAAGTGAAACTGTAATAGCTGCTGTCATAAAGTTATGCTTTATTCAGTGGTTTTACCAGAAGTTGCTGGTCATTACTACAAAGAAAAGAGTGATTCACTGTGCCCCAATGGCTCTTGATATGATTCCCTTTGCCCTTCACGAGTTTTTATAATAAAACCCCATAACAGTGTAGTTCACAGCTATGAACATCATGAGTGTCAGGTCTGCTCTGAAGTAACACGAGTCCGAAGGACGAGTGTTATTCAGAAGGAAGACCTGACACGAATGATGTACATAGCTGTGAACTACACTGTTATGGGGTTTTATTTATATCCCGCAATGACTTTATCAGTGTTTTTTAGTCTGATAACTTCAAATTCTCCCAAGTTGGGAGCAGCAATTTGTTGTGACGTCACCAGCTGCCCATTGTGACGTCATGACATAACAATCGCTGCCCATTGTTTGCATAACAACGTCAGATAATTTATTTCATTGAGTTCACAAGGATGAACTCAATGGTGTGAACTCAATGGTTTTTTCATGGTGTTCACTCGCAATTGCGGGATATTACATGAATCATCATAAATGATCAATTTAAACCAAGTGTTCCAAAATCACCTGTGTATATTTTTCATAACTCACATAATTTTGTTATTTCAATTGCAGTCTTTTATCTCATAATGTGATTATAAAAACTTTTGATGTAATACAAAATTATGTTGCGTAAACCTCGAAGACATTCACTGTGCCCCCAATTCCTAAAATTGATGTTACGCACATTGTGCTCTAGGGTGGTCCACATTCCAAATCTCCCAAAACCCCAAATTTGAAAGTAGAAATTGATGATCACTTAAGTAAAACAAACACATGCAAAATTTCATGTAGTTCCCCATTCAGAAACCAGAAAAAATGGTCAATTTCCCAGATCTTTCTCTGAAATAAATATTTGTTTGCGGTTTTTTAGTATATGATAAAGTTTGCATGGCAAAGTAATATCTGGGGGTTATTTTGGATTTATTATTCAAAGTAAGTGAAATATTTACCTGTTTAAAAAAAAAAATGCTTGAAAATTTACCTATGTAATATCTATGCTGACCTTCCATAAAACTTTGTTAGTCAAAAAGAATATCAGGACTAGATTGGGCATCCTTGACATACTAAAAAAAAGGTTATTTGATCAAAATAATTGGCCATTATTGCAAGATTTGCAAATACCGATGATCTTGAGGTCTGCTGCAGGGGAATTGCATGTTAAACTTCAACGGCTTTGTGCCACCTCTAAATATTAATTGATTTTGCTGAAATTTTTACTCGATACCTTCAATCGATATAAGATCGCAATGCAAGATTCAAATCAGAGAAATTTAGAAGAAAGTGTTCTTGGACCGCCCTATTGTGCTCCTTAGAATTGATGTTACCCATATGTGCCCCATAGAATTGATGTAGCCCATATATTCTCCCTCACAGCTTTTAGCTCTAGGGATCTCCTGCTCATTGGCATATCAAAGGATATCTAAATGTTAAAATTCGATGTTAAATGTATATGTTAAAATTCAATGTTAAATTCACCTGCTTGTTGTGTGTGTATATGTGGCCAATTACAAAATTAAATTAATATTCAATTCAATTCAATTCAATCCCCTTAGAATTTAATTTACCCGTATATATATATGCCCCTTAGAATTGATGTTACCCATATATGCCCCTTAGAATTGATGTTACCCATATATGCTCTTAGAATTGATGTTACCCAATACCCATATATGCTCCTTAGCACATTTTCTTCTAATTTTAGGTATTCCTGATGAACATGGACATTCGTGCTCAAACATGCCTGAAGTAGAAGAACCTGAGCCTCTGCACCTTCCTGGCTATGATCCCAATGACGTTCTGTGTGTAATGAAACTGTGTATACTTTATATATTTCTGAATTTTTGTATTCATGAATTGTTCTGATGCAAATTTGAGTGTATTAGATCTGATAGAGCAGTAGATCAACCAAGTTGAACTTACGAAAAAAGCTTTCACTGAGAATGGAATAGAAAAATAAGGTTAGATGACTTTTAAATGAAATGGCCAGGGTGAAAATATAAGCACTAATGCCTTTCTAATATCTTAGGATAGTGGGTTTAAGACTAGATTATAAACATCATTATGGAATGAGATTGTGTATTCTCACAATAAGAATGGGTGAAGAAAATTCGGTTGAGCACCAAAAAATGTCACCTAATTTTGTCTAGTAATGTGTGCTATATATAGCTCAATGAGTTTCTGAAACAAAGAAAATTTCCATGCCATTCTTTCACTACCTTTGCGGCTGAATACCTACACTTTAGGCGTCAGTACTTTATTTTGTTTTGATGAATATGACTCTGTAGTCCTGAACCCGTTGGATTGTTTGCATATTGTCGCAAGCAAGTATGTTAATGTTTCTTGTGATGTTTCTATATATGTTACTGGTCGTCCAGATGATGTCCTAGTGATTTAATTTTGCTGAAGTACTTCATTTTTAGAGGTGAAGAATAGATTGTTTTATATTGATTTGTTGACATGTCTGCTTTGAAATCATTTATGCATTTTTCCTTTGTATAGTGATTGTTGTATATTGTTACCGTAAAACGGGGTAAAGTTGGCAATCCAGGGAAAGTTGGCAACTTAATTTAACCCACTTGCCAACTTTCCTCACTGTCACAGGTATTGTGACAGTGGGGAAAGTAGGCATTTCTGCCATTAAGTGGGTTAAAATAGCTTGCCAACTTTCCCATAGATTGCCAACTTTACCCCATTTTTGAGGTATATTATCATCATGTCTATCATGTTCAGTACAGTTTTCCAGAGGTCTTTGTTCATTTGTTGACTTGTTTCTTTCGTATATTGATTGTTGTTTATTCATATGTTGACATGTCTATTTTGATATCATTTGATGATTCGCTTCTTTGGCATATCTACTGTTTTCAATACAGTGGTCCCTGCATTATAAGACCGGCCCTTCTGTGGTCATGAAGCGGTCTCTCATAGCGGTGCGGTCTCTCGTTGGGGTGCAAAATGCACTAAAAATGTTGACATGTCTATTTTGAAATCCTATGGTGATCTGTTTCTTTTGCATATTGATTGTTGTCAAAAGATATTTTGACATGTCTATTTTGATATCATATGGTGATTTGTTTCTTTTGTATATCTAGTTTTGTATATTGATATGATGACATGTCTACCTGGATATCACTTGATGATTTTTTCCTTTTTTATATTGATTGTAGTATATTTATTTTGACATGTCTTCGTTGATATCATTTGTTATTTCTTTCTTTTTGATATTTATTGTTGTATATTAATTTGTTGACCTGTCTACCTTGATATCATTTTGTGATTTGTTTCTTTTGTATATATGGAGTGTTTTGTATCCATTTGTTGGCTTTTCTACCCTGATATCACTTGGTGATTTGTTTCTTTTGTATATTGATTGTTGTATATTGATTTGTTGACCTGTCTACCTTGATATCATTTGGTGATTTGTTCTTTTTCATATTGATTGTTGTCGAAAGATATTTTGACATGTCTATTTTGGTATCATATGGTGATTTGTTTCTTTTGTATATCAAGTTTTGTATATTGATATGATGACATGTCTACCTGGATATCATTTGATGATTTTTTCCTTTTTTATATTGATTGTTGTATATTAATTTGTTGACCTGTCTACCTTGATATCATTTGGTGATTTGTTTCTTTTGTATATCAAGTGTCGTAGTGTATTCATACGTTGACATGTCTACCTTGATATCATTTCCTAATTTTCTATTTGCATACTGATTGTTGTATATTAATTTTGACATGTCTAGTTTGTTATCATTTGATAATTTTTTTCTCTTGTATATTGATTGTTGTATATTCATTTTTACATGTCAAGTTTCCCAGGGGGCACACAATGCAAAGCACGACATTGCTACTTGGTGGAGGGCTGGTCTGTTGGTCATTGTAGATATGTACTGTAGAGATTATGTTGCCACAACTTGAACACAACATCGGGGTTTTTTTTACAACATTGCCACAGCCACAATGTCGCAGGCTGATGTCGAACCCTTGACATTGCCTCACAATGTTGTGAAACGTCGCCAAACGGCGCATGCTAACGTCATATCTTTGATGTTGCTTTACAATGTTGTGACAACAGAATTTCTAACATAAAATTCTACATCATTTGACGAACAGGGTGACGTTGTTGCAACGTTGCTACAACGTAGGTGTGTCCATTCGGTTGATATCATTTGGTTTTTTTTTGCTGTTGTGCATTAATTGTTATATATTCATCTATTATTGAGTCTACTTTGATATTATTCAGTGCATTTTTCCCTTTGTGCATTGATTGTTGGCTATTCACATATTGACATGTTTACTTTGCATTATTTTAAAAGTGTATTTTTTATTGTGAACTGGAGTGATATCAATGGGTGCATTTTTACTTAGCACATTGATTGTTGTGTCTACTTTGATGTCGTTAGATGCATTCTGCTTGTGTGTATTATGAACCTATACACATTCCTTGTGTCAGCTCCTAAATAATCGGTATTTAGATCTGAAAATTTGTATAATTATTAAAATGTGATTGTATTTTGTGTGTCAATAGAGAAACATGCATGTATTTGTATACATGTCAATTTTCTATAAATATTTTGTGATAACTGTCACTCAGCTGCAGTTGAGAGATTCTAATATTAGAATACTTTGATCATGCTCTGTGAACGCAAATACTTACCAGGCTGATGCAAAATGCAAAAAAATTAATTCTGTTTAATTCTATTCAATTTTTTTAGTTATTTCCCCCAAGTTGTGTGTGTAGTAGTGCATTGTTTGATAAATATTGATATGTTATTATGTATAAATTGTTTTCTACAGGGTCATTCCATGCTAAATCAACAAAATTTCATAAAAGTTCCCGCCTGACCATCTCATATGGTATGGTATGGTATTTGTGTATTAGCTAATATAATAAATACATTAGAATTCATTTTGATTTTCTCAATATTAAATTTATAGTATTAGCGGCAGACTACATTTATGGGAACATGGCATTGTGCAAATTTAAAGGTCTGGGTTGATAAATCAGAAAGGCACCTAAATATCGAAGAAAAATTGCTTAAAGTGGCTGATACTGACATATTTTAATTATAACTTACTTTTGTAAGATCGGTAATTCAATATGGCTGCTGGAATATCCATTATCAGCTGATTTGAGCCGAATTAATGTTGTGTCACACACCTCGGTCCAATAGTGGAGTGGGGCCCTCCAGATTCACTGAAGTGACTCACCCAGCATATATAGGCCTGAGTAGTAGACACTCGCCTCATTCATCTCGTTCAATATATGATTTTTTACATCCGTCAACATCTTCCCAAAATCAAAATGAGATTGAAATTCAATGTAATCCAATTATCATTTGGATTGAGGAAAAGAGATTTAGCAGTTTGATTGTTTTGGCCCAAATTTTTGTTGAAAATATTAGAAAATAATTAAATTGTTGTATTTTGGGGTGTGTAAAATGCTATGTGGGATAGGATATGACAAAATAAAGATGGCAAAACCTGAACCACCTGATTGATTTTTCATTTCATATCAAAACTCCTCAGATTCACTCATACTCAATCTAATGCAAAAATGGAACCTAATCTTCCAAAAACCATACATAACAGTATCTGAGGTGCGCCAGCCCCAATATTATCATATCAAGTCTATCTTTCTGTTGTTACTTTTGTTTGATGCCAAAAGATTCATCTGAATTTTTTTTTTTGCGATCAGAAGATTACTTCCTTTGAATAGGGTGCAATTTAATTTCACTGATACACAATGAAAAACAGAAATTGTGGTTTGGTTTAATTTTGTCAGTTCAAACCGCACTACATCTTACACGTGTTTCCTTTAGACAGGCCTCATGTAGATTTGTATTTTGAGTGCCATTTTCAATGGTACCTGATATACTGCGTGCGACTAGATTCTTCAATTAAATTCATGTAGGCCTATTCAGCACCAATCAAGCAAAATCGATTTTTTTTTTTCACAATGTTATGTCTGCCATCAAATTTAAGCTAACAAGGTTATATACTCCAAGCCAATATGCCAGCCATTCACTCTTAATGCAAAAGGTTCTTGATGGTATATATAAGAACCCAAAGCCAAAAAAAGGTTCTAAATTGTGTTAAGGGTTTTACTGAATTGAAAAGGTTCAATACTAATGGGAACACTATGATGGATATTTGACGACCATTGCATTGCGGATTTGGCATGGAATAACCCAGCAGAATGTTTGTGCAAATAAATGATAATAATGTATACATAAATTATTATGAAGTGTATGAACTGATTGATATATATATTATGCATAATATGTACAAATTTTGTAATTTGTAAAAATTATACTGTTGATGGAAATAATACATTACATTTTTGTGTATGGTGCGGATTCCTCCATGCTAAATGAAGATTATCATTTCAGTATGAATGTCTGCAATTTGTTAAAATTATTTTATGATGAAAGTAAATGATCAACTATTAGTGAATTCATGGTAGTAAATAATGCAATGAAACGGTTTCTGGTTTAGTTTATAAAAATTACTCATATATTACAAAACGTTGTTGAATGTTTTCTATTATTAAAATAAGGAGAGTTAATTTTTTAGGGGGAGGGGGGGTTCACACCTTAGCTGTTTGGAATTGAGGTTGGTCTGAATCAGACAGGAGGTGAAGTTCAGTCTCCTCAATGCAGGGTATGTGCTTCCAATCCTAGGGCAAGTGATGAACTGCGGTGTAGCTTGTTGGAACACATGTTGCAGCAAAAAAAACATCTCATTCAAGAGGGATGGAGCGAAAGAACTTTACAGTATTGGTGCAGCCTGATGGGTAGGGTGGGCTGAAAAAACGTTTTTTGGAATTTCAAAATGCCACTTGTATAGAAATTTGGCTATTGCCAAAAAATGAAAATTGGTGCAAAAAAAATTTTGTGGCATGCGATTTGTGCCGGGCCACTCCGGCTTTTATGAAAACTAGTATAAGACCCGTGAAAGCATGCACGTGAGGGAACGGGGATATACAAAGGGTGTTTTGTAATTGCCTAAAGGTAGATTTGGGGAAAACATCACCTCAGTTTCATTGTAGATAATACAGAAAAGCAGCTTGCAAGTTTTCATAACTGGGCAATGAGTAGATTGGTTGGAGTAGCTTAAGGGGTCCGTGAATTAATAGTATGATTTATATTTTCAGCCATTTCGCATGCTTTTTTAGACAATTTTTTTGTCTGAGTCAGCTTCTTGGGATTCAGAAGGCTCAATTTGGTACTTAAATCTTCTTTGAAGGCCATTTTGGATATGAAGCACCATAAACTGGTAGCTTATATTCAAGATATGGCCATTTCTGGGTAAATGTTGGGAATAAGAATTTGGCTTTTTTTGCTAAAAATTTCGAAATTGACCCAACAAAAAATTATTCCAAGTAATTACCCCGAGTCCTCTCCAATGCCCTAAAAATCACTTCCAGTGCATTATCTGCATCAATTTGTGGTTTTAGTTTCCGGTATAGGGGCAATTCTGTAAAGTCAGATTTACAGATTTGACACTTTAGCAGCTTGTGTAGCCCTACCATTACACCTCAGTTATTTCATTGTTAAATAGGGACGAGGTTAGTTAATAGGTATATCAGACAAGCCATCAACCAAAGCTCCAAGATCAATAGGAGCCGAGCTACAAGCGAAATGTCATCGTGTCGGACGTACATCGTGTTAGTGCGTCCGACAATACAATTTTTTTGGACAATTTTTAGCAAAAAAAGTCAAATTCTGATTTCCAACATTTACCCAGAAATGGCTATATCTTAAATATACGCAACCAGTTTATGGTGTTTCATATCCAAAATGGCTTTCAAAGAAGATTTAAGTATCCCTTGAGCCATCTGAAACTAGGGAAGCTGACTCAGGTTAAAAAAATGGTCTAAAAAAGCATGCGAAATTGCTGAAAATATGCATTTTCATAAAAGCCGGAGTGGCACGGCACAAATCACATGCCACAAATTTTTTTTTGCACCAATTTTTTATCACTGGCGTATTGAAATTCCCAAAAATGTTTTTTCAGCCCACCCTACTGATGGCAGATGACTCCAAGGTCCTTCAAAACCAATGGCATATTAGGGGCCCAAAATTAACATGGGAAAGATAGGAAAAGCTGCGAAGGGCCCCGTATCCACCCCATATAATGGCCTCCCCTCAGGCCATTTCTAGATACGCCCCTGTTCAAAACATACGTTTGAAGTCCTGTGTTCTGGAGAAGCAGTACTCCACATTGACCTTGGGAGTTGTGTAACTCCTGACCTTTTTTTAAAATACATTTTTGTCATTCCTGGTGGTGATGAATGACATTGCATGTCACCTTGAAAATTTACTCACTTAATAGTCCTGACTCTGCACTTAGTGCACTATTTGCACCCCCCTGGTTGACTGCCTGGGAAACAAACCTTGGTGGAAGTTGGAAGTGAAGCGATGGAAGCCTTGATTCCTAGGAGATGAAAGAGAGGCGAGTGGTAACCAGCAGAAGGACCTGGGTGGAAGGTGGAAGCGGAACAATCGATGCCCAGAAGATGGAAGGGAGGGGAGTGAATCGAGTGGTGACCAGCAGGCGGATCTGAAAAACAAACCAAGGTGGAGTGTGGCAGGTGGCAGCACTTGCAAGCACTGTCGGCATGTGCAATCTAGAGTCATCATCATGCATCAGTGGTTAAGTGCATTCTGGAACAGACTGCTACTTATGTCTTGCTTGTAAGTGCCATCTTCACCACATGACCAATATACAACAGTGCATTTAAATGAATAAAATTCTTGATGCTGCATGTTGCCACAGACCGTAGCCTAATTTAAAAAGACATTCTCTTCACCTTTCACTAGTACATTCAAAAGTGGCGCACATTGAGTCTGCTAACCTCATGTAGAAATTAGGCCTAGTACTGTCAATGTGGTTTCCACAGCACATTATGGCCTTAGGCACCTACTGATGTATGTCACAAAACATTTCTGAATCGGTGACGTCACTTTGATTGTTTTCTTGACCAATCAGCGTCCAGAAAGCAGTACTCCCTGCTTGTCTGTTGATATACAGACCGGAACTAGATTGAGTACTGTTATGTAGGCATTTTTTAAAAGCCCCAGGAGGGCCATACCAGGACAAAATTTAAGGCAGAGCGATTCTATTTTAAGCCCCATGTAGGAGGGCAGAAGTGCAGGAGGGCCATACCGGGACAATATTTAAATGGGAACCCAAAAAAAATGGAATCGCTTTGCCTTAAATTTTGTCCTGGTCCATTGCTATAATGCCTACAGTATAGCCCAAGGGGCAAACAACTTTAAGATAAGAAGAGAAAAATTTATATATGATCAATATTTTTCTAAGCGCTACGTCTGCAACAAAAGTAATTTTTGTATTTTACCATCAGATACCAGTTACCAACATGCATTAGTTCATTGTTTCTTGAGGCTTCATAAATTTCCTATGTTTCAAGCCATTCCAGATTAAAATCAGATCTTTCATAGCTGTTTGCCACATGAAAATACTCCTTGCTTTATGTGTGCGACACGAGTGCCTTTCCTCATATTCATTGGAATTTTTTCATGAACTGGATTTTTCACAAGCATGAAAGGCTCCAAAACAACTAGGTTTGCTTGATACTAGATCTTATTGGCAAAAAATTCAACTGACATAACCGTATATAAGTCTCCTTTTTAAAGAGTCTTTCTCGATATATGCTTCTCAGTGACAAACCTCATGGTGTGAGCCACACAGTTTTTTACCTGAACTTTATGGCCTTTGTGGGATATGTAATGAGTCTTCATAGAGTTCCGCCAGCCTTGTGCGATCTGTTTTCGTCTGACCATCTCATTCAACTTGGCCTAATGGATATTGCACATCAGTCACTTTTAAGCTCTTTTATGCACCCACAATGCAAGTGAGCACTGATTCATACTCTTTTTATCCCCTTTTTATGATGCGCTTCTGTTTTTAACTGTTGCATGATGTTGATATGTAGGACAAACCTGACAATGGTCGCCCCGTATCAAATGGCTTGTTGAAAGCACCTGAGCTTGAAATACTAACAAGTTCAGCATTCACAAATTAATCAAAATGGTTATAAGTGCAATGCCATCATAATTCCTGGTTATCAGACCTTGTTTTTGGAAAATATCCATCACTCATTTATGGACTCATATAGGGATTGTTTTGTCTAGAAAGGATAACATCTATCAAGGGTTGTGTCTACATATTTTACATGATATTATAATATTATATACAATATTATGAAAAAATATCTTATTATCTATTAATCTAAATATGAAAAAACAAACATTTCTGACATTGGTAGTTGTGCGGACAGTAGTTGAATAATTTCTATTTAGCATTTTTGGTAGCAATATAAAACTCTTCAAAACTTAAAATGAATAATATTATGCTAAATAAATAAATTTCGTCAGCCTAAAGCAAAATTGGCCTATGTCAGACTTAGGTCATTTTTCCATTCTGGTACCATAGGAAGGCCCTTATGCATGTGTCAAAAAAATGTGGACTCCTAAATTAGTTATAAACGCCTCAAAACCCTAACTCAATTTTTGCACAAATGGCCGAAATCCTTTGAACTTAGGTCATTTGGACTTAGGCCAATTTCGTTATCACTGATTTTAGTGGATATCATCAATATTTTTCGGTCATAATTGTGAGCATTAATTTTATTGAAGTTGTTTCCTCACATTTCATTCATAAATTTTATGGAGAATTGCTTAATAACGCAGCTAGGCCACAAAATAATTTTGGCAGAAGTCATTTTGGTTTAAAAAAAAGAAATTTGCCTAAGTCAGTTTTTGGCTGTTTGCCAAAAATTACCAAAAATGACTTAGGCAATTTTGCTTTAGGCTGACGTGATGGTCTGACAGCTTCACAAATCATTGGCTCTGTCTGCTACATGCTGCCTCAGCTCACAGTTAACAAGTAGTATTTTGATGCACAGATGTCAAACCCGCAGATGGCAGGGAGGAAGAAGATGACAACAACATTGCTGTCCTTCCTTTTATTTATATTTATAATCAGCACTGTTTACACAAATGAAGAATCCAGCAATTGCCTTCAGACGAATGTGGATAAATTCATTCATAATTGCACGGTGCCAATCTACGTGTTCTCCAAGGTACGTTTATTTGATATACATTGGTCCCTGCGTGATAAAACTGCCCCTTTTACATTCATAAAGTGGTCTCTTGTGGGAGTGCGGTCTCTTGTGGGAGTGCGGTCTCTCATGGGGGTGTGGCCTCTTGTGGCAGTGAAAAATGCACTAAAAATACTAGTTAGTGAGGGAGGAAAACAGTCACATAAAGCAGGTCGGTCTTACAACAGGGGTCTTGCAACACAGGTACCACTGTAATAGCTTGGAATTTTTAAAAGGTATCATTTATGATCAATACCAGGTGCATTTTGATACGTTGGAGCTCATATGATATGTAAGCTATATTTGTCAATTGCCATTTGTTTTTATTCTGTCATAATGCATAATTTAAACACAGTCAATATAAATTTAGATGACTGGAAAATGACACTTTCCTTTATACTAATCTGTAGGGAGCTTTGTGACACCAGGGGCTTATCTAGAAATTGCCTTGCAGGTCCATAACAAAATATTGATTTTCAATAGTTTTTTTTTAATCGTCTGCCTGAATATTTTAGCTTTTCTGTCCATATCTTAGCATTTCCCTTTCATTTGGTGGGCAACTAAACTCTTGGCTTGAAATGTATACACATCCTTCCATTGCAGGGTTCGTTACAGTAGACGAATCTCAAGTGCTTACAAATGCCTTACATTCAGCTGTCTTCAGTGTGTCAATGATGTTATTGGAGGTGTTGCTGTTATCTCCAACACTGAAATAAGCTGTGTTTTCATTGACTCATAGAGCACTCAGTGACGTGTATATAAAAACAGTGATGTGTATCACTGCTATGCTAAAAGATAGAGCAGGTAGGATGTGAGTCAGAAGCAGTGCAGTAGATGTGTCATAATTCTGAGACATTGCTCTGTTGATGAAGTGTTGAGAAATTCTGCACAATAAAGGCTTGTCCACGGGAACTTGGGGGACTGATACAGATTTTGTTTGGGGGCCTAGGGGCTTGAAAGTGTGTATTTGTTTTTTTTGGGGGGGGAGGATTTGTTTTACGGGGGTGTGTCTTTGCGGGGGGGGACTGGCTTTGGAAACTGTGCGTTGTTTTTGGGGGGAGGGCGTTGCGTGGGGGTCGGGTTTGAAACTCAAAAATGATTTGCAAAAAGGTTGGACATATCGTGATTAAATTTTGTTGAAGATCTCAGATCTCAAATTGCTACTTCAAGCCATCTTTCGACAGTTCTCATTTCCACATGTGTGATTCCGTTATGGCATCATGTCAATTTCAAAAGCATATATAATTATATATATGATCTTTTCTCTGTTGGTAGTTTTGTAAACTGTCCAATTCATCTTGCTGATGTTTCTTTTGTGTGAAACCAGAAAAAATAATTGTAATACTACATGTTTTACAACTTTTACTGATTATTACAGTTTGGTAAAACTGTTAAATGTTTTGAAGTTGGTTTGCTCCCATGCTCTGACATTCATTGAGAAGCTTGTGAGGTCATTGGTTAGACTAATTACTCATATGCTATTGCATGGTATGTATAGGCTATGAGTCAGTCACACGCTTATGAGTAATAACAAGCATCGGCCAAGTATTGGGACTGACATCACTGGCAGCATGCAAGATCATTTTTTGTAAGCACTTGAAGTTTGTCTACTGTAATACTCACCCTGCCAATAAGTGCCATAAAATTCTGAAGTTTTCAAATCATTTAACAGCTTTTTTCCGGCGCGATTTAAGTGATTGATTATGGTTTTCTACAAAGAAACTGATTGAAACAACAAGCAGGCAACAACGAAACACTCAGCAATCCATTCAATTGCTTTGAGAGAACTGAAACTGTTAATTATGTAGGTCACACCGGAGGAGAGGCAATCTTTTTGTTACACCTTCACAAAAAAGTGTATCATGTAGTCAGGGCAGGCTCAGCACGCTTACACTGAGAAGTGAGGATCAGGGCCGTGCAGAGCCTGTAGTAGGCCCAGGCCAATTAAAAAAAGTAGCCCCCCCCCCCTCTTCAGAGTGACAAATTCTGAGGATTTGTGAAAAAAAAGTGTGTATTTGTTGTTTGATAAACTGTTGATTTATTCACACAACCTGTCGAAATTTACTAATTCCGCGAGATAAGATTCAAACAAAGGTTTCTTGTTACTGGCATTATTTTTGAAAATTTTACCAAATCAAGGTGACAACTGACAAGGTACAAACATTATGAAGCATACAATGGATTTTTGATTTCGTGACCTAATCTCACAATTGCCAAATTGCTATTGAATGCTTAGAGCTGTTTGAAGATTAGCGGTCCAAGCAGTTTCAAAATTAACTTTCAACTTGGTCATGTGGTGTCACCGGCTTAAAAAATATTTTGTTTCTGTCAGTTTTGTTTAATCAGTTCATTCAGTGCTATCATATCCCGCAGCATAGGTGACAGTAAACAAACTAATTAAATGAGTTAAGGTACTTCATCAAATAAGAAGATTAGGAGACAAACAGAAAACTGTCGATGATGTCGCAAAGCCAGTTTGAAAATTGAAAATAAGAAAATCAATTTTTCCAGTGGACCGCCAATCTGCAAAGAGCTCTAATAATCTTATATAAGAAATTAATGTTACTAAAGACTCAGTAAAGAATTCAGCCAATTAAGAAACATGCATGAAAGTGCAATTTTAACAAATTCATAAGTCATAAAAACTATAGTTTCAAAATCTTTGCAAATGTGATGTTTCAGTAAAGACTTAGATTCTAATTTCTGTGATGCTTTTGGGACTTCCAACCTTTCACAAATCACACAAGGAAAAAATTTAGACTACAATTTCCATGACAAACATCTCAAATTGCACACTAATCAGCCTATCTAGAAAAATTATACTGTGAAAACCTTTCTTGCTTCATTTGAGAAACTTCTCCAATTAGATTTGAAAAGTCCAACAATTTTGCAAAATCACACTTGATTTACAGAGTAGTATGTCTACTATAAAGCCATTCCAGGAATCTACCAGGATTGACAAAAATTCTGCTGGGCAATATGGATATTTGGGAACATGCATTACCCAATTTCAATTTAAGAGTTTCTCCATATATATATTCTTTGGGCTAACCGAATCAATTTTAAAGTTAACATGGAATAATCTTTTCAGCAGCTTGATTTCACCCTCCAAACCTTGTGAAATATGGTGGACATACTTTTGCTGAAACTCTCCAACCTTCTTGGTTAAATCCTTTCTATCGTGCTCTAGAAATCCCCCGAGAAATGAATAGTTTACAAATGTTTCTGAGACCTGCAAATCTTTGACAAAGAACGTGCTTCTTCTCCAGCATTTCAGCCCGTCTTTCTCTGAAGGTGGTTATGTTATCTTGCAATTAATTGTTATTGTCTCTTATTAAATCTGGCGTGGAAGTTGGAACCTTGATATTCTACAATAAGGTTGACTTCAGTGATGAATTACTCAAATCACTCCTTATTTCACATCTTTCAATCTTATATGAGCAGAAAAATACTAATCATGGGACAGACTGGCCTTCGTGGCAAGTGACTGCTTCTTCCACCTCTTAGATGCCAAAAAAAAAAATTAAAAATTTAGAAAAAATATTCCCGAAAAACTTCTTGGATTGTGTGATACACAACCAATAGTTTGGCATGCTTGCTCAATCCTGGACCAAATTAAAATCAAAATTTAAGATGGTGCCTCAATGACAGAGAGCCTATAGTATTGTACAGGGCCCTCTCATCAGATTCGGAGGCCATACGGTTCTCCCTAAGAACATGGACAACAACTTCACAGAATAATATCTACTAAATAACTGCAGAGAAAGATATGGATTTACACTAAATGAGAAATGAGTCGAGTTGCCTTTTGTTGGCGTAAACAACAGTACACTAAAGTAACTGAAATTCTGATGAATATTGAATAAAAATCATTATTACGTAAATGTATTCCCAACAATAGAGATGTGAGGGCCCACCAAATTATTTTGCCGCTGAGTCCAAAATGGCACCAGTCTACCCTTGTACAAATCGAGTATAATTTCATTTTCGCGACGCGCGCCATGCGGTTTACTTTACTTTTGAGGTAAAACCCCTGAAACCCCCCTGCCCCCCCCCTCTGCTCAGGCCTGGAGAGGATGTGTATACAGGTTTTTCGCCAGAACAATTGATCATCCCTTGTCAAATATTTAGATACTTCTATATCCCATTAAGTTAAGGTTTTTCTAATTTTTTCTTTCAGGCACATAACCTCATTGGAAATGCTGACTACCATTATGGCTGTGAGCATATGAGCAACTTTACTTTCATTTTTCTTGGTGCGAAATACACATTCGTGAAAGTCATCATTCACTGTGAGTGCAATGAGGACTTCACTCTTGAAAATATCACTTCACTGGTAAGTATGACTGTTGTTGATCAGCAAGCATTCTAAGGCAACATTTTGAATTGCATCACTGTATAGTGACATTGAGCTTGATCTCTCAAATAATTGAAAATTTTTTTTTTTTTTACAAAATTATGTTTTTAAAAAAGTTGTTGGTCTAAATCAAAGTTTTAACAGAGGATATTTCATTTTAAAAAGTGTCTGAATTCCAGGTAGAGGTTGGCATTTGTCTTCACTGACTTTCATGAAGAAGTCAATTTTTTTTAATATTCAGTCTCAAAAATACTTTTTGTATATTATGCCTCGCACCTTTTTGTTAGTTAATGTTTGGTAAAGTTCTTCTTGAATTCTATGAAATTTAAATTTACAAATTCCAAATTTAGGGTTTAGCTGCTCTTTTTCGCAATTTCGCTAATATATCAGTGCTGTATATTTGTATAAACTCACTATTAATTAAGACGAGAATTAAATCGATGTGTAAATCATACAAATTGTTAAGACTATCTCTTAGCCCTCAGATACTACACTTTTACCTAAAAAGTTTTATACGGAACCCTTATAGATAAGGAATCCTAAAAGGTTTATTATTCATTTTTAAAAAGGATCCAACAGCAAAAACAAACAACACTCAGATAATCCATCTGCACTGAACTCCCTCAATGGAACCCCTTTCGCTAGTTGGGAGCATAGAGTTCCATCATAGGGCTTTTCCACCAATATTGAACTCGCTTCAATTCAGTTGAACTCTTAACAAAATTTTGAACCTTTTTTCGGGTGTGATTTCTTTAAATATACCATCAAAAACCGTTTGCGTTAAGAGTGTAATTTCCGTTCTTCAGCGGCTGTAGCCTAATCATTACCTTCTTGAAAAGTGCATTAACTTGCAGTTTATCTTTCAGAATTCACACAGAACCAGATTTGCATTCCTGGAACTTCCAATGATGGAAGTGCTTTACGTATCAACCAATTATTCATCTGCGACTGGTCTTGCCAAGTGCTTCTTATCGACCGATTTTCTTGACGTTCATCAAAATATTTTGGGCAAAAGTCTTCTGATAATAGACAAAGGAAATAATAAAAGTGAAAGTTACCTGGCAAGCTCTTTTGATACAGTAAGTAATTGCTGGTGAGAGAATGTGCGCAGACATCATTATATTTTGAAAAAAATATTCTCTTTCTCAAACTATTAGAGATGATCTTTACGGATAGTGTGTTTTGATATGATAATTTGATAACCCGATTGGCACAATCAGTTCTTCAAAGATGACAATAGTATGCTAGTTTTTTTAACCGACAAAAGTTAAAAGTCATTTTTCTTACTTTTTGGCACTATTAGAAACACTTCTTTGGATTATGCAATAATTGAGCTTTCCAGACAATTAATTGTGTCTGATATTATGAAGCATTTGTTTGAGTTATGCTATAATTTGGCTTCCTGTGATTTAGTTGCCTCCAATATTTTTAAGTTTTTTAAAAATATGTAGTAACTGAGCTTTCCTAGTGACAGATTGTTTTAAAGAAATCAGAAGAATACTTGGCAATAGATTTATGTGTAGCCCAACCCAAACTCAGACTCAGACGTAATTTATTTCAACATAATAAAAAGCTACATAAAAAACAAATATATAAAAACAGAGGAAACCTTCCAAAAGCATTATGTGCCGCTAAGGGAGGGACACCTACAAATCATAATTGATTATTTTATACTCCTACCAAGTGCGTCCATGTGAGTCGTCAGGCATCCAGTAAGTCTGGTCTGAAAATATACTTATTTGTCCAATTATTTGGAAATCATTCTTTCTTTCCATCCTTTGTTTTCCAGGTATGTTCTTGCGCAGGTGGCATGACCTGCAACTTCTCTTTATCTCCCTTGCAAAATGATGCGCCACTGAATTTCCGTGGAAGGATCCTCGACGTTACGCTAATACCAGTGTGATACTTACACATGAACATAACATCCATTTATTCGTATATTTCTATCAATTGTATGTCCTTGAGAAAATTTGATCGATCTCTGTGTAATCATACCCCTAAGTGAATTGTCATATGGAAGTGAAAGAATTTTTCACTCTTATAAGATTAACCTTTCAAGCTGATACAAACTTATACAGTACTCGTAATCCTATAAGAACTATTCACTCCGAAAAGAACTTTTTACTCTGACAAGTTTTTATTTCTGATAAGGTAAGACACCACCTCCAAAGCGAGAATTTGTCAATGTCTGCTGAAAGTATAGTGGAAACTCCTGCACATGGGAAATTTGTAATTTTCAAAAACTTTTTAACAGGATACCTGGGCAGGAGTTGTGATACTGATAGAGTGGTCCCTGTTTTATAAGACGCCCCTTCTGCGGTCATGAAGCCGCCTCTCATGGGGGTGCAGTCTCTAGTCGGGGTGCAAACTGCACTTAAAACATTACCTGGTGAGGGAGGAAGGCTGTTGCTAGTTGGCCTTAACACAGGGGGTCTTATAAAGAAATTACCACTGTAATAGAGCGGTAGACGAGAGCAATTTGCCGCCAAAGGCGTAAAATTGCGATCGCTTATCGATCCTTCCCACACCAGTCATGCACGTATTGAAAAATCATGATAGTTGAGGTTTCAGCAAGAACGTGTCATTTTCATTTTGTGTTTCGCGGCGCTGTCACTGCCTCAAATCGACGCACTGCATGACATTGCCGTAAAATCTTTTTTTCTCTCTGCCAGTTGATTACCGCTCTCTTCTGACATGGCAGATTGCATATTAATTGATTATGATTACACAAACCTTTTTAACTGCCTTTCATTGACCATCCTTCTTTTGATTTGTCCTAATTGCAGTTTGCCCCATTTGTCGTAGAGAAGGAAGGAGAGAACGGCGTCTTCTTTGGCTACTGCATCGAAATCCTTGACTATTTGCAGAACGCCTTTAATTTCAGGTACTTATACTGGTTATTGTTATTTTATTATATCCTTTATATTAAGCTCGGGTATAACATATATTTAGAATCATATCTTTCATCAGTGTAACGGTTGTTCATTGGCAAATGTTTTTAGGGGGTGGGGGGCTTGCGAAGATTCAATACTATTCTAAATGAAATGGCTTGGAAACTATCGATTTCCAAAGATGTTTGTGTGATCATCTGCCGAATCTTATAGTTTCTCAAACTTTTGGGAGGACAACTGCAGCCCTGCCCCCAACCCTCCTCCCATCCAGTATGCCTATGATGTTGTTTGTCGATATACAACTACAGTCTTGACAAAAAGGTTTATATGGGACCTTTGAGAGTTCTATGAGCTAGTATAGACGAGGAAACTTGAAAGGTTCATTATTCGGCTTTTAAAAAGGTTCCAACAGCAAACAAAACGACATTTAGATAATCCAGTTGAACTGAACTACCACAATGGAACCCCTTTCTCTCAAGTTGAGAGCATAGGATCCTATCTTAGGGCCGTCTTTCCAAGTATTGAGCCTTTTAAATTCAGTTGAACCCTTACAAAATGTAGAATCTTTTTTCGGCTCTGGTTTCTTTATATATATATATATATATATTATTTTATTCACAACGAAATATCAACACGGTACATATATACACCATCGAGAACCTATTGCATAAAGAGTGTGTATATTTACTCCAAAGTTGGCAGCATAATTCATTTTGTGATTTTTTTGCTACTGTGTAAATGTCAAAGTGTCCGTAGGCACAATATCCTTTACAGTACCACATGTCACAAAAATGTAGTCAATCATTTAGCTGGTAATATGTAACAGTTTCAATTCAGTACCACATATCACACTGATCCAGAGGTTGGTGTCAATGCAAATGGAAAGTGGACCAGTTCTTTGGGATTCCTGACAAGAGGGGTGAGTCAGTCAATGCTCCTGCTTGGTTCAAAATATGTTCATTGTCAGTTTTTTCCCCCGTCTAACTATTGTAAACGTTGATGCTTTCCGCAATATTTCACTCTCACATTTCAAATTGTGTACATTTATAATTGTCCTGGCACCTCTTGACTGCCAATATACATTCATGTTACCACATTTTCTATGGACTTAGATGAAATATACTTGAAAAATGGTTGAAGGACTAATAATGATTTTGATTAAAAAAGAACATATCAAAGGAATGGCCATTTTTTAGGAAAATTGATGTCTGCTAAAAGTTCCAGCAATTTCATTGTTTTTGTTTTTTTTTAATTCTATACCTCATTTGAAAGTTTGACCTTTCTTGTCATAATGAATTCATAGGAAACTGACATGGTGCTGAGTGACCAGTGTGACCATAACAGGAGAGAGAAGAAAAGCTGTCGATTTCACTTATCTGTTTTTCGAAGATCCTTCCGTTGTGCTAATGAAGACGTCTGAGCGTCAAGTATCCATACTAAAACTATTAAAGGTAACCAATAACAGAAAGTTGTGTGATCTTTTGTTCTCAACAAACAGAATTATTGTGAGCTGTATTAGTTCTTTCGGGGCATTTTTAGCAGCACAGCTGCTCTTACCCCAAGAATTTCATGCAATCTCGTTAGCACTCTGGAGATCACTCTCTTTCACCAATCTCATTCAAATTTACTCTACATTCTCTGTAGGTTTTTAACTTATGGAAAAAATTATAAAGAAACTAAAATGGACTGGCTTTCATGGGTCAAAGGTCAACCATGCCTTCTTCTTCTTCTCCTTATTATACCCGTGACCGGTGTGCCTGTGTTGGTGTTGGAACCATATAATTTTAAAGCGGTTGGGATTGGCCCACCAGCTCCTGCATAATCCCCACCTCTGATAGAGATTTGCCTCACCAGTAAGTTCCAGGGCTTTGGAGTCGGGTAGTAAATGAACCGACTCCGACTCCCGACTCCTTTGGCTTCTTGAAAAGCGACTCCGACTCCGACTCCGACTCCTTAGGTCTCCTAAATTCCGACTCCGACTCCGACTCCCGACTCCACTTATCGGCATTATTTCACACATATATTACATGATTAACATTGGACAAAAGTACTTCTAGAAATTTTCCACAGGCTTTTGTACTTGCATATCTGTTCAGGAAATTTTTATTAAAATTCAAGGTACATTTCACATTGTTGTAACTGTGTTTTTGTAAATGATATTAATTATTTATAAGGAGTCAGGAGCATCAAATTAATTTTCGACTCCGACTCCGACTCCACCTGAAAATCAAAGTTCGACTCCGACTCCGACTCCGACTCCACCCGAAAACCTCCGACTCCACGACTCCGACTCCTGACTCCGAATCCGACTCCGACTCCAAAGCCCAGCCAGTAACTTGAGTAAGTGCTAGGTGATTCTAAATTCCACATAATATTGCTAAGTTGTGGCAATAAATCAGCGATCAGACTGGCATTGTACAATCTGTTTCCTATACTCAGTATGCTATCAGAATTCCATATTGTCTTGCTTCACTTTTGGGTTTTTTTCTACAAAAAATCTTTGAATTATCATTGAAAAGTGCGAAACGAGTGTGGCAAGTTATACAATTTTCAATGTTAATTAAACCCGAAATATATTTGTGAAAGTATATATTGATATTTTCAAAGTCATGCACCATTTCATTGATGCTGCAATAAAACACACTCTTTGGGCATAATCTCAACCACTGAAATTTACTCTTTAAAAAATACCTGCTGCCGCAAGTGCTACCCTAGGCCACAGATGCTGCTGTTTCAATACAAATTTAATTATCATCAAGTTTTTAAAAAAGATGACCTCTAAGGTCACAGAAGTAGTTCAGGGTCATTTACGTCGGGAGGCATTGAAGGTCTTGCAGTGATGTACAATCCTTGTGAATTTGGTGATCTATGGTTCAGTACAAATGCAGTTATCTTATACATAGGCTGTTCACAAATATGGCTGCTGAGGTCACTGAAAAAGATCAAAGTCACTCATGCCAGAACTCCTTCAATGTTTTTCTGTAATACACAATCCCCGTTAGTTTGGTTGTCATGGGATCAACATTTAACTGAAGTCATCATGTAAACTAGTTTTTTACAAATATGGCTACCAAGGTCAAAGAAATAGTTCAAGGTCACTCATGTCAGAATTCCTACAAGACCTCACAGTGATACACAATCCCTATTAGTTTGGTGATCCTAGGATCGATACCAGTGGAGTTATCGTGTACATAAGCTTTTCACAAATATGGCTGCCAAGGTCGCAGAACTAGGTCAATGTCAATCATGTCAAAACTCCTTCAAGGTCTTACAGTGATACAAAATCCCTGTTAATTTGGTTATCCTAGGATCAATACAAATTGAGTTATCTTGTAAACAAGGATGGTGGACAGCTAGACAGATCGACAGATGGACAGACGGACAGATAGACGGAAGCCGCTCGGCTCTGCAATACCCAGGCCATGTGAACATGGCCGAGGGTAAAAAGCACTGTTGCGTTAGACCAGTTACTCCTCTTACCAAAAGTGTGGCTGATATATTTTTCGATGATCAGAAATTCGGAATTGTGAGCTTAATTATCTTTCAAATTTACAATTTGACATTCATAGGCTTATATTCTGTAAAGTGTACACTGTTATGGTAATACAATCACTACAGTTTTGCCAACTTCTGTCAGTAATAATATAATATAATCCCTTATTATCTTTAAGCCCATGGTTTGGATACTATGCATAATTTCCTTTGTGTTGGTGGTCGTCACTTTGTTCGGTCTGGAAGAGTGTTCTGTTACTCCGGACGATCATCTAGCGAAAAGAATGTCCTTATTCACGGCAACCATTATGACGTATGGCATTGCATTACAAAGGGGTAAGTATGACAATGTCATTTTAAGCCAGTGGCGTAACTAGGGGGTCTCGAGCTGGTGGGGATCAAGGGGGTTGTCACCTAGAGCATGCAATTTTAGCAAACAGGCAACCCCTATACGAATTTTGTATTTTAGTCAAGATTTTCATGTTATGTATGGAAACTCCTGGGGAACACAAGTCTAGTATGAGGGGAGGGGAGGTCACATGCCACTTGTGCCCTCCCGCTAAGGACGCCACTGTTTTAGACATAGATGAAGAGGTCACCAGATTACTGAAGTTTTATTTTTAAAACAATTTCTGTGAGATGAAAACAGTGACTTGACAAAGGTTCCCAGATTTACAAGATAATAACTATTTGTCATTTGTTTCTTGAGGTCTACCAAGGGAACCACATAGCAGAGGAGGCTCCATTGTACTAAAATTCTACTTACTTGGAACATTTTGCGTAGCAACAGTCATCTGTGGAAATCTGATGACGTCACTAACTACCAATGAAGTGAAACGTCCTTTTAATACCCTCGCAGAAATAGCTGATGATCCCGCCTACATGGTGTATATCGGGGAGTTCGGAGCACAAAGATCCTTGCTTGAAGTAAGACATTTGTTTTTTAATCATTTATATATTTCAGTATCATCAATGTGATATTAAAAGGCTTATATTGAAAAAAAACAAAAAAAGACAATTTACATTACAGTAGACGAATGATGAGTAATAACATTCAGCTACTAGTGTATATCAATGACCTAACAACAAGCCCTATCCATTGCATTGCAATTAACTGTCAATTTGTGACTCATTTGTCATTAAGTAGCTTAATTGTGACCTCATTGGTTAGTAGTATGACTTGTTCACTGACTCTGGTTAATGACATGGAACATATAGCAATTACTGTTATAAGTTATAACAACAATTATTGTTATCGTAAAATCAACGCTTTACTACCGCTAAATGACAAATTTTTCATGCAGTTGCCATTAATGAGTGCCAGCTGACTTTTTTATCTATAATAAGCAGATTTAGTGATGGCATTCTGTATAATTGAGGAATTGTCAAATTATTGCTTCAGAATGCCAACCCGAAATCTGTGTATGGCCGCCTATGGAAGAAGATTGAATATTTAGAAGGAATGGACAGAGTTTATAAAGTGATCTTAGAAGATAAACCAACGGTTTCAATTGGGGACTTAACGGGAACAAGGGACAGAGCCTACAGAACTGGTCTGTGCAACTGGGCATTCTTGAACGAGAAATTCTTCCCTGCCTACTTCGGTCTTGCTTTGCCAAAAAATTCACCATACACCAAGGCTTTTTCTGATGAGTAAGTCATAATTAAGTATAGCATGAAGTTTCATTTTTTCATAATAAGAACTAAGATTTCTCATAGCCATAAATATTCGGTGCATGGTAAAATTCAACAATCAATGACCCCCATGTTTTTAGTTTTAGGGGCGAGCATTAAGATGATCAGGGGGGCTTGGAGTTTTCCTCAACGGGAAATTATTTATTTCACGATAGCAGTGATAATGATTTTTTTTTTCAGGCTGCACAATGCTAAGAAATACCCCAACAAGGAATATTGATGACTGCTCGGAGAGAATTTATTTATTTTACAGAAACTGGGAAAGAAATGATTTAATTTTAAAAAACCCAAGCCTCCTCCGGATCCTCCCCCTGGAGATCAAATGGTTGCCCCAGTATTTCAGCTATATCCTTCTCCTGTTCTAGTATGCCAAACAAATGCAAAAATTCAGAACTTAAATTATAATTCCATTCTTTTCCATATGGACATGGATGTTACCAGTTTCACAACTTGTTCACCATTTATTGCCTCCAGAAGTTCTAGAAGTAGCCCTGTGGCAGATCCAGGGGGGTCCGGGCAGGGCCGTGCAGAGCAGTGGCGTAGCTAGAAATCCAGGAGTGGGGGGGCCAAGGGGGGGCCAGGGTCTCAACCAGGGGGGCCGACCTTTCGCGGCATTTTGGGCGCAATACAAAGTAAGAATTAACACCACAACACAAGCCCTTTTTACAACAGACATAGGAACATTGACGCTCTTTCTTCAGGCGAACACTTACTGCATTTACTATTTAATTTATATATGGTACAAAAACCACTAAATATTCTTTCACAATTACTTATTAGAGAGAAATGACTTTCCATAAAACCAGTTGGACAGAGTGCAAACTGTTGATTTCAGCCATTCAATTTGTTGTTCGCACAGAATGAGAGGAAATGGGGGGGCCAGTGGGGGGGCCACTAATCCATTTGGGGGGCCTTGGCCCCCCCAGGCCCCCCCATAGCTACGCCACTGGTGCAGAGCCTGTAGTAGGCCCAGGCCAAAATGAAAAAGTAGGCCCCCCTTCAGCGGCCTCAGGTTAACAAATTACGACCATATTAAGTATATTTTCTGGAGGCATAAAAACCAACCCAGGGCCATTACATTGGTGATTTGTGGCTTTTCCTATCTTGCCCATGTTAGTTTTTGGTGCGGATGGGGGGAGGGTGCATGGGATATGGCCCCAATGCCCCCCCAAGTACGCCATTGAACCAAGCATATTTCTCTTAATGATAAACTTAATTTATTCACACAAGACAAGATGAAATTTACTCACTCCAGGTTAAAATCTAAATTTCAAAGCCCTTATATAAAAAATCACCTTAGATTTTGAATTACCAGCATACATTTAATAAATTCTGCCAAATCAAGCTAGCTGACAACTGACAAGGCACAATTATTATGAAGAACGCAATAGACTTTCCATTTTTGACCTAATCTTACAGAATTACCAAACTGCTAATGGATGCTTAATATAAAAAGTTCAAGATTACTGAAGATTTTACTTGGGGCAATTAAGATACATCAGAGTACAATTAAAAGATCAATGAGAAATAAAAACAAAGTCGCAAAATCCTTGCAACAAAAATGTGAAATTTCAATACAGACTGAGATTCTGACTGTGATACTTTCATTGCTTACGGCCATTCACAAATCTCAAGAAAAAATTTAGACTAGTATTTTGATGCAATTTTAAAGTCTGGCACTCCCTTGCAAACTAATCTGCGAATCTTAAAATTTACCCAGTGAAAGTTTTTATTGCCAAAAAATCTTCAACAAGATTTGAAAATTCCAATGATTCTGCAATAGAACTGTTGATTTACAGAGTAGGGAGGTGAGGAGACATTCGTTCCCTATCATTGAACAGAAGTAAGACACTATTCACATAAGCACATTAAAACTATGTTCATTTGATGCAACAGTTGCCAGGATTGATAAAAATAAGCAGGGTAACTTGGATTTTGGAACATGTTACAAAAGTTCAAGTAAAGAATTTCCTTATAGATGTTCTTCAGGCTGACCAAAACCAACTAAACTAAAAGTTCACATGGAAGAATCTTTTCAGCAGCAAAATTTCACCCACAAGATCTTGTGAAAAAACATCTCACAACGAGGAACCACACTAAACAGCTATCCCACCAGGTGGCAGCACTATCAATGCTACCAGCTGGGTAGTCCAGAAAAGCATGCAGCTGCATGATTTTCAAGACAAAAACAGACCTGTAGACTTTAATATTCATCCCACTTGCAAAATTTAAAAAGCAACATTGAGGAAATAATATTATCCTACCACTAGACTAATCAAAATTGTTGTTTCTATAAAATTTTCCGTGCATTCAGTAAGTGAACTTGATTTAGCTTCTTTTTTTTTACTTTTGGGAAAAATCATTGCTTTCGAATGGTTAGAGTTAGCAAGATGGTTTTGATGCCAAAAGATACCTATATTACAGGACTACTTGAAAAGAACATTTAATGCTCCTAACTCAATCAGTTTTTTTTAGATTAAGCATTAAGTCCCCCGAAAAAACAATTTTGGGGGGTTTTTTGCGACATTGTTGTTTGCAGGGGTTAAAAGTCTGTTACGAAGTTTGCGAATAAAATAAAACAAAATCTATCATCAAGCACTATACTTGCAGATTCAAAGTAGGTAAAAATTATTTTTGAGAGTCCAATGGTTGCCAATATGTGACGAGATACATTTCAACATGCACAAACTAAATTGTGACGCCAAAAGGCCGATTTTCTACTTTTTTGAAACATTCTTATGTTCAGAGCTTTTAAAATCTGCTATAAAGTTTGATAGAACAATTTCAAACCAAATCTATCATCAAGGAACATACTTGTTTATTGTCAAAATGTAAAAAATTATTTATTAGTGTCTAATAGTTGCTGAGATATGTTACACCATTCACAAACTGCGTTATGACGTCAGAATGCCTATTTTTTTTTAAGGTATTCTTGTGTTCAGAGATTCAAGTTGGATGAAGTAAATTCAAACCAAATCTACCATCAATGACAATATTTGCATACTCTAAAAAAGGAAAAATCATTATTGACATGCACAAACTGAGTGAATGCCCCGATATGCCTATTTTCGACATTTTTTTTAGACGTTCTTTTGATCGGAGCCTTAAAGTCCACTATTAAGGGGCTGGCCAGATGATCTTGGGGGGGGGGGGGGAGCTATGGATATATGGTGAAAAAAAGATTGTTTCCCACTTGACACTGAAAAAAAAAGTTTGTCCAGCACATGGAAATAAATAAAAAGAAAGTTGTTTCTACCTGTAGCTAGGGTCCGCAATGTTAAAAGGGTTCATCCCGTGCGTAAAGTCCATTATGTAGCCCCCCCCCCCTCCAACTATCTGGTCGGCCTCTAAGTTTGAGAAAATAAATTCGAACCAAATCTTTCATCAAGGACTAACACTTGCAGATTCTAAAAAAATATAATATTGTTTATGAGTGTCCAAATTAATGAAGAGATATGTTATTTACACCATGCACAAACTGAGTGATTGATGCCAGGATGTCAATTTTTTTATGATAAGAGCTTTAAAGTGTGCTGTAAAGTTCTGAGAAAAACAATTCAAAGGAAATTCATCAACAAGGACAATAGCAGATTCTAACAAGAACCCATGGGTCCCTAAGTCGAAAGGTGCTCAAACATACAAGATGGTTGTTAAAGTCCCGAAGAACAGCAGAGACCTCTTACTGGAATATCAATTTTTTATGGGAAGTTCCGGCAAAACTCCCACCCCCCCTCCAGTCATGAACGGTCCCTTGTTATGGCATCAGAAGCAATTTTCAACATTTTTGGAGACATTGTTGTGTTCGGAGGTTACAAGTCCGCTATAGTTTGAGAGAAAAATCTCAAAGCAAACCCATCAGTAAGGACACTAAGTAGTACTTGTATTATAAATAGTTGCTGATTTATGATGAGATACTATTCAAGATTCACAAACCAACTTATGACGCTGGAAAACCAAGTTTTGACATTTTATCTAGATACTATTTTGTTCAGAGCGTTAAAGCCAGACAAGCCACATCCTCAACTTTCTCCTTACAATGTAATTAACTAGTGTCATATTCAGAGCAAAATCTGCTGATTTCCACACATTTGTTTATGTTATCCGACTTCCTAATACATTGTCAATGAGATGCCAGATCACAACATGAAGAGGACAATGTTGCATAAATACATTATTGTAGGTCTGTGCTTCAAATGCAGTTTTTCGCACAGAAATAAATATCGTTGACAGAAAAAAGTGAGGACAACACTATTTTTCCAAAATATTGACCAAAACCAGTTAGAACCAAATGATTATATCTACATTGCATTAAAGTTACGACAATGTCGAAATGTTTGTGAAAATTACACAGAAGCATGCGGCGTTGTGGCAACATCTTGAAATGTTGTGTAATTCAATGTTGTGTTCACATTGTGGCAACATAATTCCTACCATACATTTTTATATGACCAACAGACCAACCCTTCACCAATAAGCAACATTGTCTTTATATTGTGTGCCCTTGGGAAGTTGCCATTCCAAATATTATCCATTGTCTATCTGGGTGTCAAATATAAATAATTGCCCATTGAGGAGGAGGAGAAGGAGAGGTGGAGATGGGCGGTGGAGATGGGAGGGGAGGTGGGAGATTGGAGGGGAGATGGGAGGGGGAGAAGAACTAGATTGGAGGAGGAGAGAGGAGGAGGGAAGAGGAGGAGGGAAGAGGGGGAGGGAAGAGGGGGAGGGAAGAGGAGCAGGGAAGAGGAGCAGGGAAGAGGAGCAGGGAAGAGGAGGAGGGAAGAGGGAGACGAAGGGACAGGAGGGGACAGGAGGTGATGATGGAGGAGATGGGGGAAGGAGGAGATGGGAGACGGAAGAGATCGGGGAAGGAGGATATGGGAGAAGGTGGAGATGAAAGAAGAAGGAGCTGGAGGAGCTGGAGGAGGATGAGGAGGAGATCGGTGTAAGAGGAGATGGGTAGAGGAGATGGGAGAAAATTAGAGAAGGAGGAACAGAAGAAGATGGGTGGTAGAGGAAATGGTTGCAGGAGGAGAAGGATGAGATGGGAATGAGTAAGATGTGGGGAGGGAGTACAGGGAGATGGGGGATTAGTAGGAAGAGTCTTATAAGAGATACATGTATGCCTGCATGTATGAATAAACAAGACACTCTTGAAGATGATTAATCATTTTGTAATTTTAGGTCAATTGATAAAGAAAAGTTCATAAGAATAGAATAGAATATTACTTATTGATAACATTGAAAATTTCCAAAATTATTTTGAAAGGAGAATTCCAAGAATATAACTTTGTTTTACTGTGATTATGAATTTTTTCTAAAATCACAATATCATTTGTGTAACAGTGTTCTACTGCCTTTCAGATAATCATGTGATAGGCCTAAAGCAGTTGAAAACATTGCATGTTCATTTCCACCACATACATGTATAGGTTATTCACCACGGGAGAGGGAATATGTGATTTATCACCCGAGGGCTTTAACCCGAGGTGTGATAAACACATATTGCTGATCCCATGGTGAATAACCGGCTTATACCATGAGACAAACACTCAAACAGTCAAACATGAGAGGATAACTGGACAACAAAGAATATGGGAGTTATTTCCCTGAAATACTGGCTTGTGATTGGCTGACTGAGGTGTGGAATGGTATAAATGGTTAAAAGCCACCATATTATTACCAGTTTTTACTGGGACAGAAATATATATAAATTAATTATACGATTCTTTGTTGCAAATATACCCTTATTTATCAAGTAGTATGCTTTAGTTGCAATAGCCAAAAAAAAGGTGATATATGACTCAGCTTGTGTCATTTTGCCATGATTGTTGAAATGTATCTCATCATAAATCAGCAACTATTGAACTCCCATAAATAATTTTTCCAATTTCAGAATCTACGAATATTGTCCTTGATGATTGATTTGGTTTGGGATTTTTTTTTCAAAATTAAAGCAGACTTTAATGCTCTGAACACAAGAATGTCTAAAAAAATTGGCATTCTACGTCATAACTTTGTGCATGCATCTTGCAGCATGTTGAAACCTATCCCATCATAAATCAGCTACTACTGGACCCTCCAAATTAATTGTTACATTTTTAGAATGTGTTAACTGTTAAGTGGTGTCCCTGATGCTGGATTTGGTTTGAGAGTTTGTTTTCAAACTTAATAGCACTGAATGCAAGAAGTTCTAAAATAAAAGTCAAAAATTGGCATTCTGGTGTTATAACTCGGTTTGTGCATGTTGAAACATATCTCATCATATATCAGCAACTATTGGACTCTCAAAAATAATTTTTACATTTTTAGAACCTGCAATTATACTTATTGATGGTAGCTAAGATTTAACATGTCTTTCTCAAACTTTATAGCAGACTTTTTACCACTGAAAATAGAATTTCTTAAAAATTTTTTGAAAAACACCATTTTTGGGCGACTTAATGCTTGATCCTGAAGAAAACCAATACAGCTAGGAGCATGATATGTTCACCTAAAATTGGCCTTTAAAATAGGCATCTTTTGACATTAAAACGATTCCTCTAACTCTAATCATTTGAGAGTAGCATATCTTTACTTCATTGAAATGTTTATTTTAGTCAGTTTCGGTACAAATGTTTAAGTTTATGACTTTTTTGTGTCAAAGTTATTATATCTGTAATGCTTTTGATAAGTGGTTGTGTTGGGCATAATTGTGAGCTTCATGATTCTTTTTAAATTTTGTCAATATGTCCACTGGTTGCCTAGAAAATGGGCTAAAAGTGCCAGTTCATCTCCATAGTCTGTGCATTGAACAGTAAACTCTTCATGACGTTATGGTCACATTGATGGTGGCGCCACCTTGTGGATGTCCATTTAAGGCTCCCCATTGATTGATATTGCCTCTTTGTACAACTAGTGCATGTGGAACCTCAATATTCTATGAACAGATTGAGCTCAATGACAAATACAGCATTACTCCTGGTTTCTCATGTTGCATCATCTTTCATGAGCAGGAACATACAAATCTAGGGGTAGACTGGTCTATGTGGCAAACATAGGCGTACCGGACGCGTGATTTTAGGGGGGGCGAGCGGCATTTGCCCGAATTTAAAGATTTAAATTTAATGCCATTTCAAATTAAATTGCATGGAAATCATTAATTTTCAATAGTTTTTATTTAATCATCTGCCCGAATTTTTTTAACCTTTTTGCCCGAATCTAGCTGTTTCCCAAACTTTTGGGGGGGGGGGGCGACTGCCCCCCCTCTGATACTCCTATGGTGGCAAAGCGGCAGATGCTACAGGCCCATTCACTCAGGGGGCCCATTCAAGATGCCAAAAAGATATAAAAATTGAGAAAAACTATATATGAAAAATTTTGGATTGTGTGGTACCCGCTTACTGGATCCTGAAGCAGAACCTGGAACAAAAAACTTTAATATGGGGGCCCCAAATAGGTCAATGGAAGAGGGTCTATTATAGTACAGGGCCCTCCCACATTGGAGGCTACACGGTTCACCCTGACAACAATTTCGCAAAATACCCACTGATGGAATTCCCAGAGAAAAATAGACCATAAACGAGACATCTAAGATTTACTAAGAACAAGATGTAAAACCAATATGGAAATGAAGCAATAAGTTAAATTTTTTAGCTTACACAGTACAATAAAAATAATGTAAATTTTAAATTGCTGATAATAGAGATGTCAGGGCCTACCAACTTATTTTGCTGCAGAGCCGAAAAAGACAAAAGTCTAACCCTGTACAAAAAAATTTTTCGCAGCGCGTGGTTAACCTTACTTTAGAAGTTGGCCCCCTGAAATTTGGGGGGCCCCTGCCATCAAGCATGGGTCCGGGCCTGGGGGGGGCTCGCCCCACTCTCCCCCCCCCAGACCACTGAGATGACATATAGAATTCAAAGAAAATATACAGCAAGGTGTGCCGGCACATGCTGAAACAAACTCGCCCCCCCCCCCCTAGACTAAATGTACAATGTACATTGCACACAACATTATTTGTATCCATCTTATATTTTTATCCACTTCATATTTGTATCCATTTTATATTTGTATCCGTTTCATTTTCAGAATGAAAAAAATGTGGGAATTTGGACTAATGACAAAATGGCAAGCTAAGCATATGTGGAACAACACAAATGGATGTGAAGTGAAGAGTGTGAAGGCAAAAGGAATTGCTCTGGAGGACGTCATGATTTTTATCTTGATGCTCGGAGGTTGTGTAATATTCTGCGCTTTTCTTCTCCTCTGTGAGGCCATCTTCTTTAAGTACAAAGGTACCAAATATTGACCAAAAGCTCTGACTAATTTTTCAGGCATTTCTTTGAACAGTCTAAAGTTCTGTTTCATGTAGCTGATTAAAAAAGGATTTTAAAAAAGAAAAGATAATGTACTATCTACCGTATAGGGCCTTGTTATCGTCAGATGTTCTATTTAAACAGTCTGCACAGCCATATCTCTTATATTAAAATGATAACGTACGGGATTTATCTCAAGTTATACTCAATGTCACTCCTTCTAATTTTGCCCATGCCTTCCCTTTCCCTTCAAGGCAGAACTCTCCCCTTTTCCAGGCCATTGCACTCTATTAAATGCCCTAATTAATTATAATTAGTTTTAAACTGATTCCCACATTATACACAAGAGGGCAGCACCTGCAAGCTGTCTCCTCCCACTTGCTGCACAAACTACATCAGTGTCTCCCAGCAGGTTGCTTGCTTTCACCATTGTACTTCACTTGCATTTGTCACAATACCAGGCAAGTTTTAAAACAGCCTTCAAAGTTTTAATGTGAGTTGGCAAAAAATTCTGTGTTGACATGGCCATAGGAGAATTTTATCTTACCTTTTCTTCTGAATTATATTATCCTACGATTTGTCCTGTTAGCCATTCCAAATAATAGATATCCCATGCAATATAGATATAGTCCGTGTACAATTCCATGTGGATAAATGGATGCTCAAATGTTCAAATTAGAAGTTCTTTGGCAAAAACTCCGTGGCTCTTTGAGCCTCTGTCACATTTTCTTATGCCCTGACAATGTTTAAAGGGGCCCTGTTACAAAGTAGCAAGCTGGATTATCTTGTTTAGCATTGTTTGGCATTGACTGTTTGTTGTAATCACCTGTTTCGAACCTCAGTTCAGTGGAGTGCACCAATGAAACTGTGAATTCCATATGTGTGGTTGTGGGAGTCGTTTGACACTTTTTAAGACAATGTTTTGACCTTTTAAGAACTTAAAGTATAATGCAACAATGCTGAATATTGTAGTCAAGAGGTATTCCTATGATTGCAAAAAGTAACCGTCTATTTACATTGAAAACCTTAGGCACATCGGCATAAAACACTTTTAAAAAAATTCATGGTTAGGTTTTAGTTGTGTTTGAGTGGTGCTTTTAGGTTTTAGTTTTGTCACACAATAGCCTCAGGCTAATGTTTTCTATGTTGTTCACATGTGACGAAAAATAAAATTTTGTTATTGTTATTGTTATTGTTATTGTTATTGGTACCCCACTCACGCCTACGCTCTTAAAAAAAGTTTTATATGGAACCTTTAAGGGTTCTATAAGCTGGTATAGATAAGGAACCCTAAAAGGTTCATTATTCAACTTTTAAATTAAAAGATTCCAACTGCAAACAAATTTTAAAACAACACACAGAAAATCCAGGCTTCCAGCTGCACTGAACTCCTACATGAAACCCCTTTTTCTCAAGTTGGGAGCATAGGGTTCCATCATAGGGCCTTCTGGCCAGTATTGAACCTTTTTCAGTTAAACCCTTCTTAAAAAAATTTAGAACCTTTGGTTCTTTATATAAACCATCCAGAACCTTTTGTGTGAAGAAAGAGTGTGCAGTGCTATACTGACACGTGTAAATGGAAAACTTGACTTGAATCAAATTGGCAATCTGCCAATAAGAGGAGATTTGATAGTAGTACAGTTCAGCTCAGGACTATTTGCTGCTTCAGACATCTTATTTAGAACAGGTCATGGAAAACCAGCAACTTATCATAGGCCTCTACTCGTTTAACAGTGTCAGTCAGTTGAACTGTACTAAATCAATTCACTCATAGGCGTATTTCACAGGGGGTCAAGGGGGGGTGGTGGGTTGCAAATTGTAAATCAGGACAATTCCTGACCAATATCACGGGCATTGTCACATCTGTAACACTTATAACTTATGTCCTAGTGTAATGCAAGCCACTGTTTGAAATATCTGTATAACATATTCTCAGAAACCTCTTGGGAGTATTATAGGTGGCACATTCTCTATTCTCTATTCATTCAAGGTCACCCAGGATCATGCAGTAGTCCCCAAATAGAACACTGCATTGCAACCCGCACTGTACTACAGTGGTGTAAACCTGTCTCTGTTATTCAACTTTCTATACCTGTGTTTCTACATTGCCAAAGAGCTGAAATACATATTTAAACGTATAATACGTGTACACTCATACAGAATTTAAAGCATTTGTATACCAAATGTATAGTAACAGTATAGTCATGGAGCATTATAACCATGAGCTGTTATTCAGCTGTATCTGTTATTCATTAAATATACTAACTACACTCCTGCTCATAAATACGGAATACTTTTTTGGAAAAAATATGTCAAATAAAAGTAAATTTCAGAATGTGAATTAGGGTGCATCAGAAAAAATGAAAGTCAAAAGCGTGATCCGCAACAGCAATAATTTTGTTCCACTGATAGAATAATGACTTCCTGCAAAATTTTGGAATTTTTGGAGGTGATTTAGAGGTCCCACACAGGCCCTGAAGATTTTTATTAATTTTTTGCAAACAAATTGCAAAAATGTGCTGTACCTCAAAAACTATTGTAGGTACATTCATGGGAATGGTGTCAAACTGTCCGCAGATGTCAATTTCCTATTCAACTTCTATAGTAACTATGTGTCTAAAATTCATTTTACGATTTTGACGATCCAGAACTTGATGAACTTGTAAAGAGTTTTTTTCGCCAAGAAGAGAGGGGCACGTGCCCCCAGCCCCACTGCCCCTGCAGACAAGAATCCACCAAGTAGCAATGTTGTGTATATGTTACAAATGTGCCCATTTTAAAAGATGTATTCATATATATCTGAGGTTATGACAAGAACTGATACAGATAAAAGGCATTAACACTTGTATTGTACAACATAATACTTGTATATATATTTGTACTTGCTCAGGCTGCCAACTTCGGTATTCATGCTACAGTCCTTGGAATCTCAAGTTCTTTTCTATGCTGATGAAGTGTGATGTCTGAGATGACTCTATTCTCCAGCATTGCAATATATGTAAAATAACTACAAGCTGTGATGTCCTTTAAAACTGGGTCGGATTTACCGGCTTCTAGCCAATGGTAAATAGGAGGCTCACTGCTCAGTCTATTCCAACAGCAAGAAATTAAGAGATCTGCCAAAATCTATTGAACAACTGGTGCTGTACACTTAGGTCATGTCTCCGCTAAATTACTTGCACAATAACTCCTCTGGAGGTTACAGCACTTGCATCTTTGACTGGAAATGGTGCGTACCAGATATATGGGCTCTCCAACTGTGGTCGGCTGAATGGGGCACTCTGTCGTATTGTCCGAATTCCAAGGTCTTGGTGATTCATTAGGTTCTGTGCATCATGCTGCGAGGCTATGAGAATGCCAGGCTAACCACAAATCCCTTGGTAATGCTATAGCAACTGGACAACCCATAGGTCAGCCATATTAGTTCATTTAAGCCAGAAGAAGTGGAGGAAGAAGAATAGGAAGGAGACAGGGGAGGATCAAGAATATTCTGGTTGGAATATTATTGGGTTATCGCGTCACGGAATGCATATCCCTGGACATAACAAAACTATGCGTGCAAATATAATTAGCATTTCAATATGTAAAAAATTACATCTGCTTTGGGGATGCATCCCCCCATCCCTTGCTTGCATCCGCTCCTGGAAGGAGAAGAGCAAGGGGAGGAAGAAGGTGAAGAAGAAGAAGAGAAGAAGAAGAATAGAAGTAGAAGGAGAAGAAGTAGTAGGAAAGAAGAGGATGTAGATGAGGAAAAAGAACAAGGTAAAGTTTAGTCAATGTTGGTGGAGAAAAAATCAATGAATGATCATACAGCAGGTTGCCATAATACAGTATCGATGTTGCTGAAGATTTTTATTGCAGCTGTGGTCCTACAGTGTATATGTACATACTGAATAATAAACCTTTCCTCAGATAGAGTTGAAGTAGCAATTGATGAGCTAAACATATGCCCTGCAAGCCAGGTGCTGGTAAAGGTTAGTCACCACGAGAGAGGGAATATGATTTATTACTAAACAAATGGCGAATAACTGGCTTATACCATGAGACAAGCATTAAACAGGCAAACATGAGACAATCATATATAAATGGAAAACAAAGAATATGGGAATTGGCATTTGAAAGACTGACAGGCGCCGGATGGTATAATTAAGAGAAACATCTCTGTATGAGCAACTTGCATTGAGCTTTATCACAAGGGGTACTGGAGCCTAGCTTAGCATAAGGCCGGACACAATGGATCTTTAGCCCCTCGGATCTTCTCGAGGCACTTTTTCTGGGGTCGATCGACATGACGAAAAAGAAAAAAATAAGCTACAATCTCAATTTTATAATTTAATAACATCAAAAATCAATTTTTGTGTCGGCAAAAAGCTGAAGAGTCAGTTATAATACTCTGCTCATTGTAGCCCCCCTCGCCCCACCTTCATGGCCTGGCTTCATGCACGCATAATGTGCCGGTATATGATAAATTGAGCCATACCGAGGGGATGCTTCATTCAACACTAGGTGTCGCCTTGTACCACAACTGCTGAACAGTTCCACCTGGTGGTGAAACAAGGTTTTGAGAATGACTTCAGAACAAGTATTCCTTCTGCTTCTGAAAAGATTGGATTGATAACAGAAGGAAACGTATATATATCATAGAATCAGAACCATCTTGCATTTTGTTCTCATCATTTGTGACCTGCTCCACCAAAATGGGTTCAAAGTCGGCCTCCTGTCATATCTAGGTATGAAAATAACTTTATTCTAATGGAATTAAGCTTTAAAATGATGTTTAGTATGTTTTGATATCTCCATCCAATCCAAAGATATGGCCTCTCAAACATCGATGATTCGAAACATCAAACATTGAGAAAATGGCATTTGAAATTCCCGCCATTACAATGAAAGAACTTAAAAAATCGACATGGACATACAATTTAGATAATTTAAAATCAATTTTTTGGTTAGATGGTCTTAAATATTCAAAGAAAATTACTTTTGCTAAAACGTGGTACCAACAGCTAAAAAACATCAAAATGTGACCTTTTGACACATTTTGCTCATTTCTGAGAAATACATAACGCCTACTTTGAACTCATTTTGGTGGAGCAGGTCACATTTATCATCATCAGAACTACCTACAATATCAGGAGTACATGATGTGCCTCATGGGAAAAATTAAATGAAAAAAGTCTTTGCATCATCTGTAATTAGTATGAGTATACAATTTCTTTCATCCCCATAGCAACCCTGACAGCTTGTTGATACCAAATAGTCAAGAGAATATTTCCTGTGTTGTAAACATTCCATTTACAATTTCATCAAATCCTGGCATTTAACACAGCTTCTTACCAAATTGTGATTAAAAGTCTTCCATGTATGATTATAGGATAAGTCCATTGCGTCATATAAGGAAAGTATTTATCTTAAATTTCAAGTACTCTTTTGAAACAAGAATGACTTAATGTTTTCCCATGTACATACACCATGTTTTCGAATGTGGCAATATTTGAATTTTCCAACATTTGGAGTTCATCAATATATTTTCAATGCATGCCACCTTTCCAAAAATGAGACATATGTTTAAAAAAGTTCAAATCTGTCCAGTTGAAAAATCAATATCCTTAAATATCCAGTAATCATTTTCTTACACACGTGTTTCAATCTTGATATTTCAATAAATGAATAGTTTCAAAATATTTTTTCATCAAAGCAGGATTAATTAATTTTGTTTAAAATTTTGACTGAATTTTAATGTTTAATAATAAATAGCACATAATGAAAAAAAGCAATAACAATTGATGATAAATTATTAATCACATTAATTTTAATATTACATTTTCCTCCGACCACTTTTATTGATGATCAAAAATATCTAGGAATAGACAGGTATTTCATACCCATCTGCAGCATCAATATCATGCAACTGAACACTAACAAAAAGACTATTATCACGTGGTAACCCATTTCTGAATTCTCAACATTATACATAACATTGTTCAGGATGCTGTAAGGTCTTGATACTGAAACTGGTCTTCTGTTTGATTCAGGCAATTTGTGTTTTGTGGGTTCAACTGCTTTAATCACTTCTGGTTTGTAATTCATAGGTTTCTGCATCTTTTTAACAGTCCTTGGTGTCTTTGTCTTCAGTATCGTAGTCCTTAGTTTCCCACTCAGTGTCCTAGTCCTTAGTTTCATTTTTCTTTTAACCATTTTTGGCACAGTTTTGATAATGTTTGGTTTCCTCAGGTTGATTATTTTCAGTTTCTTTTCTGCTGGCTTTCTTAAACAAGATGTTTTCCATGGTTTAAAAGTATCCAGTTCACTTATCGGGGTTGGGTTCCTCATCCATTCAATTAATTGATGCATTGAAATAATCCACACATCATCCATTTTGTTTAATTCACCAATGAATTCATCCATCGCTTCAAATAAATGCTTATTCTTGAACCAGTAATAATGCTGGAATAAGCCAAAAGGTGCTCTGACTTGTGCGAACCTTCTGAAATTTTTGCGTAGATAATACAAAGCATCTTCCTTTGTCTTTAGGATATCTACCCGACATTCATCAGTCATTGAACATAACTTTCCTCCTGGACATTTCAAGATATTCAGAGGAATCTCCCACATACCAGGATATTTTCTCTTTGGGCAGTTCTTGTTATTACAGACGTGGTTTTTGAGGGGGTAATCGAGCGTATACGGCCATAGGGGTTGTCTTGTTTGGGCGAATTTGGGGTAAATGGAAGCGTCGTATTCAAAATGGTGGTTAAGAATGACGCTATATTGACGGTCTGCACCTATAGCTAAGAAAGGAGCGCGGACGCCCCTGATTTCATGTTCTGGGATGCTAGCTTTCTTTGACAGAATATTCCTCGCCCCAACCAATTGCTTCTTCCAATTCTCGTAAGACGCTTTCGACCACCACGTCCCGGAATCTCGATGGAGGACGCCATGAGCGCCTATTTCGTGTCCATTGGAGTACAATTCATTTATTATCTTATAATCACTCCACTCATTACCAGCAAAGAAAGTACCAGATATTGGACAACCATTAGGATTTCTCCTCGTTCTGTTGAATAATTTCCTGTAATATTTAACATTAGATCCATTGACAACATCATCAAAAGTGACTAAAACAATCTGTGGAGTCTCGTCTATACTTAATCCTCCAGGTATCTTAATACTTGGGCATCTGCAATCTGGTAATTTGCATATTTCCTCTGTGCATTTACTGAAACCTCCTACTTGCCGTGACTCACATATCACCATAAACAATCCGAAAAATATGATAAGTAACAAATAGTTTTCCATTACAAATTCAATCCTTCATTCCTGAGATTGAATGATTGCTAAAAGGTAATTGGTTTATCAATCCAATCTTGTTCCCAAGGTTTGTTTCAATGCTTTAAAATGTTTCTTCAATCCATCAAAGCATATTCAAAACATACATTTTATGTGGTCAATTCAAGTGATGATTTTTGACCATTAGTGTGGGAAATAGAAACAGTCAGATACTGTGCTATAACATCCTTTTAGGTTTGTTGCTTTAAAATGTTTCTTCTTTTGTCATTTTATGTATATTTAGAAAATACATGAGTGGCCAATGTGAGTATTGATTTTTGACCATATTAGTAAAACTATTAGTTTTTTTATAGTACATCCTTTTTACATTGTGAAGCCATATGTTGTTATAGATTCAGATCTGAAATAACATTTTGCTCTTTATATGATAAAAATGGTTCTGATCCAAGGCATTCAAGACATAGGCCTATCTTTTGTTTTAAGCCATAAAGTACTTTTTGTCTCTCTTCCTGTATCTCCCTCCAAACAATATTTTGCCAAAGACTCTATAAAGTCTAAGTAAACAACAAATCATGAGGAGGATAGATAGAACAAGTAAGAATGTTTGAATATGGGAAATCAAAGGGCTGTTGATAAGAAAGTATCTGCCTGATTTGGTTTCTAATTCAGCCAAGGCAGGAAATGGCGACCAGGCCGCTCGAGAGTTAGGCTCCTTGCGTTGGAGTAATTCTCTTTCTGGTACACGGTGGCAAGATGTCTTCCAATGTTTGAAATGTTTTAATAACCTCAACGGATTTGGATTCCTCATCCATTGTATTAATTGATGACCAGTCATAATCCAAACATCTTGATGTTGCATAATGATATCAATGAAGTCCATCATCGCTTCGAAGTGAATAGTAGTCTCGAACCAAGTAGCATGCATATTGACTCCGAGAGGTGTTCGATGCTCTCCAAAGTGCCTCTGGAAGTTAGATAGCAGATATCTCAAGGCACTGATTTTATCTGGTAAGTGTTGGGTAGTACATGCGTCCACCATCAGACAAGCCTTCCCATCCAGGCCGATCCATCTGTTCATTGGAATTTCCCAAACACCAGGGAATCTCGCTTTAGGGATATTATCATTCGCACAGAAGTCTGTGTTGGGCGGGAAATCCAACGTATAAGGCCAGGAAGGTTTTCTGATTAAGTCTTCCACACTATCCGGGCCTGAGGTGCTTGTTGCATCGTATTCAAATTGTTCATTTTGCAAAGTTCGAAATTGCTTATCTCCTCCCAGTTCGATGAATGGCACACGTGAACCTCGAATCAGATTGGGATGGATCTTAGCTTTCTTAGCAATGTTCCTCCTTTGTCCAGCTAATTCAGATTTCGCGGACTTTTGTGTAGGGATGCGCCACAGCGATTTTGAAAACCAGAACCATTTTAATCCGGAAACCAACGCCAAAACCACAAACCATTTTAATCTTTTTGTAAAAATATCCAAAACCAATTTAATCTTTATGATTTGTATACCATTGTAATCGTCTTTTCAAGCAGATTCTAACGGTACCAAACATGTTGGGGGTGCAAAAAGGGCAACCAAATAATCTGAAATCCTAAAAAACCAAGACCATTTTAATCCTAGAAGGCCAAAAAACCTAAACCATCCAGCGGCACCTCTATATACACTCTTTCATAGTGAGTACCCCTCCCCGGGAGTTGTTGCAGATAGCTTGACATCTCAGTCTTGCCACATATAGCGCCATCTATAACAAGCACTTCTCATAAGACTGCATTTAGTTTTAAATAATTATTTACTTACAAAAAAAAAGAACATTTATATTACTCTATCCCTGAGAAAAAATGAGTAGCACACCACTTTAGCTGGTTACTTTTTTATTTTTATCACTCTTAAATTAATTTGTGGGAGTAATTAGATGGATGCTTTCACATGTCAACCAACATTTCCAAGTCAGAGTGTGTTCAAATATAGGCTTCTAGCACTGTATACCAACTGAGATGAGCCACAGGCCATTGGGATTTATTCACAAGAAATTAATTTTTAAATCTCCTTGTGATGCAATGGTCTTTGTTGAATGCATCTTGGGCCTGTCCATGGTGTGCTAAAATGAAGCATACTGGATCAGGTGGATCCCCTTGAGAGATCAAACAATATTTTGGGATTACAGACCATATTCATATATAACTTTATAAGACAGGTCAAACAAATATAAATCAAAAACGACTAGAAATAAGTCAACACAGCTCAAAATTTTGAGTTGTGTCAGCTTGGATCAATAAGTCAACAAAACTCAATATTTTGAGCAGTAAGTCAACACAGCTCATTGTTTTGAGTTTTCTCAGTGATATATATGTCAGCCTATATTTGAACACACTCTGACTTGGAAATGTTGGTTGACGTGTGAAAGCATGCATCTAATTACTCCCACAAATTAATTTAAGAGTGATAAAAATAAAAAAGTATAACCAGCTAAAGTGGTGTGCTACTAATTTTTTCTCTGGGATAGTGTAATATAAATGTTCTTTTTTTCTTGTAAGTAAATAATTATTTAAAACTAAATGCAGTCTTATGAGAAGTGCTTGTTATAGATGGCGCTATATGTGGCATGACTGAGATGTCAAGCTATCTGCAACAACTGAAGCTTTCATGTTTTCACAGCTTAATGTTATGATTCGTTTGGACAACTTACAGCATTGAACTATCATACCTTGACAACTTATAGGATTGAGCTATCATAGCTTGAAAATTATTAACATTCTCAGACAGCTCAAATTATTGCTTCAACACAGTTTTCAAATTTTACAGTGTAGTTTTTAATAGTATTGAGTCCTGTACATGAATATAATTGGAATTGATAGTACTTTCAGTGGGCCTTTAGTGCTTTTTAACAAATTTAGTACACATCATCCCCCCTTCTGCAAAGACCACAGGCCCAAGCCCACCAGAGTGCTTTCTTTATACTATTATATATTAGTTATATATTATATATTAGTTATAAGCAATACTTCCCGGGTAAACTATCAGGCTTGGACTTGTGTGCGAAGACAATAGATTCATGCTACACTTGCTACAGTAGGTAAGTGACATATATATATCACTGCAAAAATTTCATGAAAATAACGCTTCAAATCGGCTGACTTAAGTTAGCTCAAGTTGCAGCCAACAAAATGCAGCTAGCTGAAAAAGTCAGCCACAATTTCTTCAAGTCAGCTGACCAAAGGAGGCTGACTCAGTTCCGGGCTCTACGCTGATGGCTGTGTGGAAGCCCCATAGTATCCTCTTCCAGACCAACACTTCTTCAATTCCTGAGACCATTATAAGAGCACATTTAGGATACTTTTGCATTGCCTAAGCAAATGTTCACAAGTGCGTCGCATTTCACAAAATTGAATGTTTAGCCTATTGTTTAGGTGTCAAGTTATTAGAGATTAGATTGACCATTTTTTACAGATATTAATTGTGTCAAACTGCAATACAGGACGAAATATTAAGTCTCTAACCATTATATTGAGCTTGTAAGAGCTAATTATAGTGCGTTCACAAGTACGTCACGTTTTCAGAGACCGACACATCCAGCTGCTACTTCACCATGGTCAAGCCAATTGCATGTATACTTGTGAATAATCATTTGAAAATATATTTAAAACGTAAAAAAATTATATTGTGAAACATTTGAACTTAATTATGCACAAAATTAGCATATTTTTAAAAATATAAATAAGGGAAAATTATCAAAATCCATATTTTTCTGTTAATAATGATATAGATATGTAATTCTGGATTAAATCCAATATCAATCATGCCAATTTCAATTATTTTCTTGAATGGACCACGCATGTATTTTCAAATGAAAATTAGTAGGGCTATTTTGGGGAGTGTCGAAAATCTGCTATTTACCTGGGTCGGAACCCAAGACCCAACATCCAAAATTAAATACAACGTCTAATGTTCTGGTTCCCTAAAACTATTTCTAACTGATTTGGAACAGAATTTCCTTATTTTGATACCTTCATCTCTATATTATATCACCTGATTTCCTTCTAATTTCAGGGAATGCATCATTACCACAATAATGAACTGTTCAATACTTATCTACTTATTTTAAAAGGTTAAATTGATTTTCCACTATGTTTTTACCATGGTCATTATTAATTTCATGTTACTTGACCCCCAATTTGGTTTTTTGTGCTGTTATTAATCATTTATGTTCATCCGAAAATTACACTGAAATTGACTTTGGCTTGGTTTTTGTTAAAGTTACCCTGAGTGATAAATTCCTTCTCGAAATACAGACCAATTTCAATGAAGTATTATGTTAACTTGTGATCCAAAATATTTCGGAGTCACCCAATTAACTATTTAATTCATTACACAAATTATTTAGTTATTTCTTATTCTTTTTCTTTATAGTGCTTCCAACCTCCAGCACATCCATTATAGATGACGTCACAATGACCATTGTTATCAGTATTCTGTTATAAGTTAATAAATTCTTACAATGGTGATGACGTCACAAAGTTGAAAGTAAGCAAGACAAGCGATTTTTTCCGTGCGTACCCGAAATAAATCTAGGGGTCATTTGGTGCATCTTGAGGCTCATTAGGATAAGAAAAAATGCTCTAAAATCCAAGAAATTTTACACACTGTTCAGTATGATCACGCTACACAAGATGGTGTGAAAATTAGAAAAACTGCAGGGCAAGTCTAGAGCTATCATTCGGGGTAACTTTAAGTATAATCAATGCTATTATGACTATGGTTACCATTTTCTCAAAAGTTGGTCAACACTATATCATGGATGTTTCCTGCTGGTTTGGTGGCTCTAATACTAATATTTTTTGTGATACAAGTGTTGTGACCAGCTGTTGAAAATTCAATTATGGCAGGGCGAAGCTTAAGGTGCGGCTCCTCACTGCCTGCAGGTAGACACGTAAAACCCCATCAAAATATACTCCAGTATGTGTATTACAAGTGTTCCAAAAATTAACTTCCTGGGTTAAGTGGAATAAGTTGTTTTTTTTAAGAAATGAACCATATTCCCGTTCTGTCACAATTCACCCCAGTGTACCAATTCACTACATGTTATGGAACAAATAAAGCTCATTAAGCTCAATCCTTTGGATTTAGTTTCCCTAATATATTACCTTGCCATTTTCACAGTGCAGCAGTCGACTCTTTTTCTATATCAAAGTGACAGACTGTAATAGATGAGCTCCACCTTTTTTGAGGAAATGAACAAGACCACATTTAATCTGACATCTCAGAACGCATTCTGTGAAAGCTTGACCAATAAAGGTCGGTATTGAAGGAACAAGAAATACATTCAACTCTGATAGTGTAAATGGAACACTTGAATCAAATTGGCAATTTGCATATAAGGAGAGATTTGATAACAGTACAGTTCAGCTCAGGACCATTTGCTGGCCTGCTTTAGTCGTCTGATTTGGAACAGGTCAGGGAAAGCCAGCAACTTACATACAGTTGCTCTCGAAAGTAAGTACACCCTTGCAGGATTATTGCATTTGGCTCATTAATTAATATCTGGTCATGATTATCCTCTCGTTTTTGCAATAAAGTGTATCTCTTTGAAGTCTTGCATAATATGTTATTTGGATTTCTTGAAATATCAAGGTCATTTTGACCTCTGACCTTAAATGAAAAAATAACCCATTGCAAAAGTAAGTACACCCTCACAATAGTTGGCCTTTTTATCGCTTCATTCCCTCTGTTTTGGTCAATCTGCTCTTACCTTGGAACCCTAAAATGTTTGTTGTTCCGCCTGGTTGATTTTGACACCTTTATTTAAACCTCCATCCTCCTTAGCAGTACTTAACAATTGATTATCCTTGAATTTGCTAAATCAAGTCATTATGGTGTAGTTGATGGGTCAGTCACCATGCCAAAAACTTCGGAAATGTCTAAAAGGCTAAGAAATACTATTATTTACACCTATAAAGACAAATTTGAATATGTAAGAATATTTCTGTACAGCTAGGGGTTCACATATCTACTGTCAGGAAGTTTTATTCAAATGGTAGGAGCAAAAATACACAAACTCATCAAGCTGGATGGGAATACCAACAAAGGTGTCTTGCAGGACATCCAAGAAATTAATGCAGAAAGCAGCAAAATACCCTATGGTTACATCCACAGAATTACAAGAGCAACTGACATGGTCTGGAATACAAGTCTAAACGTTAATTATGTGGAGGAATTTGAATGAAGAAGGCCTCATTGCCAGAACGCCCAGAAACAAGCCCGTGCTGATGACAAAACACAAGGAAGCAGGCCTACACTTAACCCAGAAGCATTTTGATAAACCAGAAGACTTTTTTGGCTGATATTCTTTGGACATATGATCATAAAATTGAATTCTAAGGTCAGATGAACAACCAATATATTTGCTGCAATGAGAACACAGCTTTCCAAGAGGAGAACCTGGTGCCAATAGTGAAGCATGAAGGTGGGAATATCATGCAGAGTGGATTTTTTGCCTCATCAGAAACTGGAAAACTGGTTCATGTAGAATGAATCATGAATTCAAAGTTCTATTATGAAATCCTAGGAGATATTGTTGCCCAATTGCTGAAGTATAGCTTGGTTTAACCTGTCTTGGGTGTTCCCGCAGGACAACAATCACAAACGCACAAGCATGGCAATTAAATTCTTAATAAATTAAAATAAATACAAGCTTTTGGAATGATCTAGCCCAATCCCAGATGTGAATCCTATTGAGATGTTGTGGTTTGACAATAAAAAATGGGAAAATGCAGGGAATCTCCCGGACATTCAGTGGTGACACAGTTTTACATGTAGGCATGGCCGCAAGTTCCAGTGCAAAGATGTTAGAACCTTATTCAATGGTAAAGGAAGCATCTACAAGCTATTTTGGCCGCCCAATTAGGAAACACAAGGTATTGACTGCCTGAAATTAGAAGGGTGTACTTACTTTTGCAATGACCATTTTTGCGATACTCAACTGTATTCATTTAATGGGAGACTGAATTTATGAATTTGTAATATAATTGTATGCACATGTATTAAGTTTACACTATTTTATTGTTAGTGTGTCAATATATAATAATTTGTACCTTTGAGAGACAGAAGTTCAAAAAATTGCATGGGGTGTACTTACTTTCGAGAGCAACTGTATCTTAGGCCTCTACTTGTTTAACAGTGTCAGTCAGTTGAACTGTACTAAATCAATTCACTCATAGACACATTTCGCAGGGGGTCAAGGGGGGTTGCAAAATGTAAATCGGGGCAAATGCTGACTAATACCATGGGCAGTGTTATATCCATAACACATTTCTCTGAAAAACCTTATTTCCATCTTGGCTTATATAACTTATGTCCTTGAGTAATGCAGGCTACTGTTTGAAATATCTGTATAACATATTCTCAGAAAACTCTTGGGAGTATTATATGTGGCACATTCTCTATTCATTCAAGGACACCCAGGATCATGCAGTAGCCCCCAAATAGAACACTGCATTGCAACCCGCACTGTACTACAGTGGTGTAAACCTGTCTCTGTTATTCAACTTTCTACCTGTGTTTCTACAGTGCCAAAGAGCTGAAATACATATTTCAATGTATAATACACTCATACAGAATTTAAAGCATTTGTATACCAAATGTATAGTAACAGTATAGTAATGGAGCATTATAGCCATGAGCTGTTATTCAGCTGTATCTGTCATTCATTAAATATACAAACTGAATGATTATCGGCAAACAACTGCAGTATATTGAGGAGCACACAATGAGCTGTTATCTTATTACATTTTATCTGTTATTCTGCTTACCAGTCTTTCTGGAATTTAGCGGTGCTGGTGGTGTGCTTCTGTACAGTTGACATGTTTGTGATTTTACACAAGTGATTTTACAGGGCACAACCTAAACAAACAGGGTTTCTAGGTCAAATCAATAGAAACCTCAGCATATAGCAGCTCCAACCCTCACACTCAGCACACTGCTCACTCAGTCCAGGCCAGTTCACCATTGAATGCTGCAAATATGACAACACTGAGCACTATGAGGGGCATGGCAGAGGATTATTTCACAAAATTAATCGAAATATTCGGCGACGACAATTGGAAATATGTTACTGACAATAAGTGGAGTATAGCAGCAGGGACCGTGGTCATCTACGCTGCTTACAGATATTTGACAAGGCCAAAGAATCTGCCACCAGGGCCTCGTGGGGTTCCAATATTCGGAGCATTGTTGGACATCTCCAGTGACTTGCACTTGGATTGTATTAGATTTGGCAAACAGTACAAGTCCGATATTGTCTCGTTCTATATGGGCAAGCAGTTGGTTGTAATGCTGAACAGCGCAGATGCCGTTAAGCAGTGTTTTGTGAGATCTGATGAATTCAACTTCCGAGACCCGACCACGCTGGATGTTTTCGGGCTCAACGAGCAATTTTTCTCCGGGCAGTACACTCAAGAATGGTCGAAACTGAAGTCCTCCACAATATCATCACTGAAGACTCATGGCTTCGGAACTTCGAGGTCAGAAGAAAATATGAAGGAGCAGTTGAATGCGTTGCTCGGATGTTTAGACACGCTTGAAGGTAACACCATTGATTCTGAGGAGCTAAAGAACTTGTTTGCGAAAGCAGGAGCGTGTGTCATTATGAAGATTCTCGTTAACCACACTTACGATTTTGATGATCCAGAACTTGATGAACTTGTAAAGAGGGTCAATCACTTCATTGGTCAATTCTTTGAAAATTTGTTTCTGATCCTCTTTGGCAATAATACTTTACCGGCATTTATCATGTGGTTTGTCAGGATACCTTTTGTTCGTCGTGCAATGGCCAGTGTAGAAGCTTGCCGAGAGATCATCTACCCATTCATTGAGGAACACAAAAATTCACTGGATTTGGACAACTCCCGGGATTTCTTGGATGACCTTTTGATCAGGCAGGCAAAAGGTTTGGGAATGATGACCGATCTTCAGATCATTGACAGTTTTGTCATCGTGGCTCCAGACGCGATTGACACTAAGTCAACATTGGATTGTTGGGTGCTCTTCTATGTGTGCTGGCATCCAGAGGTCCAAGACGAAATGGTGAAAGAAATCAGAAAAGTATGTGGTGACAACCCACCAGCCATGAAGGACCGTAACAGCCTGGCGTATTGCGAAGCGGTGATTTTGGAATCCCTGCGGCTGAGTTCAGTCGTACCTTCGACTATTGCTCATGTTAATGCAGAGGACACGAAGTTAAATGGATACTTCATTCCCAAGGATACCCAAGTCATGGCCAACCTCTATGCTGTGCATTATGATGAGAGAATTTTCCCGGAACCAACCAAATTCAAACCGAGTCGTTTCATCTCCAATGGGAAATTTGCAAACTTCGAAAATGTCATGCCATTTGGTATAGGGCGAAGGAAGTGTATGGGAGAACCTCTGGTTAAAAGTGAAATATTCTTCTTCATCACATCAATTGTTCAGAAGTTTGAATTGAGTTTTGTTGAAAAGCCACCATCAATTGAAACAGACAATATCTATCGGAAATGTCCAGCAAGCAAGATGAAATTTCTGCCAAGATATTAATAAAAAAGTGTGAATGAGTGAGGATGACACACATTCAACAATGGTCTTTCCTTCAATATAACATCATTTGGAAGGTCTGGCCCATTTTACATCATATCTGTCATTATACAGAAGAACATATGTATATATATATATGGCATATTTTTTTATTAAAAAAGTATGAGTAGAAGAAACGTATATTTACATTTCTATGGATAAATATGACAAAACCGTTTTTGCCCCAAGGTGATGTCACATGTTTATTTGTAACCGGTTGAAGACAGGTCTTTGTATCAGCACATTTTATACTAAAGGAAACAATGTCTGTATATATAGGTACTTTTTTGCTTCTAACATCAGTATAGTTTCTCATCTACACTTCAAGTAGGCCTAAATAAAACCTACAATTTGTATGCTTTTAATGTTGTCAATGTTGCTCAGCTCTGCCTCAGCTATGCAAGCATTGGTGTGTAATAACAATTGAAAAAGGTTGTTGCCCCCACTTAAATTTAACTAGCATTTACCCGTGACGCTGTGATAGACAATTTAATAGCATGGCCGTTGCAAGGTGGTAAGTGAAGAAGCATGACTCAAACGTTATCATCTGTCTCTGTTTGGGACTGACAAGTGGCAGCAGAAAGCTGACAGTCCCTGGAAAATCGAAGTGGGTCAACAATAATTTGATCTCTTTTGGACAGATCACAAGATCAGGTCGCACAACAGCTGTCCATATTACTACGCCAAACCACTTTAGAAAAGCATGGTTGCTGGCAAAGTCCACTGCTTTCAATGAAAATGTTTGGAAATCATTAGACAAAAAGAAAGTTTTGGAACTTTAGCATAAACTTTGCCTGTGAAAGGGATGATTTTACTCATCAGAAGTTTGAGGGTATTCAATGTACTTATGCCATTTAGTGCATGTTAAATTGTGGTCAGAAAAGTGTCCAAAAAGAATGCTCTCTCACTTATTCATGTGTCCGTACAAAGCCAATGTTTTTGCTTTGTGATATCAAAAATGCTCATTTGTACTTATTCTGTTACTTTATGGAGATTTATTAACTAGGACAACAATATAATTTACAATTTCATAAAAGCTGTGTAACACTCAAAAAAATGTCTTGTCCATGCCACAAGTGGCCCCCTCTATACTGGCATTATATGTGAACTACAATGTATACATCCTCCATGATAAAAAGTAGTTCCAACTTATTTTGGTATTTACAAGCTCTCTGCTTAAAATTGAAGCCAACCAAAGTCGGATTAGACACTTACAGAGATTTTGGAAATAAACTAGACCATCACTAAATTATGGGACTGTCCTGGTTTCTTCCACACTGTCCTGGTTTCTTCCAGAGATTGAAATTATGTTGACCGCTCACAGGAGCTTGCAAATTTTGCACCCTAGGTGGCAGCAAATAGCGGTCAACTTGTAGACAGCGTTATCATAGAGTTATAGATCCATGGTCTTATCATGCAAAATATCATTGAATTATCATTTTCAGATTTAAAATGGTGCATTTGTCTTTAAGGAGCCTTCTTGAGATTTTGCTTATCACTGTAATGCCACAGTTGTAATGGAGCTGACATCTCAATTTCATCGATATCATAAACTATGCCAACCATTACCACTTTTTGCAAGACAGTTCAGTGCATAATATTGGTGTACAAGTTATTATAGCTAAATCACAAGATTTTGATTCCTATTTGTATATTTGTCTTTTACAGTAACATTTCATGTCATTTTTGAAATCTCAAAATAAACACTTTCCAGGGTTCTTGATAACATATACATTTCAGCTTACATAAATGTATGCACTAACCAGGGGCGTATCTAGAAATGGCCTGAGAGGGGGCCATTATGTGTACATGGGTTGAATATGGGGCACTCTGCGGTGTTTCATATCTCTTCCGTGCTAATTTTGGGCCTGAGGGGGGCCACGGCACTAAATACGCCACTGAAACTAATTGTATATATATTCCACTGGGCACACCTATGTTGCAGCAACATCTAGTGACAATGTTGCAATATTGGTGTAAATTACGTTGAAATGTAAACATAGAAATGACGTTAGCATGCAACGTTGTGGAGATGTTGTTACAATGTTGTGAACAAATCTCAACATCGTGTTCCCGTCGTGGCAACATAATTTCTACCATACATGACACCTGACGAGCCTCCACCAATTAGCAATGTTGTGTTTACATTATAAAAGTGCCCCTTTTAAAAGATGTATTCTTGTATCTGAGGTTACGACAAGTACTGAGACAGATAACAGGCATTAATATTTGCATTGCACAACATAATTCTTGTATATTGTACTTGCTAAGGCTGCCAACTTCGGTATTCATGTTACAGTCCCTGTCATTTATGACTCTGTTCTCCAGCATTGCAATATATGTAAAATAACTACAAGCTGTGATGTCCTTTTAAACTAGGTCAGATTTATCGTCTTCTAGCCAATGGCAAATAGAAGGCTCACTGCTCAGTTATTCCAACAGCAGGAAGTAAAGAGATCTGCCAAAATCTATTGAACAACTGGTGCTGTACACTTAGGTCATGTCTCCGCTAAATTACTTGCACAATAACTCCTCTGGAGGTTATATTGTACAGCACTTGCATCTTTGACTGGAAATGGTGCGTACCAGATATATGGGCTCTCCAACTGTAGGGGTTGACTGAATAGGGCACTATGTCGTATTGTCCGATTTCCAAGGTCTTGGTGATTCATTAGCTTCTGTGCATCACGCTGCGATGCTATAAGAACAGCAGGCTAACCACACATCCTTTGGTAATGCCAAGCAACTGGGCAACCCATTGGTCAGCCATATTAGTTATGAGGAATTAATGCCTCCACATGTTAATTCATTTAAGCCAGAAGAAGTGGAGGAAGAAGAATAGGAAGGAGACAGGGGAGGATCAAGAATATTCTGGTTGGAATTCCATTGGGTTATCGCCTCACGGAATGCAGATCCCTAGACATAACAAGACTATACGTGCAAATATAATTAGCATTTCAATATGTAAAAAATTACATCTGCTTTTGGGATGCATCCCCCCATCCCTCGCTTGCATCCGCCCCTGGAAGGAGAAGAGCAAGGGGAGGAAGAAGGTGAAGAAGAAGAAGAGAAGGAGAAGAAGAAGGAGAAGAAGTAGTAGGAAAGAAGAGGATGTAGATGAGGAATAAGAATAAGGGAAAGTTTGGTCAATGTTGGGGGAGAAAAAATCAATGAATGATCATACAGCAGGTTGCCATAATACAGTATCGATGTTGCTGAAGATTTTTATTGTACCTGTGGTCCTACAGTGTATATGTATATTGAATAATAAACCTTTCCTCTGATAGAGTTGAATTAGCAATTGATGAGCTAAACATATGCCCTGCAAGCCAGGTGCTGGTAAAGGTTATTCACCACTGGATGTGATTTACCCAAGGGCTGTATCTCAAGCCCCGAGGTATGATAAACACATATTCCCAATCAAATGGCGAATAACTGGCTTATACCATGAGACAAGCATTAAACAGGCAAACATGAGACAATTATATGTGAATGGAAAACAAAGAATATGGGAATTGGCATGTGATTGACTGACAGGAGATGGATGGTATAATTAAGAGAAACATCTCTATACGAGCAACTTGCATTGAGCTACATCATAAGGGGTCCTGGGGCCTCGCTTAGCGTAAGACCAGACACAATGGATCTTTAGCTCCTCGGATCTTCTCGAGGCACTTTTTCTGGGGTCGAAAAAAATAAGCTACAATCTCAATTTCATAACATCAAAAAACATTTTGTGTCGGCAGAAAATCTGATGAGTCAGTTATGATACTCTGCTCTTTATAGTCCCCCTCCCTCACCTTCATGGCCTGGCTTCATGCACGCATAATGTGCCGGTATATTAGGGTTGGTTATATAAAGACTAATATGTTCATGGAAGTCTGGCATCCTCCCTAAAAGTTGGGGAATATAATAAATTTTGAGTTGAGAAAAAAAAAATTTTGAAAATATGTTTAAATCCTGACCCTACACTCAGGTTTTTGGAGACATGTTTTTCCCTGATTTTCGCGATTTCGCGTATTTTGAGGTTTTTTCATTTAACTCCTTATTGCTGAAAATCAATTCAAATAAACTTCAAACCTCTGATTTTAATCAAGAACAACATTATACATAGTGTAATGAATTGAATTTTTGAAAATATTTTGAAATTCTGGGTGTACCCTCATATATATGAAGACCTGTTTTTCCTTAATTTTAGCGATTTTGCGTCAAGATTTTGACTTTTTCATCTACCTTCTTGCAGTAGAATATAAATCAAAATAAACTTTAAACTAATAGTATTAAATGGCAGCAACATTATACATAGTGTATTGACTGGAAAGGGAAGTCAACAAACCCCATTTCAATTAGTGCTCAATAACTATTCAACCCTGTTCTGGCTAAGAGTAAAAACTTATCCGAGATCCTGGTCTTGTAATGTTTGGTACATTTGTGATTATCAATCATTCTGTTGCCCAGTTAAGCACACTGCAGTTAATCAATTTCAGTGTCTGTGTATTTATTATAAAGTAACAATAGTTCATATTGGACACTTTGAAGTGTTTAGTTGGCAGCCATGTTTGTCTTCAAGGTCGTATGACAAAAAGTCTGTTTTACACCGTATTTCTGAATCAGATACATACTTATGAGTCTTATATGACTCTTGTCATCAATAGAATTATTACTTACTACTTACATACTTAATTTAGGTGGCTATACCAACATGTCTAAGTCCAATGAATTACATGTACTGACTCCATAAATCTTAATGTTAGCTATGTTAGAAATTTCAACATGGTTTCCAGGATAATAATTCGTTTTGACTTCCCCAGACCCCAAATAACCAGAGGATTGATCTTATCATGACTGAAAGCCTGTTTAAAGTGCAAGGTATCAGATGTATTTCCATGTGAAGATATTGCCTGATGGTTAAACACCACATTCTAAGTCATACTCAGCAAAGAGCAGGGTTTATGAGACCTTTAACTTCCTGAATGCATAATAGAGTTATTAATAATCTTGGATTGACTTAATTTAATATGTACCTGGATGATTGTGCAGGTTCACTGGAAGTAAACCAACCAAAAATCAATTAATGATGCAGCCAAAAGGCAATTTATCAATAATCAGTACCTTGTTTTTATTGAATGATAGTGATAATTAATGAATTATGATGTGTTTTCTAATAATGACAATTCCCATTTCAATAAAAAAAGAAATATAAACAATTGGGACATTGCAGAAAAACTGATATTTAATTTTATATATTGTCACACCAGCTGCAGTTTAGAAAGATCTCACCAAACTTTATGGTTGAGCACCCTAGAGTTTAGAGGATATAGATCTGTACAAATGACCTCTTCAACATGTACATAAAATCTGGAATATCTTAGATTAATTTGTTCATATAAGGACAGCAAAAATAATTTGGACTGAGGGAGTTATGGTACTATATTGAAATTGTCCTAATTCAAGATACAATTTGTATTAAATCAGTTAGCACTTCAAACAAGGTAAATGTAGTATGGTCTGATTTGATGAATAGAAATTCAAATTATTTTAAATTCCACATCTCAGTTTAAAAGCTACAATTCTACGTGTCACTGTAACTGTTTGTGATATAGTATGAAATAGCATTGGCATTCTATAATGACCTGATGCTACCTAATGGAGACCGTCAGGTCTCGGCCCGAAGGGCCGTGACCAGAGGTCTTCAAATGGTAGGAAACAGAGCTTTACTGACACAGTGATATACTAGGCAAATCTTGAGGATGCGGCAAGCTGTCAAAAAGTGGCACCGTGATTATGACGTCATGTCTAATGAACACACAATGGCAATGACGTCACAACAGAGTTGGCAGAGATGACGTCACTTTAAAATCTATAAAATCTATTAATAGATGGTGACGCCACGATCAGTTTTATTCTGATCATAACGTCATGTCAACTTTGTTATAGGCTCTATAGTCCTAATAGTTTACTAGCATAATACCTGTGATAAATGGGAGTGGAAAGGTATGGGGTATGGTGCTTTTAGTGGGACAGTTTTAAAATTCCATTAAATTTTATGAGGTGGTATTACGATTGGGTCTGTGGTTTGTAAATTATCAACCAGGGCCTCAAATTACACGTTTTAACTAAATGTAAACAAATATTGTCAATTGGCATTGCAAGACAACTACATATATATATATTGGTTTAATTTTTCAGAAATAAAAAAAAGACAGGGGGTATCCTTGAGTCGGACAGTTTGTGTCCCGTAACAATACATAGAAGAGACAGCAGCTGTTTGAGAGCCTTCTACTCCTTTAAAAGAAGGTTTTTATTATAGCACAAAATAGATCAAACATAGTCCTAAGTATGTGCCATGCAAACTGAACTTAAATGAAAGCTTTGGACCAGTGAAAGATACTTTAAAAATCATGGAAAATTGAACTAAAATTCAAATTTTTCTGACATAAAAATGAATGAAAAAAGGATTTTTTACCATTCTGTAACTATTTTATTTATGCCAATTCTGTTGCCAGGGACAGATAAACGTATTTCCCGTGTAGGCCTAACTGAGCGATTATATCTGGGAATATCTAAAGTATATATATATAATATGACGACTCAAAATAATGTCAAGTTGAGTGAAAACCTGAGCACTTAATTGCACTTTAGCGTCGCACCTGAACATATGACATTTCAACAGCAATGTAACAGTTCAAATCTAAAAGGTCAATCACTTTCTTTACCTGACACATTAAGCAATGGAGAGAGTTTTGAAGGCACAGCAAACCTTTTGTAGCAGGAGTACATGTATGATGTATCAGGGCAGAAAGAGCCGACGGATCGTAAAAAGTTGGTTACATAGGACATCTATGCAAATTAATTTGGGGTGTTTTAAAATAATGTCTGATTCAGTTAGTTTCCGGCAGCTGAATTCATTTGAAGAAGGAGGGAATAGATAGGCCTACTATACAGTGCAAAACTTTTTTCCTCTGGCAAGCCCTATACTCCAACACCTGAAACACATCCACTCTTTTGCTTCGCGCCGAGAAATATTGTTTCTATAGTATCTCTCTATGTCTATCTACCCAAAATTCAATGTGAAAATTTGAACTGTGTTAAATAAATCTTAATAAAAACACTTAAAAATAACTTTACATTTCTGACGGTCTCGCTATGCTCTTTGGCATCATCATATTACGTTATATTTGAAATTTAGTCTGCTTCAATGACTTGGTAGCTGGAGTACTTCCTGCTCATGTCATGACTGGGGGAGGGAGTGGGGGGAGGGGGTCAAAAACACCCATCACTCCATTATCATGTGCGTATGCTCTTGCAGATTATCTACCAGGCCACACTTACAAGCTAAGGGGGGTGGGAGATGTTCAAGCCACAAGTCTTTTAATTATTGCAGCCAGATTTTTTTCCTCTCATTGAAATAGTAAACTCACTAACTTGAAGTAGTGGATGAACAATTTAAACTCGCAACGGAACTGTAAATACAAACAGAAAACCCAGTTCAACAAAGGACAATTGCACATGTGTAGCTGCTTGGAATCTAATTATGATCAGAGAGCTTAGGTGGTCCACCCTCCAGCAGGACTTAGAGAATGCAATTTAGTCACCCTGGTAAAATATTGCAATATATTATTGCATGGTCCTCAGTAATAATTATTTAAAACAGCAAAATATTTAATATTATGAACAATTACAATATTTATACCATGGAAAATGTTGTGACCATCTGAGAAAGTGCTTATAAAACCAGGACATGTAAGTCAGCAATTCATAAATGATTGTCTATGTTAAATTTTGATGATAACTTACAAATTTGTAAGAAAATGTCCAAATTTCACAGCCTGAAATGCTGCGAAAACGCCTAATTAATGGTGTAACATTAATGTGAGTGTAGGGTCAGGAAAGAAACATCTAATCACCCAAAAAATGGTACCACAGTGTTTCTTACTACTATACACAACTTTTGAGGAGGATGCCAGCAAAACTTTGGTCATATAAGCAACTCTAGGTATATGATAAATTGAGCCATAGGGGATGCTTCATTCAACACTAGGTGTCTCCTTGTACCACAACTGCTCAACAGTTCCACCTGGTGGTGAGGCAAGGTTTTGAGAATGACTTCAGAACAAGTATCCTTCTGAAAAGATTGGAATTGGTAACAGAAGCAAACTAATACAGATTATGCGATCAGAACCATCTCGCATTTTGTTCTCATCATGTCATTGTCATCAGAACGTCCCACAATATCAGGAGTACATGTTGTGCCTCATGGGAAAAATTAAAAGAAAAAAGTGTTTGTATCATCTATGATTAGCATGAGTATAGAAATCCATTTCATCCCCATAGCAACGCTGAGAGCTTGTTGATACCAAATAGTCTAGAGAATATTTCCTTGGTTGTAAGCATTCCATACAATTTCATTAAATCCTGGCATTTTACACAGTTTCTTACCAAATTGTGATTAAAAGTCTTCCATGTATGATTATAGAATAAGTCCATCGCATTACATTAGGAAAGTATTCATCTTAAATTTAAAGTACTTTTTTGAAACATGAATGACTTAATGTTTTCCCATGTATATGCACCATGTTTTCAAATGTGGCAATATTTGATTTTTCCGACATTTGGAGTTCATCAATAATATTTTTAATGCATGCCACATTTCCAACAATGAGACATATGTTTATAAAAATTCACATCAGTCTAGTTTATGAATAAACATCCAGTAATCATTTTCTTACACACTCTTTTCAATCTTGATATTTCAATAAACGAATACTTTCAGAATATTTTTCTATCAAAGCAGGATTAATTTGTTTGACACTTTGACTGAATTTTAATGTTTAACTAGTTCTCAATTATTCCCAATAAATTTATCGGGAATGAGCATTCACCAGTCTAATTTTTTTAAGATTATGACATCACCTTTCATCTATGATTAAATAGTAAGGTAAACGGGACAAATTGTAGACTAGTGCTACCTATATTTAAACTTTCAGGACTTAGACTAAGAAACACATCTAACGTTAACAACTATTAACAATACCAGTTAGTGGGAGTTGTAGAAGCTAATGGTAACTAGAAGGCAACCTTTGAAAAGGTAGGAAATGATTCGACATCGAATACGTGGGCTTGCAGGCAAAAGATTGAACAATTCATACGAAAAATCAATGGAAACACATAACCGAATATACCACTGAAAACACAAAAACTGCTCAAAATACTTGTTCATCCCTTTCGGCATTGATTTTGAGGGTAAATTACCCCGTGACATCAAAGTCAAACTTGAATTAAGTCCCCATGCAAGATACTAAACCTGTGCAAAATTTGAAGAAAATCGTCCAAGTCAATCAAAAGTTATGAATATTTACCCTTTTTTGGGGTAATAACCTAAAAACGGCAATTTTAACCCAAAAACATCAATGGTGTGAAGTAAAGTCCCGACCGATGCCTGTTAAACCATTGCAAATATAAGAACCACTCATAACACATATTCGCCACTTTCGATCATGAATATGGGGGTAAATTAACCCATGACATCAAAATCATACTTGCATAATGTGCCCATGTCAAGATACTAAACTTGTGCAAAATTTGAAAGAAATCGTCCAAGTCAATCAAAAGTTATGAATATCAACCCCCTTTGGGGTAATTACCTAAAAACAGCAATTTTAACCCAAACACATGAATGGTGTGAAGTAAAGTTCCAACCGATGCCTGTTATACCATTGCAAAGATAAGAACTGCTCAAAACACATATTCACCCCCTTCAATCCAGAATATGGGGGTAAATAACCCCATGACATCCATATCGTACTTGCATTATGTCCCCATGTCAAGATACTAAACTTGTGCAAAATTTGAAGGAAATCGTCCAAGTCAGTCAAAAGTTATGAATATTTACCCCTTTTGGGGGTTTTTACCTAAAAATGGCAATTTTAACCCAAAAACATCAATGGTGTGAAGTAAAGTCCCAACCGATGCCAATTGTACAATTGGAAAGACAAGAACTGCTCAAAATACAGATTCACCCCTTTCGATCTTGAATATGGGGGTAAATTACCCCATGACATCAAAATCATACTTGCATTATGTCCCAATGTCAAGATACTAAACCTGTGCAAAATTTGAAGAAAATCGTCCAAGTCAATCAAAAGTTATCAATATTTACCCCCTTTTTGGGGTAATTACCTTAAAATGACAATTTTCACCTAAAGACATCTGTATTGTGAAGTAAAGTCCCAACCGATGCCTATTATACCATTGCAAAGATAAGACCTGCTCAAAACACATATTCACCCATTTCAATCTTGAATATGGGGGTAAATTACCCCATGACATCAAAATCGTACTTGCGTTATGTCCCAATGTCAAGATACTAACCCTGTGCAAAATTTGGAGAAAATCGTCCAAGTCAATCAAAAGTTATGACTTTTTACCCCTTTTTGGGGTAATTACCTAAAAACGACAATTTTTATCCAGGAACATCCACAGCACGAAGGAAAGTCTCAAACGATGCCTATTGTATCATTCAATACACAATAACTGCTCAAAACACATATTCACCCCTTTCGATCCAGAATAAGGGGGTAAATTACCCCTTGACATCAAAATCATACTTGCATTATGTCCCCATGTCAATATACTGGACTTGTGCAAAATTTGGAGAAATTCGTCCATTTTAATCACAAGTTATAGTCAATCACTCCTTTTGGGGTAATTACCCCAAAAACGTCATTTTTATTTTATAATGTGTCTGTAATTCATGAATACTATATACACACCAAGTTTCATGAAATTCCCTCCATTGAAACCAAAGTTAAAAAATGTTTTCACTTTTTGGACAAAACCCCCATTTTTGAAAGTCCCATAACTCAAAAACCCCTTGTTTGATCAAAATATAAAAGGTGTCTTACCCTGGATGAGTAGTCAGGCTATCAATTACAGCAAAAACCCAGCCTCTAGCCATTATAGTTTTCTCTGAAAACATGGGCAACGAAGGAAAGTCTCAAACGATGCCTATTGTATCATTCAATACACAATAACTGCTCAAAACACATATTCACCCCTTTCGATCCAGAATAAGGGGGTAAATTACCCCTTGACATCAAAATCATACTTGCATTATGTCCCCATGTCAATATACTGGACTTGTGCAAAATTTGGAGAAATTCGTCCATTTTAATCACAAGTTATAGTCAATCACTCCTTTTGGGGTAATTACCCCAAAAACGTCATTTTTATTTTATAATGTGTCTGTAATTCATGAATACTATATACACACCAAGTTTCATGAAATTCCCTCCATTGAAACCAAAGTTAAAAAATGTTTTCACTTTTTGGACAAAACCCCCATTTTTGAAAGTCCCATAACTCAAAAACCCCTTGTTTGATCAAAATATAAAAGGTGTCTTACCCTGGATGAGTAGTCAGGCTATCAATTACAGCAAAAACCCAGCCTCTAGCCATTATAGTTTTCTCTGAAAACATGGGCAACTGGTTTTTGTCAAAAGGGGGTAAATACCCCTTTACCCTCATCTCCCAATAAACAATATAGGCCAAAAATGTAGCAACACATGTTTATATAAAGGTTCCTAAGTCCTAATTTTCTAACAATGATATTAAAAGAGATAATCCACTTTGAAATTTTGGAAAATTTGACTTTGAGGTGACCTCTGACCTCGAAAAATAGGTCAAGGTCAAAAAAATTTTGCACAACTTCTCCTCTCACTTAGGACTACCTATCCACCAACTTTCATTAACTTTCTCCAATTTTAGGTGGGGTGAAGAATAATAATAAGAGCAAAAACAATACCATTCACCAAGTATTGGTGAATGCTAATAATAAATAGCACACAATGAAGAAAAATAATAAAAAGTGATAATTATAGATTATTTTAAAGCAGTCAATTTCTTCCATGCCCAAGCCCAAAATCATTGTCATTAATGATCAAAACTATCTGGGAATAGACAGGTATTTCATACCCATCTGCAGCATCAATATGAGGCAACTGAAGACTAACAAAACGACTATTATCACATGGTAACCCATTTCTGAATTCTCAACATTATACATGACATTGTTCAAGATACTGTAATGTCTTGATACCGAAACTGGTCTTCTGTTTGATTTCGGCAATTTGTGTTTTGTAGGTTCAATTGCTTTAATGACTTCTGGTTTATATTTTATAGGATTTTGTATCCGTTTAACTGTCCTTGGTATCCTTCTCTTCATTATCCCAATCCTTAATTTCCTTTTCAATGTCCTAGTCCTTAATTTCCTTTGCCATATCCTTGTCTCTAATTTTCTTTTCAGTATCGCTGTCCTTAATTTCCTTTTCGAAATTCTAGAACTTAATTTCCTTTTCATCACCGTTGTCCTTAATTTCCTTTTGTGTATCCTTGTCATTAATTTCCTTTTCATCGCCATAGTCCTTAATTTCCTTTTCTGTATCCATGCCATTAATTTTCTTTTCATCGCCGTAGTCCTTATTTTCCTTGTCTGTATCCTTGCCATTAATTTCCTTTTCAGTGACCTTGTCCTTAATTTCCTTTTCACCTTTTTTGGTTTCCTTCTGACAGTCTTGCGTTTGATGTTTATAGTTTTTACTACCTTTTTCACAGATCCGTGAGTCTTTTTAAAAGTTTTTGGCATCCTTTTGATCATTTTAATCCTTCTTTCATTCATTTTCGGCACAGTTTTGGTGATTTTTGGTTCACTCATTTTGACTTTTTTCGGTTTCTTTTCTGCTGGCTTTCTTAAACAAGATGTTTTCCATGGTTTAAAATTCTCCAGTTCACTTATTGGGGTTGGTTTCCTCATCCATTCAATTAATTGATGCATTGAAATAATCCATACATCATCCATTTCGCTTAATTCTTCAATGAAATCATTCATCGCTTCAAATAAATGCTTATTCTTGAACCAGTAATAATGCTGGAAAAGGCCAAAAGGCGCTCTGTCTCGTGCGAACCTCTTGAAATTTTTCCGTAGATAATACAAAGTATCTTCTTTTGTCTTCAGGGTGTCAACAGGACATTCATCAGTCATCGAACATAACTTTCCTCCGGGACATTTTAAGATATTCAGAGGAATTTCCCATGTTCCAGGGTATTTTCTCGTCGGGCAGTTATTGTTATTACAGACGTGGTCTTTAAGAGGGTAATCGAGAGTATACGGCCATAGGGGTTGTCTTATTTGGGCGAAGTTGGGGTAAATGGAAGCGTCGTATTCAAAATGGTGGTCGTGGATGACGCCATATTGACGGTCTGCACCAAGGGCCAAGAAAGGAGCACGGACACCTCTTATTTCACGTTCTGGGATATGAGCCTTCTTCGACAGAATATTCCTCGCCCCAACCAATTGCTTCTTCCACTTCTCGTAAGATGCTTCCGACCACCACGTCCCGGAATCTCGATGGAGGACGCAATGAGCACCTATTTCATGTCCGTTGGAATACAACTCATTTATTATCTTATAATCACTCCACTCATTACCAGCAAAGAAAGTACCAGATATTGGACAACCGTTAGGGTTTCTTCTTGTTCTTTTAAATAATTTCCAGTAATATTTAACATTATATCCATTGACATCATCATCAAAAGTGACTAAAACAATTTGCGGAGTCTCGTCAATGCTTAATCCTCCAGGTATCTTTGTACTCGGGCATCTGCAATCTGGTAATTTGCATATTTCATCTGTGCATTTACCAAAACTGCCTACTTGTGGTGAATTACATAGCAGCATGAATGATACGATAAATATAATATGTAGCCAATAGTTATCCATCACAATTCAATCTTTCATTCCTGAGATTGAATGATTACTAAAAGGCAGTTAGAATATTAATCCAATGGCACTGCTTAGTGTTTAAAATGTTCCTCCATTCTATTCTATCAAAGCATAATCAGAATATACATTTCATGTGGTCAATTCAAGTAATGATTTTTGACCATTTGTGTGGGAAATAGAAACTGTCAGATACTGTGCTATAACATCCTTTTAGGTTTGTTGCTTTAAAATGTTTCTTCTTTTGTCATTTTATGTATATTTAGAATATACATGAGTGGCCAATGTGAGTAATGATTTTTGACCATTTGAGTAAAACTGTCAGATATTTTCATAGTATATCCTTTTTACATTGTGAAGCCATATGTTGTTATAGAATTCAGATCTGAAATACCATTTTGCTCCTTATATGATAAAAATGGTTCTGATCCAAGGCATTCAAGACACATCTTTTTTTTAAGCCATAAAGTACTTTTTGTCTCTCTTCCTGTATCTCCCTCCAAACAATATTTTGCCAAAGACTCTATAAAGTCTAAGTAAACAACAAATCATGAGGAGGATAGATAGGACAAGTAAGAATGTTTGAATATGGGAAATCAAAGGGCTGTTGACAAGAAAGTATCTGCCTGATTTGGTTTCTAATTCAGCCAAGGCAGGAAATCTCGACCACGCCGCTCGAGAGTCCGGCTCCTTGCGTTGGACTAATTCTCTTTCAGGTACACGGTCGCAAGATGTCTTCCAATGTTTGAAATGTTTTAATAACCTCAACGGAGTTGGATTCCTCATCCATTGTATTAATTGATGACCAGTAATAATCCAAACATCTTGATGTTGCATAATGATATCAATGAAGTCCATCATCGCTTCGAAGTGAATAGTAGTCTCGAACCATGTAGCATGCATATTGACTCCCAGAGGTGTTCGATGCTCTCCAAAGTGCCTCTGGTAGTTAGATAACAGATATCTCAAGGCACTGATTTTATCTGGTAAGTGTTGGGTAGTACATGCGTTAGGGTGGCCCAAAAAACAAAATTTTTGATTTTCTATTCGCATACCCCCTCATTTTAGGAGAAATTGCAAAAAAAGCACCCTGTAAAAATTTCAAGAAAATCGGTGAAGTCTTAGTGGTCTCTCAAGGCCCCTCCATTCTTAGCAAAAAGGAAAATTTCAACCATTTTCGCCAAGACGCGGTTCCTCATAACTTCGTCAATTTGTACAGTACTGCATTTTCATTGCCATGGTTGGATAGGTCTCAAAAAGAGCTTCAATTTGCATACCAACATTATTGGTCTAAGATAATATCTCAACTCCCATAGGCTCTTCAGTTTACACTTTCCATGAATGAAATTGTTGCTGAACCACCGATCCTGATAATAGCCAGGCTTTTATTTTTTTTTTGCTGTAAATTGCTGTGATTCTTATTTTCCCAGTTCCAGAATGACCAAATATAAAAAAAAAAAGATTTTTGACCATGGGAATGCCCTATTTATGAGTGATGAAATTTTATGTTGAAGTTTGTCGCAAACTCATAAAATAGCAGGGCCTGCAGGGGGGGAATTGTAGTATTTCAAATTCATATCTTCATCCAAATTTATTACATGGCAACATGATGGGTACCACCAGAAAGACAATATTCTTATGTTTCACATGATATAAATTATGTTGTCCTATATTTATGTCTTATGAAGTTAAACTATGAAATGCAACAGCCCCTCGCCGATGTTTTCAGCACTTTAGACAAAATCTAACATTAAAACTTTACAGCTCACAAAGCGGGTTTCTCCATGGTAAAATTTTTTTTTTATGTTTTATCGGGTCATCCTGCCTTTTGGAGAATAAGAACATGTTACTTGACAGTGAAATTTAATGGAAATCTTTTCTTGAACAGGTTTAGTCATTCAATAAACGCTTTTGCACATAAGCACTGTTAGCTGAAGAGTCCATGGGAGTCAAGATATCATCCTAGACCATTAATGTTGGTATGCAAATTGAAGCTAATTTTGAGACCTTTCCAACCATGGCAATTAGAATGTTGTTCATTAAAAATTGACAAAGTTGTGGCAAACCGCGTATTGGCGAAAATGGTTGAAATGTTTCTTTTTCGTGAGAATTGAGGGGCCTTGAGAGACCACTTAGACTTGACTGATTTTCATGAAATTTTAACAAGGTGCTTTTTTCACCATTTCTCCTAAAATGAGGGGGTATGCGATGTGAATTTCAGAAAAAAATATTTTCCTGTACATTTTTAGGCCACCCTAACATGCATCCACCATCGGACAAGCTTTCCCATCCAGGCCGATCCATCTATTCATTGGAATTTCCCAAACACCAGGGAATCTCCCTTTAGGGATGTTGTCATTCGCACAGAAGTCTGTGTTGGGCGGGAAATCCAACGTATAAGGCCAGGAAGGTTTTCTGATCAAGTCTTCCACACTATCTGGGCCTGAGGTGCATGTTGCATCGTATTCAAATTGTTCATTTTGCAAAGTTCGAAATTGCTTATCTCCTCCCAGTTCGATGAATGGCACACGTGAACCTCGAATCAGATTGGGATGGATCTTAGCCTTCTTAGCAATGTTCTTCCTCTGCCCAGCTAACTCATACTTCCAATCACTTCCGTTTGCCGCCCTCCACCATTTTCTAGGCAAGCGATGCGTTACTGTGTGACTCGCTATTTCGTGACCGTCTAAGTACAAGTCTCTCACCATGTCGTAATCCGTCCATTCATCGGACACAAAAAAGGTTGCAGTTATGCGACATCCGTTCGGGTTTTTCCTGCGTTCAGAAAACAACTTCTTGAAGAAAAGAATGTTTTGCTCATTGACAGCATCATCGAAGGTGAAAAGAACCATTTTTGGTGTATCTTCCAAAGACACTTCATCTGGACCTCTCACACTTGGGCAAAAACAGTATGGTAACTTACAGACATCCTTTGTGCACATATTAAAACAACTTGCTGGCTGTACAAGTAATAAGATACAGAGTATTATTTCCATATATGATATGTAATCATTCATGCTTGGCTGTAACTTTGCAAATGTCATTCTTTAAGATATGTCAGTGTATTTCAGTGATTGATTCATAAATTTTGCTTTAAAAAACATAGATCAATTTCTATACATATCAATTGATTCACTCAGTTGATTTTATTTATTATTTTAGTTTAAAAGCATATTTCAAAACTTGATACAAATTTCATAAGGTTACAATACAGCTGTGCAGAACAAGCCAATAGCTCCACATGTTTTATTTTATTTTAGAAATGATTTTGAGATATCTTGTACAACAAATATGTGTCTATTCACAAGAGTGATCAAATGCATAACATTGAATGAAACTGCAACATCTGTCAATCTTAAGCAAATAACCAAAATCAGATATTTCTACAAAACATGTTTATTTAAACCAAACCCATACAAATGTAAAACAATAGACAAAAGAAATAATATCTGTTATCAGAAAGAGTCTAATGAGATATTTATAAACTTTTACCAATGACTAATGTTACTATGGTACACACACAAATACATATTTACCTTTATGCTGTAGCATAGAAATTAGATTGCATTGAAAAAACATAACGTGCACAAGGCACTTTAAAGCGGACCTCGTGGTGTGCAGTGAGAATGTGGCATTAAATTGTAAATATGCTGACAAAAATGAGAAACTTAATTATAGGTCCCCCCCCCTCCACAGGTCCAAAATTAACATGGGAAATAGGAATGATTGCTCAACTGCTGCTCAGTGACCTGTGAAATGAGCTGCCTGCTGCAGGGGGATTCCTTACTGGGGGAACCCCCTTGGGGAATGCATATGATGTCATTCATTAGTATAGAATTGGGTTAAATGGATTTCCCTTGCCAGGGAGTTTGCTAAGGGATTAATGTGTACCAAAAGTTGAATGCTTCACGGGGAGGCCCATCACATGATACATGGTAAATGGCATTAGGATTGAAGAGAGTGGGCAGCAGAAACTTGACCCACAAGGTTTGGCAGAATTTCAAATGCATATGCGGCTCCTCTTAGGATAAGAGGTCCGCAAACCAGATTTTTAGATCTTGTTCAAAACAGATCAGGTGCATGAAATGTCCAAGAAAAGACATATTTTACATGGCCACCAGTTTAGCTCATTTTTATTTAATTTACAATTTTACAAGTTGATTGATGAAAAAAATATATATCCTCTGTTCATCTCATTACAACCAAAGCCAATTGATATTGGTACTATGATTTTGCATCTTGGAAAATAGAATGTTTGCTGTTTTCAGCCAGAGTGGCATCAGTTGGGGGAAAATTAGCATTCTAGAACAAATTCCCTACTGGTATCCCTCTGGTGCGATAATGCTCAATTATTCTATCAAGATTATTGTTGTCAGGTGCCGATATCGGACAAGGTTAAAAAGTATACTTGTAACACTACTAAATAGTGCCAATAAGACTTAATCTCAATAGATTTCAGCATGAATAGGCAAAGGATACATTAGAAATCAAATTTAGGATTCAGTGTTTTTAGAATATCTGGTCAAAGAGTATATCATACTACGTATAGCCTCCTTTTTCTCCTTGTTGAGGTACATAAAACGTAAGTCAGACAATATATAATCAATAATAAAACAATAAACGATTCAGTTTTGCTGCTAAAATCCATGTACTGAACGTCAACAGCGTCTGAAGTCCGCCATTTTGAATTTGTCGTTGATGAATTTGATTTCGTGTTTTTTATTGCGTTGCAAGATGTCTGCCAAGGGGGGAAGTCATGTAGTCTTTCTTTTGGGGTAGGTTTCCTCATCCATTCAACTAGTTGGTGCATTGAAATAATCCATACATCATCCATTCTGCTTAATTCTTCTACAAATTCATCCATCGCCTCAAATAAATGTTTGTTTTTAAACCAGTGGGTGTGTTGATATAAACCAAAGGGACATCGGACATCAGCATAACGTTTGAAGTTAAGACGGAGATACTTAAGAGCATCTTCTTTAGTTGGTATAAGATCCCAGTCACATCCATCCACCATTGGACGGTACGTACCATCCGGACATTGCATGACATTCAGAGGAATCTCCCATATTCCTGGGTAGGTCTCATTAGGAGGGTTAGGATTATTAAGATAGGCCATTGGCAATGGATAATCAAGAGTATATGGCCACACTGGGAGAAGCAATTTGTTGAAGTTTGAGAATATAGAAGCATCGTATGCGAATCCTTCTTCTTGTATCACTTTAAAATGGTTGTCGGACCCGAGCGCCAAATACGGTGTTCGCACGCCTTTTATTTTGTGGTGGGGGATACCCGCTTTTTCCGATATGATGTCCCTAACACCGACCAACTCATTTTTCCACTCCTCATAAGTAGCTCCTTGGAACCAACTTCCTTCATGAGAATGATGAAGGCAATGACAACCAATTTCGTGACCGTTTTGATATAGATTGCGAACAACGTCATAATTTGTTTTGTCATTTGAGATGAAAAATGTCGCTGATATTGAACATCCGTTTGGATTAAGTCTGGTTGGGTCAAACAATCTTCGGTGAAATTCCTGTTGTAAGTCATTAACAGCATCATCAAAGGTCAGTAAAACTATTTGAGGTGTTTCTCTGAAACTCACCTCCCTTGGCCCATGTGTACCAGGGCAGAAGCAGTCAGGCAAATTACAGTTTTCTTTCGGGCAGTTGATGCCCCATGTATGTATAAAAATATTTAATTCCAGTAACATGGTAAAGATTAACTTGAAATCCATTGTTAAAAGAGAGTGGTTCACTTGACATTCAACATGAATGAAAAATGGATGGATCCCTCATCTGATTAAATACTGAATTTTAAAACTTTTGTTTTCCAGGCCGATGATAACTTGATGACATCAATTCAATCTTAATTATTCTGATAATTTTTATTATTTTTCAAGATAGACATCTAATTTTACAATTGGTGTATTTGTCCATTAATAGCACAATGATTGATAGTGCGGGTTATCACTGGTATAATAGTAGCTATTCTGGGACACATAATGTTTAACAGTAACAGGTGTTTTACTTCTCATAACTTTATACTAAAAAGGCTTTTGTAAAATACTAGCATTCCTAAATTTATATATATATATATTGTAACATAAAGATAAAGTTTGTATATCTTGACTTCCAGTCTTGTGACCTAGAACTACTAAAGAAAGCTAAAATGTCACCTCTGTATGTACAAAGGAAGTATGAATTAATTTGTGTTCATAAAATTCTGAATGCTCAGATGCCACCTGTATCGCCTGATTTTTATATTTTGAAAGTAACTATGATTTACGAAACCGTCTAAGATTGAGACACTGTAATTATAACAAAGTAACGTATGGATATAATGCTTTTCGATACAAAGGTGCTCTTTAATGGAATTGCTTACCTATGTTTTTAAACAGGATGATTTTGAAGATTTTAAACGTAAATTAAAAGATTATGATTTTAAATGTCAGTGTGGTGAGTTTGGTGACTGCTTTTTATGCAGTCTGTATTTCATGCAACTATAATTCTCATTTTCATCTATAAATATTTCACCTGTATCATATTTTATGATCGTTGTCGTGAACAAGCACTTGTGCTTCTGTTACTTGCATTTCTGTACTGCTGACTTTAAATAAAATTTTACCAACTTCCTTACTTTACTTACTCCAATTGAGTTCCAGGACCGGGATTCCAACCCCGTCCTCAAGTGCCAGTGGATATGCAGTCAAGCTCTCCAACCATTAGGCTATGTGAACTCATATCAAAATTGCTGTACTGAACATGTAGATCCCCTTTAAAAAATTGACTGCTTTAGGTTGATGAGCCAACCTTGTTGCACCAAGATACCGACTAATTCACCCACTTGCACTTCTGAAATCAAAACATTACACATCTTGGGCACCAAGTACAAACATTTGGCCACACAGTGCCTTCAAAATTGGTGTGCATGCAGTAGAGCAACCTCTTGAGCATTAGATTGTGGATCTGCAAAGATAAGTATTTTCACAAAATAACATTGAATGTAAGATACATGCAGTCACTGTGGTCATTTGGGTTTAATAACAGACCATTTAAGTGAGTTAGAATATCCTTTAAATGCCAGTAGGAAAATTGTTCAGTTCTGCAGCCACTAACTATAGAGTCAAAACTTAATTAATTTGCTTGTACTTTTGCCAAATATGCTGTTATCACCTGTGGTGTTTGTCAACTGCATCAGAGTCCCTCTTGCCTTCCAGCAGTTGCTTGGTCTAATACATACAAGTTGTTATTTGATCTCTTCGCATGGAGCTAACAGCCTAGAGTGCTATCAGCTCAGCTGACACTCCCCCCCCCCCCTGCATTCCAGTTGTTCGGTCTAACACATGCAAATTGTTATTTGATCTCTTCGCATGGAGCTAATAGCCTAGAGTGTTACCAGTTCAGCTAACAGCCTCCCCCCCTGCCTTCCAGTTGCTCGGTCTAGTACATGCAAATTGTTATTTTATCTCTTTGTCAGTCTTCGCATGGAGCTGATAGCCTAGAGTGCTACCAGCTCAGCTGACTCTCTCCCCCCCCCCCTGCATTCCAGTTGTTCGGTCTTACGCATGCAAATTGTTATTTGATCTCTTCGCATGGAGCTAATAGCCTAGAGTGTCACCAGTTCAGCTAACAGCCTCCCCCTCACCCCTGCCTTCCAGTTGCTCGGCCTAACACATGCAAATTGCTATTTGACCTCTTTGTCAGTCTTCGGCTAATAGCCTGGAGTGTTACCAGTTCAGCTAACACCTTCAACCCCCCCCCCTCTTGCCTTCCAGTTGTTCGGTCTAACACATGCAAATTGTTATTTGACCTCTTCGTCAGTCTTCGCATAGAGCTAATAGCCTAGAGCGTTACGAGTTCAGCTAACACCCTCCCCCCCCCCTTGCCTTCCAGTTGCTTGGTCTAACACATGCAAATTGTTATTTGACCTCTTGTCAGTCTTCGCATAGAGCTAATAGCCTGGAGTGTCACCAGTTCAGCTAACAGCCTCCCCCCACCCCTGCCTTCCAGTTGCTCGGCCTAACACATGCAAATTGTTATTTGAACTCTTTGTCAGTCTTCGGCTAATAGCCTGGAGTGTTACCAGTTCAGCTAACACCCTCCCCCCTTGCCTTCCAGTTGCTCGGTCTAACACATGCAAATTGTTATTTGACCTCTTTGTCAGTCTTCGCATGGAGCTAATAGCCTAGAGTGTTACCAGTTCAGCTTACACCCTCCCCCCTTGACTTCCAGTTGCTCGGTCTAACACATGCAAATTGTTATTTGACCTCTTTGTCAGTCTTCGCATAGAGCTAATAGCCTAGAGTGTTACCAGTTCAGCTAACACCCTCCCCCCTTGACTTCCAGTTGCTCGGTCTAACACATGCAAATTGTTATTTGATCTCTTTACATGAAGCTAATGGCCCAGAGTGTTACCAGTTCAGCTAGCATCTCCCCTCACCCTTGTCTTCCAGTTACTCAGTCTAACACATGCAAATTGTTATCTGATCTCTTCGCATGCAATAGACACATGGCCCCACCCATCAATTTTATGATCTACCTGTACTTCAACATCAAGCAGGTGTTCGATGACGTACTTTGTCTTTTAAGTATAATCAAGCATACTATATGGCGGTGATTTACTGTTATTTTTAAGCTAAAAATATCTGTTAGAAAGATTAAAATCATATTACGGAAATCTTCAAATGTGGACAATGTTATGTGTGGGTGGTCTCAGTGCAGTTCATTGCTTGTATTGCATACCACGCTGCTTGTAATTAAGTGAAATTGGTGATGTTCTAGCATTTGGCCAATGCTAAATATTCATCCTCAACCCAACTGCTTGTGGGAGCATGGATTCTCAAATGAGGAGCTGAAAACATTAAGACATCATATAGCATGATACATTTGTGGCATTTTGGATGCAAATGGCTGCCAATTTTCATTGCTCTATACTGATTATAACCGGTTATATATCAAAAATTTTCCGAGTAAGTGTACCCCTGACATTTCCAAAGTTGCCATTTCATATATATATATAATTCAATCTAATAACCAGTAACCTATCATTGAAAACCAAACATATATGACAATGTATGTCTAACTTAATTAGTTAGAAGTTAGGATTTTTAAAAATGATGACTTAGAAAATACATTGTAGACCTACCTTGAAAATATGTCTATCGTAGACATATTTGGTTATTAGTATCATCTCAATTTATTCACTCCGCACAGTCCATAAACAAGATTACGTCCTAACTCAATAAATAAAACATTACAGAAAAACAAAAATAACCTACCAACTGCCCTGAATTAATAAACAGCAATGTCCAAAACCAACAATGCAAGATTAAATCAAACAACACAGAAGTCTTGATATGCCTCCTATAACTCCATCTTGCTAGAGTCACATCATCTTATTACCAATACCAAATGTCCGAGAAACTAGAATGCCTGGCCTCGGTACTTCAACAACAAAACTGAGCAACAAAATAGAATTTAATATTTAGTGTTATATTTGGCAACATTCTTTATTCTGCAATAACGTTGACCAAGTGTGTAGACATGGATATCATTGCCTTATTTGCTGGGTTCTTCATTTCACCCGAACAGCGGATGGCACAACTTACCCAACAGTCCAACCTACCCCGGTCTCCCCATAAACTCCTGGCCGAAAAAGTGTCGGCTCAATAAGGCCTTGTCAAGATAATAGGTCACTTGTAAGTTTTGTTAAGCAGCAAAAGGCAATATCCATTAGTCTAATTTCATTTACATTGATGACACCAACTTAATTTCAACTAAAAGACATTTCCCGGGACTTGGCATATGCTGCTAAGATGCTAAATTCTCATGACAATGTATCAAGGGTTTATTTAAAAATTATGCACGTTGACATAACATCACATGTGAGTCCCAACACTCACACCTCTTTACACCTGACTCTGGTTTGTTTTGGTTTACTTCCTCTGCCCTTTGCCTGGTCCAGTTCTGGGATCTCAACACTTTGTAATGCACCAGACAATTTGTTATCTTTTTTCTCTTGTAATGTTATATGTAATATAAAATCAGCATCAGCATGATGAAGACCCAGGTGCAGTGCACCAAAATCCTGTCAGTCAGTGCTCAAGTCTGTTGTTGCACAGTAACTGTTGTTGCACTGTAACGGTTGTTGCACCGTAATGGTTGTTGCACCGTCTTTGTCAAATTTCCCTGGAATTTAATCTTGATGCAATGCACGGTTTGTCAAAATTCTTGTCTTGAGAATGAAGCATTAGTTAAATTTTAAAACCAATAATAGATTGTATTGTCATATCTAGTTGCTTCCCCACCCCCCTCCCCGGCCGAAATGAACTTGGGAAAGATTGGGAAAGTCAAAAATCCGACTTCCATGTATTTACTGCGTGTTTTACTTGTCCAGAAAAATGCCACTCAGTTGATTTATGTCGAGATATGCGGCTTAATGCGCCTGACCACACAGCCTTGGATAAGATTATATGAATCAGAATAACCAAGATTTTTTTTATAATATACTTCAACTATTGATACAAATCACAAAACACAATTCTTCTGACATGTATTCAAGTTAATAATATCACATCAATGTTATTATTATAAATCACATACATTTTTAATCATTCACATCAAAAGGCTAACCCTTCTTGTAAAATTATATCACAAACACATTTAGTAAAATCTAACAGAGTTAGTTTGTAACAAAAGGCCACCCATACTGAATATCTTTTTAACTGGAACGATTAGTCAAAATGACTCAATAAGTAATAAGTAAAATGACAACGTCAAAATTGCTTAGACACGACTAACTAAAGTTAGTCAATATGTAGTCAATTGACTAAGTTGAAGTGTAAGTTAATTACTCATCTAAGAGGTGAAACTTGACCAATCTACTTAGTCATGTGACTAAACCCCTTGGAAAACTTAGTGTAAAGTCAGTCAATTTACTTATTACATAAGGGAACAGTTTAGTCAATTTACTAGTAACATTCATCATAGATTGGTCAATATATTAACCTCGAGCACCCCCGTCATTGTATTTGCTCAGGCCGTGCTGGGCTTGTTCAAGTTTGTCCATATATTATATTAAGTCAGAGCCTGGCTGAGACGTACTATTAATTTAATGAGACATTTATCCCATCTCCCTTTGCTGTCCTGACTATAAATGACACTATGTATCTGAATCACACTCCTTATACAATTCTCTTATACCTCTATCTTATTCAATTTTTACTACAATATTATGTAAATGTGCCAACATTTCACCTGTTGAAGCAAAAGAGGTGGAAGAAGTTACCTGATTTGCCATATATGGCTTTGTAATAGAATCTTTGCCATTCTGAGACTGTCTGTTGTGTCCTCTCTTTGACAATTTTGAGTTACACTTCTTATTCAATTACCTTTTACCTTTCCACACCTTTTTTTATCATGTATATCATTTTATATACAAGTGCCAACATTTCACCTGTTAAAGCAAAAGCTATGAAAGAAGTTACTTAATTTGCAAGATCTGGTTTTGTGTTATGTCAATGTGCAGTATAACATGACTATTAGGGTGCCAATGAAATGCATTGGAAAAATGAAAACAGAGAAATGTCAAGGTCTTACCCCCTGAACTTTTTCCTCTTGGTCTTGGGATATAAACTATGCCAAATTTCATGAAATTTAGACTCGTAATTTAATTTTTTTACTTCGAACCCCATTGAATTAACATTACAACATTCAGTGCCATTGAGCAACCTCTATATAAATATCAATTAAATTTCATGAAATTTGGCACAATTCATCTCGACAGCAAAAGGAAAAAGATCAGGAGGGTAAGACCTTGACATTTCCAAAGTTGCCATTTCATATATATATATAATTCAATCTAATAACCAGTAACCTATCATTGAAAACCAAACATATATGACATTGCTTGTCTAACTTTATTAGTTAGAAGTTAGGATTATTAAAAATGATGACTTAGAAAATACATTGTAGGCCTACCTTGAAAAATATGTCTATCGCAGACATATTTGGTTATTAGTATCATCTCAATTTATTCACTCCGCACAGTCTATAAAACAAGATTACGTCCTAACTCAATAAAACATTACAGAAAAACAAAAATAACCTACCAACTGCCCTGAATTAATAAACAGCAATGTCCAAAACCAACAATGCAAGATTAAATCAAACAACACAGAAGTCTTGATATGCCTCCTAACACCATCTTGCTAGAGTCACATCATCTTATTACCAATACCAAATGTCCGAGAAACTAGAATGCCTGGCCTCGGTACTTCAACAACAAAACTGAGCAACAAAATAGAATTTAATATTTAGTGTTATATTTGGCAATATTTTTTATTCTGCAATAATGTTGACCAAGAATGTAGACATGGGTATCATTGCCTTATTTGCTGGGTTCTTTATTTCACCCCAACAGTGGATGGCACAACTTACCCAACAGTCCAACCTACCCTGGTCTCCCTGTAAACTCCTGGCCGAAAAAGTGTCGGCTCAATAAGGCCTTGTCAAGATAATAGGTCACTTGTAAGTTTTGTTAAGCAGCAAAAGGCAATATCCATTAGTCTAATTTCATTTACATTGATGACACCAACTTAATTTCAACTAAAAGATGCTTTCCGGGACTTGGCATATGATGCTAAGATGCTAAATTCTCATAACAATGTATCAAGGGTTTATTTAAAATTTATGCACGTTGACATAACATCACATGTGAGTCCCAAGTCTCACACCTATTTACACCTGACTCTGGTTTGTTTTAGCTTACTTCCTCTGCCCTTTCCAAGTTCCTGTTCTGGGATCTCAACACTTTGCAATGCACCAGACAATTTGTTATCTTTTTTCTCTTGTAATGTTATATGTAATATAAAATCAGCATCAGCATGATGAAGACCCAGGTGCAGTGCACCAAAATCCTGTCAGTCAGTGCTCAAGTCTGTTGCTGCACAGTAACTGTTGTTGCACTGTAACAGTTGTTGCACCGTAATTGGTCAATAACGTTTTTTTGGAGGGCATTATGGGGTATTAATCAGTTGTGGCCTGAGGGCAGAAATCATTAACTTAATGCCCGAGCCGCCAGGCGAGGGCATTAAATGATTTCTGCCCGAGGGCCATAACTGATTAATACCCCATAATGCCCGACAACAAAATGTTATTATCATTATTATCATTTTTGAACACAATCCTCATCCAGGAAGAAACTTACCTTTTTTTTTGGTTCAATAACGCCCGCGCTGCTTTCGCGTCGCCCCGACTTTATTATTGAAGCCAGAGCATAACAGAGTCCAATTATGAAATCTATGGACCTTGGAGATACTCATAGGCTTTTAAAATTTTCAAATCAGACGATTTTTGACCGAGATTGAGCCAAAGCAGAAAGACATTTGACAACAACGTCACCATGACGTCACTTCTGATGACGTCACGATCTATAAAACACACCAGGGGGCGTTTTCGCGGGCGTTAACGGCCATTAATGCCCGCGAACTGGGCGTTAATGGCCAGACAATGCCCTGCAAAATGATAATAATGGTTGTTGCACCGTCTTTATCAAATTTCCCCGGAATTTAATCTTGATGCCATGCACGGTTTGTCAAAATTCTTGTCTTGAGAATGAAGCATTAGTTAAATTTTAAAACCAATAATAGATTGTATTGTCATATCTAGTTGCTTCCCCACCCCCCTCCCCGGCCGAAATGAACTTGGGAAAGATTGGGAAAGTCAAAAATCCGACTTCCATATATTTACTGCGTGTTTTACTTGTCTAGAAAAATTCCACTCAGGTGATTTATGTCCAGATAATCACCTGACCACAAAGCTTTGAACACAATCTCATGAATCAGAATAACCAAAATTTCTTTTTTCACAATATATTTTAACTATTGATAAAAATCACAAAACATAATTCTCCTGGCATGTATTCAAGTTAATGATATCACATCAATGTTATTATTATAAATGACATACATCTTTAATCATTCACATCAAAAGGCTAACCCTTCTTGAAAAATTATATCACAAACAAATTTGGTAAAATCGAACAGATTTGGTTTGTAAAAAAAGGCTACCCATACTGAATATCTTTTTAACTGGAACGATTAGTCAAAATGACTCAATAAGTAATAAGTAAAATGACAATGTCAAAATTGCTTAGACACGACTAACTAAAGTTAGTCAATATGTAGTCAATTGACTAAGTTGAAGTGTAAGTTAATTACTCATCTAAGAGGTGAAACTTGACTAATTTACTTAGTCATGTGACTAAACCCCTTGGAAAACTTAGTGTAAAGTCAGTCAATTTACTTATTACATAAGGGAACAGTTTAGTCAATTTACTAATAACATTCATCATAGATTGGTCAATATATTAACCTGGAGCACCCCCATCATTGTATTTGCTCAGGTCGTGCTAGGCTTGTTCAAGTTTGTCCATATATTATATTAAGTCAGAGCCTGGCTGAGACGTACTATTAATTTACTGAGATGTACTATTAATTTTCTGAGACATACTTTTGATTTACAGAGACGTACTATTAATTTACTGAGCTTGGAGTCATACCACTTCATCTTTTGACCCGAAACGATAGCTTCAGCAAAGTGGTCATCTTCGAAGAAGTACTAAATTAAGAGATGCATGTCAGTTCTGGAATCTCCAATTATTGGAAAGTGCCGGGTGGACTACCCAAGACACTGATCATTTTCAATGGCCTCATAAATCTTGACCTGTATAGTGTATAATATTATCAATGACTGCTACTTTTTTCACAACCAGACAGATAACCAAGTTCATGATATCCGCTCAAAAAACTTTCAATTTCATTCGTTTTTTAATATCCAAGGATTTAGCGAACGTTTCTGGAGCAAACAAAAGGTCTCCAGTTGCCGCTTTGCAGGCCCTAACATACAGCTTTTTGGAGTCAGTGCCCAGGAGAACAATCCTCATACAAATGCAGTATGGAAAATGCTGGTCCTTCTTTTATTTGACCAAATTCAGCAAAATTTTACTGACTAATCTTGCAAAAATTGGACTGATTGACTTTGTAAAAAAATTTGACTAATTGATCCCAATGACTAAGCGATCTAGTCAAAAAGATTTTCAGTGCAGTGCAGAAAGGGTATTTGACTTCATCTGACTCCAGATCATCTCTGTGACATTCTGGCATCAAAATGGCCACTGGGGAAATGAAAAAATGAACATTATCATAGAAGTACCAGTTTCAAGCTGCAGGTACAATGTATTTGTGTTGGCTAAATAAAACATAAGAAGGAGAAATGTATTAGAGCAAAACTGATGCATGGGTGGTCTTGAATCTAGGGATGTACCGAACCTGTGCTCGGTGTTCGGTTCGGCCTGTTTCGGCTCTGTTATGTCCGGTTCGGCAGTTCGGCTTGGAAGACAGGCGAGCATCGAGCTAGCCAGCCCCCCCCCTCCTGCGCACAACGCCCCCTATGGTTGTAATTGCTATTTCACGCTTGGCTGACTCCCCAACATCTAATCTGCTGTTGCGCAACAGCAGTGCAATAAGGCCATAGCATGTTATTAAATCATACAAATTAAATATTTTACCTGTATAGATATGCTTTTAAATATGAATATAAATACTTTCTCACTATTTCTGTTTCACAGTTCAGTCTTTGTCCAGTAAAGATTTAAATACGAAATTGAAGGTTTCTAATATTACTTGTAGTATTAGGCACGTGTAATGTCGTGTATATTATTTGCCTATAGATACTGACTGCCAATCATTCCTGAGCCCCTCCCTTTTATTTTGACTTGCCACGTGCCATATTACACCAGCCCGTAGATTTTAAGCTGTTTGTTGTTTGATTAGAAGTCATTGCATTACGCAACCTGCTTACAATAAGCAGTAAACTTATTTAAAAGAGGCAGGCGGAAAATAAACAAAGGCCCATAATATATATAAAAGAATCCTCAAATGAAAAAAGATAAGCTGGCAGACTCTGTTATCCATCTATCTATCTATCTATTTATCTATCTATGTTATCTATCTATCTATCTATCTATCTATCTATGTTATCTATCTATCTATCTATCTATCTATCTATCTATCTATCTATCTATCTATCTATCTATCTATCTATCTATCTATCTATCTATCTATCTATCAAAACACGGCATCTGTAGAAAGTTGAGCTTTTCATCACAAAATATATTTTTCTTGTTTTCCTGTGATTTTGAAGATTAAACTTCAAGTAAGGAAGCAAACACTAACTAGTGACACGCAAATAATAAAGAATAAAATACTTTATTGAAAGTTGAAAATTATTTGCCACAGAAAACGCAAGATGGCTGAAAAAAAAAAAAAAACCGCTTTAGATAAAAGCATGAAAACAGTTGTAGAATCTCTGAGGCACTTGACATGCGCAAGTTGACCTATACAAAGTAAAATAGTTATTATTTAAAGTTTTGACAGCCCTATCTAAACGACACGTTATATGCTATAATGACAATGACTATTTGGTCTATAACGTGACCTTACTTTAGTCAATAAAAGCGTTTATGAAAATTAAATTAAGTAAACATAATTGTTGCATTTAATACTACATAATACCAATGCATGTGATGCTTTGTTACATAAGAATAGCGTCTGTAAGATATATGAAACTGCGTATGGATGATTATAATTGATCATTTACAAGTTACAAATTATGTGAAGTTCTTACAATAAGCCTATAGCCCTACTCTATTATCAGATAACACTCACTCATATTCATGCAGAATAATTGCATTGTTTCTTGTTTTTATATTATTTCAAAACTGCACAATACTTGTTCATGTTCATTGTTGTTCATGTTCATTGTTGTGAATAATCATGCTAACTTTTGTTACTGATTTAAAATTTAAATGTTACGAGTCCCTAAAAATAAATAAGAAGACATTTAGAACTTGTATAGGCCCTATGGAGTATGGTCAATCAGATTGGGAGGGGGGAGCAGGGCAGTAACAACTGACCTTCCCTGCAGGACCAGGTCCGGTGCCCTGGCTTTTGCCCATGAGTTGCCCTGGGTGAGGAAGGGGGGGGGGGCATATAGCATTGTCTGTGAAGCATCATTTTTAGTATCAGAATTATATAAAGCATTTATATATGCAAGTTTAAGTTTCGTGCTAAAATTGAGAGCAGGGAGGTGTTTTATAAAAAGTATGGAATTTAAATTGAAATTTTTGTGTGTATGTACCCCTATTCCAGTGCTACCTGTCGGTCATCTGTGACCCTCAATTCACACTTCATATTTAATTGAGGCTTAAAATTCGGATAAATTCAGAACTTCAATCTAATGGAAGGTTCAAGTAATGGACCTGTGCACACATGACCACTTATTGGAAGTTTTTAAAAGTCCATGATACCAGTAAATGCCAGATCAGTAGCTTGTACGTGTGATTGCGTAAGGTTCAATTAGGCCAAAGTACGAGCTAGTAGGGGCCAGCTGGCTACTCGCTGACTTTCAGTTGAGCACACCTGTTGCCCAATTAAGTAGAGGGTTCGGTTCGGGTTCGAGTTCGGCCGAATCTCAAGGCCTTGATTGGTGTCCGGTTCTGTTCGGCTAAATGCTTGATCGGTACATCCCTACTTGAATCTGTACATTAATTTAATCCACATTAATAAGGCTGCACATAATAGGCTGAGATGCAAATTTTTACTCAGTTAATTAGTGTCATATCGGGTGAAAATAAATAACGTTATACATTCAAAAACGACAGATAAAGAAAAAAGGTTTATGAACATGTAAGTAAAAATTGGGACAAATTGATTTTTTGGCCACAAATACTGACAATTTTTTCAATATCTTTATTACCTCTGTTTTGACTACATAAATGCAATAGGATCTATGGATCAAAATATGTTGAAACCATAAAATTTATTAATTCAATAAATTCTATATGAGATCTTGCGTGGATACGATTCATGCGGAATTGTGTATTAAAAATATTCTGCACAAAACAACATTTCAAATCACAACATAACTATGTACTATGATTTGCTATTCATTACAAACATTAACCACTCCATTTGCTCCATTTACCTTCATAATAAATGTATGTCTTTCATAAATATATGTTACTGAACAATCGGATCACCAGAATTAATGCAATAAGTGTTGAGTGTATAAATTGATATTCTGTGCATGCAAAACAATATAATGATATGGCGAACAATATGTATTTTATATAACATGTACACTATGATTTGCTTTTCATTATGAAGCACTCAACATAAACCCTTTCATTGACTGTCACAAAACGTCCCCTTTTTTGTCTCTCGTAAATGCATCGACAGAAACGCCCAAGCCTTTGTTCGACCAACAAAGCGGCTGTTAGACGCTGGAGGACCATTATCAAATAGCGATTGTTTGCGACATCACTGACACTGTTGGACATCAGAGCAATCAGGAAATTAACAAGGAGAATAGGGACAACAATAATGTAAGTGATGTGCAGTATAGCTACATCAGTGATGTCTCGGACGTTGTACTCGGTCAGCTCGATCATGTTCAACATGACCCTGAAAGTGCTGTATATGCTCATTGGGACGCTGTAGAACTCCTCGCTGCATGCTTTGTTGATGTAGAACAAGTTGTAGAAGGTTTGGGAGAAGGAGAAGAATAAGATGTTCCAACCACCTTGGTATCTTGGCAGCCATCTTGGAATTTGGCAGCCATCTTGGATATACAGCAGCCATCTTCAAAACAATTTTGTTATGGGTTCCATTGGTATACTTTGGCAAATTATGTATTTGCAGTAAGATCTCTCTCTCTTTTTATGATATTTTTAAGGCAAAATCTTGGAAAAAACAGATTTTGAGTACAATCTCAGTTTGGCCGCCATCTTGGAAATAAAGCCATCACCTTAAAAAATGAACTTTAACTTTAGAAAAGCATTCTAGAAAAGGAAATTGGGCCCTCCCAATGCAAATATTGACACAATTAACATATGTTTGAAGTCGAGTATAGTCTGTCCACAGTAATTTGAGTAAAAAATTTGAGCGTTAACCGATTTTTGGCGGCCATCTTGAAAAATGGCTGCCATTGTGTTTAAATGCCCATTGGCTGCATATAAATATTTCAAAATTACAGGTAGGTATCTCATCTACATTTCATATGTATGCAACAACATTTATATGAATATTGCATGATAAAATAGTTGATTCTTATCTGTTACACCACTATTTTTTACCTTATTTTTGCTCAAAAATTGATTCACATACCCTTTGAAAACCCCCATTTTTCGTATAGTTGCGGCAGAAATTCGTAAAAAACATTATCAGAAATGAAAACTAGACAAAATTTGCTTCAATTTGGTATAAAGAAAATGGGCGAAACCGGGGGGTGCAACGAAATCATTTTCTGAGGGGCTTGGGGGATGGACTATTAGTCTAATTTCATTTACATTGATGACACCAACTTAATTTCAACTAAAAGATGCTTTCCGGGACTTGGCATATGATGCTAAGATGCTAAATTCTCATGACAACGTAGCAAGGGTTTATTTAAACATAGGCTGCGCAGTAAAACCATGGAAAGGCTGAACTAGACAAATGTACACATATTATGGTGCAGTTTCATACATGTACAAGGAATAGGTTATGAGCAGTGGGTCGAAAACCAAGAAGTATATTAATTTATATTTTTCAAATTTTTTTCTAAATATTTAAAAAGTGTTAAAACTACCTATCAATGAGACCAGTGAAAGATCTTTATAGGCAAAAAGGGCCCGAGTTCTGGCCCGGAAACTATCTATCCGCCCGCCGCCCAGACGCCCGACCACCCGCCCGTCGGACAGACAACATTTTACCAAAGTGATAACAATACCTTCTTCAAACTTCGTTCGCTGGAGGTAAAATTCATGCACGTTGACATTAAATCAGCATCAGCATGGTGAAGACCCAGGGTCAATGCACTAAAATCCTGTCAGTCAGTGCTCAAGTCTGTTGTTGCATTGCAACGGTTGTTGCAACGTAACAGTTGTTGCACCATAACGGTTGTTGCACCGTAACAGTTGTTGCATCGTAACAGTTGCTGGCTCATCGACCTTAAAAAATTGTCACTGCAGAAGGGATACTAATTGATTATATGTGTTATGCTGTCTGGTCCATGATCTTCGTCAAATTTCCCTGGAAATTTACTCATAATGCTGCGGTGTGTCAAAATTCTTGTTTTAGGACGAAGCATTAATTTAATTTTAAAACCAAAACTAGATGTTAGTGTCATATTTATTTGCTTCTCCCACCCCCGTCTCCGATCGAAATGAACATGCATAAGATTGGGAAAGTCAAGAATCCGACTTCCGTATATTTGCTGCATGTTTTACTTGTCTAGAAAAACTCTACTCAATTGATTTATTTCAAGATATGCATCTATATGCGCCTGACCACACAGCCTTGGATAAGATTATATGCATCAGAATAACCAAGATTTTTTTACATAATATTTTAACTATTGATACAAATCACAAAACACGATTCTTCTGACATGTATTCAAGTTAATGATATCACATCAATGTTATTATTATAAATGACATACATTTGTAATCATTCATATCAAAATGCAGATTTGGTTTGTAACAAAAGGCTACCCATACTGAAAATCGTTTTGCCTGGAATGATTAGTCAAAATGGCTCATTAAGTAAGTAAAATGACAATTTCAAAATTACCTAGACACGACAAACTAAAGTTAGTCAATATGTAGTCAATTGACTAACTAAATTACTCATCTAAGAGGTGAAACTTGACTAATTTACTTAGTCATGTGACTAAACCCCTTGGAAAACTTAGTGTTAAGTCAGTTAATTTACTAATTACATAAGTAATCAGCTTAGTCAATTAACCAAAAACATTCATCATAATTATTGGTCAATATATTAACCTCGAGCACCCCCGTCATTGTATTTGCTCAGGCCGTTCTAGCAGCTAGGCTTATTCAAGTTTGTTCATATATATTATATTAATTTAATAAGTCAGAGCCTGGCTGATTGTGAAACGTACTATTAATTTACTCAGACATACTATTAATTTACTGAGTTTGGAGTCATACCACTTCATCCTTTTACCCCAAACGATAGTTACAGCATAGTGGTCATCTCCTATTAAGAGATGCATGTCTGTTCTGGAATCTCCAGTTATTGGAAAGTGCCGGGAGGACTATACCCAAGACAATGATCATTTTCAATGACCTCATTAATCTCGGCCAGCATATCAATGACTGCTATTTTTTTACACTGCCAGACTGATAACCAAGTTCATGATATCCGCTAAAAAAACTTTAAATTTCACTTGTTTTCTAATATCCAAGGATTTAGCGAATGTTTCTGGAGCAAACAAAAGGTCTCCAGTTGCCACTTTGCAGGCCCTAACATACAGCTTTTTGGAGTCACTACCCAGAGGAACAATCCTCATACAAAGGCAGTATGGAACATGTGGCTCCTTCTTTTATTTGACCAAATTCAGCAAAATTTGCTGACTAATCTTGCATAAATTGGTGTAGTTGATTTGGCAAAAAATATTGACTAATTGATCCCAATGACTAAACAATCTAGTCAAAAAGATTTTCTGTGCTGTGCAGAACCGTTTTTGACTTCATCTGATGCCAAATGATCTCTGTGACATTCTGACATCAAAATGGCCACTGGGGAAATGACAAAATGAACATTATCACAGAAGTACAAGTTTCATGCTGTAGTATGTATTTGTGTTGGCTATTAAAACATAAGAAGGAGAAATATAACAAGCAAAAACTGATGCATGGGTTGTCTTGAAGCTGTATATTAAGTTTATCCACATTAATAGGGCTGCACAAAATAGGTTGAAACCCAAATTTTTACTCAGTTAATTAGTGTCATATCGGGGTGAAAACAAATAATGCAATACATTAAAAAACGAGAGATAAAGTAAAAACATTTATGAACATGTCAGTAAAAGTTGGATTTTCAAGTACGAATTGATTTTTTGGCCACAAACACTGAAATATCTTTGTTTAATATCTTTATTACCTCTGTTTTGACTTCATAAATGCAATAGGATCATTGGATCAAAATATGTTGAAACCATTAAATTTATTAATTCAATAAATTCTGTATGAGATCTTGCATGGATGCGATTCATGAGAAATTGTGTATTAATATTATGCACAAAACAACATTTCATATCACAACATAATTATGTACTATGATTTGCTATTCATTACAAACATTAACCACTCAATTTGCCTCATTTGCCTCCATAATAAATGTATGTCTCTCATAAATATATGTTACTGAACAATCGGATCACTAGAATTAATGCAATAAGTGTTGAGTGTATAAATTGATATTATGTGCATCAAAACAATATAATGATATGGCGAACAATATGTATTTTATATAACATGTACACTATGATTTGCTTTTCATTATGAAGCACTCAACATAAACCCTTTCATTGACTGTCACAAAACGTCCCCTCTTTTGTCTCTCGTAAATGCATCGACAGAAACGCCCAAGCCTTTGTTCGACCAACAAAGCGGCTGTTAGACGCTGGAGGACCATTATCAAATAGCGATTGTTTGCGACATCACTGACACTGTTGGACATCAGAGCAATCAGGAAATTAACGAGGAGAATAGGGACAACAATAATGTACGTGATGTGTAGTATAGCTACGTCAGTGATGTCTCGGACTTTGTACTCAGTCAGCTCAATCATGTTCAACATGACCCTGAAAGTGCTGTATATGCTCATTGGGACGCTGTAGAACTCCTCGCTGCATGCTTTGTTGATGTAGAACAAGTTGTAGAAGGTTTGGGAGAAGGAGAAGAATAAGATGATGTAGAGGATAAGGAAGTGAAACATGTCCTTTAACATCCTCTGTATTATGGTCACAAAGTATCCGAGGGCAGGTAGAAGTTGGATGAAGAACAGCAACGACCAAATGTTCAGTATGTTTGCCACTATGTAAGCCTTCAAGGTCAGCGCTTGGGTGCCGTACATGTCCGAGAGGTTGAATATCAACACTGCCGCAGCGAGGAGAAAGTTACACATGCGGTAGAACTTTGTTTTGACTACGAAATGTCGCGAGCCAAACGCATGAAGGATATTCTCTTCCTTGTGTTTGTTCCTCAGTTGGTAAATGATCATGTCCACCACATCAAATATCACAATAACTGAAGACACACCGATCACGATAAAGATGAAAATGGTGTTGACAGTCCTCGACACCACAAAGAGCGGCTTAGGACAAGGGACGGTGCTGTTCGGATCAGTTTCCAAATTGTCGTTGAACAGCAACCAGTCGTAAGTGTGGTCGGCTGTTGCAACAACAAATATCAATAGGGTATAAGCAGTCCGGAATAAGAACCAGAGAATCAAGTATGGGATATTTATCACAATCTTGGATTGAATCCATCGTTCTATAGCAGGATGGGAAGCCACGCTGGCTGCATGCGCATTAGCAAGATGTTCCTTCTCCATGGCGACAAGAATTCTTAGCGGTGACCTGTCTTGTCGCTCACCTTTTTCGAAACTCTCGTAATCAGTGACGTCAAACCAACAACAAACATGGCCGCCTATTCGACCTTTAGTGAATACGTAAACTCCCTCAGTGTCTAAGATTTTCTTGAAAATCCTAAAAGTGCACATTCTTGCTGCTAGTTCTAAGGGTCTTAGTCCTTCGGAGTTTTCAATATATAGCAACTGGCGTTTTTGGTCAGATGACAATGATGCCATTATGAAATCATAGAGATCAACATAATTTGTGTTATCTACATTTTGCAATGCTGCAGCCCATATAATTCCATGTAGGACTGTGTTAGAGCCAATGTCTTGAACGAACAAATCTGCTCCTTCTTTGAGTAATACTTGGATGGTTTTCCTGGCACGGAATATCGTCGCTAAGACGAGTGGCCTCTGGAACGCACAGAAGTCAGCCTTCTTGTTGAGACTATTCACGAAATGTGGTTGGCAGTCGAATATGAACCTCCCATTCATCAGAATAAGTTTCACCTCCTCCACGCAACAACTGAGAACGTCCGATATGAAATTGGCGTCATCTCGTTCGATTGCGGAAAACCAGAACTCAAACAGTTCTATCGGCATCTGGTCTCCATTTTCACGTATGTCGCAAAATATCTCGTTTAGATCTGGCTGACTTCCATAAATGTTTTGGTGGCCATTTTCTTGCCTACCTTTTGGTGTTTTCCCTGCTGTCCCATTCATTGTGTCCATACACAGGGGCACATTGGACTTGAATGAAAATACCATCAATCTGAAAATAGAAGAATAAGTATATTTTTATAAGGATTTTGTAAAATCCTGTAAATGCATATAATCTTCCTGCTAGTTTATCATCCATTAACATAGTATTTCTCAAGAGCCTTGGGGGGCGACCGTTAGACATTCAAGGTGGAATTGAAGATTTGCCTGTGATGAAATTACTAACTTCACAAAAATGCCAAAGGTAATTACCTATTTTGCTTGAAGCTTCCTGAAATATTAACTTCTAATCAAACCAAGAAAACACCAGGAAATAGTTTATTTCAAACCTGCATGCCTTGCAAAATTTATATATAAGGAAGTAGTTTTTTTTTATCTTTACAGGCGATTTCATTAGTACGAGATTCTACAGTCTCTATACACCTTGCTCCATCACATTTCAGCCTAATCTGATTGGTTTATGATTATCTCTTTTATATTGTACAGCGCAGCTGAAACTTTTTGTGATTTTTGCGCTTTATAAGTTAATAAATTATTATTATTAATAAATTATTATTACTTAAAAGGTCACACACTTGATAGATTGGACGTAGCAACCAGCTATATGCATTGCATTCACACAGTCAGGATTTGATGACCAGAATCGCATGGTATTGAAATCACCTGTAAGGCCCTCCCCCTAATTATCCCCCATGCTATGCTATGGGGGATTTTACTTTTCCATGTCATGGCATCCATCAAATATCTCAAACACCACACCATGCACAATGCTCATCCTTTCCCAACATTGAAAGACCCCCCTAAACTTGTCAAATCTGACCATAAATCAATAAATATCATAACCATTTCCACATCCCAAATACTTTTTGCTGTGCTTTTGCCCTGCAGCCATGTTATTTTTAAAAGCGAACTCCACCCCCAGGTGTCTCCACATCATTACATGTATGCACAACTGTGCTCCTGGTGGAAATATTTGGCATAACTAAAATTGGAATTCTGGTGGGTATAGGTAGATGTGCAGGGCCATACTCGCCCTAGCGGAGAGCCAGTTCGTGAGAACTGGCACTCGCATTTGACGCTTCACACTGATAGGGTGCAAGGATATCTGCCCTCTCACTTATGTAAACAGTGTAGTCCTACACATGAAGTAGTGCCGATCTGCCCCTTGAGTTCTACACTGCAGAGAATAGTTGGCACTGTCGAAGTAGACTTTCACAGCAAGTTGATGCTGCTGATGCTATCAGTCGAGTAACAAACTGCTGACAATCTCTACCCAATTAACTGCATCACGGCAGCATGGCTGGCCTGTTTACAACGTTTTGTAATGGCGGCCGTTGCAACGGATAGAGACCCTTACCCACAGTTCATAGCATATACGAGTGACGGATTCCCTCCGAGAATCCGAGCAAGTGCGAGTCTGGTGCAGGGCATGGGGGATATGGAGGCAGTATACCTGCTCTTGTTTTCTAACGGTTGGCCCCTAAACAATTAACATCCCTGTGCGGGATTGTAACAATGCCCAATGCATCCTAATATAGTAAACTACAACTTCTCTTCTAAAAACTTTACTTTTAATGATTTAGTCACAACATGAGCTCAGTCAATTAAAACTAGTTATCTAACTCATGTTCAGCATTGATATAATATCAGTAAAATGACTTAACCATTTTAGGATAACTCGTGTTTAGTTTAGTGTTGATGCAATCCTGTACTGATGTTGGTGAAAGAAATGTTTAAGCAGAAGTTTTGCAGCTTCTCCACCTTGCATGTTACATACATTTAGCTTCAGCTATAGAATACTTAGTGATGATGTGATCAATTATTGCTGGATTATTCTATTCTGGTTGATGTGGGGGATTACGTATCAGCATCCATCACATGTCACTTCAGGTGCTGTAAAGAATACTTGTACAATGTATATGCTACAGGGTTGGGTACAAATGCGATAAAAAACATTTAAATGCAAATGCAAATGTTTCAGAAATGACCAAATGCAAATGCAAATGTAAATGCCTTCCCAGCAAAAAGCATTTAAATGCAAATGCAAATGTTTCAAAATGATCCAAATGCAAATGCAAATGCAAATGTGCTATTTTCAAAAGCATTTAAATGCATTTGATATTTTTCAAATGTTTTGCTTGCATAATTAGAAAAAAATTAAGATTTTAGTCATGATAAGAGAGATTTAGGATTCACAATGTATCAAAAAAAATTATACTAAGCACTCACTGCAATCATGTACAGTGCCGCTTGTAAGTAAGTGAAATGCATGCCATTGTGGCATTGCATCAATGCTAAACACCCTCAACCAAACCGCTTGTGGAAGCACGAATTTTCATCCAGTGAGAGTAAACATATTGGGTTGTAAAGGCCGGTATGTGAGGCATTTAGGATAACAATAACTGCCAATTTTCTTTCCTCCAGGTGGAGTTAGGTATGGGTCAAAGTCATTGATTAGTAAGTGAAACACAGGACCAATGTTTTTTCATAGGGAAGGGTCAGTTACTTACTGGGGTAACTGGGGGTTATATTTGTTGTTTTTAGGTATGAAATCACAAAACTGTTGATGCATATAGAGGATTCATTTTAATTTAGAATGCAGTGGGGCACCAGTTCATTTCGCAGGGTGAGGTGCATGACTGTCATGGAAAATTAAAGCGCTCATTCAAGAGCTTTAGCACTTCCTTTAAAATCCACATGTCAGCGTTTTTCATTTAGTAAAAATAAATCAAAACTGAACAGAGCTCTTGACGATGCAAACAAGTCTTGGAGCAGATCTTCGGTGCTGACACAATGCAGAATGCACTTCGCAATGTTTGCACCTGCCTTTTATTAGCAATAACAAGAAATATCGAAACAAAGGAGAAACTTGGCAGTATCATAGTGTGTTTAATATAGCACAGAGCATCATGCGATGAGGCATTTTATAGGCATATGACTGGTAAAGTATTATACAAGACTTTGCTGTTAGTGCCAGTAAATATGGCAAACAACCATGCATTATGACTTGGGCCTCATGTAAAGTTTGTTGCAATATCAGCAACTCTTGTTGGTATACAGTAGTTTGGATAAAATTAAAGCATTCACCCACAAAAAGACATCACACTTACCATATATATCTGTCTATATCTATCTATCTATCTATCTATCTATCTATCTATCTATTTATCTATCTATCTATCTATCTATTTATCTATCTATCTATCTATCTATTTATCTATCTATCATGACATCCACAGAAATGTGGACAAACCAATGAAATATTAAAATATAAGTGATTGTCTGGTGTTAAATGATTGATAAAAAACCTATATTTTGGACTTCGGGCAATTTTAATCATTTTTGAGTATGGGATCCCCTGGTCTTGAGCCAAGACATGACATCACACCAAAATTTGCACAACCGCAAAAGGGGATGGACACATCATCTTTCATGAAGGATAACTTAAGTTATTTTCATTTCTCCTGGTCACTCAGCATATCATTTTGTACAGAATGGCAATATTTATCACTTTTTAAATATTTTGCTCAACCATGTCATGGAGTATAGCATAAGTTCATAGGTGCACTGGCCTATGCAGACGACGTGACTCTGATGGCTCCAACTCTGAGAGGTCTGAGTGTCCTCTTAAAAGCATGCGAGAAATTTGCTGAGGAGTATTCAGTCACTTTCAATGGGAAAAAGACCGTATGCATCGCCTTCGGAAGACCAGATACTTTCGCAAGTGCTGAGATTAAACTTCATGGTGAAATCTTGAAATGGCATTGTGAGGTGAAACACCTGGGGAATTTGGTCACGTATAATCTTAAAGATGACTCTGACATTCGCATTAAAGCTAATGATCTGACCAAGCATGTCAATGGTGTTCTTGTCAATTTCCGAACTGTGCCAAGGGATGTATGTAACAAGCTATTTTCCACACATTGTCATATGTATGGTTGTCAAATGTGGGACTTGACGAAAACTCGGTCTGTGAACAAATTCCATGTTACCTGGCGAAAATGTGTACGTAGACTTGGGAACTTGCCTCAACATGCTCACAATGATATTCTACACCTTCTTCTAGAAAAACCTCCATTGATGTGTCAACTTCACAGTCGGTTCATGGGACTCTATAACAGTATCGTGACTGGGGATGACTGTGTGATGAAGCATCTTGCACAGCTCAGTACAATGGCACCAAAAGGAGTCATAGGTAACAACCTTGACTTTAATCCAAACCTTGAACCCTGTGCCCAAGACTATTCCCCGGAATCTGCCATGATCAAGGAGCTTACGAGATGTCTTGAGGGCTCAATGACTTTAAATGGCTTCTCTCCGGCTGAAGCAAAGACTTTGATACATTTCATTTCTACAATTTGATAATAATTTTTTAAAGCTTTAATACTTCGATTAATCTTATCAGCTGTAATGTCTCATTACGAATAAAATCATATATATATATAGTGAGTTATTCCCACTGCAAAAAGGGTCCTGGATGAGTTAAAGACATGTCATTCCGTCACAATAATAACCTTATTATTGTTGTCCTGTATAGCATGTACAGTTTGGAGATGTATAAATGTTAAATTCTACAGAGACCACAGCAGAAAAATATTTTGGCTGGTTTCCTTTAAATTTGTGGTCCGTTAGTCTTCCCAGCTACCCTGTACGGAATGACATTTTGGCTGTGACGGAATGACACAATATGTGATGGAATGACACCATAGCTGAAAATTATAGGCCTGCCGTGGTCCTTATGTCCCATGATTATGTGTATGTACTAATATTGCTCTAGCATACTCTTTCTGAGAAATGCCTCTAATGAATAAAGCTGACAGGGAACTTTATTTAAACAAAACTTGGTTAATGTGACGGAATGACATATTCTTATCATATCATTCTGCCACAATGTTAACCTTATTTTTGCTGTACTGTGTAGCATGCAACACTTAGGGGCGCATCAAAGTTAAATTCTACAATGAGGCAAATGTAGAAAAGTATTCTTTCTTGTTTTTTTTTTCAAATTTGTGGTCAATTAGTATTCCTAGCTACTGCACATCAAATGCCATTATGGCTGTGACAAAATGACGCAATACGCGACAGAGTAATTGAAAACTGTTGTATACCTACAATGTAATTGCAGATTCCACTGATGATGGCATCAATGAAATCTCTTATGATATATTGTTTGATAATGAAATACATTTATGAGGTTGGTTGAACAGATTTGAGCCATAAACAGAAAACAAAATTTGACATTTTTGATAATTGACTGAGCAGAATTGACACCAAAATGCTGTTGTCACAACACAACATGTAATAGTAGTTAGTACATTGTATGTATTGCATTCGAATTTTAATAGTTGTAATTGCAATTGAATTACCTGTTTCGTCCCTTTGCAAGGGCAAAGTTATTAACTATTAATATTTTGCTAGTCCAGCCACAATCACCTGATAGGTCATGGTAACTGTCATTCCGTCACAATGCCTCTGGCTGGTGTACCAACACAAAAACTGTTGAAAATTTCACAATTTTTGAATGACAGACAAGCTTACTTTATAGACTTTGTAAAATGCACAAATCTGTGTGGTAAAACAAGTATTGGAAGAATATGTAGGGGAACGAGGGGCAAAACGGGCCGCCTAACTTCGAAGGCTCGCTGCACGAAGGTGGTATATCATGCGAATGCCCAATAAGGTCTGATCCATGAAGAAGTACCAATACCACTTGCTCAAACACAGAAAAGTGCTTTTTTAATAGTTCCAATTCAAATTTTCCCCTATTTTCAAAAATGCAACTTTATCCCGTTTTGCCCCATGCTTGGGGCAAAATGGAATTTCATATGGGGCAAAATGGGAAGAAATAAAGTTGCAAAAGTTCTACAATAAATCAGCTGTTTTGATAATAGCCAACTAAAAAGCATGTTGTCAAACAAAAATGCATTAATTCATGTCATTGCAATGTGAGAATTTTGCAGAATACTAGGAGTAAACATAGCAATAAATTATGAAATCAACATCTCAATACAGGATGCAATTATAGCTGGGGAGTGATGCCAGTAATTCTACATTCTATGTAATTATTTGACAAATTATTTAACCATAAACATTAGGTTACAAAAGAAACAAAATTAGTGAAATTTTGTGGAAATGTGACATATTATGAATATTCACATAACTCTGATTTCCGAGTTTTCTTAATAATTTAACGATTTAAACTGGTATTGGATTTGATTATGCTTTTTGAAAGGTAGTTACAATCGTTTCAGTTTCAACAATACAGGGTTTTACTACTAGGCCTAAATCCTCAAGGTATTACTGATGACATGGATTAGATCCACAAATCTCTTGTGATTTTTTAAAATTTTGCCTGTTATATGGCCAGAAAGTGTATCAAATGTCTCAAATGTCATGGTTGAATTGACCCAATATCAAACTTCAACCTTTTCTAGGCTGGGTTTGCTTTTTTGTGCTTCCCATTTTGCCCCCGCAGGAGGACTCCATCTTGCCCCAACCAGGCAGGGTAGATAAATAATGACCTATTAATGAATGACTAAGCACCAGACTACCTTTTTTTGCTTAATAAGCAAGCTTAGTAGTCCTCTTATAACACTGACTATGAATTGTTTGGCCGGGAACGTCATTGGAGGCACTACACAATTTCCAAAAATTATAATTTTTTTAAGAAAATCGATCAAAAACTTCAAATTAACATAACTGCATACCTTCTCATCAACAACACTCTCAGGAAAAGTTGGTCATGTATCCTATTTTATTTTCCAATCAAAAAATTAGAAGACAGCTCAAAACATTCCGAGAAAACTTAAAAAACCATTTTGCCCCGCCGGTCCATTTTGCCCCTCGTTCCCCTACAACAAATTCAAGTAAAATTGTATACTTTATTTCACTGTCATTCCGTCACAGCAGCAGATACATTTCAAGTATATAGCAAGATATACAAATGTTTATATTGTTTAAATTTAACTTTTGAATATGTTCCACTACACCTAATATACAAGTATACCAAGTTTGGTGTGTGTCACCCGAATACCTGATGTAATAATGTAGAAGATAAACATATGTTTTTGTTTGTATTATTGGTCCTGTCATTCCGTCACAAATTAGATACGGCAACTGTCATTCCGTCACACTACCTCTGGTTGGTATATCTCATTGCCCTGACACAGAAACTGTAGAGACTTCATAATTTCTGAATGAAAGATAAACCAAGAATATGTACTTTGACAATTAACCGAACTGTATAGTAAAAACACATAAGATAAGCAGTTAAAATTAATTATTTTAGATGAGGAAATTCTTATGTCCATTTCACTGTCATTCTGTCACGGCAGTGAATACGCATCACATATATTTTTCAGCCCTTTACATAAATTTGAATTCAGCAAAAATGTCACCTATCAAATGTGTCTCAATAAAATATGCATATTTATCAACCCTCCTTTTATTTATTGTTGTGTTTTTAAAAGGAACAAGATTCAATTGATGTTCATTTTTGTCATTCCGTCACCGTGGACTTCATGCTATCTTCTATCTACCTATCTACATATCTATCTTTCTGTCTATCTGTCTGTCTATCTAAAGAGGGCTGCACTTACTATAACTACCTATCCATCCATATATCTGTCTGTCTTAAGATAATATGTTGCATTTCTTTTTGGAAATATGTGCTTTGACATCCCCATCTCCGTCTGGTTAACGTCTTCTGAATTTTTGCTTTTCGAAGACTAAAGCAAATTTACGCAATAGCCAAGAGCCCAAGACTTACATTTGGAATTGATAAGGAAATTCAGTGAAAGAAAGGTTTGTGTGAAACAGACAAAATGAATTTTGTGTATATTAGACAATATCTTTACATGAAATAGACAAGGAAGCTGTCAATCCTGATCAATTTTTTGTGTGATTTGATCAACGAAATGTCAAAAATACACATACCTTTTGTCTGGATCTACACAAAATTTTGGACCGACACCAGCTAATGTTCATTTTGTCTGTTTCACACAAACGTTTTTTTTTCAGTGTAATATTCACAGTGGAAATTTTGATCAATTGACCTTGTTACCAATACTACTTCCAGCGACCCAGCCTAAAACTTTTCTGCAACAACAACAAGATTGGGTGATGCGCTTTTCTTCAAAAAATAGTGCTAATGATCAGCAGACAAGAAACAGGTAAGCTTGCACTAATCCATGGATATTTGGAAGGAACTCGTTCAAATCATTAACCTCTTATATACTTTAAACACATCAGCATTTTCCCTAATGCAAAATAAAGCAAAACTTAAACAAAAAGCTCTTAAAGATGCAAACAAGTCCATGGGAGTTGCATCTTCTTATACATGTACAATGCTGAATACACTTTGCAATGTTTGCACCTGCCTTTTATTAGTGAGACAAAAACTATCTAAACAAAGACAAAACTTGGCAGTGTCATAGTGTGTTCAATATAGCGACAGAGCATCATGCAATGAAGCATTTACAGCCAAACACTTTGATATAGAATTAGAGTGGACTGTGAAAATGGCACTTCGTGTGTCATCATGCTGATGATTTGTCATGATCAAACCCAATACTCTCAATGTTAATTTGATTGAAGGAGACTTATCCCACTTGTTGGTGACAGCCAAACGAAAGGATTATGCATATGATTGTCATTCTAAAATCCGTTATGAGAAGTCAAATGGCTTTCTCTTGATCGTGACTAATCAAACAGCCTCTATGTTTCCCATGTTGAAAGTAGAGAAGATGACACTTCATCGGCTATCATGAGTCACAAAGTGCCATTTTCACAGTGCCAAAGTCCACTCTAATTCTATATCAAAGTGTTTGGCTGTATAATCATTTACCTCTCATATACTTTAAAAGCAACACAGATTATAGGCCTAAGGGACCGTTCAGAATTTATGACTGGGGGGGTGGGAGTTTTGCTGGAACTTCCCGTCAAAAATTGATACCCCCCCCCCTTGAGTTTCATGCGGATTTTTAGTACCCCACCCTTAGGTTTCACGCATATTTTTAGTACCCCCCCTCGACATACAAAGCAATACACACATATATATACTGTTATACACCCGCAGGCGTACCGATTCGCGTCATTCCGCGGACTTTCGCGCGTAAAAAAGTCCAAATAAAATGAGTTTATGCGTGTTTTTTAACATTTTTTCTTTGTTAAAATTTCTTACCCCCCTTGGAAGTGTTGTCAAAAATTAATACCCCCCCCCCCTTGAAACACGTGTGAAAAGTTAGTACCCCCTCGGCCAAAACTCCCACCCCCCCCCCCAGTCATAAATACTGAACAGTCCCTAACACGTCAGCATTTTTCCAAAAGCAAAATAAATCACAACTAAATAATTCAATTAGAGAGCTCTATATAGGAGTTGCATCTTCTCATACATGTACAATGCTGAACACACTTAGTGATGTTTGCACCTGCTTTTTATTCGTCAGACAAAAACTTCCTAAACAAAGACAAAACTTGGCAGCATCATAGTATGTTCAATATAGCGACAGAGCATCATGCAATGAAGCATTTAATAGTTTTTTGGCTAATGAAGAAAGAGCCATAACAAATCTTATAAATACAAGACTGTAAATTTGGTGCCAACAACTGTGTATACATGTTGACATGTGCCTCATGAAATGTTTATATAGCGATCACCAAGTCCTAATACAAAAGCAGGTACATTGCATGGCAGTACAATTGTTAGCACTGTGCACTAACGATGGGGGTACCCTCGCCATCAGGTCAGCCATTACAACTCTCCATTCGTGATTTCAAAGTGAAATTGCAAAGGATTTTGGGGGAGTGAGGCCTTCAAATTGGTAAGGTAGTTTAAATGTCCCGTGGAATAAATTATTGCCAAGTGCCAAGCTCAAACTTGCAAGCTTAAATAAGACATTCATGAACTTAGAAATCACTCGAGGTGAGGGTACCACAAAAAACGAAAAATGGCTAGGCGAGGGTACCAGCATTTTGGCGAGGGTACCAGCATATTTTTGGCGAGGGTACCAGCATTTTGGCGAGGGTACCAACCCGGAAGTGGCGAGGGTACTGTAAGATTTGGGCGAGGGTCATTTCCGGTTGGCGAGGGTACCCACCCAAAAAGAAATTGGCGAGGGTAATGCAAGATATTGGCTCAGCAATCAGAGCAAACTGAACAAACAGTCTTGGAAGAAAGGCAATGAATCAGCTTATTCAATTTGTTCTTTGTTGCAATAGATAACAGCATAGATCTACATGATTGCGATTTTGAAGTAATTACCAATCAGGAACTCCAATCAAGAACAGAATTGCAATGCCCTGTCAATAAAGGAGAATCTTAAAATCAATTAACCCAATGAGAAAACATTTTCATAAAAATAGGCCTACCCATTCTACCCACTGTGGAAGTTATTGCAATGTAGATTTGACTCATTTTGGTGTAGGCCTACATCTACAAATGCAAAACAAACCGGAAAAAGTAGAAAAGTCCATGAATCACCTAATTAATTTGCTCTTTGTTGTGGAAGATCACAGCATGTGCTGACACATCATTGTAATTCAGAAGTAAGCAATCAGGGGTTCCAATCAAGAATATGATTGCAATACCCAATCAATACAAGAAAATCTTCAAATTAATTTAAAACTGCCTCTCAGGTAAAGTAAAAATGACCCAATAAGAACCATGAAGGCATACTCTGAACTACCCCACTGTGGAAGTCATGAATTCCCATATAAACACACGTTAGTGAGATTAATATATAAACAGTCAGGCCTACATAAACTCTTTTAAAAGGTAAGTTCACCATTGCTAAAACCATTAAACCTGTCAACTCTAAATCTGACTGGAAGTCAAACATTTTCTTATAATCCTTAATCAGCATGGAGCATAATCACAGATTAAGTATCACAATTTATATCTCTGAATATATGTTTGCCTAGATGGTGAAGGAGTTGCTCATATACAGAGAGAACATGAGGAGAGTTATGCTATAGTTTTTATATCCAAGGAAGTTGCTCAAAATGCCCTTCTCCAAAGTAATACCATCCACAGTGAAACTTTCTTGAAGTAATTATGGCCTCTTCCTTTATTTGGGTGTATTTTGCATGTTTTTATGTGGTGACAATAACATGCATGTTATAAGCTTTAAATGTGAGATTCTTCATGTTTTATGGTTATGGATAATCAGTGGTGTGAAAAGCCCCATTTTATAGTCTCCCAGCTCAATTCATCATACAACAGCAAAGTACCCTACTAACATGTTTTGAGCTCAATAAAGTTTATTCAGTCAATCAATTATACCTATATAGCTTATTGTCCAACAGTAGGCCTACTCTCAAGATATCACCAACTGTGGACTCTTTCAAAGTCATATATTTCAGCTTTCACGTTAACAAAACTCCATGTCATGGAAGGAGACATCTCGAAAATAGCCAGGTAGATAATCATTTCAAAACGTACACTTACATAAAGGTGGGCAATTGATCTTAGAGAGGCTGGTATTTGGCTTTGATTTTTGCCCATTACCCAATGAACTAATACCTTATGGTCATTGACCATTATGAAAAATTACAGACTGTAAGAGCTGTCCATTTTATCCAAACAAGGTGATTCCATGCTCTTATGTATTTGCGATGTGAAGAATTGAATAATAATGGGTGAAATTATGATGTCGAGATACATATGAGCTGATGTGTGGTAGGCCTACATGTAAATACAAAATGGAATCTGCCTCAATATAATTAATGAAAGTAAATGTAGAGAAACATGACTGATAAACTAAACAATTGAAAATAAACAGTCAGATTAAGTTTTCATCTATCTCTCTATCATGTGCGGACGCTCCTCTGTTCTTTATTTTAAATTTTCATTGGGGGCCTCTTGACAACGAAAATGATATTTTCCTAAAGTGGCCTCCAGTCCCTGATAATCTTATGATAATTCAATTTTAATAACAATATAATACTAATAATATAATACTACTGTACTGGGACAAATAAAGTGATTCTGGTTCTGATTCTATCTTCCTATCTATCTACCTCTCTACCTCTCTATCTATCTATCTATCTATCTATCTATCTATCTATCTATCTATCTATCTATCTATATATATATATATCTATATAATACATTTGTATATCTATCTATCTATCTATCTATCTATCTATCTATCTATCTATCTATCTATCTATCTATCTATCTATCTTGTGGGGTCTTTCTATCTTGTCTGTCTTATCTAGTAACATCATTTTTGCTGTTTATATCACACTTAAACAATGGCTTAACATCAAAACAGAAATATTCATAGAAGAGTCATTTTAGGTGGTACCCTCGCCATGGCAATTGTTGCAAATGGTGTTACCCTCGAGTGGCTTGTTTGGTTACCCTCGCCCTAACGATATATTTCAAGCACAAAATATGATAATTCTGTGTCAAATCACGAATGGAAAGTGTGTCCTAGGGTAAGTTTAACATCTAAGCCACGTGCTTGACAAATATAGGCTTTGGATTTGATGAAATAAGCCCAGGATGATCAAAAATTGCTTTGAATCGAGAGTTGCGATGGCTGCCCTGATGGCGAGGGTACCCCCCTCGTTAGTGCACAGTGGTTAGGGAAGTTTAAAGTGTCTCAAAGTCTCACTGTCCTCCGTCTGCACCTCAGTCAATCCGGGGTTTAATTCCGCTCTGAGAACAATAACATAGGCGTAGGAGGTCAATTAATTTTGGGTCGAGGGGCTGCCCGAAAAATATTGCTCAAATCGCCCCAAAAAATTTAAAACTCCCAAAATTTTCTGCCCGAAACTGCATGAAAAATTGGCTTCACAAAAAAATGGGGGGGGGGCTGCAGCTCCCCCAGCCCCCCTACCTTCTACGCCTATGATGTATAAGAATTTTAGATTCACATATATGTGAATCTTCATGAGTACCGTATGAGCTGGCGGTTATTGGGAGAAGAATGTTATTATCATTTTCAAAGCTACGTGTTTTTCAAGTTTGCAATTTGCTTCATTCCAAAACTGTGATGTCAGAGATTAAGTTGAATAATTTCGTTTATTACAAGCACAGATTTCAGGAAACTGACAAAGTGCATTGACACATGAATGTTTCACTTGTTTAGCTTGCTCTGGCTGAAAGATGCTTCAATGAACTATAACTGAACCAAACAGACCACTCAGCTTAGACATGAGTTGTTTGTTGTGGTTGTACACATATAGTAACATTGCCTGGCAGTTTTACATTCCTTTGTCAAAAACTGAGATGTCAAACTCTGAACTGATATGTCACTGATTGAAGATTAGACCAATCACATTGACAGATACCGGATGATGTCACGGTTTAACTGCAAAACGAAGTTTTCAAAAAAACACATAGCTATGAAAACGATAATAAGTCAAATTGACACTTCATTTCAATGAAATAGATAGGACATGTTGTGAGGTCATTGATTTGACTTTTTTGACATTAAGTCTAATGTTTCTTCGTTCCATTATATCAAAATTTATATGAAAAGGCAGCTTTTTGAAATAATTACAGATCAAGAGCATTCCAAAAACACATGCCATTAATTGGCAACGCCTGTATCGGGTTACAGAGCAATTGCGCACTTATTTGCGGTGAATCAATGGTTTCAGGGAGTGCAATCTCAGTACATGTGATGTAACTGTAACAAGCTTGAAATGTGCATGCACAGACACATCATAGTCATTGAGATTGAACATCCTGAAGAAATTTTGCCATAACGTATGACCACTTGCAGCAAGGGCGTCCTATCCAATCTTATTCAAGCTCATCATACAGCCTCAGCAATATTCTAACTCACGTTGAAAAGATCAGGGGTGCCGGAAGGAATCGCGGGCAGCAGGGGCGCTTAGATGAAAAAGGGCAAATCATATTCGCGGCAATATAGCGTGACAAAATTTAAATAGAGAGTCAATGATAATTTAAAAATATACTGTTAATTTGTGCCTAAAATTAGTAAAATAAGGGCTAATAATGTATTTTTTCTAAAGGGCACCCTTGCCCCCCCCTGCCCCCCTGGACAAGGGCAGGAGGGCAATTGCCCCCCCCCCCTGTTCCGGCACCCCTGGAAAAGATTTTGGTGGCCAGCCATAACCAACTTAAAATTATTAAAGAAAGTGAAGTTGATGGGCTGACTTTCACAGGTCAAGGGTCATCCTACAGATTTGGCACAGAGCCAATTATTCCATAAGTGCACTTGCACTTCGCTGAAAGAAAAAGCCTCCACTGCCGCGCTATGGAAAACTGGTACTTTCAATGCATCAGTAAGAAATTTTACGAAATTAAGCACTGCTTAAAGTGCTTGTACGTTTTTTTTCTGCATACTCAAATGGTCTTGATAAATCCAGAAAGAAAATTGTCAAATTTCAAGATATTGAAAATTTCACCCAGGCCATAATTTATCTTGACTGTATCAAAATCAAGCATCAATCTGATCAAGCACCCACAACTATTCACTGAGGGACCGTTCAGAATTTATGACGGGGGCGGGGTGGGAGTTTTGGAGGAGGGGTACTAACTTTTCGCCCGTGTTTCAAGGGACGTACTAATTTTTGACGAGATGTTCATGCGGGAGTAAGAAAATTTAACAAAACATATATGTAATAAAAGCATGCATAAACACAGTTTATTCACGCTTTTTTACACACAAAAGTGAGCGAATCTGTGCGCGTGACCGTCCATGGGGCACATCTATGACACTGTATGTGTGTATTGCTTGCATGTCGAGGGGGGTTGCTTAAAATACACATTAAACCTAATGGTGGGGAACTAAAAATCCACATGAATCTCAAGGGGGGATTACAATTTTTGATGGGAAGTTCTGAAAAAACTCTCGACCCCTTCCAGTCATAAATTCTGGACGGTGCCTAAATAGCAGATCTCAAATAATTTGAGAAATGAAGCAAGACCATCTCCTCCTTCCGCATAAGAAATTGATTGTCTGTAAGTAATATTAGTAGATAAATAAGTGGGGAAAATGTAGACTCACCTTCATTAAATTGATCATCCATTAAACAATACCATCCTTGAAATGTAGATAATCATGCATAGTAATCAAGTTGAACATAGCATTGCATTTATCACTGCAGCATTATTGTATGGCTCCTTATGGCAATGCTGACACAGCAATCACTGAACATAGAAGACTGGCATGTCATCACAGATGCTCTGCTGAATGACAACTGGAGATGCATGCCACCTGGTGGTGGTTTATTCAATAAAGGTATGCCTACCATCATGTGTCGTCTGCCAAGAAATAATTCCAGTAAGAGATTTAATTTAAAAAACATCAAAAGGGATCAAGTTTCATATCAAGCTTCATATTAGTTAGACAAATATCCCTCGGATCGGGATCCAACTGACAAAAATGCATGTTAGAACCAAATCGGTGTCTTACTGACTTAGACATCATACGCTTCTTCTATTATACATTTTACCCTATATTTTACCCTATAATTCTTACAAAATAAACAATAATCTAGTAAGTAACAACATTTATCATCAAATAATCTGATTGTTTGTTTGCTGTTGTTAACAGTGTTAATCCTTAGCAGGGCGCTAACATGCAAAATTGTCAGTTAGATACCGGCTTTTCCAATGGTATAAGTATCTTGGTGATGTCTAAAGGCAGCTATCACCTGGGTGTGCCTTCTTGGAAGAATGTGTCAATGTACATTTTACATAATACGAATGTATACGTATAGTAGCACTGCATCGCTGCGACACCTAGCACAGATTATCAGGTGAAATACTGTTGAAAGCTGCGCCTCGATCTATTCTTTTAGTAATGCTGCTTGATAGCTGTATGTTTCATTTGTGTGTGTGTCCGTCTGTCTATTCATTCGTCCGCCTTTCACCGAGGTCTAGGAAAAAACGCTGACAGGATTTCTCCAGTTACCACAACAATTTTATAAATTTGGTGAAGATATCTACAAGAGATACAACATAGTAATCACAAACAGTTTTGACTTTTGAATATTCTCTGCTATCCCCTGCTTATGTGTAACAAATGTGACCGTTGACGGGAGTTATGCACACTTATAACAAAAAGGTTCTATAGATATGGAATGTTCGGCTGATCGGCTCAAGTTAAGATTCCAACAAGTAGCACTTGACCTCCCCCAACTGAATAAGTGGCAGGATTGGTTGAAAAGGTGTGAACAACTGTGAATAAGCCAATCCTGTGGCTTATTCAGTCCAGGGAGATCACTAATAGTTGGATACTTAACTTGAGCCGGAGGTTTACCATTTACCCGCCCCCCAGCTACTGGTTTTGGAGCATAGCGTTCCATCATAGGGCCTTCCCACCAGTATTGAATCTTTTGATCTTTTTCAATTCAGTTGAACCATTAAGATTTTTTTCAGCTGTAGGTTCTTTATATATACCATCAAGAACCTTTTTTGTTAAGAGTGCGCAGCGCACAGGACCATAAATAAAGGTTGAAGTAACAGCATCTTTTATGAGCAAATTAAGTGGTCATCATTAGATGGGTAATAAAAGCAATGCTGTAATGAAGGTATTTTGGGGCATGCAGAAATATACAATGTCACAATGTTGGCGCAATTATGTAGAATTCCATAGCAGAAATGATGTTGTCACAATGTTGTGAAGCAATCGGGTTTCAGAAGAAGTTATTCAACAGACACTTGCCTTATACAAATTCATGATCACATCAGAACTGAAATATCAAATGGAAATTATGTTGGAATGATGCTTTTAGATATACAAAAGGCTTTTGACAGCGTAAATAACCAGATCCTCTGCAAGAAAATACATCTAGCTGGTACAGACAACAACACCCTGTTTAAATCTTACTTGGAAGGCCGAAAACAAACTGTGAATGTAAACAATGCCATGTCATCTGAAAAAACAATTAACTGTGGAGTCCCGCAAGGGAGTCTTTTAGGAACATAGTGCTACTTGATTTATAGCAATGATATTGCTTCATGTGTAACATGTAATCTGGTCCTTTACGCTGACGACACCATTCTGTTAACTAGTCATAAAAATGTAGACACTGTCACATCAGAACTCTCTGAGGCTGCTTGTCAATGTTTTCATTGGTTGTCAAACAACAACTTGTCCATGCACATGGGCAAAACAGAAGTTATATTTTTCAGTTCTAAAAGAAAACGCTGTCATACTAGAAATCTTACTATTCAATTGTATGACAATGTAATAGAGCCAAAGCAAGAAGTCAAATACTTAGGTCTCAAATTAGACAACATTTTCTCTTAGTTGTCAAAGACATTGTAACAAAATGTAACAACAGATTAAAATTTCTGTATAGACATAGAGACGCACTGGATACTAGATCAAGGAAAACTCTAGCTTTGGTACTATAACAATGTCACTTTGATTATGCTGTCTCGGCATGGTGCATGGGCTTATGAAAAGCTAATAAAAAAAGATTTCAAATAGCCCAAAATAAAATTGCCAGATTTATATTAAATCTTGGTACAAGAACATCTATAGGCCAACAGCAACTGGACGAAATTGGACTCTTAAACACATGTCACCGTGCAATTCACATGATATTAGGTCATATCTTTAATATCTAAAATGACCTTGCTCCAAGCTATCTATCTCAAAATTTCACTCCAGTACAACATGAGTACTCAACAAGAGGCTCCAATCATAATTACACGGTTCCCCGGCCTATTGGTGTTACCTCTGGAAATTTCAATTATAATGGTACAAAATTATGGAACGAGTTACCTTCCTGGATAAAATCCATAAATAATAGACTGTTATTCAAGAAGAAAGTCAAAGCTCACCTCAGAACATTAGCCGCCTAACATAAATATTTGTATTACAGCCGACGAACGACGAGTACTTACATTTGGCTGTTAGTGGACTTCAATGACCTCATAGCAGGCCCTATCCATAGCATTGAAATAAGCTGTTAACGTGTCATTGAGTAACTTGTGACCTCATTGACACCTAGTTGGTCTCTAGATTTGATAACATTGCAAGTATAGGCTATGACTTCATAAATTCCTTATGACTCACTAGGATAACATGGCTCTGACCTCACAAGGAACATTTCAGTCCAGATCTGTAAGCACTTGATGTTCGTCTACTGTAATTTGTATTAATTTATTTACTCGTATAACTAGTCATACTGTCTATATATATATAAATTATACATTGTTATGTTTGAACCATGATACCATTTTGTGATTTGATGGACCACACTGGAAATAAGTCTCATGTGAGACTTTTGTGTGTAATCCAAGATTTTTTTACACTTAATACTTCTTGTCTTTTTTATAAACATGTATGTATTGACTGCAAAAATATCTAAATAAAATCAATCAATCAATCAATCAACTTCTTCTTCTTCTCGTTGTGGTATTTTCCTACTGTGTCAAGGAGCACTCCGATGAATTACTATTAGGATATATTATTAAACCTCCACCATGAAAGCAGAGCTGTCATTGGCTGAGAGCTGGTCACATGTCAGTCATTATTTTAGTATATTGCCTGACGACAGATCTGATTTTTTTTTTAAGATTTTCTTTTCTGATGGTTTTAGGATATATATCACAATTTGAGTTTCGTTTTCCTCTGCTGCCTCGATTAGCACCATTTCTAGCAATGTCCAGATATGACGAACATAATTTCTACGATGTCACGTAGAAACATGACAGTGGTCGAGCCCTCCAATCATTAGGGTGTACTGTTTCTGTTAAAAAGGTTCTTGTATCATATAATTATAAAGTTTAAGAAATCAAGGCTGAACAGCCAGAAAGTAACAGTAACTATAGAGCTAAATGAAATACATGCGCTATGGCTATATTTCGGTCGCATTTTGGTACTGTATAAATAAATGGCTGGGGTTTACGAGCGGCCATTTTCTATGCTTTTCATCGTTTTGTATGGTAGTGAGCAGCCATACATATATAATCGCAGGCCATCAAAGCTGATTGTGATTGATTAACATCGGCATGACTTGTGTGGTCATGTAGATCACAGGAGTCATGCAAATTGTGGCAATATGTCCATGTACATAAAAGAGATCTGAGTACAAATCGCTATGAGACTTGTGGGATAATCCGCCTCTATTTATGGCCATTATCAGGCTAATCTGAGTCCACCTTGAAGGTGTATGTAATACAGTTATGCAAGGTACATTAATACATAGGCCTACACATAAGATATTATGTACGTACATTCATTTTGTCAATGCCATGTGGTCACAGTTAATTAATGGACTATTAACCACGGTTATGCAAAGCGACTGATTGAGTATTCCTAAAATGGTGAGCCAGTAAATTATATGAGCCAGCAATAGTGCTCATGAAGTGGGCAATTAAAAGTGATGATATCCATTTCGGTCCATCCATCTTTATCTATCTATCTATCTATCTATCTATCTATCTATCTATCTATCTATCTATCTATCTATCTATCTATCTATCTATCTATCTGTCTAATATGTGGCATCTGTTTACTCTTAACTATACAGTGTTTACACATACAGATCATTGTAACTTTAAAAAAAGAGCAGTCTTCCATTGCGTACATTAATAAGTATTAATTGTCAATATTGTTGTAAGACATGATCAATCTGAAAAACACATATGTGTGTATACAACAGTGTCATAGCTAGAAATCCAGGAGTGGGGGAGGGGGCAAGGGGGGGCAGGGTCTGAACCAGGAGGCCCTCTTTTTGAGGCAATTTTTGAGCAATACAAGGGTAAAACTCAACGCCGTGACATAAGCAGGGGGACCCCAGCACCCCCCCCCCCTGTGTCCGCCACTGATGCATTGTATTTCAACATTTAGTTAATATCATTCATTTATGCATGATTCAAATTTATTTCATATCACATATGACCACAAAGGATCCAAAGATGCATTCTTGCATTAAATAAAATAAAATATGTTTAATACATATATGTGTAATTCACATTATCAATAATGAAAGACCATAATCAAAAATATACAGAGATTGACCAATGAATAAACATTTGTATTCAAAGAAAATATTGTAGAAAAGATGCATCAATTGCATCATACATCATCCATGTTGTCTGTACAAAATGCTGCAAGAATGACTAATCACTATTTACGAAAATAAATGTGATATACATACATATAACATACCATAATATGAGTACAAATGGAATTCTTTCATACAATTAACATTAACATATAATAACACGTACAATGACTCATGCTTCATTCTCACGGCAGCTCCCGGAGATCTTTTTGAAACGGGGGCGAAGTATTTTCAGGAGAGACGGAAAAATATTTCCTCTTTTTACGTATCGCGCAGGGGCATTTTAGCTTCCCGCCGGACATCTTTTGGTTGCACGCCGTCGAGAATCCTGCTTCTTACCGTCACTTCAAATCGCGAGGTCGCAGAAAAAAAGTTTCAACCAGTACAAATTTTATTAAAATCGACGGGGGAGCAGACCAGATAAATTGTTCGACGCCGCGATCAGAAAAGTAAGACTGGGTCGAAGTTTTCGCGCCACTGAGGGGCAAAAAGTTTCCCGCCGTTTAGGAAAACAAGCGGGATTCTCTGCGTGGCGCCAAAAAGGTCGACCCCGGGGTTCTTCTGCACTCCGCCGTCAAGGAAAATGCTCCGGGACGTGTGCAAAACCTTCGCGCCGTCGTCTGGACCCCCTCCCGGAGCAGACAGAGTGGCGCCAGAGGGGCTATTTTTAGCAAAATCCTTTGTCCGCGGGGTACTGAAACCATCACGGGGTCGACCTTTTGTGCCACGGCGGGAAAGGGGGGTCTGCCATGGAGACGCACTGGCGCGCGCCTCGCATATAAATAGAAGAGCAGCCACTAGAGCACCATAACCACTCTGAACTTCAAGACGAACGCATCTATACTCCATGACACTCTGCTTCACAGCCTACTGAATTGCTGCTTCATTGCTGAATCCCTGCTTCATTGCTGATTGATCCTGCTTCATTGCTGATTCATCCTGCTTCATTTCTGATTGATCCTGCTTCAAGATGGGACCCAGAGGAAGAGGGAAGAAGACCTTGAGGGCACCAAGCAAGGGCAACAATCCAGCCAACACTCCACTGACCACTCCATCTTCAACTCCAGTTGGTTCACCAGCTCCTTTCATAGACTACGCAGCTGTTACATTGTCTCCAAGCATGTTCAGCTTGCAAGACAGCATCGTGGCAGTGACCACTGCTACATCAACAGTGACCAGTGAGACCATCTTCGAGGGCCCGCCACCACCCAAAGTGCTGCAACAACCTGATGAGGAGGATGAAGATGATGATGAAGAAGCTGAAGATCAAGTCCTGGCCAAGCTTGCTGCTGCTGTCAAGTCTCCAACCAAGCGTGGCAGGCCTGCCACTGCTGCTGCAGCCAAGAAGAAGCGTCCCAAGTCTGCTGATGCTGATGCTGCTGCTTCTGTCAAGTCTCCCACCAAGCGCACCCAGTCGGCTGATGCTGCTGTCTTCAAGACTCCCACCAAGACTGCTCCAAGGGGAAGGCCTCGCACTCCTGGCAAGTCTCCTTCAGCCAAGCGTCAAGCCACCTCCAAGTCTCCAGCCAAGTCTCCAGTCAAGCCTCCAGCCAAGTCTCCAGTCAAGCCTCCAGTCAAGCCTCCAGTCAAGCCTGTCACTCCAGCCCAGACCCGAGCCAAGACTGCAGTCCAGCCTCCACCTCCACCTCCAGATGATACTCCTGCTGATGATGAAGATGATGACTGTGTTCTGACAGCTGCAATGATCCACCAGCAGACCCTGGACTCCGACTACGATGCCACCACAGAGGAAGATACTCCCAAGAAGAAGGGTGCCAAGTCCAAGGGCAGCAAGGGGAAGAACCAGCCAAAGGAAGATTCTGACAACACTGGATCTGAGGTTGAGCTGATCCAGGAGGCCGATGGACAGTTTGTCCACAAGGAGAAGAAGAAGGGCTACAGAAAGGCAAACTCCAGGGACCTACTGGGCATCACAGAAGAGCAGGAGGATGAGCTGATCGACTGGTACCGGGAAAACAAGCAGCTGTACTCCAAGGGCTCCACCACCTTCAAGAGTGCACAGAAGGACAGACTTGATGCAGAGAAAGCAGCAGAACTTACATTGCTAGTGGGGAAGGAAATCACAGCAGCTAAAGTCACCAAATGGAGGGGCAACCTCAGGACTACCTTCTCAAAGTGCATCAGACCTCAACCTTCTGGAGCTGGCAGAAAGAAGATGTCCGACCGAGACAAGTACATCCTGGCGAAGTGTGAATTCTTGAGGTCCTCCATCACTCCGAAGGGTGCCATGGAAGTCTCCAGCTTCACTGGACCAGGAGGAAGTAACCGCCTGTCGTCCGATTCTGATGCCCCCATGGACTACAATCCTATGCCTGACCTTGATGACAGCCTCCCAGCCAGCCAGCAGCAGTCCTCCCAGGAGATGTCCCAGCAGTCCCTCCAGCCATCCCAGCAGCAGTCGCAGGTCTTCCCAGGACGAAAGCCATCCAAGAAGAGGAAGGACACAGACCAGGAGATGGCCACTGCCCTGACTTCAATTGCTGGTCACTACACTTCAGACAGGCCCAGGAAAGCAGCACCACCTCAGCCGGCAGGACCATTCTGTGACATGTGCCCACAAACTTCTCACAGGCTGGATCCAGAAGTACACCAGTTGCAGAACATGTGCAGGAGTATCTTCACATCTGGGAAGAACATGAACCGTGCCCTGAGACTTCGCCTCCTGCACTCCTTGAGCCAGACGGACAACTACTTCGTACAGGCGGCCGTCCAAGATAAAATCCTGATGATGCAGCAAGAGAATGTGGAGATGATCCTAGGGCAGCAGCAGCACCAATACATCCCTCCTCCTGGTCCAGCTCCATCCTTTGTCAACGAGGACTTGCAGCAGCCTCCAACAACTCAGCATCAGCCCCAGCAGCCCCAGCAGCCAAGTCTTCAGATGCAGTCCCAGCCTCCACGCCAGCAGTTGCAGTCCCAGCCAAGCAGCAGCAGCCAGTTCCAGTCCCTGCAGCCAATTCGAAGCCAGACTCCAGCCCTGCAGCAGTCATCTTTAAGCTTCAGCCAGCTGATGCTTGACAGCCCCCAGAAGCTTGGCTTCCCCGGACCCTCTTTTGGGCAGCAGCAGCAGCCAGTACAGCAGCAGCCACTACAGCAGCAGCAGCACCAGCCTCTACAGCAGCATCAGCCACAACAGCAGCAGCAGTCTCTACAGCAGCAGCAGCCACCACTACAGCAGCAGCAGCCACCACTACAGCAGCAGCAGCCACCACTACAGCAGCAGCAGCCACCACTACAGCAGCAGCAGCCACCACTACAGCAGCAGCAGCAGTCTCTACAGCAGCAGCAGCAGTCTCTACAGCAGCAGCAGCAGTCTCTACAGCAGCAGCAGCAGCCGACAGTTGTCCACCAGCGGCAAACTCCATTGTCGTTCCAGTGGAGCCAAGTCAACATGCCCTCTCCAAGGAAGTGATGCCTGTTCAAGTCGTCTGAAAAAAGAAAAAAAAAAACTCCAGGCCCTTTTAAGGGCCACCAAATCCTCCCAAAAGAGCTGGCCACGTACACATCTTATGTTGACTAAAAAAACTCTTGCGATGACAAACAAGAGCAAAAATGAAAAGAGCCCCAAAAAAAAAAGTTGACAAATTCCCCAAAAAAAAATCTGGTCCTGGCCCTTGTAAATTTTAAACACCTTCATAAAAGCAAGGTGCTATTTCCCTTCTTTTTTTTTTTGGCCCATTTTCACTTTCTGCTTAACCAGTACAGGTGGCATTTCTGCTTTCTTAATTAAAGTTTTTTCACCACTTTAATTAATATAGATAGATAGATAGATAGATAGATAGATAGATAGATAGATAGATAGATAGATAGATAGTCAGACAGATAGTCAGATAGATAGATAGATGGATAGATAGGCAGATAGATAGATAGATAGATAGATAGATAGATAGGCAGATAGATAGGCAGATGGATAGGCAGATAGATAGGCAGATAGATAGCTATATAGAAGAAAATATTTGGACGTCGCATATACACTGCAGCAAAGAAAAACGAGTGATCGTCATTTTGCAGTGATGACACTTGGATAGATAGATAGATAGATAGATAGATAGATAGATAGATAGATAGTCAGACAGATAGTCAGATAGATAGATAGATGGATAGACAGACAGATAGACAGATAGACAGATAGACAGATAGATAGATAGATAGATAGATAGATAGATAGATAGATAGATGGAACACAATGCTCGTTACATATATACACTGCAGAAAACAAAAGCAGTTATCGTCACTTTGCAGGGATTGCACTTGGATAGATAGACAGATAGATAGATAGATAGATAGATAGATAGATAGATAGGCAGATAGATAGACAGATAGATAGCCAGATATATAGCTAGATAGATAGGCAGATAGAGAGGAAGTGAAAGTGATTTAAATGGGTTGTACAGATAGATACAAAGCTAAAAATTTACCATTTTAAAAATCCATGTTTGTTTTGCATTGAAATTTGGTTTTTCAAAAAACCATTTTGAATCTAAAAAACCAATTTTGTCTGAACTTTTTTAGAGTGTACGTCACAAAATATGTAGTTGTTGCAGGGAGGGCTTTTTTTTGGGGGGGGGGGGTTTGTCAACATAAAGATGTGTACAAGGCCTGCTCTTTCTGGAGGAAGTGGTAAGCCCTTACAAGGGCTGGGTTAATTTGTGGTTTTTTAAGGGGGGCATTGAATTGCTGTTGCTGTTGCTGCTGCTGCTGCTGCTCTGCTTCATCTTCAAATTCTGTCCATCTGCCAGGGGACACTTCCTGCTGGGCTGTTCACGTAGTCTCGTAGGTAGTCTCGGTACTGTTTGGCTTGTCTTGTGGCATTTCCATATGCTGGAGCGAATCCAAGGTCATGCAAGGGGTCTCCTCTCCACAGTCCTTCAGTGACTTCATGGGTTGCAGGATCTTCTCTGTCCATTACGTCGTTGTCCATGGCTCGATGAATTCCTATTCTGTCTCGCAGAAGATTGTGTAGAGTGCAGGCTGCCAGAGTGATGGCTGCCACTCTGCCGGGTTTCTGGGGCATCGTAGTTAGGAAGCATCTGAACCTGTGGGACAGGATACCGAAGGCATTCTCCACCACTCTCCTGGCTCTTGAAATTCTGTAGTTGTAGACTCTGGAGGGGATGTCAAGGTTTCTTCTTGGAACAGGCTTCAGCAACCAGCTCTTCAGGGGGAAGGCCTCATCTCCAACGATGAAGTATGGAAAAGGATTCCCAACTGTGCCAGGTAGAGGTTCAGCAGGGGGTAGCCCAAGTCGTTCTTCTTCCAGCAGGTCCCTCAGCCTTGTGTCCAGGAAGACTCCTCCATCCGATGAGCTTCCTTGGCATCCAGCCTGCACGTACAGGAACTTGTAGTCAGAATCCACCAAAGCCATAAGCACAATGGAATGGAAGCCCTTGTAGTTGAAGTAGATTGACCCAGCTTTCCGAGGACATCTGATGCCAACATGCTTCCCATCCAGTGCTCCGATGCAATGGGGCATGTTCCACCTCTTCTCGAAGCCCTTGGCAACTTCCTTCCAGGATGCTGGATCCATTGGCAGGGCCAGCAGATGTTCGTAAGCTCGCATGATGGCAATGCAGACACTGGGGATAAAATTGCAGATGGTGTTGGGAGCCACTCTGAAACCGTAGGCCAAGGACTTGTAGCTCTCTCCTGTCGCCATGTACCGTAGGGTGACTGCCAACTTCAATCCAGGTTCCAGAGCCCTCCTCATGTTGGTGTCTTGTTTTGTAATTGCAGGAGCCACAGCAGCCAGGATTTCAGCAAAAATGTCAGGAGGCATTCTGCAGAAGTTGTAGTAGCCAGAGACATCATTGTTGGCCAATTCAGGCAGCAGCTGGTAGAAATGGCCATGTTGTTCCCTCTGCAGCAGCCTTCTTAGATAAAAAGCACCAGCAACAGCAGCAACAACAGCAACGTCAAGGTCTTCCCCAGCATCTTCATCAGCCATCATGTCTGTCCAGCATCCAGGAGTGTCCCCTTCAAAGGTCAAGCAGCAAGTGAAGCAAGGCGGCCCTCTGCGGCCCTTTTTATTGGCTTTCGCAGCGCCCTCCTCCGCCGCGGTGCCCTTGACAACGGCGTCATGCTTTTCATTCCCGGCGTTGTGCCCTCGGGCCTACAGACATCCCCGTGGAGAACAAAACCATTCCCGCAGTCGTAAAAGCAATCCCCGGCGTTGTGAAAATATAGTCCGCCGCGGTGAAATAGGTTCACTGAGGGGCAGTTATAGGTTCCCTGCGGGGTACTTTTTATATCACGGGGCGATATAAAAGTATCCCGCAGGAGGAGGAAATTTCTTTCCCCCCGGCGAACTTTTGATGACGGCGTACAACTTTTCTGCCCCGCAGGGAACAAAAAATTCCCCGCCGTGGCTTTCGCTGCATGGTTATCGATTAGCCTTAATTGATTACATAATTGCCCTTCGCGCCGTCCTAACTGAAAATCTTGCAAGAATTCGTCTGGCTCTGCGCCCCCGTCGATAAAAAGCTTACCGTCATCCCCGTGAGAATGGGGCATCAGTCAAACCACACAGACACAACATACCGTCATTACAAAAACTTTTGTAATAATTATTCTTTCATTCAGTCCAGCCAAATTGCACAGTACAATCAGTACTGAGTATACACACACAAAGTAAACATATTTTAGAAAACCTAGAAGCACCTGGGTACGATTTGGCGAATGTCGCTTCAATTGTTATGAGTTATAACAAAGAAATCACTTCTCAACTGGGAGTCTTAGAGCATTGCAACTGACATCCTGCGTAGAATTCTGACGTAATGTTGATCGGTCTGAAACATCACTCCACTGTGATGTCATGTGATCATATGTGATCATTTCAATTAAATATGATGCAGGAAAAACTTGACATAAGACTTGGTTTTGAGCAAAAGTCATATTGGTTGCCCCCGAACTGTATGAAGTCGTATGTAAATAACAGTCGTTCAGACTGAGGATATAATATTCCCATATTGTGAATTGTTGGTGAGATGTTGTTATAGACTATTATGAGTATAGTATGACGTCATGTTGACTTCCAAGAAATATCACTTCATTGATGTCATGTTCTATGGATTGTCGCTGATCTTCACAAAGCAATATATTAACTGCACCACCATTGGAACATATTTAATATGGTAGGTTGCAATTTTTTTTTTTCCAAGAAATGTTAGTCCTTTGTGAAGTCATGCTGACTCCTTTGAATAATAGCTCATTCGGATGTCATGCTTCCTATTGATTCTACATCATAATTGTTCTACCGAAGCCAAATAAAGATAGCAATAATAATGATATGACCATAGCATGACATCATACTGACTTTCAGAAAAGTAAGTTCTTTGTGACATTATGCGGTAATAATGACATCAAAGTATATAATTTGACAAGTGACAATTATTGTGACACTTGCTGTTACTTCCTAGAACATTAAAATGTTAACTGCCAGCAAAGATCAGTGGTAAGAGCAATTGCTCAGGAAGTCAATGATCCTAGGTTCAAATCCCAGTCAGTATCAGTTCAGCCTGATGTCATGTTAAAAATTATAATAATTATGACATCATTGTTTTTCTGGGATACACCATTTTGCTGATGTCATGTGACAAATTATCTATGACCCATTTTGACCATGGGCATGCCGTCTAGTCAAAAGGCAGTCCTTCCCTCTTCCACATAAGAGTAAGCGGGCTCTATAGATAATACTCCATCATGGTACGCCGTTTTTGCCGTCTTGTCATCGTAATTCCGCCATAAGTCGTTAGTGCTGCCGGCCCATGGTGGGATACTTGACCCATAAACTGGGGGAGGTTGTTTTTCCTTACGACAAGCGACAACTGCTATTAATACGATGATGACTGAAATGGAAGAAAACATACTGGCTTAGTAAATTGTTAATATATATGTGTGTAACTATGTATTGCAGCTATGAGTGCATGAATTTTTTTTTAAGAACCTCTTATATTCATATAGTAATTCATAAGACCCCATTTGAATCACAATTGACTGAGCTATTAATCCATATAGAATATTGCAATCTGTAACATGCTTCAAGATTACTATTTTGGATTCTTTTGTGGGGAAAATCTAAAAGCTGAATTTCCAAAATACTACAGAAACAAAAAAATGTTGCTAAAGATTGTGAGAGTAGGGACAATAGGGATAATACATGTCCTATTTGTTTGTTAAATTATTGCATCTCATTTATCAGATGAAGTTCACTCTTGGCACTGGCACAAATGCAATATGAAGGTTAAATGATATAAAGCAGTCAGTTCTTCCAGAACACAAAACAGTCTATTATACTCACTAATAGTTGTGACAACAAGCCACAGAAGAAGACCCAAGATGAGGTAGGGGTTCAAAAAGTTCCAACACCAGGTGCAGCTTTCATATTTCTTATCTGAAAAACAAAAACAATTTGAAAATAACAACATGAATCCCCAGGCTCATGAGCCTCATATATGCATGGAGTTAGTTGTCTCCCAGACAAATCGGGTGTAATAATAATTGTATGCATAGAGATGTCTCCTAAACAAATCGTATGTATATACACAGCTTGCAGTTGATTTCCATTTTGCAGTTTTTGCTTACCTAAAGTGCTTCTGTCGCTATATCCAGCAGGCCCGCTGGGACCAACTGGCCCCACAGGTCCCGGCATCCCCTGCTTTCCTTCGGGGCCCATGTCCCCTTTGGGTCCTGTCGCCCCGGGTGCCCCATCCTGGCCCCATGCGCCTTCTGGGCCTCGTGAGCCAGCTGGTCCTGAAAACACAGAAAATATTGATATTTTGATCTAGTGTTTAAACTTATTTGGCTGTATGCAGTGATACACATGGCAGAATACTCAAACAAGAAGCAATATGCACTGTGGTACTAATACTACAGATGTGTATTACAAATTTTAAATGTCGGTCGACTTCGAGTATGCACTGTAAAAGACAACAGATACATACATTCCCCATCAAAAAAATGTTCATCCACACTACACAACCAACTCTTTCTGTACCTTCTCAAGAAGAAGCTTGCAAATATGATATTATTGGCCAAATACAGAACAAGAAGAAAAGGTTACCTGGGGATCCAGGGAGGCCTGGAGATCCAGCGGGCCCTGGGAGTCCATCTCGGCCGTCTTGTCCTGGGGGACCTTGTGGTCCTGGGGCTCCCACGTCTCCTTTGGGGCCCTGTAGGAGGCAAACATAATGATGACATGAATACAATGTTTAAGGAAATGCATATTTAGACATCAAGGAGCTACTATCAGTATAGGCCTAGCTTTTGTATCTCTATTGTGATTATAAAGATGAGAGATTTTTGTGCAGAAAGTAATCTTGTGAGATACTATTTCAAAAATATTGTCCCTGAGCAGGGGCGTAGATCCTAGGTGGATGGGGGGATGCAAACCCCCCTAGGATGAACTTGGGGCGGGGGATGATTATATGATTGTCCCCTCCTAGAATTTCCAAAAGGTGTTGACAATTATCAGTCATATTTAGCAATTTTTTCCATGATACCAGTTACCTCTTATGTCGAAAATACTGTCTCAAAACTGACCTTCGATACCCTAAAATATATTGGCTTTTGGGGCCTAAAGTGGCCTCCAAAATCCAATGCCGCGCGACTTTCGGCCTGTTGGGCCTCGCTTGAAGATTTCGTTCACTGAAATAACCCCCCCCCCTACAAAAATGAAAAATCTACACCCCTGGCTGTCCCCAAGTAATTTGGTCCCCTTGGCTTACTTAGAACTTCATTTATTCATTTTCATACTCATTTTCTTGCAACATCATGAGTACAGTGTCCACTTTTGTGTGGTTGGACTGCATGCAGCTATTTTGTTTTATATCTCTTTTAGAGATGATGGGGAGCATACATTAATTTTGATGGTGGCAATTAATGTATTTAATGTTCAATAGCCCATTTGTCTTAACTCAACCTGTCCAACATTAAGCCCTCTACTACTGACCACAAGTATCATGAATTTAAAAACTTTAGCTTCCAAGATATATTCTCGTAAACTTGAAATTTTGTATTTACCGGAGGACCAGTGGCACCAGGAGGTGGCGTAATCGTAGGTGGTGGCATGACAGTGGTGCTGACATCTGGAGGGATGAGCAAAGTCCTGGGACATTCTGGATTGTCAGGATTTGAATAACTGTTGACATCTGCAAAAAAATTAAAATGAATTAAAATACAAAATAAAAAATTGCGAATGTGACCTTAAGATAAAAAATACTACTGTGCTTCATTAGGGTGGCCTAAAAATGTACAGGAAAATATTTTTTTCTGAAATTCACATCGCATACCCCCTCATTTTAGGAGAAATGGTGAAAAAAGCACCTTGTTAAAATTTCATGAAAATCAGTCAAGTCTAAGTGGTCTCTCAAGGCCCCTCAATTCTCACGAAAAAGAAACATTTCAACCATTTTCGCCAATACGCGGTTTGCCACAACTTTGTCAATTTTTAATGAACAACATTCTAATTGCCATGGTTGGAAAGGTCTCAAAATTAGCTTCAATTTGCATACCAACATTAATGGTCTAGGATGATATCTTGACTCCCATGGACTCTTCAGCTAACAGTGCTTATGTGCAAAAGCGTTTATTGAATGACTAAACCTGTTCAAGAAAAGATTTCCATTAAATTTCACTGTCAAGTAACATGTTCTTATTCTCCAAAAGGCAGGATGACCCGATAAAACATAAAAAAAAAATTTTACCATGGAGAAACCCGCTTTGTGAGCTGTAAAGTTTTAATGTTAGATTTTGTCTAAAGTGCTGAAAACATCGGCGAGGGGCTGTTGCATTTCATAGTTTAACTTCATAAGACATAAATATAGGACAACATAATTTATATCATGTGAAACATAAGAATATTGTCTTTCTGGTGGTACCCATCATGTTGCCATGTAATAAATTTGGATGAAGATATGAATTTGAAATACTACAATTCCCCCCTGCAGGCCCTGCTATTTTATGAGTTTGCGACAAACTTCAACATAAAATTTCATCACTCATAAATAGGGCATTCCCATGGTTAAAAATCTTTTTTTTTTATATTTGGTCATTCTGGAACTGGGAAAATAAGAATCACAGCAATTTACAGCAAAAAAAAAATAAAAGCCTGGCTATTATCAGGATCGGTGGTTCAGCAACAATTTCATTCATGGAAAGTGTAAACTGAAGAGCCTATGGGAGTTGAGATATTATCTTAGACCAATAATGTTGGTATGCAAATTGAAGCTCTTTTTGAGACCTATCCAACCATGGCAATGAAAATGCAGTACTGTACAAATTGACGAAGTTATGAGGAACCGCGTCTTGGCGAAAATGGTTGAAATTTTCCTTTTTGCTAAGAATGGAGGGGCCTTGAGAGACCACTAAGACTTCACCGATTTTCTTGAAATTTTTACAGGGTGCTTTTTTTGCAATTTCTCCTAAAATGAGGGGGTATGCGAATAGAAAATCAAAAATTTTGTTTTTTGGGCCACCCTAGTGCTTCATATGTTATAATTTATTTGAGCTTATATTTCTTTGAAGATGGCAGCAGTTGTTCTGTTCATTGGATTTCAAAATAAACTTCCAGATTGATATGGAGCTTTTAGGCTATTATGATAAAAATCTATTTTAACATGAAGCAAGACATGTGAAAGAAATTACTGGAATAGTTTACGTTGTATTCTAATTCCCGCATTCGGACGGAATGACAAACTACGCTGCTGAATCAATGAATGTTTTCCAATTCAATGAAAGTTGTGTTCCCTCCATTCAACGGTTAAGAACATGTTTCCATTTAGTATGTTATTATGGGCATATTAATATACAAGGCATATTATATATGAATGAGGTAAAAATTATCTTAGAATCAACTTACCTGTATCGATGTACGCTGCCGCGGAGAATGTATATGGAAAAGAAAGTGAATCAAAAGAAATTTGTTGACCGGTTTGAGTTCTAGCCGACATGTCCTTTTCCACATGTTGCAAAGTTTGTGTTGAAGAAGTATCAAAGGTATATCCAACCGCTCCCGGACTCTTTCCAAAATATAATCCTAACCGGTCCGAACTCCGGACTCTTTTGCACGTCCATCTTTGTCTGGTGTGGATATAGACCTGGAACGAAGAGATTTTTAATTTTTTAGATGGATATTGTCAAATGTAAGATTTTGACAAATTGATAGATTATCTTCATCTCATTATGTTTTGTTAATTTGCCATTAAGTCAATCAAACATGTTATTTTAATTAATTTGTAAGTTTGTAAACACTGCATGCTTTTTCCTTCTATTTATGAGATCGTCTTATGAAGTTAAGGGGTTGAGAATATAAATTTATCCATGCTGCTTGGGATTGAATATATTCTTAGACTACAAATATTTCAAATACAATGTATGGGGCTATAAATTTAATTGGTTGTTGAAGCTCCAATGTTAGTACAGTTGATGGTATTAATCCAATCTACTGTATATTTTTATGGTAAACTTCTATGATAATGTACAATTATAAAATTACAATAAAGACACATTTGACTAAGTACTTACATCCTCCCTTGTATCTGATGATGCTGGAGTTATCGGCCATTCCTCAACGAGTTCAAAAACTCTACTCGTCAAATTAATCGGTCGCCAAAGTTGGAAGTATGTGGGATTGGTGTTTACAAAATATGCAGAAAATGCGAATAATATTCCATCCTCCAAGGCTACACTGTTGAGCAAAAAGGATGTTCCCTCCCAATTTATTCCGACGGAAGATCGCTTAATTTCATTACCGACCCGCTGCACTCGGTCATCTGCAAAGGAAGATATTTTAATGAAACAGAATTTATCACAGAAGTTCAATTGAAAATGATTTCATAACTTTAATCGCAGTTAGCACCTACACTCTTAACGCAAAAAGTTCTTGATGGAATATATAAAGAAACCCCAGTCGAAAAAATGTGTTAAGGGTTCAAGTGAATTGAAAAGGTTCAATATTTGGGGGAAGGCCCTGTGATGGAACTCTATGCCCCCAACTTGAGAGAAAGGGGTTCCATTGCGGGAGTTTAGTGCAGCTGTCTAAATGTTGTTTTCGTTTGCTGTTAGACATTTTTTTAAAGTTGAATAATGAACCTTTTAAGATTCTTTGTCTATACCAGCTTATAGAACCCTTAAAGGTTCGATATAGAACCTTTTTGTTGAGAGTGTATCTATAGATATCTTTCCCTATCGTAGGAAATTAAACTATCCAGGGGCACCCCATGATCTGTTATACCAATTATCTGTTACGCAGCAGGCACCCGGCTGGCTGGCAGACTGTCAGCTAGGATGTTCCCAGTTTTGGCTTTCAACTGATGAAATTTGCAGTCAGGTAATGAGAAAGCAGTTGAGGTGGCTGGTTGGGGGAAAAATGATTTATATCAGCTGGCTGGGAGGTGCTGAATGACACTTTGGCTGGCTGGCAACCCAGCTGGCAGCATAACAGATATTTTCCCAGTTGCATATAAAAATGAATATAAGTGTCACAAAAGATGTTCAACTAGGAGCTTACACTGATATGGGCATTATAATAACACACTGTCGTGAGGTGCCCCTGACTTTCCCTCTCACTAAATGTCACTCAAACGGGGTAAATGAGTAACATGTTGAGGACTCCAGCTCCCGTCTTATCGATTACCCAACGTTACCACCCAAAACTGAACTTATCATATCTATCTATCCATCTGAATTTTCTATGCTTCTCAGTCACTGTTGTTTCTGAATAATTCAACTCATCTGTCTATCTTTGCCTTTCTCAGGCTGTCTGTGAGGCATTCATTTTAGTCTCTCTATTCCTGCATTAATATCTATGTTCAGTGCTATAAATATAACATGACCTATATAAATTGGAAATTGTTAGCTGGATAATTTGAAACTCACACATATTTTGCATTACCATTGGAATGTGGCACACTACCCAAAATTGAGAAAATAACCATTTATGGCACTTTCCAAATATTCCTGAACAAGCTGAACTGTCCATGAACCCCCATGTACAATTATGCCACCACAGTAACTAGCACCTTATCAGAAAAGCACCAAATTAACTGGCAATAAGCAGTCATGCTTCAGCTGTCAGGCTCTACATATCATGAAAGAGATATATTAACCTGTGAGCCTGCAGTGCAGTGCTAGACTAGGCTAATGTACTTATTGTATGTACATGTATCTGTAGGAGTATGATTTTGAAAGGAATATATGGTATATCTATTATAGAATGATGAAAAGAAAGTTATACAAAGGCTGAAGGCCATATAATTAAGTCAATGTAAGGTCTTGATGGCTTTTGGTTATTTACAGACGCCTGAGTAGTCCAAATATGATTGTGCCATGGCAGGTTAATTTAATTTTAGTTCATAGAACAGCAAGCCAAATAAATCAACCGAACATTTATTTAAATTTAGTATGTTTGGAATAAAAGTGTTTTTTAAGCGCCTGCACTAGCAGTTGCAGCAAAAACTTATTTTTCAGGCTGTAAAGCAAGTTTATCAACATCGACAATTCCTGATCATTTCCAAATGACTTTTGATATAGTTATATATACAGCATCTGCCAAGAATCCAAATTTCGACTTTCCCTCTTTATTCCATTTTATTTATTTTCTTCTAAGTTCTTCTTGTTGTTCAATCCAAAAGGTAATTTTTTCTTTCATCATTTTAGATTTTCTTGTTTCTAATTCTATGGAAAAAGAAGCTTATATACCATAAAGATCTATACTCGCAATAAAAGAAATGGTTTTTTTCTCAAACTGAATAGCACAAATACCCCTCAGACAAAAGCCAAATAAATCCTTTTTTGTAAGATCCATTTTTTGGACCATTTAACTTTTTTGCTACATTTCTTCTCACCCACAAAGCCATTTAAAATATTTATTCTTGCAGAACCACTTAGCAAAAAATGCACCCCTATATAACTGAAAAAAGAGCATTCTACTATACTATAGAAGTGTCAGACAAAAGCAGGGTATATTAGAATGTACATGGTATGTCTGGAATGTTGTAATAAAATAAAATGATAAGCAATCCAAGAAAAGTACTTTTATAATTGAATGGATTTTATACAGGTTCTCATTTAGGCTAGCACTCAAGTTAAAGGATCTGTATTTTTATAACATTTGCCTCAATCTTTAAATGAAATAAAAATATAAATTATATTTGATGTAAGAAGAATGAGAACGTCGGCTAGAAATATATATTAGATTCGATAAGGGACACAGGTGAAAGAAACTGAAATTTAAAGGATTGATGAAATTGATTGAGTTGGGGCAAGCTCTCTGTCAAGAAATTGTTTTTATATTGAAGGACATTTTAATGAATTCAAACAATCAAACAGACAAAAATATTGTCATCTTCTTCAACATTGATTGCAGGTAAATACTAAAATAATAAGTTAAGTATACTCACTCTGTGTTTGACCACAAATACTGGAAAGTCCTATCCAGAACAGGACAGTTATCCTGGACACATGCATTATTCTGGAAACAAATTAAAAACGTTGTTAGAAAAAACAATGACTCATAGATCTTTGCCTGCACTCTTAACGCAAAAGGTTCTTGATGGTATATATAAAGAACCCGCCGCAGAAAAATGTATAATTGAAAAGGTTCTATACTGGTGGGAAGACGCTATGATGGAGCCCTACGCTCCCAACTTGAGAAGAGAAAGGGTATCCATTTTGGAAGTTTGGTGCAGCTGGATTTTCTTGATTTTGTTTTCATTTGCTGTTGGACATTTTTAAAAGTTTTAAATAATGAACCTTTTAGGGTTCCTTATCTATACCAGCTTATAGAACCCTTAAAGGTTCAATATAAAAGCTTTTTGTTAAGAGTGTGTACAACAATTATCATCAATGCATTTTCTAATCAGTCTAATATGCAATATCAAGTGTCAAATTCTATGACAAAGATGCTATTTTAATACTCTTGACGATGGGTAAAAGTTTATAAATTTTAGTCATATTTATCGCTGATTTGCGTTCTCTGAAATTCTACACCCATATTGAAATTTAATTCAGCAACACTTGCATAATTTGCATAATTATTGGTGTAATTTACTGCTATCTATTAAAATAATTCCAGAAAAAAGGTAATGCATTTTGGCAGCATTAGATGCAAATTACTGATGAAGCAGATGTTCTTATGAAACAGAATCAGAATGGAATAAATGTGTCACAAAATTTATGTTCCATGCTTTTTGGCTACACCTGGTTCCTCAGTACTAATTGCCTGGGACTTTTAAACATTGCATGTGCAGCCCAAATATGATATTAGATAATTTCTACAAATTATGAAGGTGTTCCATTCAAATGAGCACAAAATATTGCCCGAGGCTATAAGCCGAGGGTAATAATTAAAGCAAAGATCAACACTGCACATATTTTACCCTCCTTGATGATTGGTAAATTGCATCATTATGTTTAGTGATTACAGCAAAGGGATATATGCTGTAGATATCTGTTGACAACATATCAAGTTTTTGGAAACTAGTACATATTATAACCAGTTTTCAGTAATTTCCATGTAAGCATAAGAAATGGGCATTGATCTTGTTCGGTTAGAATTCATCATAATTCAATTTTTACAATGAGAAAGAAATGGCACCCTACAGAAATACGATATAATTGACAACCCTTCTGTAACTAAAAGCTGTTATGACATGATATAATTACATAAATTCATGGAATTGTATGCCAAGTTAGAAACAAAATCTAATTTAATTGCCATACTTTATTGAGAGATGCACATGTAGTTCTTGGGCAAACTAAAAATATTTATATTCATGGTGTATACCTAACTGAATATCTGTAAATGTGGTTTATGCCTTGGGAAATTTTCAATATTAAATCATGGATATGTGTCATGTGTGAATATGTGCCTCAAGTCAGATCAGACACATATGCTTTTGTGTAAGAAAACATACATGTATGTTCTCTGGGCTCACAGAAGACTATATGATGTCAGAGCATATGTCAGAGCATATATGGCCAAGCATATGAGACCTTTAGGACATGACAGTCATATGATCTTAGGAATAGTCTTGTCATATTTTCTATACTCTCCAGGCTAAAAGAACCCCTTGTGTTTTGGTGTTTGATATGAAAAATGTCAGGAAAAATACACAATGCAATATTGTGTCATCCAAAAGAGTCTGTTGTATGTCCCCTGGGAACATTGTTCACAATGGAAGATTATCATATTGTGCACTTTATTGTGAATTAACTGTTCTAATATAACTGTCAAATAATCTAAGGGTAATAATCCTAAGGGAAACATTTTATTTGTGAAAAAAAAGGCTCCAAGACAGCAGTGGTGGATCCAGACAAGGTAGCTGGGGGTGTTGCTCCATATTTGCCTCAAAATTTTATTTAAATCCCAAGGTTCTAGGAAGGGGGGGGGGGCCTAGCCCCACCCCCTCAAGTGGATCCGCCACTGGAGTGCCAGAAAACAAAACCCACCAGCTCTAGAAAAAGTATCAGACCTTTTGTTTTTATCCATTTCAGCTATTCAATATATATATATACAGAAAACAAAACATACATGCCAGCAACCTGTTTGACCACCCTGACTTTTCAGTCACATGAACTACAATTAGGCCAGGGTTTATCACTAATCACAGATTAATTGTTTAATATCCTGTAGATGTTTGTACTTGTATAGATTAACTGTTGTATTTTAGTAGTGTAGTGGTATTACCTCTATGGATCACATTAATTCAGCCAAATTCTGTATTAGACTCAAAATAAGATTAGAAATCATAGATAAGGATGAAACACTTGAAAGACTACATTGCCTAAGTTTGTGGATTACTTTGAAATTTCAGTTATGTCATATCATGTCACTGAAATCGAAAGCCATGGATTGTCAGAGAGAATGTGTAAAATGTAAGAGAAAAATTTGTAAAATTGAATGCCATTTATTATAGAGTATAGAAAATATCATAAATCGAATAGAACATAAAAAGTACTACAACGACGTTACAGCATTTTATAAGCCAAATGTCGGCATCATACATTTGTAAATGATAGTAATGAAGTGTAGACCTACACAAAAAAAGAATACTTGTTATCAAAGAAAATCATTAACTATTGTCTAGAATAAGGATCCTTCCGTGAAACCTGACTAGATATCATCAGCATAGTTGGACAATGACTCCTCACCCCATGACTACAGTGTCTATGGTTGGTGTCAGAAGTGCGAGTCTTGCAATTCAAGGTTACTAAATATTTCTTTTTTTGTTGCATTGACATTTTCAGAGCTCTGTCTATTTGATATCTCTGACTAGCTACACAAAAGGCTGCTCTTTATATTTGTACTGTATTATTGCGAATCACATTTGTCATTTTTGAGGAATTGTAACAAATATTTGAAAAAAGATTTTTTGCACCCTAAGCCAAATCAGAACACACAAAAATGTAGGCACCTAAAGCAATGTGCAACGAATAAGGAAGTGTATTTATATAAGTTTTTGAGAAATCTATTATTTGACAATGTGAGAAATCCCCCACCTTTATTTGGAAGTTTGGTATTTTTGGGTAATATATGCACATGTGTGAATGGAAGGGAAGTAAATTAAATCAAATGCCTCTTTGGCCCACACAAAGTTGGTCATTCTGCATCATATTGTATATGTATAGGTTTCTGTGCATGATTCAGTGTATCTATATCTATCTGTCTATCTTTCTATCTATCTATCTATCTATCTATCTATCTATACATTTATCTATACATTTATCTATCCATCTATCTATCTACCTATCTAATCTACCTATCCATCTATCCATCTATCTATCTATAAATCTATACATCTATCTATCTACCTATCTATCTTCCTATCTTCCTATCTATCTATCTATCTATCTATCTATTTATCTATCTATCTGTCTATCTATCTATCTATCTTTCTTTTTTTCTTTCTTTCTTTCTGTATATATATAGGGTAAAAGAGGGTAATATCACGCACCTAGTGCGTGATATTGCACTGGGCTGTTTGTGATTGACTGCTAGTTGTGAATAATTATGTATGTCATTGCCTGCAGGACAGATTTCGATTAACATTGAACTCAGCTAATACAAAAATATCAAATTCCATTGGTCGGCAGCATCTTAGAGCACTTTGCATTCAATTAAAGTAACTAAGGTAAGTTAGGCAGTTTCTGTGGGTAATATCACGCACTTCTGTTTAATATGACGCAGCAGCAGGTGTTATATGACGCAGGCTGATTTGCTGATGAAAATTAGACTGTATTTTTTGTCCAGGAGCATTGCTTTTAACCATTATCATAACCTCATATGTTTTTTTAAATGGCCGAATTCTCCAACAGTGATTAGTGTGCAATTATAAGGGGTCATTTATATAACATTAGCCAAGATTATTAGATTGGGAGAAATTATTATTAAGAAGAGTTATATTTACTCAAAATGTGAATATATTTACAACGACTCTGATGAGCTATCTAATATGAATATGTATACAGTGGTTAGCACAAAACTATACATTATTTGCTTAAATCGATTGGTGTTTCATAGAAATGGGAGTCTTATAGAGATGAAATTTCTTTTTGAAGCCCCCCCCTACCCCCTACATGTACATGCTAATGGATCAGATATGGCCAAATGACCCTGACCAATGAGAATTCGTTGGAGCTCTTGTATGCTGTTGCTGACTTGTGCATAGCCTGTATACATTACTTTCAAGACGTTTCCAGTGCATTTTTTCAGTGCATTCTCTGATGTCCCTCTGACGTCCCACTGTTATCCATCAGATTAAATGTCTTTCTCTGCCCTCATAGCTTTCTATTTTTGATTATGGAGTTCCGTGGACCACATGCTCATATAAGTAATCATCAGCTGGCCTAAATAAGACAAATAACCATAGGAGTCACTTGGCCCTGTAGATGCTGGTTGGCAGTTTCAATGATCCTTTGCCTCAATGCTTTGCCCTGCCCCTGTCTTTATTATCCAAGTGCATAAATACAGGACATACAGCCCAATCATTCATCAATACAAAGCTATCCAAATACACATGGTTTTAATCCAAGGCTGTTGATTGATTTGCATTAATATTCTGGGGCATTATGACAAAAAGACATTTAGCAAATTCGTTGTTATAAGTGTTGAAGTATTTTAAGACAAAACAATGTCACTGTTGCCCCCCCCCCCAACCAAAAAGCTGGCTGAAGAACAAAAATAGTGTTTAAGTTCTGGCAGAGGCCAATTGATGCAGTAGAAGTTCTCCAACACCATATATATAGTTTGAAGTGTTTCAATAAAACTTAGCTACTTACTAAATAGGTTATTGGGTAATAATGTGTGCGTGATAATACCCAAATATGCGTGATATTACCCTCAAAATGTGCGTCATACAACCCTAAGATCATAAGTGATATTACCCCTGATTTTATCTCATTATATGTACTTGTATACCACTGACTAATTCAAGCCCAACATTCTGTGTTATACACTTTTGAAATCCCGTCTTGTGTCTTTCTCACATCATGATTGTCCACTTAATGTATCTCAAAAACCTTAGCTGCAATTTACTATCGTATACATTAAGAATTCTATAATAAAAAGCAATAAAATGTAGAAAAAATTCACAAATTGCCTAAAACAATCCTGCAAACTTGTCAGTTCCAATTCCAAGCAAAAAATACTATCGGGTAGGATCAATATTATCACATGCACGTTTTTCATTTCTTACATAGGAAATCTCTTACAAAGCTGAATATTTAAATAGCTATTAAGTTAGGTGCGTGATAATACCCACCTGCGTGATATTACCCACTTTTACCCTAGACCTATTTAGGTTCTTGACCAAATCAGTCTCTAAATCCAGTGTGCTGGTGACTGGGCAGCTGGCTAGCTTTTCACAGTAATTCTTTGATACACTTTTGCTGAACCTTCAAACATTGTAAATCTGAATCAACCAATTTCTTAGATGTATAATTCTTTCATACAATAAACAATTACTATATTTGCAGAGCTCTGGTAATTCTCAAACCCGATAAAAATTTGAAATTTGCTGTTGCTCAAGAACTTCTTACTGCATTGGTTGGGAATTCATACTGACAAAGAAATACCTGAAGTGGGATCAGATATCACTTTGCTATTTTTAACAAAAATACTGAAATTGATACTATTGTCAAGTGCAGTGGATTGATTGGGGGTATTTCAGAATCCTTTCAAATGACCTTTTGAACTCAGTAGTAAACATTACTGCCTCTTGTTGCTGAAGTACACTCCTGCTCATAAATGGGTCATTCTCAAATTTCGGGACAATTTGCGTCACTCTAGCTCCCTGACATTAAAATGAATGCGATAAATATCTGAAGCGTCACTCTGCATCTGTTATTCATATTTCTACTTAGAACCACTGCATTTGGAGCAAAAAGTCATTCATAAGACTTTTTTTAATGCATTATGTCCAGAAATCCGTGCAAAATCAATGGTTTTTCCCTGTCACTGGCCCTGACATGACAAAATCAAGTGTTCATTTTCCTCCTAATATACCATTATTTTCAAAGTTTCTTTGCACGATTCATGGGAATATAGACTTGAATTTATATTTAGTTCATATTCAATTTTTTTTTGTATAATTTCATTGATTAAATTGATACAATAGTCGTGTCACTAATTTATGTCAATTTTTTTGTCCCCTCCGTTACTTGCCATGGCTCTGTTCGTCATTGCTTTTTATGAGCTATTTTCACTGAATATCATCAGACGCATGTGCGCCATAGTACCACTGCCTTGCAGACTTCATAAAACATGTCTTCAATAAATTATGACATAATGTTCATAAAAAATGTTTTTGGTCCCACTAAAATGTCCCCTCCGTTTCCTTCATTTCCAAGCTTACCAATGATAATTTTACAGAGCGATTTCATCTATATGTTGCTGAGGGTGGCAGGTTTTAATATTCTGCAATTATTTTGTCTAATGTCAAAAATAAAAAGCAGTAATGAGCGAAAAGCAAAAAATTGTTCCCCTCCGTTACCGTCCACTCCGTTACCAGATCATGAGCAAGAAATCGACATTTGGACCAAAAAATCTACTGATACGAGATGAAGTACTTCTGAAAATAATAGTTACATCAATCTTTTATCATTTTTCCTATTGTTGCTGTTCCTACAGTTGGTTTTTTACATCAAAATTCCCCTCCGTTACCACATTGTCCCCTCCGTTACAGGACAATTTTCCTATACCCGTTGTCCCCAAATTTGAGAATGGCCCAAATATGGAATACTTTTTTGGAAAAAAAGTGTCAAATAAAATTAAATTTCAGAGCGTGAATGTAAGCAAGGTACATTGTAAAGGTCAAATAATCTGCTCTAATCACTCTTTGAAAGCCTCAACTGCATTTTTTGCAAAAAGTTTTGATTGTTGGTTGAATGCAACTCGCCCTGAATAACCTCCTGAATTTCCATATTTCGTGCTGCTGTAACTTTTACCAGGGTTAACGCTGCAATGCGCGTTTTAGATGAAAGCATATTCTTCCCTTTAGCATTCATTGGAAGTAGTTACCATTGAATCCGACTATCATGTGCTCCAACAGAAGTTGCTAAATTTGTCAATTTCAATGGAGAATGTTGAAGTACGCTATTCCATATTTATGAGCAACGGCGTAATCAAAATCTGTTGAAGAATGTTCACTGTTACTGGCAACTCCATGGTGATAGAATGATAAAATTATATGGCAAGTGCAGTCCTCTAATCCCAGTTCTTTGTTGTATAAACTCCTGTAAATTTTGTATTCAGTATCAGTACAATTTGACTTGGTCGCTTTTTGAGCTCGTCTTACAGAATCATTCTAATCACGGTTTTTAGAAATGCCAAATTTGTGTGGTAACCTATAATGAAACAAAAAAACCTAATTTCTATGCAAAATCCAACATGGTTGTCTCAAACATCATATGTGGTATTTCAAAATATTGCCAGACTCTTGTCTCATTAATAAACCCTCAGGGTTGTATCTTTTATATTTACTCACTTACCTATTGGTCTACCTTTGAAAGCCATATACCTATGCAAGATATTGGAATGACACAATATTTATTTGGCATTTGATATATCCATGTTTCAATGATGTATACTGTATAGGCTTATTAAAATGTTATAGGAATAGACCTGAAATCCAAGATTAGCAATTTGGCAATTTCCAGTAGGCCTAAGTGGAAATCATGAGATATAGCATAGGCCTAGTTGTCATATTACTGTGATCTGCAAACAGGTCTGTCTTTTAATTATGATTTAATCTCCTGTTAATCTACACTTTTAACCTAATGAAAGTGAGTTAGGATTACAATATATATATCCTATAGAGATCATTGCAATGAACAGTTATATTAACCCAAACTTGCATAGAATGGAATAAAAAAAACAGTTACAGAGCTACTAGAATGAAATTAATTTTAAAAAAAAAAAAAATTTTTATTACATTGGTAGCCTTCATCCCTCATTCCATCCTGTGTTTGATTCATAATACTAATCCCAAACTACTAAACAAAAGTTCGGAACTCATAAGATCATCTCATCTTATTTTCATCAAATTTCAATCTTTAAAATATATATCACCATTTTTGAAGTTACAGTTGACAAGATTTCTTTCTTAAAGGGCAAATAAATTTTCTTAAATGGCAGCCCGCTATTAATATTGTATACTGTACAAATTATGTTGTGGTAAATTAAATTGACTGAATTGGATTGAAAACTCTCTCCACGTCCATGCATAATGAAATCTGACCCATTCCATAAGTGCATTGAGCCAATGGCACTGAATTATGTAAGAAATCCCATCATATCATATTCAATTGACATCCATGAGAAGTATATTGACATCTAAATATATTCCAAACAAATCTGAAAAGGGTTGCTATGGTGACTTGAATATTTGCTAATATATTTGTTGTCTAAAGGTAAATAAAATAACCCCCAGTTCAGTTCACGACCTGGCAGAGTCTTGACTTAGTGAAGAAAGTCAAGATAGCTGCCCATGGGACTTCCCAAGTCAGATAGCAATGACTTCACATTGAATTTGGTTCAGGATGTTCAGAAATTAGAAAATATTTTGTGGGTGTGTGAGATTCTTACTGATGCACTTGGTATTTTGGGGAATTATCATAATATTTCTTTCCAAACATATCAATCATACATTACAACAAGGAGAGAGAGAGAGAAGTCAATAAATAGACAGACAGCCAGGTGATTGATTGATTGATTGGTCGATTGATTGGTCGATTGATTGGTCGATTGATTGATTGATTGATTGATTGATTGAGGGTTTTCTCCGAGGTCAGTGGGTTTCTTTAGTCAATCAATGTATTGCCTCTACATTGTTACTATTGCATGCACTCTTGATTGGTTGGTTGATTGATTGATTGATTGATTGATTGATTGATTCATTCATTCATTCATTGATTGATCGATAATCTGGCTAATAGACTGATTGATACACTGATTGAGCCACTATGGATGCCTGCTTATTACTGCAGTTTATATTTTCTGACTGAATGATCATGGCAAAATGTTTTTACTTTTTAAATTTAAATGGATTTTTTCATACAATGAACACTGAATACGGGCAATAAAAGGATGCAAAAGGAAATACTTTGAACATTTCATGTAAATATATATACTAATAACTCAGCACTATAAGCCAGTAATGAAAGATTTTATAGTATCTTAAATACTCCATTGCCAAGTTTTGACATAACATGATATTTGAAATGTAGCCTGTGTAGTACTATATGGATCTTTTGCATTCAAATTGGCAATTGCCTGTGAACAAACAGCACCTTCTGTCATGAAAGGTCCATGTGAAAAGCAGTTCTTATAATATTTTGGTGTAAAGACATTATGTAGTGACTTCCAACACACTATTTATTTGATTCTTACTGCTGGTAATATGTATGTATGTACATTGTGTTTGAAAAAAGTGTAATCTAATCTAAAATAGAAAAAAAGGACAACTCTGTAAATACATTGCTCATTCTGATACAACAGTCTTGGCGTCAATTGTCACAGCTATAAAGAAACTATCTGGAATATATATGTACTACTCCCAGTCTTCTCACTTTATTATTGTGCAGTGCTCACCAAAAATAAAGTGCAGTTCCCTCCACAGTTCACAATGATGGCGATTAAACTGACCCGGCTGATCCAGGGTATACCAGCATAACAAAAGCTGCAGAATCACATTTTTCTTCAGAACACCTCTAAGGCAACCCCCTGTACCAGATTGTATAAACGCATAACACAGGTTATCCTAAAGTGGTTAAGTATTTTTTTCTGATATTGTATCAGTGCTGGGCATTAGTTTGATAACTAATTTTAATAAACTGAGCTCATGCTACAATGTATTTTTTTTGCCAGTAACCTGGCTAGAAGATAAGTTATAAGAGTTAACCACTTTAGGATAGACCGTGTTAAGCGCTCATACAATTCGGTACTGGATTCACCACTGAAGAAAGTATAGATCAATGTTTGCATTGAAATCATTGTCGTAATCTGTTTTAGTTGCACTATTGCCACTTTTACAACAGATTTCAACTTCCATGCACACCCGGGCTTCCACATGGTGCAAGTTGGTTAGAAACTTCATTTTCAGGTTCCAACAGGTATTTTTGATCATCAGATCCCTCCATATTTATATACAGGCCTACTTCTTGTTGGGATTCCAATGACACGTCAGGACCCAAATGGTGTCTTATTACCACCATTTTAGTGGTGTTATTGTTTGGTCAAATCTCTAATAAGGTGTATCAAAACTTGGCAAGTGAGTGAGACATGTAGCTAAATTTATTGTGAAATTATAATTTCAAAACCTCGGTTTAACAAAACAGTAGGCTAATATGAATTGGTACAATATTGTTTTGTATACAATAACAAAAAATAAAACTTGAGGAATTGTGCTTTTTAAATAATTCAAACAATTATTATTTATAACTGAAATAACAATGATTTAATTTCATTACAATTCAATGATGAGACAAGGATGATATGTATCTTTTTTTCTAACAACAATAGGGTATCATTACATTTAGTGTAAGCAGTCCACTATACATTATATCATCAACATGTATCAAATATCATTAAACAATAATTATGAAATACTTTTCAGTCCAGTTTTAGGTCCATGGTCATTAATTGTTTTTAAAAGATAAAGAAGCTTTCAAAACTTTTCTGAATATTTCATACTGAATTTCAATGTTTACAATCCATTCCTCTCTAACACAAGTATATTGTAGGCCATTATGTAATATCATTACATATAATTAAGCATAGCTATGTTATGGTATGTTTGCATGGTAAAATTACCACTAATTAGCATGATATATTCTGCCTTATTATGTGTTCAGACATGTATTGTTTGTTTGTCTGCTCTTGTTTTATATAAAGCTCTCATTTTAAAATTTTGATATATTTTAGTAAATGGAAAGTACATTTTTAAACAATAATGTTAGTGGCAGTAAAGTTTCAGCAGAGAAACCACAATCTTGAAGAGGCTACATCATAAATATTGCATTTAAAAATTGGTAAAAGTAACCAATTAACCAGGACGTGTACATGTGTCAATCAAAAAATAGCCACCATCTACCAATAATATTTGTTTCGATAACCCATATCAAGGCCTATTGATAATCATATATCATCAACAATTCATACTGGCTGTGACACCCTATATCTTGGCAGTAGAACCTGTGTTTTATATAACTTTCGGATTGCTTAAACAAAATCACATGATTGATTATGATAATCATTGCTGTTTTTTTTTTTTTTTTTTTAAAGTTTTATTTAGCTTATTTTATCAGAGTAATTAATTGTTTAAATCAAAAAACTGAAGTGATTTTAAACTTTGGAATGTCCCAATAACAAAGGAAGGCAAAGAGGCCTTTTTGGGAAATCATTCCAGGATGGACTTCTTTTAAAGAGGTGAACATTTTCAAATATTCAAGAGGAATTTCTAAGATTTTCATTCATTCAGCCATGAGTCACACTTTAGTATAATGACTTCTGGCATGTCTCCAAGAAATGACAAATTATCAAAAATCCCAATTGACAGTTTTGGGTTAATTCAAAACCTTTCATTTATTTTATGTATTTTTTATGTAATTGTTCATTACCAATAAAATAAGTCATGTATTAGATCATGATCTGGCTTGTATATATTATATATTCTAATTAATGAATAAGTACTACAACCTATATCCAGCTCCTTCATTTGGAATACTTCAATTGACTTTTTTAAAAGAGTTATATTGTAGGACCCACTTATAGATGCAATTGATCTATCATCAAAAATAATACCCTAACTGCATAGATATGTCTAATCTTTTCTAATGCACGAAAAATGTTCCAATGATTTTACACACACTGTCTATCAGTATATGCATTTTAAAAGTAATAAATCATAAATTATCAGTGAGAATGATACCATAAATGCTTATAGACAATCTATTCTCCAACTGACATTGAGATAAATATGATTTAATGTTGGATTTAAAATCATTTGGATGCATAATTCCATTGATTTATCAATAAATATAATCACAACATAGATATAAAGCATTGGCACCCACCTGTAGGCTTGTGTTGACTCTAGTAGGGTTATGACACTGTGGCTTGCTCTGGCCCCTGCCCTATATGTTCAAATAGGGGCCAGTGCATGGCCAGTCAAGCATGCTATCTCCCACACTCTATCCATAGAAATCTACAAGAACACACAGCCAGAATTTGTAGGCTTATATTTCTTATGCAGCATAAATTTAAAAAGACAAAATTCCCCACTGCCAACATACAATGTAGGAAGAAGAGAGGATTTAAAAAAAGGCATATTAATGATATTTGTAGTATTTAAGCAGTTTGATGATTTTTAACATATTATGATATGTTCATAAACTGACAGTTCTGAGGATAGAAGTTGAAGATAAATATAACATTGCCCCTGCCACTAATGACTGTAGAAAATGCACACTTATATTATACATTGGTTTCTTGACTTGAAATTGATTTCTAAGTAAATTTAGAGAAAATTATATTTTCAAGGGCTGTTTTCTGACTAAACCATTGGTATGTCCTGATAATTAGAAACAAAATATATGAAACATTTTTTATCAATCATTTGTATATTTCTACATTGATTCATATTTTTTAAAATACATATAGTGTAAATAGTTTACATACTACGGTACCATGCATGTGTATGTAAATTTAGAAATATCTTATATGTCAGGTTTACAATGGTTGCAATGTAAGTGCCAAGAATTGATATATTTTCTGTCATTCACGAAATCCATAGACCACTTCATCGTGCCGGAATATCATGGGAAAATCCTGTGTTTTGTAACTTTAGCAAATTTTACATCTAGGCCTATAATGGGCCATTAATGGCCTATATAATTTATTACCTAATGAAAATTTGCCAGGAAATATATTATAGCTCAAGTATATTTTACCTTCCTTGGGTAGTCTCCATAGCCATAATCCAGAGCTCCAAAATCCACAGGCTTAACAGTAGGCCAATATAATATGCATTCTCTTAATAATTTTCAAATCCCAGAGTGTGTATGTGCAGCAATCTTACACCACTATGACCCCGGCCTACATAATAATCTTTTAGGCCAATTTAAATCCCATGCTTTAAGCCAGGCACAAATCAATGCTTCCAAGCAATAATCAATGTACATTGTAGGCCTATGTAACTACCACTGGGTTACCAGATGCTGATCGATACCTAAAAAGCAAACAGGTTTTTGCTGCCATGGAATAAATGGATTAAATTAGAAAAAATTGATCAGGTATTTCATGGATTGCATGCCACTGCATTGATATTGGCCAGCTATCATCATAAATTTAGTTTTCATGACGAAAAATAGTTGTCCCTTAATGATGAGCTTTTTTTTCTCTGTATTTTTTGTCATGTTTGCCTCCTCGTGTGCCTTTATGTGTCTGTTTGGTGGGGCTATTATGAAAAGAATTTAAAGAAGACAATTTAGACTATCCTAATAGTTTTAATAGTGGTGTTGTTAAGATATTATTGGGTTAATGCTGTTTATAATTTTTTAATGAATTCGTTATTGTTGTCCAAAGGACAAGTTAAAACAATAGAACTGATTATGATAACTCAAGCATGCAAGTATAATTTTTTTCTTCTCACAAAATAGCTTTCATCAATTTATGACCTAGCTACCGCTTTCATAATATTTTGTGATTTCTTCTTTCTAAAACTTCATAAGACAAAAATCTCAATGTGCAATGAGATGACTCAGAAAAATGAGAAAATTCTGTTTTGTTTATATTTTGAAATTTTTTTTTTTCTTGTTAGTGTGGGCGGTGAACAAATGTGTCAAATGTGAAATGTGTCATACAATATTGATACGCTCCATTCGTTTACTGGTTCAAGGAAAGAATGACGTTCCGGAGAAATTTTTTGTGGAGGAAAAAGACTTCGCTAAGCAAACTACACAAACTACACAATTTGAAAAATCCTTTGTGTGCTTAAAATGAATTTAATATTTAGTAAATCAGTCATTTTCAGTTTGAGCTAAATCATCTTCATCCATGAATGTAAAATTATAGTTTCTTGTATTTACTCTGTTGGTAAATACAGTGTGACAGGTCTACTGGTTCTTGCATACTATTATATGTATTTTGAACAGAAAGAAGGGTACTCTAAATCACTGAAATCAACATAGCCTATATTGCATATAATCTTAATCAAATTACCTGCATGTACTTTTGTGAACATCCATGTATTGGTATCACTCCATGAAAGTCAATGTGACCATCTCAATGCAAAATGGACTTTGATTCCAGAACAATAACATTTCAAAATGAATGGTCAGGCCAACATAGCTATTCACCGATTCAAGTGTCATATTTCATAAAAACTAAAACTGATAAAACATCATGGAAAATTTGTCATTGGTTAACATGAATTACTCATTTACCCCTCCCCCCCCCCCCCACAAAAAAAAGAAGGATAAAAAGAGAAAACAGGCATTGCCATGATGTTGGCAGTCACATTACATAATTATGCTATGGCATGTTACTGCAATTAAGTCTACCACTGAATTATCAGACATGAAAGTGTGTTAATCACAATATCCTATAATCTAACTTGTGTTGCCCTCTAATCAACAACATCATGTACAGAGTAATCATGAAACAATGAATGTCATACATGTAATGACAGGTTTTATAATCGAATGACAAATGGATATATATACACGTAATTATTTATTGAAGAAGAACTGAATTCTTGAATTAAGACAGTTAATATAACAATTATTGACTTTACAAAATTTTAATTACTGATCCCTGTGATTACTGGGGTGCTCCTGAGAAGATCCGAGGAACCTGCTCCACAAGAGCAATCCAGAAGTAAGCACTGTGTATCTTTTGCTCTATGCACACAGTGGGTTTTAACCGCCATAAAGTTAGAAAAAATTCTAATGGCATGACACCTGCAGGATATGGTCCACAAGGACATGCAGATTACATATCTGAAAACCAGAAAAAAATCTAATGGTAAATTTTTGAGAAAAACAAATTTTTGTGTGGCAACCATTTTTTATTGTGATAAACTCGGTGAAAGGGTTCTAAAAAGCTTTAAAAATTATTTTAATGGCATATTTTTTCTAACTTTATGACGGTTAAAACCCAATGTGTGTGAAGTGACCCAGTTAAGGCTTCGGTTTGGCTTAAGTCAACACTTTTCAGTCTGACAGAGCCAAACTACATCTTTCAAGTAAATTCAATCATATTTCAATAGCCAGTATGCTAGATCTAAGCTAAACCTAAATCAAAATGGTACATTTTTTACTTTTTTTTTATAGCAAGCATTATGATAAGTTACAAATATATCCATACCAGTGTTATGAAACAGACTGAAGAATATGTTAAGTCTGAAACATGGTGTAAGAACCAAATTTTATCAAAAATTACACAGAATAGTCAGGTCGATTTCAATTCCCTCTTACTAGAATCACGTAATCTTTGACCACAAACAATATTTTGAAATATAAAAATATGCTTAGGATTCGTGTCAATATAATCTAGCATACTGGCTATATTGAAATTTGATTGAATTTACTTGAAAGATGTAGTTTGACTTAAGGAGCAACATATACCTGTCAAACTGTCAAAAGTGTTGACTGAAGCCAAACCGAAGCCTTAACTGGGTCGCTTCGCAAAGAGAAACCGTACACAGTGTAAGCCCAAATTTATGTTCGTCAAAAAGTGATCAACGACATCTTACAAACTCACAACTAAAATATTACAAGAATCTGAGCTTTTGTTTTAAGATTTAACTCCATAGTCATGTGACATTCCAGACAGGGAATAATGTCTGAAATTGACTCATGTTGCCTCTGTGAATTAAAGTCCAAGAGTTGATCCTGACTGTAATTTTGCATATTTGTCTTTTCCAACATCGTCTTCTTTTCTTGTTTTGAAAAAACTTTTCGAGATTTTTCAACTTCCCACCACCCGCCAAAATTGGCCTATGTCAGAATTACGCCATTTTTTCCAATTTGGTACCATAAGGCCACACATAATTGATTCTTAGCTTCGCGGAGCCGCCGACACAATAGATTTACTGCCGATGGAAAAAATAATAATTTTTTTTTGACATTATAATTTTTTTTTTTTACCTTTTTTTTTGTCCTACCGACCAACCCTAGAAAAAGGGCCTTGAGAGGAATCCGAGAAGCTAAAGATCAATTATGTGTGGCCTAAGGTCCTTATGATAATACATGTGCTAAAAAAATTCAATTCCTAAATAAATAACAAGCACCTCAAAACCCCTATTTAACTTCCGCCCGAACGGCCTAAATCCATTGGACTTAGGCCATATGGACTTAGGCCAATTTCATTGTCACTGACTTTAGCGGATATCAACAATATTCTTGGTCTTAATTGTGAGTATTAAGTTATTAAAGACATTTCCTCACATTTCATACAATAATTTTATGGGGAAGTGCTTGATAACACAGCTGGTCCACAAAAACAATTTTGGCCCAAGTCATTTTGGTTGTCGAAACAAAATTAGCCTAAGTCAGTTTCTGGCTCTTTGCCAAAAATTGTCAAAAATGATAATTTTGCTTTAGGCTAACCATTTGTACTTTTTATCTTGGATAATACGAGCGTTGTCAATCATGCACCTCCAAGTTAAGGTGTTTTGTATAAAGTTTAATGTTTACAATTTTTTTCAAGATGGCTGGTATATTATTATTGCTTTCATAGCTGTGTGTTTGTCCACTTTCTACTTTGCTTTATCCCAAGACAATGATGTCAGATTTAGTTGCATAACTTTGTATATTACAAGCACATATTTCTAGAAACTGACTAAATTCATTGACAGTGTAATGACACATGGAAAGTCATGGATTAATATGGATTATAGATGTTCCTCTGTGTTGGCAATTCATATCTTCTGCACCAAGTGTTTCGTAAAACATAACGTCTCTTTGAATATTTGGGGTTTGACATAACCAGTAGAAGAGCGACATTTTTAACACATTTCAAAGATTGTGTCAATTTCTCTTTGAAGTCGTAAACAAAAGGGGCTAGGGTTGGTCTAGTGGTAGCGTGCTGGACTGCCAATCGCTGGGTCCAGGGTTCGAATCCAGCTCTTGCGGGATCACCTGAACCTATGTTGGACGGCTGTTTCAATCATCTGTTGCCTCATTGCCATGTCCTCCTCCTGTCCTAATTAGCCTACCAAGTGCATAAATACAGGACGCAAAGCCCCAATCTTCCATCCATCCATCAAGTCGTAAACCAGACAGAGGGTTAATTGGTGTTTTGTTTTTTGGACATCCGTGGAGATCGACTGACATTTGTGTGAATATTCCCTCAGCAGATGCAGGAACCCCTAACAACATGCAGTAAAAAATAACACAAATACTTTTCAGACTGTTTCACATAATACATATATATTACACAGCACATAACAAAAGACCAAATCACTCAACAAGAGACTGTAGAAGATTGCATTTTGCAACCACAAGGGGAGTTGAATTAATATTCTACCACCTGGTGGCATATAAATTGTCATAATAATCCATAAAATGCAGTCCTGAGACAGCTAAATAAAGTTATGTGCATCAAAGGTGAAGGCTGGATCACATACATTTTACAATATATAACATATTCATGTATTATTTAATTAATTTAGTAAAGATGGACTTACATCTCACCAGACCATGACAAATTAAAAATTTAATATTTTTGTATATCGACAGCACATTGTCTCAGCCTGCTGAACATTTACAAATCACACGGTAAATATACAAATACTCATAGGTAGATTAGCTAATTTGTAATCAAAGCATGACATTTTCGCAATGGTCAGACAATTGAAACATGTTTAAGTCATTTAGTTACAGGTCGCCCACTTTAAGAAAATGGGTCTCAACGAGGCGTTCCATTAATTTTTGTGAGTAGTGTAGTAAGAAGTTGTTATAAATTTTTTTACAACTGCATCGATTTTTAAGCACAAGATTCCAGGAACAAAGAGATTAAAAAAGAGGTGGTCTTTTTCATAGATTTTAGTAACAAATACTCAGTGGCATAACCAGGTTTTTTCCAAAGGGAAGCGAGAGGGGGGCAAGCGGTCTTTGAGGGGGGGGCAATTTGCGCCAAGTCGCGCGAGCGAGAAACTTAAATCTATATGCTTAAAGGTATTCTAGAAGAAATGCTATAATGGAAGCAGTACATGTGATTACATAGCAGAATGAGACAAAAAACATAGAAATAAAATGCAGGAAAGCATCTGTATGTATAGTGTTGGAAAATAAATTAAGAATTGCCAAATATTATCAATCCTCACAGGGGGGGCAAGAGGGGGGCAAGGATGGCTACAGGGGGGGCAGTTGCCCCCCTGCCCCCCTCTGGTTACGCCACTGCAAATACTACCCAAGAAACATTATACAAAAACAACTTTATTATTGTGTGTATGAAAACTGATAGTCCTAATAAGCCATTTATAATTAGGCTCCACACTACAGCTGTTCATCAACCATCTAATCCTCAGAAAATTCATTTTTGTATCGTGAGACGGTCAGAATATCCTTCAATATATTTGAGTCAGTTCTAGTGGTTTGATACGGTTGTTGTCCACCAACATAAACAGCTATTTCATCTGCAAATAAAATTAAATATACTTGTTAATACTCTTTTAATGCAATTTTCAGCGTCTATAGGCTAATACATGGTGATGATACATTTTACATTGTTGTAACTGGGTTTTTGCGAATTATATTAATTGTTTTTAAAGAGTCAGGAGTCACCAAATTAATTTTCGATTCAGACTCCGACTCCATCTGAAAATCAAAGTTCGACTCCGAATCCACCCAAAAACCTCCGACTCCACGACTCCCGACTCCGACTCCAAAGCCCTGGTGGAGGCTACGTGTACTTAAATTATTTTTAAAAATGTGATGTAGTAACAAAAACAGTACGTACCTGAAGGAATGGTAGTGCCATTTTTAGCCTCAACCCAGACCTCCATCTGCTCCCTGGTCAAGGTGAATTTGACAGTAGATTTGGTTCCTACGGCTAGAGGAACACGTTCGAAACCAACCAGTTGGATTTTAGGGGCAGGAACAGTTGCATTCAGCCAAGAGATGTAGAGTTGGACAACCTAAACAGATTAAATCATTACAGCCTGTTACTTTGACACCAAAAAAGAGTGTACTGTTGCACTATGAAAATGACACTTCGTGTGTCATCATACTGATTTGTCATGATCATACCTAATACTTTCAATGTTAATTTGATTTAAGGATACTAAGTCTTATCCCTCTATTGATGGTGACAGCCAAATGGAAGGATTATGCATTTGATTTTTTACTCTAAAATCAGTTATGACAAGTCAAATGGCCTTCTCTTGATCATGACTAATCAAACTGCCTCTGTGTTTCCCATGTTGAAAGTAGAGAAGATGACACTTCATCAGCTATCATGAGTCACGAAGTGCATTTTTCACAGTGAACTGGTCCTCATTTCTTCTTTATCAAAGTGAAAGGCTGTAAAAGGAGTTACAGTTGAGGAAACAGGAGTGATTAGTGCTTAATAATTGTATATTAGGCTGCAAGTGGTATATGTCTCTACTCTTGCCATTTTATAAAAACTTCTAAGAACTTCAACAACACTGGAAAACAAAAGAGACTAATAACATAACTATTTGGAAAATTTTAGAGGCAGTAAGGTCTATCACAACATGTGCTAGTGAGAAAATTACTGGAATAAGAGCTGTACCAATAACTTCTACTTTATCGTCATTATTATATAGGCTACTGATGGATGGAATTTCAGTGTAACAAAATTATATTATTATAAACTAGTATGCAAGCAGTGTCAGGATGAGTACACCATTAATTGTACTTAATTTACATTCATTGTATACAAGTTTACAGTCTACAAGTAATATAATTGAACCTTACCTCATCAGCGTCATAAGGTCCAAGGTTTGCCACAGTGACCTTGACCTTCACCGAAACACCAGGCTGAACGACCTTGGGACTTAATTCAAGGTCAATGTACTTGAATGAAGAATAGGACAAGCCGTAGCCGAAGGGATACAGCGGGTCAGAACGAAAGTACCTGTACGTATTGCCCATCATTGTGTAGTTGGTGATGCCATTCACCTGAAATGATTACCCATGGATATATATATTATATCTATAGCCATATCACATCAACCAATGACAATAGACCAATTTCACGGATCGTTCTCCCAGTTAACACCAGGGGAAAAGTGGTGAATACTCAAATCCCATTGGCTAATAGCTTTCCAGCCCTTGCCTCTGATTGGTCCAGCCAAGGGGACTCCAAGCTTGAATATTTTTAGTGCATTTTAATGTAACTTCAAGGCTTTACAACTTGGTCATTATTAAAATTTTGAAAATTGTGTTTTTGGATTTAGAGTGTATAAATCTACTGTGCATGAAAAGCAAATCAAGAAATGTTGATTCGCAAAAAAGTTATTTAGGTCCATGTTCAGGCCATTCAGTGCAATAGGTCAATTGAATGTTCTTCTTCGAACAGTTTTCCTATGCGCAGCCGGTTCTTGTGGACTCAAAGAAAATCAAAATCACAATGAGTCTCATTTACAGTCCAGTTAGAAGTTAGAACAGGACCATGAAATAAGTTGAATTAAAGTCAAGACATTTTATTTTGGCAGTAAGTTTTTAGCCAATAAAAGAATACATGATTAAGTCTGAGGTTTAATTTTTGGTTTATCAGGGTGAGTACACCGTGACCAAGCATAATTTGGACTAAATTTATATCCTCTGACCCGCCAGCTCCATCATGCAGGCACTCACAATGCTTAATTATTGCTGCTCTTCAGCACATTTAGAGCTATTTTTAGCCTTCTGTTGTGACATCATCAGCATTGTTGGCTCTATGACATCACTGAAACAATGGTGACGTCACAACAGCAGCAATAGAAGCAGTTGAAGAAAATTTTGACAGCAATGTTATTCTAATGGGACTACCTCAAAACCAAGGCTACAAATTGCCAATACTTCAAAATGTTTATGAAACTGTTTGGTCAAGGTGTCAGAAACAGGAGGAGACAAGTATTTTTGTCAAGAGGAAGGTATGTTTTTAATTATCAGCCAAAAACTTACTGCCAAAATAAAATGTCTTGACTTTAGAACAACAACAACTCTATTATTGATGATGTCATTTTTTAAATTATGCAGCTCCTTTTGGTGATCTAAAATGCACCTTAAAGCTTTCGTGGAAAAAAAAGAGGAAGCCATATTCTTCACAAGTAACAAGTTCTTGATCACCTCTTGATCAGCAAAAGGTGTATAGACAAAATCAAGATGACATTGTATCAATTCGTTAATATGACAAATCTACCTGGTTGAGGTAAACAGGCCAGGTGGCAGTCAACCTCCCTGCTGGTACACTGTGAGGGCCAGAAGCTGTCAGGACCCTATAGACAGCCTCTCCTGTTGCCTGAGCTGGATAGAAGCACTCCAATATTGCATGCACTCCAGGGTGGTACTTCAGCCAGGAGATGTTTATTGGCCCTCCATTGAACAGTAGTACAACCACTTTAGCTCCATTTGCTTGAAATGTAAAGATAATAATTATTATTCAAGCAATATTGTCTCCGGATTTAATAGTTGCTGAAGATTAGAGCCATATTTAACCTCCTCTAACTGTGAACATTTTGAAAATTGTAGGATCCTGTTTGCAATATACATTAGGGTGATGCAGATTGCATACAGAAAAATAAATTTTTGAATTTTCAATGGGGCACCCCCCAATTATGTTCCAATATATGAAAAAAAAATTCAGTACAAATATGGGCCAAATTGGACAAATTTTAGAGGGTGCTACCGCAATTTGAAATATAACATTGTATTGCAATGGGCGAAATCCCAGTTTTATGGGTGATAGGTGAAGGAAGTTATCCTACCACTAGAGTGTTGGTAATTTTTTTCTTATTTAAGCTTTCCACTATTCTCATCACAAATCCAATCATATTTTGCCAATATCCGGTCATTTCAGGCTACAGGGCACTCCTAAAGCAACAAATTTTGCCCGATTTTTACAGTATTAAGGTTATACGCGGTATTGAATAACATGACCAGGAATAAAGGTGCACAAATTTAAGTTACACCATCTTATAAAGAAGGAAAAGTGCTTTAATTTGAATACCAACATTACTATGTTGCTATATTCTACAGTACTACATTGCTTTGAATATTAAATGAGAATTTTCGCAAATAATTGTTAGTGACAAATAACCTAATTTAATGGGGTCAGATGGTCAGAGTATAGCAGTGTTGGTATTCAAATTAAAGCTCTTTTCATGCTCCATCCATTGAAGTAACTTTCATTTCTGTGACATTAAAACCCTTAATGTTATTAAATACCGCGAATTTGGTATATTTTGACTATTTTATCTTCGTTAGTCTGGTGGTAGCAGCATGGAGAAGTAAAAAATAATCCAAATTTGCATTGATCCGCTGTTCTGACAACCAGACCCAAAAATTATGACCATGCCGCATTGGTTTGGTGAACCAGGTATAGTTGAACTCGCTACATGCCAAAATATTGGATATTTTTGTATTGAATACTAATGTTAATTTTCATGATGCGGTAGCACCTTCTAATTTTTGTCCGATTGAGCTCAAATTTTGACTGATTTTTTTTTTTCATATATTGGCACAACTTCAGGGGGTGCCCCATTAACATTTCAAAACTTCACTTTTTTGCATCACCCTAATATACATACAGCATTGCCAGGAAGTATGTGAACTGTTAATATGTGATGTTTTACCCTTGGGTGAATGCTAAACATCCTCAACCAAACTCTTTGTGGAAGCTTAGGTTCTCATCCAATGAGATGAAGACATGTGAGCCTCCATTTATAAAGGATGATATTTGAGCCATGTGAGATACAAAAGGCTGCCATTTTTCGTTGCTCAACAAACACTTTTGTATGGGTCAAAATCTTTCGAAGTATACATACGTGCAGACCTGAGTGAATTTCACCACCTTCCAACTGAAATATGTAAACTTTGGTTTCAGTTTGCTTATATGTCATGTATTGGATTTTGACTCATATGGCTTTGAGCAGAGCAAAGAGAAGAAACAACCATCTCTGACACATCTTAAAATATCATCTTCAAAATTATTGTAATACATTCTCCACCATGTGGCGTTGCAATGTTTGTTTATTGTTGTGCACATATTTTACTTCTGTTTCCTGTTTCGTCTCTTCCGGTTGTCAGCATGTGATTTGGTTGTTGATGTGCAAATTGGAATAAACATTAAAACTCATCTTTTAATCTATTAATTATTGACTTATAATATAATCTTGAGTCCTTGCTCCAACAAGTACTTTGGTAGCGGATGTTTATAATTGACCAAATCGCAAAACATCACATGTTTCGAATATCGCTTCAGAAGCAAACCGTTACTTGTGTACCCCAATTAAGTTATCAAACAATACGTCTGAGCACAAAATTGAGACATGAAACTTTATCCTTCGAGTGTCTTGTGTGATCAAAGGTCTTAATCACAGAATTCTGATGTCCTTTTTTACAATTTTTATGCTCACATCTGATGAAAAGAATGTCATGAATTTTTACCAACCATTTGCAACCACATCAAGAAGAATGTCCATCTGCCTTCCTGGAAAATCCAAATGTTTTCGATCTCTCGATTCATCTTCAAAAGTAATTGCTGAAATGGAGAGTTGAAATGTTTTATCCAATTAGTGAGACTGTGTTCGATTTCTCATAAAATGTCATCACTTTGAGCAATATTATGGGAATGATATTGATATAAACAGTTCAAAAAATTAAGTCCCCCCTTGTACAAACTTGAATATCTCAAAGATTCCTTCGCTAATTTTTATGACAGTTGGCTGAATAATAGCCCTGCATATCGACCTTATATGTGTGTATTTATAGCTCAGTGGCGTTATCCCAGGCTGAGCCAGCAGCCTTCGAGTGAGCCTACCCCTTTTATCAAAAATCCATTGCTTTTCCAATGGAAATGAACAATTTCACCATGCGAGGGAGCCACCAGCTGTTTCTCAATCGTATTTAGAAGATAACTAAGGACTTCTTCTGTAAACAGTTTTACATTTAGGTTCCTAGGATGCAATAACAAATAATAAGAGTGAAGTTTAATCGCCTTTCGGTAAAATTTTATTTGGATAAGCCAAAACTTTGGATTTTTGAAAAAGAGGGGTACGTACACTCGGGGTCTACTGTTGCAGTCATGCAGAACCTCCGAGCATTTTCAAGTACTTAAAACTGTTGTTTGCAATTATGTTTCACTAAAGTTTGTCTCTTTTTGTAAAGTATAGGCCCGTGTTGTAATTTACAATAAGTAAAATAACCTTTGAATGTACTTTTTAATTGGGCTGACCTGGGTTGGGCACGAGTACAAGTAAAGGTTTGCCACATCTACGAGATCAAGAAATAAACGCTTGATCTGTCAAAAACAATTGGACTGTACTGGAAAATGCTCAGAGGTTCTGCATGACTGAAAACCCTGAAGTACTTTTAAAATTATGAGGCCTGGACTTAATACTTACATAATCCTAAGGCAAGAATAATCAAATCAGCTCCTTTAATGGTATTTTTGATGGTGGAGAATGAATAATTCTCGCAAAAGACATCATTACAAACTGGTTCCATTTTCGTTGTTGCTGATAATCGCCCTATCAAACCTTCATACAAAGTGGTCGCAAATATCTCCTGAATGATAGGAGCGTAACTCGCGTACATCCAGTCGATTCTATTTGCAAAAGGCCCAACCAACTGAAAATATCAAAATTCATCATTTTTGAAAAGTGACTATAATGTAAAAAGCTAATAAATGGATTTTCCATCATTCAACTTTCTGATATTTTATTCCTAAATGGAGACTGAATTGAGCTACAATCGCAAGCCAATGTTGGCTCATACTTTTGATCAATAATTTAAGTTTGTGACTAACTTTTTCTTAATCAACTCAGCAATTCTCAAAATATACTTTAAAAATGCTTTGCAACAACCGTCTGTATGAATCTATCATAGTTTGTTCTTGCTTACTTTAATTATCATGACAACGTCCTCAGTTGTCATCTGCAAGATTTGAATAAAGGCAACAAAAAAACACTAAAATAATTAAGCTTCTTACAGCTAGCTGTTGAACTTTCTTTGTGATAGGAAGTGTTTTGTCGACATTTTTCAGAAGCACAAAAGACATCATGGCCGCCTTCAATGCAAGGTCTCGGTGCTCCGGACTTTGCACGACGCTCAAATTTAGAGACGTGTAAGGGTTCATTGACGAAGGGTCAAATTCTCCTTGTCTCATTCTGTGAAAAGATAAGAATATCAAGAGATTTCGAGTGTATTTTGGCTGAATTAATGTACACTCTAAAAAAAATTCAGACAAAATTGGTTTTTTAGATTCAAAATGGTTTTTTGAAAAACCAAATTTCAATGCAAAAAACTAATATGGATATTTTTAGTTTTTCAAAAAAACATTTTGAATTTAAAAAACCAATTTTGTCCCGACATTTTTTAGAGTGTAGGTAGTATATATTTATTTTGCAACATAGTATATATGTTGAAATGTAAACAAGAGATATCTTTGAAAAATTTACAAGTAAGTATCAATGTATTTGGAACTTCAAATGTTGACAATTACTGACAGTATATTATTAAGGTAAAAGATGTAAAATGAATTGTTGGTGTTTCTTTTATATTCCACTAATCATATCATTTTAACTGTTTTCTAACCAAATTACCATCCCAGCGCTTTCCAATAGACTGCAGAGTAGTTTACATTTCAATAAAAGATTAATGGGTATAATATTGCAGCGGGACGCTCAACCTTTCTTTTTTATTTCAGACTGAACATTATACAACACCTCGTGTAACCCGAAGACCAATAATGGTAGATGTTCTGCTTGATAAAATTAATATGTAACATAATACCCACCTGATGTAAAATAGATGTTTGACACTGTCTCTTATTTCCTGTTCGGTCAACGCGCCTTGTTTGTAAGCGTCAGCTATATGCCACAATATTGGGTTCTTCGTCTCTATTTCGAGGTTAACACCAGCTCTTATTGCAGCCTGGGCAGTCTCAACTACAGTCTTAGTGTAATTGTGTTGCGTCATGATGAATCCTGTGGCATGGTTGTCGCTGGTGATGTACCCGGTGAAGCCAAATTCTTTCCGCAAGATTCCGTTCAACATCCCGCCATTCGCGCAGGATGGAATGCCATTGATGCTGCAAAAGTGGCAAATTCAAAATTACAGAATGAATATAGTTGATGCCTTAGGAAGTTGAACATACAGTCAGCAAAGACGTTCTTCAATAGAGTTGAAGCAGTCTGCAGGATCATAACATAACTTGTGCAGATGAACATGTTGTACCATAAGCTATCTCAAAACAATTGTTAAGCATTACTCAATATAATGTAGTAAATATCCAGCGGCGTATCTGGAAATGGCTTGAGGGGGCCATTACATGGAGCAAATACTCGGCGTTCCTCGACGCTCCTTGGCGTTTCCTATCTCGTCCATGTTTATTTTTGGCCAGTGGGAGGGAGGGAGTATACATGGCCCCGTGGGCCCGTCTAACTATGCTACTGTGAATAGCCATTTCATATTCGTCTGGAACATGATACGTCATCACTCATCAGACCATAAGATCATTCATGACCCTGGAGTTTTGTGAAGGTTCCAGAATATAGAACTGCTATAATCATTATGTGGACTCCTTAAACTTTCCTGTAAATTCAATTGTATCAAATCTCTGAAAAAGTACGGTAAAAATAATAATACCTGTTGTAGCTGCACATAACTCCCAGCGGCTTTGCTTCTACACACGCCTTGAAGGCTGGCAGGAAAGTCATTCTCCAGTCTGTTGTGCTAATCTATAATCATAATGGTAAATAAAATGCATTAATATTGTGAATTGAAGAAATTTATGCCAAATAGCAGAGGCTGGTTAAATATGTTTAAGCCGAAATTTGAGATAGGCGGCATTCATTGGCCTACTGCAATGTCAACATGTTCATCAATAAACTTTTTACACACATTTGCACTGAATTGATATCTGGTGATGGGAAAATTGTCTGGTCCTCCGTAGCCATCCATGTGTTTGCATGTTGATGTTACTCTCACGTATCGCGGATGGTCCCCTTGCAGACCTCTCACATACGGTTGAGAGAGCTGCCCCACGAGGTACGGGTCTTCGCCCCATGTTTCCTGGTGAGAAAATGAGAGTATAGATTTTGTAATTTCACTAAAGGTTCCCATGAGCAGATTTATGATGTCAGTAAAGGTCTATACTTGACCAGCCAAGGTTGCTAAATTGAACTAGTTAACTTCTCTACTTGATTGTATATTGTATTAACACTCAACAAGGTTATCGTATTTGGTTTTAAAAGTAATTTTACCGATCAATATTGTGTCAATGCTAAAGTGAATGAGTTTATGTTTTACGCGCCATCAGCACCAGTTTGGGCTACATGTATTTAGGAGCAACATGTCAATGCTGAAAATGAAATAAGATAACCACAGTTTCAGCGTATTTAGGGGGGGGGCATGGTACTATGGCCCCCTCAGGCCCAAAAATAACATGGAAGAGATAGGAAGTGCCGCAGAGCGCTGTCTATTTGCCCCACACTCTAAAAAATGTCGGGACAAAATTGGTTTTTTAGATTCAAAATGGTTTTTTGAAAAACCAAATTTCAAAACCAACATGGATTTTTAAAAAAATCCATGTTGGTTTTTTGCATTGAAATTTGGTTTTTTTAGAGTGCATGTTATGCCCCCCCCCCCCAGGCCATTTCTAGATACGCCCCATATTGCCTCTCACCTGATTTCTGCCCCACAGCGGATGTCTCATGATGTTGATCAAGGGACTGAAGCATGTCAGCCCATTGAAGGTCTTTGTTCGTCCTTTGCTTTTCCAGTAATTATTTGTGGCCCTCACTTCTTTGGAAATCGCAGTCGCAACATCGAAGATGAGACCACGACTGCAAAAGAAGTTTTACACTGCGAATTTATCTGCCACTTTGATTTTTGTCTGTTTTTATATCGATTTGCTGAGAGAATGACATTCTTTTCCATACTGTAACCCAATTACAGTAGCCATTCTAATTTCCCTGGCATCAAAAATGCTTCACGTCAAATAAATTGAGGTTAATTTCAATCTTAAATGTTGCATGCTGGCAACAATATCTGGCATGATACGAACATTATTGCATGTTGCAGAGATGAAACAACTGGATCAAATTTGACTTTAGACATTTCAATTTTTTCAATTTTTTTTTCTATTTCCAAAAAAACAAATAACTAAAATTCACCTTTTCAGACATCTGCAGCATAGGCGTATTTCGCAGGGGGTCAGGGGGGGGCTGCAGCCCCCCCCCCTGGCATCAGGGCAAATGGCTCATCAGGGCAAATCCTGACCAATATCAGGGCAGATCCACTGCCCTGGTCACATTCGCGCCATGTTAAAATTTCAGGGCAAAATAGTCACAGCCCCCCCCCCGTGAGGCAGCCGTCCCGTACGCCTATGATCTGCAGCAAATACTACAAGATCAACAATTTTACAATGAAATACCTGAACGTTGAAGATAATCCCAAAGACTGTGGAAAAGCAGTTCCATAGGCTTTGAAGTGACCGTGGAGGCATTCCGTGATCCACATGTAAGGCTTTATCCCGAGACGTGGAATTGACGGAGGTTCTACGTAATATAAAGTGACGGATTGCTTCGATATCTCCTCGATGGTCAGACGTTTGACCAAATCATCCACTCTGTCATTCCATGGCAGGTCGGGGTTTTGAAATGGATAATCGTAACATTTTCCATGTTGACATAATGTTAATAATAGGCCAACAAGAAAGCCTATGGGCTTTGAAGTTTGCATTTTTGATGAATGATGATAATCAGTAAAAATGCATGCATGCAATTGAGGTGTATAATTAAATCAATTTTAACCATGTGTGACATTTCCATACATGTTTGTCAAGCATGCTTATGCATGATTGTAAAGTATATCAGCATTGCTGTATAAATATAATATTTGTGCTGGAAGCTATATTATTATGATATGTGTTATTTGGACCGGAACATTTAAAGAGGTCGTGCTCAGCCATGCTTCGTTGCAGATGAGTGCTTACTGTCGTGTTCACAGCTACAGTGTTTTTTGAAAACTTTCTTTTGCGGTTGAACCATGACATCATCAGGGTATCTGTGAATATGATTGGTCAATCTTCAACCTGTGACACTCAGTTTAAAGCTTGACATCACAATTAATGGCAAGAGGAAATAAACTGCCAGGCACACTTATTTTATGTACGTAATGTGGCATACATATCACCCATATGATTTACTATTTAGTTGTGCCTTTTTATGGTCTGATTGATAGGTACTTGATAATTTTTATACTGAGAAAAATTTAGCAAAATGTAAAAAGACATATTTTTTGGTTTCCGACCACAGCTCACAACCTATGCTTGAACGTGCATGAAACTGCGCTATGGATCTCATACAATTTCATGCATGTGGTAGTTTTAATTTACCAGGATTTATCTAAAATAATAATTTATTAAAGTTACTTTTGAGTTGTTTCGCATAATAAGTGTAACTTAGTCTAGTAAGGCCTTTCTCTGGTTGTACAAACCTTGGCAGGCAGATGGGCAGATGGCAGGCCAGCGAGCAAATAGAGATAATTGCAGGCCAAGACTCTACCACAATTGCATACCTCACAGAGCAAAAAAATTAGAAAAGCTGTACAGCCTCGCAGTGAGGAAGTAAAAAATCAGTACAAAAGCAGTACCTGGACCCACGCTGCAAATGTATTCCACTAAACTGATTTTGTGCTTCTATGCAAATTGTGTATTGATTTTATACTTCTAGTGAACCAATTTGAACAATCACGCACTGCATTATGTGCTCCTCTAATTTCTAAATATCATTTGAACATTCTATATACTGAATTTATACTTCTATGACTTATAGGCTGCTTAGATTCAGTCACATGTGGGTCATGTTCACTTCCAGAACTCGGAAAAAAGTGCAGTTGTGTCCAGGTCTTTAATTACAATACATAATTTCCATAGAATTCGGTACAAATGCTTTTCTACTAATATCGGCAAAAAGTACAAATCGGATATAAAATTATTCCAATGTACTCCGATTGCACTGCAAAAATGCTTTCTGCTAGCATTCACAGCAGCATGTATGCTCCTTTTATACTCCCTGCAAGGAAGCATTTTTGGACCGTATGGATTTAAATTATATTGGGAGTATAAATGAAGCATTATAATTATAATTGAAATAATTTGAGCACTTAAAATGTGCTCCTTTTGTACTGTAAATTTTTATATATGCAGAGAAAATACTGCATTTGTTCTGCAAATGCCAAATTTGTGAAAAGGTCTTTCAACCATGCATATCATCATTGCGCAATGTACTTCTTTTGTACTTCCAGTGGAACTCATACCAAATATGGGCGAGTTCCCCCGTGGCCTAATTGGTAAGTGCGCTTGTCAACGGGCTTTGAGGGTGTGGGTTCAAATCTCACCCTGGGAACACACTTTAGTCCGAGCCCATGGGACATTAAGTGGAGGCGGGTTGTATCCAGTATTCTATGCTGGGGCAACTGAAAGACCCTAGGCTTCCCTGAATTAATAGGGTATGTGCCAGACTCACAGTCTTCTCATCTCGTCATCATACGGCGATCGCCTGCCTCGATATAGCCCACTAAGGTGCTGCAGAGGCGTAAAACGCAAACAAACAAACAAATACCAAATATGGGATATACTGACTTTGTACTTTTCTACACCGCAAAATGTACTCTTTTTGCTGTGGACTCTATGAAATTTGGTACACACACCAATTTGTACTGTAAATTTTTATATGCAGCAAAAATAGTGCATTTGTTCTGCTAATGCCAAATTTGTGAAAAGGTCAAATCATCATTGCGCGATGTACTTCTTTTGTACTTCTAGTTGTACTCTGATACCAATTATGGGATATACTGACTTTGTACTTTTCTACACTGCAAAATGTACTCTTTTTTGCTGTGGACCATATGCAATTTGGTACACACACCAATTTTATGGTGTGATTGTAATCTTCTAAATGCGTTATTCGCTGGAGGTTTGCTGCTACGCAGCCTATGTTTTAAATACTTATCAAATATTTTTGTGCTTCTTCTTCTTCCAAGGAAGCCCAGTCCACCATCTGGTGTATTATCGTGCAGGTGCTTGTGCAGATAAAATCAGTCCATTTTAAAATCTAATGCTGTGGCTCATTAAAATCGAAAGTGAGAGGTAAATAAGGTCAGTGATCAGAGAATGGCTGTTTTAACAATATCTAAGTTAACGCTATTTAGTACTGTATTACGGGATTTCATTCCAAATTCTTATTGTGTCGGGCAAGAAGGACGATTGGAGTATTTGTGTCCTCTTATGAGGGATGACTATTCGGTGATTATGTCCTCTAATGGATGAAGTTGACAGCAGCCGGTAAACAGTTGGTACTGCAACTTGACCATGAAGGATCTTACACATCATGATGGTTTGGTTCATTTTCCTGCGCTGCTGAGGGCTAAAGGGTGAGCCATTTAAGTCTCTCTGACATGTTAGTGACGCTGCTTCTCCTATAGTAGCCTCCTGTGACGAATCTCGCCGCCCTCCGTTGCACCATTTCTAATTTATGGCGATTTGTGGCTGTTGGCGAGTCTGCCTGATCAAAAACATATTTAGTGAAACTAAACCAGAAGAACTTCTGAAGAAGCCACATAGGCCTATCATTGCAAATATAAGAATGATGCTCCAAAGGGAGTAAAGGAAAGCTTTTAGGCCACAAAACAGAAGAAAACTTCTGAGTGGCTGCATTTATATATTGTCATGTATGATATCCCAGGCAAATGATTGTTTTTACCTTCAGCGAACGAAGTTCGAAGAAGGTATTGTAATCACTTGGGTAAAAATGCTGTCCGTCCGCCGGGCGGGCGGGCGGGCGGGCGGGTGGGCGGGCGGGCGGTCGGGCGGCGGGCGGATAGATCGTTTCCGGCCCGGCACTCGGCCTCTATTGAATGTATGGGGATGAAATTTGGTACACATCTAGCCTGTATGGTCTAGTTGTGCCTTTTGATGGTCTGATGAATAGATCTTAAATACTTTTTGAAATAATTAACAAAATATAAAAATAATTTTTTTTTCGTTTCCGGGCCAAGGCTCGGTCACTATTGCATGTGCATGGATGAAATTTGGTACACACGTGGCCTATATGGTCCAGTTGTGCCTTTTGATGGTCTCATTGACAGATATTCTATACTTTCTGAAAAAATGAGAAAAGATATAAAAACGTATTTTTTTTTGTTTTTTGGGCTAAGACTCGCTCTCTATTGCATGTACATGGATAAACTTTGGTACACATATGGTCAATATGGTCTAGTTGTGCCTTTTGAAAGGTCTGATGGAAAATATTATATACTTTTTTAAATATTGAAAAAACATAAAAATTATTATTTTTGTTTCTGGCCCAACATCCGGTCACTATTCCATATACATGGATGAAGTTTGGTACACATATGGCTTGTATGGTCTAGTTGTGCCTTTTCATGGTCTGACAGATGGCTATTCTATAGTTTTTGTAATATTGAGAAAAAATATTTTAAAGAATTTTTTTTATATCGGAGCCAAAACTTCCCCACTATTGCATATATACAGTAATGCATTTTTCTAAACAAATCACCTATGCAATTAATTTAGCAGTGCTTTTTGATGCGTATAACACTTTATGAATCATTGGAAAAATAGAGATAATGGAAGGCCACTACTCGACCGCTATTGCACCTATAAGCAATTTCGTAAACGCACCAATTTTATGATATTATTGTAATCTTCTAAAGGTGTTATTCGCTGAAGGTTTGCTGCTGCGCAGCCTATGTTTTTATGGGTTTTTAGCAAACCTCTTATCTAAGAGGAGCTGCTTATGATATTGAAATTCTGGGTGGATCAAGTTTCTGCTGCCCACTCTCTTCAATCTTAATGCCATTTACCATGTATCATGTGATGGGCCTCCTCATGAAGTGATCAACTTTTGGTACATGTTAATCCCATAATAAACTCTCTGGCAAGGGAAATCCATTCAACCCAATGCTGTAGCAATGAATGACGTCATATACATCCCCCCCCCCATCTCCAAGGGGGTTCCCCAAACAAGGCATGGTCTGCGCGAAGTGTGCAGTCAACCGTGACCTGTGCATTGCTGCTGATTGTTTACCAATTAGGGCCCAACAACTTCATATTTGTGTTGTGACTTTCTTATTTGTGAATTTTATGCTCTAGAAACCTTGCCATTTGTAGTATTTAGCAAAATTAAGTGAATTTGCTGCCAAAATCATAATATGAAGGTCATAACATTTTACCTATGGATACCTATGGATACCTATGGATGTACTGGAAGCTGGCTATGCCACTATTTCCAGATCTGAGTTTTCCTCCCGATTCAGGTTTCGGTGTTGTGGCGATGCTCTAGTAGGGTCTAAGGAGGAGTTATGGTCATATTTGAAGGGCTGGTCTCTCCACCATCTGTCGAGTCTTGCTTCAAAGGTCTTGATAGATGGGCTATTTGCAACATCAAAGGGCAGGCTATTCCAGGGAGCAACTATTCTACTAGCGAAGAAGTTTGATTTTGGATGACATTTTAGTGACCTGGGCATGTAGAGTTTAAAGTTATGACCTCGTGTATTGCTAGTGGAGAGGACTAGGTTTGGAGCTACTGATCTATCATATTTATGAAATATTTTATGTTTCTATCATTGCGCCTGTGGTTCTTCGCTACGTTAGCGTGGGGAGTTTGAGTCGTCTGAGCCTTGCGGGGTAGTCAAGGTTACTCATTCCTGGCAGCATTCTTGTGGCTCTTCGTTGAACGTTCTCTATGGCAGTGATGTCCTTCTTCATGTATGGGAACCAGATTTGACCAGCGTATTCCAGCTGGGATCTAACGTGGGCCGTAAACAGGATCTTGAAGGTTTTGTCGTCCATGAAGTTGAATGATAGTCTGCATGATGGTACCCATAATGGCATTGGCCTTGTTAATTTTCGACTGTATGTGGTCCTGGAATTTCAGATCTTTATTGACGCTGACTCCAAGGTCGTTGAACTTTTCAACCAATTCTAGCTCAATTGAATTGAGTCAAGTGTATACTCATTATCTGACAGGGTGTTGCCAAGAAAGAGAATCTTGCACTTGGATGAATTGAACAGTAGTAGACCATTCTTGTAGCATGTCAAGATCTTCTTGTAATTCCAGAGAGTCGTCTGATGTTGTGATCTGATGGAAAATTTTAGTTTTGGCTAACTTCACCTTTCAGAAGTGCTGCAGCAATGCCCTTAAGATTTTACTTAAATGCAACCTGGGAAATCAACTATTTTGCAATCTGCCAAGTGTCATTGCATACTTCAGTTATCGTTCATGCTGGCATTATAATGATTAAATTCATGATTATAGTTTGGTTATACAGTACTGTGTTAAACTTTCAAGCCACCCCCACTTTTTAATGTTGAATTTCCAAACTATGTTTTGAGTCCAAATGACGCAATTTCATAAGTACACCTATAGTCTAAAGGAATGATTTATTGATAACTCTCATTTTTAATAGTATTGGGACAATTTAATGGCTCATTCCCACTTCGCACCACGAGGTCTGCTTTAAAGTGCCTTGTGCACGTTTAGTTATGTTTTTCTCTGTAATCCAAATTTATTTTCTCATTACGAATCGCACCCTCTCAACTGCTCCGACTCTTAAGAAATGGGCAATATAGTAGTACAATTTACAAGACACAAGCAAACAAAAAACAATTTGGAGTGTTTCAGAAATACGATGTTTTGCTTTCATTTTACATTGTTAAAATACTTTACGGTGACAATGGTATTTTGAAGTAGTATCATAGTTGAGACTTATTATGTGGTGCTGAAAAGAAAATCACATGATTTTAAAATGTTATACGTGACACTTAAAATTTGTAAAAAAATAAATAAAAAAAAAGGATATAAATGCATACTAGTGCTACAAAGACAAAATGACAAGTACAAGTATGGCTGTGTATACTCACTTAATAAAAATTGTATTTGACCAATTTAGACTTGCTTTATTCAAACATAGCGTGATTCTTACGTAGTTCTTTATGAGTTAGCTTGAACATCAGTGATTCTTTTGAAAACATGTGGACTATCAAGATCCAATTATTTTGAAGTATTGTATATTGAAATAGTAATATTGTACTTTTGGATGGTTTCAGGATGAAATTCTAGTGACGTCTGGCTGTGGGAGTTCTGACTCCGGGAATTCTGGCTACGGGAGTTCTGACTCCGGGAATTCTGGCTGCGGGAGTCCTGACTCCGGGAGTTCTTACTCCGGGAGTTCTGGCCCCAGGAGTTCTGGCTGCTTGAGTTCTGGCTGCGGGACTTAGGACTGCGGAACTTCTTGAATTCGATCTTTTATTCCTTCTCGGCATTGGTAGACGAGATGCACTCTCAGGACTGTCTGTTCGAGGAGCACAGCCAAACAGCCTTGCGGCCCTATTCTTCGTTTTATAGAACTTCTTGACAGTTGATCTTCTGGCCTTTTGGCACCTCTGTAGCAAATCTTGTGTTCCCTGTTGCATGTCTGCCTTTAATCTTTTGAAACCGGTAGGCCTAACAGCTGTATTAATTGTTTCAAGAACTGTTTCAGGCAACTCTTCAATTTCTTGCACTAAACTCTGGCCGGATGATCTTTTGGTCTTACGGGATCTTTGAGAACCAGTAGGACTAACAGCTTTAGTAACTGTTTCAGGAACTATTTCAGGCAACTCTTCACTTTCTTGCATTAAACTCTGTAAAGATGATCTTTTGGTCTTACTGGATGTTTGGGAACCAGTAGGACTAACAGCTTCAGTAACTGTTTCAGGAACTATTACTGACTCTTCACTTTCTTGCTTTGCTTCAGGCAACTTCTTACTTTCAGACACTAAATGAATAAATTATTTGTTTAGGCCTATTCAGTAACTTGCATTCGTCCAAAGTCATGGATAAAATCAAAGGCTTTGGAGTCGGGGGCGCAATCAGGAGTCTGAGTCGTGGAGACGTTTTCGGGTGGAGTCAGAGTCAGAGTCGAATTTTGATTTTCTGAAGGAGTACTTGTAAAGGAAGTCGGAGTCAAAATTAAATAGGTGACCCCTGACTCCTGATAATAATTAGTATAATTTATTAAAACACAGATTTAAAAATGTGGAAAGAAACCCAAATTTTAAAAAAAACTTCCTTTACAAGTATTCACTTTCCTATGAAAACTTTCAGAAGTAATTTTTCTCCCCCTGTCAACTAGTCCAACAAAGACTGATCAACAACAACAACGAGAATTGTTGGTCATTAAGGCTTCCCAGCACTGTGCAACCCAGAATCACCTATGCCAGACTGTGACTGGGGCAAAATTTAGGACATTTTGGGCTGCAATTCCCGGAAACATCCAAATAAAGTTGTCATGAACTGACCTGAGCTTATTCTTTTCCGGGAAATAAATTGAGTAAGGCAGCAAACTTTTCAATCGAGCATCCGGAATGTTAATAATTAATTAAGATCGAATTTTTTTATCTACCTGTTAACCAAGTAAAAATTGCGCGCAACACTGCAGATAAGCAGAGTCGGGCGTCGGAGTCGTACTTCAGCAGACCCAAGGAGTCGGAGTTGGATTTCAGAAAGCCAAAGTAGTCAGGAGTCGGAATCGGTTCACTTTAGTCAGGAGTCGGAATCGGTTCACTTTAGTCAGGAGTCAGAACGGGTTCACTTACTGCCCGACTCCAAAGCCTTTTATAAAAAGTAATTGACAAGATTTTGATTTTCAGAACACGTTTGTGATTTTTCTTTCGAAGTTTAGTAGAATAATTACAAACCATGATATATCCCAAGCTTAGTCTCCCCAGGATTGGGTAACCTGGTGATCCAGGGTTCAGGATAATGGGCAATTATTAGAAACACAGACATTTACTACTGGCACTGTTAAGCGATTTAGCCACCAGGTGATGAATAACTACATAATAATATATATCAGCAAGTTTTCATCTGCATGCGACATCAAAGCTTAACCAATTAAATGTACAATAATTCTATAATTAACCAACATCTTAGCCATATATATTTAGAATACAAAATGATGCAGTACCTATTTTCTTTCCATAGTGAATTCCATGTTTAATTCCAGTCTGAAAATTCATTACAATAATTGATAATATTGTTGTTTCCTCACCAATAAAATAAAATAAAATGAATTCAAAATATTTAAGGGCAGCTTTGAAAATTAAATTTGAATAACAAATATACCAACTCCTCGTTCCTTCGCCATTGTTTCCTCAAAATCACTTTTTGAAGTGTTTGGATCTATTTTTTTAAAAGGTAATGATAAATAGCCAACATTAATTACCAAAAAGTAAATTTCAATGGGAAAGTCATTGCTATTGATTTGTCATTTTACGTGTGTAAATTATTTATGCATTTCACCAATTTTATAGAAAATATAAGAAACGTTGAATATCTTTAAAAAAAGAGAAAAGAACAGAAAAACACACCGTTCTGTATGTGGAGCAACCACCATATGGAAATTGCCTGGTTCAGTGCTGACTGAAATTCATAATTGTATTTCTATTGTTAACACTGGTTCATGCAAAGCAATTTTACATAGAAACGTCAGTAGATCTGGTTTGGTTATTTCAACCTGTTTCCTTACATATAGGCCTAACTGTAACAGTACTGAATGTTCAATTTACGCCAACACTCATAAAACTCTCAGGGAAGGACACTACAAGGATAGGCGCTATGGAGAAACTCAACCAGATATAATATAGAGTAGCGCGGGGCAAGCAGCCCCCCTTAATTTCGAGGCGTTTTTGAATGCTTATGCTGTCAGGAAGGTATCACTTGACTCTACTTATAACTAGTGAAACATATGTCTACCAATTTTAATAAAGGAGTTACAGCCATTTTTGTAAATAATTGCAAATGGCCTTCTTACCCCACCCATCGGGCAAGAAGCTCCCCTATTATAATCCTATGGCAATTTTTTTGCGAGCGCATTCAGCTTGAATGTTATTTCTTGGGGTTCTTCTATCATCTTTAAGGCATTCTATTTAGTCTTTCTGAATTTTTCTGTTCATACTTTTATTTTTTAATATTTTTTGCCCTTTTTCAATTTCAGTCAATTTTTTTAAAATTTTAATTAGCTATTCTATCAAGACTTAAGGTAAAGTACACATTATTAAATGGTTCCTGAAGCAGCTTCGAGGCCCCAGTGAAGGGGCCCTCATGCTCCATACCATTGTGGGGCCTCCCGCCCCAAACACACATATTTTAATTTGACCTCTATATTTGGAACTAAAATTTAAAAAACATGATCCAAATCACATTTATATGATGGTCATAAAGTGAAGCAATGCAGATATCCATTATACTTTAGATATTTCCAAAGTTATTTCTGACAACCCCTTTCAAAGAATTACTCAAAACCATGCATATTTTTTTGTTTCTTTAATTTATACTATGGTTTGGTGCTGTTTGCCCTGAAAATTTGTGACATCACCTAAAAAGCCTCTAGCTTCAATCCCATCAATAAGAAAATGCACAAAAAATGTAAGTTTAGATGTAACCCTTGGGGGGGCCTCTCAACTAACCCGGTCTTCTTGCCCCGACCTACTCTACCCCAACAACTAGAAGAGCTATTGACCTAGCCCTGGACCCCTGTGGGACAGGGGTCATGAGTCGTCCTGTTGGAAAATCATGAGATTTGAAGGACATGGAGAATCACCTTTTAACCTTTTATCCCTTAGTTTTGTATTAAACAGTTGGTATACTCGAAAAGTTCAACTTTTTTGCTGCTGACTGCACCTAATTTCATCTTCTTAAGTCAATGGAATAACTGTGAAATATTCCATTGAAACTGAAGAAGTGGTTTTTATCCTTGGAAAATGGACCATTCTGATTGGTCAAAATATATTGATATCACAACAAACATCTATGGCATCATAGATAGTTTTGGTGGCGTCACAATGGTGTCATCACACTCCGAAGTGAGGCTGAAGGCTGAATCTCACAATTTTTCAACATACCACTCATTTAAAAGTGATTTTTTCAATATCCATCTTTGTGGAAAAACTTTCAAAGGTAGTGCCGTCAGCAGGGAAAAATGTGGGCTACCCAAAGCCAAACTTTCATCAAATTTGGATTAAAATTTGCAGATTCAGAGCAAATCTCCTGATTCCTTGTCAAAATCTCAAGATTTCCAATGGAACGACCCATGCCTGCCCAGTGCCCATCGCTGCGAATTATTTTGCCAATAAGATGTTTTAACCACAGAGTTCCATAGAGGCGCCCCTAGCGGCAAACTGACGGCAACACACGGCCGCCATATTGCTCCTTGGATTGTGACACTACCAGTGGTGGCTGCATGAATTTGCTGATTATGGATGTCCCAGGCTTCAAATTACTGGTTAAAGGTATGTATATGACCACATGAACATCATAGCACATTTCTACAATATGTATGTGACAGTTGTCAGTGTATTCAGTCTGTAAAACGAGGATCCCATGCATATTTTGGTCCAAAACAGTTTGTTTTGCATGTGTTTTGACAGTGACAGCTGTATTTTTGCGCTCTGATTGATGGACTTCACACTGCTCTAGCTCATGAAATACTTCAGTGACACCAAATATATTTAGTATAATATGTTATTTAGGCCCCCCTTCACCATTTTGCCTGGTTACTAGCTTGTATCTGCTATATTTCAAGTACACTGACCAGCTGAAAACGGACTTGCAGAAGCAGAGAAAAAAAGTTTAATTTTGGCTTGAGGCTTAGGATGATGATCTTTGTGTTTTATTTCCAAATAAAAAAGTTTGTTCAGTCCATGAAAATAATATAAGTCTGTTTCAAGGTACTATGGTAGCCAGTTAATATTTCTGTTTGGCTGTGTTTATGTGTTGTTCATGTCATGTCCTGTACTGACTGTACTGATTTACAGGGGCGGACTGGCCTATGTGGCAGATTTGCAGTTGCCACGGACCCATCCACTCAGGGGGGCCCATGTAGGATGTCCAAAGAATAAAATTTCAAGAAAAAAGCAAAGGAGCAAAGCAAAGCCATCCGGTTTACCTTAGTAAGATGCAATCAAATTGACTAATAAGGACAAGATCCGCTCACTTATATTTTCATGACATTAAATTTGCATTTTCCATATTTTCATTTGACATTATATATTGTTGGAGTCCTCGAGGCCGGCCTCGTCCTTGAGGCTGACCTCAGAGCCATATTATGCCAATCCTCGGACTCGGTCTTGTACCCCTTTGGCCTCAGATATATGTCCGAGGCCGACCACAAAAAGTAAAATTTTGCTACAACAGTCATACAAGACTTTTGTCTTGTTTTATTCCAATTTCTGTCAGTTTAACTTATCCGAAAGATTTATTAACCTATATTATTTCTTAATGAATAATCCTTGTCTGTTAATGTTTTCACAGTCAAGTACGAAGTCATTACCCCTGTAATAATTTGTTTAGCTAAATCTTATTCTTAGAAAGGTGTTGCTTGATTAAGAAAGGAATATTTGGGGCATGACGCACCTGAAATAAATAATTACTGGTGTTGTTACATGAAATAAATTTTTGCCCGAAGGAAAACTCCAGGCCCCCCTGATTATTATATGGTTGCCCCACTAAGTCAGGGCCAGGGGGCCAAAGCTCCTGATAATTCCAAGTTAATTATAAGGTAAATTGTAATGTATATCATGATGAGACTAATAAAACTTGTTTATCACAGTTTATTGATACATAATGTACATACTACATACCGGTATAAATTTAATGACTTGATGCGGTACTTTAATTTTTTTTTTGTGCTCCACAGGTGCGGAGATGCCGAAATTTAAAGGAAAGTGCAAGCAGCTAAGATGGAAAAGCAAAAGTTGGACTCAACGAGTGAGCAATAGAAAGTTCTCATCAGAATCATCTGGGCCCAGCTGAATGATTTTCAGCATGTTGCAAGACATTTTGAATTCCTGATGAGGAAAAAAGCTGCGCTGGGACAAATCTGAAGATAGAGGAGGAACAAGGGGCTGACTGACACCATATTGGGCAAAGTAAGTCAATAGGCCCCCACTTAAACTTCAACAGTAGGGGAAATTATCACCAGCTCATGACAGCCAATGTCCTCAGCCTCACATGACAATCACCCTAGCATTGTCATCACCCTCCCATGACACTCTCACAGTGTCATGGCCTAGCCATGACTTAGGCAGTGCTCAAAATCATCTTTGACTGGCTATTTAAAAAGAACTACTGCAACTATCACTTCCAAACTTGGTATAAAGTTGTATCACAGTGTCAACTAACTCTATGATTTTTGGCAGACCTATCCATTACATAATGAGGAAAAGAACCCGAAGGCTCCAGAGAAATTAGGAAATTGTCATCAGCTGCTGATGACTTTGCAGTATTTCGTGAAATTGGATAGAATTAAGTCCCGCCACTGACATGCTGCTGTGTGGTGAGGATGGCTGCAAAGAGATCAGACTTTCTTCTGAGACCCAACTGATCAACCCCATACACTCAATCATCCTGTCAGGGCCAGGACTTGGCTGGAATTACAATTGTCCTCATATGCTGGTAATTTCCCTGACTGTTAAACATGAAATTATGTATATACACGGCAGCATAAATGGCAGGGCTTTGGAGTCGGGTGATAAGTGAACCGACTCCGACTCCCGACTCCTTTGACTTTCTGAAAAGCGACTCCGACTCCGACTCCTTAGGTCTCCTGAATTCCGACTCCGACTCCCGACTCTGCTTATCGGCATTTTTGCCCATTAATATTACATGATTAACAGAGAAGAAAAAGTCATTCTACAAAGTTTTCATGGGATCTTTTACATGAATACTTGCTTAGGAAGTTTTAAGTAAAATTTGGAGTTCATTAACATTTTTGAAACTGTGTTTTTGTAAAACTATATTAATTATTTTTGGGAGTCAGGAGTCACCACTTTAATTTTCGACTCCGACTCCACCTGAAAATCAAAGTTCGACTCCGACTCCGACTCCAACCAAAAACCTCCGACTCCACGACTCCGACTCCGACTCCAAAGCCCTGATAAATGGGCCATTCTCAAATTTCGGGACAAAATGCCATGGAAAACGTGGTAACAGAGGGGACTTTTAATGCAGAAAACCTGCATTTTGAGCAATTTAAAAATAGAAAAAATGAAAAAAATTATATAAGTCTTATTTTCAGAAGTACTTCATCTTAGATCAATCGTTTTTTAAATTAAATATCGATTTTTTTTGTGGTAATGGAGTGGACAGGAATGGTAACGTAGTCGACAGGAACGGTTTGGTTTTCTCTTAATAGTGGTTTCTACTTGGGAGATAAAAAGTTTTGATTGCATTCTATTGAATCCTGTCACCCTCAGCAATATATACATAAAACTTCTTTGAAAAGGTATCACTGGTAAGCTCGGAATTGGAGGTAACGGAGTGGACATTTCAGTGGGACCAAAAAATGTTCCAATTAACTTGTTGAATACCTGTTTAATGAAAATCTGCAAAGCTGTGGTAGTTTGACGCATGTGCATCTTACGACATTGAGTGGAAATCGCTCATTAAAAACAATAGCGAGCCGAGCTATGCCTGGTAACGGAGTGGACAAAAAAATTAACATAAACTAGTGACACGTCTTTTACATCAATTACATCAATGAATTGAAACAAGAAAAAAGTTAAATATGATGTATATATTAATTCAAGTCTATATTCTAATGAATCGTGCATAGAAACTTTGGAAATGATAGTACATTAGGAGCAAAATTAACACTTGATTTTGGCACGTCTGGTCCAGTGACAGGGAAAAACCACTGATTTGGCACTGATTACAGGACACAATGCACCAAAAAAGGTCTAATAAATGACTTTTTGTTCCAAATGCAGTGGTTCTAAATAGAAATATGAATAACAGATGTGGAGTGACGCTTCAGATATCAATTGCATTCAAATTAATGTCAGGGAACTGGAGTGACACAAATTGTCCCGAAATTTGAGAATGACCCAAATGTGAACATTTGAGGGCCCTGTCTTGTACAGGGCCCAATCAAAATAGGGCCCTATCCTTAAAAGTCAGGTTGTATCACACAATAAAATGATAAAAAATATTTTTAATTTGTATTTTTTTTTCCACAATTTCTTTTCCGTTTCTTAAATGGGCCGCCTAGCCGCCCCCATTAGCGGTTGAGCCTGTGGCTCCTGCCACTTTGCCACATAGGTCAGTCCGCCCCTTCTTCACAGGGAGGGAGGGTTGGTCAAGTGGTAGTGTACTGAGCTGTCAGTCGTCGGGTCCAGGATTCGAATCCAGCTCTTGCAATAAAATTAGAAAAATGTAGATACCCGTCCTAATTGTGACATTTGTTGGCACCTTATTATCATCCTAAATTTATAGAACAGAGCAATGATTGGAGGACTCTCCTAGAGTAATGCAATTACATGTAGTTTGTTTTACTTTTAAATACATGGTTTTGAATAAATATTAGAATTTTACTCAGAAGCTTCGGATGTAGCAGCTTAAGAAAATGTGTTAATCTATGTATACTATGTATAGTCAAAACTGATTAATCAACTTGTCATTTTTTATCCTTTGCAGGTACAGGCAGAATACAACCAGAATTCACAAACTAGCTCTTCTCATATGGGCCTGGGAAATGAGCTTGACTCATCCAAATATTGACAAGTGGAAGGCTAACTTTGACAATTTTTTCATCAATGCATCGTCAGACACCATTCTGAGAGATCAAGCCACCATGACCTCGCAAAAGAGAAACATTGCTTTACATAAACTGTCTCAATGGGCACACACAGCTTTCAAATGTGTTATACAAGTGTGATTGTGTGATAGTGAGCCAATATATATATTTTTTAATTTGATAATCGCAGCATTGATAACTAATGTTGTAATTATTTAACTACCCAAAATTGTCAATTATTAATATTACAAGGTGGTTTGGTACTCCCGAATTTCAATTCGGGATTATATTTTTGGAGGGCACACTGAATCACTTAAATTAATTTATAATATTTTTTATTGAAATTAATGATTTCGAGGCAAGTTAATATGAAATGGTATTAAATCTAAATCTTGAAATTCCGTGGAATGTCACTCCCCCCACCCCCAAAATCGTGCATGCGGTACGCCTATGCTGCTAAGTAATTGTATGCCTATTTTTGAAAAATTCTTAAAGAAACATTCATAAATCTATTATATATATACGTGTTCAAATTACAACTGGAAGGAAGAAAGGGAATTTATCGGTCTTTGTTTAATAGTAATTACGCTTTGTTTAACCATCAGAGTCAATACATTTCATACTTAATTTTGGTTTGACATGCACTTCAAAATCTCCTACAAATCAAACTTCTTTTTTTTTGTATTAAAGGTTATCTACCTATCTATGAATGGTTCTTGTTAAATAATTGCAAGCTTGATAGTCTGAAACAATAGCTCACAGTTGACTGAGGTGAAAGTTTAAAATTCCCGGTGATGCCAAATGGTAATGGCACAAGCTATTAGATGAGTTTGCTTTCTGCGTCTTATGCTTCATTGAAACCCATGAGGTTGCTGATTTATAAATCTCAGGTTGACTTGGTCGAGACTTAATGGAAAGTTTAATTTAATTTTCAAATTTTTTTATTTCTCTCGGTGGTGAGAGAGTGGTGTCATTCGACCATGCACTCCTGATGTTAACCTTGGAGCTTGCTTATTCTTTGAGGCATTTTTATGGAGTCTTTCATGAGTTCAGAGCTTTAACGTCTGCTGTAAAGTTTGAGAAAACAATTTCAAACAACATCTGTCCTGTATAGATTCTAAAGAAAAAATAATAATTTGAGAGACTGATAGTTGTAGATTTATGATGAGATATGTGTGTCAACATGCACAAGCACAGTCACTGAGTGACGTCAAAATGTTGAAATTTCAACATTTTTTGAGACATTCTTGTATTCAGAGCTTTAAAATTTGCTATACAGTTTGAGAAAAAAATCTATCATCAGGGCAGTACCTAAAATTCTAAAAATATGAAAACCATTTAAACAAACTGAATTACGATGGAAAGTTGCCAATTTTTTAATATTTTTTGAGTCATTCCTGGGTTCATGACTTTAAAGTCTCGTATAAAGTTTGAGAAAAAAATGTCCAATCAAAACCATCCTCAAGGACATTAGCCTACCTCCAGATTCTAAAATGTAAAAAAAAATCATTTGAGAGACTGATAGTTGCAAATTTATGATGAGTAAAATGTTTCAACATGCGCAAACTGAGTTAAATGACATCAGAATGCCGATTTTCAACATTCTTTTGAGACATGTTTTAGTGTTCAGAGCTTTAAAGTCTGCTATAAAGTCTGAGAAAAAAATTGACAACTTTTAAAAATTTTTTGCATGGGCACAGCAGAGTTACGGTAGCTCTGAATTTTTTTGGCAAAAGAAGTGGTGGCCCACCGAACTTACGCCACTGTTCAAACCAAATCTATCATGGAGGACAGTACTTGCAGATTCTAGAAATGTAAAAATTAATTTTTTTCGAGAGTCCAGTCGTTGCTGATTTATGATTAGACGTGTTTCATCATGCATATATATATTACAGCAAAAACAAAAACAAAACAACACATGGGAATGCCAGCCTTTGCAAGGATATAATTTCTTTTGAGCTCTTTTTGCCCGGGGGGGGGGGGTCACTATGAAAGGGTGTATATAGAGGCTCCGCTGGATGGTTTAGGTTTTTTGGCCTTCTAGGATTAAAATGGTATTGGTTTTTTATGAATTAAGATTAATTTGGTTGCCCTTTTTTCACCCCAACATGTTTGGTACCATTAGAATCGGCTTCGAAAGACAATTAAAATGGTACAAAAATCATAAAGATTAAATTGGTTTTGGATATTTTTAGAAAAGATTAAAATGGTTTTGGTTTGTCTCGGATTAAAATGGTTTTGGTTTTCAGTCGCTGTGGCACATCCCTATGCAAAAGACCCCCCCCCCCCGGGTCTTTTTGGAACCTGATAAAAACAATTTATATAATTATGCAGGCCTATTCCTTTTCTATGTTAAAATGTTGGTGCTGTCTTCATGCTTTTGCACTTAAATATTAATCCTGTGTATACAATGTATTTATTGTGCTGATACAGTTGGATTTTTTTCTTCAAAAGAAAAGAAGATAAACTGACTAAAACTTTTTTCTGCACATGCAGAACATCATCAGAGACAATAATCAGAAATAAAAATTGGGATGTCAGCCATGAAATATCCATAAATCATAATTTTTAAAGACATTTCACTGCAGAAAATTATGCAAATTCAATAAACAGCCCTCACAGAAAAAAAAGCAATTGAAGTCGGAAAGCTGGAAATGTGCTGGTGAAAAGGACGTCTTTCTGCTGCACACAATGGTGAAAACCAGAAGTCTGTAACTTTATTAGAAGTCTGTAAAATGGCAAAAAACTGCAGAAATACAGGCAAATGCAGCATTATTCTCTGCAGCTGCTCCAAAGTCCAATATGGCGTCGTGACGTTACCATGCCAGCCTAGCGCTAGCAGTGCGTAGGGCGCCTCTATATAACTCTGTGGTTTTAACATCAGGTGTTTTGAAATTTCAAATTGCTGCACTTGTATGAGAAGTAGTTTGGATGGACACCACACCTTCTGTGGAAAGTGAAACAGTCAACTTTATGACCTCACACAACCAAGAAGGAAAGTGTCGGCCTGATGAAAACTGTTCAGTCCTATAGCCTCACCAACTGAATGGAAGTACCAGGTCAAATCTAATTAATCTAAAATTGATAATACACTAGTTAGTAGGGCCTACAGCGGATAGCCATTCATCCAAGGATACTTGTAAATGAGATAATCAATACAACCTAGACTGCAAGATGGATCAATTTGATTATATCAGTCTTTCTCGGATATGAAACACTTCAAAACTGACTAATGTAAGCTATACGACCTGCTCCACCAAAATGAGTTCAAAGTCAGTCCCCTATCATATAAATTTAGTTTAGTTGTGTTTCAATATCTCAATTCTATCCAGAGATACTATCATATTTAGTTTACAGTCAGACCAAGAATTATTCAGACGCTTGCTGTTTTGTTATTATTTTAAGGAATTACCAAGTAAAGCAATGAAACATGCAATTGAAAACATCCTTGGCATTACATGTAACCGCACAAAACAAATTTGTTGCAAATTGGCAAGAAATGTGGTTGAAAATGCTACTTTTGTTAACTCCATGAACCAAAAATTATTCAGACACTTTCACATTGTTGTGGAAAGTGAACTATTTACTATTATTTGTTAGTATTTATATCAAAATAATGTTCATAAACTACCTAGGGACCATTATGACTGCATAGAATGACAGGTGTGACCAGCAATTGAGAAAATTTGAATAAATATTGGAGATAAACATTATGTCCAGTTTATCACATTTTAATGCACTCTTTAACCTCAAACATGCCTTGTATTGATTCAAATTGCTTTAGATTACCTCAGAATTGTATTCTTAAAACTTTTGAGTCACAACACGAACAATTAGAGGCCACATGCTAAGTTCAGTGCGTTTTTGCATTTATTTGTCCAATTTTACCAAAACAAAAACATGTCCATGTGGTACCAAAATCGAACAAATTTTCAGAAAGCAAGATTCATTATCTATTTCAAGCTATATTCCATGCATGGTCCGAACAGCAACTCAATGGGGCACTTTGAACTTCATTTGGGAAGGGGGCAAAAATGTGATTCTTCGGCCTCAATGCTATTCCAATGGAGATTGCTCCATGAAAGCACACTCTGTTTTAGCATGGCATACCATTCGTAAACAATTGGCGTAAATGGGCTATCCTGTATATGCAACAGGGTGAACAACCTTAGGAAGGCCATGCAACTTTATTTTAAGTGATTTGATGAATTGCAGAGGCTCAGTGGGCAAGGATTCAGAGAGCAGTTGGAGCCAAAAACAAACGGATAATACCAAAGTGCATAAAATTTTTCAAGTAAGCCTGCATTTCAATTTTATTTAGATAGAACAGTTAACAATTGTCATTTTATGATATTCTGAAATATTTCCGATTGATATCTGACAGATTTCAGCAACATTAGTCAAGAAAATGTGATAAACTGAATCAGATGTTTATCTCAAATATTCATCCAAATTTTCTTAACTGATGATCAAACCTGTCATCCAATATGGCCACAATGATCCCATGGTAGTTTATTAGCAATATTTTGGATAAATATTAGTAAATAGTTCACTTTCTACAACTTTGTAAAAGTGTCTGAATAATTTCTGGTTCCTGAAATCAACAGAAGTAGCTGTTTTCATCCGATTTTATGTCCGTTTGCAATAAATTTGCATTGGACAGGTTACATTTGATGCCAAAGATGATTTTGACGGCATTTGTCATTGCTTACTTTGTAATATCTTCAAAATAATAACAAAACAGCAAGCGTCTGAATAATTCTTGGTCTGACTGTAGTTGTGTTTTGATTTCTCAATTCTATCATGTTTAGTTTAGTTGTGTTTTGATTTCTTAATTCTATCCAGAGATATGGTACCTCAAATATTCATGATACGAAACATCATAATATGAGAAAATGCCTAAGAATATCGAGAATGGCACCCCCATTCAAATAAGTTGAAATCGATTTCTAGTAAAAATGGTTTTAAATATTTAAGGAAAATGTCTTTTAACAGAAAATTGACTTTCACTTTGACTTTGATCAACAGCTGAAAGACATGAAAATATGACCTATTGACACATTTTACTAATTTCAGGGAAATTCAGATTGCATGGTTTGATTTCATTTTGGTGGAGCAGGTCGCATAAACTTGTGATTTTAATTTCCAGTTTTCACTAATGGACAGTGGCTCCACCTGCAACTTACGTTCAAGCTCTGCAGCACATCATCAATCTTCTCGTTCATGAAATCCGGAAGGCAAAGCCCCGTACTGATGACAAATAAAGTCTGTTCCCAGATCCACATATTCATTGTATCCACCTTTACTTGATCCAGTGCTTTTGAGCATTCTTCCGGATGCTGCCAGAATGTAAAACATTAAGATTTTATTAAGACGAGCTGTAGATGTATCTTATTTAAAGATGAGCTCTGCCCTACTTTGACAAAAGGCATTATCTCCAAAATGGCCACTTTTCAGGAGAGCCCAAAAACACTTCAATATTTTCAATGATTGACCACATAAAGAGTATTAAACATAGGTGTCCTTGTTGTAACATCAAATTAAGGCTGGTTTATCAGAATATTTCCTGAAATATTCATTTCGTTGTTTTTTACTGAATTTATGCACTTCTATTATTACAAGATATCATATATGAATGATGCAAAAATGGTAAAAATGTTTGACCTTTTGTAAATTTATTTTGCATAGCATACATGGTAGACAAATTCATAACCTATAATTGGATTGATGGCAGGAAATAAAATTACTGAATATAATGCCTTTTGTCAAAGTAAATGCTAAGTTAATGCCTTTTGTCATCTGATAGTGGTCAGATAATGCCTTTCTCCATCTGATAGGTGCTTTCACCTTCAGATAATGCCTTTTGTCAAAGTATTTTTGAAAAGTTAATGCCTTTCTAAAATCTGACTACAACAAATACGCATGTGATGGCCAAGAAATTTTATATACTTATAGATCTAGGATTTTAAAAAGTTCTGAGCCAAAAAAAAAGTTAATCCCTTTTGTCAAAGTAGGGCAGAGCTGTAGATGTATCTTATATAAAGACGAGCTGCAGATGAAGGAATTTTATTTCCTTAGAATACATGTGTATACAAATATCAAGAGTCCAAATACACCAAATTCTTGTCAGTTAATCGTCGTGGTTGCTTCTGACGCGCCGTCTCCCGCTGGCCTTATATATGCAATGTGACGTCACGGCGCCCGGAGCGCCGCCAGCGTGAAACGGCGTTTCCGGGAACTAAATTCACCACATTCTCCCCTTCAATGTTTTTTGGGACATCACTGGCGAGCCCGAGCAACCTTTGGAACCTCTTCTGAAACTTAATTTTCCCGGGACATCATCTTCCGAGAAAGAAATCTTCGGGGAACATCATCTACAGAGAGCGTCATCTTCGGGGAACACCATCTACCGAGAGCGTCATCTTCGGGGAACATCATCGACTGAGAACGTCATCTTCGGGGAACATCATCTACCCAGGACTGACATCCGGGGAACATCATCTTCAAGGAACGTTTTCATGCGGCAGCCTCTCATCTGCACCATGAATGACTCGACGTGTATTTATAAGGTCCTCTTCGCTAGTACAGGTAGAAGCGACGACAACTGAACCTTAGCACAGCATTGCAGACGGAGTCCACAAGCTTGCGAGACTGCTACACATGCATGTAAAGTTCGGGATACTCCGCTTTCACATGGGACTCTAGCAGACCGTGACCGAAGTCTACAACTCACACAGAAGCAACCAGAAAGCAACTCGACACTGGACCTACATTATCATGGAACCACATTCCAAAACAGGAAACACGTATGACAAACAACACCATAGGGAACGTTAAAATTGTAACCGGCCCGTTGAGAAATACAGAAACAGGAGAAAATGGTATGACTTAACCAGAGGGACACTCGGGACAGCCGGTCCAACATGTAACATCACTGAACCACCTGACACTAGGGCTGAAACTTTTTCCCGGGTGCCCGAGCATGGGTAGGGTAATGCATTTGCCCGGGTCAAATTTGTCTGCCCGGGATATCGTTCTTTTTCAAAAAGGGTCTGTATTTCATCATGCCACCTGTTTCAATAAGTCTAGTAATGTTGAGTTTTTGAAACAAGCTCCAGATAACCTCAAATGACCTTAAAAAGTGTGGGTTTACCCCTTATCCAGACAACTCTTGATGACAGATCCTGTTACTTAGCAATAAATCTCCTTTTTTCCACCAACTGTCCCCAGACTTACATGGCAAATTGTATGTTTACATTAAAAAACGAGTGCCCGGGCACGGGTCGGGTAGAAGGTGTCAAGCACCCGGGTAGAAAAATCTCTACTCGTTTCAGCCCTACCTGACACATTGAAACATTGTATCCCTCACACGGTCCAACCACTCAGAAGGAACCTCCATATGGATGCCACACATCCGCCAGGGAAGGGCCACCAAGGAAACTCTTGCCGGCCGGTCTTCTCCTGACAACTATTACTCAACGTCCAAATAGACACAGGGAACATAAACAACCATAATATAAAACGGACTTTACCTCAGGTCACGTAGTAGATCATGACGGCCGTCAGGGACTGAGGCCAGTACATTTACATTTGCCCTAGATGGGATGTGACAAGACAGCCGTCAAATGTTGAGGCCAGTTTTCTCACAACGTGCAACTAAGGGAATGGATTCGCCCACACCCATTCTTGGTGGCGGAAACCAAGACAACCATACTTCCACCCAGACAGGCATATCTGGATGGAGACGCTCTTAGTGCCATTAACACAAAACAAAATAGGGAAACGAGTTTGAGTGGCCACCAACACAAGAAAGAGGTCCAGGGCCCAAACAAACAAGTAACTCGCAACTAAGTCCAAAAAATTATAATCGTCCACAAGGCCTCTCCCTATCAAAATACTTGAGGGCAAACTGCCTATATCAGACCAACTAAAACCAAAGACTTAAGAAAGGTAAGGTCCTCTGCAGGAAGACGTTGTACTAACATGTTGGCCCGTACAGAATGCATGGCCTCACAGTCAGTAAATGCAGTCAAGATGGGGGGGGGGGGGGGGGGGGGGGCGGCAGTATGACGATCGACACAAAATTTTTGCTGGGTTGGCCCTACTATTATAAAACACCCTAATTATGGATGAGTCCCAGGATGGCCAAGGCGAAACTCGAATGACTGATGATACCATGGCGATTGAAAAATGTTTTCGAGACATCAGATAGAGTCATTATATCTGATGATGAACAGACTGATGATGACACTACAAATGATGTAATAATATTGGGCATGGAAATATGGAAACCGTTTGAAAGGCCGTCAACTGTCAGGGGCCCAAATTGAATCACTGTCAGGAGCCCAAATTGAATCACTGTCAGGGGCCCAAACTGAATCAACTTCACCTCTTGCCGACTCATAGATTCCCTCGTTCCCTTCCCAACCCCCATCGTCACGGAGTGGATCATGACGGCCATCAAGGACTGAGGCCAGTGCATTGACCACATCCGGAGAAAAGATGACTCAGCGGCCGTCAACTGGTGAGGCCCAAATGGTCAGCTTTGTGAGACGATCCAGTTACTGGCTCGGGATGGGCAGAGGAGGATGACCCGTGGAACGTTCCTAATATGATAGCCCCACTCCCCCCGCAAAAATAATTTCTAAAGGAGTGAATAAATCAGAGCCATGGCCGTTAGGGTGCTCCTTTTGCCCCAACTTGCTCAGAACCCTGTATACTTTTTTTTGTGGGTGAGGTTAGTCAATAGAAGTAATCATGCCAAATTTCAAGAAATTTTATTGATGCCTAGGTGTAGCACATTTGGATTGAAATTTGCCAAATTTCCTTAAATTGTGCGATTTCTTGTGAATTACTACGTTATCTATCATATTTTTTTCAATGGTCTTCAATATTGTTTAAGAAGATTTCTGTGTCAAAATAGCATATTCCATTCACATCTTACTCATTTCTAAATTTATCATCTGATTAAAGGCTCATCTTAGGTTCAGGAAGGCACTGTACGTGGCAACACTGATTGCATTGTCCCTTAATGTCATAATGTTATCATTAATTGTTGATAACAAGGCTGGTTTAGTATGTATAGCATATTATACAACAAATGAAATTATTTTTCCCTTTATTACATGGTAACCTTTGTTACAAATCAAACTTTTTCACTTCTTTGAATGCATTTATCAAAATAAGGCAGTATCTTGAATTCCGATCATTTAAATGAGTAAAAAAATAGGAAGTTGCTAAGAGTTTCAAGACTCAGCGTTGAATGTACACTTTAAATCATTTAGTTGTGACACTAGTAGTCACTAAATTAAAGTTTTGTAATGTGACCAGCTGCACAGTACCTCACATGGTAAAAGTGTGAAGGACATTTCTGAAGTTTTAAAGGCCTATACAAAGATGTCAATCATCAAATTTAGCAGATCCTTGGGATATTCCTTTTGCGCAGCATTCTTAGCTACATCAAGACACTAGGATCAAGGTATCTGTTTTACTAGAAACTGTGTCTTCAATTATTATTCCCAAAAGAAGTAGGTCTTGTTCATCTTCATAGCTCATAGGGAAGATATTTGGAAAAAAAACTCTGAACTTGTTTTAATTTTCAGTGAGAGAGCATGTATTCCTGTCAGCCCCAAATAAGATGACTTTGGAAATATTTAATGCTATGAGGAATTTAAAGCTTTACTGAAATAAAACACCAAGAGAGGAAAGACTCCTGCCAAAGTGGTAGGGCACAGGACCATGAATATATCATTATATATCAAAATTAGGAGAAAATTTACCCCAAAAAATGTCATTCAGTGGTTTAAATTCATTATCAATGGTGGTTTTCAGCCTTTTCTCAGTGAACTGAAAGAGATTGTGGCAGACCTTTAGTAAAACTTCAGGAGGCACCCTATTTCTGATGATGTATTGATACTTGATCTTGTCTTGCTATATTTCTGCTCTTCAATTGCAACTAGCAATGACGGTGCTACTCAAGTAGCCCGTTGGATGACAAAGCTTCTTATGCACTCTGTTGCATGAATGAAGTTCTGTCTTTATTTGACAATTATAAATAAATAGTGACAATTAAGACAAGACTCCAGGCTTTTGCCTGTGCTTGCAGCATGCAAAAAATTAAATGATTCGTCAAATTCGAGGTATTTCTGTGTATACACCTCAGTTGAATTCAACGCAAGCAATGACCTCGTACTGTGCAATAATTAATAATTAATAATATATTAACAACTTACTCCACAATTTGGGAAGCTGTGCTGAAAGTTCTGAAACATCGTCTCTGTTATCTTGTTCCTGACATGATTGCTTTGACACTGTTTCATGATAACTTGCGTACCGATGAGAAAAACACATATAGTGCAAGAAATATTAAAACAACCATAAAATGTCCATCATCAAAGCACATAAGGTACTGCTTTTGGGAATTGAGGGAAAATATGGAACTGTAGGTTAGTGGTTGCAGACTTATAGCATGCACATTGTTTCTTTAATGAAGATTGAACCATCCCTTTTGCAGATCGATGAACACATCCGAACCTTCTGAATGACAATATGCAGAATGCATATCAGGGAAAAAGATCTCCAGTGCCTTTAGGGTCACAAATGACTGTTCAGAAAGAGGGTAAAATTGGAAGCAGATTATTAAGATCATTCAAGAAAGGAAGATCGATTTCAAAATAACTTCTCTGAATTATCGCCAAAATCACAGAAAACAGCGAAAACTTGATGTTGTACAGCTATCATATTGATGACCCTGGCAAGTGGTACCTAGTACTTAGCTGACCTCTATCTTTCCCAAATGGTGTCTGTACTTCATTATGTATGTTTAAATCTGATTTATCATGTAAACCATGTTATCTCTTGATTGGCTATTTGTTTTCTTTTCTCTTGAAATTATGAACGAAATTACGAAAAACGACAAAAATTCAATTACAATGTGCTACACCTAGCGATTCTTCAAATTTCATGAAATTTCAGTTAAATGGTCTGCATCAATAACCTCACCACCAAAAAAAAGTAAGGTTGGATCCAGAAGAAATTTCAATTTTGGGGGGCAGAAGGAGCACCCTAATGGCCGTCGTAACAACTAATTCGCCACGAGGCCCAATAGCTGTATCTACATAGAAAGTCCGGTCTGGTAGTGGTGGGCGGCAGTCCGACCGAATTACTGCCGCCCTTTCCCTTTGGGGGATTTTGAAACCCTAGAGTGAGGGAGCCGGGTATGCACACCCTGGAGGAAGCATTGGTCGGTTACAGATGCAGTGCCCACATCCTCTTCATGGAACTTCACATGACGCCCGCGGGTCACAAATGAACGTCCGAGAAGTTTGTTCAATGCCGTCTCCTCCTTGATTGCAACTAAAGCATCCCCAACTGTTGTCGGTCGCAATCTGGCAGCATCTCGGGCCAATTGTTAAGCCGCAATTGGTAAGTCACACTTGATAAGTCACACTTGACAAGTCACACCTGATAAGTCACCCTTGATAGGTCACACTTGATAGGTCACACTTGATAGGTCACACTTGATAAGGCACACTTGATAAGTCACACTTGATAAGTCACCCTTGATAAGTCAAACTTGACAAGTCACACTTGATGAGTCACACTTGATGGGTCACACTCGACAACTTGATAAGTCACAACTTGATAAGCCTCAATTGGTAAGTCACACTGGATAAGTCACACTTGACTGATTCACCAATTTATAAATTTGTGATTTATCAAGTTATCAAATTAAGTTAGCCATTGAGGTCACCAGGATGGAATGGCCACTGCACTATTTAACTTTAAGTTCAGGGCCAAACAACCAAGAACAGTCGCCGGGTTTTGAAAATATACAACTAGAGCAAGTTTAGAAATAAATGTCAAAAGGAGCTAGTTCCCCTTTCAAGCTTGCCCGCATTGACAAGCTAAATCAACTAGAAGGCAAACCAGTTTGCTATGGCCGTACAGGAGCCTTAGTCAGACCTAGAGGGAGCGATATTGTCAGCGATTGTTGGACTTTGACGACTCGGACGTTTCACCGCCGCCAGTAGTGGGACTTCAAAGCGCAAAAAAGATAACTTCGAGACGTTAACCTAACATTGCCTTGTACAGTAGCTATCTCAGTGGTGATGACTTTACGTGCTTCAGATAACCTAACACAAATTAACTGCAGTTTGAACACCAGACGAAGTGATGACCCCAGAAGAAAACCCATTGCATTTTCTTTATGAACGGTAAACGGCAACCATTTAATTTCCAGGGGGACTTGGGATTTTCCTCTGGGAGAAATTATTTATTTTCATGTTGACAATGGCAGTATTTATTTATTTCAAGTGCGAAGTCCTCAAATATTCATTCCGAAAGCAAGCAAGATATTAAGAAATACCCCTGGCCAAAAAGAGTTTATTTATGACTGAGGGGCAAATCGATCTTGGAAATTTAGTAATTTAGCTTAGTATAGTTTTCACACACAATTTAATCTTGCTAATTTCTGTTATTTTCTCTGTATGAAAAACTCTTTCTCTGTATGAAAAACTCTTCAGTGCAATTCAAAGCCAGTGCAAGACAGTCAATCAATTTCTCTTATCTAGAAACGATTATGATCAATTAACTAATCACAAAGAAAAAAGAAAAAAATTCTATGATCTAACCTAATAGCTGTCAGCTTTAAAGTCTTCATAATTACTAACTGCAGGCTAATTAAGGATTGCATGTTGATGGTGTTAAGAGCAATTAACAAACTGTGCCATTAACTATTTCAAACTTTTGCAAAAAAAAATTGATTGCACTTTGGCTATAGCTCTATCAGTCACAGCCAGCAACAGGTCTGGAACATCAGATTCTGCTCTGCTGATCAAATACCTGTAAACTAGATCTATCACTAGGGGCGCTGCAGCATCAAATAGCGCGGCGCCATCTGTTGGGCAGCAGTGTATGTAGCCTGCAGACCACCAGTGGTTGAAAATGTTTATGCTTTCTAATTTATTTTTTTGTTTCAAGTCTGGAAAATACTAAAGCATCCAGTAAAACTCTAAAACTGAATTTTAATCAATTCCACATACATTGGATATTGAGCATGATGACAAACACACTGTATTAAATAGCATGTGTGAAGCAGAATATATTTTCAACCGCAACATTCTGCAGATTAGGAATGAGCTGGTTTTGAGATTTTTTTTCGCATCTCGTGGAAAGCAAGTGAAAGACCTTATTTTGGGATAAATAAAGCTGTAAGCATCTCTGGATATACAGACTGACAACACTGTTTGAATACGGCCATTTCGTTACGTTTTTTGCGAATTTTTGGCGAATTTTACGGCAGGGGCGCCACCCGCACGACGTGAATTCGGTGCGCCCTCTGTCGCATTTACGGTCGGTAACCATGACACCAAGATGGCGGCAAGCGATCCGAAAAAATGTGTGAAAGGAAAGTCGGGTTTTAAATTGCTCCACTACGCAACGAAAAGAGGATGTACATTAAACTTTATACCACACAGCACAAGACCACAAGTAATAAAGGTATTATGCCAAGTTATAGCCCCTGTGGGCCGCTAATAAGTGAGATCTCGAAGTCAAATGATCGTGAATGGGATCGCGGACGACAGCGGACGACGGTCTTCTCTATCTGCTAAATGGCCGGTACCACCCCGGTGGTACGGCCATAATTACTCAGTTAAGTCACACCAACCAGTCAACTAAGGTAAATAGAAAATCAAGAAGAGAATCTTCAGGATGTTACAGTCCTTGTCATATTTACGTGGAATATCAAGTTTTTTTTCTATGCTGTTGAACTGTGATGTCAGAGATGACTCTATTCTAGCATTGAAATATATGTAAATTAACTTCAAGCTGTGATGTCATTTCAAACTGGGTCAGATTCCCCAGCTTCTAACCAATGCCAATCCACCAAACTGAGCATCACAGTTTCAACTCAGTGTCAGAGTGAAAATTGGGTCTGGGAAAACCCATGTAAGTTTGACATCACAGCCTCTCAGCCAATGGGCTACCAGAACAAATAATAAACATAACATAAGCCATGTGTTTACAAACAAATTGTCAAAGCCTGCTGTTTATACCAACTTCCATCAAAGTTTAAAGTTGTAAGTTAGCAAGTTTGTAGATTAATCAAACAACTCTGTGGGGATTATAACAGTTGTCTACTGTGAATGCTCACAAAGAGGTTTATTCACGATTGACCATATGGTCAAGACACAGATTCACAGCTTCAGGTGTTATCAACTGCCAGTTCACTTCACAGCTTCAATTCTTCTTTTGTATTTGACCACTTCTGGCTCAGTTTTGTTTCAGTCATAGAACAATGACAAACAACAAATTTCTTACAATGGGATGGTGTGCAGTGTTTGGAATTGAGTTGCACATCCAGATTTTCAGGGGGGAGGGCCTTGGAAATTTCCCTCAATGGGAAATTATATTTTATTTTGTGGTAACAGCGACATTAATTATTATTTTTCAAGCATCCCATATCCCAAAAATTTCATTTCTAAATTAAGCAACACCCCGTTATTAAAAACCCCACCATAAAAATTTATTTTAAGACTGCCCAGAAAGAGTTTATTCATTTTTTATTTTTAAAAAATCCAAACCAGAGCTTGTCACAAAAAAAAATTGTATGAACTGATTCTCGCTTTTCATAATCACAGATCATAATATATTTTCATTCAGTAGCAACCTGCATGAATGCTGGGACTTGCCAAAAATTACTAATAGTTCATGTGAGGCAAAATGAGCAATGATTAAATTAAATTTTCTCATATTATGCCCTGTATGTTAGAAACAATTAAGAGACCTCATGGTAGGATAGGCCTACACCGCCACACACTCACCAATCCACAAATTCCTTAACCTAAACCCCTCTTATCCTCACCTAGCCTAAAATTCCCTCATCTTACTTAAATTCCCTCACCTGGCCTCAAATTCCATCAACTAGCCCCTCACTCAACTAAACTCAGCTCACCCCCAGCTTTACCCTCTTTATCCCCAGGAGGGCTGTTGAGAGGGGTTGGGGTAGGATGGGTGATAGACTGATAGGTCTGACATCCTGTACTACTTGATTTTATTGGACCAGCAGGATGCAGTACAAAGTAGTAAGATGTTATGTACCACTCTTGGTACCGATGGAACTTTTATAGATCGATCATTGGTTGTCCAGACAGGACACGGAAACTGAACAGAAATTATTTATTTGAAAAAAAAAAAAAAACTCCCAAGCCCCCCTCCCTTGATATGAAATGTGCTCCTTAACGTTGAATAAAAGCAAGTTCTAATCCTTGAGGTTTGGCAATCACACAAATCTGGGCTCTCATTCATGCTGTCTCTCGGTTATACCTTTAAAGTAACCAGGCGTGACTGTTCACCAAACTGCTAGTGGTCAAAAATAAGAGAGAGTTTTCAAACAGTGGTCAAGTAATAGATAACGCCCTCGTTTGTGACAATATGCAATATATCCGAGGGCTTTAGCCCGAGGATTATCGCATATTGTCACAAACAAGGGTGTTATCTAACTTATACCACTAAGTACAAAACAAATTAATTTAAATCCCTTAGTTTGACTTCAATCCTTCTTGTTTGAAAACATTTCGTTGTATTTGTTACACATTCATGTTCCTCAGTTCATTTGAAGGTTGGCAGCCCTGAAGGCAACAGGTCAGAATTCTTTGTTCTCAGGAAATAATACAATACATTGATTTTGTAGATAGAAAGATAGATGGAAAGATAGATAGAAAGATCGATAGATAGATGGAAATAACACAATACATTAATTTCATTGATTAATTTTATAGATAGATATGGATAGACAAAGAAATTGATAGACGGATAGATAGATAGATATATAGAATGATAGGTAGATCGATAGTGCAGCCATCTCAGCCAAGGTCACTTTGGGGAGGTTGATTATTACGCTTAGCAAATGTTGTTTTTAAATTATGAAAGATTTTTGAAAAAAAACTGAAGGCAAGGAGCAGGGGTTCGGGGGCGGCAGCCCCCGAAATAAGAAGAAGCAGGGGTTCGGGGGCGGCAACCCCCGAATTAAGAAAAAAAAATAATTCTTTGAACTTGCCAAATGGGGCCAAAATTGTTGGTCTGCTGCTCCGCTATTTTTTTGCAGCTTACATATCCCAAATGTACTATTTTGGCAAGTGTCCTTAAATTTGTTCATTATTTCAGATAATGGTATTTATAAAAAAGAGTGAATATAGCCTTTTTATTGAGACCAGTTACACTTGATCAATCTTCCTCCTTGTTTACTGTCTGTGTTGTTCAGTTTTAATCCTTTGTTGGTCAGTTTTGTTTCAGTGTTTCCTTCAATTTTGTCAACTTGTAGTCAGCCAAGCATGCAATATCATGGTCAGGTGTATGAGCTGTGATATGCATTATATCAGAGCGAAATCCTGCCTTCTGATTGGCCAGAAAAAGCAAACAGTGGTATAAATACAATGGAATTGCAATAACTGTGACACAACTCAAAAAGGTGTCTGGCCATATGGTCAATCGTGAATAAACCTCAAAGCTGCCATTTGGTAGGATTAGACTGGTGATTGCTGTGATAAATCATTGGGATCACAAATTTAATGCTTCCTTCAATATATCAATGTTTGAACTGTGATGCGTAGTTTACTGTCAGCCCATTGGTTATCAAGCTGTGATGACGTAGTTGTAGGGGCTATCCCTGATAAAACTCTTACTCTGACACTGTGTTGAAACTGTGACGCTCAGTTCAGGAGGATCAACATTGGCTAGAAGCTGGGGAATCTGACCCAGTTTGAAATGACATCACAGCTGGTAGTTAATTTACATATATTGCAATGCTAGAATAGAGTCATCTCTTACATCACAGTTCAACAGCATAGAAAAAAACTTGATATTCCATGTAAATATGACAAGGACTGTAAACTATACATATACATATATGCTGTGGGGACAGCAAGATCTTACTTTGATACGGCTAAGTTTTGAGGAAATTAGGCTATACCTGGAAGATGTTCAACGCAGACATTCCTTCTAGACATTATGAAAATATTGCCATGAACGATCTAAGGTTCATGATTAGCCTTTAATGGAGTAGCAATCTCCATGGTGCCACTTAAGGCAAACACATCTCTGGTCATTTTAACTAGTTCCAACAGAATCTAACAGCTTCTGCTGACATGACCCTTCTGCATACCTCTTACATAATGCAGGCATTAGAAAAACTTGAACACATTACATAATCTATTTAGTGCTAGAAATAACTAAAAGTGTCAATTTAAAATTAATTATTTATTCAAGAAAAATGAACATTATATATATCATAGCATAAATGTTTACAGCATTGTACCTGTTTTATAACGGATAAAGTTATTATTAATATGTGAAACCTCCTATGTGACAGCAGTTACAGTGGGACCAACAGGGGGCAGTAAACCCTTTGCTCCCCCTAATGTTAGTTAAAAATGACAACTCCAGTCAACAAATCCTAATTCAACCTCGGACTCCCTGATAAGCAGCACCTGCTCTCTTCATATAGCTCTACTACTATTCATTGGCTTGTAAAAAGGCCTTGAAATACATGTCCAGGCCCATTACTGCCCCCAGGGTATCATAAAAGTATCATAATAAATAAATGATTGTATAGCGATACCCCGGTTCTCCACCATAAGGTATATAGCAAATCAAGAAGAGAATCTTCAAGATATTGAACTATACATGTAAATATATGCTGTGGGGACAGCAAGATCGTAATTTGATACGGCTAAGTTTTGAGGAAATTAGGCTATACCTGGAAGATGTTCAACGCAGACATTCCTTCTAGACATTATGAAAATATTGCCATGAACGATCTAAGGTTCATGATTAGCCTTTAATGGAGTAGCAATCTCCATGGTGCCGCTTAAGGCAAGCACATCTCTGGTCATTTTAACTAGTTCCAACAGAATCTAACAGCTTCTGCTGACATGACCCTTCTGCATACCTCTTACATAATGCAGGCATTAGAAAAACTTGAACACATTACATAATCTATTTAGTGCTAGAAATAACTAAAAGTGTCAATTTAAAATTAATTATTTATTCAAGAAAAATGAACATTATATATATCATAGCATAAATGTTTACAGCATTGTACCTGTTTTATAACGGATAAAGTTATTATTAATATGTGAAACCTCCTATGTGACAGCAGTTACAGTGGGACCAACAGGGGGCAGTAAACCCTTTGCTCCCCGTAATGTTAGTTAAAAATGACAACTCCAGTCAACAAATCCTAATTCAACCTCGGACTCCCTGATAAGCAGCACCTGCTCTCTTCATATAGCTCTACTACTATTCATTGGCTTGTAAAAAGGCCTTGAAATACATGTCCAGGCCCATTACTGCCCCCAGGGTATCATAAAAGTATCATAATAAATAAATGATTGTATAGCGATACCCCGGATGACAGCGCGGACTCTGGCATGTGTACTGTGTGATCCAGTCAGGCTGTAAAAAACCCTGGGTTCAGTACCCTAACCCCCGTCTGCCCTCAGGTATCATAAAAGTATCATAATAAATGATGAATAAAGGGATACCCAAGCTCACAGTAGGGCCCCGAATCACACCAGCACTCCACTTAATTCTAAACTCTAATCATCCTATTTGTAATATAATTAATACTAAAGTACCAACCTGACTTTACTGGATCCTTCTTCATGAAACCCCCAGACCTGTTCCCTCTCTGACTCCTGGCTCCCAACTGACTGCATACTTTGACCCCCCTACCTTACCACTCCACAGTTTTATACCCCCCTCCCTCCATGCCAAGCCCCTCAGGCCATGATAATTTACATGACATCCACAGCTACCTAGGATATTTAGCCCTGGCTGCCAAACAAATTAATCAATAGCTTGTGCCCCCTATAGGCCATCACTGCAACTGCAACTCTTATTATTAACTTCATACTGTATATTGACTATTAATTCAGTTAATAGTGTAATAAGTTAAATAATTACTAGCTAAAAAGCCCCTTACATTTTGTAATACATAATCACAAGAGTTAAGCATAATTACATCATAGTATCATATGTCAATCAAAGTATTATATGAAATCATAGCAACATATATCAATCGTAGTATTATATTTAATCATAGTAACACATATATATGTCAATCGTATGTCTATACGATACAACCCAACAAGTTGAACAATAGGTCCAACCAATAAGCAAGACTGATAAGGCAAACTCGCAATGCAAATCAATAGGTTAATTAATCAATCACCAATTTTGACAACTCACGAAAATTTAACAATATCTCACAATTCACACAATCTGCATGCCTTGACGAGCACCCAACTGTCAACTGACACTAGGATAGGACAAGCTGGGATGCTCCACCCGGCAACACAAACTGACCGAAAAATAAGATATCTGAGGTGACTACACAAAGTTGACCCATTAATTTACCTGCCCAATCTACTGGTACTCGGGCTCACTAATATAACCAATTAGTGGAATTATGCTACAGTTTACAACTTTGTTCAGGCTTTTGCTAAGAATTAAAATTGACCTGTTAATTATTTTACCTGTTGACTGGTTAACTTGAATCTAAACAACTGTGGCAGTGAGCAGCAGTGTCCTACATTGCAATTGGTGCCACCTGTGAGTGACTCTTGGAGGAACTGTTATGCCACCTGTTGAGAGACTCATGAGTGATTGTAGTTGAAGCAGAGACACAGAAGAGAGCAGACCTCACAGAGTATATGCATACTTTATACCCACTTTACGCTATCACATTGGTGCCAGAATGGGATTTTTTTGTGAATTATCTGTGAGGAGGAGCTTATATGGACATTTATAAGGCGCCTGTGATGTTTGATTCCTGACATTTGGAGGCCAAGAAAATTACACAGGCTTCGATGCCAATGAAGAAGCATGGACAGCCATCCTGACAACATGAGTATCTATATTTCTAATCCACATCAATCCTCTCATATGAACTAAAATACAAGCCAATCATCTACAAAATATTAACAATTACTTCATTCTCTCTTATATTTTCTAATTATTTTGACAGTCAGTGAAAAATTTTCATATTTTTACACTTTGATTTCATGACTGATCACTGACTCAGCAAAACTCCAGTCAGCTCATGGTCACACAACCTATTGCTTTGGCAATCACATTTCAAGTGTGAACTCTGTTGACCTGAGGTGCGAAACAGGTGATTATAACAAACAGTCAATGCCAAACAATGCTAAACAAGATAATCCAGCCTGCTATTTTGTAACAGGGCCTCTTGAAACACTGTCAGAACTTGAGAATATGTGTCAGAGACATGAACTGTTTGCCAAAGAAAATCTTAATTGGACATTTTAACATCCATTTATTGACATGGGACTATCTACTTACTAAACCTTCATTGCAAGGGATATACCTGGAGAGGGCAAATTAAACATATTGCCCCGTAGATGATAAAATGCAAGGTTAGAGATTGAAATTCTCCCAAAACCATGTCAACACAGAAAACTTTGCCAATTCACCTGGCAATTTTGAAACCCTTTAATTCAGTAACAAAGAAATCTGAAGGTGTACTTTTGCGTAGATATAGCCAATAATGACTACATAGACAGTTCTGCATGGTGTTATGTTGCTGACAACAATTAGATTTATAGTAATTTGGCTTTTTTGAGACATGTGCTTTTCTCAAGACATTGTTATGATCAAACAGGAAGTGCAACAACAGTGCCACCTTACCTACACATGTCAGCTGTTGAAATCTCCATGCATGAACGATAACCCACATTCAAGCTGAAAGCCTTTGTTTCTTCATTGTGGTGTGTGAATGCAAACACTGGTCAACTGGTGGATTATAGACTATTGTGATATTCTGGAGTTGAAAGAAACTTTTTGACTGTGCTGAGAGCTGAGAGAATTGAAATGCTGACTTTTGGCTAGTTTTAATACAATTTTATTTGGGAGTCAAAATATTAATTTGGCACGTTGTGCAGCATGCTGATTTATTTATTTGGCTGCCTACTGCTAATTATTTGACTCTTCAAAAAAAAAAAAAAAAAAGGAGAGAGAGAGAGTGGATTATACTGGTGGACGTGGGATTGTGCTACTTCAATTGTGAACTGTCACTTTACTGAACAAGATTGCAGAAATGGATATCGACTTGGCTTCTGCTACTGTGGGGGAGCTTTGGGAGATGTTTGGAAGGAACAACGGACCTTCTGCTCGTGCTTCCCACAGTCCAGTTCAACGTGACTGTCAGGACAATAACCTATGCATGCGAAACTCTACGATTGCAAATGAAGAAATTACGAAGTTACAAAGCTGCTCAACTACAAGCTATGTATCTCGACCTACTTCAACTAGGCCCTTTCTCTCCATGTCAGGTGACAGTCTGACCAGTCCTTCCACAGCAGGTGCAGCTGGGTGGCCAAGTGGTTAAGGTTCCTGCCTGCTCCGCTGAAGGTCTTTGCCTGCATGGGTTCGAACCCCGGGTGGGGAACCAAAAATTTTCAGTATACCTTCATGAGCAAAATCCCAGCTGGATGTCGTTCGGATGAGACGTTAAATTGGCGGCCCCTTGTATCAGTGTCTATGCTGGGCAAGCAAAAGATCCCTCACATGGGGTAAATGTGTAACATGTTGAGGACTCCCGCTCTTTCTCCCATCTCATCAATCAACCCTCATGAGCGCCCAGAACTGGGCTTAGAGGGCTGCACTTACCATATCTATCTATCTATCTATCTGCTTCCTTTACCAATTGTGAATGATACATTCTGCAGACAAGGAGCATCTTCCCTTGTTCAAAATGACTGCCATTCTAATGAAGACCAGCAAAGTTTGTGCAATATGAAGCAGCCATCATTGGTCAAACTGGAGCAAGAACTGCAGCATCATAAAGTGTTACTGGCAGAAGGACGACAGCGAAGCGAAGACCTGCAAAAGAAGATGTATGATGCATTTGCAGAATTGGCTAAAGAACAACAGCTGATTGAGAAGCTTTACATCAAGATTAGTGACACTTTGAGTAAAATTAAGGCTATGGCCATATTCTGTTCAAGTGCTGAAGAACTTGCATCAATGGACATCCCTACCTTTGAAGAGCTGCCCATTAAACTTGATGCCTCATCCACATCTCTTATGTCTAGTGATCTGACCCCAGAACCTGAGGTTCCTGAACCTGAAGCTCAAGTGCATGCCAATCCATTCTATGAGACAATAAGGCATCTTTATCCAGCAAATTGCATATATAAGCCATTCCATCTTCATGACTCATCAAGCTGTGAAACTTCCAGCAAGAACTTCCACCACCTAAGAATGACAAAGAAGAAAAGACCTTGACCCAAGAAACCTAGGACCAGCAAGAAGACGATCCAGGTCCATGACGTGTTCATCAGCTTCGAATTGATTAAGGGAAGAGAAGAGAAATACCAGCTTAACTTGGTCCAAAAGCCACAACATCGAAGGAAGTACCATCGAATCCCGTATCTCAGAAGGAAGTCCATGATGCAGCAGTTTCGAGACACCAGCAGTGAAAGCTCAGGCTTCAAGAGTGGACCCCCTGATTGTGATGCTTCTGAACCTGATGGACATCTGAGTGTGACATATCAGCCCGGAGGAAGTTTCCGTACGCAGAATAACCAAGTGTACCCAACCTGAGCTGTCTGTCATGAAGAATGCTGTAATGTTGCATTGTGTTATAATAATCTGTTCCTGGTGAGTTGTATGACTCCCAATTCCCTGTCCTTGGGAGCTGCATGGCTCTCCTATTGCCCTTACCTGTCCTTGGGAGCTGCATGGCTCTCCTATTGCCCTTACCATGGACCTTTGATGTAAATTCCCTCTCTTCATTAGATTGCCCCTAATTAATTCCATCTTCCAACTTGTCTCATGATCCAAATTTCCATTGGAGCTGCATGGCTCCAAGCTCATCCTTCCAATGGAGCTGCATGGCTCCAGGTCCTTGTGTCCAATTTTCTAGAATGTTACCCCTGTGCAGTTTTTATTGACCATTGTGATTTTATTATGATTTTTTTTGAGTTGCAAGGCTCCTACCCAGATTTTACTGCCATTTAAATGATTTTAATGTCCTGTGGAGTTGCATGACTCCAACCTTCGATTTTAAAGATTGAGCTGGTGTGATGATGAGCTTAAAAACAAACCTGGGTGGAAGAAGAGGTGCAAAGAAATGAAGATTGGAAGAGAAGACACTTGAAGAACTTGATGTACCTCAAAATAACAAACCTGGGTGGAATGTGGCAGTGAGCAGCAGTGTCCTACATTGCAATTGGTGCCACCTGTGAGTGACTCTTGGAGGAACTGTTATGCCACCTGTTGAGAGACTCATGAGTGATTGTAGTTGAAGCAGAGACACAGAAGAGAGCAGACCTCACAGAGTACATGCATACTTTATACCCACGCCGCGCTATCACACAACCAACAAGTCAACAGGGCACTTCAGTTTGACAACAATCTCAAAATAACAAAGCAAGTCAATAAGATTTACCCCAAATGACTACCAACTATCCAGCAGGTCCCCCTGAAGTGGTCAAGGGCACAAATCATATAACTAGAAGGCAAACCAGTTTGCTATGGCCGTACGGGAGCTTTCGTCAGACCTAGAGGGAGCGATATGAACTTATTGGCAGCGAATGTTGGACTTTGACCACTGGGACGTTGCACCGCCGCCAGTAGTGGGACTTAAAAGCGCCAAAAAGATCAAATGGAGACGTTTCACCACCTATGTAAAATGATGTGAATCAACTTGGCATTGCCTTGTACAGTAGCTATCTCAGCAGTTGTGATCCAGGTGATAACTTGACATGCTTCAGATAACCCAACACAAATTAACTGCACTTTGAACTCCAGATGAAGCGACGACCCCAGAAGAAAAATCGATGTATTTTCTTCATGAACGGTAAGGGGGCAACCATTTAATTTTGAAAGGCTTGGGTTTTCCTCGGGGAAAAATTATTCATTTTCATTGTGAAGATGGCACTGCATCATGGCAGTATTTATTTATTTCAAGCGTGAAGTCCCCAAATATTCATTCCACAACCAACGTGCTCAACCTGGCAGTGCACTGGCCAAATTTCAACTTGTATTGCATCCCAGGTGACACGCAGCAGCGCCCCTAGTGGCCCAGGACAGAAGCAGTCAGCAAGCCAGTTTCTTTGTGTAGAGCATTGAGATTTAAGATGGCATTTTTCAGTGATTGTTGAAGAATTTTATGTGTAGAAATAAAATATTAATGTCCAAGTCTTTTTTTAACTAAATTAATATTAATCACTCAAGGATTTTTAAACATCTTAAAAAAGATCTCTTGACTTTTAACTTTAAAATTAAAGACCTTCAAATTGATTGTCAAAAAAATTCATTTTCTTTCTTTTCAGCTGTGTTTCATGCATTCTGATCTTCTGTTTTCCTTTCCTACTCAATGTCAAATTGAAGGTTTCCCTTCACTTATCCTGAAGATTTAGTAATTTAGTATAATTTATAAATACTTTATTCACACACAATTTACAATTTTATCTTCCTAATTTCTGATATTTTCTCTGCATGAAAAAAAACTTTTCACAGCAACTTCAATCAGGATCAATTAACTAATCACAAAGAAAAAATTCTTTGATCTAACCTCTCAATAGCTGTCAGCCCAAATCTTGCCTAATTACTGACTTCAGTCTCCAGGCTAATTGAGGATGACACCTTTGATGGCATGTTGATGGTGTTAAGAGCAATTAACAAACTGTGCCATTAACTATTTCATCAAAAAACCTGATTGCACTTTGGCTATAGCTCTATTACAAATTTGACAGACACAGACACGTTTTTATGCAGTTTTTACGCAGTTTTTATGCAGTTTTTAGAGCATGTACTAAACAAACCTTGACATACAAGGGTGCTCCTGAAAGCAAGAGGAGGAACCTCTAAGAAGAAGAAGAAGAAGCTAGCAAATACCTTTAAACTAGATCTATCACTAGGGGCGCTCCAGTATCTAATAGCGCGGCGCCATCTGTCGGAAAAAGCCGAACGTCCGTTCTATGTATTTCTATGTAACCAAGACAGCAAGATGGCAGCGAGGCACTCGAAAAAATGCTTGAAAGAAAAGTCGGTTTTGAAATTGCTGCATTACGGTCCCGAAAAAGGATGTACATCAAATTTTGCGGCACACAGCACGAGAGCATGAGTGATTAAGGTAATATGCCAAGTTATAGCCCCCGTGGGCCGCTAATAAGTGAGATCTCAACGTCAGACGGTCGTGAATGGGATCGAGGACATCAGCGGACGACATGTTCTCTATCTGCAAAATGGCCGGTACCACCCCTGGTGGTACGGCCATAATTAAATCAACAAGGGTAAACTGCTAGGGGAGTCTAAGGGGACTATGTCAAAAAGGCCACCAACCAAAGACTGGGGCCAAAATAAAGACAAGTCAGCCAACACTAGCTTGTATACACACTACTTTCACTTAGTGGGAGAAATTACAACTTTCCTATAAACTCACCAAGTCTTGAATCGAGTAAAGTCTTGAATGGAGTAAGTCCTGAATCCAGCAAAGTCTTGAATCACACAACTGAACTACACACTGTGAAAGCCAGAAGCAATCTGAGATCAAAGAGCACTGGGCACAACTTCCCAAAGGCACTGCTGGATCAGCAAAAGTGAACCCCAATTATTGCTGTGATCCAAAAGTTGAACCCCTAATTGATTATGTAATCAATTCCCATGCTCCAAAATTTAATTAAACTTTTGCAGAAATAATCACAAATATCTCAAATTTCACACAACCTGCATGCCTTGGCGAATAACCCAACTGTCAACAGTCTTTAAGATAGGACGAGCTGGACTACCCCACCCGGCAATACAAATTAGAGTGAAAATTAAGATACACACTGACTCAATATACAAAATTGCCAGCTGAACTGACAACACACAATTTTGATTCAAATATTCAAGCCTACCATGCAGGCCCCTCCCCCTCCAAAAATATGGAAGGACCCACAGCAAGGCAACTGTCAATGTGTCAAACTCAAATTGCTGGAAAAAAACTGAAGTTCAAAAATACACTAAATTACAGCAAAATACTCGAGAAGCCAGAGCATAAATGAAGCCAGAGCAAACCTACTACGAACACGAAAAAAAAAAAACAATTCACTCAATGCTAACCAGCTATGCTAGCCAGCAATCCAGACCCAGTACTAGCAGACTAGCAAAGAAAAAACGCATGTGTCACCCAGTGCAAATGCACTGCAGAAAAATCAAAATCTCCCAACAAACATGAAATGACAATACTTGTCACTTCAAAGTATCGGACAAAACAACATTCTGAACGAAATGACACCGTGTCACTAGCGTGACACGCTATAATTCACTAGAAAACAAAAGCCTAAACTTTGTCAACAAAATTTGACAGCTCAACAGCCATGGGACTGACAACCAAGCCACACCCACGTGGGAAAGCAGAGCTCGAATTTCCACGAACTATGCTCGAAAAACGAATCCCAGTGAGCCAAAAGACTCACCAGAATGACACAGATAACCGAGAAATACTCACGGGAACCGTTCACTATCGGACACTAATGAAGGAATGTTATTTCCTTAGAATACATACAAATATCAAGAGTCCAAATACACCAAATTCTTGTCAGTTCATCGTCGTGGTTGCTGTAGATGTATCTTATATAAAGATGAGCTGTAGATGGATCTTATATATATATGAGCTGTAGATGTATCTTATATAAAGATGAGCTGTAGATGGATCTTATATATAGATAAGCTGCAGATGTATCTTATATTAAGACGAGCTGTAGATGTATCTTATATAAAGATGAGCTGTAGATGTATCTTATATAAAGATGAGCTGTAGATGTATCTTATATAAAGATGAGCTGTAGATGTATCTTATATAAAGATGAGCTGTAGATGTATCTTATATTAAGATGAGCTGTAGATGTATCTTATATAAAGATGAGCTGTAGATGTATCTTATATTAAGATGAGCTGTAGATGTATCTTATATTTAAAGATGAGCTGTAGATGTATCTTATATAAAGATGAGCTGTAGATGTATCTTATATTAAGATGAGCTGTAGATGTATCTTATATTTAAAGATGAGCTGTAGATGTATCTTATATTAAGATGAGCTGTAGATGTATCTTATATTTAAAGATGAGCTGTAGATGTATCTTATATTAAGAGGAGCTGTAGATGTATCTTGATATGCACAACTCTTGCTTCATAATTCATGGGTCACAAATACAATGTAGTTCAATTTGAATCTTTGTTTATGGCTGACTTACCATGTTCATAGGCGCACCGATCTCTCCATGCTGCAGCACGTAACTTGTTAGTGATGAATCAATGTCAAAGATTTTTCGCAGCCAAACATCTTTGCATTCCTGAAAAAACATTTATTTACAGCTGTTGTATTTAGCACGCGATTCTCAGGTTTTTTTCCACTAAATACATAGTATTTGCAGTTTATCTGGTCGGTTCAGAAACAACAGAATGTCACATAGCGTAAGCATTAAACGTAGTGCACCTGTATAGCATGATTCCTCCTTTTCATTTATATTATTATATCTATTATTAGCCTATATATAACATATAAATACAACTGGCAGGAGTTGGTGCACGCTATTTCAGTTATATAATATGAATATTTTATAAAATACTAACCAGTTCTACAGTTGAAGATGATGTTCATTTTTTCTTCAGTTACTTTTTTTTTGCAGATTTAAAAATAATGTGCAAGCACTTTAACTCTTTAAGCATGCTTGTATGATTTCTCACTGATAAAGTGGGAATGTCAATATCTAGGCATTAAAAAGCAGGGGGCAGTTGCCACGCTTAAAATATAGCAGTAATGTAAATTTACAATAAACTTGGGCAAAGGGACTGAAAAAATGTTTGGTATGGAGCCCCATTGGCCCAACCATACACAGCGAGCCCGAACCATCTTTGGGGTTAAAAAAATGGCCCAGCATAGCCATAGGCGCCATTACGTAGCTTAAGGTCAGACGAACAAGCAGATGTAAAGAAGAAAAAAAATCTGTTGGGAATTATTTGAGATATTTCAATTTTTCAATTTCTTGTTTGTCACATTCCTTTGTTTTGGTAATATTCCATCAAATCTGGGTGCAAATTACAATTTCATGTGATTGAACTTCAAAACAATATATCACTGCCTTTTAAATAACAATTGAAATACAGAATGTCATAATTATTAAGAAAAGTCACATTTTGATGAGGTGTGTGTGTGATAAACTTAAATTGCATATTTATTAGTATGTCACAAGCACTATGTAGCATTGCTGGCCTTACCTATGACTTTGAGAAGGAAAGGACAATATCTGACACAATATCTTGATAAATAAATTACTAAAACTAATTATTTAATAATTTTTCCGAGAAATTTCGAGATATATATATATCCAGGATAGCCATATCTCTTCATCATTCTTGTGATATGCATGGTTTTACCTATGGATCCTATGATGTATGCCTGTGTGTCTGCCTTTCACAGTTTGGTATTAAAGAAGAAGTATTCAATTGGTTTTATAACATTTGAATCTTACGTTTTTGCTCCGCTGTGGAACAGCCTAGCCCTGGACCCCTGGGACAGGGGTCATGAATCGTCCCATTGGAAAATCATGAGATTTGAAGATCATTGTTTGGCAGAAATACATTTTCGCCCTCTATCCTTGTGTTTTATCCAAATTTTTTTATATATTCTGAAAATTCACATTTTTTGCTATTGACTGCACCTTATTGCATCTTAGATAGTGACTGTAATATGCATGAAATCTTCCTCTAAACCTGAGAAAGTGATTTTTATTCTTATACATTGAGAAAATGGCCACTCCTGATTGGTCCAGAGAGAGTGATGTCATAACAAACACTTATGATGTCATAGGTACTTTTGGTGACGTCACAATGGTGACATCTCACATCAAAGTGAGGCTGATGGCTGTCTCTCACAATTTTTTGACATTTACCTTGTTTAAAATCACTTTTCACCATGCAAAGCTTTGTGGAAATACTTTGAAATGTAGTGCCGTCAGCAGTAAAATGTGTAAGCTACCCAAATCCAAAATTTCATCAAATTTGGATAAGAATTGTTTAATCTAGACCAATTCTCCCGATACCATGTCAAAATCTCACGATTTTGAATGGGACGACCCATGACCCATGCTACGCATGGGTCCCAGGGCTAGGAACAGCCCAGCGGAGCACTACTGTTCTCGAAGAGGAATGTCAGGAATGTGTCATCTGGTTGCTGGGGACTTCGCCAGACACAACGTTATTTGTGGCCCACCTGTTCCATGCAAACTTGGCCCGTTTGTTTATTTTGCCGTTCTCTCGAGTATGGCACATTTCCAGGCATGTGCCTTACCTGGATATGTTCCTAATAGCCTTTTCATCGGCGAGTTGACATTTTTCAATGCACTGCATTGCCATGTTATTGCTACGAAGTACCCGGATGTTCAGCGCCATCTCATGGATATTGAGTAATTGACAGCGAGCGCCATCTGACAGATATTATGGCAATGCATGCAATATCGCCCAGCGCAGCTCACCTTCCGATTTCGATTTCCTACGAAAAACGCCTGTGCAACCTTCCAAGCGACTTATTTCACCATTTACAAGCTTAATTTGGGCGTATTAACATGTAATCCAAGCGTATTGTAAGTGGCATTTTGCGTGGCATTGTGAGTGGCATTGAGCGTGGCATTGTGAGTGGCATTGTGAGTGACATTCAGACTTAATTAAAATGCAACCAACACCCAGTGGAGCTTACGTGCTTGCATGGTATTTTTTAAACCTTAGATTCAAATGTTCTCAAATTTGTTTTTTTCACTCTAATTTCATGAAAGAATTAAGTGTATTTTCAAGTTGGGTAAATGAATTTGATGTCAGGCAATGCACAGGTTTGAAACTTCAAACAGACCGTTATTACATATATATCCTAGCCTTTCATAACATTATGGCACATCTAGAATTTGTTATTTAAATGCTGTACTGATCAAGTTGCGCTATGCATGCATGTTCATCTATTCAAAAAGTTATTGTTATTCAAATGGATGGGAGTCAAACAGTATATTTCAGGTCCATTTTGTTATTATTTAACTAACCTCTGTTTGTTAACAAAGATTCGCAATAACGTTTTTTTCCCTTACCTTCTTAATTAACAGGTTCAGAATATTCAAGTGCAAAAGCTCTGTCAAACATGTATGCACATAACATGTTGCAGTATGATTTCCAATTTATGCACTTGGAATGATTGAGCATGTTCATTTTGCAAATCATTTGAAAAATGGCACTTTACTTGGAATTTTTGCATTCATGAGTTTGTCACACCTTACTGATATCAAATGCAACTGTATGTATTATCTAAGAAAATATTTTTATTTCTTTTGAATGAAATTTTCTATCCTTAAAAGAGGTTTTGCAAAACTGGCACTCATTGAGAAGACTTTCCACATGACTTTTGATGCTAAATACTGAGTGTGATAAGTCAGAAATTAAAAAATATTTAGATCTCAAAATATTCCCAACAGATTTTTTTCTTCTTTACATCTGCTTGTTCGTCTGACCTTAAGCTACGCAATGGTGCCAATGGTTATGCGGGGCCAATTCTTTAACCCCAAAAATGGTTCGGGCTCACTGTGGTGCACAGGCAGGCCTCATGACAGGATACACCCCCCAAACCCTCTCATAAACTCAGCACCCTCAACTTAACCTCTTTTACCCTCAACTTACCCCTTTTTACTTCTGCCACCCTCAACTACCCTCAGCTTCCCTCAACTACCCTCAACTACCCTCAACTTACCTCAACTAAACTCGCCTCCCCTCAACTAAACTCGCCTCCCCTCAACTGAACTCGCCTCCCTTCAACTAAACTCGCCTCCCCTCAATTAAACTCGCCTCCCCTCAACTAAACTCGCCTCCCCTCAACTAAACTCAACTCCCCTTAAGTAAACTCGGCTCCCCTACACTAAACTCACATCCCCTCAACTAAACTCAACTCCCCTCAAGTAAACTCGCCTCTCCTCAACTAAACTCAACTCCCCTCAACTAAACTCAGCTACCCTCAAGTAAACTCGGCTCCCCTCAAGTAAACTCGGTTGCCCTCAAGTAAACTCGCCTCCCCACCACTAAACTCACATCCCCTCGCCTCCCCTCAAACGGACACGCCTCCCCTCAACCAAATTCGCCATCCCTCAACTACCCTCAGTTACCCCATGATAAAACAGTGGTAACCCCAGGGGGTTGAGGGGCCTAGGGTGCTTCTTTTGCCCCAACTTGCTCAGAACCCTGTATACTTTTGTTTGTGGGTGAGGTTAGTCAATAGAAGTAATCATGCCAAATTTCAAGAAATTTTATTGATGCCTAGGTGTAGCACATTTGGATTGAATTTTATCAAATTTCCTTAAAATTGTGCGATTTCTTGTGAATTACTAGGTTATCTATAATATTTTTTTCAATAGCCTTGAATATTGTTTAATAAGATTTCTAGGTCAAAACAGCATTTTCCATCCATATCTTACTCATTTCTAAATTTAAAATCAGATTAAAGACTCAGCTTAGGTTCAGGAAGGCACTGTAGGTGGCAACACTGATTGCGTCGTCTATTAATGTCATAACATTATCATTAATTGTTGATAAAAAGGCTGGTTTAGTATATATAGCATATTATACAACAAATAAAATTATTTTTCCCCTGATTACATGGTAACCTTTGTTAGAAATCAAACTTTTTCACTTCTTTGAATGCCTTTATCAAAATAAGGCTATGTCTTGATGGAAACTAGAATTTCGATCATTTCAATGAGTTTAAAAATAAGAAGTTGCCAAGAGTTTCAAGATGCAGTGTTCATTTACACATTAAATCATTTACTTGTGACACTAGTAGTGACTTAATTAAAGTTTTGTAATGTAACCAACCACCTGCACAGTACCTCACATGGTAAAAGTGTGACGGACATTCAGAAGTTTTAAAGGCCTACAAAGATGTCAATCATCAAATTCAGCAGATCCTTGGGATAGTCCTTTTGCGCAGCATTCTTAGTCATGCCAAGGCACTAGGATCAAGGTATTCGTTTTACAAGAAACTGTGTCTACAATTCTTCCCAAAGGAAGCAGGTCTTGTTGAGCTTCATAGCTTATAGTGAAGATATTTGGAAAAAAAATACTCTGAACTTGTTTTATCTTTCTGTGAGAGAGCACTTATTTCCTGCCAGCCCCAAATAAGATGACTTTGGACTAAGTTTATATTTAATGCTATGAGGAATTTCAAGTGTTACTGAAACATCAAGAGAGGAAAGACTCCTGCCACAGTGGCTGGGCACAGGACCATGAATATGTTCACCATTATATGTCAAAATTAGGAGAAAATTTACCCCAAAAAATGTCATTCAGTGATTTAAATTCATTGTCAATGGCGGATAGTGGTTTGCAGCCTTTCCTCAGTGAGCTGAAGGAGATTGTGGCAGACCTATTGTAAAACTTCAGAAGGTACCCTAATTCTGATGATGTATTGATACTTGATCTTGTCTTGCTGTATTTCTACTCTTCAATTGCGACTAGCAATCACTTGAAAAGGAGGGTGCAACTTGGATGGCAAAGCTTCTTATGCACTCTAGTTAGCTGTTGCTTGAATAGAGTCTTGTCTTTATTTGACAATTATAAATAAATAGTGACAATTAAGACAAGACTCCAGGCTTTTGCCTGTGCTTGCAGCATTCAAAAAATTAAATGATTCGTCAAATGTGAGGTATTTGTGTATGCACCTTGGTTGAATACAACCCAAGCAATGACCTTGTACTATGCAATAATATCATCAAGTTATTAACAACTCACTCCACAATTTGGGAAGCTGAGCTGAAAGTACTGAAACATCGTCTCTGTTTTCTTGTCCCTGACATGATTGCTTTGACACTGTTTGATGATCACTTGCGTACTGATGAGAAAAACGCATACAGTAAGTTAGTTCAAGAAATATTAAAACAACCATAAAATGTCCGTCATCAAAAGCCTTAAATTTCTTTCCTGGATTGAGGGAAAATATGAAATTGTGGGTTAGTGATTGCAGACTTATGGCATGCACTTTGTTTCTTTAATGAAGATTGAACCATCCTTTTTGGAGAAAAAGAACTCCAGTGCCTTTAGGGTTACAAATTACTGTACAGAAAGAGGATAAAATTGGAAGCAGATTATTAAGATCATTCAAGAAAGGAAGATCGATTTCAAAATGAACTTCTCTGAATTATCGCCAAAATCACCGAAAACAGCAAAAACTTGATGTTGTTCACCTATCATATTGATGACCCTGGCAAGTGGTAACTAGCACTTAGCTGACCTCTATCTTTCCCAAATGGTGTCTGTACTTCATTATGTATGTTTAAATCTGATTTATCATGCAAACCATGTTATCTCTTGATTAGCTATTTCTTTGCTTTTCTCTCGAAATTACGAAAAACGACAAAATTTCAATTGCAATGTGCTACACCTAGGAATTCTTCAAATTTCATGAAATTTCAGAAAAATGGTCTACATTGATAACCTCACCACCAAATAAAAGTAAGGTTGTATCCAGAAAAAATTTCAATTTTGGGGGGCAGAAGGAGCACCCTATTAAATGAGGGTGTATCCTGCCATGAGACCTACAGGCCAGCACGTAGTGTTAATTGTCACTATTAAATGCTTGTGACAAATAAAGACATGACTCTCTTTGGCACCAATCATTCCCAGGTTGTTAGATTTAAAATTATATTTTCTTTCTATCTACTGTATCTATGTATCTCGGACTGCTCACTGTGAAACTTGCAAGGTCAGCTTAAAATTTTAATTTTCTGTAGACATGTCATGTTCAGATAGTGGAATTCACACCTGTCTATTAGAACTGCCTCTTTCTCTCGATTACACTTCAAACGGTCACATCTGATTACATTGCCTAATTTGACTTTTTTTCCGGCTGCACTGATCGAAGTGTGTAGTTCAAAGCATTCCAACTAAATTTAGGACAAAATAATTAAACATCATCCTTACCAGATTCTGGTCAATTTGTTCCAGTAGACGAAGGCCTTCTGTACTGGGCTCTGAAGAAGAAGGAAACAGTAAAATATATTATCATTATTCTGCAGAGCAATTAAGTAGGCCGTTAACATTAACAATCCCCCATGTTAACTGATGGTTTTTCACACAGCACAGGGCGTTAATATCATTAATGCATGGTTTAGCAGGGCATTAATGAGATTGCGACACTTTCCACCAGGTGGCTAACATTAATGCACGGTTTCACAGGGCAATGATGAGATTATGACTTTTATAGAAAAAATATTAAAAATAAAAATAAAAATTCCAAAAAAAAAATAATAATAAAATAAAATAAGAAAAAAGAATTTTCCAACCCAAAAAGATTTTTTTTTGCAATTTTTTTTTAAAATAAAATAATAACGGCTCGGGCCTTAATGATACCCGCCCTTGGTTGCCAGTAATTAATCACCAGTAAGGCCCTCCAAAAAAACATTATTGTATAATTATTGCCTCAGTACAAACATTCAGCGAACAACACCTTTAAACAAGGCGGTAGCACACTTTAGAGTGCATTGGCCAGCCACCATTGTCTGTTATGTTTTGGTATTGAATGCTGTGTTAACCCAAACATGAATGTCGCAATTGTGTTTGGTTCTCCTGAAACGTGCACCAACATTTTCTAAATATGATGAACCACTGACACAGTGCCCTTGAACAAACATTAAGATTAAAAAGATTCACCCAGAAAACTAAACCTACAGCGTTTTAATAGAAGGTGTAAAGATCATTTCAATGTAAAAAAACAAAAAAATCCGTTGGGAAAATTTCAAGATATGATCCATTAATTTTTGGATTGATCACAACCTGATGGTGGTGCTGCAATGGATTATGTGACTGTTTGCTACCAGAATTGCTCAGAACGTAAAATTTTAACAGTTCTGACCCAGTGTTTGCGTTTACGAGGTCCCGACCCTAAAATGACCCCAAAGTTTCTTGGGGGACTCTGTATTTTAAGAGGCTGGAGTCCCACAGGAGGCAGGAATTGAACTGGTTTGATTTCACCCGATTAAGTGTCATTCTCTTCAAATTTGACAAAGTGAAATTTAGAAATTGGCACCTTCAAATAGGTGTGAAAGTTGATTGCAATTGAAGTGTCACTGGACTGTTGAACAGGTCCTATCCAATCCAATTGATGCCAAGGTGCTCAACATTCAAATGAAGAGCCTTAACATATATCGAAAATTGCTGCCATGAATTCACAACGAGACATGTTGTCAATTGGTCACCTTGCCAGTTTGCTATTTTTGGAAGCCGCAAGCGACTGATTTCACCAAACCTTGTATGTTGATTTGTTCCAAAAAGTGAAAGTGCAAAACCTTGTAACTCAAATCAGAACCTTGAAGCGCGTATTTTTGGATATGACTTATTTTCAAAAAACGATGATTGTGGTACTTTTTTATGGCTCCCAGCAAATTTCCTTATAAAAAAATGTTTCTTCCCATATTTGTTTTGGTGATGTAGGCTACTGAAAAAGAGCGTGCGCAAAAATTTGAAAAAATTGTCATTTTCCTGATTCTTGCAATTGTAGCCACTAACTAAAATAAGCTATTGTTATTTATCATGGTATCCATGCAATAGTGTCCGAGACTTGGCCCTGAAACTATCCGCTAGCCACCCACCCGCCTGCCCGCCAATTTGCATGTCCACCCGGCAGACAGACAACTTTTTCCCCAAGTGATAACAATACTTTTTTCGAACTGATATGAGTTAAGCCGCGAATGTTGTTTGAAATGCAGAATCGTGTAAATCATGCTGGTAAAGAAGAAAGCACATCATCGAACCCATGGACAATGGGCTTGACTTGACTTGACACCCGAAATTGTTCACATATAAAAATTGCATTCTCATTGGAGCACTTACCAAGTTCTGCCTGTGCGTCTTTTATATCCCCAAGAAGATTCTGAAAATTAGAATTTCATGATTTATAAAAATCTTTTACTGGCCTAGAAGGTTAAGTAATTTAGAATGTCATGATTAATTTTATAATGAGCTTTTACTGGTCCAGAAGGTTAAGTAAATTAGAATTTCATGATTTATAACAACCTTTTACTGGCCCAGAGGGTTAAGTAATTTAGAATTTCATGATTTATAATGAGGCTTTACTGGTCAAGAGGGTTAAGTAAATTAGAATTTCATAATTTATAACAACCTTTTACTGGACCGGAGGGTTAAGTAATTTAGAATTTCATAATTTATAACAATTTTTTACCAGCCTGGAGGGTTAAGTAAATTAGAATTTCATGATTCATAATGAGGCTTTACTGGTCAAGAGGGTCAAGTGAATTAGAATTTCATGACTTATAACAATCTTTTACAGGCCCAGAGGGTCAAGCAAATTAGAATTTCATGATTAATAACAATCTTTTACTCGCCCAGAAGGTGAGGTAAACTAGGAGGCAAACCAGTTAGCTATGACCTTAATTTGGTATTTACAAGGTGTCAGCTTAAAATTGAAGCCAACCAAAGTTAGATTAGACACCTACAGAGTTTTTGGAAATGAATTAGACCATCACTAAATGATGGAACTGTCCTGGTTTCTTCCAGACACTCTCTGGTTTCTTCCAGACAATGAAATTCAGTAGACCGCTCACAGGAGCTCGCAAATTTTGCACCCTAGGTGGCAGCAAATAGCGGTCAACTTGTAGACAGGGTCCAGAGGGTTAAGTAAATTAGAATTTCATGATTTATACCAAGCTTTTACTCGCCCAGAAGGTGAGGTAAACTAGAAGGCAAACCAGTTAGCTATGACCGTACGCCGTACGGGAGCCTTTGTCAGACCTAAAGGGAGCGATATTAAATATAAAAGGGGAATTGGCAGCGAATGTTGGACTTTCTTCTTGAAATTAAACAAATATTCATGAAGCAGAAGACATTTTCAACCGCAACATTCTGCAGATTATCGGGCAGCCAAGATGGCAAAGACTAAAAATACTAAGACAGGAAACTTCCTCATTTGCAACTGCCATCATGGCGTCACATCTTCACTTTTCCATAGTGCACCATTTTGGGTTGCCATGGTGACGCCACCTTGTGTACTATCACAGCACTAGTGATAGGTAGCGTCGCCATGACAATCTATTCCTTGAAGATGGCAGCAAGGGATAAAAAAAAGTGTGCGGAAGAAAAGTCGGTTATGAAATTGCTGCACTACGCAGGCAAATAAGGATGTACAGCCAAATTCTTGGCTGTCAGCACGAGACCACGAGTAATAAAGGTATCATGCGAAGTTGTGGCCCCTATGAACTGCTGGTTAGTGAGATGTCGACGTCAAACGAACGTGACAGGGGACACGGACAACGCTGGACCCCATTCTGTCATATCAGGAAAATGGTCGGTACCACCCTGTGCTACGGCCATAATTAGAATTTCATGATTCACAACGAGCCTTTACTCGCCCAGATGGTTAGTTTTGCCTTATAAACGTATATATATGTCAATTTCAATAAATTTCAATATCAATTTTTATTTGGCTTATGCAGTGCAGAATGGTTAGAATTCCAAAGCATAAGAATTCAAAACTTACCAAAGATTCAGAAGTGAGTTCTTGCAGCCTGGGGTAGGGGTGGAGAAATTCAAATGAATTGACAACCTCCTGTTTGTCCAACACCATTTCATACAGAATTCCCAAATCCACATAATGCAATTCATTTCTTTTGTAAAATGCGATTCTTTTGTCAGAGGTGTGGAAGTTATTGTTCAAGTGATTCTGAAAAGTAATATTGAAATCATCAAGTCATTGAAACTTTTTGCATGATTTAATGTGGTCCTAAGCATTCCATAGCTCTTCCCTCCAGCTAAAGGAGGCAATAGAATGGCTGCAAACAAATTTGAACTTGATGTTTCAAGCTCCCTTCTATTTTCTTCCCAGATTCCGACCTGCTGTATCATCACAAGTATTTTAGTAAATTTCCAATATTTAACGAATTCGAAGAATATGGGGGCAGATGTCCACATGAAGAAAAGTATTTAAGGATACCTTGGTTCATAAAAATTTTGGACCTATTCAAACATGGTTCCAGAATGAAAATACCTGAAAATAGGGGGCATTATAAGGTAGGTAAAATTTTATTTAACGTCGTATTCAGTCAATCACAAGATATACAAGATATACATGGATAAAAGCAGATGCTTCTGTACGACAAGCAGTAAAATATGAAAATACAAATAAGTGATTACTACAAAAATCTACTATAAGAAACTACAGAACTATCTAATCTAAGAAATAGTTGGCCAAAGCCTATGTACAAACTTAGCAAGGTTTAGTTAAGGACAAACGTACAAATGTAGCACCAGGAGTCGCACACGTCGGTATGATTAGCACACATAACATATCACAAAGAACAATCATCATATAGTACATATAACATATGTTTGTATTTATAATCGTCATATTTTAAATGTATTCTAAAACAAGAAATCCATGCTCGAGACATTATCAAAATTTTGTAACCAGATTGTCAAAGCATCTTTGAAGCATTGAATAGAGGACTTAGCTTTTATTTCTTTAGGAATTTCCGACCACAATTTTGCCCCGTAGTATCGAAGAGATTTTTTGCCATAACCCACAGTTTTAAAGGTTGGAATGTTAAACAAGTCATTATCTCTAATGTCATACACTGAATGTCTTCGTTTGAAAAGTTCTTGAACATAATTCGGAACATTATTGGTTTTTACCTTATACATTAGGATAGCTACTGTCTTTATGCAGCTCCGTTGTACATTCAATACTTTTTCTTCTCGACATACGTTATCATAGTCTGCCTCATTATCATTAACGACAAATCTTAGAGCTCTTTTATTGGTCTTCTCAAGTTTGTCCATGTTCAATTTGCCAGCAAACATCCATACAGTTGGACAATAGTTAAAGTTGCTTTGTACATAGCTGTTGTACACTACTTTTCTGCATTGTCTATCTAGGTAGTGCTTCATTCTTTTCAGAGCATTTATTTGTTTACTGGTTTGGTTACAAACTTCATCTATATAACAACCAAACTTAAGCTTCTCATCAAATTCTATCCCAAGTATAGTTATTACTGGGGAGGCTTTTAAAGTACACCCTTGGAGTTCTAGAGTTTCTTCCATAAATGATTGGCGGCGATTGAGAAACATTAATTGAAATTTATCAGCATTTGCTTTCATACTGTTGTCATTGAACCACTTCATAGCTAATGCGCAATCGCCCTGCAATTTAGACTTTATCTCATTTATATCCTTTCCAACATAGCTTAGGGTATTATCATCTGCATAGTTATAAACTTTAGAGCTATTTTCATGGAAGAGAAAGTCATTAATAAAAATGTTGAAGAGTAGAGGCCCTAGGATAGATCCTTGAGGGACACCCTTGATGTTGTTAGTCCATTCAGATGAAGTTTCACCAATTTTAACTCTCTGTTTTCTATCTATCAGGTACGACTTCAAAAGTTTGCAAACATTCATATTACAACCATAAGCACGTACTTTTGCTATTAACAGACCATGTGGCATGCAGTCAAATGCCTTTGATAAGTCTATTGCAACTACTCCAACAGTTTTTCCATTATCTAGTGCTTGACGCCAGTCTTCAGTCAGACGAGTTAGTATATCATGACAGCCATGACCTTTTCTGAAGCCCGATAGGAATTCATGGAAAGAAGATTCCATTTGTTTATACAACTGATTTGCAAGCAGCTTTTCTAGAATTTTCGAGAGGGCTATGAGTAAATTAACCGATCGGTAGTTATCTTTGTTCAGTTTATCCTTTTTCTTGTAAAGTGGCGTTATATTAGCCATTTTCATTCTATCTGGGAACTTGCTTTGTTTTATACATTCATTTACAACTTGCGTTATTGGTTTTACAAGGTATCTACTGGTCATCTTAATAAATTTAACCGGGATTTCATCGTACCCTGATGCCTTTTTGGATGATAGTTTAGATATGACTTTGTGGACATCTTTTTCTGTCACTTCAGAAAATTCAAAATTTGAACTCATTTCATTTATATTTCTCTTAATGACAATTATACTTGGGTGGTTATCATAACCAGTTATTATTTCCTCTAGAGGCCTGTGATTATTTTCAGGAGTACCTATCTCTGACCCTATCTCACTGAAGAACTTGTTGAAAATATGACATACCTCGTTACGGTCTGTAATAATTTTATCATCCTCTCGCAGAGGGATATCTTCAGATTTAGTTTTTGTTTTTGAGAAAATAGGCTTAATGGCTTTCCAAAAATCCTTATTCTTGGTACTTCCTTTGCATTTTTCCTCAAAATAGCCTTTTATTTCCTGATGTTTTATCAAAGTTACACTGTTTCTATGTTTACGGTATTGTGCTAGATAGTGAGAGGTCCTGAATTTGAAAAATTTATTCCGCCACTGGTTTCTAGTTAGAATTGCTTTTTTAAGCCTTTTACTCATGCAATGGAAATCATTCCTTCTAATTACTTTCTGTTTTTTCGGTGCATGTCTGTCTAAAAGCTGAATCAACAGCTGATGCAGTTTGTTAAAAGATTCATTTGCATCGTTATTGGTTAGACTGTTGTCAATAGTCATCCTGAAAAGCTCATGGTTAACTTTTTCATAATCAATTTCATTAAGTTTTCTATAGAAAATTGTCTTTTTTGTCGGTATCGGAGCATGCTGTTTTAAGACGCCACCTATTAGGTTGTGGAAATCGCTGATTCCTGTATCAATTGAGAATCCTTTTATAAACTTCCTACGTTTAGTCACAAGCATAACATCTATCAAAGTAGCATTGTTAGATTTGAAGCAGGTCGGTTCATTTATCAGATTAGTTAAGCTGAAAGTTGGGCATATCTGAGAAAGCATATTGTTATGTAGCATGTTAAAATTCAGATCACCTATAATGACAACATGTTCATGCTTCTCTAGGATTTCTTCACATGTTTTCTCATTGTCATGAATAAGACCTGGATGACCATGTGGGCAATGAACTATACTGCTTTGCAGTGGCCTTGTTAAGCTTATCAACCATTTGTGTTGCTAATTTGCTGGATGTGTCTTCAGATTTTATTCTACTCAATGAGATCAATAGGTGAAAACTATAGGTGAATGGAAGTCATCTGGTCTTTATGTGAGCAGGGGCGGACAGACGGCATTTCTGGGCCCTGTGGCAAAATAAGTCTAGGGGCCCCCATAGTTCCCGCCATGGGCGCTATTTCAAAAGAGAAAAATAAAATACAATAGTATTATATGGCTTGGTAAAGTTCTATTAGGATGGAGCCCCATCTGAGAGGTTTCTGTTCTATTCAATTAATCTTGTTTCATCACAAAATCATAAACCTGACGACAAAGTTTTGCTATTCGGCTTTTTCTCTATTTTAAAAGTTTTTGTTGACATCTTGAATGGACCCCCTTGAGTGGGTGGGCCCGTGGCAGCTGCCGCTGTGCCACATAGGGCTGACCGCGCAGTGACCGGTAAATTAAGGTAGGCTTTTTTTTCAATGCGATCGAACACCGTACAATTGTGATGTCATCGAAGTTACAGTTACGATACGATAAGAATTTAACTATAATAGTATGTTTGAATCTGTAGACATTTTTACAAATAATTTCAGGTGTTAACAAAACTTACTATGCAGATTAAAGTTTAGATTGTATATAACTACTTTTGAGACAAAAATTGCAAATCAATATTTTAAAATTGTAACGTGATTTTAAACCATTTCTTTCGAAAGAGCAACCCAAAATTCATTTTTTTCATTACTTTAAAACTAAATGTGGACAATACTAACTGGAATGATGTTAATAATATAGATCTGTTGAATAGGTAGGGCTGTATGTTTTATCCTGAAATAAAAGAGAGCAAATAGTGCATACCTTGTAAAGCGAAAAGGGATCTATAATTGTGAACTTTGGGTAAAACTGAGCAGATCCTCCTGAAACCATTGCTCCACTGGACCCAGGTGTACAGGTAAATGGGCACTTGGCTATAGGCAGAGATGGCAATTGCGGAATGCTTGACAAAGGAGCCCGTGAAATTCGCTGCGCACTGGTGTAAACATCGTATATGCTCCCCAGGGAGCTGAGAAAGATTCAAGCTTGATCAGGCCTGTCAAGGATGTAATTGTACAGTCGGCCGAGCTCATAGGAGGACCGCAGACATTAAACCTGTCACATTTACATTTACATTTGTAAAACGTTTGTGGAATACGGAGCAAATCAAAGGGTTGCTATGTAGATAAACCAAACTATGCCCCTTGGTAACCATTATATAATTTATGTCTCAGGTAGAGATCTCCATTTTGATTATTTCACTTTTTGAAGCGCAATGTAGTCTCGATACTTCTCAACATAGACCATAACAATAACAATAACAATAATCTTTATTTTCTGTCATGATTAAGATAAAACAATAAACATTAGCTATAAGCCAGAGTTGGAATTGGAAGCAGGTCCCTGTGGTCTAACCACTAAGCTATCACTGTCCCCCTTTTGAGACTGTTGCAAAAAGCTAATCAGACATCTCTTTTTTTCTAACATCAGAAGACATTTTCCAATCTCTCAGATGGACATCACATCACACCTCAGATTGAAAATGTAAATACTTAAAGGTTACTTCTTGCAGTTCTCCCATAATTTAGTATTTTTCAATGAAAAGGAAGACTTTCAAAAAATGCAATATTCCAGCTACTCTATTTTATCTAAATGAGTTCATATGAGATAAAATTTGAATATTGATAGGCCTACATTTGGATGAAAATTATTTGTCCACAGGAAAAAATAAGCAAGCATTTTGCCAAACTGTGATATTTTGACATTAGGTAATGATAATCATTGTCAAGACTAGTGTTATAAAATTTATTACATGCCAAGATTCACTGATCTTGCGTGCCGATCATAGTTAGGCTCAGAAAATTTTAAACGACCCTTGTTTAACGCAACATTTCTAACTCCAATTTGCATGTTATGTAAATAGCCAATTATGACATCTTAAATGAAAATAAAAAAGGTACTCACAAGGTAGAATTCAAGGTCTAGCTTCAATTCGTCCAATTTGTTCCTTTTTTCCAAAATGAATGATTGAAAACTGTCCAACAACTGAAACACAAGAATTGGCAATACTTGTCAAGTCAATTCATTTGATTCAGACTGAGGCTCAAGAATGGCCTAAATCAGACCTAGAGGGTGCGATATTTACTTACCTACAATAGAAAGGGGGGGATTGGCAGAGATGGTTGGACTTCACTACCGTGAATTTCCTAATTTTTGGTTACATTATTCTGCAGATCAGTGGTTGAACATTTTTAGAGTGGTAAGCGAGAGTAATTTGCCGCCTTCGATCTTTCCCCAATCATGTACATACTGAAAGATCATGGTTATCTGTCTAATTACAAATTTTAAAAACCGTAATTAACAAAAATAACCCAATTTTATATTCCAAAATCCTGATTATGGCAGTTGCAGTGGATTCTTAGTTCATTTTTTCACTCACAGAGGGAGATGACAGGGCTTAGAGATTGAAGCTCCACCACCGAAAAAAAAAAATTCCGAAAAAAAATATTTTTTCGAAAAAGAAAAATTTTTTTTAAAAAAAAAGAAAAATTTAAATGAACCATTTTTCAGGGGGGGGGGAAATGACTAAAAAAAAATTCAAAATATTTTTTTTTAATACAAATTCCAAAATTACAGCTCTAGCAATTGCTCTGAATAAATCAGTTTTTTTTCTGTGCCAGAGTGGACCTATGATGTCATAGGTGGATGCTCCATTGCTCAGCACTGGAGGATATGCAAAATTTGTGCTATCAATAGCGTTCGTTGTGGACAGTTTCATCATAGCCTTGCAGTTACATCATTGCTGGAATGGACACCTGGGGAGGGGGAACTCTGCTAAAAAGCTGTCAATTGTCCTTATGTTTGCATATTAATACCAGGTACTGTGGTAACCAACAATGAAATACAGGATTAATGTAGTTGTCTGTTTTACACTGAAAGAGACAGCCAACAAAACTGCAAACAGCACACAAAATTCTCGAACTTGACGGCTCCATATAAAATCCTATTGAGTCTGGAAGCATGCTTGTAAACAACTGTGATTAACTGCAAGTTATCCTATTAACCATGCTTGGTTGAATTTCAGGTACTTTAAGTGTCACCAAATAGACAACCCCCCTTCTCCCACTTGACACCTGAGTTTTTTTGCAGTGGTATTATTGGCTGATCTGGCCATGACATAATTGCTAGGCTGTGATGAAGTTGTTCACACGAAATGCTATTGGCCAGATTCACCATCGTAGCTAGCACCAAGGTTGCATTGGTTCCAATGGAGTCTCATGCTATGACATCATAGGTCCATACTATGAAAAAAGATAATTTCTTCAGAGCAATTGCTAGAGCTGTAATATTAAGAAAATCCAAAAAAAAAAAAGTTCCGCAAATACATTTTCGGCCAAGGGCAGTTTTCAATCTGAAAATTGTGGTGAAGAAACATGCGTCCACCGATTTTGAGTTTTATTGGCCTTATTGGCCTTTATTGGTGTCTGCCTACAGCCTCGACAATATAAGCCTACTGCTTCTCCCAACATAACTCAATATTGTATAAAGTAGGCAATACAATAGATCAGCAGAGTGCAGACTTATAAGCAGTAGCAATACAACAGCATTGTAGGCCATCCACACCTATTTACCGCTCTCTCCTGCTTTGGCAGATTTCATATTATGTTTTATGTTTTTTGTTTTTTTTGTCAAGCCCAAAAAATGGGGGGAAAATACTAAAGCATACAGTAAAACCCTAGAACTTGATTGCACATACATTGGTAATTAATCATGATCACAAACACAATGCATTAAAAAGAATATGTAAAACAGAATGTAATTTCAACCGCAACATTCTGCAGATTAGGCGTCACCTCACCTTCACTTTCCCATAGGGTATGTTGGCGACGTTCAACATGACGACATGTTATAGTCCAGTCAAAATAGAGTTTAACCTAGACATAATTGCAACACGAGCAATTTCAATTGTATATATACCAGAAAATCCTGCAGATTATGAAAATAATACTCATTTTTGTGTGGCGGTGGTGGAAAATCTTCAAAAATGCGTTTCCATGGCAACAAGTCTATATCAAAATAAATAGATGTTTCTGAGCTAAAAAGCTGCCTAGCATTGACAGATATTATGATATTTGCAATCTGATGGTACTGTTTGATTAGGTATAAGATCGGTTATCAAAAATTATAATCAATTTGAACCTGCAATTTCCTTGGTTGCCATGGTAACATACTTGCATAACAAAATCAGGATTTTTTCAGTACTGTGACGAATGAAGTTTTGCTTTATTCAGCTGTTATTAACATCGTGGAAATGGTAATGTGACTGTTAAATATGCTATACTCTGGGCTTCTCAAAAATATCATGAATGGGTCTGAGACTTCATTACTTTTCAGGAAAATGTTGCCTTAGTAACACAAGTCTTAGATTTTTCAAAATACCCTTGAAGATTGTTGTTCCTTCTGTTGAATTATAAGATAAAGGCTAGCAGTAATTTCTTGCAGAATGACTTAAAATCTATAATCTAGATTATAGATACACCCTTAATTTTAATTGTAACAGTTTGGTTGCCATGGAAACATGTAAAAAGCACAAATATTATATATTTTTAGATATACAAGATTTTTCAATATTTTCCTATAACATTTCCTTAGATAATGAAGTAGCAAGTTGGTTAACATGTTGAACAATGTGAGAACATCATTTTGTATGGTAACCAAGACCAAAATATTGTTTTTCTGCTTAGCAACCAGCCAAAAATAAGACTTTACTGCTTGTAGGTCATGTCTGAAGAACAAAAACGAGCTACAACTCATACATAAGGTTAAACATTGATGACTTCCAGCCTAAATGCATGTAAGAGAACAAAAATATAAATTTTAAAATGAATTGGAATAATAATATTCCCAAATATAGAGCTTCTACAAGAAATCTGCCTTTCAAAAGTGCTATTTTGAGGATTTTTGGTATTTTCTTACAGTGTGTCTCCCCATTTCAGTACAAATATTGAGGCTGCGAGTCAGTTCGCATTTTGTAGCTTTTAAAATGTACATATGGTGTGGTAACCAAGGCATAAATATTGTTTTTTTGCTTAGCAACCAGACAAAAACGTTAGTAAAGACAGTTTAAACTGTTGTCCAATTTGTGGATCTTAGTGCATGAAATGAAACAGAGTGTGCATTTCCGGATAAAGCGTGAAATTTGGCAGAGGGGTAAATAAGACCAAGAGGAACACTATTTTGATGGAAACAGTTTGGCACATCCTTGCTTCCATCTGCCATCTTGGATTTCAAAATTGCTGCCATTCTGAACTTCTTTTCATCAATATCTCAGTAACTAAGGCAGGTAGAATGTTCATTTCAGTGGCTATAGCCTTGTAATTAAATCAGAAATACATATTGGCCGTTTTGGAAGTGCTAAGATGGCGGCCATATTGATTTTCAAGATGGCTGCCTCTGATTTTGGGATCAATAAATAAGATTAACTGACTATTATGAGATGGAAGGGCAGCCACATTGCATTTTTCAATATGGCTGCCTTGTGCAGTTGATAAGTCTTTATATCTCAAAATATGAAATAGATAGAAACAGGATTTCAGTGACTCTCTTTTACATTTAGGTCAATGCATCTGATTCACTAAAAGTTTAAAATTTAGGGTGGCAGCCATATTTTCAAGATGGCCATATTATTCATTTGATTTCTTTTTCATCTTTAAAGCTGAAATGGCAATGATTTCATGACTGTACTCTCTATTTCGGATTAACAGACATAATAAGTCATTCATTTATGTGATGGGATATGAGTTGAGAAAGGTGCTATATACATAGAAAACTTTTTCAGGCCAGTTCTGAGTGCTCAAGAGGATTATCATGAAGTCTATTTCTCTATTGTTATAAGAAAATAGAAAAAATATGCAATGACTATTTCATTGACTAAACACATATTTTCAGGCTGCGGGATGCGGAAGAAATAACACAACTGCACTTTTATTTTTCAGGACTGTAGTGTCACATTTTAACATTAATTATTAAGATTAAATTATTTAATTTCATTTTCAAACCTTTATCAAATAACCATGAGATATATAACTCATCTAATTTGATTGAAACAAAAAAGCTGGTAGCCACCAAATTTCACAGAGAACTTGCAGTTGTTCCAGGACTATATTTTGTCAATTACCTACATATTATTGGCTGTCCATTGAATCCCACTATATTTCAAGAATATGCCAAATCAATAATCTAGTTTTTTTAAAGAGAGACACTTCAAATGTTGCCTTTTATATCAAAACAAGTAGGAGTAATCGAACAGCTTGAGATATAGCTCAACTTTCGAATAGCTCGAGATATAGCTCAACTTTCTGCCACTTCTGCATGTGTACAAGTTAAGAGAAGTTGGAGTGATGAGGCTGACATATCTACTAGTCTGTCAGATGCCTCAATGTCATCATAATGCATACAACCACATTGCACTGAACAATAGATCATTTATTTAGTACTTGAAATTTTAGATTAGGGGAAACCAGGTCGGAGTCATTTGAAAATAACTTAATCTTTCATAATTCTTACCTTGGAAATAACTTAATCTTTCAAACTTCTTGCCTTGGTATAGATTTAAAGGTTTCCGGACAAAGTTAAATTATGCTTGAAACTGGAAAAGATCTCTGGGACTTCCTAGGAGCTTTGGTTTGAATTTGGCTCATTTACTGCTATCCTCCAACATTTTTATGAGAATCTTCCCAAGTCCTCTCCATTCTTTTAGTGGAATCAATGAACATTTGAACTGGAGACATCATCTAGAGTCAACAAAACAATCAATCCTTGTTTGCGTCTTCACAAATGACCATAAAAGGCTTCAAAGGCATGACCGGTTGTAAAACTTCAACTGTATACACCAGGATGCTGCCAATTGTGCATCATGGCACTTTTTGTTATTTTGTATAAACATCTGTCATTCCTCCAAAAACATATGTAGCAAGTGAAGTAGCCTTGGTCAGTAGGGTGCTCCTTTTGCCCCAACTTGCTCAGAACCCTGTATACTTTTTTTTGTGGGTGAGGTTAGTCAATAGAAGTAATCATGCCAAATTTCAAGAAATTTTATTGATGCCTAGGTGTAGCACATTTGGATTGAAATTTGCCAAATTTCCTTAAATTGTGCGATTTCTTGTGAATTACTACGTTATCTATCATATTTTTTTCAATGGTCTTCAATATTGTTTAAGAAGATTTCTGTGTCAAAATAGCATATTCCATTCACATCTTACTCATTTCTAAATTTACCATCTGTTTAAAGGCTCATCTTAGGTTCAGGGAGGCACTGTACGTGGCAACACTGATTGCATTGTCCCTTAATGTCATAATGTTATCATTAATTGTTGATAACAAGGCTGGTTTAGTATGTATAGCATATTATACAACAAATGAAATTATTTTTCCCTTTATTACATGGTAACCTTTGTTACAAATCAAACTTTTTCACTTCTTTGAATGCATTTATCAAAATAAGGCAGTATCTTGAATTCCGATCATTTAAATGAGTAAAAAAATAGGAAGTTGCTAAGAGTTTCAAGACTCGGCGTTGAATGTACACTTTAAATCATTTAGTTGTGACACTAGTAGTCACTAAATTAAAGTTTTGTAATGTGACCAGCTGCACAGTACCTCACATGGTAAAAGTGTGAAGGACATTTCTGAAGTTTTAAAGGCCTATACAAAGATGTCAATCATCAAATTTAGCAGATCCTTGGGATATTCCTTTTGCGCAGCATTCTTAGCTACATCAAGACACTAGGATCAAGGTATCTGTTTTACTAGAAACTGTGTCTTCAATTATTATTCCCAAAAGAAGTAGGTCTTGTTCAGCTTCATAGCTCATAGGGAAGATATTTGGAAAAAAAAACCTCTGAACTTGTTTTAATTTTCTGTGAGAGAGCATGTATTCCTGTCAGCCCCAAATAAGATGACTTTGGAAATATTTAATGCTATGAGGAATTTAAAGCTTTACTGAAATAAAACACCAAGAGAGGAAAGACTCCTGCCAAAGTGGTAGGGCACAGGACCATGAATATATCATTATATATCAAAATTAGGAGAAAATTTACCCCAAAAAATGTCATTCAGTGGTTTAAATTCATTATCAATGGCTGATTCTGGTTTTCAGCCTTTTCTCAGTGAACTGAAAGAGATTGTGGCAGACCTTTAGTAAAACTTCAGGAGGCACCCTATTTCTGATGATGTATTGATACTTGATCTTGTCTTGCTATATTTCTGCTCTTCAATTGC